>JAPDUH010000002.1:1263333-2526666 GCA_030020325.1 Starmerella bacillaris
ATTAGCTGATTCTGAAGGAATGTCCGAGTTGTTACTTCCATGCGCATCGTAAGATGTAGCGAGACGATTGTAATTCAATGCGGACGTGCTAGTATAGTAACTGTCATTGCTAGAGTCGCTTTCCGAGTCAGGCAAAGCCAAAGGTAGCGGTGCTGTGTTTGGTCTGCTATGTCTATTGTACTCAGAAGCTCGATGCTGCTCCTTGTTGTTAAGGTCACTAGTAGAGTTTATATTAGTAGAGTCTTCTGTACTTTGATTGTAACTAGAATGACGACTGTGGGACCGTGCGCCTTGTGCTTTTTGGTCCAAAAAATTAGTTGATGGAGATGAGCCTGTATCTTGAGGTTCCGGTTGTTTTTTTTGACTGGTAATGCGTTTATGGTCGTACTCTTGGTACTCATGTTTCAACGGAGTGTTTTGATTTGTTCTTGGACCTGAACCATCAGAATTACAGTAGCTATTGTTCTGGTTCCCATTCAAATTGCGACCATTTGTCACTGACTGGGACATTGACTGAGCCATCGCTTGAGAACCATTTATCCGCTGTGACATTTTATGTTCTCGTGAGCGTTGTGGTTGCTGCGACGTATTTCCTGTTGATGATTGGTTCCCGGAAGTCGAAGAACTAGTACGGTGCTTAGAGCCGACTGAGTTTGATGAATGTGGATGATGTGAGACGCGCTTAATTTGCTTTGTAGCATGCGAAGCTGGACGAACGTGATCACTATAATTTGGATAGTCCAACTCCTCCGCATATTGAGAAGGTGTACGTGATGATGGCCTCGCTGCCTGTACTTTCTGGACTTGCCCTGGTAAATTATCACTGGAGCTAAGCCTATTCTGACTTGAATACGACGACAGTTCGAGCCCGGCTGTCAGTTGGGGTAACTGAGGTGAAGGTGATGAATACGTAGTGACATGTGAGGCATCCTGTTTTGCATACATTGTTGGAAATGTGGGCGTGATCCAGTCAATCATCTCACTCGATGACCGAGGAACATCTTCCCCTGCTCTTCTATGTGACAGTGTGCCCCCTCTGATACTACCATAAGGGCCTGATGCATGCTCAGGATAGTTGTAAGTGTTTACTGGGATATAGGGGCTGTTATAGGCACCCATTGCCCCAAGAGTCCCAAACCCTCCAGGAACCCCGTATGAGTTTATATTGCCTAAACCGCCAACAGTACCAGCCGAGCTTACCGTACCAGGTGAGTTTAACAGATCTGGTGAGGATAGAAGACCAGGGGACCCCAGCCTTGCATTTCGCTGCGTTCTATCTGTGATAACTCGGTCGTCTTGGTCGATACTGTTTAGCCCAGTTACAGGTGCACCTGATGCAGTAATAGAGCCGGCTGAGTATGCTGAACTTATTGAATTAACTGAGCTTAAGGCACTTAATTCATCAAGTTTCATTTTAGGGCTTGTGCGCGCATTATTGAAAGTACCCAATGAGCCTAGACTAACAGGGACTTTCATGTTTTTGGCAACTGCTAATTCCGGATCTACAACGGTGGCACTGAACTTAGGGTCCTCTGACGGGGTAACCAGTATCCCTGACTCTACGTCTTGGGGGACATAGTATGACACCAAGCGGTAAGAGGAGTTTCCATAGGGGATGCTTATTGTTTTTTTGATGAGTCCATTCTCTTTATATTGATCATTACTGGCAAGTGAGCCGTACAGATGATACTCTGGTCCTGAGCGCCTCATTTCTATAGACATGGGGTCTGAATACATGAACCCACTACCACTGCTAGCAGGTCCACGATAGGCAAGCGCAGGGTCATAATTAGAATGAGCCATCCTGGGGTACGATGAAAGTGGTCTACGCGGTTGCATTTTCCTAATAGAGCCATCGCTAACCATGGGCTCAGTGTACTTTGAGGCCCTCCTTGACAACGGTAACGAGCCAGGTCTCATTTCGGATGTCTTTTCACGATAGAGCAAAAACTCGCCTAAAATTCTAGAAGGTGACCACGAGATGCCGTCAGTCCAGCGCTGTATCTGCCCACAATTTTCATCGAATATAAAGATGTTTCCTGAGCGTATTAAATGAGGTCTTTCCCCGTCTTGAGGACGGCGCTCGACTGGCGCTAGTTGGTTATCGATAACCGCTTGCACTAGTAGCAGTGCATCTTGAGTATCGTGCACAAAACAATTCTGATACGTTGGTATCAAAGGAACGTTTATTGCCATAATCTAATTGAGACGTTTCTTATTCTATTTTGGTTCCTTTCTACTTTAATTGTTATTTCAGTTTCAGTTAGTGTTTTGAAGCAGATGCTAGTTCGAATATCTGCTGCAAATTCTATTTGAAACAGGATACCAACAGGAGACACTTAAGCGCAAGTATTTATTGTACGTTACAAACTAGAAGTATAAATGTTATGATGTGCATGCACCGAACGCTTCTGCAACCGTTTTAGGTTGCGTTCAGGGTTGTGCTTATCTTCGGTTGCATGCGTGCCCGATGACTGCTGCTGCGCAGAACATATACGTAGAGTTTTGGTGAAAATAACAATTCTCACGCTAACTTAAGTCTTAAAGGAGAAGGAATATCAAACTAATGAAAAGAAACGTATTTTAAATGATAAAAGCATAGATATATTTCAATGAAAGGAAAGTGAGATTAGTTGGACTCGTATTTCCGAATGGTTAGGTTATGCATCAAACCTGCATATAGCTTAAGCACTTGTATGTTTACTAGGCATATCAGGAGGTACAACTAAATTTAGCATTAGCTAACAACTAAACGAGTGGGCAGAGGCTAACCAAAAACATTAATGCTATCAAAAGGCAAAAATGCAGTCCCAAAAGCTTAATAGAATTTTAAATTGTTGAAAACTTTGTCAAATTCGACAATTTGAGATTTGTTTTGAAATTATATGGATGCGCGCGCGTTCCAGCTGGTTTTAGTGAAAATTAACTTTTAAGTGCACATCAGTTTCGAATGAGCGCACTTTTTTAATTGAGAACAAACAAATATGTAATCTAACCTTTGGAGATGGTATGCAATACTGAAGACAAGACTTGGGTAAGGCAAGTTCATTCCAATTTCGTTTAGTAGTGCACGAGCGTCCACAATGCGACCATAAGCGATCCTGTAGTTATCACGTACTACTGCACTTGGATCTGAACAAAACCACGCTGTTAATGCAAGCCAGTGGCGAGGTGGCAAAACCAGTCCCAACAAATTGCTTTTGTACTTATCAATGCTTTTCGATGAATGTAGCAAGCTTCAGTTTTGAGTTCCTTCTACTTGTGACCTCAGACTACTTGTTACACGTTATTATGTACTGTTATGTACCACTATGTACCTCCATGTAAGATTAAAGTGATTAACATCTTGATGAAGAATCTTGTGGGGTGACCCAATATGCACCTACAATCCAAGAATGTAGTGGATTAAAGACCAATAGAGTACTAATACAAATATAGAACATTATAATGCATCCCACTGCACCAAATGACTATGTGTATGTGCATGTATTCGGTACGAGTATAACAAATCAATTTGCATATACCCTCAAGGGAGATAACATCATTTTAAGATATACGAATTGATAACAGGAGTAGCAAGTTGGCGAATGCAACTGTCAAATTATGTAGTTATTACATCAATGTAGCTGGACCCAAACAATACAAAACTTGGAGTTGGTCGGTAAAAGAGATTAAAAATAGCAGCATCAATAAAAGTGAAAATTTAATATGAACTGAACTGAACTAAAAATAAAAGTTAAAGTTAAACTGAAATAAATTGAACTAATTGTTTTTTTTTTGCGCAATGCATTACAAACGAGGGTCTTCATACCGGACTAACGCGACGAGCACGACTGTGAATACGTCGAGTGCGACAAGGACGGTAGACAACAGAATAAATACCTATAGCTGTAAACAGGAAGAGTACAAATCTTTTCAGGGAGTAAGAGCGTACCGAGTTCAATGTCAGAGGCTTGGGAATGCTCTTAAATTTACTCTTCAGCTTGACAACGGAGTTCGATTTGACACCCTTGTTCTTATAATCATCAAGAAGACTAATAGCAGAATCGATACCAGAAAAGCTCATAGACAATGGTTTCTCGTCTAGCGTAGACACATACAAAGAGTTGTAGAAATCCATCATGATGAATCTGTTGCTGCTTCCTACAGATTGAGCCTCAGAATCCTTGAAGTGCGGCAAGTAGAGTTCTTTGAAATCAGATTCTGCAACATATGCAAACGAAATTCTTTGAGCAAAATCATTATCAAATAGAGTCTTAAACAGTTCGTCGTCAGTCGTGGCAACATTCTGTTTGGCAAGTTCCTCACGCAAATTCATCAAGAAGTTTGCCTGTTGCAGGGCAGACTGAGATCGCATGGACTCAGCGAGGTTATTCAACTCAAGCACCTGCGGTTGTTGGCTCAGTTTGTGCAGATCAGGCAGGACGGCAACAGCGACGTACTCGGTGTAGAGTGTCTGCTCCTCAGGGCGAAGAGGCTGCAGGCCTAACCATTTCTCACGGAAAGACCATTTTTCGATATTCTCCGGGGTCATAGCGGTTCTACTAAATTGGGAAAGAGGGTAGATTTCGTACTTGACGCTATCAGCGCTGTTGGTACCAGTAAATGTGACACGCATGAAAGAAGGTCCACTGGATACACCAGCAGCTGCACGCACAGTCTTACTGTTAGTTGCTAGAATGCGGCAATTGTAATCGTTAAGAACCATGCTCATCTCAGCCAGGGCATCCCAATCCTCCGTGGAGACAGTTGCGTCATAAATGTAGAGGAAAGAAGAAAGTCCTTGGTCAAAGTTTGTGATAATGTGCTTCAAAAGTTCGTCCTCAGAAACAACAGAGGTGATTTGAACCTGAGAAACACTCAATGCGTACTCGTACATGATCCGTGCGCGACGGTTGCCATCGAATACCTTACTCTTGTAGGCTCCCTGATATACAGTGACGTACGGATAATAAGGGACATCTTCAGCATTGCATAATTCTGGATTTTCTTTGCAGTTAACCTCACCAACGTTGATTGTTCCGGTACCAAGTTTAGCTGTGTTAATGTACTCCTGGGCCATGTTAACACAGTGAGGACAAGTGGGACTGTAAAACTTGATAAGCCAGGGCTCAGAGCCTTGTTTAACAAGAGAATTGAAAGCAGCAGAATCAAGTGCGTGGACAGTACCATCAGCATGAGATAATGCCGTTTGCTGCTGCTGGAACTGCGTTGGCAGTCCAGAAACCTCCAGATTGGGTCTTTCACTCTCCTCAACTTTGACATCATCAGAGGCAGCAGGTTCAGCTTCCTTGCCTTCATTTTCACTGTCTGAGAGCTGTTTCTCGAGCTTTGCAGCACCTTCCTGGAACTCAGCTGCATTTTCTGCTGATTCAGAGCTCATAGAGTCATCTGAGGCCGCGTGCTCATTAGAGCTATCCAATTCCTCATCATCATTATCCTCACCATTACGGTGCTGTGCTTTAGCCTTAGCGTTTGCAACAGCTTTAGCCCGCTTGGCATCGGCATCAGCACCCTTATTAGCATTGGGTTTAGTAGCTCCCTTAGGTTTCTTGCTCTTGCGACCTGGTTTCGGAGCACCTAAGCAGAAAGTAAAGAACTTGACGAGTCTCTGTTCAGCCAGATCACCAGCATGCGAGAATACGTTGTTATCCAAGTCGTAAACTTTGACAGTAGGGAACTGATTAACACCTTCATTTTTGCAGAATTCGTCTCCGGAAGCACAAATAACCTGTGCAACGTCAATGTCGTCAGTGCTGTACTCCTGGAACGCAGAACGTAAACCGTCGAAATCAGTTCCGTTCAATTCTGAGAAAATAATAATACGGGGGCGTTCAAGGGTTTCATCAAGTTGCAAATCAGAGAGGAGTTCAATGTCTTTAGAAATGCGTACATTGGGACTATTAAGCAACTCACTGCCTTCTTCTTCGTACTGAGGCTCGAAAGCGTCATCGCCGAGGTAGAGATAGTTCTTAGCAAAAGCCAATAGGTTCCTTTCTGTAGAACCCTTGTGCTTGTACTGGTAGACCTCTTTGGCATCCCTGTACACGCGAAGCGAGGGGTAAGCCTTGATCTCGGCTTTATTACATAGGTCGCCGTTCTCGACGCAATTAACTGCAGCAAACTTCAATTTTCCAGACGGATCAAGCTTTGAGATCTCTTCGGCAGCACTGTCCCACAGAGGGGCTAATTTCACGCAATGAGGACAGTACGGCGAGTAGAATTTGATGAAGTATGTGCCTTTAAGGGCGTCGAAGGTTTCAGCATTCAGCTCTGGCGAAAAGGGAGACACAGGTGCTTCATCACTAGTTGCAAAGCAAGTTGCTAGAAGCAGCCACAGTACCGGGAAGATCACCATGAACACTAAAAAGTCGTCAGGCTTTGATCTAAACTAAGCTAAGCTAAACTAAACTAAGCTAAGCTAAGCTAAGCTAATCTAACGCTAACCTAAGCGATACTACATGATGCTAAACATATGCCGGGGCAATTTAGCGACATGGATTATATCATCGCGCATAACAAGCAGGAACACATAGCATGCATGCTAGACAGGGATTCGGTTCTTTGATTTGATAATAGTCATGGGTGTGACAGCTTCACGGTTTCACGGGTCAACGGTTTCATTATTTCATAGTTACATTGTTTTTTTTCATAAGTCCACAACGCAGACATGAAACGACCTATTTCCATGTGTACGTAGTTAATATATCGTTGGATAGTAAACATGCATTACGCAAAACAAGAGATTCTTAGCCTGCTTGTACATTCCACAATTATACCGCCTGTTTTATTACCGATGTCGCGTGTGATTCGCCTAGACGCGTGTCTGTTTTGATTAGTCAAAACAACTGGTGATTAAATTACAATTATATTGATCCCAGTTCAACTCAGCTCTATTCATAATTAATTCTATTAAACCCTATAAAATTGTACTTAACTAAATTGAGTCCAATTAAATTAAATTAAATTAAATTAAATTACAAAGAAGAACCAAGTTGGTGGTTGTTGTTCATAGCTTGACCAAAATTTATTCACTTTTGTTACATTTCGAGCTTTATTATACAGCGTGCCTCGTAGAAGTTGGTTTCAAGCATTGATGCAAAATAGTGGGGTATTTGTAACATCAATTGCATTGATATGATTATGATAACTGTAACAAAGACTAAGAAAAAAAATTAAAAACAAAAAAATAATCACAACATAACATCAAAGATTATAAATTTTATTTATCAATCATCAGACATTGTACTAGAATGGCTGGTTAGCACTGTAGTAGCATACATAACGTTAATAAACGAACTGATTCGAATTGCACGTCATTATTGTCGTCATGCTCGATTACTCATTTCTTCCAGTATATTGTACCTGCTAAAGTGGTATTTCGACGAAGTGAACACTGAAATCAATTGAGTTCAACCAATTGAAGTCAAATAAAAAAAATAGATTTGGACTAGTATAGTATAGGTAAGTGTATTTTAGTTCTAATTGATGCTGACAATCTCGATTGACCGGGGTGGCACATTCACCGATGTCATTGCAGAAAACGCTGGCAGAACAATCGCGTTCAAACTGTTAAGCGTGGATCCGCACAATTATCCCGATGCACCCACTGAAGGCATTCGTAGGGTACTGGAGATTGTTAGGAACACGACCATCGCGAAGGGCATTAAGTTGGATCTGAGTGATGTCGATGTGATTCGCATGGGCACAACTGTCGCAACAAATGCTCTTCTAGAAAGGAAAGGCGAAAGAGTTGTCCTACTAACTACTAAAGGATTTGGTAGCTTGTTGGAAATTGGTCAACAAGCCAGACCTGACATTTTTGATTTGAAAGTACGTAAAATGGATCTTTTATACGAGGAAGTAATTGAGGTAGACGAAAGAGTTCTCCTTGTTGATGGTCACGTATCAGTTGAGCGTGAACCTGATCTGGATGTCGTTAGAAGACATCTTCAGCGTGCTCTGGATAACGGTATTACCTCTGTTGCAATTGCTTTAATGCATTCTTATCTATTCCCAGAACACGAACTTGCTATTGCTAAAGTTGCAGCAGAAATGAAATTTCAAAATGTCAGCGTCTCTTCGCAGCTGCAACCTATGGTGAAACTTGTCTCCAGAGCAAACTCCGCTTGTGCAGACGCCTATCTGAGCCCCATTATTCACAAATATCTACAGAATATTGCTGAGGGATTTGTTGGCGGAATAGAAACGTTGGATTCCAAATTGTTTTTTATGCAAAGCGATGGTGGTCTAACATCTGCGAAGGATTTCAGTGGAATGCGGGCCATTCTGAGTGGTCCTGCTGGTGGTGTCGTTGGTTATGCCTTCACCAGTTATGACCATACTGATCCTAAAGCGCAGCCTGTATTGGGATTTGATATGGGTGGAACCTCCACTGATGTTAGTAGATATAGTGGTAAGCTGGACCATGTTTTCGAGACAACAGTAGCGCAAGTTACAATCCAATCTCCTCAACTAGCAATTGATACTGTAGCGGCAGGTGGTGGTAGTGTTCTTTCATTTAGAAATGGTCTCTTTACAGTCGGTCCTGAATCTGCGAGTGCGCACCCGGGACCAGCTTGTTACCGTAAGAAAGGTCCCCTTACTGTGACAGATGCTAATCTACTTCTTGGAAGAATAGATGTTGAAACATTCCCTCATATTTTTGGGCCCGATGAGAATTTAGGACTTGATGTAGAGATTGTCAAGATTAAATTTCAAGAGTTAGCCGATCAGATAGCGATAGAAACTGGCTCTTTGATGTCCATAGAGCGAGTAGCTAGTGGATTTTTGGACGTAGCTAATGAGACAATGTGCCGACCTATCCGGGGTCTCACGGAGGGAAAAGGGTTCAACTGCGCTGATCATAAGTTAGCTTGCTTTGGTGGTGCCGGTGGCCAGCATGCCGCAAGCGTTGCTAAGGCACTAGGGATTAATGAAGTCGTCATACACAAATACTCTTCACTCTTGTCTGCATACGGCATTGCCTTAGCAGATGTTGTGAAAGACGTAATAAGACCCATGAGTCTTGTTCTGCCGCCCGAAAACGATACTACTAACCTGGAAACCTGTGATAATTTAACAAAAACGTTGGATGAGCTTGAGAAGCAAGCTCTGACGATGCTCACCCAACAAAATAATAAGGAACAAGGTGATGTTATCGTTGAACGGTATCTGAATTGTAGATATGATGGTTCCAATTATAATATGATGATACATAGCAGCCCTAGCACTAGTGCTCATGAAAATGCCTATTCTAATTACAGGAGAGAGTTTGTTGCTCGACATGAGCGTGAATTTGGGTTCAAGTCAGAACGGGATGTCATTGTAACTTCTGCACGCGTACGAGTTGTACATTCGTCGCGACATTCCTCACCGGAAAGTTTAATTCCTAATAAAATAGATCAATTTTCCCCAGCAACTGGAGTTATGTACAGAACTCAGCCGATGTATTTCGATGGATGGAAGAACTGTAAACTATTTAATGTGGCTGATTTGAGTCCTGGTGTTTTTGTTGAAGGCCCTGCAATGATATTGGATGATACGCAAACGATTGTTGTTGAGCCTGAGGTTTCAGCCTTTGTCCATCAAAACCATATAGTACTTAAGTTTGATGGCAGCAATAAACTTACATGCAAGAACTCGGCAAAATATGATGAAACTGTAGACCCAATCTTGCTTAGCGTCTTTGGCCATCGCTTTATGAGTATTGCAGAGCAAATGGGACACCTACTCCAGAAAACGGCAATATCGGTTAATATAAAAGAAAGGCTTGACTTCAGCTGTGCCGTATTTGATCCTGAAGGTGGCCTTGTTGCCAACGCGCCCCATATTCCTGTTCACTTGGGGTCTATGAGTTCTCAAGTGAAATGGCAGATGGAAATCTGGAAAAATGATTTGAAAGAAGGTGACGTGCTAGTTGCAAACCATCCAGAATATGGCGGATCCCATCTGCCCGATATTACCGTTATAACCCCTGTATTTAATCCCGGGACCAATGATATAATCTTTTGGGTTGCATCCAGAGGACACCATTCGGATATTGGGGGTATCTCTGCTGGGTCTATGCCACCTTTTAGCCATTACTTATGGGAAGAAGGTGCCTGTATTCGAGGGTTTAAGCTGGTTAAGGAACATGAATTAGATTTAGAAGGCATTAAGCAGCTTCTCTATGACGAACCTGCAAAGTATCCTGGGTGCTCTGGCTCAAGGAGTCTGAATGACAGTATTGCTGATTTGAAAGCACAAATTGCAGCTAATAATAAAGGAATTCAGCTGATACATGCCTTAGCTGCTGAATATAGTTTGAAGGTTGTTCAGAAGTACATGAAGGCTATCCAGGATAATGCAGAGAATGCTGTTCGTAATATGTTAAAGCGTGTAGCTCTCAGTAACAAACATCAATTAACAGCCACAGACTACTTAGATGATGGCTCTCCTATTGTCCTGAAGGTTGACATAGATAGCTCAACTGGATCTGCCAAATTCGACTTCACAGGAACTGGTTCTCAAATATACGGTAATCTAAACAGCCCAGCTGCTATTACGCACTCTGCCATTTTGTATTGTCTCAGATCCATGATATCAGAAGCTATTCCATTAAATCAAGGTTGTCTTACACCTCTACAAATTATTATCCCTAAAAACTCTCTTCTCTCACCAGGCCCCAATGCGGCAACAGTTGGCGGAAACGTTGAAACAAGTCAACGCGTTTGTGATGTCATATTGCATGCATTCAAGTCTGTTGCTGGATCTCAAGGAACATGTAACAATTTGACTTTTGGATGTGAAGATTTTGGATATTATGAAACTATTGGCGGCGGAGCAGGCGCTGGACATGGCTTTAATGGCCAAAGCGGTGTCCAAGTTCATATGACGAACACTAGATCTACTGATCCCGAGGTACTTGAAAATAGATATCCTGTAATTTTACGCCAATTCCAGCTTCGCTTGAACTCAGGTGGCAGGGGTCATTTTACAGGAGGTGATGGTGTCATTAGAGAATTTGAATTTAAGAAACCTATGCAAGTGTCAATATTAAGCGAAAGAAGATCAAGAGCACCTTATGGACTCTGCGGTGGTGAGCCTGGGAAACCGGGCGTTAATTATTGGATACCTAAGGGACAAGCTACTCGTTCTTTGGGCGGTAAAAATACATTCCAAGTACATGCTGAAGATCGGGTAATCATTGAAACGCCAGGAGGTGGTGGATATGGTCCCCTGCCTTGATTTGGTGTCAATGAGGTTTCACTAAATATCCTAATTTGGAAAATCTCTCCAATGTGGCCAAGAAGCAATTCGACAGTATGGGATGGGTGATAGAATTTCATTCTATAAAATGTAATTGTAGATAATGAATACAGACTTGTCTCCCGTACTATATTTGCTAAACCTATTTTTAAAATTCTAGATATGAGCCTCAGCTGAGATTTAAAATTGTTATCAACAGTTTTTTATATGCCTTTAGTTTAAAAAAAGCTCATGATGTGTAACAAAAGCATTTCGCACCTACCCTTAGTTAATTGAAGTGTGTCTCTATCTACTCATACTAGGAAGATGTAGCCTTTAGCTCATAATTGCAATGTGACTATTTTCTATTTTACTTATTACACACAATTTAAATCTTTCGAATTAGTTTTTCTTCAGTATGACATGTACGTACTAGCAACCATAAGGGTGCATTTCTACCGGGGTGCATATATGGGTGGATGTGATTTTAAATAATATGGGCTACTACATAATCTAGCTACAAGGGCTTGAACACAACGGCCTAGTAAGTGCATAGTTGTGCAGACAAAAAATCATTTCAATTAAAATTTCATTCAACTCATAAAAACTAGATATAGTTAATTGAATTATATGCGAATGACGCCATAATGGTGTGCTTTTAGAGGATTTACTCCTCAGATGACATAATCATGCCGATATAGCTATGCATATTGTAAATTGCCAGCTGGCTTCACTTAATTCTAATCGATAAAGTCAAGCGATACATCGTGAGAAAAGTGCTCACAAATGATTACTACGTTTCTTCCTACAATATGCGCGATTTTGTCTACTGCTAGTTAGGTATTAACGATGATGACAGATATTGTGCAGATATTGTGTATCTTGTTGTTTAGATTCCATACCATGCAATGTAAATTTCATTTATTAGGTAAAAAATCCAGCTAACTAACTAAACAGGTAAGAATCGTCTGGTATCCGAGAATGATAGAAATTCTTGCAATCAAGATATTAATATAATACAATGAGTAAATCAGATAGCTGCAATTCTCCAGAACAGACAACGAATCTGATCTATATACACCACTAACGAATGACCAATACGGGTTTCATATCGAGCCGCTTTGAGGAATCTACAGATATTTCGATTTAATCCTAGTAAAAACAATAAAACATAAATTAATTGCATTATTCAGATTCTCATTTAAGTTCGTTTTCTCTGACACAGTTACTCAAGCAAGTTTCTGGCACATTTGTTCCTAAATTCCACCTCAATCAAACCGTATCTTCCCATGCAAGCAAGGTGGAAAAAACAGAGAATTTATCTCAAATCGTCTCTCAGTACATACAGATTATATGCTAGATATTTTTTCTGCAAAATAACAGATTATACATTTCACTAGTTCCTGTTTAAGAGAAAAATCTTTTGTATTCCTCACAGATTCTGTGCATCAACTCACAGAAGTATTTCCCGATCATCTTACAATTAGACGGAACCCTACTCCTATGCATACATACATGCATTACTATTACTTAATACGATTGTTTGCATATAGATTGAGAAATAAACAAAAGCCAATTTGTGAGGTAATCAGTGAATCAAAATGGACCACAGCAGCGGGACGTGGCCTTAAAAAGTAAAAAGTAAAAGGTAAAGAGAACATACAAAAGTACTTTAAATCATCATAGACTTAAAATATATACAAAATTTCAGATATAGATTATTGGTATCTGTGGTCATGAACATATCAGATCGTTAGACAAGTTTTCATTTTTCAACAGAACACTGAAATACAAGTCTTTTGAATAAATAAATAAATTTTGTTGACTATAAAAAGTCTTAGAGGAGTAACACTGCAGCCATTGCAACAGCGCCAGGTATGATTGGGTTTATACTGTTAAGTACACCTGCGTTTTTGTGTTGAGAAGAGCTTGGCGCAACTGTACTAGAGGTGTTTGAGCTAGAAGCGAGTGTAGTAGTAATGAGAGGAGCCGATGTAGGAGATACAGTAGAGTAGGCTGTAGTGTTTGTAGTCTGAATCGAAGCAGCATTGTCCTCACCTGCAGGAACAGACATTGTGATACGAATGTACATTGTTGCAAATGTTCTTTCAGCAGGAGGAGCCAAGTCAGCACCAGGTACGCTACTACTGTTAGCGTAGGGGGCACTACCACTAATTGTTGTGATGCTGTTTAATTCAGTGCTGTTGGAGGCCGAAGCAACTTGAAGAGAGGTGAGAGTAGTAAAGAGAGACAACATTGAAAAGAGAGTAATGAGTAAAGAGTAGAGAGAATGACTGCTTGTGTAGCGAATACGGTGAGAGTTTCTGATCAACGATAAAAACTGCAGAAAGATAACAGAGTCCTTTTATAACCAAGAACAGAATCTTATGCAATCTTTTCACTGACATCTCGCATACGCACAGTATGCGCACGAGCATAACCCTACCCTATTGTTTACGAAGTGTGAGTATTATACAAATATATAAACAAGTGGTTGTTGTGGTTACGGTCAATACATACAAGTGGAATAAAGTATATACACCTCATCAAATATCAAATTAGAACCCATAAGTACTCTAATCGTAATTCTTTTGTTGAAATAAGAGATAGATAGAATGAAATTTTTTCAGTGGCACCGACTGTGTGAGACGATAGTAAGCACAAACAAGCAGGGTAGATTACCCTAATGCAAGATCCTTGTCATCGTTTTTTTCGACGGTTGTTGAGACTCTGCTTGGGTGTAAATGACTAACAATCAACCTCAATACAACTTAAAGAGCATAATCTGGAATCCAATCCAATTATCTTTCAGTATATAATTTCAATTCAATCAGAATGTTGGGCTATAGTGATTTGAAGAAATTGTGCCATTGAGAAAAGTAATTTACGTCGGCTAAGCAATGTCATGAAATTGGTAAGCTATATCTTGCTTAATAACTAAATTATATGGTTAGGGTAACGTATTTAATTAGTGTCAGGTGACACCATTAGTGCACTAGAAGCCACTATAGGTGGGTAATACAGGATGAGGATTAAAGTGTAAGAGGTTCAAAGATTAGAGATGTGAGAGTGGTTATTCTAATGAATGATGAGGTGATATATAATAGTAATGACAATGATGCGTGAATATGTTATAGACGAAATTACAACCAATAAGTATAACTTTTGAGCAGTCAAAGCTTCAAACAATATAAAGATCAGTTAGTCCAACTGAATACAGGAAATGAATTTTAATAAAACTCGGCTAACTCAGGTTAGTTAACTATTGTCGCCTAATTATATAACCATGCGAAGTAATTAATTGATTACGATTTCCTTTCCCGCAGTTCTAATCTAAGGTTACAAGATCTAGTGGAGTAGTGTGCATGAGCTTTTTGCAAGAAGAAATATAAAAACTTATAGAATTTTCAAATTAAAAATGATTCATCCTTTTCTATAATCATCTGAGACAATATTTGTATTTTTTTATTTCAATTTTCTTACATTCAGGCCCAGACTTTTTTCTGCAGTTTCTGCAGGTTTGAAAAAAGCCTTAGGAAATAAGTTCTATTTTTTTTTCAAGGAAAAGTCGGATTACCGATATGTCGGTTTTGGAACAAGTTGGCCATTCTATAAACACTATTAGCATTCTACAAAAAGCTGAGATAAATAAAGTAGTTACTGAAAATATATTTTAATTCTTTAATTCTTTTTTCAAACCATTCAGTTTTCTATCATCTGTATGCAATCATTTTCCTCTGGCAGCTACATGGGAGGAAATGATATGAAAGGAAAACAGAGCAGAATAATTATAATAATTATAATATAAAAAATGAAATGAACATATCTGTAGAATGACAGCATTATATCGTATTAAATTGTAATAAACAGTACTATTATGGTGAAAAGGACACATAAAAATAATTTGCCGCTTCCTCTGATTAGCGACCGCCAAGGCGCTACGCTGTAACTAACTAAGTAATTAACTAACCAATTAATCAATTAAAAACTGGAAGGGTGTGTGCGCACATGGAGGATCAACCTGGTTATAACGGTTTTAAAAACAAACATCATCTAACAATAGAATTTGAAAATCCGGAATAGAATTCGAGATATGATAACTCAGATTCCACTTGTTCTACTTGTACTATATTAGTTAACTAGCTTTATATAATTGTTTCAATTAGTTTATACCTTAGAATAGACACCAGAGAGATCTCACTCTCTCCAGTGGATTGTATTAGCGAGACTGCTACTAATCAGACGCACGATAAATTAACTCAACTTCACTAAATTAGATTGAATAATTAAGGTGCATAGAAATCAGTTAATTAATCTACAAAAGCAACGCAACAGTGGGCAGAATTCAATAACATGATCATAAAAACTCGCTGGTACTTTAGTAGGGTGGATCTATTCAAACAAGAAAGAAATGTAATTATTGGATACAATCGATCATAGCCGTTAATACAGCACTTTAAATACGTTAAATACTTTAACTGCTTCATACTTTATGCATCATAATTATAGTTTACTATTTATTAAACAAAAAAAAACTCCAGATCATTATTTGATTAGAATTGTACAGCAGTAAAGAGCTCTGCATATTGTCAATTGCAATACAGCAGACACCCCTCTTTGCTTTATTTTGAAATTTCATAAATTTTTCAAACTGAAAAAACAAGTTGAGCGCCTCAACTAGCAGTGAATAGTTTCGAATTCACAGTATATACTAACTTGTACAGAAAAGAGCAGCGTAGAGTTGAATATATTCCAGTATATCAGCAAACTTTATAAACTGTTAACTTTGTAAACTTTGTAAACTATGTATGCGAAGCGACAAATGAGTACACATCATTGTATAAACGTGTGTGCTCTGTGTAGGTGGTGGTTTATGTACATTTAACTACCTTTGGGTATCGTTTGTGATACATGTAAGACAGAAACATCAATAAATATTTTTACGCTGACACTTCTATAAAACTATACAGATTAAAATCAAGCAGTGAATAAATTAATTTAAAAAAGTTATTAAATGTTCTTAAATGTTCAAAATTCACGGTTGTCACGTTTAGTGTTTTTTTGTTGTTGGCGTAAATAAGGGTTTGGGTGGTACCAGACACGCTGACTAGGTTAATCAGTAAAGGTAAACACAGTTTTAGCTGTGAGAGCATTGGTATACAGGAATGTCTTCATTCTTGCATACGCTGAATCGCGGAACAGCGCGTACATTTAGAGGTAGAAATGGAAAATCAGCTGGTCCCACTGAATCATTACGCGAATTTGCGCAGTCAACACTGGGAAGTGACGCTTTGCGCGAAGCTGTGAAGCTCCCACCAGGCGAGGACGAGAACGAGTGGATCGCTGTGCACGTTGTAGACTTCCATAATCAGATCAACATGCTTTATTCCACTATAACTTTGCTGTGCTCACCCACTACGTGCCCCAAAATGACAGCCGGCGATAAGTATGAGTACCTCTGGCAGGACAGCACCTCCACGAACTTCAGGAAACCGACCAAGCTAAGTGCTCCGGAGTATATCGAGAATTTATTAAACTGGACACATAAACGATTCCAGGACCCTCATTACTTTCCCACAGAACTAGGTGTTGAGTTCCCATCGGACGCAAGGGGTATGTTTCAGCAGATTCTGAAGCGTCTCTTCCGCGTTTACGCACATATATATTACCATCATATTAACCAGATCACAGAGCTGAATCTACAGCCGCATTTGAATACGTCACTTAAACATTTCACTTTGTTTTGCAATCAGTTCGACTTAGTGCCTAAGAAAGAGTTCGAGCCTCTAGACGACCTTATCCAGTGCCTGCTTGAAGAGCACTAAATACTAATACTAATACTGTAGACCTTATCAATGTCAAATTTGGTTAATCAATTCGAATAAATGTAACTCAATTCGAATAAAACCGACTCGAATAAATTCAGCTCTACTCGAACGAATCGGGTACCAGTGCCGTGCATGGTTATAATTGTAATTGTAATTGTAATTATAATTCAAACTAAAAGTAAAGTAAATAAACCAAACCAATTTAAACTAAACTAAACAAAGTAAACAAACTACACCAAACAAACTAAACAAATCGAACTAAATCATACTGCTATACGCCGCTTTGGTTTTCTATTCTACTTAGTTTGTTGAACTCAACAAATGTTCACATGTATTTAGCTAACCAACTCCATACTTACTTGATTATTCAATTACTTTTGGTATTTAGCTGTTAGCTAGTGATGAGTAAAACTGAACGACCTGAATTATTGCAACACAAAGTAATAAACTTATTTATTGCTGTACTATTTTCCAAAGCAATTACCGCTCAAAGGTGCGTGCAAACTCTGGAAATAGATTTATGTTTTAAGATATAAACGAAGACAGATTTAGCTAAATGTAAACAGAGCAGTGTAAACAAGAATGTATGTAAATATAGATCAGTGTAAAAATAAATAAATGAATGTGAACAGCTATGACAGTGAATAGCAAGTGTAAATAAACATATAAATAGAAAAAATGCAAATGCAAATGCAAATGCAAATGCAAATACAAACACAAATTAGCAAGAGAATTAAAAATTAAATATAAAAATAAATTTAAATATGTGGAATTAAAAATAAATATAAATAAGTACGGACAAATACCCAACCAGTTACTTATTGTGGTAAATGTTCGTATACTTACTAAAATAACGAGCTAATTAGGTACTGCTTGTAAGTTACTTGCTAGGCTTGCTAGGCTTGCCAGGCAGGTAGCTAACAAAAAAAAACATGTGTATATATTATAGCTATGCTAAACTAAGCTAAGCTATGCTATGCTAAGCTAAGCTAAGCTAAGCTAGGTAGGTAGCTATCCAAGGTAGGTAAGTAGGTAAGTAAGGTAGCTAGCGTTGTATTATTTAATCATCGCATGCTCCGGTAGATGGAAGAGGCGCTAGAACTTCGAGCAGAAGCACGCAAACAGACGCGTACAGTTACAACAGTATTCAGCAAACTGCGTTCTAGCACTAAATCTTCAAATCAGAAGCAGGACGCAGAGGACAAATTCACTCGCGCTGCAACAATTTTTCTGCGCGAGGAACAGTTCGCTGATGCTGCTGATTCGTTTACCGAGGCTTCCAAGTGCGCATCGTCCGTTTATACTGCGGCTGCGCTCAGTGGTGAGGCCGCTCGTGCCTGGGCTAAGGCCAATGAGAACGAACGAGCTGTTCGGATGTACGCAGACTCAATTGCCAAATTCGCCCAAAAGGGACCTCTCAGACGTGCAGCTCTGCTAGCAATTGAGCTTGGAGAGCTCTATGAAAAGATGGAATTGTACGATCCGGCCCGGAAAACATTTTCTCAAGCCTCAGCGTGGTTTAATGAGTCCGGTGAAACGTCAAAGGCTGCCAACGCACAGTTACAAGCAGCAAACTGCGCTTCCTGGTCGGGTGACTATGTAGCAGCTATTGCTGACTTTGAAGTGGCTGCTCAGCGTGCTTGTGGCGATATTGGGCAGAGACACAAGATGAAAGGTTACTTTTTACAGTCAGGATTGTGTTATTTAGCGAACTCTGATCTCATTGGTTTGGAAAGAGCACTTAAGGACAAGTATGTCGTTTGGGATCGTGCTTTTAGTGCCAGTGATCAGTTCAAACTGCTTTCAGCCTTATTACAAGCAGTCCGTCAAATGGATATGCGCAAGTTTGAACTTGCATTGTACAGCTACGATCAGAAGCACCGTTTAGAGAAGTGGCAAGTAGAGACCTGTTTGCTGGTAAAACAGCGCATCTCGAATCCCAGTAATCCAGTAGACGAGCTTCTATGATACCCTGATGCTAGCTAGTTAGCGTTTGTTCATGTAGACTAATATAATTTAATATGAACCAAAATGAACTAATATGAGCCAAAATAAACTAAACCGGACTAAACAGAACTTAACAGAACTAAACCAAGTAAAACAACCCAATGATACATAAAGATAACAAGACTAAACCATCCAAACCAACTAAACGTGTGGTATACAAATGTGGGCTAGCAACCACAATACACCCCTAACCACTCCTGCATATATCCGATTACATTTTATTAAAGTCAAAGTAATACCGCTAATATTCAAACCGTTTACGATCAGAGTTTTATTTGGCTGTATCTTACAAGTTGTTATAATGCACTTTAGATTCGATATGGGTACCGCAGAGCTATGGGGTTACCCCAGTGATTCCTTTAGCACAGTTGCAGTAATTAAAATCAGAGTCTTCAATTTCTTCTGGTCTTAGCAATAAACATGGGGTTAAAATATCATGGGACTCGTAAAAAATATTAATATGTTTGTAGCTATTAGCAGTATCGAAGATAACCATCCTGATAATTGGGAATATATAACATTTTTTTTGAACCACTTGAGTCAAATCTTGACTAGCTGAACACTCCATACAATAAAGATACTTATTTATATTACTTTTTCTTTTAGTTTTGGTTTTACTTTTACTTTTAGTTTTAGTTTTACTTTTTGCTTCAGTTTGATGTTCACTGTCGTTAAAAATCGAACTATTTTGGTTGTCTGAATGTTCATTGTATCGAAGGTAACATTTTTTTGTGCTCTTGTTTCTTATCATTACAACTAAGTAAACTGTGCTCAATAGAAGAAATAGATATACAAATACCTGTCAAGTATCTGATTGTATTCAGTCTTTTTTTTATACGATTCAACAGGAAGCGAAGTTATATAGCCACTTTTCAACATGTCTCCGATAGTGTCAATGTAATTCATTCTATTCAATTAGAATGAAGTAATATGAATAGGTTGAGACATCTTCCTTTCCTTCTAGATATACGCCTCAGCCGCGCTTATAAGTATCCTAGAGCTCTTCCGTTTCAATTTCTAGGATCTTTAATCAAAATTCAGATCAAGTCTCAAAGATTATAACACTTCAACCAACAAACTAAGATACTTGCATGTACAAAAGCACAATATATACAATAAATACAATACATTTTGTATTCTTCTCAACTACGAAGGTTAGCCACCTATAACTTCCTATCTTCAATTAATTTCGTGGGAGTTTAATTCAAATCAGTATATCAGTTTATCTGAAGTATCTTTTATTGCATCACAAATCGAAGTATTATTTCAATTGCACTCGATTTTGTATAGTTTTGATAAAAAAAAATAAGGAAAAACGTAGCGGTAGACCTCGTGCTGAAATGAAAGGAAGTAGAAAACAAGAGATAAGTAATGAAATAATAGTATGAATAGTTTGCAAAAAATTAAACTAAACCTAACAAATTAAGAAATAAAACGTTATGCAATATCTATCTAGTTATATACCCAACTAGTTCTAAAGAATATCCACTGGATGAACTTCTTTATCAACAATTTGGTAGGTTTGCACAGAATGTGGCGCATATTGAGCATTGAATCCTGGCCGGCGCGAGGAAATAGAGGATCCTGGTGCACCTACAACCACAGTCTCAGGTTTACTAGTCTCGTTATCGCTATATTTAAGAGTTGTTGCCGGCAGGGCAGCGATCATGCTATTACTGCGGGAATTGCTGATAGCGCTGGGACGGCGTAGGCCTAAAAAGAGGCCGCTATTTGTATCATTATCATCAGAGCTTCCACTGTCACTGTCGCTATCGCTATCGCTATCGCTACTACCACTGTCGGTACTGCTATTACTTCTTCCGCCAGAGGTTAGATTAAATAGACCGCGCCTTTGCTGCTGTTGCTGCTGTTGCTGATGATGCGAGTCGTCTTCATTGTCGCTGTCTACAGAAACAGCAATGCATTGCTCGACTCTGTCGTTGAAATGTACACGTTTCTCGCCGTGGATATCGGTAGCTGAGCTTGAGCGCATACTTAGCAGCGAGGCAGGGCGGCTGAATCCGCGCAAGCTAATTTGGCTGCCAAGAGGCGACGTGAGAGGAGTGTCCACAATTAGAGGTCGCGTTGGTTTGCGAGCATACTGTCGGTTTAGAATGTCCGCAACAACCTGGCGGTTATGGCCCTGCGGAGTAGGTCTATATAGATGATGCCGCATGTAATCAGCGGCGGTGCGGGCAGTGCGCGCAGACAATGGCGGTCCAGAGTGCCTTTGGGTATTTTGTTCATTAGCAGCGTCATTATTGGTTAAGGTGTTCATGGAGAGTCGACTCGAATTCGAACTCGAACTAGAACTCGAACTGGAACTCGAACTCGAGCTGTTGTTGTTGTTGTTGCTGTTGCGGTTGCCGGGACTGCCGTTGGTGCTAGAACTAGTGCTAGAACTAGAACTATCACCGTTCAGCATAGACTTGGGAGACGATGGTGGATCATGAGCATCATGTGAATCATTAGGTTTGCTGTCCGTGTAATGGCGCGCAAAAGCGGAATTGCGCTGTGCCAAAGCCTGCTCGAGTTCCAAATCGCCTTCAAGCATCATCTGCGCCAAGGTCTTCTTTTTCAAAATCGATTTTGGTGGCACCGTGTGCGCTGTGTCCAACCCTTTCAGATGGTCAATGCTGTCTATATGCGCTTTCTCTGTCGGGTTTCGACTGGTATCGTACAGATCTGGCTGCTCATGGTACAGCGGACCATAGAGCCACGTCACGTCGTAATCTTTCAGCCAATTGACCGTTGACGGATCAGCGGTGCGCAGGTTATTCTTGGCTTTGGCCCACATTCGCCACGAAGCATTTTCAAGCCTAGCGCTATTCGCCATGTCCTGGCGCCGTGAAATAACGTAACGCCAACTGTCGGCAATATCGTTTTCGTTCCAATCGTGCGAGAAATAGTCAACACGTGAAGACGCCTCTTGTTGCAGCGTGGAGTCGTCTTTAAACTGATCCAGATCACGCACACGGCCGCCTAAATCGTCAGCATACTCGATAAACTGCGAATCAGCTTCTTCAGGTCGCGATTTCTGCGAAGAATTGGTAACATTGTTAGAATCATGCGATTCGTGTGAATTAGACAAGTTTTTCGAAGTTTCAGATTCTGCTGCTGTTGAGCTTGGATAATGCGAGTGAGGGGCAATATTTCTTGTTTCTGGCTTCATGAATGTCGGTGATTGCAACGGAGGGGCTGATGCCATCGGAGGACGCGTATATGACGGCGAGTGTGCACGCTGTCGCGGCGGCGCTGCGCCGGATATGCTCTCAACAGCTCGTACACCTTCTTTAGGTTGTTGTTGCACTAGCATCTCAACGCTAGTGCTACTACGCGATCGCAAAAGCGGTCTAGAGCGAGCAGAAGACGTTGAAGAAGCTGAAGATATAGACGAAAGCGACGAATTGGACGATTGATTAGCATTTCTAACCAGAGGTTGGCCTTGTGAGTGAAATTGTGGTTGACCTTGTGGTTGGATTAGTGGTTGACCTTGTGGTTGCACTTGTGGTTGCACTTGTGGTTGGAATTGTGGTTGCACTTGTGGCTGCACTTGTGGCTCACTTTGTGGCTCACTTTGTGGTTTTGATTTCTGTTTGTCATTGAGCAGTGAGCTGAGATTAGAAGAGCTGCGTTTAAGTGCTGAAGAGCTCCCTTTTGAGCCACTAGAATTTGCTTGTGAACGCATCAATAACTGTGGAGACGGCTGATTAGACATATTTGACAAGTTTGTTTGACTTGACTGGTTGTACATACTGGCAAGGTCTACAAGACTCGAGCGAGAAATCGTTTTCTTTAGACCTAGGGAACGATTACTGGGAGAGGGTTTACGCATTCCTTGTGGCTCAGAGCCGTTCATCCCGCTTAAACCGTTTCGATTAACTGTCTGGGAAGTCGAGTCTGACTTGTAGATGCCGTCGTGAAGGCCAATTTTAGACGTGGAGCGGCTTAGCATAGGTTTCTGTGTTCGCTCCGTTGCGCGCGACTTGTCCATACCCGATTGAAACTCAAAAGGACACCAGGTTGGGGATGCAGCGCGGGTCAGTCTCCTGGATGAATCAAGAACACAAGAGGAGGGGGGGCAAGGGCCTTCTGCTTACCTGACACTGTCCTCTTTGGAGCTGCGTTCACCTTTTTCAGCGTTTAGTTGCACGTGTACCCTAGCCCTATAATATAGCATGTTCACATCTCCAAATGTTCATGTACCTGTACCTGTACCTGTGCCTACACAGTAGTACATATGCTGTATCACATTGTATAGCTCGGGGTGAAATTTTATAGCACTTTTCAACCTATTTTTTTTTTTAAATATTTTGTGACATTTTATAACCGATTATAAAATTGTACGGCTCAGATAAAGTAGTTTAATGGTGTAGAAAACTGTAAATCTCGGATTACATTGTATTATGTATTGCAATGTATGAACAAAAGAACAAAAGCGTTGAATTTGAACAAGTTTAAAATGATTTGACGCAACAAAAACAAACATTTTCAGTTCTAAATTAACAAAACTCGTACAGTATTAACGAACTAATCGACACCTCTACTTCTTTTTTAGGTTTCAATTCCTTTAATTAATTCACTCAATGCGATAGGTTTGTTAGTTAGTTAGTTAGTTTGTTAGTTAGTTAATTTGTTTGTTGATTTATGAAGTCTCTATATACTACAAGATCATAAAGTTATTTTAATGCCTACACATTCTCCTTCCTCCTTCATTGCTACTCCTTCTTTCCGCCGTTCTAAAACTTCGGCCACTCTTTTGAGCGTGATATCGTCAGCATTAATGAACTTCTCCAAACTAGGAAGTTCACCCTCACTGAGCTCATAGAAGGTCAATACTGAGGTCTCATGCCCGGTTTCCCGAGCCCATTGTCGCAATTCGGTTGCTAGGTCAGCGGGGGTGTGTTTGAACACTAAAAATGTCTCGTTATTTTCGAGCTTTTCAGCTACACCTCTCCGGCACATCTCGGTCAGCACGTGGGTAGCAGCGTCTATGTTCAACGTTCTATCAATTCTTTTGTTTGTGAAGACATCAGCAGAGGGTGTAAGGCGCCACTCATTGTTAGCCAAGCACCATTTGTAAACTACATCCTGCCAGAGCTTCAGCTGCAGCCGCCACGTATCCTCGTTTGGCTGCCGCGTGAAGAACGGCGGGAACTCGTACATACGATTTGGATTTCGTAAGCCAAACCACAACTTAGTTCCCTAGTTCTAACTAGTTCCGATTTTCAGTTTCAGTTCCAGTTTCAGTGCCAGTTCCAAGTGACATTAACGTTCTGATTTGTTCTTAGTTCTAATTCCAGATTTAGTAAAATTATAGCCCATGTTCCAAACAATACTCAGAACAGATTAAATTAGATTAGATTAATATCGGATCTTTTATTTTAAATCTTTAATCTTTATTCTTCCATCTTTCATTTTTAATCTTTCATTTTTAATTTTTAATTTTTTCCTTTGTATGTTTGTTATTTGAACTTCTTTTTTTTTTTTTTGGGAAATCTACTTCACGGAACTAGTGCACAATTTCAGTTCACTTTGGTTTACAGTTTATAGTTTATAATTGTTCAAATTGTTCAAATTGTTCAAATAGTTGCTAATCTTAGTTGCACCTGATCCTTTTATTTTCATTCTTAATTCTTTGAATTTTGGGCTTCTGTAATTATTGCGTTCGTTTTTTAGAACCAATTCACTAAGAATTCAAAAATTTATATTCAATTCATGCGGCCTTTGAAAAGTCTGGAGTCCACTTGATTCCAGTCAATCAAATCGAACCATTTCTCTACGTATTGCTGTTTGTCGAATTTGTAGTCAGTGAAGTAAGCTCTCTGCCAAACATTAAGAGCCAGCAAGTCTATGTTGAAGCACTGCTCACGAGCATTGACTTTATTTTTTAAATTGTTCAACGAAATCACGCTGTCTTCAGAGCCTCCTCCGTTCAAGTCGATATTGTCGCGGCGGTAGTAACTAGAAGCGGAGCCTGCGTTATTGCAGGCAATGACCTCAAGCGTCTTTTCAGGGGTTTCTACCAAAAACACCGAGCCTTGACCCTCAAGACTCAGAGCAGCTTCCAAGAAACTGGCTTTCAAACCTTCTAAAGACTTGAAGCTTGCATTTATGCGTCTTTGTAAGAGTCCGGTAGGTTCAGTTTTTTTTGGACCCAAACTGGAAAAAAACAGATGGTTTGAGTAGGCAAGACTAGCAAAATTAAACACATGAGCCAATTCTGGTTTAGACTGGGCATTTAACATAATGTGAAAAGGTGCTCGTGTCTCGTTTTCAGTGTCTACAATGCAAGCGTTCAGTTTATCCAGTGCAAACTGCTGCGACTGTTTCCAAGCAGTATCAAACCCAGTTTCTGAGAAAAGCTGTAAAGCTCCTGCAGCATTAGAAGCAGAGAGACGTGGTAGAGTGTGCAAACTCCGTCTTCCAAGGGCCTGAAAAATTGGCATCTCCCCCAAATATGTCCCAATAATTAACTAAGCGGATTGGCCGAACAGCTTCACACAGTTTACTTGACGATGCTTGGAGGTGGCTAAAGACAGAAAGAGACAAAACAAATCGAAACAAAAAAACAAGTTTACTTATTTCAATTTGAAAAGAGAAAAAAAAAACAAATCCAGATCTTCTAGTAATTCAAAATGAATTTCACGAGGTAAACAAATATTATAGTTTTTAGATTTTAAATTATTTATTGCTTTCTCACTCTTTATTAGTTTCTACGACCTAGCGATTATTCAAATCAAGTTAGTTGAACTGAACTAGTTAGAACTAGAGTGAACCGAAATCTGAACTAAGTAAGCTAAACTAAACTAAACTAAATTAAACTAAACTAAACTGAATAAATGCAATCAAATCAAATTTAATAAAACAGTGTAGAAGGAAATTAAAATAAAATAAATGTGCTGCTGGAAGCAATGGCAAATCCAGGTTAAGCAAGGCTATGGGCTATGTAGTGGTCTGAGGTGAGGTGAGCTGATCTAAAACAGGAACCAATATTTGCTAATCCCGCTAAAGCAAGGATGCGTCTGTTTTGTAGTCCATTACAAGTTTTAACACCACGAATTCAAATCAGAAACTATGTAAGGCGTCGTGCTAATTTAAATGCTAGTGTTAGCGATATATCCCGGCATCCTGCTCTTACGACGATTCTGTACGAACCAAGCGTTATTATTGAGCGTCAGCTGGAGATAGGGTCAGTGATAGCTGGCTATGAACAAAGCCGTGTATTCTATGTATACAAACCAGATGGATCACCAGTAGGTGAACTTCTGGAAATTGATAAATCCCCAGGCATAGGCTCTGGTGCCTTAGGATTTCTAACTCGTCAATTGGCACGTCGAAGACGGCCATTCACTGTAGGCATGTTCGATGCACCGGGGTTAGATACTAACCCGGCAAATATGGGTCCCACAGGTCCCACAGGTCCCACAGGTTCCATGGGTCCAATGAACTGGAGAGACACTATGGGTCTCAGTTTAAAAAGGCCGTTTAAATTTATAAATAGTCATGTAAGAAGTGAGCTTCCTGATGGCAGTTTGCTGGGCGAATCGCAGCAGACCTGGCATCTTTTCAGACGGAAGTATGAACTTTTCAAAGCTAGCAAAAACGGAACGCAAATGAACCAGTTTGGCGAGATTGATGCGCCGTTTTTAAGCTTCCAATTCCCAGTTTTCAATGCAAAAGGTGATGAAATAGCTCGCATAGATCGCAGATGGGGAGGAATAGGACGTGAAATGTTTACTGATACTGGATGTTACGAACTGCAATTTGGAAATCTTGGTTTTCGTGAGCGGTCAGTGCTTTTAGCAGCAACAATATCCATAGACTTCGATTATTTCACACGGCTACGGCACACTGTTGACGACCCGGTCATGTAGCCACAGTTGCATTTCATTAGTGCAGTCGCCCTTGCATTCGGAAGGTGCGCGCTGCAGCTCAATTGCAAAATCAATCACGTTTTTATGCAAAAGTCTTAAAGAGGAGAACACCTGTGCCAAGTTGCACCCTAAAATAGTCGTTCCACGACCTATAATTCGCATGTAATCTATTCTAAGCTGGGCAAAACTTATTTTGCTGCAATTAAAATTTTCAGATTTTGTAGATTTTGTAGTTTCCGGAGATTCTAACCAGACCTCGCCAGTTGTAGCAACTTGTTTATCATAAAGTACTTTTCCATGCCGGTCGCTTAGTTTAAGCCGTTCAATTTCAGCTCCTAATGATGTATAAACCATTTCAGAATGAAGAATAACAACATCGAAAATGAATCTCGAGCTAGGAATCGGCATTAAAAAAGGCGCTGAAGCTTCTAATTCACAAGGATGAGCAGTGTAAATATGCTGGCATTCTACAACATCTTCAGCAGAATTTTCATCAGCACTAGTAGTACTAGAACTCTTTGAACTCTCAGAAATCCTAGACGCTATTGTAAACTCTGAATTGCACTTCAAACACACTCGTAACACATTATTTCTATTCTCAATGATGAATTGTTCATTAAAAAGAGGTCTGGAGAGCACGTATCCAGAAAGTTCGAGATTTGTTTCTGTAGTTCTTAAACTTCTGACTAGCTTTCTAAATGCAATCAACTGATTTCGCTTTTCAACTCGTTTTTTGACGGTTGTTTTTAGCTGGGCTAACAGATGCCGCACTTCCATTGCGTATGTAGTGCTTGTGCTGCATTTCTCAGCTAAATTAAATTCCAAATCAACCACTTCTGCAACTGATTTGCGTAGCTTTCTTGCTTCAGCGTATATAAGTTTCAAGTACTGTGTTCTAACATCTAGAGCTGCTGGTTGCGAGTGTACTAATTTTGGTTGCAGCAATGGCGGTTCTTGTTGTTGCTTTTGCATTTACTTAAACAACTAGAGTAAATAAGAATAATTCGCCTCAGAAATACCGGTTTAAGCACGTTTACTAGAACTCAATTCGCGATAATATGACAAATTAACAATGAAAATGAATAAACAAAATATATCTAAACAAACTGAAACTGAATTTATTTTATTTTTTTAAAATAACTAAATAGAATAACTAATTAAACTAATTAAACAAAATGAACCAAATAAACAAAACGAACCAAACGAACTACAGTAACTACAGGAACTACAATGAAGTATCCCTGAATAAACCTTTGATTTGTTGGGTTGCATTACTTATAACTGACTGATTTCTACATGCTTTAATCTTTATACTTTACCTTGTTTTACTTCGTTTAATTTAATTCAATTTATTAAATCTATTAAATAGATTTTATCTTATTTCATCCGGGATATAAAATGGGTTTAAACAGGGTATGTCCGATTACAAGAGAAGAAAGGTACCAATGTAGATATTTACAGATACTATACCACAAATGGAATAATAAGTACCCAATTAGCGTACGCTGTATAGATTTTGGTTAACATTGAAGTTAACAAATAGATAAAAGAAAAAGAGACCAAAAAACAATGAACAAAAGAACAATTAAAAACAATATAAAGATAGAATAATATAAAAATCTATCAAGTTAATTCAAAGCCACTACATGAAAGTATAACTTGAAAAGTATTCATAAACAATTCTCGCGTAATGTTTGATTTACTTAGTTGCGAACCTCACCACAATTTTCAGTTTAATTCAATTCAATCTAGTTTAGTTAAGTTTAGTTTAGTTAAGTTTAGTTTAGTTTTGTTTAGTTTAGTTCAAAACAGTTTTGTCAAATCAATGCTGGAAAAAAGTTGCTGATTAACAAATGCGCATTTACTGGCCGGAGAACTGCCAGAATGTGCGTCTGGACGGAGAAAGGCGGCAAATTGGAGGCGCTCTTGTCGGATTTGCTAATGATAATGAGCAGGTAGTTATTGTAGGCGTTCTGCCCAAGAGTTTAGAGGAGGCGCGTGCCCTGTTGGCTGAGGCATATGAAATTGGAGAAAAACCAGAGAAAGAAACAATAGAAACGGAAAAGATGACGGGAATAGGAAAGGAAATAAAGATAGAAACAAATACAAATACCAAAAATACTACTGGACTCCAGGCGCTGGCGCCTAACTCCGATACTCTTTTGAAAACGCATAAATTGAGTGTTCTTGGCTCTTTCGATAAGAAAGGACCTTTGTTTTACATAGAAAACGGGAAGGTTTTGTCACCAATTGATGGTGATTCGTGTATGGTTGTACAATATACAGTTCCGAACACGCGACGTATGCACTACCTCAGCATTGACGAGAGCTCAAATTCGAAATCTAATTCTGATTCAAAATCTAGTTGTAGTTCTTCTAATTGTAGTTCTAAAATCGGAATGCCAATTGAAATTGAAACTGGAATTGAAACGGAATCGAATTCGAGTACTGAAAATAAAATTGAAATTGAAATTGAAACCGAAGTTGGAAAAGAAACTGAAAAAGAAGCCAGAACCAAACAGTTAGAGGCGCTGGCCGCCTATCACACTGATACTCCTGGTTCAATTACAGAAACAGCACCGGAAACGGCTCCAAAAACTGTTAGAGCTGTCAAACGAGGTAAACCCAGGACTACTTTGGATGTATGCATTGCCCAAATGAACTCCGCTAGCGAGCTACAATCTGCATTAGAAGTTATTTCTACTTTCCCGATATCTTCGTTTGAAGGGAAAAAGACGAAGAGTTCATCAAATCCAAGAAGTCCAAGAAATTTGCGAAATTTGAGACGTCTGAGAAATCCAAGGAATTCAAGGGGTTCAAAAAATTTGAACAGTCCGAGAATTTCGGAAAGCTCAGAAGTTTCTGTTTCTAAAACGTCAGAATTGTCAGAAACCTCAGAAATGTCGGAAATGTCGGAAATGTCCGAAAGCTCGGAAATCTCGGAAAGCTCAGAAAGCTCAGAAGAACCACATTTTGTGCAAAATTCAAGAAAACGTGATGAATTAGAGAAATTGGAAAAAATAGAAAGATACAGAAAATCAATAAGTCCGAGAGGACCGTGCTTTCTGAAATCTGAAGCTAGTAGACGGCTTGCTGTACGTGCACTTATGATCTACCGCCTATTTTTAGAGATCGCTTTAAAAGCACTGAATTATTCGCCGCTGAAAGCGCACTGCTGCGCCGCGTTACAGATTGAGATGCGTATCAACCAGTTGTACTACCTGCCACTACAGTACACTCGAATTTCTATCCGGTCGCTGAAGGACTCAGCCTGGAAAACAGCGGATAGAAATCACACCTACATCCAGTTCTACAATGTTTTACTGTTGGCTGCAGTTGATTACATTCTCGGATGGTACGTATGTACGAAAGTTTTGCAAAACGCTGCTTTTTTGGAGACAGTACTACGCAAAGATGCAGTTAAGCTGCTACTTGTTGAGCTTGAAGATGGCGCTCACTGGCTGATGTCTTACCCCGCTGGGTTCAAACTCAATACTCAGTTAGCTGAGTACTTAGGTGAAATTATAATTTTAACGATTTCATGGTGGAGACAAGTTGTCGAAGCTGCATTGAGCCCGAAGGTTCTGCACACGCTGGTTACGCTCGTTGCATACAGCGGATTAGTGGGTGGTGTATCATTGCAGATAAGTTTTGCTGTGGATATTGTTGCTGTAAGCTGTATTCATGTACTACTGTTCTACATTCTACTGGTGAGGTTGTACAGACACCTCTTAGACGCATTTGGCGCCCTGTTCAGAGTCTTCCGCGGGCGGAAGTACAACGTTCTACGGCAGCGTGTTGATCGTGGCGATTATGACGTTAACCAGCTGCTTTTGGGCACTCTGCTCTTTACTCTGGCGTTGTTTTTGGTGCCCACTATATTCGCATTCTACGCTGTTTTCGCAGCATGCCGTGTTCTCGAGCTGTCAGTACTAGCATTTCTGTGTTGCAGTTTGGCTTTTATCAACTATTTGCCCCTGTTTCCACTGATTTTACGAACTGTAGAGCCAGAAAGGGTGCCTGGCGGCATTATTTTGAAACCAACTGCATTGGCAATTGGAGGCTATGGAGTAAGTCTCACGTCGCACCCAGTGCCAATGAAACTGCTTTTCAAAAACTTCCTAAGATCGACAGGCTCGTTTCTAGCTCGTGGATTCTCAACGTGCACATTGCTAGATTTAGTTAAAGGAAGGCCAATGGCAGTGCAGCAGGCTAATCTGTACTCGTCGCTGTACTCGGTAATGCCAAGCCGGCCAGGGTTAGACGACAGTTTTGAAGAAGAGCTTAGATGCTTCTTCTTTTCAACTGATAGATAAGGCTATAAGTTGTACTATTATTTTTTTTCCTTAAACCTTTTTAAACTTTTTCAAACAAAACAGAAATTAGAATATATAATAGAGAACATAAATTATAAAATATAAATTAGAAACCAGAGAAATCTTTGTGAATCTACCGAATAATTGAACAGCAGAAACTAAATAAAACCCAGGAGACCAAAGAAAACCAAAGAAAACCAAAGGAAAGCAAAGGAGACCAAAAAATCATTTGAAATAAAAGAACTCATAATTTACAATTAAATTAAATTAAATTAAAATAAAATAAAATAAAATAAAATAAATTAAATTAAGTATAAATAGAAACTAACACAAACATTTTTCTTTTTGTTATATACAAATTGAACGTCGCACAACGTCTATTTGGGGAGAGTGGTCTCCTTCTGCTTCTGTTGCTGGATCTTAGCGTAGGAGTACACCAAACCAGCACTGAAACCAAGCACGATAGAGAAAACCTTCATGAACGTGATAACAGGGTCGAAGAACAGAAGACCGAAAACGGCAATGGGCAGCTTGTTGAGCGCACCGACCATGGAATAAGTGGTCGAGGAGGTTACCCTAACACACCAACCGGAGCAGTAACTGATACCAACAGATAACAGGCCAGTGATAACCATCATCATGATGACAGAGAACCTGTTCTCCTCAGGGAAGTTCTTCAGAACATTCTCAGGTGACCAGTCCTCGAAAAGAACGGAAACAACCAGCAAAATGGGGATGGAAAGCAGGTTGTTGTAGAACATGGTGTCCATATCCTTGAAACCAAGAACCTTTATACGCTTACGAAGAACCAAAACAAAAGCAGCCTGCGAGAAGCAGTTAGAGAACATCCAGAGGTAGCCGATCCAGTTGATGCTCTGGCCAGCACTGGCAGTAACGTCACTCCAAGCAGCAACAACACTACTAAGAACGATAAGCATGAAAGAGAAGAAAATCATAGGCGTAACAACACCTCCGAACCACAAAACCTCGCCATAAGCAATGAGAATGATGGTCAGGTTCTTGAAAATCGTGAAAACAGGCACACTGAGGTACTGAATGGCCTTTGAGGCGGTGTAGATCATGGCTACAAGCAAAGCAGCAATAGGGAACCACTTCTTGGCATCAGCATTGGAGTACTTGCGGAAAGAAACGAACCCAAGTGCTTTCAGCACGTGAATAACAGCCAGGCACGACAAGGACTGCACGGCAAGGACGACGCAGTTCAGGTTGAAGTTCTTTCCACTAAGAACGAACTTATTGCCAAGGGTCATCACAATCGATGAGATACAGTAGGCTCCTATAGCCGCAGCGGGGCTGTTCACCAAGGATGTATCTGACATGGTGAAGTGTTATTGATGAAGTGAACTTGTGCTTAACGCTTAGCTTAGCTTAGCTTAGCTTAGGAGAGCCTCTTCATAAAGAGATACACGTATGCATGCATATCTTTTTTTCGCGTTTTTACTTGATACCGGTACTTACCGAGAATACCAGGTGACATAACCCACACCAAATCAAATGAAATCAAAAGAAATGAAATGATATCAGATAAACATAACCGAAGTGAACTGAACAGAACAGAAAAAAAAACAACAGAGTTAAGAGGAACACTAAATATCGTGTTTATCAAAAAGTTAAGAATTTCATGACTGTTATTTATTTATGTATATCGCTATCATTTGCAATATATATCCAGCAAAGTGCGCTTTTTATTTTTCTTTTTATTTTTGCAGAATATTATCGCTTTATTTATTATATTTGAATCAACAATACTTATAGAAACCAGTTTTTTATTTCATTGTGCAGATTGAATACCAGTGCGAACAATGGTGATTGCTTTAATTTTTTCTTTCTTTGTTTCGTTTGCTAGGTTGAGGAAGTAGACCAATCTTTATGTAGAACTGAAACTAGAACTGAAACTGAAAATTGACATGCGTACCTGTTAGTAAGCGAATGGTGAAAGATTTCAAATACAAACACCAACGCAGTGCACGGTTAGTTAGCTACGCTGTAAGCTGTAAGCTATAAGCCATAAGCTGTAAACGCTGAACTCCAATAAAGTCCAGCCCACAACTTCGTGTTTAATCCTAACAAGCATGGAACTGCCGAATTGGGAGGACTGGTTTCGCACCTACAGCGCAAACGATGTCCGTAGAAAGATTCATGCTGCAGATATCGAAACACAGAAGGCTGTGAACGCACTTCGCAAGGAAATTGGAAATTCGAGCCCCCAGTTTCTAAACCTCTCAGATAGACTGGAGTCTATCAGCTCTATGAGCTCTGTACAAACAGAAATGGTGCATAAACTCGCTTTCAATCACATTAGCACCCAACAACTGAGCCTAAATGCTGCTGCTGAATCTCTATTAGGGTTAGGTCAAAATGAGATTCGGCAGTTGGTACTGAATGAGCTGAAATACGTTGTTACGCACGCAATTCTGCAGAAGAAGTATTTACGTGCAGCAAGAATTATTTATTTGGGCCAAAATCTAGGGCTTGATGTTGAAGGTTTGGACAAAAAGCTGCACAATGCGCTTATAAAACACATAGAGGCTGGATTTGTTTTCACCCCTGATTTGTTCAGTGCCTGTTTGATTTCGTTCAACAGCTGTGCTAGCCAATTTACCAAACAGTACCTTGATATATGTACCCAGTTTATAACCAAACGTCTCCAAAGCTTTGATACCAAGGCCTTTGAAACTGTGGATCGCACTGTGTTTATCTACAACTCAATTGCCTTTGACTTGGCACAAAGCCGACTTTCTCAGCGTAATATCATGGAGACCCCAGAGATAACTTGCAGTATTAAACTGGTTGAGCTTGTTGCCCTACTTGATGCAAATACCAGCGACATCTACGCGTTCCCGCCTAACTGCTTTGGAAAAGAGCAAGGAAACGAGACAAGTCAGATGCCTTCAATTGACTTGTTCCTGGAGAAAATTGCTAATGAAGTACGTACTGCTTCTGCAAACAAGTTCAGTGCCTCTGCTTCCGTTTCCGAATTGACTACAGTTCTCTCACTCTTTGTGCGACAGGTTCAACACGCCCTTAATGATGTTTCGGTTGTACCACTACTTTTGGCATCTGAGGATGCTTTTGTTGATGCTTTTTTGAAGTTGACTGAGAACAGCGTTATACTACAGTCGAATGAAGCTACTAATACCAAGTTCCAGCCCGAAGATGTGCAGAAATGGCTTAAGGCAGTGAACCTTATGCTGCATGACTTGGATGAACTGGAGAATTTAGCTAGAACAACTCGTAACATTTCCAAACAGTTTTCTAGCAGTCTGCAGAAACTTAAAACTGACGCTGAGCTTGTGATTGCCGACGGTATTTCAAAGATGTACGTTTCTGCACGCGAGAAGCGTATGTCTGTAGAAGATATAAATAGCATGAGTCTCGAAGAAATTGCTGAAATTGTTTCCGCTATTGGGACTTTGGATAATGCTGCAAAGTGTTTGCATATTGACGTACATGCTGAGCCAGTTGCTCTCTACAGAGCACTTATTGATAAGCTTAAAGAAAAACTGGATTCGAATCAATCGAATCGAAAACCCACATTTGGTGGTAAAAGCTTTATGGCCTTTGACTTTTTGAATTTGCTGGATTCAGTACTAGATAAAAACCTGTGGACAGATGCTTTTGTAAAAGAGATACCTATTCAGTGCTGCATTCCTTCTAACAGCCGTCTTATTTTTGAGCCTTTGGACTGCGATGGTCCAGAGGAATTGAATTACTATGACGAATTGAATGCGGAACCTGTGCTTGAAGAAGATGATCAAGTTGAAGAGGAAAATATTGCTATGGAAATAGTTATTAGCAACGACGATGCTAAAGCCGAAGGTGCACTTCCACAGGATGAGGTTGAGCCTGTTGATAATAACCAGAGTTCAGAGTCTGGTTTAACTGAGGAAATTGAGCATGAAAAAGCTGATGATTCTAAAGAGAAACTAAAGGATTCAGAGGATAGCACAATAATTATTGAAGAGACATCTAGCTCTCAGAATGATTCACCTAGTTTAATCGCTACTGAAGAAGTAATCGAAGAGTCTGAGGATCAGAACAAATCCTCTGTTGTTGAAAACGTAAACACTGAACCAAATGACAATATTGAGTCTTCAGAATCTCTAAATCCAGAGGAGGTTGTTGAAGTTGTAGAAATTGAATCTGAATCAGAAAAACAACTGGATACAAATAACAATATCCCTAACAATGAAAATGGTGAAAAGGACAACAATGAACCGGCTACAGAAGCTGTTGAGAAAGAAAAGGAAGCTAAGACAGAAACAGAAACCGAAGGTTCTGCTGCTGAGGGCCCAGAGAAAGAGAACAAAACTGATATTCCAGCTTCAACTGAAGAACCTGCTGATGAAAACACTCCACAAATTGATGCACTCACAGAAAAAAGCACCCAAATCAGCGTTGGAAGCAGTAAAGACGCAGAAACGGAGGAAAGCGCGCCTTCATCTGATCTTGTTGAGCAGACAGTTGAATCAGATCATACCGAAACAGTAGAACCTACTGAAACAGTTGAGCCAGTTGAATCGGAACCTACTGAGACAGTTGAGGCAGTTGAGGTAGTGGAGCCAGTTGAATCAGAATCTAGCCCGATTGAAACAGACTCAAAAGCAGTTAAACCAGTGTCACCCCAGCCAGATTCAGACTCAATTGAACCAGTTGAATCTGAATCTAAACCGTTGGAAGCAGTTGATGTAGTGGAACCTGAATCGAAAATAGTGGAATCAGAACTCAGTTCCGGTGAACCTGCTGAACCAGAATCCAAACCGGTAGAACCAGTTGAACCAGTTGAATCAGTAGAACCAGTAGAAACGACTATAGCGGTGGAACCACAGGTTGCTGAAGCAGAACCAGTTGAACCAGTTGAACCAGTTGCTGAAGCAGAACCTGTGGACCCAGTTGAGCCAGTAGAAACGGCTGCAGCAGTGGAACCACAAATTGCTGAAGCAGAACCAGTTGAATCAGTAGAATCAGCGGAACCACAGGTTGCTGAACCTGAACCGGTTGAACCTACAGTCCCAACTGAACCGGTTGAACCTGCAAATGAGGAAACGAAACCATCTAATGTGAAAAAATCGAAGAACGCCAAAAAGTCGAAAAAGAAAACCACTAAGAAGAAAGGCCATAGATGATCATATTTTCTAGGAAAAGCAAAATAATGAATCCCTGATTTTTTTTATTTGCTTTCATTTGATTTCATCGTATCAAATAAAAATCAAATAAAATCAAATTAAAATCAAAATAACATGAGAATTTTATCGTAGTATATTTTCATGTTGTAACATGTTATATTTCGTATTGTATCTATATAAGTCGTATATTCTTTGAATTCATTCACAAGAGCGCACGCGCAACAAAATAGAAGTAACAAAAAGAAAAAAAGAAACTCAGTGCGGGCGCTTAACTCTTTTAGAACGGTGCATGGACCATTCACGTTTCTTGCTGCTGAGAAGAAGAAGAAGGGTCTGATTTCTCTAGTATTGAGAGATCCGGGAGGTACGAGTCCTGGGTTACCCCGCTTACCGATTGCTCTAAACCTTGGGTATACTGCTGGTTCTCGTTGACTGAACCGAAATCTATATTTGGATCTCTTGGATCTCTAGAGTCTCTAGAGTCTCTAGAGTCGCTGGGTTCACTAGAACCTCTAGATTCAATAGGCCCAGCGTTGTCAATGGCTCCAATGGCTCCAATGGGTTCATTGGGTTCGCTAGAATCGCCCGATCCCTGTGGTTCAGAAGCTTTCTGTTTCTCAGCAAGCTCGGCAATTTCAGCAGCAGTTAAGAATCGGCCGCCCTGGCCGCGTGGCCTGCGCATTGCGTGTTTGTGCCTTGATTCGTGGAGGTATGGTTTACGACCGGGCATCGATTTGAGGGATTCTTCCAGTTTAGCTCGCGCAATTCGCCGTTTTAGAATTCGGTGGTACTGTTTAGCATTAACGTAGAACGGTTGCTCGACAATTCCTTCTTCTCCAGGATCCTGATCCATCTCGAGATTCTCCTTCGATTTCCTTGGATTTCTGGGATTTTGGAAGTTTCACTGCTTTGAACGCGTCTGGGTTACATAATCAATATATTGCCAACAATGAGTTTGTACGCTGTTCAAGCAGTTCTGATTCTCGACAGCGCCGGAGAGCGTGTGCTTTCAAAGTACTACCAAACTCCTCGTGCTTCTGCACTGGCTACATCCCCTGTGGCCGAACAGCGCTCGTTCGAGCAGAAGCTCGCCGCTAAAACTAAAGGTGTCAACGATGATGTGCTCATCTTCGACGGTCACCTCGTTGTTTACAAGCAGTTAGCAGACATTCTTGTTTATATCGTTGCTCCCTTGGACGAAAACGAGGTGCTTATATTCCAAACGCTCACCACGCTGCGCGACGTCATCGACAACGCGTTGAACCACCGCGTCGATAAGTCAAATGTCCTTGACAGGTACGATTGCGTTGCCCTTGCTGTTGACAGTGTTGTTGATAACGGAATTATTTTGTCTAATGACAGTGCACTGACCTCAGAGAGGCTTACAAGAAGCGCCGACGAAGAGCTGACGATGCCAACGGTCGATTTCTCGGAAACAGGGTTCAAATCGATGTTCGATTTCGCCAAAGGCCGTCTTGCGCAGGCTGTGCGTCATCAATTGGTGTAATTTTCCGCACAAACGGCATTCTTCGGGCATTACATTGTTAGCACTTGCACACGACACGATTATCTATCCAGTCCAATTCAATTTGAGTCTGGTTCCAGTAAAAGTTAATTTTATTTAATCTAATTTAATTTCATTTAATTTTATTTGATTTTATTTGATTGACTTGATTGTATAAATTAATATGAAAATAACGCACATTTTCCGGATCAGTTTTTAGAAACTCGTATAATTAAGGCTTAGGGATCTACTGGTAAACTCTGATGGTTCAGTTTCATTACTTTTCGGGAATACTTTATATACGTTCTTTAACTTTATAAACACCTTTAAATAAATTAATTGACCATGTATTAAGTACTGTTTATGTTGTATTTTATTGAGACTGACTATATGATAAATCTTCTCTGATATACTCTCTTCTCAATTAAGTCCCTCAGCTAAGTCCCTCAGCTAAATCCCTCCACTGAGTCTCTCGAGTCTCTCAGGTCTCTCAAGTCTCTCAACTGCTCTAATGATATTATAATACTACCTGGCTAAGTGCTGTTGTGTAATAATACATTATACGGTTAGATGAAATTTGTCGAGTTTGGCAATGGTATATATTACATAGTCACTGAACTTCCATAGCTAAGCTACTAACAAAAAAAAAAGTAAAAGTAAAAGTGAAAACGAAATTAAATTAAAAATAAAAATAAAAACAAAATAAAATTGTATCCAATTCGATCTGAATCGTTAAGCAAGACTGGTCTAATATCTAAATAGTGGATTCAGTATTTTTCATTTTTATTTTCATTTTCGTTTTTAATTTTCAATTTTTAATTTTTAATTCTTAATTCTCAATTCTTTGAATTTTTTTGTGTTTAATTCCCTTTTCAACTAGTACTCTTTAAACGGTATTAGCAAATTAAACTAAACTGAACTTATCCTAGAACCCTCAATTCACTCAAGATCAAGATCAGAATGAAGGTATCCAGTTTAGTTGAAGAAATTCTGACTGCATATGTCGAGGAAGAAGGTAGCATCTGCGACAACGAAGACGCGTTGGAGGTAGTTCAGCGTGTGGACTCTAGACTCAGACGACTTAAGAAGAAACCGCTGCTGGACGTTATCGACCAGGTTCTTGAAAAAATGAACGACAAAACCGACAATGAGTTAAATCAAGCCGTTGTTGGTCTGTGGAAACAGGACGATTCTACAAGAAGTAACAAAAAAAGAAAAACTGAGAAAGACAGCAAAGTTGGTATTACAGGATCCGCAGGCTCTAAAAGTTCTGTAAACTCCAAGGATACTAAGAAACGTAGCAGTAGCGAGGATGATGATGAGTCTGAATCTAAAACCGAGTCAGAATTGCCAGAGAATAAGGTGAAGCTCTCTGATTTGGGTGGTGTTGATTCTATCGTTGATGAGGTTCTTGAGCTTATAGCTCTTCCACTAGCACATCCTGAAGTTTTTACTGCTTTAGGCAGTGATATCCCCAGAGGTGTTCTGTTACACGGCCCTCCAGGATGCGGCAAAACAATGCTGGCCCATGCTATTGCTAATGAGATAGGCTGCGCATTTGTGAGCGTTAGTGCTCCCTCAGTGGTGAGCGGAATGAGTGGTGAGAGCGAGAAGAAATTGAGATCTTTGTTCGAAGAAGCAAAGGAACTAGCTCCTTGTCTTGTTTTTATTGACGAAATCGATGCAATTACCCCCAAGCGAGAGAATGCTCAAAGAGAAATGGAAAGACGAATCGTTGCACAGCTTCTTACTTGTATGGACGATGTTGCTCTTTCAAAAACCCACGGCCGACCAGTGATGGTTATTGGTGCAACTAACCGCCCAGATGCCATCGATCCTGCTTTACGACGTGGTGGTCGATTTGATCATGAAGTTTGTATGCCTGTTCCGGATCAAGCCGGTAGACAGCGTATTTTGGAAACACTTGCTCAGAAATTGAAAATTGACGGCGATTGCAGTTTCAAGGAGTTGGCAAAACGCACCCCTGGTTACGTTGGTGCCGATTTGAGCGCACTCGTTAGTGCTGCTGGTGCTTCTGCTCTTAAACGTATATTCCGAAACCTTGGTGAACTTGGTGAAGGCTCTTTAACTAATGATGATGACATGAACGACGATACGAATCCTCCTGAAAAGGTTAATAACAGCGAGAATTCTGTAGTGCGCAGGTTTTTGCAGAAGTACCCTGATCCTTTGCCTGAGCAGGACTTAGAAGGGCTTAGTATTGTGTATGCAGACTTTTTAGATGCATTGACACATGTGGTCCCCAGTTCTAAACGTGAAGGATTTGCAACCGTTCCAGATGTTACCTGGAAGGATGTGGGTGCAATGGGCACCATCCGCGAAGAGCTTGAATTTGCTTTCGTTCAGCGTATTCAGGACCCTGAGATCTTCCTCAAGGTTGGAATATCCACACATGCTGGTGTGCTACTGTGGGGACCACCCGGATGCGGTAAAACGCTGATTGCAAAAGCTGTGGCTAACGAATCTCAAGCAAATTTCATCAGTATTAAAGGTCCTGAGTTACTTAACAAGTACGTGGGAGAGAGTGAACGCGCAGTTAGACAGCTGTTTGTTCGTGCACGAGCCTCCACTCCTTGTATTATATTCTTTGATGAGCTTGACGCATTGGTGCCACGTCGTGATGAGTCGCAATCCGAGGCATCGGCTAGAGTGGTAAATACTTTACTTTCAGAGCTCGATGGTACCAGTGATCGATCAGGTATCTACGTAATAGCCGCTACGAATCGACCGGACATGATTGACGCAGCAATGCTCCGACCTGGCCGTCTTGACAAGCAATTATTTGTCGAGCTTCCAAATAGCGCCGACCGCACTGAAATTTTACGGAAAGTTTGTGCTAAGAACAAGTCACCGTTGAATGCTGATGTTGATTTAGCGAGCATAGCACGTCAAAACACTTGCCGCAACTTTAGCGGTGCTGATTTAGCTGAGTTAGTGCATGAGGCATCTATGTGTGCTTTAAAACGCGCTCTTGCAAGCAAACAGCCGGTAGAGATCGGATTAGCCGATTTCGAACAAGCCTTTGCAAAGGTAAGGCCGTCTGTTTCTGATACTGATCGGGAAAAGTATCTCGCACTGCAACAAACGTGGGGATCTTAGAAGAAGGACCTTAGGAGAATAAAACTAATTAAATATAATTAAACTCTTACAAAACTAAGCAGTATTCAACGATACGAACTACGAAATTTGAAATGCAGACTAAACTAATAGAAATGAGAGAAATGAGATCATAACGGCTTAATACTTTGCATTTTATTTTTCCATAAATCACTTGTATAAATGATTACTACAATTACTATAATGATTGTTGAAATGATTATATGTATAGCTTAATATGCGTGATTAGCCCTACTTCGTCGCGCAGAGCATCATACCGAGTCTGTGTGCAAGCACGCAGAAGCTCAGCCTGGCTGAATCGCCTTTTAGCAGAATCGATTGCCAGGTTGTAAAGGACCTGGGTGGGGACATAGCCATTATCAGTAAGACCCTCATTAGTCGCGCAAATATACGCATGCTTTGCAGAGTTGACCATACTGATATTATCTGGGTTTCGAGGCGCATCCCAAATGCTAGGAAGAATTTGACATGTCGACGTATGTGATAAGGACGGCGATTCTATAGATGTGCTAGAAGACTGTTCTAGACCTGGGTCTGCAGTTCCTAAGGGCAAAACTTGGCCTAGAGGTACTGGTGATAACGATGTCAAAGGTGTCAAGCCACTTAAAGGAATTGAGTTAGTTGGGTTTTGACCCAAAGGTACCAGATTAGGAACTAGACCAGGTGGAGCAGATGCACTTGATGATAAGCCTGCTGAATTTGTTGATCCAACAGGATCAGACACAGAACCCACGAGCCTCGATGATAACGGGCTGTTTTGCTGTGATTGCATGAAAAATCCAGCGTTGCTTGGCTCGCCCAGTACGCGAGGTGTTAATGCTGACCCAACCAATGGGTTTAGAGGATTTAAAGACGTTAAAGATGTTAAAGCAGTTCGTGGACCTAGTGGTGACTGACTCATTTGGGGACTAGGAACCTGAGCTACGGGTGTAGAATCTCTTTGCGAAACTGGACGTCTATGGTTCGTGAAAGCAGTGACAGGTGTGTCAAGTCCAATGCTAGTACTCACAGGGATGCTCGGAAACAATGCAAATGGTTCACTGCGAACAGAGGGCGAATCACTGGGTGTTGATGTAGATAAATCATTCTGCATTGCAATTTTACCGATCTGTCCATTTGCTGGGTTACCAAAAGTAGTAAAATTGGAATCGATAGATGTACCAGACGTCGTAACTCCAGCGACCTTAGCGCGAGACTCCTTTGCCAACCGCACGGCTTCTATCACGGCAGCTTGTTTGGCAGCAGTTTCAGGGTCAGCAAGATCCTTAGCAAGTTTTAATTGTGTTTTATCACGTTTCTGCTTCGTTGGTGAGGACTTAGATTTTCTTTCTGACTCCTTGACTCGTTTTTCGGTTTCCTCTTTGTACTTACGGGACCTCGCTTCGGCTCGTTTTAATGATTTCGATTCACTTGCATTACCTGCCTTTTGAGGGGTATCTCGACTACGCGACGATTCAAGCAAACCGGTATCTACAGCTCCATTATCGGGACCGTCGTCCTTGGATTCGGCTCCTGCTTTGTCGAATTTCCCTCCTTGCTCCTTACTTTCCAGATTCTGTGATTTATCCAAACCTTTAGAAGCTTTAGAAGCTTTTTCTTCTTCCAAACGTTTTTCTGCTTCAAGCTCGCGTTGGCGTGCCTCTTCTTTTTCTAAAGCATTAAGTCGGGCCTCAATTTTAGCGCGACGCTCGAGCTCTTGCTGTCGTTCAAGCTCGCGTTGTCGCTGGCGATTTTCTTCCTCTTTTATTCTCATAGCTTCAGCTTTGCGTTCAGACTCTATACGCTTCTGGTTCTCCTTTTCTAAACGAGCTTGTTGTTTCTTGTTCTTTTTCCGCTGTTTCTCTTGCTCACGACGTTGTTTTTCTTCCTCAATTCGTTTGAGCTCCTCCTCCTCGGCTCGTTGTTCATTTTCTACTTTGGTTTTCTCTAGATGATCGCGATAAAGGCAAAACACATGATAAACACGTCGTTCAAAGAAGACACGGCAGAAATGCCTCAACAGATGCACCATTGCTGGATCACCACCTTCATTTTTCTCTAATTGATGTACCATTTTCAAAAAATCCTTGCCGTACTGGTTGAGCACACTGTTTGCAACTTCAGCAGCGAGATTAGAGTAGTTACCATTTGTATCAGGTTGGCGGTTTATAGCGGCTTCTTCTTCCTTGCCAGAAGAAGCAGGCTGATCTTGCAATTTAACAGGTTTGGACTTTGATTTTGATTTTGAAGTTTTGGATTTCGAGTTTGATTGGTTCAATGAGGTCGATGGACCCATTGGCATATCAAATTGGAGGCCACGTAGTTCTTCTTCTGGAGTCATTAGCTTAGAATCGTTCAAACTCAAGCCATTAATCGTCTGAATAGCAGCAGAAGCAGCTGCGGTGAAGCTACTGCTTACCCCATTTTGAGTTAAGGCTGAATCCGATGATGGTAGTTTTAGAGTCTCATTTGCTTGAGTTTCAATTAAATTGAATGCTTCCAAATTTTTTTCCTGGTTTTCATTATCATGAACTTCGTTTTTTTGTTTTTCCAGCTTTTGATCGTCATTTTCATGAATATCATCCTGAACATTTTCTGATTGCTGTTGCAGTTCCTTGGGGTTATTGCTCCTAAAGCTCGCTAGTTTGTTATTTACAGGCAAGCACACTGGTTCTTCAACAAATAATTCCATGTATGCAACCAGTTGATCCCAGCTGCTATCCAGCATATTAACAATATCTTCCTCGGTGTACAAAAATCGCAAAGATCTAACAACACAGCTACAATTCTGGCCATGCCACCTAGTTAGAAACGCATGAATAACGTATTTTCTGCTGAGTGCGACTTCTCTTTTCTCCTCTGGAACCAAATTCTTCCAAAATTCCTCGACTTGTGCTAGTTCCTCTTTGGTATACGTTGGTTGCACAAGCAACTCTTCACAGTTTATGTACCCTAAATTATCGGGCTCCTTTTCTTTGATCTTCTCCTTCTTAGTACTTCCCTTTTTACGTCTTCCTTTACGGCCATGAGCTGATTGGTTCGCATGTTGTTGAACAGTGCTCTCATTAACTACAGGTCCTTGAGATCCTTGGGTTCCTTGAAGTCCTTGATTACCATGAGATCCTTGAGATCCTTGGAGTCCTTGATTCTTCAGTAATTCTTGATTTTTTATCAATTCCTGGGCTCCTAGGGCTCCTTGGGCTCCTGAAGATCCATGTAGTTCCTGAAGTTCTTGAAGTTCTGAAAGTCCTGGGGTTGCTTGACGCAGTGCACCAAGGCTTTCTATTACGCTAATTGAGTTACGTTCAGGAGACTTATCCTTATTATCTGTAGGTTTCATGGAATTTGAGGACTGCCCGGCTGGAATTTGCGGCGCAAGACTTTGGCTCTTTTCCAAACACACCTCGAAGCCTTTGCCTACTACAAACTCTCCTGTAGCCATTGGCTCTGGTTAATCTGAACTGATATTATTGTAATTAATTCCTACAAGAGTTAATTCGATTCGATTTGATCTGAATAAAACCCGAAGTTGAAATTAATCCAATCAATCAAATAGAACAATCCTGGTACCTGAACCACACAATATTAGTAAGCAATAGATTGAGGCGCCCGTCTTAAATGGAAGATAAATCACAAGTAATAAATAAGAAATATTAAAATAAGAAATAACAAATAACAAAATAGAAACTAAAAAGCGATTCCACTGTAATTGCGTGCTACTGTTTTTGTTCTTAAGAAATCGTTTTGGTACCCCTCATTAATGTTACTAGTATCGATATTTATAACTACTGATTTCGGCACATAACTAAATTTACCAATCAATTTAAACTAATTAAAACATAAACAAGTATAGCTAAAGTATATTTATTGCCTTAATGTATCTCACCTTAGACTTCTATGCTGCCAATTCTATCATTGGTTCCATGTTGGATTTCAAGAACCCTTTAGAACTGTTTATTTCATCCTGGTGTTTATTTCAATTTTTGATTCTATTTACTGCAAATACTGTATTCGGTTAGTGACTTAGATTCATATACTGATTCGTCAGGTCTACTAAACCAAAATGCTTTGCATCAATGAATTAATAGAGAACACAAATTTATTAAATCAAGTAGTACATGAATTCAAATATTAACCAAAACAAATTCGTAAATATCCCAACTTTTTCTTTCTTCTAGTAAATTAAATTAAATAAAATTAAATTAAATAAATCAAAATTATATTTAATAAAACTAAATTATATTAAACTAAACTAAATTATATCCAAATCTAAGAATGAGTTCTGCTAAGTTAGTTAGTTAGCATGGTACTACATACGTCTGGAAATGCTCTGGACGAGCAGATCCGGGTGCTCAAACAAATAAAGCTAGGCGAAAGGCCTGTTTCTGATCTGGCTCTAGCATTAAACCACGACGTTCTTGTAAGTGCCAGCACTGATCGACAAGACGCACGGGCAGCAGCTACTTTACAAACGCTTTCTGATGAGCAAGACCGTTTGGAAAGACAGATCGCGTTTCGCGAATCCCAGATTTTGAGTATAAACAACGATCAAACAGAAAGTAATAATCAAACAAAAATAAAATATAATAGCCAACCCTTGGAACAAACCTTAGAGCAAAAGAAATTAGACCTAAGCCATAAACATAATGATAATGAACGCAAGACACAAGCAGTCTCCAAACTGCTAGGAGTAGTTAAACTACTTTTAGATCGGCATGTACAGAACATGCTACGACTGCCACCGGATCAATTAGCATTGTCACAAACAGTTCTTCAACGGTTGGTAGAAGTAGGACTGAAAGGCGAGCAGCTGATCGTGCCGAAAAATCTAGAGATCGTGAACTACTTGCTGGAAAACGGACTCATACTGCTTGAACCATGCAGTGCTAAGAGCGTAAGAATACGGATTCTATAGAAATGAAATAAAATAAAATAAAAGTAATAAAAGTAGAATGAAATGAAATCAAATGAAATGAAATCAAATGAAATGAAAAACATAATTAAAGAGCACCAACAGCGCTAGGTAAGTAAACACAAGAAGTAGAGGACGTGTAATTATCAATATAATTGCAACAGACAGAAACAGGAAGTACAAAACAATAAGTACAAAAAGAATAACTACAAAAATAAGTACAAAAACAATAAGTACAAAGAAGTACAAAAATAAGTGTATATAAATAACAGATTCTTGGATGCAGTTGTTTAATCCAAATGCAAACCAACTGGATTCAATCTAAATTAACATTTCAAAGTTTATTTATTTTGAGGATCAACGGAATGTTCGTCCTTGCCCTGTGGCATCCTCAGATCCTGCGAAGCTCGAGCCCAAGCCCAAGCCCAAGCCCAAGCCCAAGAATACGTTCGATTCCCATTCACCACGACTAACTTTGCTGATGGGTGTGGAAGGGTACGCGTACCTGAATGAGGGGTTTAACCCGAACTCTCTGCGCAAAGACGAACTTCGCAACATCTTGCTGACCCATGAGGTCGAGTACGCGGAATCAATGCTGAAATACGAGCTTGTGGAGCTGTTTGACAAGCACATCACGCCTCAACGCGAACAACTGCGCCAGAAGTTCGTGCTTGCTGAGCCTTCAAACGCGAACATCGCGCTGTCCACACCGCCTAAACCTTTGGCCGTTCCACGGTCGCGTGGACGCACCAAGAACGCGCCTAAACCGCCTCGGGAGCTGAGTCCGGGCCGCGCGTCTCCACGACGCGTTTCCTCGCGCTCGCGACAGGAAACACCTGAAGTTCTTGGCAGTATTCCCAATCTTGCATTGCAAACCGGTCCTGAAGAGAAGCAACCGAAACAAACTAAACTGAAACAGGAGCCTAAGGAGCCTAAGACTTCGAAAGAGTCGAAAGAGTCTAAAGAGTTGAAAGATTTGAAAGATTCTAAAGATTCGAAAGATTCGAAAGATTTGAAAGATTTGAAAGATTCGAAAGATTCTAAAGAATCAGAAATGAAGGTTGACGAGCCACCACGCAGTCCAAGGCGGCGTAGAGCGCTGCGTAAAGCACAACAAATCGATGAAACCGATGTCGGAGCAAAAATAACACCTGTTTTCGATGATGTCAAACTGTCAGCGCCTCGTACTTCGCGTAAACGCGTCAGAGAAGAGCCTGAACTGCAGGACCAGTCATTCAGTTCAGAGAATGTGTTCCAAACAAAGAAACCGAAATCAGAACCGAAGAAGAAATCCAAGAAACCGAAACTCGAACCTACTGAACCCAGTGAGCCTTACGAATTGCCACAAATTACTCCAGCACCGCCAGTTCCTGATCTGCATGCTACTGAATCCGACTCTGCATCTGAATCAAGTTCGAGTTCGAGTTCAAGTTCGAGTTCAAGTTCAAGTTCAAGTTCTGGTTCGAGTTCGAGTTCGGATAAAGTATTCCACTCGAGTTCGAGACCTGGTATTTCTAATGACATCGAGATCCAAATTGCTAACACAAATACCGGCTCGCATTCACACGCGATGACGCACCAAATTTCGAATTCGCAAGGAATCAGGCTGGCCAATGAAATCGCCAATGATATTGCTAACCGCATTGCCAACTCTCGCGAAATCGAAATTGAGATCCAACGCAACGAGCCCGAAACTGTTGCTAATTCCAGCATTAGCGCACCGGCGCCAGTGCGAATTGAGGAAACGTCTGCTGTTCCTGTTAATCAAGATAATCAAGATAATCAAGATAATCAAGATATTCAAGATAACGAGGAAGCACCAGGATCTTTCCTGCGTAGAATTACTGGTCCTTTCCGCGCACCAGCCGAGTTTGCTGACCGTTTAGAGCCGTACATGGTCGCAACTCCGTCGCCGTCGCTTTCTAGAATCAGCACACCGCATAACAATCATGAAACCGCGCACCGCATTAACACTGTGCTTGTAGAAGATCCTGAAGAGTCTACCGAGTCGAAAGATCCTGAAGAGTCTAAAGAGTCTACCGAATCTACTGAGTCTACTGAGTCTACTGAGTCTAAAGACTCTGGTAAAGTTACTAAACGACCGCTTATCATTAGAACCTTTAACGCACTGTTCGATTTCGTTTTCAGTGCGTTTAATTTTGTGGTAATGCTTTCTGGCATTGCTTTCCTTGTTTCTGTGGTTCTTTTCAGCTTCTTGTTTGCGCAGTGGTACTTAGAAGCGCGCAGCGAGCTGGATTTCTGTAATACCCCGTACGCCGAGCCACTGGACAACGCACAGCTTTCTGCGTACCCGCAGTGGGTGCTCCAGGGCGGCTTAATTGGCTTAGAAGGAATTCCTGCGGTCGAGGCTGCCCAGCAGCGCGTCCGCGATGTCATGGACCGCGCGCGTCCCAGCTGTGTTCCGTGCCCGAACCACGCGAAGTGTTTCCCTGGCCGCCTTTACATCTGCGATCCTGGGTTCCACAAACGCTCGCTCGAGTTTTTGCCGTTCGTTGAGAAATGCATTGTCGACTACGAGCAGCACCGCAAGCTCGACGTCGTGCGCACACGCATTGCCGAGATTACGAGGCAGAACAGCGCTGACGCTGTGTGCAGCGGCCACGAGCCCGGTGTTCTTGTCGACGATGTGTACGCACAGCTGAAATCCGTGCAATCGGATCTGCTTGCTGACGACGAGTTCGAAGTGCTGTGGGAGGAGGCGCTAGACTCGCTCACCACGGTGTACACCGACGTGGAAGTAGTAACCTATAACGACCTCTCTGAGGCCGATCTCGACCAATTCATGCAGAAGCTAACCCCCCCGCAGAAATACCCGCTACCCAATGAGCATGGTCACGGTTCCCAGTTCGCTCACTTTAGAGAAGCTGAAGCCGGCAAAGTGGCAGAGAACGGTAACGGACATGAAAATGAAAATGAAAATGAAAACCAATTCGAAGCTGAATTTGAAGCTAAGGGCGAGGTCGAGACTGGGGCTTTAGCTGATGCTAATGCAAAACTACGAAACAGGATCGTTGTTCAACCGTTCCAACTGCTAGTGTCCCATTCATGGCTCTACGTCCCGCTCTCATGCAAGATCAGAATCCTAGCAACGCGTGTTTTTATTGCCCACCGTGACTTCTTGCTGCTTTCCTTAATTTCTTTTATTTTCCTTTTGAGTCTGGGTTCAGTTGTGTCCCGCATCCGCCGTCGCCGTCGGCGTGTTGCTGCTGCTGTGGAGAAGATCGTCGCTGCTTTACAGCAACAACGCGCCTCTTCAGAGAAAACCGGCGGCCCTGCATACATCCGTACCATCAAACTTCGTCAGGCATACGCGAAAGACCTTTGGCCCGAGGTTGCACGTGCACTGGCATCGCTGGAAGGCGCTCGTCAGAACCAGCGTGAGGTGTACGGCGAAATCAACGAGACCTGGGAATGGACACTCTAATAAGTACGTTTTGAATCTATGTGCTGTAATTTATAATTAATTATTTTTTTTATTGTAAAAAAAAAGACCCTAATAAACTTCTTTTTTTCTTTCATTGCGTTTATTCGTTTGTTGTTACATATATTTTTATTGCGGTAGTTTTTTGGGTTAATTAATTTTGGTTAAGTATGTTTAGTAGGCTGGGTAGCTAACTTCTATTTAGTGTCTATTAAATTAATATCATTCCACGTATATAGTCCAAGAATTTGTATTTTCTGTTTTCTGTTTTGGTTGTTACTTATCGCTTAGTTCGGGGCGGTCTATAGTCTTTCTAAGCTCGTCCAGCAAATTCTGGCTCTGTTTGTACTCCTGGATAAGTTGCATTTGACGCTTGTCGTACTCCTTCAGCAAAAAGTAGCTCGTGGACGCAGTCGCTGCTGCAACGCCTACTGCAAACCCTGTGAACAGGTTGCGGAAAGCTGCCAGTTTTTGCGGGTTAACACCGGTAAAGATTTTTTGGAACATTTATGAACAATTATGTGCGTGCGTTAGCCGGCTTCTATAGAAGTCTGTTCGATACTTGGATGGTTACAGAGGATGCCACTGGTGTTGAAATCCTATTCAGTGCTACCGCTGATTGGTGCACGCTCTTGCTAGATTAGGTTAGTTAACATTATGGCTAGTGATTACTAATTGTGCGTGCCATCCCGTCTCTGGCTTTGTATATTTGTATACATTATAAACTAAACCGAACTAAACTAAACTAAATTAAACTAAACCACACCAAACTAAACCAAACCAGGGTAAATTAAACAATTAGTTAGTTAGTTGGATTAAGGGCTATTGGCCTTGTACTGTAGAGTAGAAACATGTTAATTTAGTTAATTTCAATTGTTGAATTCGTATAGTTTATATCTTTGCTGGTCTCTGTTAGTAGTAGTAGTGACCTTTTAGTCTGGAATTCGCTGTTACTCGGTTTTACACATGATATCATACTTACTTGACTTCAATGAATTTCAAAAGTTTGTTAGTATCTATATTTCGGAACTTCTGAGGTAAAAGTTCAATATGAACTTATGTGGATATGAATATCTCCATATTTTCATTAACCCATCAATTATATCCAATTATGTATAATTCAATTACCCTTTTTTAATTTTATTTAATGACTTTCATATATATACCACTACCTTTAGTTGTAAAGTTACAGGAGCCTACTAAAGAACTTGTTTAGTATAGCAAGAGTCTACTTTGCCATTGTGATAAATAAGTGTAAAACAAAAAATAAAACCAAAAATATAATAAAAAATATTAATTTTAAAATAATAAAATATAAATATAAATAAATATCTAAGCAAACACAATGAATTATTTTGATCAAATGAGATCACATCAAAATCTAATCCAATTTTGAGTAAATAAATAATAAGGTTACCTGCACGATTACGTACCTGACTCCAGCGATGGCGTTTGTAAAACCGGCTCGTGCTGCTCGGAGATCAAGACCACAGTTAGTGGATCCTGTTAGTAGTGACGAAGAAAATGTAGAAAACGAGTCAATGGGCTCTGAGCCTGAGTTTGTCGAAGGCAATGGCAGCGAAGACGATAGCGACAGCAGTAGCGGCGGATTTATTAAAGACGAGGAGCAAAATGAGGAAACCGATGAAATAGTTAAGGTGAATAGAATTGGAAATCGGAATAAAAGCGAAATCAAGAATGAAAATGAAATTAAAGATGAAAATGATATTAAGAATGAAAATGAGATCAAAAATGAAAATGATATTAAGAATGAAAATGAGATCAAGAATGAAAATGTGATCAAAAATGAAAACGAAATTAAAAATGTAAATGAAAATGAAATCACAAAAACCAAATCTACATCAAAATCAAATAGAAATAGAAATACAAATCCTAAGGAAATTGGTTCTAAAGAAGACGGTAGTAACGTTGTTGAACTGCTTTCAGATTCGGATATTGAAATTGTTAATGTATCTAAACGCAAAGCTCCAGCGAAGAAAAAGAAGGCACCTCCACGAAAAAAGAAGTCTAAAGCTGAAGATGAAGATCCAGATGCTCCTAAAGTCAGTAAATCGCAGAAAGTTTTTGACCGCATGGAGGCTGGACTGCAGGAATTCCACCCTGAGCTGCGACAGGTCTTTGAAAAGCTTGAAACAGAACCTCCTTCCAGCAGGGAAGCTGTACCTCAACCTGAGCTTTTGAAAACAAAGCTTCTACCGTTCCAGAATGAGGGTCTTGGCTGGCTCATTAGACAGGAACGTGAAAGTATTTACCATGGTGGCATATTGGCCGACGAAATGGGAATGGGAAAAACAATCCAGACAATTGCTCTTTTCTTGAGCGACAAGGATCGCAAAGCGCCGATCCTTGTTATAGCACCTACAGTAGCCGTCATGCAATGGAAAAACGAAATACAGCTTTATGCTGGTGATGCTTTGCAGTGTCTCGTCTTCCATGGCGCAAACCGTGCTAATAACGTTGCTGATATTGCCAAGGCTGATGTTGTGCTCACAACCTACGCGGTGGTAGAGTCTGTATACAGAAAACAACGCAGTGGATTTGCTAGAAAAGGAGAAAGGGTGTTCGAGAAAAGCGCATTGCACAACATTGAATTCCACAGAATTGTTCTAGATGAAGCACACAACATCAAGGACAGACAGGCTGGTACTAGTAGGGCTATCTTCATGCTTAATGCGCGGTTCCGGCTTTGTTTGAGTGGTACACCCTTGCAGAACAGAATTGGAGAGTTGTACTCCTTGCTCCGGTTCCTCAGAGTCGTTCCATTCTGTAAATATTTCTGCACAAAATGCGATTGCACCAGCGATGAGTGGCTCGTTGAGCGTCAACGCTGTGTTATGTGCAATCATGTCGCCATGCAGCATGTGAACTACTTCAACCACTCGCTTCTCAAACACATACAGAAGATCGAGGGTCATACAGACTTTGCTATGGCTAGAATGCGGCTTCTATTAAATCACATTATGTTGAGAAGAACAAAGGTCGAAAGAGCTGATGACCTTGGTCTGCCACCCCGTGTGGTTGTTGTAAAGCGTAAATTCTTCAATCTAGAGGAAAAGGATCTTTACAGCTCAGTTTTCAGCGATAGTAAACGACAGTTCTCGACATACGTTAACCACGGTGTGGTTCTGAACAACTATGCTAATATTTTCACCCTCATCACAAGGATGCGTCAGATAGCGGACCATCCTGATCTGGTTCTGCGCCGTCGCACTGCTCAGGATGCAGATGCTGTTGGAAGCCACGTATGTAAACTCTGTGACGATGAGGCAGAGGATGCCATAAAGTCACGTTGCGGCCATATTTTCTGTCGTCTATGTGTGACCGAGTACGTGGAATCTTTTCAAGGCCGTTTGTCGGACCTTGTCTGCCCTGTTTGTCGAGTTGGATTCACGATCGACCTCAGTGCTCCAGCCTTACAGTTTGACACTAACAATGACCGTGAGGTTAGTAAATCCTCAATTGTGAATCGCATAGAGATGGACGACTCTTGGCGATCAAGCACTAAAATTGAAGCGCTGGTTGAGGAGCTCTTTAAACTGCGCAGTGATAGACAAACAATCAAGTCGATTGTTTTCTCGCAGTTCACCTCTATGCTGGATCTGGTAGAATGGAGACTTGCAAGAGCTGGGTTCTCAACTGTGAAGCTTCAAGGAAGCATGAGTCCTACTCAACGTAATGCAATCATCAGCCATTTCATGGAAACTCCTAGTGTTGAAGTATTTTTGGTGAGTTTAAAAGCCGGTGGTGTCGCTCTAAATTTGTGTGAGGCTTCACAGGTATTTTTGTTAGACCCATGGTGGAATCCAAGTGTGGAATGGCAGAGTGGTGACCGTGTACATAGAATTGGCCAGCACCGACCCGTCACAATCACGAGACTGGTAATAGAAGATAGTATTGAAAGCAGAATTATCGATTTGCAGGCTAAAAAGGCAAATATGATCAATGCTACAATCGGAGCTGACGACGGTGCATTAAATAGACTTTCAAAAGACGATATGGAGTTCTTGTTCCAGAATTGAAGAAATTTTGAGTTAACTTATTCTTTGTGTAAGAGTCGTGGAACTCTTGCCTATTAATTCAGTCTGTCATTGTAAAATTCATGTTCTATCACACACACGCACACACTCTCTCTATCGTTCTCTCTTATCACGCAGAGATAATATATACCCAAGTGTAGAACAATCTAGTTTTTCATTGCAAGAACAAGACTTTTGGAACCTTAGAACCTTGTATTTATTCTAATACTTTTTTAATTCATTTAGTGCTGTATTTTATTCGAAATGTTTATATTTCTCTTTAAGTTATTTATTTATTGTCAATACTAGCAGTGGAACCAAAATAATCCTGCAGAGGCAATAATAAACAAACTAACTCGGTATAATTATCCCTATTGACTGAACAAACCTTTTTAAGGAGAATAAAATAAAATAAGATTAACAAAATCAACAAAATTCATAGCGTACGAATTTAATTGAAGTAAACTAAACTAAACTAAACTAAGCTAAAAACAGTGGTCACTAGTGCACCCATCTAGCTCATGCTAGCTTATTCAAGTGGGCGATACCGCGTGTTCTATGTCAGCGATACCGGCAGTTCCCAACCACTGCAACCCCCATTGATAGATAATGACTCCAAATTCGTTCTGATATCGTTTCCACGGAGACTTATAAGGCCTGAGGTTTCCCAAGCACATGTTCGTTTACACAACAGGTAACAATTGGAAAATTCAGAAGCACATAATACAGGAATATTGAAAATGTTATCAAATCAAATTAAATTAAATTACATTAAATCAACTTAACTAGAAATAGAAATAGAAACAAAAATTTAATAAAAATTTAATAAAAATTTAATAATAATAGCATTTACTGCTCCTGAATTTTCATGAACTGTTTAACTCGGTGAAAAATCTAATATCGGGACCAGCCAATGAAATTGGCCACAGCCCACCATACACAAACCGGTTATCTCGCTTAGATAGCTAATAGTTTTGACATGTACCTCACAGGAACGATGCAGCTCAGAGATAGTGATAAATTGTCTAGACTGTCTAGACTGTCAATAGTTTAAATAAAAAAAAAATAAGATTTCAAAAAATAAAATGGTTATTAAAAATCCCAGCATTCAGAAACTAAAACGTGGAAACTAAAAACGGGACGGGAAGGACACATTTACAGTAGCCGACACCAGTCGAAAAACGTTAGGCTCAATTTCTGAGAGAAGTGAGTCAAAAGTATCAAACAAAGGAAACAGAAATGTTGTAAATGTAAATTATATCTATTTGCTGTAAAATATAATCTTAATTCTAATTTGAATTACAATTGCAGATTCAAATTCAAACTCAAATTCTTAATTCAAATTCTTAATTATATGAGCACACAGAGGGCGGATTTCTACTCCAGGTATACAAGATCAAACTGAACTAAGAGATATACGAAATTCAAATTTTTATTTACTGAATCATCTATTTATTTAACTAGAATCTGATATTCATATAAAATTTATATTATATTGATGTCGACAATTATTTCCATATTGAACCGTCCAGTAGTGGTAAAGATAAGGCGATGATGTTTCTGTATCCAACAGCGCTGACTCACCCTATTAAACTGCAGGAAATTCGTTATCTGCCCACATATGCAACCCAGCTGTGCGTCATATCGGGAACACTTACACGAAAAATATCGATAACCTCCATCTCCCCCCCCCCCCCTCCTCACAGCGATATCAGTCGCTTGCATTTCGTAAAGATCTATAGATTAAAAGTTGTAGATATTAATATACATATACCTTGATGCTTCCTTCGGTAAGATAAAAAAAAAATTTCTATTGTGTTTGCTTGCTTGCTGGCATTTGCTACCATTAGCTATGCATAGCTATGCTTAGCACACTTAGCATGCTTAGCACGCATAGCACGCATATGGCACTAGCAGATGTCAGTACAGTTACAGATTTGAGCTGAGGTAATTCTGTAAGCCTCAGCACAAAATACATTTTTTTTTGTATTTTTGTACAGTTTTGTCATAATATTTCAGGGCCCTTGAGCTAAAGAATGGCTAAATTGCACGAGAATAACTACGATACGGGAGACGTATCGTACCTTCTTTTAAGCACTTTATGCGTTTGGTTAATGGTTCCCGGCCTGGGATTTCTTTATAGCGGTTTGGCAAGACGAAAATCAGCGCTGGCGATGATTTGGGCGGCAATGATGGCCGGATGCATGGCTATGTTCCAGTGGTGGCTCTGGGGCTACTCTCTGGCATTCTCGAAAACAGCTACAAACGGCTACATCGGAAACCTGCATAATTTCGCCCTCCGCAACGTATTAAACGACGACCCCACAGCAACCTACCCAGAACTGCTCTTTTCAGCGTACCAGGGCATGTTCTGCGCTGTGACATGCGCAATTCTCATGGCTGGTATTGCTGAGAGAGGCAGAATGTTTCCAGCAATGCTGTTCACCTTCGTTTGGGCAACGATTGTGTACTGCCCGCTGGCCTGCTGGGCCTGGGGCTCAGATGGCTGGGCTGGAGCCCGCTGGGGCGTCTTGGATTTTGCTGGTGGAGGCCCTGTCGAAATCGGCAGCGGTATCGGCGGTTTCATGCTTTCGTGGGTTGTCGGCCGCCGTCGCGAGAAGCTTCTGATCAATTTCCGACCGCACAACGTCTCAATGGTGACTTTGGGTACTGTTTTCCTGTGGTTTGGTTGGCTTGGGTTCAATGGTGGCTCGGCTTTCGGTGCTAATTTGCGTGCTGTTTACGCAGTGTGGAATTCCAACCTCACCGCCGTTTTCGGCGCTTTCAGCTGGTGTCTTGTGGACTGGCGTTTGGAAAAGAAGTGGTCTATGGTAGCTGTTTGTTCAGGAATCGTCAGTGGCCTTGTTGCGGCGACTCCCTGCTCCGGTGTCATTCCATTGTGGGCTTCGGTAATTCTCGGCTTCTTTTCCGGCATTGCGTGTAACTTGAGCACCCAAATCAAGTTCCTGCTGAATGTGGACGATTCTTTTGATACCTACGCTGAGCACGGTGCAGCCGGCATAATCGGACTTGTTTTTAACGCGCTGTTTGGCGCCGACTGGGTTATTGGATTAGACGGCGTTACTGAGCACGACGGAGGATGGGTAACGCATAACTGGAAGCAGCTTTACAAACAGATTGCTTATATGTTCGCGTGTATAGGATACACCGCTTTTATGACCGCGCTTATTGCGTTTATTATCGGTAAGATTCCGGGCTGCCACTGGCGTGTAGACGAAGAGGCCGAGAGCAAAGGTCTCGATGAGGACCAGATTGGCGAGTTTGCCTACGATTACGTCGAGGTCCGACGTGATTTCTATAGCTGGAATCCTCCACCGGCCGATCTGGCTATCGGTGCTGAACCCATTCACGCTGAAGATTCTGTAGAAAGAAGCGACAATAGCACTAAAAGCAACAGACCTAATGAGAAGACAAAAACGTCTTGACCTATTTGCATGAAAAAAAAAAAAGGACAGAACTTTGAACTCTGAACTTTGACCTCTGAACTTTGGAATACGATTTGGAATACGATTTGATTTGATTTGATTTGATTTGATCTCGAACTTTGGTCTCTGATTTGATTGATTTGATCTCGAACTTTGGTCTCTGATTTGGTCTCTGATTTGATTGATTTGATCTATGATTTGATCTTTTATGAATTTAGAAATTTTGAAACTTTCGGGGACGAACCTCACCATTGTGTGCCATTGTGTGCCATTGCGTGCGTGCATATGAGAATCATAGAATCCCGGGATCCATAGGGTGAATCTGTGTATATGAACTGTTTCCAATTGAATGCACCTTTTTTTTTTATTAAAACCTCTGTTACTTATGTTTTGTTTAATATAATTTAACAAGAAAGAAAAAAAAAGAAGAATTTCTGTTCCAGGACTTGGTATCAAACGAATCCATTAATCAAAAAAGGAAATAAAATAGTAACGCAAACTAATGATCGCGTTTGATCTTAAAATTCAAAATTTCAAAATTTCAAAATTTCAAAAATCAAAAATTCAAAAATTAAAAATCAAATCAAGTTCGTTTTTCTTGTTTTTCGGTACCACATTTTCACTGTGTACAAAGAAAATTCCTTGCTGCTTCTGCTTCTGCTTATGCTCCTGCTGAGTTCCAGTCTCTGTCGATTATTTATATACATTTTTCTAATACTCGTAACTCTTGTTTTTCCTATAATTCATCCTTACAACTATTTTTATCTTTGTTTGTCTTGTTGCTTGCTTTATTTGCTCTATTTGCTCTATTTGCTTTATTTGCTTTAGTTGCTTGCTTTGTTTGTTTGCTTAATTATTCTATCTAATAAAATTGCTTGTCCAGGTTAAGTTTAGCTACTTTTCCAGCATTGAATCTGGCTAGCCACTGCCTTGCTTCAGTATCAATATCCCATTTCTTTAGACTTGGTTTTTTTCTTCCAGCATTGGCTATGTTCCACAAAACCTCCTCAATATTGTTGGAGGGCGGGCCAGGGTACCGGTTCTGACCAGGAAGCAGATTCAGTTTGAACAGAAGGTAGTCAGCTAACAAGACTGGGTCAAACAGCGATAATGGAATTGCGTTAACCAAACCGAGGGTTAAGACATGTGTCTGGTCAATGTGCGGAATCAGAAGGCCAGGTGTGTCTAGAATTGTTATTCGCGGCTCTTCTGATATTAAGATCTGCTCTGAAATAGCCCGCGTAACGCCAGGGTTCTCGCCTGTCTTGCACACTTTACGGTAAGCATTAGGTCCCAAATATTTTCTGCGTAGATTGTTGATAAATGTTGATTTTCCAACGTTGGGCATACCAGTGATGAGCACTCTTAGCCCCATTGGCGGAGGAGGGAACATGTTTTTGGAGTATTCTTTAAGCTCTCTCAGGATATTGGAGGAGTACTTTGTTCTGGCGCTGTCTACTAGTCTATAGTCATTATCAGGATGTAGTTTTTCTAAAAAGTCCGGCTTTAAAATAGAATTTTCTAATTTGGTGTACACCACCAGCTTGGGAATGGCTGGCAAATTTTGGCTGATCAATGGGTTAACCGTTGATATAGGAGCTCTGCTGTCACGCAATTCCAGTGCAAAGTCGGCATTCCTAGCAATTAAACGGAATTGCTCTAATGCTTTGCGTTGGTGACCTGGAAAATAGGCGATTCGTGTTTCTGGAACCCTGAACGTTAGTCGAGGTTGAAACATACTATCTCTTTTTTTTTGGAGCTGCTACGGTTTTTGGAAATCTAAAGAGGTATTTATATATGCTATTGTCGTATTACAATGTAGTGTTCCTTTAATATTCCAATGCGGAGCTCAGCAGTACCGATTGTACTGCGTTTTAACTTCTATGTTTAACGTTTTGAGGGCTATGTGTGCTGGGTCTGAGTATATATTTATTAAGAATCTAGGGTTTTTGATATTGTGTTCCTGTTAATTGATAGTTAAATTATTTCTTTCTCTGCTAATGAACTATTTTTAACATTTTTTTCTTTAAATTTAAAAACAATTGATTGATTTTGGTATATCAATGTAATCTTACTGTTTAATTTTCATTTTTAAATTTTCATTTTTCAATTTTCATTTTTCATTTTTCATTTTTGCATTCTGCGTTTTTGCATTCTGTGCGCTCTGGATTCTGCATTTTTTCATTCTGTGAGCACTGCTAAGCTTAAATGGTTATGTGATCAGTAGCTATTTCATTACTCAGAGACTTCATTTTTTTGTGTTACTGCGTCCATAATGCTCGTTACTATGTGTGGACTGCCCTGTTCGGGTAAATCAACACGCGCAGCTCAACTAAAAAGTGATTTTCAACGACTTTGTCCTGATAAAGAAGTTGTAGTCATTAACGATGAGCAGCTGGACATAAAGCCTGAAGAGTACGAGGACAAAGACGACGAAAAAAAATTGCGAGGAAAACAATTGTCTGCTGTTAGAAAGAATCTGAGCAAAAATAGAATAGTAATATTAGATGCCTTGGCTTATATTAAAGGTTTTAGATACCAGATATATTGCGATGCTCGCAATGCGGAAGTTCCTTCATGCGTTGTTTATGTAGCCACAAAACAAGACGAGTGTGAGCTGCGTAATGCCAGGTTAGGGAAATGGCCCACAAAGCTCTTGCAGGAGCTATGCATGCGTTTCGAGGAACCAGATGGTATGGCACGCTGGGATTCTCCATTGTTTGTTGATGTGCTAGGTGAGAAATCAATTACTGCAGAGGCTATGATGTCAGAACTTTTACAAGCTGGCAAACCAAAACCAAACGCTTCCACATTCAAACCAAAGGTTTCCTCGCCTGATTATGTTTCCACAGTTTCTCAAATTACGAATGATCTGGTGAAAGAGGCTCTGCAAATGTATCAGACAAGTGCAGGCCAAACAGTCAAATTGGGTGGAGTTGATGTTACACTGCCATTGAATCTTACAATGCCTCAACTTAGTCGGATAAGACGGAATTTTCAACAACTCGCTTCCAAACGCATCATGGATGTTGATAATATTGCTACCTTTTTTGTGGAATTTATGGAACAGCAGTGGAACATAACATACTAATAAACTGCAGGTCAAGTTTATTCTAGTTTCATTTGATTTCATATAATTTCATTTAATTTTATTTAATTTTATTTCGACCTATCTCGATTTATCTCGATCTATTTCAATGTATTTCAATGCAGTTTAATGTATTTTAATATTTTTTCAATTCTTTTTTGTTCTCGGGCCTGTCATACTGCATTAATCCGTTTCTGCAGAGAGTTTGTGGATGAATTAAATATAGTCGAAATCTTATTTAATGAAACTCCGTTTGAAAATACAAGTATACATATACATCAGACTTTACGAGCTAGGTTTATTTATTTCCAATATTCGTTTAGTCTAATTCGATTAACGGATTAATGAAACATGGGGCTATAATCTATATCTATCATTCACAGTGTATATAACATATAAACACTTCACATAACGCAGCAGCATGTACAACAGCTTTCTTCCTGTTTTGCAGGCTGTCCAACATACGGGGATTGCGCATTTCCGCCGTACTGTTGAGGAGTGTAGCCTTGAGGAGGGGGTTGCTGAGGACGTTGAGCAGGCGGTCTTGAAATGCCCTGGATAGGTGGAAGTCTATCCATGCCATAAACAATAATGACACCCGAGTTCTGAGGATCTACCTCTGCTCTCAGGTTATGTTCCTGGCAGAATTGCAACACCGCTGGTTTCACAACTGCTACACCGTCCTTGCTGTGATTGCCTTTCCCAACTATGATACGCGCTTCAGGCCATCTTACATTAGCAAGGAAGTCAGTGGCCTCGTGCACATACAATCCATGCAAATCAATCTCATTTGGATTTGAAGTTGGATTGTGTTCATTGAATATTTGCATTGCTGCTTGTCTGTCCAACGCGTCCGCTTGGGCTTTCAAGTCCTTACTTGCTACACTCAGCTGATGTGCCTGATCCTTACGATCCTCATTGTAAGCTTGGGTAGCCTGTTGTCCCTTCTCTTTACTTTCATTGCGGATCTGAATTGCTTGTTCTCGGAGCTGTGATTCCATTTTTAATTAATAGAGAAAAAAAGTTGATTTTATTTTTCTAATGTAGACGTCGCAAAATACTAAGAAGATAAAATTAAAGATGGTGCTAACAGATCTCCAGTCTATGAAACTCTATATGTCGAAGACGCGTAATGTAACTATATTTTTTTGATTCGGCAACTAGGCAGTACTGGGATACCTCCATGCGCAAGGGGTGATTATGTCATTGTTGTTCCTGCATGATTGAAAGAGCATCTTCACACGCTGTAATGTACTTTTGACCCACAGTGTCCCTATTATTCTTAGCAAAATGGTAAGCACTGGCAATCTGCTTCTTGTTGCCGGACCGTACCGCCAATGCTATTGCAAGGTCGTTTACAGATTTCTGTTGTTCAGGGCTAGGTGAATATAAAACACCAAGATGCCTAACCCTCCAGAAACTATCTGGCTCGTTGGTGTGAGCTAGCGAAGCTAGTAGGATAGCCACAACATCGATATCTTCCAATGCACCTGTGGCAATTAATAAATCCCTAATTGGACCACATCTGGGGTCATAGAATGCGTCAAGTGGTTCTTTGAACGCAGGGTTTGCTAGCACCTCTTTATTACTAATGCTATTAACTGCTGGAGCCACATGCAGTCTATAAAGCATGGTCAACATTTCACGATTTAGTAGTAATGATTTATTATGAGGACGCATATGTTTTTCATACATTTCTAAAAGCTTTTGGTTCTTCTCGTCACATAAATTTCTGAATGCTATCAAATTTTCATCAGTCACTGGTAATTTAGCAAACTCAGACTGGCCTTCGTACACTAAATCCGTAATGAATTGAACCTCATCTATATCCTCGATACCTGTTTTCACAGGCCACATTGGCTCTCCTGCATTATGCTGCGTATTTTTAGTTTCTAATTCATTTTTTGATTCATTTTTTAATTCATTTTTTAATTCATTTTCTAATTCATTTTGCAACTCGATTTCCGCTTCAGTTTCTAATTCAGTTTCTAATTCAGTTTCTGGTTTTTTGCTGTAAACGGACTCAAATCGCTTGATTTCTGCATCATCCAAACTATCTAAATCATCAACACTGAAATCAATCTCTTCTCTTCTTTCTGCGGTCATAAAATGCACACTGATATTTTCTATTCCGGTCTCCATTGCCACCCATGTATGCGGTAGGATCTTGGTTGATATACTGGTAGCATATCGCTGGCGTTGTTGCTTTCGAGCTGCTCTGCGCTGCTCCAGCTTACGTCTGTTAGCTGTATACAGCCCTTCAAGCATGGAATGGGTTTTGAACTCATTTTTAAGGAACGTTTTCAGTTGCATTGAAGCCAAAGACAAATGACGAGAGTTTTTCCCGGTTCCAATCACAAGCTGTTCAACGTTCTCATTGTGATTGCGTTCTTTGATCTCTAAATCCTTGATACCAAGTTTTTTTGCGGTTTCTATAATTTTTTCTAAATTCGTTGTTGCTTTAACTGCATCAACTACTTTAGGTGCAGCGTACCATGGACGCATCTCTTTTTTTTTTCCAATACCTTGTTTTCACTTCCAGTAATCAAGCGAATGAGGTCACCCATACACACTGCCTGTAGAGATACACCATAGTGTTTTCTAAGCACAATTTCTAAACTACACCACGGACTTTGTTGAATTTAGTATATTCCGTTCTTATTTATTTATTTATTTATTCTAATGAGTTTAATTAAATAATATCAAATAAAATAAAATTAAATAGAATTAAATAAAATTAAAGCCAAATAAGTTGATTCACCATACATCTCTATTAACTAGTCTGCTGATTTCAATGTACCGCTTCAGTTTGTTCTTAAATATTTAGTTCTTATAGATCATTTAACTAATTCACGTTATCCCGCCAGATATAATGCAGCTAGAATTACTGGAAAACATAGTAGCACCTCCTAAACCGAATAAGCAAAGCACACACACAGTGCGCGGTGGTGATCCCTCTCAGTAATTCCTCGGCAAACACGGCAAGAATTTTATATTCTTTTTTATGTTGTTACTTAAATTGGGTAACAGTCAAAACCGTTTTGTATCTCTGATCAGTACTGCACGAACCAGCCGTATGCAACCATCACTAAAGTACAGTTCAAGTAACTAACTAACTAATTAATTTATTTACCTTCTCGAAGTCATCCCATGAATCATAATAACGAAACTGAAACTAATTCACCCTAAAAATCAAGCCAAATGAAATAAAAATAAATCTAAACTAAAGAAACAAAACAAAACGAAACAAAATTAAATATAATTAATACAGCAGCTTGATCTCTTTTGATCTCTTTTGATCTCTTTTGATTGTAATGTCTAGTAAGTAAGTGTACTCGGCAGGTCTACGCTATTAACAATTCGATCATACCTTCTAATAATTGTGCTTCCTCTGCGTTTTCTACTTGTTCTTTGAGAACCTTGGTCAAATGGCCAACGAGGCTGGCCAATGCCGGTGATTCCTCAACCGTCTCCTGGTGCATGTCGACCAAAGCGACTATCCAGTCCGATGCGACATCGACATGCCTTGGATCGCTGAGCTGTTTGATGCACCATTTTAACACCGGCTCTAACCCACTGACGTCTCTGTCGTATAAACTAACTTGAATTTTACCGCGTGCGCGTAGATCTTCGAGAACGGCCTGCGTCTGCTCGACACTCACGCCTGGTCTTAGCGCTGCATCTAATGCATCAGACCATCTAAACGACTTCACTAACTTTTCACAAAGCTTGGGCTTTATTCTGGGCTTCTGCATTACTCTAAGAACCTGTTGTTCGTGTTCTCCATGGTACTCGCTACCTCTCAAAATATTCTGCTGGTTGAGCGTCCGCTCTTTTTTCTCTTGTAAATTCTCCTTCTTCTTCTTTCTAGTCCTAACGCTAAGCAGTCCGGTAGTCAGACCAGCTGCCAATTGCCGTTGGTCGGGCGACATGGCTGCAGAAAGCACGGGCCCGCCGTATTTCCAGCCGAAAACAGTCTCGAACTTCAGATTTTCGGGGCTAAAGAGCTTGACATGACCGTCCAGGGAGCTGGCCAGCAACCCAGATGGAACAGCAGTAACGCATGTTACTGTTTTTTGGAAGTTTCCGAGGCTGGAAATCATTCTCTTGCTGACGATATCAAATATCTTGACCTTGTTACCTGCTGCTGCAGCCAACATTGAGCCAAATCCATTAGACTCGTTAGAAATGCTCGAGTAGTTAGCATTCTGGTCGTAATTTAGGTTCGTAACACTTTCTACTGGCTGTTCCAGATCAAACTGCATCACTGATTTGCTAACACGCGGGTCAAAGAGTCGTACTATACCATCGTAACATCCTGTAGCCATCAAATTGGTGCCTAAGAACGCAGCAGCGCGGATGTAATCGCCGTGCATGTCATTGTACTCGACAATGGGGTCAGGGGATGAGAGTTCCCAGAGTTTTAGGCTCTGGTCGTCTCCAGCAGTAAGCAAAGTGGATTTAGAGGTAGGGTGGAACTTGGTGCATCTTACAGCACGCTTACTTGCTTGTAAAGTAACGAGAACAGCTTTTGTTGTCGTGTCAAAGCACTGAACGAGACCACCGCCATCGCCAGCTGCTAGAAGCTTACCATCAAAACGGAATTCGCCTGAGTAAACTGTGTTTTTGAACCTTGCAAATGTCTTTCTCACTTGCTGAGTCTCAGCGTCTAGGATTTGGACTCGCGTTGAGGAAGTAAATGCAAGATCGTGAGGAGATGCAAGGTTAAAGTGTACATGGCTGACCGCAGAGGTCTCCTGCACAAGCAGAGGTGCTTTCAATTCCTTTAGGAATCGAGTGGTCTTTGTATTATCATTTGCATTTTGCGCAATCGCGGCATGCCTCTGCGCTTCCAATCTCCTTGGATCAGCGCTCATGAAAAAATTATATTTGTCATCCACAAAATTTTGTGTTCGTAAATTTCACCAATTTTGGAAAAAAATGAAAAATATGTAATGCCACAAAATCATTTCAATTTCAATTTGTTTTTGTTTGTTTGTTTGTTTTTTGTTTTTTTGAGTTCAATTGAAATTATAATTAGAATTAGAATTAATTTTAAATTTATATTTTACGTTTGGATTCAATCCAAAATCTATTTGTAAAATGCAATTACCATTTTCAATGAGCAGGCTAAACTTGAATAATTATTAAAATCTGGATGGTTTCTTTGATAATAGTACCATGAACAGAGAATAAAGAAAAAGACCATCATAGTTTGTCTAAAATTTATTATATTTATTAAATTTATTGAATGAATTGAATTACACAGTCTAGAATAAACTACATAAATTAAAAAAATTAATGACATTCCTACCTGACCGAATATCAGCAGTGAAGTTTACGTAGTTGAAATATATTTAATAATGCAAACAACAGGTCACACACACTAGTGACACTGGTTAAACTGGTTAAACTGGTTGAACTGGAAATATGGGAACTAACGTAAACCCCCGGAAGAACCCGGGAAAATCGGGAAACTGGTAAGCTTAAGGTCTTATGAGGGTTTGAGCGCGTTTAACCAGATCAAGTAAAAACTGAAATAAATCGCATTTGATTGGAATAAGTTAAACAAAAAGTATGCAACGAAATAAAACAGAGTATGGTGTAAAATAAATAGAAAAAAATTTAATAGAAAAAGAAAACTAAACTAAATAAAACTAGATAAAATATAATATAATAAAAATAAATAAAATTACAATACATTTTGTTTAAAAAAGGAAAAAAGTATTTCATAAGATTGTCAGAAAATTTTCATAAGATAGAGCAGCACCAGGCCAGGCTCACTAATAGACGAACCCTTTTATCACCAATCCAATTTGACATTTCGACGATTTGACAATGAGACCTATCATTGCAGTTGTTGGTGCTACTGGCACAGGGAAGTCGCATTTGGCTGTTGAATTGGCCAAAGCTCTGAACGGCGAGATTGTCAACGCTGATGCTATGCAGATGTACCAAGGCCTCGATATAATCACTAACAAACATCCCATCAGACAAAGAGGTGGTATACCCCACCATTTACTGGGCGTAGAGCCGTGGTCTAGTAAATTAACTGTACGTGATTTCGAAAGAATTGCCGATAAATGCATATCAGAAATTAATTCTCGGCAGAAGCTTCCAATTGTTGTCGGTGGTACGCACTACTACGTGCAGTCGTGTTTGTTCAAAGATGCTGTTATGAAATCTAGCGATGCTAAAGAGTCGACTGAAACTACTGAAAAAACAGACTCCCAAGGAAACTCTGAGAATCCCCAAAGTGCTGGAAGTGCTGGAAGTACTGAAAACACTGGAAACACTGAAAACACTGAAAACACTGGAAATCCTGAAAATCCTGAAAATTCTACAGATTCTGCTAATACTACTAATACTACTACAAATCCTGAAAACACTCAGAGTCAACCGAAGAAGGGCCGCGGAAGACGGAAAACAAGGAGGGTTAAAATCCCTGGCAACTTCGAACCGCGTAAACCTAGCCCAGTAGACGACATGTCTGCAGAACAAATTGAGAACGAGCTACGGGAGAAAGATCCTAAAATATTAGAAAAATTCCATCCTAATGATACAAGAAGATTACGGAGAGCATTAGAAGTTTTCTATGAAACAGGTAAGCCTGCTAGCGCTATATACAACGAGCAGAAGTTGGAACTTAAATGCCCAGTCCTTGTTTTTTACGTCTACTGTGACAGAACTGTGCTCGTAGACCGACTCAATGCCCGTGTTGATAAAATGGCAGAGTTAGGACTCGCTGAAGAGGTCAATGATTTGATTATGGAGTTCAACGATGAGTACACTGGTGTTTTCCAGTCTATTGGATTCAGGCAGATAATGCCTCTTTTGATGGCTAACGAAGATTTGCAGCCTGGAATTGACGAGATGAAACGCGAAACCTGCCGCTATGCCAAGCAACAGACTAAATGGGTGAAAAACAAACTGGGACCTATGGTTGACAAGACAGGGGGTGTAATATCTATTGCTGATTCCTCTGATCTTAATCAATGGGACGACCAAATAAAACGGTCTGTTGATATCGCCAAAGAATTCCTTGACCTGTGTCAAGCCAAATCTGAATCGTTAGAAAAGAATCAAGCACAAAACGAAAACGAAACCGAAAATCAAAACGAAACCGAAAATCAAAATCAAAATCAAAACGACTATAGGATAGAAATGGATAAAAATAAACTAATTCCGCCGAGTCTTGAAGAGCATCTTACTCGATTAGAACCTACTTTTGATGCTGATGCATGGGCTAGACGGAGATGCGAGGCTTGCAGTAAGAAGTCAGGAAAGGATGTGATTATTGTTGGTAACCAATGGGCTAAGCACGAGAAGAGTCGAGGACATATTAATGCAGAGAATCGTTTGAAACGAGAAGAGAAATCTTCTGCTCCAGAAAACCCATAAGTTCGTTAGCATTGTAAATAGAATAAGTAGTAACCAAGTCGTCAACGCATGTACATACATTGATATTAGGGTTGGGTCTAGGGTTTGAAGTATTCAAGGGGTCTTGGTCTGTCACGTCCGCACCTGTTGATACATATAGAATAGGTTTGACTGCAGCCAGTAGTTCTTCACAGGCTTGTCGCAGAACAAAATTCAGGTCAGGGTAAGACCATTCCTTATTTGGATCAGTAGCAACGACTGCTTTTATTGGGCTAAGAAAGTCATACTCCTTAGCTTTTTTGCGTAATTTGCTGAATTCCGAAAATGTCTCCATGGATCCAGAGCAACCCTTCTGGATTAGCGGAATTCTACATGCTAGCTGTAGTTCGGTCTCGAACTGTTGCAATAGTTCTGTATATGATGAGCTGTTAGGACTAGTGTTTATACGTCTTTGCAGCTCGTTCTGGAGTGATGTGGACTTGTGAATCACATCTGTACGCAAGGAGGCGATATCAGATTTCTTAGGGGCATGCGAATTGCCGGACGAGAGCAAATCGAGTCTTCTTTTTTGGTTTTCAGTATGCAGTTGCGACAGGATTGTTACTTCCACAAATGTTTGCAGGTGTAAACTATGCAGAAATGGCGCTGCGGCAATAGATGGCGGAAGGATATTTTTAAGCAGCAAAGACTTTGGCCATTGAAATTCCGGGATATTACAGATTGGGTTACTACTAGAACCAGATCCTTCAGACGACCCAAACTCAAAATCGAGCTCGAATGTATCAAACAGCTCAGCAGGGTTGAATACAGCATCTACGTCCATCAAGCTACGACTGACGTTACGCCTTCCCATCTCAACCATCTTAAGCCTTTCTTCGGCGATCCTTGCATTCTCTGAACCAGGATTCATTATAATACAATTCTCCAAGGCACCACGAGCCAACTGACGTGAACGAATACTGCGACTAGAAGCTTCGCGCAAGCCTACTTTAAGGCAGGCGCTACTACCGCACTCTTGAATAACAGCAAAAATAACGGCAGAAAGTTGACTCTTTATGTTATCTATAAGGGGTTTCGATGCTTGAAGCTCATTTTCACAGACATTTTTCAGCATCTGGCAACACATCCACGGATTTTCGGATCGCAGACTAAGCGCTAGCGACAATTTACTGAGTAGAAGAAGTATTTCACCACTGAGTTCGGTAGGTGGGATAGCCACTTTCGGTAGAATGTGTTTATAAAGATGCATGAACAGCGAAGAAGCATCCCGCATTCTTCTCGCATTAAAAAGTAGTGCAGCGCAGTTGTACATAACATTCAGCAGCTCGAAATACAGGCCTTTACCATTAACACGCGTTCTACTCGATCCAAGGGAGTTACTCCATGTAAACATTGCCGATTCCAAAGGTGTGTTAAGTGCAAGTGTATGAATGGCGCTGCCGTAGTTCAAGAAAGCGTCAATTGAAGGCCTACTTATGCAGTTTCCGCGCAAGCTCTGTAACTGGTGGCACTCACTGGTAAAATTATTAACAGTAGTCCACGTTTTAAGAGGGGCAGCACTAGAAAAAGTTCTTATAATTGTTTCTGAGAGTTCAGTATCATGGCCTGCTCTCAACACCAAATCGAAATCGAAGTCGGAAGTGGAATTAATGTTGCCATTGCCATTAAAACTGGGATTAAGATTTGGATAGAAATTAGAACTAGAATTAGGACTAGAATCCATGGTAATCAGGGTCAACGTATAGAATCAACAACTATGATAGAATTAGCAATTAGAGACAGATCAGTTCCCCGGTCAAAGTTCAATTAGCAGAAACAATATTCAATAGAAACAGTACCCAATAAACCAGCAGATCACAAATCAATTAATTAGCTAGAAAAAATCAACCAACAACCAACAAAATGAACACTGAGCACTGAACAATAAATAAACAACAGCTGTAAACAAACTTACCGTGAACAGTTTGTCAACGTATGTAGTAGTCGCGTGACTGTTTGTCATGCTATGCAGCGGCATCCTGTGACCTTCATGCCAGGGGAAAATTGGCTGACAATGGGGCTCTAGTAGGTGGTAATATTAAGAAAGGCACTTAAAAAATGACCAACGCAGTGTGCTTCGAAATTTAGATACGCATGTTTGCACAAGAATGTAAACTAATCAGAACTATACAAACAGATGGAATAAATTCGTAAATGGATAAACAAAAATAAACGAAAATAAATGGAATTCATAGAAATAAATAGAACTTACAGAATAAAACAGAGTTTAAATAGCAAATATGCCATGAACTAGTTAACCCAAACCAAAATAGATTAAGTATGAGAGACCAGAAAATAGGTTAATCAAATAAAATGTAAATAAACAGAACTAAACTAAACTAAACTAAACTAAACAGAACCAAACAGAACCAAACCAAACCAAACCATACTAAACCATACTATACTGAACAGTACAGATCTAAGCTAAGCTAAGCTAAACTAAAACTAAACTCCTACGTAGACTACTTACGTAACATTAGCATTTGCGGTTAGTAATAACTGTATTAGTTTAGTTTAGTTTAGTTTAGTTTGGTTTGGTTTAGCTTAACCTTTATTTGTTCTATCCTAAAGGCTTAGAGAGAGGAAAAGAACACTCTGAACTATTACCAGCAGTTAGTTCAATTAGATCTAACAAGTCTAATAAATCTAAATTAGTTTAGTTTAGTTAAGTTTAGTTTATCGCGAACGATCCAATTAGATCTAATTAGATCCAATTAGATCCGACTAGACCCCCCCATTTTTCCGCTGGTTGGTTGAACTAAGAAAAAGCAGAAATTTAATTGGAATCACAAAAATCAAAATGGTTAACGTCCCAATGCTCCACGGAAACACGTCACGCTCTTTTCTCAGGTGTTTTCCTAGCAAAAACGAGAGCGAGCCCGTTCCAAACGAGCTGTCGACGCTGATTTTTTACCTGCAAACGCGTCCTGGCAAGATCCCGAAACTCGTCGCGATGATTGAGGAGAAAACTGCCCACGCCGCCCGACGCAACCGCCCGAACGTAATGCTCGTGTGCTGCCTGATAATGCGCGAAATTGTGCAGCAACTGAGCGCACACACGAGTCTTTTCGCCAAAGGTACCGTCGACGTCATCAACGCGCTGTTAACCAGCACCAACGATGCCGTTTTCCAGCAGACATGTCTCCTTTTCGCAGACTACAACGCTGTACACCACGGATTGCTGTTCATGGGCTACCCGGGCTTCGCACAGCACTTCCTCGACGTTGTACGCAAGTTCACCAGCGTCGCACGCGCCCCTACGAATACAAATTCGAACGCCGCAAAGTCTAACTCAAAACAGACTCAAGCATTGACGTCGCTGGCCTCGCTTGGCCATTCTCCGGCTGCACAAACGGTATGCGGTCGTCAGGCTTTGACTTTGGCGCTCGAAGGCATTTTGAGCCAGATCAGGAGCTCTGACAAGCTCTGCAGCGAGGTCGCAATGTCTGCACTGCGTGCGTACATCGACACACCATCGCTTGGACAGACCTCTACAGTCATGGACACGGTCATTGCTTTCCTTGGCCCCCATGATGAATCACAGCTGCTACTGCTGCTGCAATCGCAAGTCCAGCCCGCAAATCGCTTTGGTCTCTGCGTTTGTCTTGTTCAGTCTCTCTCAGAGTCTTCTGAGCAAGAAATCATGGCCCGATCGCACATGCTAGACACACTGCTGAAAAATCCTGACTCAAAACTCGGGCTTTCCGCGGTTGATATTCTGCGCGTTCTGCTTGAGGTCCAGCATGCTCACATCGATAATAACGACGTGCTTCTCCAGTTGCGCAGCAATATCGGCTCACTTGCAGCAACGGCGATCTACCCTGGACAGAGTGGTGATCTTACTGGCGAAATTCTTCTTTCACTAAAACGGTACAATGCTAAAATTGCAAATTCCAAGGAAGATACGAACGCCAGTGTTAATTTCGAATGCGACTTACTGAACGTGCTCGAAGTTATGAAATCAAGCACCCCAGGTGACCGTAAACTGCCAGCTGCTGTGTGGCAGGACACCTTTTTCTTGGCTAGCTACAGTGATCCGCGTGTTGCCAGTACCTACGCAACCGCTTTCACGAAGTTTATGAGTCAGGGCAAAGCTGGTCACAGTATTTCGGTTCAGCGTGGCATTGCGCTCGCAAAAGGTCTCTGTGCTCAGCTTCCAAGCTCTGAGGGTGCAGAAACGCAGTCGGCTGAGAGTTACTGCGCTCTCTTCAGCTGCTTAGTAGCTTTGGCCCGTACTATGGGCGCTGACAGCCTACACATATTATCCGTATTAGTAGAAACGCTTGACAAAGGCAGCCGCTCGCGCACAGTCCTGTTGGCTGTTTGTAAACGCGTTCTCGCACTTGGCCAGGAAGACGATTCTGTCATTTCTGTGCACTGGCCGGAATTCCAGTCTCAACCTTCTCAAACTGTGAATGAAATTGAAGATCAATTTGAAAATCAGTTAGAGAATCAAACTGAAACTGAAAGTGAAATCGAAAATCAAATTGAACTTGAGTTGAAAACTATCTGCATCTCTGTGCCGTACAAAACCAAGGAAGTGCCCCAGGTCGACAGCTGGGGTGTTGATATGGGCACTCTTGAGGAGGACACAAGTTTTACCGACAGTGGCAGAGGAAACACGTTCAAACGTCCATCAACCTCGCACAAGCTTACGAACCTCTCGCCTCCGCTTGTTAAAGATCTCGTTCGCAGGCAAACTGATACGCTGAGCCAGTACAGCGCACGCAGTGCACGCAGCAGTCGCCATAGCATGCAGAGTATGCGCAGTGTACAGAGTGTACAGAGCGTTCACAGCCGTCCCAGCTCAGTTACGCCGTATAACCTCCAGGAGTCTCGCAGGCAATTACTGAGTATGGTCCAGGACGTCAGTTTAGAGTCTAACTCGAAGGGCACACTCACCGTGCATTAATTCATTCTGTATTTATTATCTATCTTTTTACAAACCATGTGTGTGTTTTTTTGCGCTCTATTGCTTTTTCATCTTTTATTGCACTGTTGTATCATTGCATTGCATTGTTATGTTATCTATATACTGTTATAATCTATTTACTGTAACACTTATTCAAGAATAAGATTTTTAATCTCAATGGCAACCTCAACCATAATAAGAATAATGATCATCCATTCCAATCTCAGCGATAACTGCTCACTGAGATGGCTGCGCAGGACTGAGAGTGTGTTAGAAGCGTAGTCGAGCTTCTTATTCAAAATGTCTGAACGCTTGGAGACGTCTAAATGGTTCGAAAGCAGTTCATAAAGCCTCTCCTGCTCGGGATGCGACCAGTACAGATCGGGAACTTCGGTAATTTCACTGTACAAGTTCAAACTACCGCGTAATTGCAGTAGTTTTCCAGTCAAAACATCAACCTCGCGGGCTTTCAATGGCGGACGGCTTCCAGATGCCATGGCGTTGCTAATATGTTTCACACTAAGAAGCAGAGGCTCAACCTTTGTTTCCAAAGAGCTCAATTTCGTGTGTTTGGCCATTGCGTTGCTGAATGCAAGCATACTTTCAGTCTGATGCTTCGTTTCAGGCACTATAATGACGTCGCCGCGGATACTGCACTTGGTCTTGGCATCTGGTTGGCTCTCAACAAACCTGAAATCCATGTCCTCGGTTTCTAGCTCCAGCTGATCACCGAGCTCTGCTTCCTGCAAAAGCGGAAGAATTTGAGCTGCTTGCTGCATGTCTGGACCCCAGGCAACGATAGAGCCATTGTTCAAAACAAACACGGAGCTTCTTCCGATCTGTGCATGCACAGCGCCGTCGAGAATTGTTGGGTTGTACACCTTCAGCAGTTTGGAGTACACGAGCGATAAATTGTACTTCTCGCATTTGGAAACAGCGACACAAGAAAGTTCTGTATTCGTATTCTCATCTGGAGTTGTAATTGGTGTTCGAAACTGAGTGTAGTTTCTAGCGCTGGGTCTCAATGCTTGCAGCGCTAATATTCCGGAACCGGTTGAGTTCGGTGTTTTTGTCCATCCAGAACTTAAAGAGCTAAAAGAGCTAAAAGAGCTAAGAGAAGTAAGAGAGATAAAAGAACGTGTCGAACAAAGCAGACTGTTAGCACGCACAGTGGGCATTGCAAAGGGAATGAATACTCGGTTCATTGCATAAGAATGGTGTGCCTTTTCTCTGGATGTGTACACTGAATTATAAACCAGATATGATGGATTAAAAAGATAAACGAGAAAAAGAAAAAGAAAATCGATATAATGAATAGATTATATTAAAATAAAATAGATAATTTAAACCAAGGAATAACTTTTGTTTCTTTTATACTGAACATAAGAATAAAAAAACAAAAAAGCGGTGAATGGGAAGTGGTAAAGAAAATATACATTACGTAAGCTATGATTTAACGCCAGGCACCAAAGGAGCGGTTACGGTTCTTGCGGGGTTTTGTCTGTGTGACGGAGGTCCAGCCATCCTCGTCGTCCTGGGCGACAGCTTCAGTGTCGTTAGAAGCACTAGCCTCGCTCATCTTCATGGAAGCGGCCAAGGCAGCGGCGTAGGAGAGGTTGATAACGGGCTGTCCGTCAACATCGGTCGACTTCTTGGTTTTGTGCTTGTCCTTATTTTTTAAGAGGTAACGAGCGGCAAACTCATCATCTTCTGCTTCACCCTCGATCTCATTCTCTTCCTGTCCGGCGGGTGTGGCATTGCTGTCGAAGAGAGCACGCTGCGAGAAGGGGATGGCGGCCTTAGGCACAACCGGGGCGCGCTTCTGCGCAGAGAGCTTGTAGGTCTCTCTATCTCCGGAAGATTGGGGCACAAACTCCTCAAACGCAAATTCAGGCTTGGAAACAAGCTCGCTGTTCCGCAGTTCTTTCAGTGCATCCAGAGTGTAGACAGACATGATACTAAATTTGTCTGGGCAAGGGTGTTGTACGACTACACTGCTGCAACCGTAGGCACCATAGGCACATAAAACTGTAAGACTTGAGACTGTAAACTGTAAACTATAAAAGAGTAGGCACTGAAGACAAAATAAAATGAAATGAAATGAAATAAAATAAACTAGAATAAAATAAAAAAAATGAAATGAAATAAGATGAAATAAATGAAAATTAGAATTTGAATAAAAGTAGAAATAAATCAAACTCATAAATTAAAATGAAATTCAGAACAAATTCAATATTTACTAATTGATATAGATTCATAGTTTAATAGAACAGCTCATGGTAAATGATCTTACCCCTGACTTAGGATGCCAACAGTCAATAGATGCAGATATAGTTGGTACAGATACAGTTAGTACAGATATAGTTGGTACAGATACATGTACATTTAATAGGTACATTGAATAGGTACAGTTAGTACAGCTACATGTACATTTAATAGGTACAGCTACAGATAAAGAAACATGTACAGCTACAACGAATAGGTACAGGTACAGCTACAGCTACAATTAATAGGTACAGTTAGTACAGTTAGTGCAGATACAGCAGTTACTACAGCTACAGTTAATACAGTGACCGAAATAAAATAAAATAAATTAAATTAAATTAAACGCTGTATAATTACCTACCAGGACAAGTACAGGTACGGCACCTCTATAACAAGAAACACACCAACAACACTCATCACAAACAATTTAGCAGTGCGGCGTACTGCATTATTGCGGTCCTGAACTGACCGGCTCCACGGGCCCGTAGGCCGGCTGAATACCAGCATGTTCTCGGTCTTACCTTCGTACCTGTACCCTTCAGACTCTAAATTCGCAACCTTCAATGCCGCATCAGGCCCGAGTTTAGGCAACGATATTGCCATATCATTAACTGACCCTATATTCACATTCTTGATAACTAAACACGGTTTTGAAGAGCTCAAATGTTTTGGCTTTAATTCTGAATTCAATTTTATCCCATTTAAATCCCAATTAACAACTGCTGCGTATTCGTGCTCTCGGCTGCGCAAGTGCTCGGCGGAATTGACCAAAAAAAACGCTTTTGGCAACGGTCGGCCTCTTGCGCGGACTTGCTGGTTGAAATGCGTCCGTTCGTTTCTGAGCGCTGCCTGCAGCGCCCGTGCGCGGACCGTCAATGCGTGTCGCCGGCGCTGTCCTCGGCAGCCGGTTCGCTAGCGGAATTTTCAGCATTTGTAGAATTTGCATTGGCATTGGAATTTGCATTTGCATTGGAATTGGAATTGGAATTTGAATTGGCATTGGAACTTGGACTGCTGAGTTTCTTTTTGTTTTCCAGTTTGTTGTCGATCATGTCGTGGAACGAGATGATTGTGCGCACCAGGCTCGACAGGTACACTATCATTAGTTGGTCGTTGGTCTTTGTGGTGAACGCGAGGTTCAGCTGCTCGTCCTGCAGCGAGCTGAGGTTCGGCAGAAGATTGAACACGTTCTGCAGCTCGCCGATGATGGCATGGTTTACCGGCACCTTGCCCTCCACAACCGACTGCAAATAGACGGCGATCTCGGACAGCCTGTGGCTGAGTCCTTTGAGGCTGGAAAGCTGCTTCGAAATCCGCGTCGCGAGGGTTCCCGACGCCGCGTTGCGCACATCGCGTAACAAATGCTCGACGCCGATCTCCTCGGCCTCCTCGGCCCTGATCTCGCTGGGAACATGGTGGAAGGTGCGGCCTGCAGAGGTGCCGTCGGCCTTCACCTCGTCGATCGCGTAGTACGCGTTGGTGGGAATTCCGACCTCCACCGGCTCAACGTCAACAATCAGCAGCAAAGGGTTCGGCGTGAACTGCTTCATCAGCTCGTTGATGGCCATGTCCGAGCTGCGCAGTTTGGCGCCAGAGTGGTACCAGCCGATAAACCGCTCCTTCGCGTTGATTTTCTTGAACATATCGCGCATCGTCTCAATGAAATTATGGTCCAAGTACCACACATCCGGGTTGCGCGGGTCCTCTTCGAACGGCACTGCGTAGCTGTTAGTCACACGCACGACGTTGCCGATTCTGTCGCCCAGAATTGCGCCAATGACGCGTTTATTCCCGGCCGGAGCGACACGGGTGAAATGGTCCACAACTGACAGCAGAACCAGCGGTGCTACAGTCACTTTCTCGGGGAGCATTGGTGTGGACATATTGCCACTTTACAGTGATGATGAATAATAAGTGAGGACGGGCCCTTCCTTCCTTCGAGCAAGCTGCCCGTATCGCGTTGGGCCTACTGACTAACTATACCAGTAAACTAGTAAACTAAACCACAAAAATGAACCACAAAAATGAACCACAAAAATTTAGAAACAGTTAGCCACAACGAATCACCTTAACTCGTTCCATTAATTTATTAATCTTAACATTTGTATTCATTTTATCTGGTATTATATATGGTATGTATTCGGTGTTTTAATATATATATTGTAGGTACTTTATTTGTTTTCGTTTACTTCTTATTTTTGTTTTAGTTTGTCTATTTGGTACTTGGTACTCGGTACTTGGTACTTGGTACTTGGTATATTTGTTTAGTTCATTTCTGTTCAGTATTGGTTTTGTCTAGTTCAGTCTGTTGGTTTCCTTTTTTTTCTTTTCTTTCCATTTTCCTTTCCATTTTCCTTTCCATTTTTCCTTTCCTTTCCATTTTCCTTTCCTTTCCATTTTCCTCTCCATTTTCCTTTCCTTTTCTAATTTAATTAATTCGTTCATTTATTACTTACTTCCTGATTATTATTATTATTATTATTATTATTTCTTTTTCCCCTACATCAACGAACGCTTTCTCTCTCTCTCTTTCTCCCAATGCCGTTCGGTCAGTTAGTTATTGGTCCGCCTGGTGCAGGAAAATCCACCTACTGCCACGGTGTGCAGCAGTTTCTCAATGCTATCGGCAGGAAACCGTGCATTGTTAACCTCGACTGTGCTAACGACAGGCTCCCCTACCTCGCATCCCTCGATATCAGAGACTTCATAACCTTAGAAGAGATCATGGAGAGCCAGGAATTAGGACCTAATGGCAGTATGCTCGCAGCAATGGACGATTTAGAATCCCAGGTAGACGTATTTATTGAGCAAATACGCAGACTCGGCAACCACGAGTACTTCGTGTTCGACTGTCCCGGTCAGGTCGAACTTTTCACCCATCACTCTGCATTGAAAACCGTTTTTCAAAAGCTTGAAAAACAGCTGGATATGCGGCTTGCTGTGGTTAATTTAACCGATAGTTTCTACATAACCCAGCCGAACCAGTACGTTAGTGTCGTCCTGTTGGCTCTACGCACCATGCTGCAATTCAATTTGCCACAAGTGAACGTGCTTTCCAAAATAGATCTTTTGCATAATTACGGAAAGCTGCCGTTTAAATTAGACTATTATCTAGAGGTTCAGGATCTGGACTATCTGATGAGCACAGAAAATGACAATGCACAGGAGGATGGCAATGATCCAGCGCCCAAATTCAGCACGAGGCCCCGCATTGAGAAACTTACGAAGGCTATAGCCTCGCTAATCGAGGATTTCGGGCTCGTTGAGTTTACTGTGCTTTGTGTTGATAACAAACGTAGCATGATATCCCTTCTTCAACGCATTGATAAAGCTAATGGGTACCTTTTTGGATCTACAGAGGTAGGCGGCGATTCTGTTTGGATTGAAGCTACAAGACAAGGTGAGCTGGAAGATTTCGATCTAGATGATCGATGGATTGCAAATAAAGATTTTTGGGACCTGAAAGAAGCTGCTGAGAGTGTGGAAAATGCAGAGCCAGAAGACGAACTGGACCAGTTTATTTAAGTCAATAAAAATAGATTAAATAAATTAAAAAAAAATAAGATATGATGAAACTAACTGAATGAATGAAGTAGCAGAAGTAACCAAAGTAACCAAACTAATTGAACGAAGTAACTTAACTAACCAAACTAACCAAACTAACTGTATGAATGAAGTAACTGTATGACTTAACTAACAGAAGTAACAGAAGTAACAGAACTAAATTGAATAATGGATAATGAAAATGTATAATGAGTGAAAATTCAAGTGGAATCAATTTGTGTAAATAGTTAAGTAAAATATGAAATAGCGTGTACTTTTTACTTGCACTTTTATTTTTAGTAGCAACTTTAGCCTTGTAGAGCAGCAGAAGCCTCTTCAAGACCAGCAGCCACTTGTTTTTCCTCCTCGGGTTTGAGTCCAGTCAATTTACGAACCTCTCCTACCAGAGTTTTGAGTTGCTGAGCAACTTGTTCCTTAACTTTTCGCGTCTCGTCAAAGACCTGCTGCGCACGGCGGATCTCGTACTCGTCGCGCGGATGAGTTTCTAGCTGGGTTAGGCGACCCTGAAGCTCGATTTCCTCGTCCTTGTAGATATTGTACTCTTTAGCGAGCCTACGAAGGGCGTTGATTTTAATCTGTACTTTCGACGGACCAGGCATGCGACTATGTTCACCTTGCCCTAGAGCTGCAAGAGCTGCAAGTAGTGTGGTTAGCAGCAGTCCACAAAAACCCCAGCAAAAATAGAAAAAGACTAATTTAGCTGGCTGAAATATTTATGCAATTCCGAAAACAGTAATAAAAATTCAAGGATCAGGTACTGGAAGTGCACAGTAACCGTCAAAAACGGTTGGCAATAATGTGTATCGCTGTCCTCTAAGTATTATATAGATCCTGAAATATATGTATATATGTATATATATACTTTCTGCTTTATTTTCCTTTTAGATTCTTAGATTCTTTTCATTATTCTATTCCAAGTAAGTACTGGGTTTTTGGATGTTATAAAACTATGTCTATAGTCTTCGTGGTAATACATAGACTTGAACATCCCAAATGGGTTCAACGTCTTGAACCCTGGAATACAAGGTTACATGGGTAGTGGATATTTGTTTACCTATTTAGAATGAAGCCTGTTCAATAATATAACTACAAAAAAATGAAAAATTAAAAATAAAAGGCGGTAATAAAAGTTATAGTAGATCAATTGATCCATCAAATAAATGATGCAGTCAACTATTTAGACATCCGATTTTGGTAAGTTCCTAAGCTAGGCCTCGAAGTTTCGAAGCTTCGAAACGAAACATCATTCGATGACATAAGTGTGAACATTTTCTGGAACATGGATTTTAGCGAGCGCAGAGAGGAAGTCCAAAGGAGAATCAACGAACACGAGCAATTACTTGCCTCTGACTTGCCAGAGACTGTTACTGTTCATCTAGGGCTTGACTACTATGCGGCAGTGAGTAAACCCAAGGCTGTTGAGTTCATTCAACGTCGTTTAGCAGCCCTTCAACGTGCACATTCAACCCTTTGCCAACTTTCTGGAGTTACAGAAGACGGACTACCTGTTTTTGACATTGTTGAAGAGCTTGATGAAAGTGGCAACGTCATTAACTCTAAAGTAACCCAAACTGGTCTTCCCAACAATATTAACTTGGGCGTTAACCAGGATGATAGTGTGAACCAGAATGTTAACGATTTGCAGAAGGAAGATCTAAACAAGATTCCGAATGAAAATGAGAATAAAAATAAGGCTGACGAGGAAATTGTGAATAACGAAGATGAAGTGAGTAAAACTGTGAATAATGTTGAGAATGTGAATATAGATATAGATAGTGACAGCCAGAAAGAAAAAGAAGAAAAAGAGGATGATGAGGACGAAGATCTTTCTACTGATGATTGTGGCTCTAGGTTGGCATCGCTTGCAAATCTCACTGATGCTGAATTTGAGATGTCGCCTTCCTTGGGTGATGAGCCCAAGAAACCTAGTTCTGACCCAGATTACATGTCAGTAAATGTTAATAGAACCTTAGAAGATTCCAGTAACGGTGATTTCCGTGACATTGACCCTCAGGATATCTTGGAATTGGAAATTGCTGATGATGATGATGACGACGACGACGACGACGATGATGAAATAGATTACGATTTCGACGACCTAGAAGAAGGAAGTGATACAGAGGGCCGGTTTTCGCTATTCCCACAAAGTACGGCTAAACTTATAGAAGATTATTTAACCAAATCTGGAGGACTCAAACCACTCAGCGTTGGTAACGAGGATGAGGATGACGAAGATGAAAGCAGCGAGAGCGAGAATGAGGTACCAAGTGCGAAAACTGTAACTGAGAATGCCGATTCTAAAGAACCGAAAAATGTAAGATTCTCAGATAACGTTGATGTCAAAGAGTTTGAAGTCAACAAAGCTGAACATAAACAAATGCCTAAAATCTCTAAATTTAAACAGGCCCGTGCACTAGAAGCACACAAACCACCGCATATTCAGGCTTCTGCACCAACAAAATCTTCCTTAAAAAAGACTTCATATAACCCAACCGATAAAGCTGATTCCAAACAGGCATCTAAAGAGAAAATCATGAAAGACACAGAAAAATTCTTGAATGAATCTTACCTCCCTGATAAAGACTTCCTAGATCTTCATGATGTGGAAGGAAACGAAAAGGAAAAGGAAAATGACAACGAAAACGGAAAAGGAACCCAAAATGGTGGCCAAAAGAAAAACGTCAACCCGATTGTTGCAGGTGCAAATGCCGCTGTTGAGGGTAGTGCAAAGAATTCAAATACCGGTCAATCTTCTCAACGAAATTATGCAAATGCAGCAGCAGCGGCGCGTGCAGCTAGTGCAGCTAAGACTGCTAAATCGCAGACATCAAATTCCGCAACTCCTCTAGCTAGAAGAACCAGCCACAAACGAGCTAACTCAAAACCAGTCAACTCTAACGCAATAGTTGCTGACAAGCTTGTTGAACGTGAGGTTGATGATGTGCCTTTAAGTGATGATTTAGACGACATGGCACAGATCAAAGCCGAGTACCAGCGATTGAAGCAGAAACTGATTTACTCCAACGGTAACTACATTAAGAAGGAATCACCTATCGAGACTGTTCAGACTAAGAAAGTCAGCAGATTTAAAGCTGCTCGGCCGTAGATTTCCTTTGCTTGATAGATACGTCTATCTTATATCGGTATTAGTTTCAGTACCAGTGTCAAGTTCAATTCCAATTTCAATTTCGATATACATGTAGCCAACTAATTATAATTAAGTATCAATATAAACTGAAATGAAGTGTTAATAGAACTCATTAAATAAATTTTTGATTCGAGTTAATTCTATATAATTCAGTTCAATTTAAATCAGATCAGTTCAGTATAATTTAGTACAATTTAGTACAATTTCGTGTAGTTTATTTTTATTCTGTTTATTTTAGTCTGATTTACATAACTATAATGTGAATGTGAAACAAATGTACGATATAAATACGTATTGTGTGCATGCCGCTGGGTGATCTGCAAGCCATATGATTTATTTATTTCCACTCATATTTCAACAATTGAAATACATTGACATCGATCAATACATTTCAAACCAAACCAAATTGAATAGAATTAATGCGAGCTAGAGAAAACTAAGTTTGAGTAGTTTATATTTTCCGGAAACTTGCATAGCAGTAAAGCGACTGACCCAAAAAGCCAGGCAGCAGCACACTGACGCATTGACACTCACCCGTTGTGCACACAGGGTTAGGTACTGGCATCAAGGGTCCGCCTACAGTTCCTGCGCGTGCACCTTGCTGGAAACCCTGCTGCGGGCCACCGAAAAATAGACTTTCGATTGATAATTTGATAATATAATAATACACGAATAAGTACGTAATCCAAAGAACGGACGCAGACAGTGTGCACCGGCGTAGGCCAGACTTAACGTACAACGATATCTTCTCTTCTCTGAACATAGTGTTCTTTGCCTGTTTACAGGAGTCTACGTTCATAGCAATTTTTTGAGAATTGGGCAGGTATGGATCTGCCCCCGAAACCGAAGATCGATATTTCTCAATACAGAGATGTTAATCGCAGTAAAAGTGTAAATGTGCGCAGTATAGCCGAAAACAAATCCAGTGGGACCCCAGAGCGTGAACTTTCGCCAGTAAAGGATGTGAAAAGAAGGGTAGTGAGTACAGCAGAGCGCACTTCGGAGGCTAGAGCTGAAATTTCAAATAAAATTCAAAACAAACTTCCAGCCAAGAACGAATTTAGAAACGAAATTAGGAATTTTTCTCAAAGTGAAACTCAAAACAAGAACGAATTCCAGAATAAAGCTCTGAATAAGAACGACATATTAACTGAAAATAAAATCGAAGTTCAGCCGGAAATTGAAATTGAAAATGGTTCTAATAGTTCACGTCCTAGTGTTAAACAGGCATTACAACTGTTGAATAGCTACTCACAACCTTCACAAGCCCCAATGACATCTCAAGCTCCTTCACAAATTTCTTCACAAGTTTCTTCACAAGTTTCGTCACAAATTCCTTCGCAAGTTCCTTCGCAAGTTCCTTCGCAAGTTCCTTCGCAAGTTTCTTCACAAGTTTCCTTACAGTCTACGCAATCTTTAGGTCAAACTATCCAAAAACCATCGCATCCAGCACCATTACGTCCTACCAAACCAACACTGGCTAAACCAGTGTTAGGCGTTAAACCTCAAAACAGAAGCACACCAAACCTTTTGAGCCCTGAAAACCATGATACTTTGCACCCACAGAACAACCAGGCACCACGAAGATCTTATTCCGCTGCAAATTCAGATACAGAAACGCCTCCTCCAACGCCAGCACGTCCTCCCAAAAATCTGAATTCTGCCAGTTCTACAAGCTCCACAAATTCAAGCTCCACAAATTTAAGTTCTAGAAGACCGCAGCCGGTTTCCAGACCTAGCTCTATGTACTTGTCGTCATCTGCATTACCAGCACAGCCGCGACCGCGACTTGTTGCTTCACGACCTGTATCAATGGTGGAATCTTTACACGTTCACGATTCACGGGACTCTAGAGAGCCAATGTCACCAAGGTCTCCGATGTCACCCAGATCACCCAGATCGCCCAGATCGTCTAGGACTAATTCTCCAGAACTTCCAGTGTTGTCAGAACTACCCGTCCTACAGATTGACCCACCAGCTTTACCATCCCGACCTACACAGCCTAGTCCACCAGCTCAACAAGCATTGAGTCCAGCACACTTCAAATCACCATTGGCGTCTCGTAGCTTATCATTACAAACTAGTATGGCGTTACAAACTAGCCAGAGTAGTCAAATAGGCCCTGCAGGCCCCTTGGGTCCCTTGGGTCCCTCTGGCCCTCCAGGTCAACGTTCGCGCCCTAGCTCCATTGTGGATACTATATCAGAAGATGTGTTGAACGATACAATTGCATTAAAGACGCATAATGTTATGAAATATGAACCATCCAGAGTCCCGTTTACCTGTGCTAAACCGCGTCGTATTCTTGCATGCAGCAGCAAGTATGTGCTGCTGTACTATTCAAAACCAAAAATTGAATTGTACGATACCAGAACCAATGCACTGATATGGAAACAAAAATTAATGGCTCGCTGTGCACTTTTTGTCAATGATGAGATCTGGGTCGGATTGAGCTCAGGTCAAATACATATACTAGACGTCAAAAATGGTGTTGCTAACCAAAAGCTGGAGAAACAGCACACCAAACCAGTGACTTTGCTCGCTCGCAACGATCATGCTGTTCTTTCTCTCAGTATGGACGATGGAAGAGTATGTACATGGCCAGCTCATGGCATCAGGCCTATGCATATCAATCGTGTTCTAGGTGTTCCCGTTCACGCCTCTGCTGGAGGCGAGCCAATGGTTCTTTATACAAGTAAGGAGCACCGAATCGACATGTACATTAGTGGCACAAATTTCCTGCCAGCACACTATAGTCTGCCCCGGAAAGGTGCTAAATTTGGTGTGTGCACAGCAATGATATCTACAACTGACACTATGTTCTGTGGACAAAACGATGGAAATATCAGTATTTTCTCCCAAAATCAACGTATTGGAACTTTGAATGCAGGTATAAACTCTGTAACAGCGTTGGCGATGTCCTCAGGCAACGAGTTGTGGGTTGGAACGAGCCTGGGAGCTGTTTTAATATTCCAGCTCAGTTTGCCTTATAATGGAAGCGCCAGTGCAACTCTTGTCCGCCAGTTCAAGGTATTCAACTACGCTGTTGCTGAAATTGTCAGTGCTGATGCGTTTATGTTTCTTCTTGATAGGAACAGTGAGCTTGTCGTATATAATGCTACACCTTCACCTTCTACATCTGCCCCTATAAACGGCTTGCACGAAACAAGTTCTTCCGATGCAATAGCATCCGAATTCAAAGCTGCAGACCCTCGGAATTCCATTAGCGCTTCTGTTGGCGTTGAAGACAGGAGCAGCATGCAAACAAAATCACAAACACCAGCATACGATGATTCAATCAACAGCTTTGGTGTCGAGAACTCTTCAACTAGTGTTTCCGTCGGCTCAAATGATCTAAAAGTTAGCATTATGACTTGGAATATCGGGTCAGCTAAACCAGAACAAGTGGAACCTAAATGGCTCATAATGCATGGTGATGTATGTGTTTACGGATTACAAGAGGTCACAGAACTTGAAAATAAACAGCAACAGGTTGTCACAATGTTGGGATCTACTCCAGAGGAACATGATGCTTGGAGGATATACTTGGAGCAACTCAACTGTCCACGAGGGTATACTCTTGTCGCTGCCAGGGATATGGTCGGAATTTTTACATGCATTTTCGTGAAGAATGGGATCCATGCTAGTGAAGCTGCTTGTAAACTGGTAAAAACAGGAATGGGTGGTACATACGGAAACAAAGGAGGTATCATTTTATCATTACATATAAACCACACTTTGTATAGCTTTGTCAATGTCCATCTAGCTGCAGGACAAGGTTCTGTGATGCAAAGAAACAAGGATGCTGACCAGGTGATGAGTTCATGTCCCTCCTCAAAGTACACTTTCTTTTTCGGAGACACTAACTACAGACTTAACACAGTTAGGGAACGTGCTTTTCAGTTGATCCAGAACCAGGATTTCACGAGTTTACGCAAATTTGACCAATTATACCAACAAACACTAAAGAATCCATCGTTTGTCCTTAGCCAATTCGCTGAGGCTGATATACATTTCACACCAACATACAAGTTTGACGTTATGACGTCTCGTTATGACACAAGCGACAAAAAACGTGTCCCAGCATACTGTGACCGAATTCTGTTCCTTGGCGATAGAATACAGGTAGACTATTATTCCTCCATCAATACCCTGGCTTCAGATCATAAGGCTGTTGTCGGGTATTATACAGTGAAGCAATAGAAATGTAGTAAAATTTTACATACATGTTTTTCCCTATGTACATTATTATTATGGTCATGATTATAGTTTGTTAATTATCTCAAAGTAATACTATGATGGTTAATGTTTTGCACTCTGCACAACACAAAGGGAAACTGAAGAAACCAAAAAAGAAAAAAAGAAAAAAAAAACAGAAACAGAAAAAGTTAAATGGCCGGCACACAGATACAAAAATAATAAAAAATTGATCGTTCCGAGCAGCACAGAGTTATCATTCTTTTATACATGCAAATCCAATTATTCCATACGCTGTATGAAGCATACTCTTTTCACTTCCGTTATATCTATTAGTACCAGTCCATCTTTCTACTATTTTCCAACCACTGCTCTCAATATACTCAAAAAGCTCATCTGCACTGAGCTCTGCATATGCAGCTGTACCATACTGCAAGGGACCATAATTTACCCAAACACCTCCTTTTTTAAGCTGCCGTCTAATCTGGTCAATGTATTCGAAAATATTTTGCGCAGTATCAATGAAAAATAAGGATGCAAGGCAGTCATAGTAGTTTTCGGTCTTCATTTTGAGGAAGTCCTGGTAGACAACCTCTACCTGGCCAGCATCCGCCTTAGGCGTAAGAGCTGCACTGAGGTCGAGGGTAACACCCTCTAATTGGTCTGCACCATTTCTCCAATTACTAAATTTGAATAGATTTGGGTATAAGGTTGACTTGTCAAGGACCTGCAATAATTGACGGTTGTTGGCAACAAAGTACATAGGTGCATTAAACTCAATAGCATCAACATTTTCTACACCTTCCAAGGCAGCAACCTCATATGCGAGTTTTCCTAAACCACATCCAGGAACCAAAACACGCTTTTTATTTTGACAATGTTTTAATATGGGCTCGAATAGTTCTTTTCGCGCTTTTTCATCTTGAGACCAGTCGCGGACTAGATGCTCAATGATCTCATTGGCAGCACGCACAGATGTGTTTTGACCCTTACCCATCAATTCCAATTTGCCAATATCAAACTGTTCAACGGCGGAATCTTTAATTAATTCAAGAAACTCTGAGTTCTTCTTTTGCAGTTCGTGATTTTCTAATAATCTGCGATATGTCTGCACGCAATTATTTTGCTGCTCTTTGTTAAGCATAAAAAATAACCTTTTTTTCCGATCAATAATCTGCTGAACGTTATTGTCGTAACTGGATATCGAAACACACAGATCTAGGATTTGTGATCGAATTGGAGTGGAGGACGGCTTGGGAAACATCTTCGCTATCATGCTAAAGGTCTTCATCGCTAAATTACTTTGTATTGCCGCACCGTAAATGACTCCTACAACGACACAAATTATAAGTTGTTCAGCATTACAGCTTTTAATAGCCACGAACGTTGCGTAAGGAACTAGGAACAAAAGGCTCAGTGTTGTCCTGCCTTGACGTGCAATCGATGAGCGACGCATGTTAGTCAGAGAATGCTCGAACGCAGAGAGATGGAAAATGAGGATCCCCCATGCTGCCCATATTTGCCCATGCAGTTAATAAGTTTAACATTTGTGACAACATGCCACAAATAATTTACCTTTGTACCAACATAAAATTTAGTTAAAGTTATATCATTTTCATTAATTCAGCACGAATGTGCATTTACGTACGGAAATATGTTAGGATACGGTAGTGCATCACAACTCCTTAAACGAGTACATGCTATATATATACATACGAATAAGAAACATAATTATAAACAAAAAAGAAAAAGAAAATCATTGATAAAAATAAACTTCAACTTAATATGCGGACTTCAGTACTACCCTCAACTCCACCAATTGCTCCACGAAAAACTATTCTTAGGCGGTTACGGAAAATAATTCGTAGGATGCTGAGAGCAGTATATTTAGATGGAGCCGCAAGATTACAGAAACGTGAACTAAAACGAATTGCTCATAATGCAAAGAATAATAAACATAACCATGATAAGAAGTATAGAAGACATGTCTCCAAATCTCGGGGAGTATATTCACCAAATAGGCAGCGGCACAGTCGCTTTTTCAGAGCCAAGCCAATTGACACCAAAAAAAAAGAAGCACGTAAAAATTATAAACACAAAGACGTACAATTTAGGAAAACACATGAGCATGAACACAATAAAAATCATAGACATGACCACAAACATGACCACAGGCATGACCACAAGCATGAACAGGAACACAGCTATAGCCCACACAAACAAGATCATCAACAAAAACTAATTAACGGAGACTACCGAGAGTCACAATTCAAAAATTTTGAGAAGCTTAAGCATCCAGATAATGCTTTGTTTATAGAAAAAACTCGTAAAGATCTAAATACCTATGAGATGTCCTCAAATAACTTGAGGAACCATAGAAGTCACAGTGGATATAAAGATACTAGAAATCAGGCCCTTGAGGAAAGCCATTGGTACCATAGGATAGGTAGAAAATACCGGAATCATAGGAGCCATATGGATCTAGAGAACTATAAGAATTGTGAGAACGACAATCATATGGATCATAAACAGAAACACCTAAACCAGAGGAGTCATAGGAACCATGGAAATCACAGAAATCACAGAAATCACAGAAACCACAGAAATCACAGGAACCACAAAAATCATACATATACTAATCAAAACATATCTCATGGAGAAAGCAGGTACAATAACCGTACACAATGTAGACCATCAAAATCCATGGAGAACTTTAGAAGAATTCACGATCACAATTACTCTCAGGAGGATTATAAGGATTATGAACTTGTGGAGCAAAATACTAATGAAATCGATGTACACAGAACTCGAAAATTCAAAAAGGCCAATAAACTAAACAGGATTGAACCAATCGAGCTAGCAGCAAAGCAATTGGAGTCCTCGAAGTCCACAAAGATACCCCACAATGAACAAAGGGTTATGCACCATCCGTCACGCCTAGACCGCATAAAGCGAATTGAGGCAAGGGCCAGGAACCATAAACGCGCTCATTGGTCTGGTTACTATATACGTGTAGGCCGTGGTAGCGAACCAGAGACTGGGCTGGCCAAGGCCTTAGGCATTAATAAACGCAGGCTAGCATATAAATTGATTCGTCAATTTACCTGAAGTTACCTGAAGTTGCTATGAGTATTGCAGCACGAATCGGTAAAAAGTCCTTGTTGGACAAGGTGAGACATGTTGAAGAAGTTGTTCCTTATTTCAAGAACAATATGTCTCTTGGATGGTCTGGTTTTACTGGTGTCGGTGGACCCAAAATCGTTCCCACTGCCTTGGCAGACTTCGTAGAGAAGCAGAAGCTAAACCAAGATGGTTCTGAAGAGATGCGTTTCAATCTGATAACTGGAGCTTCAACAGACTTGCCAATTGAGTCGCGTTGGGCAGATTTGAAGATGATTAAACGCCGAACTCCGCACCAGGTTGGAAAAAAAATTTCAGCTGCCATCAACCGCGGAGAAATTTTGTTTTTTGACAAACATCTGAGTATGACACCTCAGGATATGCTGTACGGTTATTATACTAAGTCTCAGAGCCAACCCAACATTGATGTTGCTCTAATTGAGGCCACTGAAATTGACGAGAACGGTCACGTCATTTTGGGCCCATCTGTGGGTGCTGTTCCTGAGATGGTCGCCTATGCCGACAAAATTATCATTGAATTGAACACTGCTCTGCCTTCTTTCAAAGGTGTTCACGATATCAACATGCCATTGACTCCCCCCAACAGAATTCCGTACCCCGTAACCCAGGTCCACGAGAGATTCGGAACTGTTGGCGTTCCTATACCCGAAGACAAGATTCTGGCCATTATTGAGAGCACTCAACGTGATACTGTTCCTGATAATGCCCCCAGCGACGTTGTTTCTGAGACCATTGCTGGCCATTTGATTGATTTTTTCAAACATGAGGTCAAACAGGGTCGTTTGCCGCAAAACCTGCATCCTTTGCAGAGTGGAATCGGTAATGTTGCCAATGCCATTGTTGGTGGACTTGCGAACTCAGAGTTTGAAGACCTGCAGGTATGGACTGAGGTCTTCCAGGACTCGTTCCTTGACTTTTTGGAGAACGGCAAGCTGCATTACGCCTCGAGCACCTCTGTAAGACTCACTCCTAAAGGATTTGAACGTTTTTTCAAGAACTTTGATCAATTCAAGCAGAAACTTATTCTCAGAAGCCAGCAGGTAAGCAACCATCCTGAGCTTATCAGACGTCTTGGTTGTATTGCCATGAACACACCTGTAGAGGTTGATATGTACGCTCATGCCAACTCCACTTGCGTCAACGGTAGCCGTATGCTCAATGGCCTCGGTGGTAGCGGTGATTTCTTGAGAAATGCTAAGCTGTCTGTCATGCACACACCTTCTTCTCGTCCCACAAAGACTGACAAAACCGGAATTTCCTGCATTGTTCCGTTTGCTACGCACATTGACCACACTGAGCACGATCTAGATGTTGTTGTTACCGAGCAGGGTCTTGCTGACCTGCGTGGTCTTGCTCCGCGTGAACGCAGTAGAGCCATTATCAAGAACTGCGCTCATCCTGACTATAAGGACCAACTCTTCGCTTACCTAGAGCTAGCTGAAAAACAATGCGCTGGTCGCGCTATGCACGAGCCCCACTCACTTGCTAATGCCTTCAAGATGCATTTGAACGCTGAGGCCAATGGTACCATGAAACTCAAGGCTTGGTAAAATGTTATTGAAAAGAACGAGACGAAATCAAACTGAATCAAGTTAAAATCAAATTAGATTAAATTAGATTATATGAAATTGAATTAAACCAAGTTAAACCAAGTTATACCAAGTTATACCAAGTTGAACAAATTGATCCAAATCAAATAAACTTTAGAACTCATTAGAACAACAATAATCTAAATCTATTTGCTTTACTTTAGTTTGACTTTCTTTGAATGTATTGTTAGCAACATACAATTGCTGGCAAAAAAAAATTCAAGCTAAACCCACGCATCAAACAAATATAGCAAAGTAAACAGTTCAGATAAATATTATACTAGAGCGACAATATTAAGGTCTTAACTGAACATGAATGTTGTTTTTGGAGCCATATAATTTAATTTAATTTAATTTAATTCGTTTCATCGCATCAATTTTATTTATTTTATTTATTTTACTATACTTTATTTATTTCATTCAGTTTCATTTAAGTTTTTTTTGTTCTGATTTATTTTTAAATTGGTTTTTTGGTAGTCTTCTGTTAAAGTCTACTTTTCAATTTTTACCCCTTTTAGTTATCATTTTGAAATATCCACTGATGATATCCACTGATAATATCCAAGGATAATAATAAGCATCTCCGAGATAATATAATAATACATAATGGCACAATACAGTACAATATACAAAACAAAACACAATACAATAATAGCTTGTAGATTAGATATGGAAGGTGGAGATGAGCTAATCCGGATCTGAAATCTAAAGCCCGCTAAATATGGTTTTAATTAGAGTTAATTTTCCTTAATTTTCTGTATAAATAGAACCGAATTGAATATGGTTCAACTAAATTGCGCTTAATTTGATTTAATTTGGCTTGGACACAGCAAATTCGCGTATAATAACCACTCTGCAATCCACGTTGACATGTAACACGATAAGTCTATACTACACGATACGTGTACGGTTAATTGTCGCTAACGCAGAAAGTGATTTGTTTAAATTAAATTAGCAAGAGAGTGAGCAAGACAAAAAGAGAGAGACAGAGATTCTAAGAGCTGAAGTTTTAGATTGAGCCGCTTATTTTTTTTTTCTTACCACGCCTCACCCTTTCTTCTCCTTCTAATAACGACTATTCGCTAACATGTCCGATCCCCATGGGGGCGCCTACGTGTGCGAGAATGAACAGTTCAGCGAAGTTCCAGCTAAAGTTGTTGAGGAAATTCTTAGCACACCTAATCTCACAAAACTGTCATTTAAAAACAATCAGCTAACTACACTTCCCACTCAACTATTTTCAAACCGCCAGTTAAGCCATTCGCTGTATTATCTGAATCTCAGCTACAACAAGCTACCTGAGATCCCCAGAGGCGTTTTAACCCTCACAAATCTTGAAATTCTAGACGTTGGGTTCAATAACCTGCAGTATCTCCCTCAAAATATGTCCGCTTTGGCATCCTTGAAAGTTCTCTCATTGAACGCGAACAATATTCAAAGTTTACCTCCTCAGATCGCTGATCTGCCTAGTCTTCTGATTCTGGAGCTGAATAACAACCCATTGAAACTTCCTGCGGCTCTAAAACCGATGAAGGATGACGAAGTGTGGTTGGAGAAAGCCCGTTCGTATATAACAAAACATCCTCAGGAATTTTTGTCTCCTTTGACCGAACAACACGATCCTCATTTTTTTTTGGGTTCGAGTTCTAATTCAAATTCAAATTCAAATTCAAATTCAAATTCAAATTCGGTTTCAAATTCTATTTCAAATTCTGTTTCGAATTCAAATTCCAATTCGGTTTCGAATTCAACTTCCAATTTGACTTCCACTTCCAATTCCACTTCTAATTCCAATTTAACCTCGAGCTCTAGTGCTAATAACTCTACTTCGACTGTTGTCGCCAACTCTAGTACCAACGGCAACAATTCCGTTTCTAGTGTGAGCACAGTCACTGGTAACGAATCTAGGACTGTCAGCCCGCCTTCTACTAACTCAGCCTTTTCTTCGACAAATTTTCCAAATTTTGGAAATCATGCATCCAGTCAAACTGGCGAAAGGTTGCGTAGTGTCAGTGAATCAGGCGCCAACCTACGAGCTGCACGCCGAAGAGGGTTTGTTATGCAGCGGAATGCAACTGGAACCACAGCAGCAACAAATTTTCATTCACGCGGTACAAGCCAGGAAATTGAACGCGAAAAATTAGAGCACAGACGTAGCGTGAGCGCAATTCCGAACGTTCCCTCTACTCAAACACCACAGGCGCAACATTCGCGCCCAAACACAGCATCAACGCCGATTTCTGAAGATAAACCGACGTTCAACTCTCCGCGTGAATCGCCAAGACATTCTACTGCACCGGCATCAATATTCGCGTCTGCATCTCTATCTGGTTCCGAGGACCTGCGGTTGCAGCCTCTGAAAGAAGTCCCAAATAAAATCGCTGAGCCAGATTTCGGTCAGTTTGACATTTCAAACCTGCCCATGGAATTCCCGAAAATAAGCAGGCAATTGGGTAATCCTTTCAGCATTGGGACTGGAAACGGAGATAAAAATGGCAATTTTGGCATTCCTGGAAATTCAGGTGCTTCTGGTGCTTCTGGTGCTTCGGGTGCTTCGGGTACTTCTGGTACTTCTGGTACTTCGGTTAGCTCTGGAAGTTCTGGACACTCTGGACATTCTGGCAGCGTTGGTCACACTGCATATATTTCATCCCTCCAATCATGTGTAAACCTCGTCACAAGTGAATTTCAACGGTTAAACAGCAGCTTGAATTTGAACCTGGTTTTGAATCTAAGCTCCAACATAAATACGCAATTGAATGAGATACAACGAAGTCTTGATGTCCTTATGTCTATGTGCGATAAATTGGATCGTAGAAAACATCGCGAAATTGTGAGTGTAGTTGTTAAAGTATTCCCAGAATTAGAAAATGCATGGCGAGAGTCGCCTAAAATGAAGTCTCTAAATAGTCTAAATACACAGGTTGTTGGCGCGCTTAACTTAGGCAATGCAACTGGTGCCAATTCTGGATTTATTGGCAACGCAGACTATCTTTTAGACGAGCAGCTACATGTGCAGTTACAGGCAGCGGAGAGTAAGGCCAACAATGTGATTGGCCTCCTTAATAGACTTATTTCCTCGCTTGCTTTGCAGTCCACTGACGATCCTGATTTCGCTCAGATGATTTCAGCGCGTGTGCGCGAACTTAGCACTGTCTGCATACGTTGTGGTGTGTGTACTCGCCAGTTGCATGAACACCTTAGCAGTCCTGCTGCGATATCTACAAACGGTCGAAGGTTTTATGATTCGGTTAACATGTTCTTGAGAGCAGTTATTGCTGTGCTCTCTGCGATTAAAGCAGCCTTGCCTGATATCCCGCAGCTAGCTGAAGGTGTCGTTGGACCTGCTGTTGCATCACTAACTCGTGTTGTAAAAGAAATTCCGCCTTTGCTAGAGCAATGTAGTGCCAGATCTAGCTCAGAACCATTTTCGGATCAACCCAGTAGTAACAGTAACAGCAACAGCAACAATAACAATAGCAGTAACATAAATACTGGGAATGGTTCTGGTGGTGCCATCGGTGCTAATGGTTTGCCCAATTTGAGCTTGAATGTTAACGTTCCAATGCAACCATCGGCACCAACACCTTTACAAGCAACATTGGGACAAGCTGCTAAGATTCTAGTCAGTCCGGCGGAAAGAGCAGAACGTCCAAGCCAGAGTTTCTTTGATGCAATAATCAAGTAGTAGTTGTAGTCGAAATAAACTAAACTAAACTAAACTAAATGAATTAAAATTAAATAAAATTGAAATGTTTCAAATCATATTAAAGTAGAACATTGTTTCAGAATTATCTGTGGCGCTGCTCAGTATAAAATGTAACAGAGTAAAGCTTGTGAAACTTGGCAGATGTATGATATTGTTTACTTACAAAATTTAGTTATTTAGGTAGTAAGGTCAACTAGTTTATCTCAGATATTAGTCTTAGAGACGGATAAGATATTTTTCACAGTTTTGGACCACGTATACATATACGCACATACTAATGTTTATATTATACCTAATGTATTCAGACCAGTTAATACATGTTTGGAACGAGATTAAAATCAAAAATAAAACATTTAAACAAACAAAATTTCGGCAGCCAACGGAAATAATTAGCTTGACTGTAATTTTAGAAGCAAGAGAAAAAAAAATGAGGTTAAGTACAGTAAAATATAATAAAAAGAAGCTACATATTCAGCATCATACACAGCATGAAACCCAAAGAGACAACAACCATATATGACAAAATAGAAGCGGGTATACCAGTTTTCATGAAGTCAATAGCTGACACGTATGGTCTATTCATCTCGTCGGTCATGCAGACGGCAGTGACATTAGGGAATCCAGATGTGGGCAAAGCCATTGCCATTGAGCAAAGCATTGCAGAAAGCATGATGAGAAGCGAAGGATGGGGGGTGTCAAGCTGTTCGCCAACACTTTTTACCAGCGGAATAACAATTAAAGCAGCAACTGTATGCGAAATAAAGGAAGCTATGGTAATAACAACCAGTCCGAAAATCACTACGACTGCAAAAAGCGGGAAACCAGAAAGCGAACGCTGGACCTCACCTGCAACAGCTGCGAGAAGTCCACAAGATTCTACAGCCTTGCCTAATACAACACCACCCATGGCTAGAGCTACGATTGTCCACATAAAATTATTGTAATCTTGGGCAGTCAAGCACCCAGGGCCAAAAAGCATAATTAAAGGCACGAAAGCGAGGATGCCCATTCCACCGGTAACACTCTCTAAAGGCTTTGCGAAGCACCACAACAAAATGGTTAAGAATGAGGTAAATAACACATAAAAATGCATTTTGCCGAAGCTTTCCACAGCGCTATGACCGCTAGCTACACGGGTAACGGCCTGTTTAGCGTTATCGGTAATAGGGTAAACTAAACAGAGCCAAGACCATACAGCCATGATACTGACAGCAGCTACGGGAAGTGCAACAAAGAACCACTGGAGCCATCCGGGCTGAGGATCCATATCCTGAATAGCAATTAGATTCTGTGGAGAAGCAATTGGACTTGTTGTGCCACCAATATTGGACGCTAGAGCAATACCGAGAATTAGAGCCTTTGAATAAGGGTCGTTGTATGGCAAATTCCTAAGCAGCGGTTGAGCGACGCTGTACAACAGTACAGGACTAGCAACATTCGAGATCCACATACACAGGAATGCACTAAGAAGCATAAAAACAAGCAAAGTAATGCGGGCACCATACTTTCCACAACCAGAAAGCACACGCTGGGCGAGAGCTTTGGCAATACCATGCTTTGAAAGAGCAGCAGCCAGTGAGAATCCACCAATAAGTACTTGGACAACTGGAGACCACATGGATGAAAAAACCAAAGTAGCAGCATCAGGTGCACTCAAAGGAACACCGTCCTTGTCTTCGAAGACTTTGAGCACGACAGTCAAAAATGGAATCATTAAAGCAGTAACAAACAGGGGAAGGGCTTCAGTAGCCCAAAGAATAGAGGCTAAAACTACAATTGCCAGACATTTAGACTGAGCACTAGAAGCAAGAGGCTGCCAAAGCAGAATAACAACGAAAGCAGTGAAAGCAATGCAGAGTTCAACGATTTTAGACGGAGGAGCTGGAGCAGCAGGGGAACTTCCTTGCGCTGGCTGGCTCTCTAAATTGATAAGGTCCCTCCAAACTGTATTTCGTTCAAAAACGATATGTTCACGAAGCATCGAAGCCAATCCACGACTGGCTTCCTCTTCAGTCTCATCAGTGAGGCGTGCATACCCAACAACCATGGCGTCTATTCTCGAATTGAGCTGTCTTTGGGTTTCTTCACTGAAAACTGGATACCTGGAGATACCCAGGTACTCGGTTGTAAGCAGATTCGTGCCATTGACCTTGTCGAACTTCTTGTAGGCCTTTCGGACACCCTCTTTATTGACTTTTGCAAAGTCTATAAGCTCACTCAGCACTACATAAGCATGGGCCAGTTTACGACGCAACTTAACCGTTTCAAAAGACGCAAGTTTGGTGACTGCACCTCGGTTATTGTTGTTGCTGTTGCTACGCTGGGGATGCAGTAGACGCTGGCTTTCTGAGCTCAAAATTCGCTGTAAATGACGGGAATTGTGTTCTCTACTGTGTACATGGGGCGTGGATTCTGTATTGGCATCACTGTGATGATCAGCTGGATCCGAATCGTGCTCCTCCTCGCTCGATTCGCTGCTTTGTGCGTCATCAGAGTACGTTTGCGGGAGATAAGAAGCTACCTGAAGCAGCAGCGAGTCGACGTTGTCTACAATCCCCTGTTTAGTTGCGGCAAAGAAGTCGTCTACCTTCTGGCACTGGGCGTTGACGTTCTCGATGAACACAACAGGGTCCGCCTGCGTACCCTCCTGGAGGTAGATCAACTTCTTCAAATGATCATAGTCGATATAATGCTCACGCCATTCGGGAACGGCGTTGAACTGCAACGCGCTGCTGAACTTCATCGCTTGGAGCTCGATATCCTCGGAAGTCCCAATTTTGAAATAGATTACAAAATCGTATCCCGTAATTGGTTCTCTGGATCTCGCTTAATCCAAAAACAATCAAAAACAATAAGCAGAGTAAAAAAACAAATAGTGTAATGCTCAAAAAAAAAAAAAAAGGTGTGTCTATAGTTATCTAATTATTTTCAATTATTTCAATTGCATCCAGTAAGATTACCTAGGATTCCCAACCTTTTGGATTTGAAAGCAAGGCTTGAAAAAAGTATATACCCAAATAAGAAAAGGGGCGCACACTTACAAATTACGCATTGTAAATTGGAGGAATTCAATGATACAATTGCACATAAACCAAACAAGAAGAAATAGAAATGAAAATGAAAAGTAAGAAATTTTAAAATTATAAAATCCATTGACTGAATTGAGTAAATTTTGTTTATTTAGCATACTTAAAATTACCAGAATATTTTTGAACAAACCGCATTCGCACCCTATGGAGTCCCTAGATCATCATGAGGACATCTCTATTTTGAAGATCTAGATACTGAATTAAGTTACTTATAAACTACTTATACTTACAGATTACTTACAGGTAATTTGCTTGCTGTAGATTTTCAAAGGGTACTTGCTTGCTGTAGAATGTCATAGGTTGCCATAGGTTGCCATAGGTTGCCATAGGTTGCACAAAGTAAGTTAGATGTCATCAGGTGTGCAAGTTGAATCATGATGACTAACAAAGACGTTAGAACATGATACGGGTGGTATTGATGGGTGGGGGTGGGGATGGTTTATGTTTATTTACTTTAAGTTTACATCCATGTATTATTCATGCGGGGTGCAGCAAGCACCTGTCGCTCTTCGCTAACGCGACCAGAGCAAGGCTGCGCGCGTGGTTTCATGTATGCGTCATCCAATGAAAAGATCAAATCTAATGTAATTTAATTCAATGTAACCAGACGAACTAAATGGATTTTTTATTTCAACTTTTTTAATCCTTTTTATTTAATCTTTTATTTCAAATCTCTAAACTTTTATTTTAAATCCCTTAAGTTTCTGCTAAGTTTCAATGTTGCACTTTGTAAAGCAGCTCTTAACTAAGGGTGGTGACTGAAAAATCCACTTCTGAATGAATCAATTAATCAACCAATTAAATGAACATTGTCTTAGTTAACTAAATGTACTTGATAAAGTAAATAAATAGACTTTTAATAGGATAAATTAATGGTTTGCTCTACTTGCTCTAATTGCTGTACTAGTTCTACTTGCTGTACTAGTTCTACTTGCTGTACTAGTTCTACTTGCTCTCGATAAAAATAAGTACAATATGCAAACTGTACAAACTAAACTAACTAATTCACCCATGAGCACACAAAACGGCTGACCACGCACTTTAATTTGTCTTAACTTAACTAACCCAACTTAATTGTTGCGCATATAAAACCCGCCCTTGCTGCTGATTACGCATCATGTTGATCATTGCCGCACTAAATTTGCCATACACGGCAACGTTCCAAAGAGAAAGCTACTCTGACGCTGCAACAGCTTCAACAACTTCTGCGGCTGCTGTTTCTACTGATTCTCCGTCTCTGGTAAACTCGGCGAAATCCAATGCCGGAGATTCCGCTCATGTGCCCTTTGATCTGGAGCCCGAGCACACTGAGAACACAGTTCCAGAGGATTTTACGCAAATATTGAAAAGCAGACCTGTCAAAACGTCCAGTAGTGAGGCTGAAGTGAACATTCTAATGACCCAGCTCAAGAACACGGCGTTTCAGTCCGGTTTGAAGGGTGTGTCACCCGGTGATTATGATGCGATCTACGAGAGCGAGCGGCTTGCTGCCCGGGAAAACCAGGGCAATGGCACGTTCAGCCAACGCAGATCCAGAATTTTGCGCCGTTTGTCCTCGTCCTACCACGGAATCGACCCTGACTTCTCGATTGAGGTCAACATGAACTCGAATCGTGGTCTTTACAACGCTCTCGACAGTGCTTACAGCCGAAAACTGATTCCAGGGTGCAAGTATGCCGGATTGACCGGTCTTAACACCGATGCCATGTCGGACACGCTGAAGGACACAATCGCAGAAGGTTTGTTGGACAAGCAGTGTTACCCTGCTTTTGTCAGCGATAAAGACAAGAACGGGCACTACGAGCACTACTGCAAGCAGTTTTTGTGGCCTACGTTCCATTGCGAGATCCCAGACATCCCCTCCGGCCGCCATTACGAGGGATACTCCTGGGACTCCTACGTCGCTGTAAACCGAGCAATTGCAAACAAGGTCATCGAGGCCTACGAAGAGGGTGATATTGTTTGGGTACACGACTACCACCTCATGCTGGTTCCGCAAATGGTGCGTCAGAAGTTCCCCTTGGCCCCCATCGGCTTCTTCATGCACGTCGCTTTCCCAAGCAGCGAGGTTTTCCGCTGTCTTGCCTACAGAGCTGAGCTTCTTAATGGTGTGCTTGCTGCCAACATGGTTGCTTTCCATATTCCCGAGTATGCCCACCATTTCAAGATGAGTCTGGCCCGCATTCTTGCCGTGGACATCACCGGACCCGGTGTTGTGGAGACCGAGAACCATAACACCTTCATTCTAGCCTACCCAATGGGAATTGATACTTACAACCTTGGGAAAATCATAAATCTGCCGGATCCCGAGAGTCCCGTGCAGCAGCATCGCCGCGTTATTCGCCAGAGATGGCCCACGCAGCGTATCATCGCAGCCCGTGACAAGCTCGATCCAATTCGTGGTTTAAAACAGAAAATGAAGGCCTTTGACCAGTTCCTTACCCAAAATCCCGAATGGGCCAGCAAGGTCGTCCTGGTGCAGATCTGCACCGGTGCCAACGACAACCCAGACATCTCATTGGACTCTCTCGTTGACCAGATCAACAGCAAGCATGGTGATGTCGCTAGTGCTGTGCAGCCTGTTGTTCTGCTTAAACAGGATGTTAAGTTTGAGCAGTATTTGGCCCTGCTTAGCGAGGCCGACGGTTTCTGCGTCAGCTGTTTGCGTGACGGTATGAACCTCACCTGCCACGAGTTCGTCGAATGCAGTGGTAGAGATCGCATGGGCTCGCTTATTTTGTCCGAATTCACTGGAAGTGCTTCTGTTTTCCACGACGGTGCTCTCATGATCAACCCATGGAACCAGAACCAGTTGGCCCAGGCTTTCAAGACATGTTTGGAGATGACTGGCGAAGAAAAGGAGCGACGCTGGCGCCTTCTCCGTGCTGAGGTCTCTAAGAACCCATCGTACCAGTGGGCTGACGTTCTTACCAACAGAATCACTGTTAGCTGGCAGGACGAAATCAGCTTGCAGTGTTTGGACCCTGACGTTGAGCAACTCCAGAGACTTTACCACACCCCTGGTGACGGAAAACGACTCTTCTTCATTGAGTTGGAAAGACCTACGAGTGACGAGGCTAAGAAGGTTGCCCAAAAACTCAGTGGTAAGTACTACGAACTTCCAGGTCATGATACCACTAAGCCTTTAGCGGACCGTACAATGTCGCCTGTACCCGTTCCTGTTGGTGGACCCTACTTCTCCACGCGACTGAGCATTATAAATGAGCTCATGGCCGATAAACGCAATGTTGTTTATATTGTTAGTGCTGAGAGCAAGAAACATATGGAGACTATGTACAGATCAATTGACGGTATTGGCCTCATTGCTGAATTGGGCAAGCATGTCAAGCTTGCTGGAAATGCCACGAGCGATAAACGCTCTGGTACTTGGTACTCCCTTCCCGACCAAAGAAATTCTGAGGAATGGCATGAGGCTATGCAGCCTTGGGTTAATACCCTTCGCGATCGCAGCATGGTTGCCTCAGTGCGTCGTACTGAGTCCACTATCACCGTGGAATTCAACATCAGTGACGATCCCGAGATGAAGAATCGTGACTTGACTATGATTGGTGAGTATCTTTCACTTATCAATGACCACTATGCCCGTGCTTTCGGTGTTAAAACACGTCATGAAGGCGATACTATCACTCTATTCCGTGGTGATATCGGTGCTTTCAAGGAACATGCTTATAACTTTGTGCTCCAGGAGTCTCAAAAGACCTATGATCTGCTTTTCCTTGCCTCCCATCATTTGTCGCCTGAGTCTGATGACTCTTTGTTTACATGGGCTGACAAGCAGTCTGGTACTACAGCCAGGGAGCTGGTCAAGATTTTGATTGGCGGATTGTGTGCTAAGGCACAGTACAAGGTCGAGGGTGCTAATGCACTTCTTAGTCTTATCCAAACTATGCTAACTAAGGAAGAACCTCGTGAAATCAGTAGCAGATCTGTGAGTCGTCGTACACGTTCTTCTAGAGCTTCACTTTATTAACGTCTAATGACATTTGAGGCTATTTGATGAATGGGGGGTTTTTTTTCTATCAGTATAAAGAACACAAAAACACAAAAAAATAGTAATCACCATATATATACACACACTTACTTACTAGTTGGGTATATATTGCATATAAAAAAATTAAATAACTATCTATCACCACTTACTTCTCTGTGTATCTTGTTCACTCCAAGAAACAAATAAGAAAAGAGCGGATAAGGTTCCATACATTTAGAATGCTAACGAAAATATACTTGTAAACTATTATTTTGCGGTTTGAATTAGATGAAATATGAATTGTGAACAAATGTCGAAATTTTGGTTACACAATTGACTATAGTTTACAGTAGTTTGATTTACATTACTGAATCAATTCATGGAATAACTGGGTTAGCTGGGTTGGAGTTGATTTGAATAAATTAAATTAAATTAAATTAAAAAAAACAATAAAAAACAATAAAGAAGAAAGAAAAAAGAAGAAAGAAAAAAGAATTAAAGAATAAAGAATTAAGGAGGATAAAATAAATAATGTACAGTGAAATGGGTCATACGTACCTGTTAAGATGCTGTATATGGTACCCATCGTGAGAATGCATATAAGTAGTTTTCCATGCTTGTTTGAACTCTTCTCTGGAACCTATATTAACAGCTTCTTCAATATCACGAGACCTTTTTTGTCTTTCACGATCTTCTTCTATTCTTCGAGAAACTTCATCGCGGTTAGAAAAGTACTGGCGATGTTCATGAATAGCGGTTTGTTTCATTTCTGCAACCAATTTGTTGACTGAATCTATGGCCTTTGGAAGATCCTGTATATAATTGGCCCTGTGAAATAGTTCAACACAACGGATCAACGCCGCTACATTCGCCATGCAGAAGGGATACATATGCAATGGAACAGACAATTGCACTAACTTATTGATATTCTCAACGACACGCTTGTTGAACTGCTCTGGTGCTGCTGGGCTGCCCATTTCCCCACTGCAGTGCTCTAAGAAGTAGAGAAGTCGTGCCCTAGCATTCACGCTAGAACGGTTCATTTCTTCTAAAAAGAAGTCAAATAGCTTATCACACTCGTCCTTAAAGGACCATATATATTGGATGCATCTGTCGTTGGTTGAAATGTCAGGTCTCAGCTTCTGCAGCAGCCGTCTGAACTCAGCTTTATCCATATTACTAACTGCAGCAGCCACTGCTGATCTCTCACAACGAAATTAATGTGATGCAAGTAATTCGAAAAGGAAAATAGCGATACATTTTTCATTCTATTCGATTTTGTTTTGTTTTCTTATATATATAATTTTATATTATTGCATATTATAATACTATACCATACAGTTCTGTACTATAGTATGAGATAATTTGTTGCAATCTGTTTCTATTAAGCTTGGATTTCAAAGATATTAAGAAACAATGCAACATCGCTAGAAAATGATGAGTTTCACTGGAATTAATACGTGCTAAACAAATTGAACAAATTGAACAAATTGAACAAGATAAAATCAATTAAAATAGAATAAATTAAATTAAATGAAATGAAAATCAATGAAAATGGTAAAATATGCAAAACAATTAGATCATTACAGAAGTGCCTAACACTTATTGATTTTCAATTAAGCTCATAATATTAGCATTTAACGTTAATGCAAATTTTGAATTATGAATAATTTAGCTAGGGTTAAATAAATGCTCTATTTTTCAGCGTTAGTTACTACCAAGCGAGGGTAGCAACATTTATGTTTTAGGATATTGTGAATATCACCTACTCAAATTTCACACGTACTGCACGCAAACTGGTTAGGAGTCACAAGATACCAAATACACACACTCATTCTCGCACACTCACTGTCAGTGACTTATTATATAATCTGCAATAAAAGTTTCGGATTATGTCACTAACGAACCTCATTCACCATGCCGAAAGCTAAAGGAAAGGGAGGCAAAAACAGAAGACGTGGAAAGAACGACACTGGTTTAAAACGTGAACTGCAGCTTCGCGACGAAGGTCAGGAGTATGCTCAAGTACAGAAGATCCTCGGTTCAGGCAGAGTGTTCTGCTCCTGTTTCGACGGTGAGGAGCGTCTTGCGCATATCCGCGGTAAAATGAGAAAGAAGGTATGGATCAACCAGGGCGATATTGTGCTGGTGAGTATCCGTGAATTCCAACCCGACAAGTGTGATGTCATCCTGAAGTACCACCCCGATGAGGCCCGTACTCTTAAAACCATGGGTGAGCTACCCGAGAACACTAACATCATGGAGACTGGTAAATTCGGTGAGAGCGACGACGAATGCAACATCGAGTTCGACGATGACAGTGACGAGGATGACGACGACGACCTTAACATTGAGGATATCTAATGTAGTCATAGACTAGGCCTTATTTATATTTTTTATGTTTTTTTGTTTTAATTTAATTTTGTGTTGTTTGAAAAATCTGAGAATGTTTCCTCAGAGTGCCTCAGATTTCCTTGGTTCCTTTGGTTCCTTTGGTTCACTCAGTTCCCTTGGTTACCATGTTTACCTTGGCTATCTTCTTAATTCGGATCAGCTTTATCTTTCAGACTTTCCTGACATTCTCTACATTTCATTAGCTGATTTTAGAAAATAATATCCTCTCCTTTTTCTATGTATTTGTTCTGTTCTGTGAATTTAAATCATCTGATACATGTGATTTGTATTCTGTGAATATTCACAAGAACTTGTTAACAAAGATCAAAACACATTTACAGTGCGTTGAATTTTCAATTTTAATTACACCTTTTTCAGTGTTCGATTTTTTCAATTCTTAGAACTGTATTTTAGGACTCTCACTGCCCAGCAGGGTCTCATGCATCCTTTCATTTCGTTCGTCTAAGGAGAATTGTGAACTGGAACGCGAATTAGCCATAGACACAGAACGTGATCTGCTCATACTATGACGTTTTTGAATACCAGCAGTGGTATTGTCCATGGGAATTCCTTCGCCTGCGTGTGTGGGCAGAAGAGTGCGAACCTTATCAGAACGTGAAAGGTTAAGTAGATAAACGCCAAGGAACGTGGTTACAAAACCAAGAAGCAGCGAGATGATATCAATTGCGTTGGTGGTGTTGAACCCCTGGAACAAAAGGAAAGATGCTGTCAAAGTGCATGTTGTGAAGGAAACATAGTACAAAGGATTAACAATACTCGTGTCGAACTGATCCAAAGCCTTGTTGAAGTAGTTCATCTGCGTCAATATACAGATGGCTACGGTTGTAATAAAAACGTATGTACTGATGTGCGAGAATTGGTTGTTCCCGCTCAGAGTCAGCTTGAGAGCAATTCCAAAAGCTTTGATCGCCATTACACTGATAGAACCCACCGAAGAGCAAATACTGACATAAATCATCGGAGTTTTACGGCCATAGCGAGGTGCGACTTTGTAGATCATAAACAGCGCAAACGCAAGCACCAGGGTACAATAGCCCAAAAACGCTGGCTTAGTGGCTAAAACAAGAATTTCATCAACTGTTTGAACGTCCTTGTCAGGAGGAGCGTGCAAAACAATGATAACTGCACCAACAAGGCAGATAGCGCATCCAAGTCGGCCTAGAACACCAAGTTCCTCATTAAGGAAGATGGCTGCAAGTATAGCACCTATAATAACGCTAAGAGCACCTAAAGGAGTAACTAGAATGGCCGGAGCGAACGTGTACGCAGCAAAGTTAGCGATTTCGCCGACGGCCATTGTCAGCATACCAGCCCACCAAAGCGGCTTCTTCAGGTAGTCATAGTTCTCGACACTCTCACTAGACTGAAGACCTTTCTTGGTGATAATGAATGACGTGCCAATGGCGAACGAACTAGCAATAGCCAGGCCGAGCCCGATCCATTTATCCTCGAGCACGGTCATAGGGTTGCGGTTGTGTAAGGCACAGGCGGGTAGAAGAAGTTAGCTAAGTTTAGTCCAGTTTAGTTAAGTAAACGTGATCGTTACAAATCCTCACAGTAAACAAATAGGAAAACGTGCTTCACACATCATGTGCTACCTGCTTTGGCTGCACACCCATCACGCATGCCCTCACATCTCGAGCTAATTGTGAGAAATGCAGCAAAATTAAAATGTGATTGGAATGATCAGAATTAAAACTAGAATTAGAGTTGAAAGTTGAAATAAAAAGTTAAGATTAAAAATAAAATTAAATTATCCAGGTAACAATGATTGATTGTTGCATTCTAATGGATTTTAATTATCCATTTACTACTAGTTACCTACATATTTCTTATTTGATACCAACATGGCCTCTGCAGATATAATTATCAAAACCAGCAACCATAATTAAATCACAACGCATTATAATCGTGACTTCAAGCTAGCAATTTAATTCATCCAGATTCAAGTTAAAAAAAAGTTCAGTATAACTAGCTAACTGTAATTAGTTTAATCACTTTGATTATTTTAATTTGATTAGTTTCAATGAGCAACTAATAAATGCGGATAAACCAATCAGACGAGATCGGAAGGTGTGCATTCTCGAACGAGTAACCGTAATCTTGGGGCTGGGTGCGCATGAGGAAACTTTCTTCAAGTGCTTCAGTCTCCATACGAGCATAAGGTGTCTCTACAACATCTCCACCGTAGAATTTAACCTTCTCAATGTAGAGGTGCTCATAGCCTGGCGCAGTGTGAAGTGCTCTTCCTATGAGACCCTCCTCAGTTAGCTCAATTTCGAAGTCAATGTAGTCACCATTTTCGTAGGCATATGTCTCTCCATCATCAACGTAAACATGTCCCTTTGCGTGACCATCCTTATCAAAGGCCACAATAACAGTGTAAGGGTCGCGAGCCATGGCCTTGGTGTTACGGCGCATACGCTGCTTAGTGAAAACAACCGAGCCACCGCGAACAAACAAAGGCATAGTATCCATGCCGACATTAATCTGCAGCGGAGAACCGGGAATGATCTGACCGACGCTGTAGTCATACCAATAAAGCTCATCATCCGGCACAAACAGCAGCACATTGTGTGCATTTTTAGTAACAACCGGCATTGCCAACAAACTAGAGCCGATCATAAACTCATCTTCAGTGGTGTAGATTTCAGGACTGTCAGGGAACTCGTAGAGGAGAGGACGCAGAATAGGTTTCAGCTCAATGCTGGCCTCATGGAAGAGAGTGTAATACTCAGGCATGAGCTGGTACCTTAGCTGGATAGCACGCTGAACGGCATCGAAAAACGGCGAGTCAAGAAGGTACGGCTCGCGGTAGTCGCTATCCTCATGAGCGTGCGCACGGAAGAACGGGTAGTAGCAGCCCGCCTGGTACCATCTGATCTGCAGCTCGAGATCCGGATTCTTGAAAAAGCCACCAACATCAGCACCAACAAACGGCATACCAGCAACACCCAGAGAAAGAATAGTTGAGGTAGCAGACTGCAGGTACGGCCATTCGGCCTGATTATCACCAGTCCAAGCAGGTCCAAATCGCTGAGAACCAGCGAAAAAGGAGCGTGTTAACACGAATGGACGCTTCTTTCCTTCATAACGTCGTTTCAATGCCTCTGTCGTCAAATCGAACACTGTGTGACCATACACGTTGTGCACGTCACGGTGTTGGAATCCACCATAGTGCACAAGGTCCTTATATGCGGTCGTTTCAGAACCGCTGAACACTGAAGGTTCGCTCATGTCGCTCCAGAGATGCAAATTGTTGGCATTGAGTCCAATTGGAGTGCCCTTAGCGCACAACTTTGTCCATTTGTCTACAGCTTCCGGGTTAAGACCGTCAATCCAGATACTCTGTCCTGGCCAGCAGTGACCAACAAACGCCTTTTTTCCGCGGTTGTCGAGGATTGCAGGGCCATTAACGATCTCGTCGTAAGGCTCGTAGCCGGGCTCAACACGGATATGAGGGTCGTTCAAGACCACCAATTGGCGATTTTTAGCCTCAAGTTTCTTCATCATAAGCTCTGGATCGGGGTAATTCTCCAGATTCCATTCGAAGTACTTACGTTTTTCGGTCCATTCAATGTCAAGCCAGATAACGTCGTAGGGGACATTGTGTTCGTCCATTTTTTTGTCCACTTCGAGCAGCTCCTCCTGTGTGCGGTAATTCCAACGGCACTGGTGGTAACCAAGAGCAAACATCTGTGGCATCGCTGATGTGCCTGTAACGTAGCCGTAGCTTGATAACAAATCCTTCATACTATCGCCAACAAACACGAAAACATCCATCTTACCGGTTTCAGAGATCCAGTGCGCACGAGTATTACGGGTGTGCTGCTGGCCTATATCAACGTATGTGTCTGCACTGTTTAACCAGAAAACGCCTGCAGCAGCACCAGGACGTTGTGCTAGCATGAACGGGATAGATCCGTACATAGGCATAACGCTGTTAGTGTCGTACTGGAAGATATCGACGTTGAAAAGACGGTAAGGCTCGTGAACATCGCCAGTAAAGTCTGTTTTACGCAGAACAAATGAGTCTGCGTGCTCAGGAATGCCAAAAACGTGGGCGAAGTTCATGAATTTTGTGTCGAGTGCGACACTTTCGGGTCCACGCACACGCCTGTCGGTGTGCTTGTCGAATCTGTCGGTCCACCACGACATAGGGTCGCTTGCCTGCTTCTTACGCAAATGCTCTAAATTGAAAAGGTAGTCATCGTTGATTCTGAGCACCTCTTCGCCGTTGTGCGTGAACGTGAGCTTAGGCGGCGAGTACTCGACATCAACACGGCTGTTCAAAGTCTTACCGTAGAGCATTCTGAACCCAGTTTCAGAGGCAGCCATCTCTGGCTCGCGCGTAGGACGCCATTTTTCGATCAAATCGTAATCGAGGACGTACTGTTCCGGCGAGAAACGCTCGCTCGAGAGCACATTCTCTAAATCGCGATCGACGATTTTACGGCCGCTTTCGTCGACAAGAAATCGCAACGTGTTATCGTTAACGAGCTCGAGTCTGAACGGAAGCTCCACAAACCCGTCGGCGTTGGCACCAACAGCAGCTTCGGCTTCAGCAGAGTCGAGGCGTTTGGTGATAATACCGGTGATGTTTTTTAGGTTGTCGAAGTTGAGGTTCGTCATGGAGTAGACGCCGCCGGACGGGGCCTCCGCGTAGTCCAGATTACGCTGGCAAAACGGGTTCTGGGAACACTTTCTGAACATCCATTCTTTGACGGCAAAGCACGTTTGCACGTACAAAGCCAGTTGTACTAAGTGTAAAAATTGCATTTACAAGTGTATACAAATAATTCGAGTTCAAACAAACTAAAAGAAGTCCAATTTAATGCAATTCAATTCGAATAACTTAGTTTTAATTTAAATTCTGAAATGAAAAAAAAAATTAAATTTAATTCGAAGAATTCAGCTCAAATAAATAAATCAAGTACGTTTGGCTTCTGGTTTTTGCGAACCTTCCGAATCCCAAATGTAACTAAGTTGAACAACTTGCAAGCTTGCAAGCTTGCAATCTATTAATATTCGAATTTATAAACTCCAGAGAGGCACAGCGCGAATAGTCAGCAGAAAGCAACCGTAACCAGTTCACCACGAAATTCTTTCAAATCAATAGTTGTAAATAACAGTAAATAAGTTAGTTTTCTTTATTCTATTTTAATTTATTTAATTTATTGTATATATACCTAGTAGACCGAGTAGACCAAGTAGACCAAGAGTATATTGAGTAAACTAAGTAGATTAGGTACCACGTAGATTAGGCACCACGTAGATTAGTTACCACGTAGATTAGAAATATCATGAAACCTAGGTAGATCAGGTAGATATACTTTTTTGTACGATTTATAGAAGTATGGATGAATGTGAATATAAGTAGACTACGTATTGTAAGTAAACTGAGCTATAAAGTGTTTGTGGCAGCGTCGCTTATATTAAGCGATTAACGTTGACCCTAGTTAATAATAAATAGAAAACAAACAAACAAACAAACAAAGCTGCTGGTGGTTTGAGAGCAGCTAGGTAAGTATTCTATTGAATGCATTGCTAGTATACGAAACCAGACAAGACGCTAAGAAAAAAATAATTGATTAGAATAACATAAGAATAAACACACTAATGAATAAAAATCAAAAGCATAGCAGTGTGTGTGTAATACTACAAGATCACGGTACCTCATATCTACTTAACTAATAGAATAGTCGGCCTGAATCAGTAGATAGGATTGGAACATGAAGAAATATAATACAATGTAATACAATAAAATACAATAGAATACAATAGAATAGAATATAATTTAATACAACAGAATATAACAAAATAGAATAGATTTTTATTCAGATAGAACAGATAATTAAACTTTAATAACTTAAACTGTAAACTCGCTTTTAACTAAAGTAGGCTAATGTATTTGCTTACCTTATGCTCGCGGTGATTTCTGGAGGATCGCAAGGACTCGGGTACGCATTGGCCAAAAAGTACAAGGATATCGGTTACGATGTTGTGCTTGTGGCTAGAACGGAACTGAAATTGCGTGCAGCTGCCCACAAACTCGGTGTGCGGTACATCCGTGCCGATTGCAGTGACCCGGACGAGTGTGCCAAGGTCTTTGAGCAGCTCGCAGTCCCGGATCTCGTTGTTTGCTGTGCTGGCGCAGCTCATCCCGGCATGTTTTTGGATTTGGACCCAGCAGATTTGAAAACTAACCTCGATGTTGTTTACTGCACGGCTCTGTACTTCTCACAAGCCGCCATGCGCGTGATGGCCGCAGCCCACGACAAGTTGCTGCAGCGCAGACAGATTGTATACTGCTCCTCAACGGTAGCAGTATTCCCGTTTGCTGGTTATGCTGCTTACGCACCTGCTAAAGCCGCAATTCGTGCTCTCAGCGACATCGTGCGCCAGGAGTGTCTCCCGCACAACATCCGTGTCAGCCACATTCTGCCAGGGTCAATGGACACTGAGGGCTATGCGATTGAGGAAAGCATCAAACCGGCTCTTGTGAAACGCATTGAGGGCCCCTCAGCTGCTATTTCGGCACAGGATGCTGCCGACATTGTTTTCAGGCAGTTAGAAAACGGTGAAGACACTGTGTACACCGACACTGTTAGCTGGGTTTTAGGATCGATGATGCTCGGCACCTCCCCCCGATGGGGGTTTGGAATCCTCCAGAGCCTGGTAGGAATTCTTTTAGTGCTATTTGGGCCAGTTGTTAGGTGGTTTATCGACCGCGACGTCATGCGCGATGTCTACAGCACTCAGCAAGCTAAAACTAAAACTAAAACTAAAAGTAGGTAAAAAAAAAAGATAGGATCATGATGTAAAAAAAATAAGTCTGCAGTAATGAATTTTGTACACCTTTATGATAAGTCTGTATTATAATAAGTCTGTATTGTGATAAGTCTGTATTATAATAAGTCTGTATTATAATAAGTATTTATAGGGCTGGAATGTATTAGAACTGTGGTTGAGTTTGTGGTTGCATTGTGGTTGCATTGTGGTTGTTTTGTGGTTGCATTGTGGTTGTATTTAATTACGTTTGGTTTTATTGTATTTTTTCAAATTAGATCAATTAAATAATAAATAAATGATTAAATAAATATGGAGGAAGACGTCTATTACTGCCTGGTAGCACGCATTATAGACGAAAAGATCACTCTATAATGGTGGATCTTCTTTTTCTCTAATCCAGTTTCTGTATCAGTTACTGTTGCAGTTTCTGTTGCAGTTTCTGTTGCAGTTTCTGGAATATCTGATGTGTAGACGGGATCGTACTGTAGATCGTTCTTTTGGGTAACATGGAACCCATCCTCGTCAAGTCGTTGCTTTATCTTTTCTATAGCCTCTACAGTACTGACAACATGTTCCTGTTCGTTGAATACGCGAACTTCGTCGCCATTCTCGAGTGCCGCGACGATTTTGTTCACAGTCTCTTCGAGTCTCGCATGGCGAAGTTTATTAGAAATACTGACATCGAGCATTTACTTGGCCACTGGGAATCTAAAGCCTATTATTAACTTGCTTTGCTCGGGTTTTTTTCTTAACTGAATTCGCTTAGATTCGACGCTAGCTTTTCAGTTTTAGTATTAGTTTTTAGTTTTAGTTTTAGTTTTGATTTAATTTAATTCAGTTTAGATTAATTCGACGTTCGACGTTCGATGTTCGATGTTCGATGTTCGACGTTCAACGTTCGATGTTCTTGGTTTTGGTTTTGGTTTTGGGATTTTGGTTTACCTTATCTTACCTTACCTTTAGCGAGCCAGGTTTGTTATAAGTACTAATATTGTGGTTTAGAATATTATTATTGAATTCATTTAAAATAAATAAATTAGATAAATTAGATTCGAAAAAATTATAATTAATGGAAAGTGCGTTACTACTGGTTCAGACTGGTTCAGAGATGTACCAACATTGATACTAAGTAATAGAAATTCAATAAATAAAATTCAATAAATTTCAATGCAATATAAAATTACAAAATAAAAATGGAAAACAAAATAAAATCAAAGCAAAACAAGGTAGAACTAAAAAGTGAATAAAATGGAAATGGAAAATTGAAATGTTAGATAAGCAGATACCCTTTTTTCCCTGTTTGTGTTTTCCCTTCCCACATAATGACTTACGATTTAACCGATAAAGTATCGGCGTTTTTAGACCCGAAACTTGCGGCACAGATCGAGTTTTTCAACGAGAATGGCAAAAAACAGGATCTAGGAATGATCCCGGTGAATACCATCCACGTTGATACCGCAGAGCCCAGTTTAGAGGCTGCGCACAAACTGTACGAGTGCAACAATTTCCCCGCTGCTTTCGGCGTTCTCAACCGTTGTAACTTCGCTGTTGGCACTGAGGAGCAGGAGAACGTCGCTTGGGCACGGCTTGTGTGCAAACTGCTGACAGACAGCAGCGCAGCCGCCGAGGAGAGCGCCAGCGGCGCCAGCACTGATGCCGAAACTCCGGCTGTAGACGATTCTGAGGTGCAGGAGTTCGACAACGCCCGCAGCGAGCTTCTCCGCGACCCGCTTTTGAAGGAAGTTCTCGGCGTCCGCGACGTCATTGAGCAGCGTCGCAGTCTTCCCGGCGCGCAACTGCTGAACAAGCGCGTTTGGATCATTCACTGGTCCTTGTTTGCCTACTTTTCCGGGAACAGATACCAGTATTTGCCCGATAGGCTCTTCAGCTCCATGGCCATGAGCGTGATCCAGTCCTCGTGTCCCTGGATCCTGCGGTACGTTGCAGTTGCCGTTGTTGTTTTGCATTCTCCCACTTCTAGATACAACCGCCGCGTCAAGGACTTAGTGCGTGCGCTGCAGCAGGAGAGCTACGAGTACAAAGACGCCGTTACGGACCTCGTGCTGACTTTGTACTCCGAGGGCGATTTCGACGATTTAAGCACAAAGCTGGAGGAAGCGAGAAAATTGCTGGAGCAGGATTTCTTTGCTTCGTACCTCGCCAACGATTTTGTAGAGAAGTTCCGCATTTTGGCTGCTGACATGTATTTCAAGGTGCATCAAAAAGTAAACCGCAAGGACCTTTACCAGGTGCTTGGCATCTCCGAGAGCGACGAAAAGTGGCTGGAGCAGTACATTTCCTTCAAAAACGAGGCTAAATTGGACACATCTTATGACGCTAGCACTGGCATTGCCCATGTGGCGCTTGTGAAGCCTTCTATTCAGAATCTTGTGGCTGACAAGGTCAAGCATTTAGATCAAAAAACAAAACAGATCGCTCAGGAAGTGTAAAAAAAAATTATTTAATTTAATTAATTTATTCCAGTTATTCGTTCATTCGTTCATTCGTTTAATTTTTCGTTCTCAATTTATTCGAGTTACTCGAGGCATTCAATTTATTCGGGTTATTCGCTTATTCGTTTCTCAATTACTTATTTATTTAGGATGGTTTCTTCGATATTTTATATGTTTTTTACTTGAATCATTCAATTTTGTCTATTTCTACTTATCTCTTCCTTGTTGTTTATATTTGCTTCATTCATTTTTGTTTATTATATTTGTAATTAGAATTAGAATTAAAATTCATTTTCATTTTCATTTATCATTCACGAAACAAACCGTTTCACTTCACACACACACTTAGCCTGATTACATACTGAACTAATTTAACTGAACGCGTTTGGGTGTTGGTGTAGCATGTCAGACACATCAAGTAGAGGCAGAAGAAGGTTTATGCCCGCTCCGTCGCGTGTTTCTAAACCTGAAAAACCTATAAAAGTCCGTCGCCCAAGAGGACAAGCCGAACGTGAGGTCAATTACTACCAACGTACAACCTCTTTGTTAATTCGGAAAATTCCGTTCGCACGCGTAGTTAGAGATATTGTATTGGAACTGTGGAAAGGCGAAAACCGATTGTACTGGAAAACAACCGCTTTGCTGGCGTTGCAAGAGGCTGCAGAGTGGTACATTGTGTGCCTGTTTCAGGACGCTAATTTATGTGCCCAGCACGCTAAGAGGGTTACAGTGATGAGCGAGGATCTGGCCCTGGTACGTAGAATAAGAGAACGGCATTGATACTTTCATTACCGTGTTTTTTTTCTCTCCTCTAATTCAATTGGTTTCAATTGGTTTCAATTGAGTTGAATTCCACTCCTATATAGACTTATTTATTTGCATACTTATCATGAATTAATGCCTAGATTTCTTTTCTACAATTTTCAATGTTTTACTATCTTGATTTCTACTTCTATAAATAGTCTAAGATATTAACGCAGCAATAGTTTCAGTGCGTTTTTTGATCAGTACCAAGTCGGGATCGTCTCCTGCGTTGAAGGGGTCCTCAAAGTTGAGCGTGCTCAACAGTTTCATAGTCTCCGTAACTGCATTATTTATGTACGAAAACTCTTCTGGAGTAAGCTCCCGTGCTGTAAAACAGTACTCCTGAAGAATCTCTAAGCCTCTGATCTCGTCTCGGTACTGCCCGTCACGTTCTACTAAGAACAGGTCTGCACCAAGGAATGCATCGCGTGCAAACACCGCATCCTTGTACAAATTTTCAACAAGTTTCAATGCCATGAATTCGCGAGATATCTTAGATGCAACTAACTTCTCGCAGCCAGTATTACACTCGCCCAAACACGTAAGAAGCAAAGCTGAGTGCTTGCGTACGCCCTCATCATCATCACTCAATAGTCTCAGCAACGAATAGCACAGAGGCTCGTTATTTTTAGTGACTAGTTTTTGGTGGTTGTTAGATAGCTTGCTCATGGCAGTAACAGCGCAGTTTTTGCATTCAATGTCATCGCTTTCGGCAAAACCAGAAAGCAATTCCATCAGACTGTACCATTCTTCCTCAGTAAATCGCTGATTTTTAGCACACGCATACTCAACAGCTGCATGACGCACGCTCATAGCCTTCGAGGTATCCAAAGCGTAGCTAATAGCAAGCTTATGCAGTTCAGTGCTCTTCAACTCTATTTTGAACGACAGTGCATGGACGTCAGGAGGATGATTATACTCTAAAACTGCCTTGGCTAGTTTGAGCGTCCAGCAGTTCAAAGGCAGCTGGCGTAAAACACCAGCTCTGTTGGCATATTCCATAAGCGTCCGGGTATTAACATCGTATTTAGATTGCATTCCTTCGAAGACGTCAATAGAAGGGTTCAACCCGGTTTTATGAAGTGCCGTTAGCACTTTGAAATCCACTAGTCTCTCCTGGCGGAACTGGGTATAGAGAGCATACAAACTTATGTTGGTTTCCAAACATGGGTTATGAATAACAAGCTTTTTAACTTTATCCATAGCATCATCACAGTCTGTATCTTTAAGAAGGCCAGCAGCAGCAACTGCTAACCCATGTAGTTGGTTCTGGTCCTCCAGACTCATAAGACGAATCAGGCTTAGGCCAGTGCCCTTTTTGTCCAGACTTATAGCAATCATGGCCTGAGCAGCCATCGCTCGAACCTGCCAGTTTCTAGACCCAAGAAGCTTCACAACATCGCCAAGCAAGGATTGTAAATAGGTATCTTTACAGTTAGGACGCATGCGTGTAAGCAAAGCCAGAGCAGGATAAACGGAGTGTAATTCGGACTCAACACTCGACTTTCCAAGCATCACTACAAGCTCATTATGAATTGAGCGGTGATCATGGAAGAATGACGGTGCAAGAACTGGGGTGTTCTTAGGACCAAAAATACGACGAAGAAGAGTGCTGAACAACATAGCAGCGCAGTTTCTAAGAGGCCATTCTGCACTGTCGAATCTAGCCATGGCCAGTTTCAGGGCACGTTCCACATACTCATTGGTTTTACTTGTTAGATCACGATCGTTAAGAATCCCCTTTACGCAATTCATACCATGAACAGCAATTTCCATATCGTCCTTCTCGGCCAATCTGAATATAAATTCAACGAATTCAGGATCAAATTGAATCATTAAAGCCGCTTGCATCAGCATAGGCAGTCCAGCAGACCTTCTCGTGGTTTCTTTTATCTCGCCACCGCTCTCCAGACTTTCTAGGGAGCGTCTTGCCAAACCCAAAGCATATTCTCCGTTATATTGTCCGACCTTTATGAAAGCAGCGGGCACTGCAGCAAGTGCACCCCAATGAGTGGTGTTGGTTAGCAAATTGCAAAGCATTTCAAGAACTTCAACATCCTCATTTTCGTTAACTATTTTCGAGAAGTCAAGAACAGCTACCAGTTCACAAGCTTCTTTCACAGCTTTCCAGCAGAAGTCTAGCACTTGCCTAGGAGGCCTCTGGAACGAGTAAGGTGCACATATTCTCCATGTCTTTTTGCACAGGTCAAGGTACAGTCCAATTTCTTCAGCCGAAACACTATCGCTATCCTCAGCAAACAAGCGGAGGGTTGTGATGAGGCCATGTATGCACTTAATAGCCGCCACTCCCTCGATGTCAATAAGGCAGTCGTCCAAAGCAAGACTCAGTTCAGATATCACCTCCTGTTTGACACTAGGTCCGATATATTTCAACAATTGTGCACCAGTTTCACTTGATCTAGTTCCACGCACAAGTTCAAACGCTTTATACCTGAAATCTATGTTGGTTGTTGGCATCAGCGATATGGCGCATTCGCGGATGTCATTGTAACCGGAGGCTACACAGCCAATCAGAGGTCTAACTAGCTGCGTTAGATCCAGCAAATTGTAGCTCTTTAAGCAGGAAAGTATCAGCATCACCATAATCTGGTACCTGTATGGGCATCCGGGTCTGAGACTCTTCATGCACCATGTATGCAAACTGTTTAAAAACACTAGGAATTGGGGCTCATTCAAGGCCTTGCTTTTGACTACACGGTCCAACAAGTGTCTTAAAGAGGCAATAGCGTCCGCCCTTGAACGCGGTTTTCCAAGTCCGAGGTAGTTGTCCATGACATTGGTTAGAAGCACAAAAACTTCAGGGGGAATGGGTGCAGTGAGTTTTCTGGTGGAAGAACAGACCAGTTCCAGAGCATCAAGCATCATCCGGTGGTCCAGCGAGCGCAGGGCCTTTGCAACAGCGGTGGATGTGTGAACACTCTGAGCAACATCCAAACCAGCGCCTCGTGCGGCTTTCAAAATGCTAACTTGGGAGTCCTCGTCAAAAAAGGGGTAGAATTCAGCAAAGAATTCCACTGGGTTCTTTCGCAACTTGAGCATCGGGGTCACAAAATACGTCATGATCTGCATTCGGCTTGAACCCTGCAAATGAGGAAAAACCAAGTCGTAGATGAGTTTTGGTTCAGATTGAACTAAAGTTGCAGCCAGAAATCGGCCAACTAAACCCGATCTATCGTCTTGGGAGGCCAGCTGCACAAATGCTGATTCAAGAAAGCTTCCGGGCAAGCAGTTCACTGTTTTCATAGCATCAAATTTAGCCATGACTTCTAGGAAAGCACTGGCTGCACGCCAGTCACCTGGAGCGAGGCTGCATGCAGCTATAACGTACTCAAATATGCAACTGGAGTCCAATTTCAGGAGCTCAGCTACACATTTTCTCAACGTGAGGTTGTACTTCTGGTCAGCAATAACGCCCTGCTGAATGCATACCAAACAGTACTCACGGATGGCTACAGGATCAACAATATCGCCCTGTTTCAGGTGCTTTTGCGTCTCGCTGAGCAGTTTCTCCGCGGATTTCAGATCCGATACCTGCATTACTAACGTTACAAAAAGTTTCGCGAGTTGTTTTTTTTTTCTATTTAATTTTATGAATGGACTATTTTTGTTTTTATTTTTTTAATTAAATTTTTGAATTTTTTATGTTTATATTTTTATATGTTTATAATTTTATATGTTTATATTTTGTGTATACAAATTTTTATTTCCATTTAATTTCAATTTTAATTTTAATGTTTTCGTTACTGCTATTTTCATTTCCATTTATCCGTTCCAGGTTGTTTCGTTTTTAATTTTTTTTACTATATTTAGTTCAGGTTAGTTTGCAAACATTCGGGTATAACCAAACCAGTAAACTAATTAAAAAAAAGGATTCTAAGAACTGAAAACTTGACTACGTTTAACTGGTGTAACAGGTGTAACAGGTGTAACAGGTGTAGGTCTAATTACCCAAGTATACATATAAATAGAAACGACAAATTAGTGTAAATCGGAACAATTTGGAATAAATCGGAATAAATCAGGATAAATCGGGATAAATCGGGAAAATACTAGTGCATAAAATAAAATAAAATAACAAAAATTGAAATTCTATAGCTCTAAATCAGATATTACATTTTTATACTTAGTACTCGTATGGGTTATCAACAAGCATAATAGGAGCCTTACGGCGTTTTTGCGGTGCATTGTTTCTGATATTTTCATGTTCAGTAAACATTTTCTGCATTTGAGCAACCTCTGCTTCAAAAGCCTCTTTGGACTCTGGTGTTGAACTGTACCTTTCCTCGTGCTGACGGATGAAATGCGGCAGTAACTCGCCAGTATCCCGCGATCTGGCAACAGCCTTGGCTGTTAACGATCTACACATGTCGTACTTGCCGTCCACAAGCTCTATAATGCTCTGCGGTGCGTTGTCTCCAAGTCTCGGCTCTAGTTTCATGATTCTGGTGTGTCCACTATCATAGTTAATGCGTCTTCGTGCTACTTCCTCTAATCTTGGCATTGTCTCTTTTGGTTTGTACAGCATTTGCTCCAGCCTCTGCTTGGCCTGGAAAATATGCTGCTTGTCCGTTAGCTGCTGAATTCTGCGGGCGTGGTTGATGGCATGCTCTAAAGTATATTGAACCTCCTTGGCTTTTGAATGAGTCGTAATAATGCTGTTATGCTCGAGTACGTTCGTCACTAAATTCCTGAGCAGGCACGCACGGTGCTCTGCCGTCCTGTTCAGTTTTCTCATAATGACTAAGTTTCTCTCCACGCGTTGGTGCACTTTGAACTAAATAAATAAATAAGTAAATAAGTTATAAATAAGTTGAAATTAAATTGGAAAGAATAAATTATTAAATAAAATGATAAAATAAAATAAAATGAACGGAATAGTTGAGTGAACTGAATAGTTGAACTGGTTATTATTGTTGGTTCTATCAAATTTCATATTTCATTTTGTGTTTTAGACTGAACTGTACTTCACTAAATTAAATAATTCTAAACTAAATTGACACCTTAGGACCCCCCTAGGGACCCTACCAGATTTAGAAGATCTGGAAAATCTAGAAAATCGGATTACGGCCAGCTTTGATGAATCTTGTTGCTGCAAATGCTGCGGCACTAGCCAGGAATGCAACACCAGTAGCCACCTTGCAGCCGAAAAATTGGTCGCCAGTAAGCGCACCACCAATGGGCAAACTCGTGAGCACACCCAAACTAACAATAGCGTACGCAGTTCCGTAGCGCTTGCCGTAGTTACTAACTGAAGCTACGTGCGAAACCGTTAGAGGCGCAATTGACATGCAAGAGCCGCTGAAGAAACCAAACACAACAGCAAATGCCAGAATAGTGCCGTAGCTGGTGCCAGCAGGGATCCAGATACACAAACTGGAGAGTCCGGCCATAATCGTAGAAACAATCATAACATTATAGGTACCAAACCATTTCGCCATGACTCCGGCGAAAATACGGGCAAAACTGGAGGTGATGTTCATGTAAACAAGCATTAAATTACTTCCTTGGTCAGTGAATCCAGCCATCTTGGCGTAGTTGACAATAAATAATGCAGGAAGGAAGTAAGCCCATTCTGACAGCAGTAAACCAAGACAGCAGAAAGCAAACGCAGGTTCCTTTAAACTAGAAATGTCAATTGTAAGCTCTCGCCAAATTACCTTGTGTTTGGTGGTTCTACTGCGCATCAACAGGCATGCAATTACACTCAGTGCCAGCATGAAAAATGCAAGAACACGAATTGTCCAGCCGTAACCAATCGTATTGAATAAAGTACTAAGGACAATAGGAAGGAAACAACCACCCAAGGAACCTCCAGCAGCCACAATTGACAGTGCAATTGACTTCTTGGAGGTGAACCAGTGGTTGACAACGGTGAACGAGGGGTTCATAATGAATGAGGTCGCAATTCCTCCTAATACAGAGAAACCAAGTATGAACTGGTAATATTCATCACAAACACTCATAATAAATAGAGATGCACACCACATAACGCTTCCAGGAATAAGAACGGGCAGCACGCCGTATGCATCAATGAATGGACCTGTCTGAATACTGCCAAAGTACATAAGGAAGTTGAAAAGAGAGAATACCCAACCTACTGAAGAGTCTGAATAGTCCTTCAGTTGGTGTGTCATTAGATATTCTTGGATTGTACCTGTGGTGTTAATGAATCCAACGGTAGTGATATTTGCACAAAATGCACCGAATACAACAAGCCATGCTTTAGAACCACCATTGGGAATATTATTCTCCAAAGAGTCGTCCTGATACACCGTGACGTTGTTTTTGCTCTTTGTTTCCGAAGGTGAGAGATCATGGAATTCTGCTGGGAAAGAAGGCCCCGCTACCGGAGGTGTATTACTGCCTGCATCGTTATCATAGTTATTTTGAGAAGAAGAAATAGTATGAAGGGAGATCACAGAAGAACTTCCATCGTACGATGCTTTTTTTAAACGGTTCATGTCTAGAATACCAGCTACCGTCTGATGTTCATTATCAGTGCCTGTCATGGGCCAGGTTTTGGGTGTTACTCTCTATGCAGGTAGATATGAGTCTTTTACTGATAGCAACAAAAATGGAAGTGTGCATACACAAAACCATGGTTTACATACATAAATCAATCAAGATTTCTTATTTTTCACTATTTATACTACCTATAATTAAAAAAAAATTGCATTCAATGTCAAAAATGTGCACTTGCTTTTTTTTTTTATTTCATTTACTTAGACTAGTAGATGTTTACGTACGCAATAATATCGAATTAAATGAACGGATGATTCAAAACAGTCTAATTGATTAATCAATTGCTATAATTAAAGATTAAAATCCAGATAATTTCTTTAAATGTAATCAACAAATTGTGGGCTCTACGAATTAAAAAAGAAAGATGATGACTTTTCAAACTATGATGTCAGACCCATAGGTACACTTATAAATCTTCCAACCTGTGTCTTTATCTTTATCTCATGGTGATCCACTATAGGTAATTAACCTTTAACCTGCATAATCCAACAACATCTAGTTATGATCTCGCTTGCAATATACGTATATATATATATATATATATATATTAAACACTCACAATTTGAAAGGTATAATTGAATAGAAAAAAATACAATAGTGTTTGGTACTTAGCAATGCTTACCTCTTAGGCGTCACTCTTGTAATGATGACCTTGACCTACTTAGGTACACACACACACACACACTGACACGGTTTATATACTGAACTAAATTAAATAAGAAAGATGAAAAGAAATGATGAAGAAGTTTCACCAGGTAAATAAGAAGCTAGAAATCTTTGAAATAATTAAAAAAGCTTTTTTTAGAATTGAAATTACTCTTAAAAAGCTCCTGAGAAGTTCTCGCTTAGAACTAGCGATTTCCGGCTATGTATTACCTCTTTTCGGTAATAGGGATAACAGCGCTGCAAATTACGGGATATTAGTCCACATATATTAGGGTTACAGCCAAACCCTGCTGCCTGTGCCACAACCACATTATTAAGAAAAGCTGAAAACCCGTACCACCGTACTACTGTAACTCTTCTTGAGCAGCACGTTTCAGGTACGAGCTTCACAATGGCTAAAAGTTCCGCGCTAGGGGCAGAGGCATCTGTCGTGCCTGTAGATGCAATTTCTGTTCAGAAAAATTCAGATTCAGCAGAAACAACCGTGCCCCCGAGCCACAAAGAAGTAGTAAGCGAAGATAATGTGCAACATACCGCTGTTGCAACTTCTTCAAAAGACGTTAATGAACAACCAGCTGGCCTATCAGGCTTATCTAGAGACTTAAAAGACGCTTCTTCTCCGGCGCTATTAAAAGATCGTCCTAGTTCAGTCCCACCCAAAACCATACCCCAGCCTGAATCGGCTAAAAATGTGAAAAATAGCCCGGTATTAAGCGCCTCTTCAAATAAAAATAATCAAAGCAACTCTCAGTCACCCTCTGCATATTCCAATTCCTCTCACTCATCTACCTCTGTATCGCCCACTGAAAACGAACAGGGGTCGTCGATATCCACTCAAGCTGACCAAGCTGGACTGGCTGAGCAAATTGAGCAAAGTGAGCAAAGAGGAAACGGTGAGCCGACTGAGCAGGTTGAGCAGATTGAGCAAGTTGAACAGGCTCAGCACATTGATAACACTGAAAATACCAAAAGTATGAAACCACCTGCTTCGGCTCCCAGGAACGATACAAAAAAACCCAGTACGGGTCCCATAAATGTTCCAATTGCCCCATTACCACAAAACCTAGCTGATATAGGCAAACAATTACCTGGTGTTCCTAATATGGCGATTCCCCAGGTTAGTCAAAATGGCCAAATTGGCCAGATGCAATTGCCAATGTTGATTCCATCCATCAATGGTAAACCAAACCCAGAAGCTGCTGGAAATCCGGGAATGGCTCTTCTACAATTGCAAATGCAAATGCAAATGCAACAATTACAGCAGATGAATATGGCAGGATATGCAATGCCAATGTACCCTTTTATCCCACAGCTGCAACTTCCAATGCCTGGACAGATGATACCTCCTCCTGCCGTTCCGGCTTCATTAGCGAATCCTACGAACAATCCAAGCTCTTTTAATTCTAAAAATACCACTAATTCATTGAATTCAACAAACCCTCAAAGCTCTCAAAACTCTCAAAGCTCTCAAAGTCCTCTAAGTTCTGTAAGTTCTGTAAGCTCTGCAGGCTCTGCAGGTTCTAAAAGTCCCGTAAGTCCTGCAAATGCTTCCACATCTGCACTCCCTTCTAAGTCTACTTCACCAAATTCTACGAGTTCCAAAGGCTCTGTAAGCTCAGAAAATACCATAAGTTCAGCTAGTTCTGTGAGTTCTAAAAGCGCTAGAAGCTCAGCTAGTCCGCCTATTTCTAGAACATCACCCCATCCTATAAACAGCAAAAGTGCTAAAGTAACTAAGAGCTCTTCTAGTCCTAGAAAAGCCAAAATACTTAAGACCAATGGATCTCCTAGCATTCCATCATCAACTTTTGCGGTTCCTAGTTCTGGAGAAACAAGTTCAGCTTCTTCCCGCCAATCAACTCCTAACCTGTCAGGCAGCAACTCCTCCGCGAGATCGTCTGTTTCAGTAACCGAGATTTCAAATTTCACAAGTAATCGAGAACCGTTAACACAGATTGGTGATCGTAGAGGCAGGCCACCACTTTCTGCTGAGTATCATAAAAAGCTGTTGTCACAGGGTCCTAGGCAACTCATGCATAGGTTCAGTGTTTCTACAGATATCAAAAATAAACCAAAGCAAAATGAAATACCGGAAAATGCGGAACAAAAGAATGCTAGTCAAAATAACAACGAAAATACTTCCCAACCAACTGTGCCACCTGTACCAACCCCAAATCAGGCCCCTCCACAGTTATCCATGCAAAACATGTTACCGAATGCACCAATGCCTATGAATATGCCCATTCCCATGCCATTCCCTCCACAGCTTGCTGGGGTCCCATATAACGGCATGCCTCTTTCGTTACCAAACATACCGCCTATTCAAGGTGTACCAGGGATTCCTGCTAATATTCCAGGATTTCTACCAAATATGCCAAATATTTCAATGCCTAACATACCTATTGCTAATATTCCAAACATACCAAATATGCCTAATATTCCAAATTTACCGAACCTGGCCATTCCTAATCTACAAAATATAATGCCAGGCGCGCCATACAACAATATGATGTTTCCAGGTTTGGTGAACCCAGCTGCTATGAATAATGCAAATGCATCAAAAAATGGAGTAATTCCCGGCTCTGCTGCTAGTCATGTTATTTTTGCTCAAAAAGAAAGTGTCGCAGACCAACAACGCAGAGAAGAAAATGAATACAGACGTAAAATTCTATTAAGGCGGAAAATAGAAAAAGAAAAAAAGCTTGCCGAAAATTTTCGGATTGGAAGGAGGCGAAGGACAAAAGCAGAGATGCACGGCGAAGTTAAATTAACGAAGGAGTTTGTTCTGTGCAATTTTTTGGACGCTCAATCAGCATCTGATCGCCTCCTTCTAACAGATGAAGATAAAGCTGTAAGAACAATTGAAGATGAATACGCAAAGCAGCGTAAAGATTTCCACGAGCAGATTGAAAGTTTGAATGTACCAGCTTATAAAGATGAAGAAGGTAGATGGCGCTGTGGTTTATGTACGAGCAGTGTAACATACCAATACTATAAACATCTTTTAAGGCATGCTGCCAATCATCTACCCTCAAAACCATTTAAATGCCCCTTTTGCTTTAGTAGGTTTAGGCGTAGTGATACAGCCAGAAGACACCAATCTAGATGCAAGGTGCTTTTAGATATTCTTCTTGGTGACAACCGATCATCGTTGAATATTAATAAAGCCACACTTACCAGGGAGACTAAAGCTACAGCTGCTCTCCTGGAGACGTTTGATGTTAGACCAAAAGCTCTGGACGATTTGAAGGGGATCAGAAACATTTGTGAATTAAGAAGAGAACTAGAAAACCTTAAAAGTTTGTCTGAAACAAAAGGTACTAGCAACGAAACTGCACCTGTAGGTAAAGATGTGAGCAGAAACGATGAGAGCATAGAAAGTGATTCTTCTGCGGAGTCGTCTGGTGGCAGTGACCCTGGAAGTCCAGTTTCCACAGACGATAGCGCAGGCTCGTATGATTCCAAAGTGGGTTCTGCAACAGCTGATTCGGATCTGAATGAAAATGAAGATCGTGGATCTTCTAATCTACCTCCAGTTGTAATGCCAATTTAATTTAATTTAATTTAATTTAATTTATTTTATTTCAATCGAATTCGGAAAGAATAGAATATATATGTAGTAAGTTAGTTTTAATCTAATTTTAATTGAACATTTTTTCCCATTGAACTTATTCTAAATGCGGCTCGATATCTTTCAAAGTTGCTAGTTGATTAAAACAAGTCACGTTAAGGAGGTTATAAGTTCCTCTTGGATAGTTTTTATATCTTTATATTTTTACCCATTTAGTCCGTAGTATGGTATAGCATAGTATCTATTGTACCGATTGATCGAATTATAGTGATGATTGGTTAATACATAGCAAAACTAATTTAATTTGTTTCAGTGAAATCTGCCTAGATAAGATAAATTCTAGAAGAAGAATCGATAAGAAATTATTATAGGAGTCATAAAATAGAACATAGAGGATATTTCTTAAGTACGAAATTAATCTTTCCAAAATACTACATTCACTTTTTCATAGGTTTAAAGAAACTTTGAATCCCCCGTTGATTTAGTTTTGGAACCTTTTTCACGAGTGGTTTTTTGGGTTTATCCGCTGCAGGTGTACCAGATGCACTAGAGGTACCAGGGTTGGGTTTGACATCACCGCTTGCAGAAGATGAATTTGTGGACTTTATAGCAGTAGTTTGGTTTTTCTCAATTGGTGCCGCAGGCGGAGGAGAAGGTTCGTCATCTACAAAAAGCTTCTGAGATCTCACTTCAAAACCATCTTCATCAACCTCTACAACTTCGTATGATCTTTTCTTAGCATTAGACTTTATCTCCGTAGACTGTGCAGGCTCGTTCTTTACACTAGCAGTGACTTCATACTGTGGTTGAATTTGCTCTTCCTCAACTTCTACATTATTATCAGCAGTTTCCGCTTCGTCTTCAGAAGCTGATATATGCTGGATTGATTTCTTAGGTTCTGTTTTGATAGTACTTGTTGGTTTAGTTGTTTTTGTACTTTCATCTTGCAGATTCGATTTAGCTTCAGATTTGATATCTGGTTTCTTCTGTTGGGAATCTGTACTATTTGTAGTAAGTGTAGGTGGTTCCTGCTTTTTCTTCTTGTTACCTCCGCGTTTATTAGCTTTCTTTTCTTTTTCCAGAGCTTCCCTTTTCAGTCTTTGCTCAGCAATTCGTATTCTTTGAGCTTCCTCCTCTTGTTTACGTTTTGCTAATGAATCTACGTATATTTGCCAAATTCCTTTTGCTGGACCAACAAATCCATCAGGTTTCAATTCGATATCTTTGAAATTAGGATACAGTCCACATTCCTTTAGTGCCTGGTTATCTTTCTCTATAAAAGCTCTACATGTATCTCTATTAACGACTGCTCTCATAGCTTCCTTTCCGATGGTGGAAGGAGAAAGCATAGCAATAATTGCATCAATATGTGTCTCTGGAGAATACTCAGCTTTAGAAATCCTTCTAATGGTCATCCCTGTTGAGGTTCGCTCAATTATATTATACTCAGCATCTAAATCCTCTTGGTGTTCATCAAGAAAACTTTGAAATTGTTTTCGAGCTTGTTCAATTGCAACACCTAATTTCAGACTTGCTATTAATGGAGTAACAACACATTTCTCGCCTAAGAGTTGCTCTTCTAAATATGTGTGAATCTCAACAGACTTTGTATCACTTGCTTCTTGTTGGTTATCCATATTTTTAGCCGGCCAATACTCACGTTGACGATCTGTATCAATATCCGCGCTCAGATGTAATACACGTGACTCTGATATTGATCAATCTAAGAGCAGATATATATGCTGAAGACAATGACTAGCTAAAGAAACAAAAGAAACCGATCGGAGAAAATTCCTGAATAATAAAGAAAAAAACGGCAATTGATTTAAAAATGAATTTTTTTTAGTTTACTGTGAAAATCGTGGCCGTTTTTGGTAAAGAGTTTACAAAAATCGTCTGGTGTATAGAATACTGATCTAATCTAGTTTAATAAATGCAAATCTGGAAATCTATTAATTATTTGTATAAATAAATGAATAATTAAAGAAAGAAAAAATAAATAAAGAGATTGTCGGAGGCTGCTTTCCTATTTGGCCGCTCTACTATTACTATTTGTACTCTCCTAGACTAGCTGATGTGTTTTTCTACTTTTAGAACACTAATAAGTGATCAGCAACCTTGTACAGTTCCATGATATAAAATATAAAATATATCTGTACATATGTATATATGTATATATATCGCAATCATTGAAGTATTGGGAATTCCTTGTTATATCATGAGTCGCAGAAATATTTAGCGTAGACAAGGTAGTAAAGAGGCTTCCGTGATCTTGTTTCTTACATTTTCGAAAAAAAGTGCACACAATTTTGCATTTAGATTAAGCATTTTGAAAATATTAACTACGTAAATATTTCATTTTTTTTAGGATCGAGAACAGTTTCGTCTACACCATATCTGGCAGCTCTTCGATTAAGTCTTCACATTCGTCTACAGATAAATCCTTAAACATCTCAAATGCTTCTTGGACAACAGTTTCCACGACTGCAGGATCAGATCTAGGTCCATACACAGCTCTGGAGAGTATCTCTGATACCGATTCAGAAGACCAGTTGTTAGCTACATAAATAGCTGTACCTAAATCGGCTTGTCCAAAGAGTGATGATTTGAACTGCTCGCAAAGCTTGGAGTGGACAAAACAGACCGCAAATTCAATAGATTTTGAAGCTTTTACTAGCTTACAGGCATTTCTAGAACAATTGCGGATACCTTGTATTCGTTCCACGCATACAGGTCGTGTGGTTGCCACCAGGTCCGGAATAATCTTGACATCATCAAGCAGACCAGTAAGTACCAATCTGAATTTGGGGTGAGGGTGACTAGAGCTGAGTTTACGGTTCAATTGTTTTAACCACTCGTCACTAGCAACCTCTACGTTCTGCACAACAACACAGGTATCACTTTCCATAGCGCGCACCAAACAATCCATGAACTGTTTATCTAGCTTATCGCCATCGTCTGCGGCTAAAATAGTACCATGGCTGGCTAGATTTGGTCCTGGATCATCAGTATTGACAGTTGACAGTCCTGCTAATATGGGTACATTAGGCACTGTTTCCTGAACAAGTTGCGACAGTGGCAGAGGTTCATATTTCTTGAACTCACTCTGCAAACGGTCTTCAGTTCGCATAACAGAAGCAACTCTTCGGCCGCATTCCATGTCAAACGATTCCACAAATCTAGATTCTGTACCAATTTCTTCAAGTGCACATTTTTTAGCTATTTGGCACAACCAGTCAGAGCTGAGTGAATAAAAGCTATCAATATTCATGAGTTCTTTGGTCTTATCATAAATTCCAGCAGCTTGAACTGCCTGAGGTTTAAACTTGGAGTACGCCTCATCAAGTTCTTTCAAAGTATCTAAGGCTGATTTACGCGATTCAGCCAGTGCCTCAGCTTCCTTTTTAACCTTTTCTAAGCTTTCAATCAATTTCTGGTCATGCAACAAGGTTAATTTGTTATTGGAATCGCTCCGTTTAGAAAGCGAGTCCAGAAGCTCTTGTTCAAGACTCTCTATCTGTGTCTTTGTCTGCTCATCAATCTTTTTCAAGGTCAAACGGCGTTTTGCAAGATCTGGCATAGTTGATTTGATTAGCGCATCACTAACAAGCGTTTGGAATGCACCTGAAGTTATGGTATAATTGACAACTGTTGTCAAAGATAACAATGTAGGTGCGTTAGCTTCGATACCTAACAAATCTCGGGTATATAGTGTGAGTTTAAACTCAGGACTGACATCAATCTCTTGGCCTTTAATTTGAACCACACATCTAGCACCTTTCTTAGTGAACTCTTTTTCAACTAATGGCATTAGAAGAGTATCAAATCTCTCGGCATGTTGGACAATCAAATGTTGACCGAATCTCAAAGCAGCATCTACCTGTTTAAGCATCTGAGACTGCTCTACAACAAAACTGGTAATACTTGCTCCCTCCTTTGCTAATTTCTCAAATTCTTGTCCATTGGGGTCTATAACCAGCACAGGACTGAAGCTGTTATGTACTATATCATCATTTGAATATTGAACCGTTGTAGAGTTCGATGATACTTGTAACATCTCTGAGGTTGATTTCATAAGAGCTCTTCTTTGCTGTGAATCTAAAGCACCACACAAAACAAGTTGTATTGAACGTAACAAGCTATCATTAGGTATCAACCCAAGTAGCTCATTAAATTTCAGAGATGATTGCTGCCATCTTACCTGCTCACCGTTAAGGCTGAGAAGAAGATTTTGAGCTCTTTTCAATTGTATTGAATTATTATTCATCTCTGATTTGAGCATTTCACAGTGAGCAACAGCATTGCTGTACTCCTTTTTGCATGTGTTTATCGATTCTTCAAATTCTAACATCATAGTTTCAACTTCGTTCAACTGAGCTCTACTCTCTTTTGCTTGAGTGTCCAACTTTCTGACCTCTGTTTGCAAAGGTGCAACAGCAGCTAAGGCATCTGCATAACAAATTTGCGCAACGACCCAACGAAGAAGAGGACCTGCTGCTTTTGAGGCTCTATCGACACGTTCGTAAGTAAACTCTGGCCTTGTCATATATTCTGTTTTAACTTTCCGAACTATCTCCTTGTCTAGTTTCTCGTTGTCGAAGTTAACAATTCGAGGAATAAATTCATCTCCTCTGATTTGTGTCAAAACTTGTCTCCAACTCTTGTCTGTAGGTAACGATAAAACCAAGCAAACTGATTCCAATGCCATTTTCACAACTTCAGGTGGGTTGTTCAATGCGCGCAACTCGTTCAATTGTGATTTTCTTATATTTTTAACACCCTCTTTGGCTTGTTTAATGAATGGCAAAGCAGTTGATAACTTGCGATCAGCTTCTTCTTGCCTCTTTTCAATTTGCTCTGTTTGTCTTTGAACCGAATTTCTTAACTCCGCAGCGGCTACTCGTTTACGTTCAGCTTCACTCTGTCTGGCTAACATATCAGTCAATACTTCACTGCTACGTTTTGTTTCTTTTTCTAGCTGTTTCTGTTGTAAAGATAGTGTCTGCTTCAGTTGCTGCGTCTCTAAAACCGTCAATTTTAAGCAATCACTTCCTGAAACCAATCTTCTTTGTTTGACTTCTAGGGCCTTCTTACTGTTTGTGTATTGATTCACAAATTGGTGACATAGCTCAATAAATCTAGAACCACTAGTAACAGGCAGATCGACTAAGTTTTTGATGAAACCGAGCGGAACATCTATTGTTTGACACCAATGTTTCGCGATTTGTTCCCTAGTCACATCAGTCCAAGGTTCGACAATATTAACAGTGCACCTGTTTAAAAGGGCAGGTGATAGTATCATGTTTTCATCTTCAGTAACGAAAATGGCATGTAAATTAGATACTACTCGTTGTCGAACCCATTTGGAAATAGCGTCAGATCCTGAAGAAGTGCAACCCAGTTTTTTGGCAAGCTTTTCTAAACTTGATTGTTGCTCGGGCGTTGAAAACAAAGCAGGCGTTTCTCCATTAGCCAACAACGCATTTGTTCGCTCTACGAAGGCATTGCATTTTAGAAGTGTATCATTCATGATAAGGACGATTGGACCACTCAGCGAATCAAGTACAGTTTGCCGCAAATCAGCAGCGAAGTCCTCTTCTGAATATTGTGAATGTCCACAGATACTTGAGTAGTGGATTCCAAGAAGCCAACAACTAAATCTGACAGCTGTATTTTTTCCCACAGCTGGGGGTCCTTTGAGCAGTAGATGGCCCTGAGGCTGCTGAAGTATTCTTATAATTCTTGTTACATGGATAATAAAGTCAGAATGGGCCACAAGCATCTTGTCGCTATCGTATGCAGCTTCATCAGCGAAAACTTCGAGTCTAGACTGTAAAAATAGACTTAAATTCTTCAGAGATACAAATTCTGGAGTTCTAGAAATTAAATTAGACCAGATATCATCCGAGAACACGGTTTGAGATACCGAGTTAGCTTCTTTTCTCAAGATTGATTTCACTTTTTCTGCATTGTCGGCGCTAAGCTTATCTGCTAGAACACGCGCACCTTCGTAAACGAAAATATGTGCCAATAAATCATCACTGATATCTTTATCGGCTTTTGCTGCAAATAATCCACGCGTCCACCTAGTTAGCTCTCTTGGTGTCCAAATTTCATTTGGTAGTTCACTTCTTAATTGCAAGTAAGCGTTTATCATCGGCTCACAACATTTTCTAGCTCCAAATGTTGACAAATAGGCATTGTAAATAGCAATAAGGGAATCCTTGGAAGGATAATTCACTGATATAACAAACCAGAGTGGAAGGAGTCTAGAGGGGAGTGGTCGTCGGTCAGGAGGGGGGTTACAAGCACCAACAAACTGTACTCTTTCCAAATGAACAAATTGGCCCTTCTTATTGAAGAATCCATTATGTTCAATTAATCCACGCAACAGTTGCAATATAGGGGCAGTATTGGCATCGCTAGGAACAGGAAGATTAAGCTCATCAAGGAATAAAGCCAATTTAGTACTTCCAGGGGGAGACAAGATACATTTTTTATCAACATACGAATAGTTGCAATGCAATTCAAGAGCCTGAATTATGAGTTCAGGTCCAGACTTAACGCCCAAGCTCAAAGCTACAAGATCAAGATCTTGTGTTGCCCTCAAAGCATTTAATAGAGTCATAGTTTTTCCAGAGCCTGGAGGGCCAACTAACAGCAACGGGATTCCTTGTTTGAGTGCCTCTGCTAGAACATATTCATTTGCACAGGTCTCAACAGTTGGAACAACGATGTCCGCACGTTCAACAGCATCTTGTGGAAGCTGGATAGCATCGCTATGGAACTTCTTGTACTGACCATCATATTTATACGCAGTTAGATCCTCAATGTTATCCAAGTCATATTTCTTGCGAAGTACTTCTGTTATTTTGCGCCTTCCTTCTTCGTTTGAGTCACCAGCGTATTTCCAAACAAGTGACAGAGGGGTAGAACCAAGGTCGATGGTTATATCACGAACTTCAGTTGGGAAAACATGTTCAATACCATTAGAGGCTGCAATTAAATCAGAATCATCATCAGTACTCCAACTGCGCTCGGTGCACAGTACTGCACATCTACTGATTGTTGCTAACGTAGCACTATCCAAGTTAGTTGTTTCAAAAATGAATTTAATGTTTTGCGGGACAGCAATTAATTCACCAGTGGGTAGTGTTAGCTGCTTTGTTTCATCTAACACAGAATTTAGCGCCTCAGCAAAGTGTGACTCCACTTCGCCATCAAAGACAATAAAGAAATATTTCGTTTCCTCTTGACGTCTGTTCGCCACAACCCTACGTATGATTGAACTAATCAGACCATCTTCCCATTCGCGAGTGCTATAATCTAATCGACCAATTAAAGAGTGCTTGTCCATGGCAGAAGGATCACATACAGTCACTTCAGCATTTAGTTCTTTCGCTACACGAGCAATCAGTGATGACTTTCCAGATCTAGGAGGTCCCAATGTGATGAGTCCTGCTGATAACTTTAGCAAATCTATCATCTCATCTGAAGTTGTCTTTTGGGTCTCGTTAGCTATGATACTATCGAATATATTTCTGTCGTTGGGAAGAAGTCTAGGTCTCAAAATAACTTTACAAGCTTCTTTTGAATCAATTTCAAGAGCCTTCATGGCTTTTAAGACAGCTTTCAAAGCACGCAGTCCCCAATCATAATGGCGCTGCTTGTCTAGTTTACTACTCAATTCTGCTAGAAGCTCTACAACACATTCAGCGTCCTGATCATTTTTGCCCTGTGAATTCAATAATACCCGGGCAATTTCTAGGGTATCTGGTTTATTTAGCCAGAACTCTCTAAATTGAGCTCTCATGTTTGAGGGAAGAACCGATCTACCAGCATATCCTGGGTTCATAGTGACAAAAACTGGTGTTTCACGAACCTTGTCCGCAAGAATAGGTGTTATGCCACTAAGAACAGGTTTGGGAAGACGATTAAATTCATCGAAACAGACCCAACTTTTAGTTTTTGCAGCACCGTGAACAGCTCTTACGACAAACTTTGAATCAAATTCATCATCACAATTGAATACAATAACTCTTCGGCCAATCAGATTGCCCAATGCCTTAACTGTTTCAGTTTTACCAGTTCCCGCAGGCCCAGCGATGCTTAATCCTGATGATTGGGCTAGAGCAATAGCGGCACTCAAGAACAAGTTTTCAGTAACAGTAGTACGAACTGCCATTTCTGGACAGCCTAAGTATTCATAACCATATTCAAATTGGTGCGGACCTATTGTAATCTTCAGATCAGTATCATATGCATAGTTGATGCATATCTTCCTTGCACTTTTGAAATAGTTCAATTCGACAGCAATTGCCTCTTTTCTACGACTCCAAAGCAAAGAACTGTCTCCCATATGGGGAACGATATCTAATAGTACATCAAAAGCGTCAGACTTCGGATTCTCTGTCCAGTATGTGCGTAGACCTATAACTGAAGCTTGTAGTGGTGTTTGTTCTAGGAAAAGTTCAAACTCAGCCTTATTAGCAGTGAACTGCTTTTTGAAGAACATACAGGATTTCTTGATCTCACGAGATAGGGCACTCTTCAGGGTATCTTCAATCATATTGATCACCATGATCGCATCTTGATGAGCCTGGCTAGTCCATACACTGCAATCTATATCGAGCTCCAGTTCTTCTCCTTCTTTTGAAACAGCAAAGATAGTTTCATTCTCAAGTTTCAGGTTTTGGACACCTGGAAATAAGAGATTCAGTAATTTTGGGGCCCAGACACTCAACGGGAGAGCCATTATCTCAAGCACATCATCATCACCGACAAAGTACAGTCTTGGACAACGATTACGTTGAGTCTCTAAGAATCCAGCCAACGATTTATGCAGCTTGTTCAACTCTTCGTTAATACTTGATAGCGTATCCTGAAGTCTCGAGCTACCAACAAAGTCAAGCACAATTGCATCTTTAGCTTTAGAAAAGATTCCTTGTATTTGATTTTCGATCCGATTGAAAGATTTGCATTCATTTGGCAAAACCAGAGCTATTTGTTCGGATAAAAGTAACGACCTCAGTTGCATATACAACTGTTGGGTATCAATAAGAAGATCAAATATGACAGACGCAAATTTCAATTGACCTTCTGTTTGTCGTACTAATACAGAAACGTTTGCAAAATATGTTGACGACCGCATAGCACTTAAAGCTGCCAAATTATCATTTGCCAGTTCAAGATACACATCAAGGTTCAAAATTACGGTATTGACTTCTAAGGTTTGACTTTGCCAGTGAGTAATTATATTGCGGAGATATTCTCTCAGCTGGAATTCTCCTTCAGAAGCTTCGACTGCCTTTTTCACTTCACTGATATCTAAATGAGAAGATACCAAATGCTTCATCATTATACTAGAACGGTTAGGAACACTTCCATACGAATTAGAATTAGATCTATTGAGAAGTGTTTCCATTTGCTGGACGCTCCATGATGCAGACGACTTCAACAAATCAACTACCGGTAGACACGACCGAAGCATATCCACGTCGCGTTTGTAATGTTGGAAACTTTTCAGCTCTGCTGCTAAACCAGGTGCTTCTTCCTCAGTAAGTTCATCGATAGCGTCATGAATGTCACTGCAGCTAGTTTCAAAGAAAGGAATATCCATAACATACTTTAGCTTCAAAAACAAAGCACTTAACAAACCGTACCCTTTCTGTAACCTCAGAGTCTCTTCCAATAGGGAAGAAACTTTACCGCTAATTGTTGTTAATGATGTCGGTGCAGAAGAAGGTAAACATGAAAATGCATCTTCCAGTACGCTGACCTTTTCGTCAAAAGACTTCAATTCTGTTGCTGCGGAATCAAGCAACCTTAGCGCGTCTTTCGGTGTAGTTTTCTCGCTTAAAGGCTTTTCATGGGCCCAGTTAACCTCAAATGATTTGAAATCTCCAAATAATGTAGCGCAGTCATGCTCTAATGCCTTTGACAGTTGTGACCGCATAATCTTCTTAGTTCTAGTCCATTTTTCGCAAACCAGCTCAAGCTCTCGGAGTTCTTTGGTGAATGGTAAGTCGTCTGAACAGTCCAACGCAATTTGAGCCTTTGAAACTATAGGACTTAATACAGTCATTTCTTTTAGAATATCATTAGCAAGTTGTAAGTTTGCCAATGACTCTACCAACTTACTGGTGTTATTAAAAGGTTGAGATTCTAGATGACTGCGAGCAGCTATACTCTTTTCTGTAAGAGGAGTGGTATCGTAGCCAATAGATTCAGAAAGTTCTGTTTGCAGAAACTTAATCCATTTGGTGCAAGTATCTAAAACTTCTGTTTTACATGTTACTTCAATTTTCGTTTCATCTGTCTTTTCAATGCCTTGAATTCCAGTCTTTAAAGAGTCAATCTTCTCTATCAAGACGCTTGTCTTCTCGTTATCCAAGCTCCTGAGCGATTCTTTATATTCGATCATATTCGTTCCGTAGATCCAATTTAAATTAACCCAGGAGGACACAGACTCATCATAAGCCGCATATTTTATCCAGATTCTGTCAAGAGATTGGGAATAACAGTTGATAAAGTTGTTCGATGCTGGCAACTTCAAATCTTTAATTAAATCGTTTAGTTCATCAAGCCATGCCTGTAGAGCAGCATCTAACCCAGGTACCACATTTATTCCATTAAGGGTAAGGTCAATATGCATCTCAATGTCGCTGGGAAAGTGCTTCGACACAACCAAAGAAAGCTCCTGATCTATGACAGCTGATAATTCATTCTCTACTATTTCAGTATACCCTGGTGCAATTAAATTCTCCAAAATTTGTCCAACTTGTTCCTTTTTGGATGTAACATCAGCTGAGCTTATCATTATCTTGTCGATAGCCGAATCACTTATGCTGAGGTGCAAGACGCGTTGATCTAGTGCGTCGCAGGCAGTACAAAAGTCAGTGATGTACGAGTTTAGATCATCTGATGACCAAGTCATTGTTGTTAGTCCTGTAAAAATATATTCTATTACAGATTTTCCAAGCTGGCACACGTCAGTAGAATATGTAACACGGGAATGTGTCCTCAAGGCTTCACAAACGGACTCTAAAGTAGACAGAGAAGTTTGCAGCTGCTGGAACATGCCATAAAATCGAGATATTTTTTCCATAGATGCATGTACTTGAGGAGCTAAAGGAAAGCCTAAAGCCTGTAAGGACCGTGCCTCTTGGGGTTTTTGAGGCAGACTGCCTCTTACAACCAATTGGTTCTCTTGAGTACTTAAAACTGTAGAGTTTTCGTTATTTGTAATGTAGCTGGAGCTGTTAGCAAAACTATTTGACCATTGTTTCACGTCCGTATCCAAGTCAAGCTGTTGAGCTAAAGTATCGATATCACTGGCTATTTGGGCACCTTCAGCATGTGCACGCCATTCGTTCCCCAGGATTACCGCTAGTCGCGATTTCAATTGCTCAAGTCTCAGCTTTATTTGACGTACTAAAACAACTCTGTTGACGATATCATCTTTAGCACAAGGAACTTGTGGAATGAGCTCCTTGGCTTGTTTTAAGTCGAGTCTTGTTTGGTCCAGAAGCAGCGCTTGGAACGGATGAAGAGCAACGCGCACACGCACACGAGTTAGTACTTGTTTGTGTTCCTCAAACACTTTAATGAGTTGATTCACATTACCATTCGCGGCTTCCAGTTGTTGTTCCAGATCTGTTGCAATAGTAGTTTCAGCATTGTACGCCGCTTTGCTGTACTTCTGGCGCAGTTTTTGCCATTCAGCATCTGGAACTTTCAGAATGGGTTGTGAGTCTAGTATTTCGTTAAATTGATATTGTAAGTCTTCGTCTTCTGCTACCAAAGGCAACAATTCAGCATGCTGTGCTGTCAAGTCGTCCAACATTCTCAGCCGAGCCAAATAATCCAAATGGGAGGACTGGACTTTTACGACACTGAATCTTTCTTGATTCTTTCTCATCAAGTCCCTGGTGAGTGCTATATAATCTCGTACTAGAGTTTCCCAGGTATCACATACTTCTTCGACTTCTTCAAGCAGGTTATTTGTGCTCATTGCTAAAGTGACAACATTTTTATCACCAGCATAGTTCTCAATTAGAAGCTCTAAATCAAGATCTATCAGTTTTGAAAGCGTTCTAGCAAAATCTTTACCAATAACCTCCACCAATCCGACGCCCTTTTTAGCACCGTAATTAGACTGTTTTAATTTCTTCTGCAAGTGTTGAAAAACAGCTTGAAGCGCATTATCCAATTGATCAAAGTCGTTAGCAGCAAGAACAAGACCAAGAGGTAAATCTTTAAACAGATTTTGAGTTACTAGATCAACTTTTTCTATAGCGGCGTCAAGCCCAGTCTCACCGGCAAAGTCATGGGTCGCGTGAAACCTTTTGGCTTCCTCAAGTTTATTAAAAACACTTCTAACGATTTCTGAGTTTAGCTGTTCCTTTACGTTAGTTAAAGCAGCCTTGAATGCAAACCAAAAAGCAATTTCGTCAGAAGCTGTCGTAGATCTAGGGTCTCTATCAGAAGAAGCAAGTTCAGATATCTGAGATTTCCAGGTATTAGCGAGATTTTGCAGCTCGTTAATATCGTTTTCGTTCAGCATCGATTCAATTTTATCTGCATTTGAACCTACCAAATCTGGAAGTGCAATTTCAGAATTTGTTAAAAGTGCAGCCAAAGCACGCTCGGTTTCCACAAATCTATTACGAGCATTGGCAGCAGCCGGTTGGTGAGCACTATCAAACAAAGGAATACACGCCTGAGACACCAGGGCATGCAGGTACTGAAAAATCGCGCCTTCCTCTAAAGGAACAGACATAGAGGCTACTTTTTTCACCCAATCAGCTGAATCCAACGCACCTTGTCTTTTGGCTACAACTACAACACGCTTGTCAGTCATTCCATCCTCGTCACGCGCACCGGATGGAGGAGGACCGATCACTAGGCCGTCATTCTGCTCCACAACGAACAAAGCCTTAGGATTTGAGGACTCTAGAAAATCAGCAACCTCTCTTTCGACATCAGGAGGCCATTCGCAGTCCTCATTTACCGTAATTCCGCTGGCTTCACTAAGTTTCAGCAGCGGGTCGTCCATAGCGAATGTACACACTGGGCAGGGGTTGTCAAAATCCGACCAGGGAACGCGACACCGCCGAACGCGTAAGGGCCTGGGAATTATTTGTTAAGTTAGTTCGAGTTCTTTAATTTATTTTTATTAGCTATTTACTTCAGAAACAAAATAAAAAACCTCGCGCATATGTGTAAAACCTAACAAATAAACATACATATATTAATAGCACTCCATGAATAAATTAATTTAAAATCTAACCTAACCAAACATAACAAAATGAAATCTAACCAAACACCATTGAGTTCTTTTTTTATATGTACTATCAAACCAAATTGTAACAAAAGCGTCTTGCTCAGTAGACTTTTTCTCTTCAATGATTTAATAATTTAATGTTTCAATGATTCAGTGATTTAACGTTTCAACGATTTAATGATTTAACGTTTCAACGATTCAATGATTCAATGATTCAATGATGAGATTCAGTACAATAAAAATCCCATATAAACTAAACAGTAGAAATAGAATAAGTGTCAAGTATTTCTGTCTAATGAGCTTCAAGAATTTGTTTTGTTTATAAATTTAATTTATTCTGTGCATTAAATAAATGTAAAAAAAGATTGGGAAATTACTGGTAACATTAGCTTTAGCAAGAAAAAAAAAAGAAAAAGGAAATTAGTTTAATTCGATCATTTAAGTTCATTCAGGCGAGAATAGGTTCTTGTTCCTCTGCATTCTCTTCCACGGGTTCCACGGGTTCTACGGGTTCCGCCGCAGGTTGTGGGACTGTCTTAGGAACCTCTGGTAATTCGTTAACAATATCAGCTGATTGCTGTTCTTTCAAAGCATCTTTAGAAGCAACAGTTTCTGGCATCATCTCTTTTTCCATTCTTTCGAGATCCCGTTCAATTGCTAGCTCGTCTTCATCAGAAATAGCACTGCTTAAAGTCTGTTCTATTTCACGTTGATATGCAATTGCTTCCGCTGTATCGTCCATAATTTTATCAATCTTGTCAAGCGACATTTCTGCATTGATTGCCTTCAGAGTTTGAGCTCCTTGTTCGAGTCCTTTAACCACTTCCTGTTGGACCTGAGCAAATTCAATCGACTCAATTAATTCTTCTAAATTACTTAACTGCGAAAAACTCTTCTCTAATAATTGGTTCTGGAATTTCTGTTTACGCAGGAACAATAGTGCTCGTTGTTTGTTGCCTTTGGCAAGGCTCTGCTTCGCTAGCTCCCGTTCACGGTCTCCAATTAGACTTAGTCTTTTCTGATACTGCTTTACTTTATCCCTTTGCAGCTTCAGGTCCAGAACTGCTTTGTCTTTACTGCTAACTTTATTTACTTTACTACTTTGCAGCCATGATAACCATCCCATTGTTTGTCATCAGATGAGAGGGATTTCGCTACTTATATGTGTACATGGAAACAAAACAAACCGGTAAACCAACTAGTACTATATATAGTTGACCTCATTGAATGATATTTATATTAATATTAGTATTTATATTTATATTGATATTTGAATAAAATAAATTAATATCAATAGAAGAAGAAATCAGAATAGTTCTCATTAACACTGATCATAACCAGCATGTTTGTTTATCTTTTTAGGTTTATAAAGTGAGGTCTAGAACTAGATTTGAATATCTCATAAAAAGTAAGATATAAAACAAAGCGATAATTATAGATTTTAGAATTTTTTTTAAACCACTAACGGTTTTTAAAACAGCTCATATTACATATTCTTTGTGTTAACATCATAGATTTGTAGGAATAAGTACATAAATATATGCATGCCTAATGAAGTTAACTTTGCAGGAAGGTGTGTGTGTGCATGGGTAGTAAATGCATTCTTGTGGCGCTGTAAACAAAGAAAACACAACCGAATTGTCAGAAAAAAAAGATAGGTAAAGCCGTTGATCTGTTGGGATAAAGAAAAAACAAGAAAACCGATTTATCCTTAAAACAGCTGCTACCAGGTGCATTAGATTATGAAGTCATCTAGCTTGACACATACATTTTTCTGGACTATATAACTAGTTATAAATCCATTAGAAATTGAGTCCTTCAATCGCATATATTTTGTGGTATATAGCTACATATGTGCAGTTAATTCCCATGCAGAGTACGTATCTGTTTAGAGCATATAGCCAGTATAGTTTGGGACCATTTATACAATCAGTAAACCATTTCCTACTTGCCCTTGATTTACATTCGTTTTACTTTCTTCTAGTTTCTATAAAAAATTTCTGAATAGTTCAAGTCTTAGGTCGGTCTAAATTAGACCAGATAGTATTATTATTATTTTACACTTATTTCTGCTCTTTTGATGTGGAATGAAAAAGCTGCATGACCGAAACGTTCGAAGGTTATAGAATTATAAAATTATAAGAGGACATTGTTTTGTTTACTTTCAGTTCTCAGAGTTTTAAATGTTTTTTTTTTGTTTTCACGATATGATATTTCGGTCATACATTTATCTACATACACAGCATAGTATACTTCTGAAACTAGAAAATATCTCCAACGTCGCTGAGTTTCTTTTCAGATCTCAACTTCCAATAGTTGTTAATAGGTTTGTAGTACTCTTTGCCAGTAACAGGGTGATTAACCTTCTCAAACCACCGGGGTTTGTACTCAATACCGGCTTCCTCACGCTCCCGACGGCGAGCACGTTGCTTCTGCTCGACTCTATTCTTATCGTCACTAGCATCGTCATATCGACCTTCCTCCATGGCTCTTTGATCAGGACGCAAACGAGTATCAGTAGGGGGAAGCCATTCCTTAAGTCGGTCAGGTAAAGCGTTCAAGGTAATAGCAAAATCAGTCAAATTAAAAGGTGTCTTATGTCTAGGATGGGCCTTCCAAAGCAACACGGCTTTGTCACTTCCGGTCTTCTTGGCCCACATCTTATCATTCCAAGTACCACCCATGGTCCACAATTCATTCTTATCCTTGTCGTAAATCTTTCCTTGCAACTTATAGGCGCTTGATCCTCTCCATCCACGGGCCTTGTAGTTAATCACAGCATGAACACCAGTAGTGTAATTCTCAATATGCATTTCACCGTAATTATCTACAACAGGACGACCCATCATGATGCCAACTACTGAAGAAGTAAGTTTTCTGAAGCTGTACAACTCCTCCTCATTCTCGCAACCCTTATCAGGACGCAAACAGATATACCATAAACCTAATGGGTTAATGTCAAAAGATCTACCATAGAATTTACTTTCAACGTTACTTTCACCATAGAAATCCCATCTAGGCGATTCTGCAATCAAGGCTCCAATGGGCGGGTGATGTGAAACTTGTTCCGCAAACATACGGAATCCTTGATCAGGTCTGCAGTATTCATAAGTCTCACCAAGAAGAGGGTTGAACGGCTTAGCAACTCTATTGATTGTAGACGAATACGAACTACCAGCAAATGCGGCAATATAGGCCATTCTCAAACCAGGATCATCAATTGTCTCTGCGGCACGATCAAGCAAATTGACATATTCCATATCCTCAGCTGATCTTTGAAGCAATGAGGTGCACTCGTTGAAAGTAACTGGCAATGTCATCTTGGTCATATCCTTACCGATAAGATTTTTCAAAATACTCCACAAAGAGAGCTTTGGTCTATTGTCAGCATCAATCTTCAATCGTTCACGCGGAGGGTCCTCATAACCATTAAATGAATGATCTTCCATGATAGTTTCTAGAACCTTTTTCTGAATACCAGTGGGATCAGGAGGAACACCATCGGATTTGCTAACCAGGGATTCAATCTCCTTGCTATCTTCATCTTCGTCCTCCTTGTGAGCATTCTCATCATCACTCTCACCATCATTGCCAGCAGCAGCACCACCAGCACCACCAGCAGTGTTAGCTTTATCAGTGGTTTCAGCACTTGACTGCTGAGCATCAGCACCAGCATCAGAGCTGGAAGCCTTGCTAGTATCCTGGCTAGAGGACGCGTCCTTTGAATCGGCATCGGCAGCTGCCTCATCTTCATTGAGTTCAGCGGTCTCTTCAATAGTATCTTTAGCAGAGAATTTGTCCTTACTACTCTTTGACTCAGGGGCAGTGACAAAAGACTTGGTGTCCTTGGCAGGATCTACTTTAAACTCAGGCTCAGAAAACTCGTCGTCCGAACCATGAGCCTCAACAGTGTCGAAAAACTCATCATCTTCGTCTTCCTCCTGTTTGAGATTGTACATCTTGCGGAACTCATGCAATTGACCTTCTAAAGTCTCACACTGCAACTCTAAGTCGCGGTAGTTAGTAGCCCAAGTTCTTTGAGCACGGTCGCCATCTTCCACCTCACTCTGAACAATGCGTTTTGAGGCACTGGCTTGACGCTCGAACATCACAGTATCAGAGCTAAGAATATCAATCGAATTCTCGGCAGTTGCAATAGCATCAGCCAATTTCTCGTCTTCAATCTTCTCAGCAATTGCTTGCAATAAATTCTTAATAGCGCCCAGTCTATCAATGAGTGAATCAGAAGTAATTTTAGGACCTTTAAGAACAAGCTTGTCCAGCTCCTCGTCTTCGTAATTATCGCTCTCGTACTCTCCCTTCTGGCTCAAATCGTTGACAAAAAGCTCGTTTTGTTGAGAAGAAGTGCTTCGAGCAGCAATTGATGAGACACTGGGCTGGCGTCTTTGCATTTTGTTCTGAAGCTGCGTTGAGCTGCTAGAAAGGACATTATGTGGACCATTCGGGCTACCAGGACTTGTAGGACTGGTAGGGCTTGTAGGGCTTCCAGGAATATGAGGAATATGATTTGAATTAGGAACGGGACTGGAAACGCTGCTAACTGAACCGCGTTCACCAGAAACGTTCAACCCAGCAACACTAGGCGTTGCTGAAACAGTTCCATCAGGGGTTTCTTTATAAGCTTTGATACCTTTAGTAGCCTTTTTACTCTCATCACGAGCGGCGGTGATGGCATTTTGCAACGCCCAGACCCATTTGTTGCACTCTGCTTGATGTGTTGCTTTTAAATGGAACTTGACACTGGGTGTACGCACTTCAAATTTATTTTTCTCGCTCGAATCAAGCTTAACAATGGCATGACGAAGTCCGATTGTGCCTCTAATTAGCTTTTCTCCCTTCTTGGCATCTTCGGGCTGCTTATAGTAGCTGAGCCAGCCATTTTGCAGAACAAACCAACGCAACTTGTAACCTGTCGTAATATTCGTCCATTTTTTTAGATATCCGGTCATAGTCGGTCCTGAACTGGCAGCAGCGCTTGGTGATAGGTTGGTTTGGTCCAGAATTGCCTTACTTTTGGCTGCTGTTAGCAGCAACTTTCTGATCTCCTCATTCGTGGTCATCTCCTGGGGTATCTTATGCAACCTTTTGTCCTTAAGAAGAGGATCGCCTCCGTGTGCCAAAATGAATTGTACAAGCTTCAAATCGTTCTCAGCAGCAGCATCATGAAGAACGGTTCTTCCGGTTTCGGGATCGATACCGTTGATGTTCATGAGCTCATTAACGCGCGGATTGCTGTATATCAGTTGCAACTCATGTGTGTCACGCGTTTTAAATGCTCTTTTCAGGCGAACTGCGAGTTTTTCGGCGAATTTGTTCTCGCTTGCAGAAATAACATGCTCCATTTCAGGCGTACTTGCGAGCTCCAAAGCGGTTAAGCCTTTGTTATTACGAATCGTGTCGTCAACAATCGGAAGCTCCATGAGGTGCCTAACAATCTGCTCACGGCCGTTGGCGACTGCTTCATGCAGCGCGGTATTGCCCGTTTTCGGATCCTTTTCGTTCACGTCGCGGTTTTTGGTTTCATACAGCTTAGCTACCCACTTGACTGTATCAAGTGAGCTCAATTCGACGGCAAGATACAGCAAATTAGGGAAATCTGCGATGTTGTAGGTTTTACTGAGGTCTTCCAGGCGGTCGGGCTCAGGCTCCCGCAAAGCCTCAGTGACCTTCATGTAAAGAACTGACTGCTCGACGTCCGACATGTGTTAGGCGGCTAGCAGTTCTTATAATATCAAGCAATAATCGCAAATAAGGGCAGCTGTCCTTGTGGTTGGGGAACGTATTGATCCTATCGTTTAGAGCGTTGCCCGTGCCCAAGCCCAGGATCAGACTGATGATGTCATCACACGGAATGAGCTCATCATGTTCTATGGGCAGAGGGGACAGCATGACAGCACATTTCGATATGATTTGACTTCATTGTGCGTTTGTTTACAAATTATTGTTTGTCATTTCTCGCCGTTAGGGCAGGGTTGCTTGCGTCATGTGATATATGAACGTTTTAATCACATGGCTAATGGTGTTCTGCAAGCTAACTGCATTCCCGGATATGATCCTCATTCGTCAGTAAGTTATAACCTTCCTGAATGCAGTCCACATTTAGATTTTAAAATTAGCATTAACAATTTGAATTAGAATTAGCTACATCGGTGTTTGCTTCAAGATTTAAAGTTTAGCATTTAGTCTTCATAATATTTAGAACAAATACTATATAAATAGTCAAAGCTTTATACCTTCTTTTTAAGAAACTCTAAGAAACTCTAACGCTCATCATCTGAACGTTGTTGATGTGAAACACACAATGCCATGCACAATGACATACACACAGTATACGGTCGACTGCTTAGAACTATACACCACATGATGTCACTCGGATACGCGTAAAACGTACGGAGTCACAAGCCACTAAGAATATCATGTTTCTTGCATTCATAGAGTTTCTAACTTAGAGAAGCCGAGATTCAAAGCTTTGGAGTCTAGCAATATCCTGTTTCTTGCGCATTTTCAGGGGTAAATCTGATTCATGTGATTATTCCGAGTCAAAAGATATTAACAATATCTTGTTTCTGGTTAATTTTGAATTTTTGACAGCGGTTGTGAGCAATTCGAACAGCTGTGAGCTAGTTGTGTCTAACAATATCTTGTTTCTGGTAGTTCGTGAGAGACCTGGCTATGACTGGCATGAGTGAATAACCAGAGTCACAAGATACCTATAGGGTGTTACCAACATGTTGTATCTCACACACTTTCAGTTTGCTAACTCTGAGGACTGTATGATAGCCTGTTAGTAATACTTTTGTCATTACCAGTATCCTGGGTTTTGCACATTTTCAGTTTTCTAACTCTAACGACAGTATGTTAGCAAGTTGGTCATATATTTGGCATTAACGGTATCCTGGTTTTTGCACACTTTCAGGGGTCAATCAGTGATCTGTGGATATTCAGAGCCATAAGACGTTAACAGTATCTTGTTTCTTGATGTTTTCCAGTGACCTCATCCTACAACCTATAGTTGTGGGTAGTATGTAGGGGGGAGTATTTCGGTCGACTAGTACTTTTAGAAATCTGAACAGGAATCAAGTTACTGAAAGATTTATGACTGATAAGATGACAACAAATATTTAATTGCTCTCAAATTCTTTAAGATACAAATTGAATTGCTTCTCTGTCTATGAATTTGTACTCGTTTGACTTTGGCAAAAGACATTCAATTGCAGTCAAGCCACGACATCAGGATGTGCTAGAAACAAGAAATGGTTAAATCTTTTCAGATATATCATCCCTGAGATAAAACTCAAAGTTTGGCGAATAAAATGCACTGTAAAAGTGTTCACATTGAGACATTTTTTGGTGGATGATTGACTACTTGCATCTAATTCATTTGCTTCCTAAACGTGTATTAGAAACAGGATACTGCTAGCAAGTTTCTACAGTCTGTTTCTGAGGCGTTGTAAGTTGAAAGAGTTGAAATTGTGCAAATACAAGATATTGTTAATCGATTTTGACTCCAAATATTCACAGATCACCGATTGACCCCTGAAAGTGTGCCAAAACCAGGATACTGTTAAGCCTAGAGAGCTCTCTCACTGACCGACTTCTCTCACCAGTCCGAGTCAAAAATCCAAAATTGTGCAAATACAAGATACTGTTAATCGATTTTGACTCCGAATATTCACAGATCACCGGTTGACCCCTGAAAGTGTGCAAAAACCAGGATACTGTTAAGACTAGAGAGCTCTCTCACTGACCGACTTCTCTCACTAGTCCGAGTCAAAAATCCAAAATTGTGCAAATACAAGATACTGCTAATGGATTTTGACTCCGAATATTCACAGATCACCGGTTGACCCCTGAAAGTGTGCAAAAACCAGGATACTGTTAAGACTAGAGAGCTCTCTCACTGACCGACTTCTCTCACTAGTCCGAGTCAAAAATCCAAAATTGTGCAAATACAAGATACTGCTAATGGATTTTGACTCCGAATATTCACAGATCACCGGTTGACCCCTGAAAGTGTGCAAAAACCAGGATACTGTTAAGACTAGAGAGCTCTCTCACTGACCGACTTCTCTCACTAGTCCGAGTCAAAAATCCAAAATTGTGCAAATACAAGATACTGCTAATGGATTTTGACTCCAAATATGCACAGTTAACCAATTGACCCCTGAAAGTGTGCAAAACCCAGGATACTGTTAAACTATACAACTATTAACTCTCTGACTTCTCGGAGTTTGAAACCAGAACTAGGCAAAAACCAGGATATTGTTACCACTCGTGACCAGTAATATTAATATTATTTTCACAAACACTAAGGCCAGCCATGGATAATGTACCGAAAACAAGATACTGTTACTCAATTATATAAATCTTTGTCATATATCACGATTAGTAGTAGATGCTAGTAGATACTAGTTATAAGCTCACGGCTAGGGGATCCAGCTCGCAAGGAGCTTGCTTGGTAATACAAAATTTGCGCCGAGATACGCTTACTGAAATCTGATCAATCTGGTTTACGAATTGGTACTGAAATAACGTCGTTTTGAAACAGCATCAGAACCGGAATCAGTCTCAAAAAAAGAGTCACCCGTAGTAAAATATATCTATTGAAGTGATTCTACTGATCTCATGTTCTCTATAGTGCGTAGGTCTGGCGTTAATGCGAAGCATGTGCGTACATATGCCGATGGTGTCAATATCAACAGCTTCTTAGATCGTATTGCTTCAGCAACGCAGAAAAAAGCGACATCTGCTGGAAAACCTAGGACCCAAAGACCACGAAGACCCTCTGCACCAGGTGGACAGCAGCAACAGCAGAATACTAGAGTTTCGGCTCGTAATAACAATGGTAATACCGAGAGACGCCGAAATTTCGATAGACCTAATCAACAAGGTTCGAATTTACCGAATCAAGGTAATAAACAAGCTGAAAGAAGCACTATGCGCACTTCTGCTGCTTCCGATTCCTCTAAAAAGGCCGCTTCCAAACCTCAATGGTCGAGCTTAGATGATTCCGCAGCAACAACTCCTAAACCAGCTAAGCAATCATATCAATTTAATAGACAAGCCACCACTGGTTATAGATCTCGGTCCAGACCAGCATCAGTATCTGCTTCTGGATCCCCTGCTGCAGGTAATAGACTCAAATCTAACAAGAACACTCCCAAGGTTCCTAAACTGAGACCAGCTCGCAATGAGTTTAAGGAGATGAGACCTCTTTACACTCCTGAAGAAGCTTATGAGGTGGTTATACGTAATGCTGGTACCAGCGTTGGTGGTTATATCCCTGATCAGAGCGTGACTTTAGCAAGTTTAAGGGAACATTTCGCACCCTCTCCAGTTACATTGAAGTCAAGACTTGACTCTGTGCTTTCTGAAAGTGCTGGTCCTAATTCCCCAACTATCAATTCACTTGTACGCTCGCAAATATTCGGTGACTACACATCACAAATGGTGAAAGGTGATAAGGAAAAGGCTTTGCCCATCTCATTGAACGCAACACTGACACCTGCCCAGAAGAGAAGCTTGCTCAGCCGGATCAATCTATAGACTTTACTTATTTTAAATATTATTTAGAAAAATTTGTATACTAGTATATACATATATAAACAGATATATAAAAAAAAGGTGCATTTTACGCAATTCTGTACTCTTTCTCAAGTCCAGTCTTATGAGTATTGTAACTATTGACTAAATGAATAAGTAAACCCATAAACACACATTAAAGAATGTTTTAGTGGTTCTAATGGTGTAGTACGGTCTGATCGTTATTAATTGTTCTATTTAAAGTTCTGGCAGCATTTTCATATGTTCGATTCGGTGTACATTTTGTTGGTTTATATACTGATTCCAAGTTCCGAATGAGGAAATATTTTTGTTTTGCTATCATTGTACAAAGGCATAAATGTAAATAAAATTAAATTGAAAGACACCGAAAGAAGCTAATTGCTATACTATAATCGGTTAAATGCAGTTGTTTCTTGTTTATCCAGTCCAAATAAGGAAAACATACAGCTTTTACCTTTTTAACTCACATAGTTGTTAACTGGTATTTAAAAGTAAACGAAGTAGGCAGTAGAAACTCAATAAAAAATTAGAAAAGAACAAAAGAATTAAAGAATTAAAGAACAAAAAACAAAAAATAAAAAACAAAAGAACAAAAAATAAAAAAACAAGATATAAAAAAACAAAAAATAAAAATAACAATATCTATAAATAAAAAAACAAAAATATGAATCAGTCCTCAGTCTTCTTAACTTCATTACTGGCTTGACTTACCGTGTTCATGTAAGATTTGGAAGCAGCATGCTGTAATTGTGCCTGACTCTGCGTCTCTAAAACAGTTTGCAATTCTTTAATCGCAAAATCTGCAATCGTACTGAACAGCATATCTCCGTTTAGAACGTCTAGAAGATGTTCTAGGCTTACATTTATCTGATTAGAAGCCAAGAACTCAGTAATTAGAGGGCTGTCGCAATTGCTGTTTAACATAGCTTTCAATGCTAGGTATACCAAGTCCTGCTTGGTTTCGATAGTTGTTTCATTATCGGGAAGAGAAGAAGTAAATGAACCAGCATAGTTAATCACGGCTCGAAAATCCGTGTACGAGCACAATATCATCAGCGACTGCTCATGAAGACCAAGTTTTTGATATATTAATGCTCTTTCGGCCTTCATACAATCCAGTTGCGAGTCAAATGTTGAAAGCTGCTGTTGTACATCCAAACCTTTATCCAGCAAGGTCCAGAACTCTTGTTGAAGCTTGATTAATTTTTCGGGATACTTTTTAGCATTGCTAGATTTGACGTAATTAGGTAGCCAGGATATAAATGCTGGCTTCGGCCACATCAAATTTGCAAACGTATCATAAACATCGGTGACTTCTTGTTGATATTCGTTCACAGTCTCTATTAAATCCGTGACAATGATACTTGCTAAATCATCGGTTAATATATTTTTAGTGTAAACCAAGTGTTTCAAAAATGCACGCCAAATAGGGCCAGAATCACTATGCTGTTTTAGCATTTCCAGCAGATCAACTGGATCCACATCCTTAACTGCACCACTTTGCAAAACCTGCATTCCAACATTAGTGCTTAAAAGTTCATTACACACTAAGTCAAGAATTGTGGGGAGCAATGAATCCGAGGATTTGATGTTTTGGTTTGAAGTAAAATAAGATGCCATACTATTGGCAGCTTGACGAACTTCTTCATCCTTAGATTGAGAGTCTCTGATAGTAGTCTGCCAGAGTTTGAATAGCCTGTCGGATTCACCTGTAATAGAGAGAACTTGTTCCAATACCTCATATTTTTTACATGACTCCAGCCAGTCCAGGATTTCGCTTTTCGCATGAGGATTTGTGGTTATAATGAATCTAGCTAACTCGTTATCGTTCAACAAACGGGCATAGTGGAGCTCTAGTAACCTTGTCAAGTTCTCATCAGGTTTTACTTTGTGATCTTGTTTATGTAAATGTTTTAGCTCCTTGTGGAGATAAACCTTGAGAAATTGTTGGTTGAGCTCGTTGGACTGTGATTTTTGGTAACATTCCTGAACCAAATCCTCTAATCCGGGATATGTCTTGTATTGCATATCAGGGTTTGGATTCTCTTCGAGTGAGTTAGGGTCTGCAGCATGCAGATTGTACATATACAGTACCATCTTAGGATCCAAGGACTCTAGCATACGCATATGCTTGATAGCAGCGTCAACTTTATTTTGTTTTAGTAAATAAAGCATTTTACATAGTACCAGGTACTCTTTACCAACTCCATCTATGGCCGTTGAGTCAAGTCCTGCACTGACATCAACGTTTTCGCCCTTTCGAATATGTACCTCTAAATCGAGCAGGAGCGGAGGTGGAGACCAGGCCATTAAGTCACCATTGTGCAAAACAAATAGTATATCTGCTTCTTCCATATAGTCAGAGCCCAATTTATCTTGTAAAACCACGCTTTTTATTTTTAGAGGCAGGCTCAACTTAAAGATATTCTTGACCTTCCTGTCAAGTCTCAACCCATCAGGGTTTTCTTTAATCTCTTTGGAATCTGGATCCACAAAGTGGGTGTATAAAGTGTTGTCTACAACAGCAAATATGTAGTTACCAGAGGTTTTCAAACATGTTGGATATTTAGGCCATTGAATAACAACGCCAGATTTAGAAAATTCGCCTGTTTCGGTAATGCACAAACCAGTTGCAACATCATCCCGAAAAGTACCTTGCACTACTAGGAAATCAGACTGAAATGGAGCAAGCAATGGGTTCAAATCATTCATTATTGGAAACAATGGCACAACGGTGCCCTTAGTTAAAACAACAAGCTTGTATTCGTCCTTGGTTGCTATTAACAGCGTTGCAGATTTGTGTGCTCGATTGACACATCCGGTTAAAACCCCTTTTACATCAATTCGTTTTTCCATTGATGCAGCAGGAACTCCATTCAATTGCAATCGCAGCACGCGAATCGCTCCAGAACAGAAAACCACTAATCTTCTGCCTACTCGCACGCCTCCATAAACATCGTGCAAAGCCAGCGAAGAAACCGGTTCAAACTGAGGAATTGAGTACGCAACAGCAGTTCCGTCAGTTCCCTCTGCGCCATTTCCAGCTTCGTTGTCCGTGGCAGCACTGCTGCCTTTTTTCGTCATAAACACAAACGCAAGCCGTTGAGTTACAGACAAAGCGGAAGTCACAGAAAAGTCATTCTTCGGTCGGGTGACTTTTTCCTGATCCAGGAGCGATATAGAATTGCTTGTACATATTAAAAGGTCGCATCCGCCGAAGGCATCTGCTGCGGTGACCTCACCTTCCGGTCCTTTCAGCCGCATGGTTTATGTAATCCAGGCGCAGACTGCGGCCACATACGAGCCCTAGCGATAATTGAACGAGGCAGAATGAGGCAGAGCAATGTAATAGAATAAAATAAAACAAATGAGGCATATTCTGGAATTGAGCTGAAATATATAAAGGAACACGTTTTCCTCGAAATTAAGATTTATAAACACATCAATAAAAAAAAACTTACTTGAAATTAATTAATTAATTTAACAAGTCAAGCCTACTAAAATCACAACCGAAAGAAAAAATTAAATTCAAATTCAAATTCGAACTTAATTTAATTTAATCAAGTCAAACAACTAAACCGACTTATCAACCCACAACCAAACAAAAAGAAATATGCTTGCAATTGTTTATCATATCAAGAAGCTTTTAGGTGTTCCTACCCACAGCCGTAGCCGCAGAAGAAGAATGAGACGTCAGAGAAGAAGATTGATGATGTTCGCCAATGCTAATTACATGGCTACCGGTAGCGGTTCATGTTTCAACTAATACTAAACCAACTCGGTTAACTAATTCAATTGAATTTGCTACTACCCGGATCATTTACTGCCACACACACACACAGTTCATGTACACTGACCTGTACTGAGTAACTGGAAACTAATAATGCATGCAATAACATTTAATCATTCACTACTGGTAAATCCATTTTAATTCAATTTTAATTCAATTTTAATTCGATTTTAACTATAGTATACTTATAATTCTAATATCCTCAATCAAGATACTTATTTTTTTATTTTATTATTTACAGCTCGCAAGCTTGCAAACTCGCAAAATCAATTCCAATCATCTGGCATGTTTGTGGAATCAGATAAGAAGTAGCTATCTGGAGACATCATTGACCTTTCTGCTGGTGTGTTATTAGTTATAATATTATCATCGCCATCACCATCGGCTTCTTGTTGCCTTGCTGCTCTGCCTGTCATGGTTCTTGTAAACGTGTTCTCAACTTCGTTTGTGTCAGCCTGAGTAGGAGCAGGGGCTAACGGGTCCGCTGTCGGACTTGGTGCCCATGTATTACCTGTTTCATTCGCACCATCGCCATTGTTGTTGTGTGCTTTACGTCTTCTATCAGCAACTAAGAACGGTTGTCTACACATGGGGCAGGTATTACCGGACTGAACCAACCATCGATCAATGCAATGCTTGTGAAAAGCATGAGTGCAAACGCCTATCATTGGAGGGCAATTAACGCCTGGTCGCCAGCAGAGTGGACATGTACATTCAAAATCTTGGCGACAAATTCCGCAAACATCCTCTGTTTCTTTTAAGTCTGGCCAGGTCCATACACCTACGCTTACATGTTTATGAATCTCAACTTTCATTTTATGTGCTGAGAATTTATTGGAATGCTATTTATTATTTTTGAAGGTTTGTTTACTTTCAAAATTCTTCAGAAACCAAAGTTACCTGAGGATGTGTTTTTATTAATTAGTTTAATGCAAATGGGGTTGGCGTCAAGAATTTATTTCAAAGATTGGCGTATTCACGTTCAAGTGCTGAAACTTGAGCTAGAAGAATTTTGAATTGTGACTAGGACTAGAATTAAAACTAGAACTAGCACTAGATGCTTGTTGTTTGTTTGGGTTACTAAACTGAACTAAGTAGTCGATGTTCCTCAAGCTTAGCTTAGCTTAGCTTAACTTAAACAAAGCTTAACATGTAAATGAAATGAAATAAGATTAACGTTTAAAATAATGAAACGTAAGGTGGGACCTGAACCTGAACCTGAACCTTGGAACAGTAAAGGATCTAGGATCTAGGATCTAGGATCTAGATCCAGCCCAAGTTCTAGATCTATTTACTAGAAAAAAAAATTAGAGTATGTTTGCAGTCAAACACTATTTGGAAATAAATATTTAATACAACAGCTTAATTTAGAGCAAATGTAGCAACAATTATTTGCTCAAAATGCAAAAATGAGTGATCTTTACTCGACTATTCTGCTCATCTGAACAATTTCTTGCTTTCTGGGTGGTCTTTACTTCATTGTGCATTTACTTTATGTATGTTTGTATGTAAGATCATCATCATAATGCATGATTACCCGCATGATCAGCATGGTTTGTAATTTTGCACTGGTATGTACGTAATGAGATCTGACCAGAAGGCATTAATGGTAAGCGTCTCCTCTCCCCCACATATATATACACAAACTTGCGTTCATACTCTAAAACCATTATATTCAACAATTAATCAAGAAAAAATATGTCTGAATCAGTCCAACTACGCGAACAAGACAAATGGCTCCCAATAGCAAACGTTTACCGCATTGTCAAAACAGCCCTACCCAAGAATGCCAAGGTAAGCCGCGAAGCCAAGGAATGCGTTCAAGAGTGTGTTAGCGAATTTGTGAGTTTCGTAACTTCGGAGGCTAGTGAGAAGTGCTGTGCAGAAAGACGTAAAACAATTAACGGTGAAGATATTCTTTACGCCATGGAATCTTTAGGGTTCGAGAATTATGCCGAAGTTTTGAAAATCTATTTGACCAAGTACCGTGAGTACCAGAGTGCAAAGGACAAGTCCAAACGGATTGCCGAGTCAATTAATTCACAACAACCTCCAGTAGATACACAACCCGATGAAATATCTATGCAGTACGATACCATGCAGTGATGACCACAATAATGACTTACGAACAAGACATACAAAACGCGTTTTATGTTTTATGTTTTATACCAGTGCGAAAAAATAATTCCTCCCCCCGAATTGAGCAATCTAAAACATTTCTAAAAAACAATTTAAAAAAAAAAGAAGCAAAGACGCGCTAACATTAATTAAATCAAATAAAATTGAAATATATTAAGTTATATCAAGCCATATTACATTAGACTATACTGTATTAGATCAAATAATATAGATACAAAATGCACAAAATAAACCCTTACAAACATCCATTAGACTTAACTTTAATGAGCAAAAACTCTTGTAATTCTGAGATTGAAAAATATAGGATCAAGGGGACCTAGTCTCTCTCTCTTTCTTAGTACTCTCAATCTAGAGATGTTGTTCTAATGAACATATGTCCTTATACATCTGCATTGCGTGCAGAGTATTTTTATTATGTTTTGTTTCATGTTGGTATACATTCTTTATTTGTCCAATTTACGATATATGAAGTCATGTCCGGTTTGAATGTCGTCTCTGAACAGCTATTGAACCAATCATTTAGCGCGATGAATATCATTGTGAATATCATTGTGAATATCATTGTGAATATGATATCAATATCAATATGAATATAACCATATATACAAATATACAAATAAAAATATAAATATAAATATAAATATAAAGAAGTTCAAGCCTAAGTCTGTCTAAGCAGATAAGAGCTCTAAGAGAATCTGAGCGCCTTTGGCTTTATTCTTCTTCAAAACAGGGAGATGACCCTTCAGTTCGCTCTTTAGCTTCTTAGCATCCTTAGCATCCAAAGTTTCAAGCAAGCTGATCACCGAAAAGCAACCTTCACCACTAGCCCATTGGACGGGGTACTTCAGGACAATTTCGTTGAATTGTTGTTTGCATAGGTCATTACTTCTAATCATCAGTTTGGAAATGCGTCCGCTCATAGGGTTGGAGCTTAGAATGTGGTCTGGCTCACTAGGATCCATACTGAATTGATCAAGTATAGCTTGCAAACTAGCATCTGAACAATTTCCGGACTGGATGTACTCTCCAATAAACTGCAAACCTAATGGAGATGCAGTCAACTCATCAATAGAATTGGTCAAAGCGTCGTCAAAGGCAGGCTTGAAAAATTCCAGCATCTCTTTTTGTCTAACTTCGTCATCCTTCTTCGATGTCAGTTTCTTGAACTCGTTAACCTCCTTCATTCTATCCTGAATACCACTGAAATATTTCTTGTTGTCAATACTGGTCAAAAGCATAAGCATGGGCCTTCTGGCGAACTTATCACAAATAACCTCGGTCATGTTATTGTCCTGTTCGAGCTCCTCAAAGGCCTTGTGCATAAGCTTGGTATCGTCCACTGTTAAGAAAGCAGCCATAATAACAGCATTACCGTAATTGTCCTTAGCAAGTTTCAGTGGGAACTGGCGCACACTCTTCAACAGACGCTTGCGTTCCTTAGCGGTAGCAATGGCAAAAGTCAGACTAGCAACCTGAGATCCAGCGTTGGTATGGCACATTTCAACGATGTCATCAGCAATCAGATCCACGAAGGTCTCGCGTTCCAAACTCTTGGCATCTCTGTCCAAATTCCTGATGTATTCCAGCATCATCGCATGCACAATCTCGAAGCCAATTGACCCTTTATTAACAGCCTGGGTAATAACCTTATTCAAATTCTCCATCAAATAAGGCTTTTTATCGGGATGAGACGCGATGATCTCGCTCAAGTTGTTCTTTGACTCACCAGCGTCCTTGAACAAAGCAAATTCGCTACCGTAGAACTCACGCATGATCTGGCGGCGCTGTTTAGAGGTAGAGTAGTCACGGAAGATGTCCTCAATGACGTAGGCACCTTCCTTGTGGCCCATGAGCCTGCGGAAGGAGCCGTGCATCTCGTCAATAATGGAAGCCCTGACCTGAGGGTTGCCATAATGCATCATTTTCACTAATAAATACTTGCCATAGGCAGATTTAGCAAGATCAACGTAGTTTCCTTTCAAAGAAACAGTGATCTCGTGGCGCAAAGCTTTGTCGGCATACTTAAAAACGGTTTGAACAACACGCGAAGCATCATGACGGAAAACAAGGTCACGCCATTTGCCATCAACGAGTCTCATGATATCCTGGAGGCCCTTTTGACGCTGACTGGCACTAACGCCCTGTTTAGCACGCATATCCTGCCAAATGATCTTGATCTCTTCAATTGCCTCACCGTGGGCCTTCTTCAGCTTACGCTCCTTCTTCTGGCGTTTCTGCTCTAATCTCTGCTCCAGTCTCTGTTCACGAGAGGTGGAAGAGGACGTAGAAGGCTCAGCACCTTCCAAATCGCTTCCTTCCGACTCTTCTAACATATCCTCGTCCTCGTCCTCATTATCCAGTTCGTCACTGCTAGCATCCTCGACGTTTTCGTCGCTTTCCTCCTCTTCGGGTTCCTCAATTTTGTACTTCTCGAGTAATTCCTTCTTTTGAAGCTTCGGCTTCTTGGATTTCACCTCATCGCTGTCTACTGTTCTTCTTTTAGTTTTCATTGTTTTCAGCATAGGAAACCTACAAAAAAATAAATATTAAGTAAAGTGAAAATAATCGGGGTTTTTCAGTTTACAGGATATGCATAACTCCCAAAACCAAAATTAAAACCACAAAATAAAACCAAAATAAAACCACAAATTAATACAACAAAATTAACATCACAAAATCAGTAGAACAAGTAAAATCCAAAGCAGATAATTTTGGCACCAAAAGTCTAAAAGAACGAGGCAATCCGACGTGGCAATTTTAATTAGATGTAACAAATAGTACAGCTCAAACTGAATGTACTTAACGTTTTTTCAAGTTTGGAATCAATGAAAAGAATAAAACAATAAGTTGAGTCAAAATTAATTAAATTAAATAAAATTAAATTAAATTAAATTGGAGCATATTTATGCAACGACGCTAAATGCAATGAAATTAGGGCGATAATCAAAGATGAGGTTTGGTTTCCTTTTCCTTTCTTTTAGTTTTAGTTTTAGTTTTAGTTTTGGCTATGATTTTTTGTCATAGAATTGTTTCTTTTTACATGAGGATTATAATTTGAATTTGAATTTGAATTGAACCAAATCAAATCAAATCAAATCAAATGAATCAAATCAAATCAAATGAATCAAATAAGATCGAATTGAACCAAATCAAATCAAATGAATCAAATGAGATCAAATCAAATTAAATCAAATTTGGGAATCAAAATTTTCTTTTTTTTTTCCTTAAAGATCCTTGACAGAGTCAGGTCCAAGTTTGGAAACAACAATATAACGGATGTACAAATCGCCACGAGATTTAGAGTCTTTAATTGGAAGACCCTCACCTTTGATTTTTTCGACATGGTTGTTAAGAACTGACTGGCCGGCCTTTCTACCAATTTTTAATGTCGATGAATTGTCTAGTCTGGTCAGAGTACGCGACCATCCGCCCTTTGCAGCGTCCTTAGCAGAAAGAACTTCCTCCCTGAACAAGTTAGAGCCTCGTCTTCTGTAGCCCATATTGTCCTCAGAGGACTGGATGATATGCACGCGAATATCGCCTGGAACCCACTCAGGATTCTGGTCACTCTCACCTTCAATAACGAAATCCCACTCACGAGGACACCCAGGATCGATAAACACATTGTATTTGCGCATCTCTTTAACCACCCGACTGCCATGGCACGTCTTGCACGGGTTTTTGACGGTGCTTCCTTTACCTCCGCACTTGTCGCACACCGTTTGCATCTGCTGCACAAAGCCAGGCAGAGGCTGATGACGAATTGTTTTGACACCGCTGCCGTTACAGTCGGGACACTTCTTACGTTCGCCATCAGCGCTGCCAGAACCCTCGCAATCGTCGCAAATCGTGTCCAGATCGATTGCAAACTCGACTGTGTCGCCAGTGAACACCTTTTGCAAGCTGACGGTCATTGTAGTGGTGATATCGTGGCCTCTACGGGCACCCTGTTGGAACTGCTGACCGAAGAACTGACGGAACATGTCCATGGGATCATGGTGAGCACCGCCGAAACCACCACCGTTTTTCAGTCCTTCCTCCCCGTGCGCATCGTATATTTTACGCTTCTGGGGATCGGAAAGAACCTCGTAGGCCTCAGCAACTTCGATGAATTTCTGCTCGGCAGCCTCTTTGTTCCCCCGATTTTTGTCTGGGTGGTACTGACGGCTTAATGCGCGGTACGCTTTCTTGATTTCTTTGTCGGTAGCACTCCTATCGATTTCCAAAACTTTATAATAGTCGGCAGCAAGCACGCATGCCACAAAAAATAGCAGCACAACAGACCGCATTATAGATGTACCTAAAGGTTCGTTAGTGCTGCGTGGCCGGTTTGTGTTTGTGTACACCTTTCGTACGTAGCGCGTATGCCACACCTCATTAAGCTTGTCACATGGTCCTCGTGTAATTAGTAATCATGAACTTCGATCCAAGTCTGGGTTTCTTGTTCTCGACCTCAACTTCGACATTACTTGAGTTAGTTGAATTAGTTGAATTAGTTGAATTAGTTAGGTTATATTAAATTATATTAGATTATACTAGATTGTATTAGATTACATTAGTTAGGTTATATTTTATTAGTTAGGTTATATTAGATTTTATTAGTTACATTTTATCTTCTTAGTTGAGGCAGCTTAGGTTAGGAAAACCAATATTTAAACCGTTTTAGTTTGTACATACAGTCTTTGTTTGTATCTACTTAGTTAAGTATGTATTAAGTATTTACTGGTTAAATATTTTAGGTTAAGTATCAGGTTTGGAAAATTTCCTTACTAAATGGAGCGTGAAGTTATACATCTGAGTTTTGGTCCTGAGGCCAATGCTCTTAATACCGTTTTCTATAATACCCAGGCTTCTTATTTTGTTTACAATAAAGAGGATCTAGCTACTTCTTATATAAATCCTAAAGTCAGGTTCCAGTTTGGAAACCAAACAACACCAAGAGCAGCGTTCTGGGATTTCAGGAACGGGTTTAATTTCGACTCTTCAAACCAGGATCCTGATTTTGATTTAGATCTTTCGAAACTCGAGAAAATCAAATGCAGCGACGCTATTGCGTCTTCCTGGACCCAGGATTTGGAAATCGAAGTGAACAGAAAGAGTTTGTTTAGAATTCCTACTTGGGAAGTAGATAAGGACCATCCTTACGGGAAACTAAGAGGAAGTGAGCCTGTGAATTTTAATGCCAATGGTTCCAACGGTCCCAATGGTTCTAATGGTTCTAATGGTTCTAACAGTTCTAACAATTCTAAGCAGAACAGTGAACGCGAGTTTTGTTTGAATACTGACGGGCAAGAAGCACTTTCTGCTGCTGCTAGTGATGATCATTTGAGTGTTGACGAGTACATTGAGAATGCTGTTCGGCCTATCCTCGAAAGATGCGATTTACCCGATGGAGTTAATGTAGTAACTGATCTTGATGCATGGGGCGGATTCAGTAGCCGTTTGAGCACTCAGTTGGTAGATGAGTACCCAAAATTGACGATGTATACATGGGCCATCACACGTAGTAATATCAAACACATGAGAATGCGTGAGTCCCGACTGCAAAACCTCGTTGATTTCTGTGAGAACTCGAGTTTGGTGTTCCCAATCACTGATTCAGGGCCTCACAAGAGCATGAAATTCTTTGAAACCGTTGCTTTGTTGAGTTCTTTGCGTTTGCAGTACGATCCTGTATCCATGCTGGACCTGGCAACTGATCTGTGCCGCGACTCTAATGGAAAGGCTAATATTGTGGACGTAGGTGCTCCAATTGAGTACTTAAACATGAAGCCATCGCAAATTCTGAGCGAAGTCAACCTATATAGAACACAAAAGAAGGTTAAAAGCAATGATAACGAATGCAAATCTTACTGGATACCACAACTTTATGAAAACAAAGAATTAAAGATCAATTTGCAAGTGAACACGAACCCGATAAATCTACGTAAACTTGTAGGTCGTAACCATGAATTAAAAGAACAGGTTTATGATATGACGGATGCGTACAACACTTACGATTCAGATAGTGATTTCGATTAAGGAAATTTTGTGGAAATGTTTTGATGAAATAGTCAGTTATATTCGTTAATCCGTTAATTAATTTATTCTAATTTATTGTTTTATTGCTTTGATTTTTTGATTTATTGTTTTGATTAGATTTAATCCGTTTCAATTAGATTCAATTAGATTCAATTGAGTTTTTTTCAGTTTGGGTTTTTTCTGGGTGTAAAACCCTGCGTACAATTGCTCGAATTTGATCGTCTAGTGCTTTGTTCTCCGGTGAGTACGCCATTTTAAGTGTTTCTCTGCCAGTCAAAGTCTGGTTATTCATAGCTTCAAATGCAAAGTCGCTATTTGCTTGGTATTTGTACTCAATGCTTAAACCATTGCTAAGGTTTATTTCTCCAACATCTCCGTATTTGCTGAACTCGTTGAATGCTAGCTTTTGAAGCTTTTTCAGCCTTTCAGCACTGGTTTTAGCTCTTTTAAAGTCTTTAAGCAAAAGAATTGGGCTTCTTATTCCTCGCATGCCGTCAGTATTAATTAGCCTGCCAAAGCAGTCCTTCCCTAATGGAAACTGTTCACCTGGTGCTGGAATGCGGTGTAAATAAGGGCAATTGGCACCCTTTTTACAGCTTCCTCTGGCGAAATGAAGACATATAAATTTGCTTTTACCTAGTGTTTCACAAGTATCCTTTTCCAAATCAAGTTTTGTTTTACTGCGTACCCTGCCTCGTTTCTTAGTTTCGCCTGACCAATTCTGGTACCATTGGTTGTACACACCGGTGGCATTATCATTATCATCAATTACCTGTTTAGAATTCGTTGAGACTTGCAAAACCGATGCAGATGCGTTCCCAGGTTTTTGCAAACTACTGCTGCCATTGAGCTTCTCTTCGCTCATTGAAAAATATAAAGATGAGTAAGAGGAAACCAGAGAACGAAATGAATTTAAATGAAATAAAACCAAAATAATGTAAAATAAAATAATGTAAACCAGAATAAAATAAAAAAAAACCACAATTTGTGAAGTGAAATCAAAATTGATTAAAAATGATATAAATTTAGTGAAACAGGATGAATATTAAATATATTAAATATATTAAATTATACTAGATGTTGAACAGTCCAGTTGTAATGCCAGTCAGCTTGAGTCTTTTGTTCAAGCTCGCGTTTTAAGCTCCTTAGATACCAACCTTCCATTGTATCATCATCGTCATTATATCCTCTTGAGCTGAAATCTCTGGTAAGAGGATCGCAGTTAGCAGCGCTTCTAATCTTACGAATACGCTCTGGCTTCCATCCAGAAATGAAAGTACCAGAGTCCTTACCGCTCAATTCACTAGTAGACTTGCCAATAACAATATTGTTGAAACCGAAGCTGCACTTGGTTTGACCATTAACGCTCGACCATTTCCACTGCAAGCAGTAGACGTACAAATCGCAGACATGGTCACAAGTCTTTGAACTCTCTGCAGGAATCAAATCAGGATCATTCTCGCCGAAGGGCTGGTCATTTTCGAAGCTGATCTCCTCGGAGAAATTATCCCAGTCCTCGCGAATGTCAACGATGTAAGGCAAAACGAAATCGTGGTAATAATCCGAAAACAAAACACCACCAATGCTGTTCGGTTTTCTATCGATCAAACTGCCTTCCCACTCGAAAATCTTCTGGGTTTGGAAGGAGTCGATGTGATGGAAACTGCCCAAAGTCTGGCAGATGTTGGATACGTGCACCGAGGTATCGTGCAATTCCTTGCCGAGGTAGACCTCAGGGTCGGTAAACTCGCCTCTGGTGTTCTCATTGAGGAGAACATTGAGCTCGTCACGGATAAGGTAGCCAAGAACGGCATCTCCCCAGGAGGTCTTAGTACCGACCTCGGTGTAGTGTCTAACGATCTCCTCGTTCTTTTCGTGGTCATCAACGCTGAAAATACCGTCCAAAACACCACGGCTCATGATAATTCCGGAACCACCGTGGGCGAACCAACAGAATTTCTCGTCGAAACTGGGGTTCTCGGCCTTCTTTCTGTCGACGTACTTACCAACGGAAGCAAGGTAGCCAGGAGCAACAGCCGGAGCACCGAAATAGTAAGGTTCGCTAGGATCGTAGTTACGCAGAAGCGAGCCAAGCGTGGCAGAAAGCATGTAAGTATCGTCATCAACCATAACGAACCAGTCGATGCCCTTAGGAGCGTTCAACCAAGCATGGTAAAGCATAGGAACGTTCTTAAAACGATCCATATCCCAACCCATTCCTTTTGTTCCAACTCTAACATCCTTGTAGTGCCAGTTGTAGGCGTTGGCAATGGCCTGCTGGCGGTAATCGTACTCAGTGAAAATTCCGCCAAACTTGAACTCGGTAGGAAGCATGGCCAAACAGTCGAGAATGGTTTCGTCACCAATGCGTCCAGCACCGTCGCAGTAGATTTGATGGTGCGGGAAACGCTTGAATGTGGTGGTTAAATGAATAGGAAGTCTTTCCCACATAACCTCAGCACCTGTCTTCAGCATCACGAAAGTGCGCTCAGCGATCTCGTCAATGACTCCATCAACGCTGAAGTCGTGCGGTTTGGAAGGATCCTCCCAAATGTATGAGTTTCCGGACATGATTCTCTCGTCGTACTCCTGGTAGTGATTTACATTCGCAGTGACATTGATCGAAGGATTGGTGTACACAGGTGACTGTTTAGCCCAGATTTTGCTGCTGAATGTGCCTTTACCACTGCTGCTACCACTGCTTCCGGCTTTGTTGGCAACCTGACCAGAAATAACGTACAGCGTTGCAAACGTGGTGATGATTGAGAGTATCACCACTCTTACTTTCAGCTTATACGCCATCTTTGTCGTTTTATTTACTCAGTTGTGTGGTAGTTGGGTTGTTTTTTTTTTTTTTCCTTGGAGAAAGTACCACTTAAGAGTTAAGAAACTAGGCTCGATTCTTACTGAGTAAAAACCGTAGCGTATATGTTAATCGTAACCCTATATGCAAGGTGGCATATTACTCCCTTTCTTTTTTTCTTTTCTTCAAAACCCTCCCCCAGAAAAGTGCGCAACCCTAACCGTTTGCAGATCAGCGTAACAGTTACCAAGTCGTAAACACAATTTGGAAATTAGTATGTCGCAAGTACAGTTTAGAAATGGAAAATACATGTTTTGAAAACGACTTATCAAAACAATGCTTATCCCTGTATACCCTGAGCATAGTACTTTTTTATGTATATTATGTCGTCTCGCTTAGATATTTCATTGGTTTGGAAACTTCACCTGTCGCGTAGTGGAAAAGTTCCAACTGAACGGGGTTTCTACTATATTTTTGATATTATTGGTTAATTGTATATTACTTTGTATTATGTATTATTTTGGACTACTTTGTATTGCGATGTATTGCGATGTATTACCATGTATTACTATGTATTGCCATGTACTACTATGTACTAATTTGTACTACTTTGTAGTTCACTGTATTACCACGTATCACCATGTATCGCCATGTATTACCATATACTTCACTAGTATGGCAATTATTTCAAGCGTGTAATAAAGCTTTATGCAGACGCGTGAATGGTATGGCTATGCACGATATAACATATCGGCTAGGCTATTTTCAGAGCCGTTTCGTACCAGTAACATGTTTTATGTGCCATGTAATGGCTGTAATATTCCCTCTCTAGTCCAAGCGTGCATGCATTTTGTATTAGTCAGTAACACAGGAGTCGCATCTATCCGGTACATTTCAGGTAAGAATAGCAATAAGCGAAAAATGGGATAAAGTAGTATGACTGTTCCAATGTTGTGGAAGTGCAGGTTAAAAAGAAAAAAATTTTTGTAATCGAATTCAATGTATTCAATTCTACGTGCATTTAATTAAATTGCCTCAGCACCGAATAAAAAGACTCTTCTTTTTCTAAGCTAAGACAATCGGGTAAAGTAGGGTACATATGTTACTAATAGGAAAGCACTATGATCGCATTGTCTGCATAGTCGAGTTTCTAGTCTATATTTACATTTACATTCTTGAAACACTCTTCTGCGTTAGCCAATGCTTCTGATCAGTGCTGATCAGTGCTGTTTGGTTCTGTTTAGCTCTGTTTGGTTAAGTTAATTTTTATTTTATTTTGTTTTATTTTGTTTTATCTTGTTTAGTTAAGTTTTGTTTCTTTCCTGTTTAATCCAGTTTGGTTTGTGTTAGTACAGTTTAATACCCAAACCGGATTGGCTGATCTGCCCTAGAAAGCGGTATTACTATTCGATTAACTTGGTACTTCATTGAGTTATGACTTGATCCAGTTCTAATTATTTTATTCATTTTATTTCATATTCAAAAATTAAAAATATTTCATCGACGTATCTATACGATTGTATATTTCAATGTAGATGTAAACCATTTCGCTCTATTTCTAACTCAAATTATTATACTGAATGGAAACTCAATGATTTTAGTCCGCATAGTTCTATTTTTACTGTCATTTCAATATTATTTCCATGTAGATTGTACTCTTACAAAAGCAGAAAAAGTGACATGGGTTCAGCAACAATGATTCAAATGCAATTTGAATTAGGAATCTCCACTCCTACTTTAGTGAATATAAGTGGGTATATTAGGATCAACAAATAAATATAATTGATTGAATTGAATCGAATTTGGCTTCCAATTGTAGGACATAGTACAGGCTCTCTTATTTCGTTTCATAATCTTTAGAACAGAACCATTTGAACTTTGAATGAAGTCTGGAATAATTATATTTAATAAAATAAAACGGAATTGAGATCTGCAGGAACTAATTAAATTTATAATTTCTAGAAAAATAAGAAATACACTTCTCTATTCCAAACTATTGGTAGAAATTGCGTTTCCCTGCTTTTGTGATTTATATTTCTGCGACAGTTAAAGCTTTTCGGCTTTTTTTTTCAAACTATGCTAAATGAATGCGCAATTGATACATGAAACAATAAACAAATCGATATGTTTGGTTTAATCTACTAACCCAGGCATAGTGAATATCACTCTATATTTTCAGGTCTGTAACATCGTATCTACCTTAACAATTTAACTAAAAATATATCTCTAACCAGTTTGCTGATTTCAGTTCAAATTTCAAAACAGAAAAAAAAAAAAAAAGGTTCATTGATGGGAATGAAAAGCTGGTTCACCCTTCTTATCATGGAGCGATTGTTTTGATTCATGTACCTGTTCAAGTCCATTTGATCAGATTAGAATCTAATTAAAATGTAGAACTTGTATCGTTTGAACTTGAAAAAAGATAAAAGAATGATAGGTACAGAAAATTATGTTTATAATTTAAATTTCAATAAATACATACGTACCTAAAATCCTAATTCTTTACAACGTGGTTTTAGAGTAACCATTAGAGGAATAATGACTTTTATCTTCAGAAAATCGTAATTTCAAAAAAGAGTCATTATCTGTAAACAAATATATTAATATTGGTTCAGTGTTTAGCATTCAATATTCGCAATTCAATATTTTTTGCTGAATATTCTAAGACCTAATCTTCATCAAACTCGACTTCTTTCTCGTTTTCTGATTCGGATTCCGAGCTCATTAAATCAGCCTCAGCTTCTGCGTCTAATTCATAATCGTTCATATTCTCTACATCCTGCTCATCGGCATCACTGAAATCGCTGAAATCGCTAGCATCGCTTGCATCGTTGTCATCCCTGGCATTGCCAGCTTCGCTAGCATCACTATCGCCCTCTGTAGGGTTATTCTCAGCCTCTTTCGCTTTAGCTCTTTCCAACCCTCTTTGCTTTCTTGTGCCTTTAGCAGCTTGCAATTCACGTTTTCTACGTACATTTTCTTCTTGTTCTTTTCTTCTCTTGGCTCTCTCAGCATCCTTCTTTTCGTGTGCCTTCTCCAGAGCTCTAATTTCCTTTTCAGAGCGCTTTTGCACGCTGTGGTATAACGTCTTACCAGAACAAAGTCCTTCTTCGACCTTCAGCAAAGACATGTTTATTCTCGGTCCAATTTCAACCATTCTTACAGCTTTCTTAACCTTTTGAGCAGCATTAGTAGTTGGGGCCGAGATTCCCTGAGGCGGAGGCTGAATCACTTCGTCCTCTCCTTCGGAATCACTGGCAGATGGATCTACTAAGTACTGAGCAACATTCTTTAGGTGGTGCAAGTTGGGTATTTCCCGCTGTCCTTTGGCTGCTGCTTCTAACTTCTTGATAACTCTTGTGGATCCAACAACTCTGGTGATCACAGCATAATGACGCAGCTCAATTTCGTTAGTTTCCGGATTTCTGTTGAGTAACAGCACTCTTCTCACAGAATTGAGAGAAGTACCGGCATCTACCTGTATAGTAGGCAAAATATTCTGGAACATAGACGTCAACAACGCATCAATATCACTTGTTTTTGATTTAGAGAAATTATTCATTACCAAAACGGGCGGATTCTGTAATTCCGGACTGTGTGGGGTCAATGCGTGAGGGTGAGCCTGTGTTTTCTGGATATCTCTGCTCAATGAGTACTGGTTTATTCTAAAGTACAGAGTAGGACCACGGGGAGTGCGTGCCAAACGTAGCGTGGTGTTTCCAGAAAGAGATTGCGAAAATATGAAAAAGTTAGTTACACCTAAAGGACCAGCCATTACAAAATAATCTTTCAACTTGTTGCTCTTCCTTTCCTTCAATCTAGCAGCAGTATGTGGCTGCATTATCAATCTAAAATCGCGTACTAAAGCACTGAGAGCTTTAGTTGGCTTTCGTTTGGGATTTCCCATTTTAATAACCATGGATCTAGGAATTCCGTCGTTTTCCACCGGAGCATTGCTCTCTTCATGGGTTCTCTTCTTTGCCTTAACCATATTTTTTATAATTCAGTTATTGGAAATTTTTCTTTCTAAGGTTTCTTTGGTTTTTTTTTCTACTTCCTTTTTTTCACTTTTTGAAAAATGAATTCAACAAACAGAAAAAGTATCTAAAACTTAATGGAATGAAACAAACTTGTAATAATAATAGAACTCTTAACTTCTTAACCAAAATCAAATAAAGAAATTCAAATTGTAATTATAATTAAATTGTAATTACAGCGAAAGCTCTATTTTTTCGTTTTTTTTTTCTTTCCTTCGGTTTCCGTAGAGAGAGAGAGAGATGGAGGAAAAAAATATTATATAATATAAGACTTCGATTTTCTGTTCTATTTTCCATTCTTGAATTTTTTTGATTCTCAATTTGTGATTTGTGATTTGCGATTTGTGATTTGCGATTTGTGATTTACGACTTTTAAATTTGTGAGACTACTTAACTTTCAGTACTAAAACATTTAAAAGTTTGAATATTGAAATTTCAGAACTATAGAATTTTGAAAATTTAGAACTCAGGTTTTAAATCCAGATAAAAGAAGAAAAAATAAAAAGGAACTAAATTTGTTTGAAACTTTCTAGGTTTTTCAGCACCTCAATTTCTCTTATTTTATATTTTTTTTTGTCAATTTTCCAATATACACGCTACCAATCTGAGTAATTGTAAGAAGAATAAGAACTAAGAAGATATACAATTAACATGACAGAATCGAAATCAGAATCAGCTTTCAAGAAGTTAGGACTGATTGATATCCTTGTTGAATCATGCGAAGCATTGAAATTCACCAAACCCACACCTATTCAGGAGCAGTCTATTCCAGCTGCTCTTGAAGGAAAGGACATTATGGGGTTCGCTGCCACTGGTAGTGGTAAGACCGCTGCTTTTGCACTTCCTGTTTTGCAGGCTTTGTATGAAAAGCCTAGCCCTCTTTTCTGTGTTGTTTTGTCGCCCACGAGAGAACTGGCTCACCAAACTGCTCAGCAGTTCCAGGCTTTAGGCGCACCCATGGGGGTTAAAACAGCTGTAATCATCGGAGGTGAAGACAATATGAAACAGGCAATTGCATTGAGTAGAAAACCACATATTATTGTTGCCACGCCTGGTCGTTTACTTGACCATTTAGAGAAAACCAAGGGTTTTCATTTAAGACATTTGAAGTATCTTGTTCTAGATGAGGCTGATAGGTTGCTAGATATGGATTTCAAGGAGCCAATTTCCAAGATTCTCGAGATTATTCCAAGTCAGCGTCGTACGTTCTTGTTCTCGGCTACACCATCCAAAGACATCGAGTCTTTGCAACGTGCTAGTTTGAGGAACCCAGTAAGAATCTCTGTTTCAAGCAAAGTCACTACCGTGGATACTTTACAGGAGTACTATGTATTCACACCTTTGAAACATAAGGATGCTACACTAGTTTATATTCTGAATGAACTGGCTGGAAAGTCAATGATTGTCTTCGTTAATACTAAAGACGAGGGTACTCGTATACCCATGATGCTGGAAGCCTTAGGATTCTCTTGTATCCCAATTAATGGTAATATGACACAGGAAGCCAGACTTGGAGCTTTGAATAAGTTCAGAGCAGGTTCTAAGAATATTTTAGTAGCCACAAACGTGGCTGCTAGAGGTTTGGATATCCCACTAGTTGATGTTGTTATCAACTATCAGGTTCCTGATAATGCTGCTGATTATGTTCATAGAGTTGGTCGAACAGCACGCGCTGGACGCACTGGTAAGGCAATTACTATGTGTGCCCAGTACGATGTGATCAGGTACACCAATATTGAGTCTGAATTGCACGGTGATAAGAAACTGCCCGAGTTCCCAATAGATAAGGAAGGCGTCATGCTTCTGCTTGGAAGTATTGACGAGGCCCAGAGACAGGCCAAAATGTCTATGGCTAGGTTACACGAGAGAATGGGTAAAGGCAAAGGTGGACATAGGAATAAACGCAGAAGAACTGATGATCAAGATGCTGATGATTGATTTCACGGAGTGGTTTTTCAATGTATCATCATTTTTGTATCCTATTGTTATTTAATCTTTTATCCCTAGTTTATTTCTGATCTTGAAACCATAAACAAAATCAAGATCAAAATGGCAGCAGGGAGCATACATATGTTTTTATTTAAAAAAAAAAAACTTATAAAATGAATTTTTGTACCTTTATAATTTATTGTTTGTCGTTTATGAGTTTCTTTTGTATACATAAATATATGTGTCTCTCTCGCTTAATACTTAAAACTTTTATTTTTAATATCGTTATTATTATTGTTATTATTATTATTATTGTTATTATTCCATCAGCATTCGATGGATTTCTAGCCCATTTTACTTTATTTTATCGTATTTCATTCTTGATAACGTTCATAGCCTGTGGAATTTCAACTGGTAGAGGATGTACACACTCAATGCAAACGCAAATGAGCACCCAGCTAAAGCCAGTGTATAATTATTAGACCACTGTAGATCCACTGCAAACAGAAGGCCGAAGGCAAATGAACCAAACGCAGGGCCAAGAATGAACAATCCCCAGTATGTTGCAAATCTCTCGAGTCCCCAGACTTTTGCTACCATCAATGGGTACAGAGTAAAACTAGAGCCGTAACCAAATCCGCTAATAGCACTGCCTATACTCAGGGGTATCGATTTAATAGCAAGTAACAAGTCACTTAAAGCTAGTACGCAAAGAACGGAAAGCATGATGACTGGTGGTTTGAACTTAAAAACATCTGCAAGCCCACCTACAAAAAGTCGTGAAAACGTACTGAATGAGGAAAATAGGGCAACTTGAGTAGCTGTAGATGTTTTGGATCCAATTGTCTTTGCCATTAGACCTACATTGTTCTGATACATTTCCAATGGTCCACTGACGAGAACAAAAGAGAGCAAACAAATAAGGGTACGCTTGCTGTGGAAGAATTTCTTGATGTTACTGCGTTCCTCTGTTGGTGTCTCACGAACAATGGTGTCTTGTCTTACATTTCCAATAATTGGTGCTAATGCCTGGAGTAAACCAACAATGGTTAAAAGCCAAGCAAGCTGGAAAAATAATGACGACAGCTCAACGCCTGAATTTAATTGCCAACTAATTAATTGAGCATATAAGAGTGAGGAAATTCCATAAACAGCTGTTGGTGTAGCAATAGCCAATGTTGCACTATGAGGGTACAACCTAGCGCAGTGCACTAAGCAAGAAATAAATATTGCTGAACAAGAAACACCGACTATAGCAAATGATACGCCCATCCAGATATATGATGCCTGGTTACGAACGACCATGGCGCAAGCTGAATAGCCAATTGCTGAAGTTACACTGCCAATTATTCCCAAGTATCCAAGATTAGTGGCATCTGCAAGGTATCCAAGAACAGGAACACAAAGATAGAGTCCCATCTCTGCTGCAATAGACACATAATTCACTTCTAAAGGAGTATAGTTCAGTTTATTCTCGAAAGCAACCGAATATAACGAAAATACCGTAAAAGATGCTGAAAACAGGCAGTTCAACAAAGTCAAGACATAGGCGATAAATATCCTTAGCTTATTATCATCTGAATTAACTCTGTTCAATAGAGGGGCCGTCTCATCAATCGGTCTTTGATCCTCAGCCTGGTCCAGCATGCTGAATAAAATATTTTAAAATAAAATTATTGTCTGCGTACAGCGCTGTTATTCAAGATAAGATAAGAAGGCCTCACCCTTAACTTACCATATCCTAGCAGCAATAGGTAATATTGTCCGAAATTAATTTAAACGGAAAATCTAAACCAGATAAAAATAAACAAATTGAATTAATTAAATTGAATTGAATTGAATTCGATTGAAATTAAAAAATTAAATAACTAAAAAAATAAAGTGCGTTCAATTCGGAAAAATAATAAACGAATCTCTAGGTAGGTCTATTCGTTCGTTTTGGAATTTAAATTTAGCTAGTTATAAATAAAACTTACGTACCAACTGATACTGTTTGTCTACTGGTTAATTGTGTCTAGTCTATAATTTTTTTTAATCAGTTACATGCTTATGAGTCGGTTCTGCATTGTTTTAGATTTTATTTTTAGGTAGCTGTTCCCAAAATGCTTGTGGCTGTTGTTTCAGCTCTGAAAATCCTCCTATCAGTTTACCATAGCTGAATACATAGGGGACAGTTCGTTGACCTGTCTCATTAATAAGCTCGCGCCTTAGACTGGCTCCGCCATCAGGCATATCGTCTAAAACATTTATTTTTGACTCTACTTTGTTTGCAGTAATTAATTTTCTAGCATTGTTGCAGAATGGACAGCTACTGGTGACATAAAGTGTCAGTGGTTGTTTAACTAGTTTGGCAAGTACGGACATGGGGTTGGTTTTGTATTTTGTATTTTGTATTTTGTATTTTGTATAGTTTACTATGATGTTGTTGACTGGCAGTGGTATATAGTAATAGAATGATGTGTAATGGTATCGATAAAGCTTACGAAGTTTACCAGTCTCTATGTACAACATCTGGTATACCTTATACAATTAATATATCGCTAGTTAATCTATTTGGACCAAGTAGACTTCAGCAGTGATATTTACAGATATTTGCGTTTGCGTTTGTGTTTGTGTTCATAGAGTTAGAATTGTTGTAATTAAACTGTTGCAATTGTACCAACCATCGCAGATTAGTAGCTTGTTGGTTCGTTAAACTTAATCATTAGTATTCTGATGGGACCTTTAACACCCGAAGAGAGAAGAGCTAAATTTGCAAATAAGTCGATACAAACTGGTTTAAGAAGCAAAGGCTTTCGAAAGCTGACTGTTGAAGAACAAGAGAAACTTTTAGCCAATTTGTCTCCTGAGAAAACAGTATCGCGTTTAGAGGAGCTACGAGTGCTAAGAGAAGCCTCTAAAAGCGTTAAAGTGCCGATGGAAACGGAATTGAAGGTTTATGAACTCTCAGCTAAAGAAATTATAGAACAAGATAAGTATGACGCGTTAGTACCAGTGCTGTCTAATTTAGTTAAACTCTCTGATCCCAAACGTTTGGAAGACAACTTTGGATCGCAGAACGTCACAGAAATCAAGCATGATAAGAAGCTTGAAAAAGTGTACCAAACCTATAATTGGCTCTATATAATACTTCTCAGTAACACCAAACAGTTTAACGAGGCATTGGAGTTATGCTATGATGATCGTGATTTCCGATATGTCCGCTGCATTTTGACAAACGACCAGCCGCTACTTGAATCATTCATCCTTAATGAAACTGATAGTTTGAGCAAGCAGTTAATGGCTAAAGCGCCTTTAAATAAGTATAAAGACACCATAAGATGGGTGTTCGAGCATCCTTCTAAACGTAAAAAGTAATAATATAAATCGCAATGAAAATAGAAATTAAAACACAATTATGCATTAATTATACAATAGAACTCCTTTAAAGACTAAAATTATGAAAACAAATTAACTAAAATTAAACCGAACCAAGTAACAACCTACTGGTTTCACAAGCGAGCTATGCTATGCTATGCTACGCTTAATTGACAAACCTCTTATGCAAACCGAAACTAATTCTACTATATTCTAGTTCATTCTATTCTGTTCAATTAAATTAAATTCTTAGAAAGAAATCGAACGAATTCAACCAAATAATTCTAGAAGTGGTGGCCAATTGAACAAATTCAATGACTGAAGCTGCTGCGGTTATAGAATTCAAAGACTTGGTTTAACAAAAATCATACCGTTCTCGTTCTTCATACGTACGTTGTTCATACAAAATGATATATCAAATAAAATTCAATAAAATTCAATAAAATTAAACCGAACTAAACTAAACAAAACTAGACAAAACAAAACTAAACTAAAAGTTGAGGGGCGGGTGGTTCAGCCTGCACTTAAGCGAGTACTGTGTTGGCTTAATAACACTCACCCTTGCCTCGGGCAGTTAAAGTAATGAGACAGTAAGAGTTGGCCACAAAAGTGTCAGTGCCATTTTCATGATGGACTACTCTAAATTTCGACAACAGTTCAATGAAGGACAAACTGTTTCTGTCAATCATAAAGCTCTTATTACTCGAGCATTAACTAAATACCCTGTTGATTTCGCACTTTTCCGTGAATTGTTGCAGAACAGCGCGGATGCACAAGCGAATTCGGCTTCAATTGAGTTTTATACTAGTGAAAATATTGATGTGACTACAGCTGCTGGAATTGAAAAGATACATACCGCTCCTATAACCAGGCTTAGATTTCAGAACGATGGACTGGAATTTACCGCTGCTGATTGGAACCGATTGAAAGAAATCGCTTCTGGAAACCCAAACGAAGGCAAAATTGGTGCTTTTGGTGTTGGGTTTTACTCTGTATTCGAGCTAACTGATGAACCGCTTGTTCATTCTGGAAATGAGATAATGAATTTTAGATACAAAGATGTCCAACTGCATTACGACTTCCAGAAAGTCGAACAGTTTCAAAAAGGAACTTTAATTGATTTAGTATACAAAGAAGCTATTCCACTGCCTGAATTAGCAAAGTTTGTTGGTTTTCTTATCCAAAGTTTCATGCTGGTTAACCTCAACGAGATATCATTAGTGCTAAAAACTCCAAATAACAACAAGATTGAGCTCTTGAAACTGAATAAAACCACACTTAAAAGTACACCAATAGTTCCAGAGAACACAGTTTCTCAGTCGCCAAATAAAATGTTCAAGCTTGCAGGTATCACGCGTTCAGAAGTCGAAGTAACAATTAAATATCTGAACTCAACTCAAAAAGTGGATCATTCAGGCTCTAAGTTGTTTTCATTTGGCAAAAGGTTGGTTGAAACTCTATTTACAAGCTCTACTGATCCGACTGACTATACCTCTGTGGAGGTGAAGTTCACTGAAGTTAATGGAGTATTCGATGTTAGCGTATCGAAGGAGTTTAGCAACAAAATGAAGGCTACAATCATGAAGCCACCTCCTAGAAAAGTTAATATGTCTTTACTTATGTTTTCCAATGCTTTAAAAGCCGACTCGAGTGTTGATCCCAAGATCCAGGCGTACATATTTCCGAAGGAGTTTAATGATGCTAAGGTTTTTATTGGATTTGCCACAAAACAAAGCACTGGTTTGAAATCCCACTTGGCTTTGAACCAGGCTGTTCCTACTATGGAGAGAACGGCTATAGATATGTCAAATCAGTTTGTTAAAGAATGGAACAGAGAAATGTTCTACACTGCTGGCGTTCTTTGTAGGTGCATTTATGAGTACGAACTCTCGACTCTCACGAAAGGTAATGTTACAAGCAGCAATAACGAAGCGTTGAAAATTTATGCTAGATTCCAATTTGGACAATCAGCACCAGATGCTGATGTTGGTCTCCTTATTAAAGCTGGATTCTGGAACTGTTGCCAGTCTACACTCGTCCCCACTACACAAGGTGTTTTGCCTAACTCAAAGGCAAAATTGGCTGAAGATGCTGAACCTATACTTAGAGTCACACCGTATGTTCTGGATAAGCATCTCATTGGGCAGTTGAAAGAATTAGGGATGGTACGCGTAGTGAATAAAAACGACATTATTGCCGATTTAAAATCATCACCAATGACTTTGGAGTTTGCTTCTAATGTTGTTAAATGGCTTGTTAGCCAATTTAAGGCTGGAAAGATAAAATATGCAGATGTTAACGCATACTTAGCTGCCATCACTATTGACTACAGAAAGCGTTCTATCTCACTTTCTAAAGATGTTACTACATCATTTCTGGATGGTTCTTTGCAGTTCAGTGAAATACGAAAATCTCTCCCTCCTTCTTGTTTGGACATCGATATTGCTGAGGAGCTAGGTTTCCAGAATCTGAAAAACTTAGGCTACAAGTCTCTTCCCCTTCAAGTCTGGGCAGAATCAAGAATTGCAGCAGAGCCTACTGATGTTCTTTCTGTATGCTGTCGTGCCTGGAACAACGTTTCTCAAGAGTCTCAAGCATATTTGATATCTTTATTTGAGCGTACAGAATGTATACCTACGAAATACGGAAAAATGTACCCAAAAGAAGTATACATTCAAGAAATGAAACTGTTTCCTCTTCTTCCCGTAGTAGACCTTGATCTTCCGTCTGGATGGCTCAAGGACATTGGAATCAGAGAATCTGTTGACATGAACTACGTACTTGAGGCCTTGCAATCTAAGAGCCTGAAATGGAAAAATGAGGATCTAGTTCAGTACTTGATTATCAATGAAAAGCGGTTAAAAGCAAGTGATTGGAGGACTGTAGAACAAGGTTCATTCTTCTCTGATGCGGATGGGCGGTTTTGTGTGGCGAAAAATCTATACGCGCCTGATCCAACTCTGAAAAAGCTAGACTTTCCAGTCCTATTGTTCGCGGATTGGAACAAAAATTCTAAAGAAGCAGCTTTAATGTACCGAATTGGCTTACGGACGTTTCCCACATTCGATGAGGTATTCAATGCTGAATGCAAGAAGATAAGTGAGATCCAAGATGATAAATCGGGTACTTCTGCTATATCTAATCTTTCTTTGAAATACTTCATTGATAATGCCGCATCTGCTGGCTACAATCTGAATGACATCAGTAAGAAACGCATTATTCCGACCTCAAACGGCTACAAGATGCCAATTGATGTTTTCACAGAACCTGGTGTCTCCTTGTTTGGTTTTCCCATAATTCAGAAACAGTTTGAGTCGGATGCGGCTAAATTAGGAATTCGTAAAAGACCACCTTTGCAAACTATTTTGAGTGCATTTATCCATAATGATAAATTCAGAACTATCGTCGACTCGCCTGAAAAACTAGACGTTGTACTGAGCTATTTATCAACACTATCAGGAAGTCTGACACAGAAAGACATTGAAATGCTTAGAAGTGTTGAATTTATACCTATATTCAGTGAAAAGCAAACGAAATGGTATTCGCCAGATATGGTATTCTTTCCAAATGACTCTGATACTAATGATATGGAGTATCTAAGACCAGTCCTTCCAACTATTAATGTATCACAATCAGCCAAGCCATTTTTACTTGCTCTTAATGTTTCCAACAGACCAACTCTTGCACAAGTCATGACGTTGTTAATTGAGAAACCGGAAGACCTGTATCGTGCGCTTGACTCTCCACAGATCTATGAAGGATTATTGATGCATCTACAAGCAAACTGGTCACAGATGCAAAAAGAGCCAAAGTTATTGGACGAATTAAGGAAATCAAGGTTTTTGTTAGGTATCAGATACTCTGAGAAGAACCCAGAAAAGAAGGAAGCGGGTCTAGAAAAAACTTTAGGACTCTATAAAGCAAGCGAGCTCACAATAGTGAACAATGTTGTAATCTTCAATCAATTCAAAACAAATGTTATAACTGCGCCACAAGTCAGGACCTTAGAAAGCTTTTATAGGTCTTTAGGTGTCCTCAGATTAACTGATTTACTAGAGCAAAAAGTTACAGTTGGCAAGCCTATCGATAATCCCAAACTGAGGGAAGATTTTGAAAATCACGTTAATGAGCGTTTGCAACTGTATAAAAAGAATGCACAAGACGAGGAAGCTTTCAAAAATGTAAGCTCTATCAAGGTAGAACTTGTTTCTAGTATCCATATCCGTAGAAATCTTCCCAATCAACCAATTCGGGTGATTGATACGTCGGCTTTCATGACGAAACAAATGTTGTTATACGTTGCTGCGCCCTCAAATTGTAAGCTTGAAAATTACAAATGGCTTGATATGGCAACCACCTTAAGCGATGGTATAATGAAGCGACCGACACAAGACAGTGCCATCATTTTTGAAGTTATACTTTCTAACGACTTAGAAACGCTAGAGGCTAAAGGTTATAACGTTGAAAGAATCCGGAACCAGACAGATTATGGGAAGTTCAATTTCACGCAGTCTCAAGCTGCTAATAATAAGCCTCCACAGGCTGTAAAGTCGCAAAAGAGCTCAGAATTGCCACCACCCTCATATGACTCTCATTTGCAAAAGCCTAACGGAGTTACGAAGCCAACTCCCCCGTCTCCAGCATTCAACAGTCAACCTAAGGGCTTGGCACATGCGCCCCCACCAGTGGTCCCACCACAAGCTCAACAATCTTTGAAATCCCTGTCTCAGAATTTGACCTCAGGTTCCAAAGACTCAAAGCCTGCTAAGAGCGGTAGTTTCTGGGATTTACTGAAACCGTCTGCGAAGTCTCAACAACCGACGACAACACCCACTCGCTCGTCCTCCAGACAGCCTGAGGTTCCTCCCCAGCAACCAGTAGTTAATTCTACCGCCACCAATAACGGTACAAACACTGTACGTACACGTGTAGCTGTAGAATCTAATCCTCAGGATAGGCTATCTCAAGCAGCAAATATGTCCAGAGGTTGTAACGAATCACAATTTCGTGCTCCTAAACATATTGACTCATTAGATCCTAGTGTATCCCAAGATACACCCGAGTTATTTGATCTTCAGCGTCTGGATGGAACGTCTGTTCCTCTTAAGGTGTATACCAGTCCAACAAATCCTTCTCCTCAACAAAACGAGAACGATTTAGCATCTGTTTTAACATCTCTATCCAAGGTATTCGGATGCTCGCTGGAAGCGGTTAGTATTTTCAGGTCTGATCCCAGCACTAAAGCCTTCAACAGGGGCGGAAGCTTGTTTTTCAACTCGTGTGCAAAAGTACCGTCGGATATTTCTACTTATGATTATTATTATCCCATATTTGCACATGAACTGGCCCATAACTTGGAATCTTCTCACGGTGCAAGACACACAGAACTAATGGGTTCGTATATTCAGGCAACTTTAGACGCCTACAAAGGTTTGCAGTGAAGATTCGTTGGAGTATTTGAAGTCTTATAGAATCCTATAGAATAAAACAGATTGTTGTAGCAGTAATTTTGCAGTATAATTGTTCTACTAAACGCTACTAGCGATTTAATTATTAAACTAAAATAGAGAAACCAAGCAATCAAGCTGAACTTATGATTCTTTTCTTGAAACAAATACCTATATAGTTTTGTAAATTAAAAGTATTTAGAGTATCCAGAGCTAATTGAATACAGAAATTTTATTTTTTATTTTTTTAATTTTATCCGGATACGATGATTTTTCCAAATATATTTGAATAAATGCACCCGAGAGCCTGGCTAGGCTTGGCTCGGCTTTCCAGGCTAGCTAGCTTTCACATTAGCCATAATGGACATTTGTGTTATATAAGCATACTCACCATGGTCGACAAGCCGATGGAGTTTCCTTCAAGTGACAGCGATACTTCACCTTCAAACACTTCTGATGCTGCTTCTGACAGCTCTACAAATGAAGAATTTGTAAATATTTCGGTGCCACGACTTGTTTCCTACGAAACGCCTCTCATCCCAGTCATTGTTGAAGGTTTACATGCTACAGCAGCAGGCCACAATTGGCTCGCCAACAACGGGAAAAATTTAAGATCAATCTCTTCTGATTCAGAATTGACTAGTGAAGAAGTTGATGCTGCTCTGCAACTTGAATTGCAGAAAGTGTGCCACTTCTTAGATGGAGGGCTTAGCCAGGGTTTGTATATTACACAAGCTCTAGAGCACTACGTGCGACTTAAGCTGAATGCTGGTGCCAGCAGGATTCATAGCGATGCAATTCTTCATGTTCTTTCTAAATTGCCCAATGGCGAAGAGGAATTAGTGTCCACAGCCCTTGCCAACCATGAACTGGTGAAAGTGTTTCCAGCACCTTTGAACAACGATGATGACGATGAAGTAGAGATTCAAAAGCTGTTTGATATTCTTTTCTGGTGGAATGGCTCGCCATTGGACGAACAAGGTAATTTTGACGCCTCTGAAGTACCTATTCTGAATAAACTTGCGAATTTGTTTGTAGTACATGGAAATGATTCTAATATCGTTGTTACACGGAAACTGAATCTTGGTAAATATACTGAAAAAGCACTTCCTTTAGTTAAGAATGCCTATGAAAAGCAATTCCAGCTGAAAAAGACCCTTTCGGATCTTACTAGCCAATTGAATAAAGTATACGTTTTCGAAGGTCAACAATTGCCTGAGACATTGCAGACTGCTGCTACCTCGTTACGGAAAAATGGTAATAAGTCTGCTGCTGATGAGTTGGAAAAGGAAGTAGAAAGAATAAACAAAGAGATATATAGACTCAGAAATGAAATTGGATCGGTCCAGCAACAATTATATGCAAATGAACAAATTCAAATCGATTTTGATAATGGTTATTATCTACTGAAGGCGATTGCTATTTTTGAGAACCCTGACAGACCTGTGCTGATGCTTAACGTAAGAGATGATGATTGGATACTTAAAGCTCAGAAAGAGCAGTATTCTATAAGGTTTGAAGAGGTGCAGGATTTGACCCAACAATCAAGCAATTTTATCGCTTTTTATGAATCTAGCAAGTCGATTCCCCACTGTGCTTCTTCTACTAACATGCAACAGTGGACAGCTAACGAACAGAAAAATAAAAATGAACAGCGTGAGAGTCCTGGAAATACTATTTTAAGTTTAAGTCATAATAAAGAGAAAGAATAAATAATGAAATTAACTACTATGAATCTTTTTTTTTTTTTTTTTTCGCTTTTTGCAATTTTTTTCGCTTTTAAGTTGGGCAAATGGGGGTCCATATAACATCCCTAAAGTTTCAAATTTGGGTCAGTTATAAATGCATGAACGAGCAACTCAGCAGCGCTCTTCCTTTTAACGGGTTCCGCTTGGAAGCAGCCATTCAAGAAGTCATTAAGATTTGCTGATACACCAGGGGGTATAGCAGGTGATATTCCTCTTCCTAGCTTGAAAATAGCTTGAAAAGCCTGTAGGTCTGGGAATGGATGTTTAGCTGTCAATAATTCTATAACAACGCACCCAAGACTCCAAATATCAATCTTTGTTGTTGCTGCTGAACCACCCTTGGCCACCTCTGGAGCCATCCAATAAGCTGTTCCCTTCATTGACCCGCGGTTCTGTTGTGTGTCTTCTACTTTACTGACTCCGAAATCGCTAATTTTGATATCATTATTAGAGTCTACTAAGATATTGGCACTCTTAATATCTCTGTGTATAATCCCTTTAGAATGTAGATAGGATAGTCCTTCTAAGCATTGATTCATGTAATGCTGGATCATTGCCTCTCTATAGGGTCCGTGATGGCTTATTCTGCTAGCCAGAGATCCACCTGAAACATACTCCAAGAAAATATTCAAATAGTTTCCCTCTTGCTTGAATCCCTGATACTGCACGATATGCTTGTGATCTAGATCGCGTAACGTACTGACTTCCATTCTAAGAGACTCGGTGAGCTCTTTTCTCAGTCTGTCACTACAAGACAAATCGATTTGTTTAACAGCTAGGATGTCACCGGTAAACTGGTTAAATGCAAGATAGACCGAACCAAATGAGCCTTTGCCAATCAGCTTACCTTTGAACCAATCTGTGGGACAACTAACCTCTTCGTTGAGCTTTTCAAAGAACTCTTCATCAATATCCTCATCCAGAACTAAGCTTTCGATATTCAAAGTTTGTGAAATAGAATCAACTAGACTATCAGACGTTTTTGAGTCCAATCCTTTTAAGATTGAAGCCGATGCAGTTGCATTGGATAGAAGACGTTGAGAAAATCTTGACTTTCTGACTGGTGTGACTTGATTTCTTTCATTGTCAAAGCATGTTGTTATCCGTACAGAGTTTCTAATACCTTTAGCTAGTTCAGAGGTATCCACGTTAGGGAAATATTCAGGTAATTTACGAGAAACTTCTTCCGAAGTTGGCCGATTATTGGGATTTTCAATCGAAATTAGTTTTGTATCCTTCATTTCACGGGAGAAATCATTCATATTCAAAGTATTGCTGTCATTCTCAGGAATGATCCAGAATTCTGAGCTCTTAAGGATACAAATTGCGTAAGTTAAGTCTTCATCGGTGTCATAAAAATCAAATTCGTCATGAATCCTGTATTTGAACTGCGGATCCAATTCGCAATGTTTGTGGAGTAAGGTCCATATATGAAGAACTTCTTTGCTTGTGGGTTTATCAACTTTAAAAGTTACAACAGTTTTGTTTGGTTCATGAAATTTTAATTGAACTTGTGGTTTTAATGGCAGCTCCATAATATCTGATTGCCGCAGTGTATGAGTGGAGTTTGGTGTCTCTGAGACTGAAGTGCTAGCACTGCTGTAGAATGACCTGCTTGATCGTCTAGATGACAAGGAGTCTATATCAGTCAAATTGGTATCACTGGTTCCTAATAATGTCCCGTTATCGAGAAAATTGCTCTTTTCGAATCCATTGGATATATTTTTGAGACTTTTAGAGTCATAAACTCCCTGGTTAAGCAAAAAGTTCTCCATATATTTTGATTCTTCGAGTTGCACTCGATTAACATCTATATATAACATCAATTCAGGATTCGGATTTTGCTCAATTGCTCTTTTTAATCGGATTCGATGACCAACAGAAGGAACAAGTGAATGCAAATTAGATTTCGACAGTAAAGGAATAAGATCTAATGATATGTTATGTGAACGGAAGGTGGGGTATAACTCCAACAATCCTAGGGAGTCAAAATATGCATATAGTTCAACTATTGCATTTTCTTTTAAATTTGTGCTGTAATTTACTGTCTGCAGTTCGCTTGCTTGTTTTGATTCTCTATTTTGAGAATATGAATCACTGTATTCCTGATCGACTATAAGACTACCATTTCTCTGAGAGGTCGTCTTATACTGACGAAGGAATTCTGCACGGTCTTTTGCGCTGAATTCCATAGAATCTCTTCAGAAATGTCCGTGCAGGTATAGATACAGCGACGTTGGAGTTATGGCGGTTTTAGGGTACGGGTGCTACAACGCGCAAGGCTTGTAGCAGCATACTAACAGTTTAGATAGACAGCTATGTTTCCTAGTTTGGCAATTCATCCTTAATTTTAAGTTGTTGAAGAAGATGAAATCTATTTAAAGTAAATTCAATTGCTATATGTAATTGTTTCGTACCAAAATGGATATGAAATTTTACCTCTAATTTCAGACCTCTTTAATGAGCACGGTTATGTCCTCTCGTTTCTCGTCTGCATGTTATTGAGCACTGTAATTTTATGTCACTCGGTGCGTATAATATGGATAATAATATGATTATAATTACAGATATGAATATATAGTGATAAATAACTGAGGAAGTGCTAGATATGTTATGGTTCTTTTAATTCGTTAGTGGTTCGGTTGGTTGAGCTAAGGTCATATATAGCTTCCAAACTTGCAAGGTCATACTTGCCTCAATTGAACGGAGCTAGAATTATCAGTGTGATTTCTTAGTCTGTCCGCTAGTAGTCTTCTGTATTCTTCTCTGAGAACCATATAGCCTCTGTCATTATCCAGACATATTGTTGAGTTATTTTCAGTTGGAAGCTCACACACATTCTCGGCTAAGGTTAACTCCGATAATCTACGCTTTGCGGTCTCACTTATTTCATTTAACACGCCCGACTCTAAGATATTTATCGGTAAGTCAAAATGAGGTTTTGCGGCAATCCAAACGCCAATGAATAGTAGTAGATTGCCCAGACCATCTAGAATATTAGTGCTAACCGCGTCATTTTTGAAACCTTGAAAAAGGATTCCGGTGTTCAAGTACATAAACAATGTAAAAAGAACGAAATGATGAGGAAGAACCTGCCATGCAGAGAAATACTGCAGGTTCTCGTACAGTAAAAGAATCTCTAGAACCCAACACACAAGTACTGCTGTAATTAGCAAAGAAGTATTGGTTGAATTTTCTGTGTAAACTAGTTGTAAAAGTGCAACCGATGCAGCACCTACCATTCCACTCAGCATAGTACCAGCGGACAGTTTTCTTAAACAACTTCCGGGATCGCGACATTGTAGTAAATGAGCAATAACACAGGATGATATCTCTAAAATGATCAATACTTTTGATTCTGTATTAAATACGAATGCGTACTTCTCTGAATATCCCTGCTCATCAAATTTCAATATTTGAAATAAAATGCCAACCATGGTTATTAGAGAACCCCAAACGGTAAGTCCTTGGTTATCTATTATTAGCGGCGGTAAAACACAATTTGAAAAAAGCGTAAACTCACCCAACGGAGAGATCATTCTTGATGACGATGATCCATACTGTACAAGATTCGTACATTCTGCTACCAGTAATAGTGATAGGCTAGAATTCCACAGTACTTTGAAGTCTAATGGCGGTAACCCATGAAGCGCTAAGTGTATCATCTCTCTCTTAGCATATTTTTGCAATTGAACAGAGGCGCCCAAAATAATATTGCTAATAAGTCCGATAATGATTGTCGTTTGGCCTGTAGATATATGATGTAGTGAATTCATGTTATATATTCAACAAGTTTTTATGCTTTTTCCAATGTAAACAAAAGAATTTGGCTTTTCTGTAAGTAAATAAACAATCGGCGCTAAAGTAAACACTCAATTCGAGTTTGTACTATAGCGTATCATACTACATCGGGAAGATGAATTCATAATTGAGCTAAAGTATAGCTCAATTAGCTTTTTATAGCAGTTGTATATATTCTAGAAATAACAGAGTAGAATCCTTCTGAAATAGATACATATGACATTGTCACATGCGAAAAATTATTGGGAGGTCTCGCCCAGCTTACCTGACAGTCACATCTTGTGAGTGCTATTTAAGTGTCGGTAAGTAAAAAATTAGTCTAGTGATTAGACTCAAAACAACCAATTGATATCCAGCAGACAATCTTGTTATAAGTATTTATATAAAACATTCTAGTGCAAACATAAATACAAAATATATTGCCAAAAAGGAAACATTTGCTTGATCAACAAAAAAAATTTATTATAATCATTGTGCGGGGAATTAAACTCCGTTTAACTCCTCATACGGGGGTCGAACCCGTGACCTTGGGATTAAAAGTCCCACGCTCTGCCAATTGAGCTAACGAGGACTGATTGTTGAATGCAGCTTTTGTGTAAGAATTATATAGCGAAAGTGAAAGTAAAGCACAGATCCAGTTCTTGGCTATTCTACTACTAGTAGTTACCGAGTTGGTTATCGGCATATATGATAAAAGGTAACATCGAAATCTTGAGAAACTATTAGAAAGTTCTGTATGTGAGATATATTGCCAAAGGAATCAAAGGTTCGCGAATGGCACACATTTGTAGCTTATTTGTTCGAGAACATGGCGATTGAGCACAAAACTGAAGTCGCCTATTTAAAAATAGATCCATAGCAGTAAGGATTATTCTCCTTGGAACTCGAAAAATACAAAAAAAAATTATATTCAAATTTAATGTGCATAATGAAAAAATGAAAATTTACGTTGGCACTTAATACATAATGCTACTACTAGCTAGATACTTTTTTCCCGTTTCCTCTTTTATTCTTCTTCATGCGTTTACGTGCTGCTAGCTCTGGTGCTGTAATAGCTTCTATAGAACGCTTAGCTCTGCGATCCGCACGTTGTTGCTGAACTTGTCTTTTGGCTTCGGTATACTTTCTGAGATATTCAGAAGTTCCGAGCGCCTTATCGTAAATAGATAGAACTTCGTGAGCAAGATTTCGTAGATCTTCCTGAGCGTTTTCCATCTCAAGTTGGTCGATCATCACAAATAAACTTCTGATGATTTCTGAAGTCAGTCCCATATACGACTCTTTAGGGAGTATTTTTGGTATAGTCGATAAAACTTGTAGGCATCCTGTTTTGCCTCCTTTCAAATCGTCAGAGCTGATATCTGATCTTATCAACAAGCAGATTTTAGTAACAAGTTTCTCCAGCTCGGATTGAGTGATTTTAGGAATGATATATACGAGAATTTTGACAGATTCCTTTGCATCACTGGGAGACAACTTTGGAGCACCAAGTTGGCGTACAACTTTTCGTCCCATGCGGCACAATAATTCTTGATCGTATTCTTTTGAAGTAAGAAGCTCCTGAATACACCTCGTAGCTCTAGCTCTCACCCAAGGATGAGGGAAGAGAAGAACACCTTCAATCAACGCAATATCACCAACATTGGTTCCAAGAGAGAGGTAAACGAGCTGCCAATCTATCGGTTCGCTGGTGTAGTCCTTATTGCTCTTATCAGCTGAACTCAAAATGACAGTTGAAACTTGCTCGATTGCTTTTACAAGTCCCCCAGCGTCATTATCCTTGAGGTTCTCTAGCAGCATTGGAGCAATCTCTAAGCCACCTCGGACAAGCATAGATCCTTTTGATTTTTGATTCGAACTGAGCCATGTTTTGCAGTATTCCACCATTTGCAATTTAGTTTCTAATGAGGCTGATTTTATAAGCTCTCTCAATAGATCTGCAGATTTCAGACGACATTCAGGTTCAGGATCTGAAACTAAAACAAGAACCAAATTGGCATAAAACTGGATGAAAGCCGATTCAAGTTGATCAACACGAACCTTTTCAAGAAGAAGACGAACCATCTCCATAGCAGACAACCGCCCTGAACTACTGGCATAGCGGAAATTCGCTGCCAGTGAAGCCAAATGTCTATCCAATCTTGTTTGACCAAGAGGATAAGACGAAATAAATTGTAGATATGCGGCACGACTATTGCTACGGATGTGGTCACTTTGATTTTGTACTAAGACCTCAGAAAGACGATCCGCAAATGAATAAACCTGCGGAAGCATTACCTTCTTACCAAATACAGCTCTAGCAAATGACATTGCTGCATTTTGACGTTCAGGTTCATCAAGGTCAGGTTGCAAATGCTCTAGTAGGAATATAATAGCCTCAACGGGAACATCGTACTCAGGAATACGTAACAACACTGTGATTAACTTGATAGCTGACTGGCAAAGGGGTGACGCAGTATTTGGACTAGTCTCAATTAATTCAAATGTACGCTCTCCTAATTTTTGTAGAACCTCACCCAAATCAGCTGGAACCCTAAGGGAAGTTATTGCCAAGCGCAAACCAGCTATTTGAACATCTTCATGGCTAGACTGAATCGCTCTTAACATAATTGGTGCTAAACCCTTAACATTTGCTGGTGTCAATAATCCTTTTCCAGAGCCTGCAGAACCACCCACCGTACTTGTCAACACACTACGTAACAAGTTCAATGAAAATGATTGCAGTAAATGCAAGTTTCCGTACTCGCGAATTTTAGGGGCCTGTAATTTTAGTTTTACAGTAAAGAACTGTTCACTTTCAAGTTTTGCTTGTTGCCTTGCAGCGAGAGTTCCTGAAATAGGTTGTTTACTACTCTCAGCCTCAGCATCTTCAACTCCATTGACTTCCTGCTCACACTTTGTATAAATAGTATAACCAAGAACAACAGCCTCTTGTGTTTGAAAGCGAACATTACGATTAAGACCTACTGCGATGTGATTCATCAATTGCTCACCTTTGTGTTCTAGCCTCGTGCTCAACTTATGCGATGAAAGGTATTCTCGGACTGGACCAGTGAGGAAACCCAGCTTTCCTAGAGAAACGTTACTGGCGATTATTTCTGCTGTATCATAGCTCTTGTGCTGTTTCACCTCTTTGGCATCAGTAAGATAATTCTCGTTGTCTTTTTCTTCACCTGCGGAGCCAAATATGTCATCTAAAACCGTCGCAAAAGCAACCTCAGCACTTTCATCCAAGTCACCGGGCTGCAGGATATCATTTGACTTCAGTATTGCTAGCAAATAATGTACGGTGTAGCCCAGAATATGCCTCTGCAACCCACCTCTAGAAAGGGCGCTGCGCATTTCGTAAAATACAAATCTAAGGTACTTGACAGGGAGAAGACGGACCACTCTGCCTAATGTTTGACGAGCAATATCTCTCATTTCAGGCTGCTTAGCTCTCAGAAGTTGGCAAATAGTTGTCAACTTTCCAGGGAGTGATTGTTCTAGTTCTTCAGGAGATAAGGCGATCAAAAAGTGGACCATGGCGACGGCAAGCGGGATTCTATCAGGAAGATCCTCATGTTCATTAGCCCTCCGTGTCAGCAGCTCTTGCACAGGGTTCACAAAAGACATAATATCTGCTTTCTCCATTGATCCATCTTTTGGAACAGCTTCAGCAATACTAGCCAATATACGAACTGATCGGCGTGTCTCTACTTTATCTTGTGAGTTCTTAATGTTACGAATCCATCTCTTTACTATGGATCGATACTGTCCGATTGATACACGTCTTAGCAATTCGGTTAAAGTACGTAAAGAATCATCTGCCAAGTTGTTCAGATCACCATTCTTGCTTCCAGACAAGAGACAGAGATTCTCAATCAAAGGAATTAAATACTTGACTGGTTCTTCATCTAGTGTTGGAGCAAGTTTTCCTAGTCTTTGAACAGCTCGTCTTCGTCTGTGTATTTGGACGTGGACAACGTTGATGAAGAAGTCAGCTTCTTCGTCACCCTTAAAGAGCAAAGGTTCTAATGCGAGAACTCTGCTTCTAGCGAGCTGTCCAAGAATAGAAACATAAAGGTTCCTGAATTTATCATCAGGTTCACGTAGACCACGTAATAACAAGGGGAGGACGATTTCGTGAATCAGACTACTATCAGGGTTCTGCTCAATAAATTTACAGACTGCATATCGGCCGTTGTTTCGAAGAGCCAACTCCTCTGGATCTTTCATGAAGAACAGCATACAATATAGTAATGGAATCCATTCGTGTTCTGTGAGTACAGGTTCTCCTTTGACATTCTCGGTGATACGTTCGAAAGCGTCCGATCTGCGACCAAAATCAGGTTCACCCAACCTAGTATCATCATAAGAATTGAGCTCCGCCAGCAACTCAGCTGTACGATGGAACTTTTCGCCACCTAAAATCACTGAGATAGACTTATAGCATTCGACCAATCTTTCTCTAGCTTCTCTAGCGACAAAAACTCTGAAAAGAGGTGCTAGCTGGTGATATGCCAATTCTTCTGTTTCTTGAGGACAATCTTTGTTTGCCAGAAGCTTTGCGAGTGCATCCAAGATTGAAGACTTCACATTCAGCGGGACCAGGCGAGAAGGTTGTTGTAACAACTTAAGAGAGACCTTACTTAGATCTCCAACAGATTCAGATTCGAGGAAGTTAGAAAGACCACTTACGCATTGCACCGAGAAATTAAGAGTATCAGGCGTGAGTTCTCTATCCAGTTGCGCCGGTAATAACTTCAACAATAGAGTTGCACCACTGATGGGTTCTTGAGCATTTACAGGCCAATTTGTAGCCAAATTAAGCATCAGCTGAATGATAGTTTGTAGCACCGGCTCTTTTATCGAGATATTCTCTAAGCAAGAGACTGCCGCTTCCACAAAAACCTTAGGAACAAATTGTACAAGCTCTGGCTCGGCTGCAACAGCCACGAAAAACTTCAACACTGTAGAAGGTGTTTCTTTGTTTTGCTGAGCAAAGTTATCTAATTTTGGGATCATGAGTTTATTCAAAGTAGGGAAAAGAGGTTCCCACACAGCTTCACTAGGGATGCTACTTAGCATTTCAGTAAGCGACTTGGCCGCCAACTGCCTAATAACACGATCCTCATGATTTCCGGAGTCTGCAGCAAGTATAGGGAATATACCTTCAGTGCATATAAGAGAGACAACAGGCTTGGCATCGGCTTGAAGTATATGTACACTGTCATATATAAGTGAAAGGTAACCAATCAGTTGTCTTTTTCCACCACGCTCTTCACTTGGTACATTATCATCATCATCAACGTCATCACCAGCAGCAGCAGTGTTGTCCTTTAGGTCGTGCACCCTTTCTAAGTGTTCATGTGCCAGCTCAAAGAATAGAGGAATACATTCAGGGAAAGAGTGGAGTGAATTAATAGCGGCACTACGGAAGTTACGCTTACCACCACCAACCGCACGGCCATATAAAATTCTAACAAGAAACGGCCGAATGTCATCAGCATCATCAGAATGAAGTGTAGTTTCACCATCACTGCTCAATTGGATGAGCTGATCGCTAAATTGACTATTATCGAGTAGTGCCATCATTTGCTCACGGTACTTCCTTAAGGTAGTAAAGCTGTTGATGGTCAATAAACATTTCAATGCAAGTTTCTGGAGTGGTGTATGTCGAGAAGCTAAGAAAAACAAGTACTTATCCTGTACTTCAGCAAAAAGCTCAAGCTTGTGGGGTTTCGTGAATTTAGAGAATAAATTCAGGATTATTTCTGTGCGTTTATAGTCACTTTCAGTAGCATTAAGAAGTAAACTTACTAGCTTATTAGCGAGATTCTTTTCAGCAATTTTTGGAATTGCACACAAAACATTCATTCCTAAGAAGAAAATGTCTTCATAAAGCACCGGCTCAATGAGTTTACGGCATCTTCTCTTAAGTCCGTCCTGAGGAGAAATAACATCATTAATAACGCTATTATGAATCTCCTCGATGCTTTGAAGGTTTGTACAATTCAAATCCCACGAAAGAGGACCATTTTTCTTTGAAAAGTCCGTAAAACTATCCAAACTTGGTTCGCTACTATTTTCATTTGTTTCTGGATTAACAAATCGGAAAGCAAGATCACAAACATCCTGCGCACTAGATTCAGCCAGTACAGCAATGTTTTCTACAGTAGCTGTAGAAACAGGCTGCAATCTAGAAGTTAGCATGCCAAAGAAGAAAGCAACGATTGATCGACGTAACTTGTCAGAAGAAGCATGTCGCAAAGCGAGTTGCCTCAATCTATTGTTAATATCACGAGCGTATTGAAGCTCTAGCGGCAATTCATTAATCAATAGACATTGCTGCAAGAGATCATGCTCGTCGATGGACATTATACACCTTAGTGCAGCTGCACGCAACTTTCTGTCACATGAATACAGACATTCCTCGAGCTTTGGACTACTGAAAACCAGGTCACCATATGGAACTAGCGTCTCCAATAACTCAACTGTGAAAGGAAGCTTATCAACCAGCAGTTTAGCGAATTTTTTTGGTCTTCCAGCAATTTCAAATAGCTGAGCAGCCACCATGGACATAACTTTCTGATCTTCTGAGTTGAGGCTTAAAACCTCATTTAACAGTGCTTCAGCTTCATTTGCGTTCATAGAGGGGTTAAATTTTAGCGAACACCATAAATTAAACAATTCAATAGGATGCTCAATGTTAACGCCTTTGGAAGCTTTATTTTTGATTCCTGTATCTACATAGATCAAGGTATTCATCCAGCTACCTAAATCGGGAAGTTTCGAAGAGAACGTTTGCAAAATTTGTGGATTCTGTGAATTGACAAGTTCTAGGTACAGCCCTAGTGCGTTATTACTCGGACTATTATTCAAAACTTTTCCCATGTACTTATGGATCGAGCCCAGATCAGCGAAAGAGGTTAGTGAGCATGCCGCTAGAGCCCAGGCGCTATCCGGAGTCTCATTGATATCAGTAGTTTCTAAAAATGTACGGAATAGAATATCGAAATCTGGAACACGGTCACCCTTTCTCAACCCAGCAAGAACAAAAAATATGATAGGTTCCTTACCACCGTATTTAATTGCGACATCAAAAATAGGGCCTGAAGTCTCTGCTCGAACATGATGCAGTATATCTACTAAGATCATCGCAGCTAATTCAGCGCAGTCTTTCTCCAGACTGACACGCAAATACACGTCTAACATGTCTGTAGCTTTTGAGTGTAAAGTAATATTCGGGCCCTTAAGTGTGCCAGATAAAAGTTGAGATGCAGCTGAGAGTTGCTGTTGTGTGTGTTTAGATTCACTTTCCATGATGCTATCAACAATGTAGCTCACAATTTGTACAAGACTGTCACCTTTGCATTTGCGAATTAAAAAGGCCATACTTTCTGCTGCAAATCTTAAGACAAATCCACGTTGCTTGGAGCCACCAAAAATGGGCAACAAAACGCGATAAGTCGGTACTAAATTGGTACACAATAAACGGGAAAGATACTTGAAAAGATACGCTAAACTGTTGAACGCATTCTCAACAATAAACACCTTACTATCATCACGCTGAAATGTTTCGATCAAATAAAGACATATTTTCAAACTTCTTTCATAATAAGGTTCAAAGTCAGAGCCCAAATCCCTAGCCAAATTTACTAGGAGATCAAGAAGCGGTTCAACGCTGTGCTCATCAGTCTCAAGACATGCGGATTCCAGCATATCAAATATCTTATCTGAATTGTAAATGATCATAGGCAAGGATAGGGATAATGGAGCACACTTTTGCGCGAAAGTTGTGTACTTAGCAGCCAAATTTATTTCATTCCAGCGGTCTAAAGCATTCTTAAAGAAACTATCAGCGTCTGAATCAACGGCATTTCTTTTACCTTCACTTCTACGGATAGGATCAATACGAATTGATGCTACCCTGTCGGTAAATGAAACATACGTATGTTCCTTAGCCATTTTTTTTTAAATGGTGCTGATACTCAGGTTAGTATTTTTCAGGTTAGTTAATAAAAGCCTGCCAAAAAAATTACATAACTGAGGAATATACCCTTTCCCTGGAACAAGACCCGTCTCTATGGTATGAGAATAAACCCATAGTCCAATATGAGGAATACTAGTCAAATTCCACCACAATAATTTGAAAATATTGAATCAGAATGAAAAATAGAATAGAATTTTGTCTGTAGTAATTATATTAAGTATTGTTAGTTTAATGTGTGGGCGTAATAGATGATAATTTCGTGCTGAATGTGTTTGTCTCATTTCATATCCTCAATTGATACTAAGGTTATATCAGTGTATGTAAAAATCTAGAACTGCATTATTTCTATCAATAATTTGAATAAAGCATGACGTCTAGTGCTGCTATGTTGTCGATTTTAACCAACTTAGTATTAAGGGCAGATGAATAGATAAACAATTGCAACTTGTCTTTTCTATTTGCAACTTTCTTAAAGGACTCGTACTTTAGATGGTATGTTTACTCCTAAAGTTCCAAGCTGCATCTGCTTCCAGGCCGATGCTGGTACTGATACGGCAGGTTTTAATTATGGTACTACTATTTCAAACTAAAAAAACTGTATTTATTAAAGATTTAGGAAGTTGATTGAACCTCTTGCTATCTAAAGTAAAACAAATTACAATAGAGTGCGTAAGAAGGAGAAAATTTTGTTTGCGAGAAACTATTTCCTATAAGGGTAATATACATAGACGTGCACGCATGAGTATGGTGGTATTCGACTCTAGCCGCTCTAATTGATACTTGTAGAAGTCTTCCGTGATTCTTGTCAATAGAGGTATCTCTAAAGTAGTATAAACCTGAATGCAGATATAATATAATATAATATAATATAATAAATAATTATCTACTCCATATGCTCTCATTACTCCAACTTAGTTGCATCTAGACCCGAACTGTTTTGAGGTTGGCGACAACATGAGACCTGCAGCCTGGATAATTATGACGGAGATAAACCGATTTGCTTGAGACCCAAGAAAAAGCAAGCGGTCAAGTTTTGAGAAAACTGCAATGATTGTCTAGATGGAGCACCTACTATAGGAGTTAGAATGTAAATGTTTCATCTTTATAGAACAATGTAAAACAAAACAAGTAACAATACTAATGATATCCAAAGACTTGCTAGTAAATGAGAATGTAAGAGCTCCAGAACTCGCATCAGAAGTAATCAACATCGAAATTGAGTAGAATAATAAATAAATGAGTTTTCCGCATTAAAAAATTTGGAAAGAGGTGAAAGTACACTTTAAATTGTTTCAAGTGTACCACCTTCTGTTTTCGGTTTCTATGAACAGCTCATCAGTTTTCATTTTTATTCTTGTATTTAAAAACTGCTCACACAACTTAACATGATCAGCTTCTTTATTCATCATTGACTTCGTAATCTCATCAGTCCTTTCAGTATCACTTTGAATACGCGATGTTACAAGCTTTATGGCAGCAGTTCTAGAGAATGGCTGTAATGCCTGCATCATATCGCACTCCGCTTGTGCTAGCTCTTTACGCAATTTTTCTTCAGCAGATTCTAGCGTTGACAAGTTTCTGTGCTTTTCCCGAAGCTCTTCAATACGTTGGCTAATAGACTCAATGATTTTAAGGTTTTGTGCAACTATAGTTTGAATCTGGATACGAGTGCTACTAGGGTATATATCTGCGATAGTATCTACTGCATTTGGTTCATCAAGCAGTGATTGCAAATTGGATGGTGACAATTGCTTTATTTGCTGTAGGAGATATTCATCATTCATTATTGTTTAAGGTTCCACCCTATTAGCACCTACTCAACTAGTTAGGTTGTTATAGCTAGGACCTCGATATGGATCTTTACTCAGCAGTTCTGTGACCTGGGTGGGATAGTATTAAGCATATTATTTCTCTACTGTTCCTTGCAACATATATAATGTAGAGTTAGGTATAAAATATCATATAGAGTTGAGTTCCTATTTAGTTTCACGAGTTCAGGATTGGTCAGATACGTTATATACGGGCGCTATTGGATACCACAAATGAGTTATTATATTGTGTCGAAGGCTACCCTGCTATTAGGCAATCGTACTACATATACTTTACTCTCCTAAACTGGAAGTGCATGCTTAGGATAGGTCCCTAATATGGGCCTTTACTGAGCTATCATATGACCCGGAGACAGCCTATAGCAACTATATATTTTTTATTTTTATTTTTATTTTTCTATGCAGCGTATATCATATAAGGTGAAACAGATAATTATAACTGTAAACAGGGTTTCTATGTTACGCGTCAGTTACTATCAGATACTAGTATAATAAGAGATGATATTCGATCTAAAGAAGTAATTACAGATAAAATATCATATCATTGCAATTGCGTTTTATACTTTATGGAAATAAGCTGCATGGTACACACTAGTTGCTCTAAGTGAGCCCGAATTTCGGGTATCCTCAAGGTATCAGCATATTACGTTATATCATCGATGGGACGTATTTTATATTTGTGTGCACCTTGGAGGGGGAGCTAGGCATCCAACTAATATAAAAAGCAGTAATATGAACTCTTTAAAAAATCTGGGTCATTTGTAGCTACTGGACAATAAGTTTCTGTTGACTTGAAAACCTCACCATGGCTAAGAGCGTCTAGGGTTACTTCTAAAGGGCAAGGAGAACATGTTTACTTTCTGGATCGCGTCGCTGCACTCTTAGGATTAGCATTTAGGTTGGATGTAGAAAATAAGTTATAGCACCGGGCTTAGAATTTTTTTTTTGTTACTAGCACTTGTTGAACTCACTATCAGAATTTGACTACTTTTAAATCCTGATAGCATACTGCACTTGGGGGAAGGCAAGTTACGGGGACGAACTCAACAGCAAAGAGCAATACTTGATACATTGCTTTTACCTCAAACTTAAAAATAGTACATAGCGTGTTTTTTCCGACCTACATTGCTTTGTGCAAGTCTTTATTAACTAGCCACTGTATAGACTGATTGTATACAACAATTGTGTCTCTCAAATCAAGCAACAATTTCTGTGATTTCTGTGATTTCTGTGATCTTTTGATTTTTCAATGCAGCATTCTTCTGTGATTTCATCGCATAAAGCTGTGACTATAACCTTTTCAAATTACGGACTACCAAACAAGGTGTTACAAGCGGTAGAGTACGAACTACCACAACCTGGTTTGGGTGAAGTAACCTTGAAATTAATCGCAGCACCCATAAACCCGGCTGATCTTAATCAAATTGAAGGAACATTCGCTAGTAAACCTGAATTTTCCAAAAGGTTTGGCTGCAGCGAAGCTGTAGCTGTTCCAGGGAATGAAGGTGTTTTTGAGGTTATTGCATTGGGGAAAGCAGACTCAAACGAACTTTCACTAGGAGATTGGGTTATTCCGAAGACTGCAAGTTTCGGTACATGGGCTACTTTCAAAAACGCTAAGGTGAGTGACCTGATTTCATTGGGCAAACCAAATGGGTTGACACCTTTGCAAGCTGCGACAATAGCCGTTAATCCATTAGCTGCTTATAGGATGTTGAAAGATTTCGTTGAACTTGAGAGAGGTGATTGGTTTATTGTTAACGGAGGAAATTCTGGAGTTTGTAGGTTATCAGTTCAGTTGGCAAAGCTCTGGGGGGTTAGATCTATCAGTGTTATAAGAGATGATGGAAATCTGGGTGAAGTGAAACAAGAGTTACACGCACTAGGTGCTGATCATGTTATAACAGAGGAGCAATTAGCTGGTAGCAACATCGAACGCGACGTAAATGAATGGACTCAAGGCAAAATGTGCAAATTGGCACTTAATTCTGTTGGTGGTAAGTCATCTGCCAACATCGCATGCCAACTAGCTGATAAGGGAACTATAGTCACCTACGGTGATATGTCCAAAAAACCTGTCGAGATTCCCGCATCCTTGTATATTTATAAAGATATCGTTTCTCGAGGATTTTGGGTAACTAAATGGAAAAAGAATAATCCTAAAGAATTTGAACAATTAATACAGAGTGTTGCAGCTATGTTTAGAGAAAAAAAGCTGAAGCTAACAGCAGTAGCATCAGTGGACTTACTGGATGTTGAAAAAGTTCGTTCCGATGAACTGCTTTCTTTGTTCAAGTCATCAATTGCCAAAAAAGGTAAAAATGTGATCGTTGTTAAGTAAAAAATCTGAACCCTTCATATCAAAGTGCCACTGAAAAACAACTTCATGTACCTATAGTCCACCTCTGTATAGATCTAGCAGAATTCCTTCAGTGAAACGTATGATGGGTACCAAGTACTGATCCTATATATATGTATATACATTGTTGGAGGTTAACCTCCTATTACTTCATCCTAGACTAGACTAGATAATGTAGTTATATACCTTCATAACACTAATAAGAGATCATCATAATTGTATTCTTCTACAGGTAGTTATATAGTTAAACAATTTAAATAATTTCTATATGAACCCCTGACTAGTGCATCAAGGTCTGTAGCTCCATAATTTTGAAAACTGAATTTGTTACTAACAAAATACTTTTGAACAGTATCCACATTAAAATGTGCCTGATTAGTGCGTATTCATGATTTTGGGCTGGCTAGAAATAGACTGACTTGTGCACGCAGTTAATACTTCAATGTTAGAGCCCTATAGAACCAAATTAACTGCGTTGGGACATTATTCATCAGCACCCCTTGTGTACACAAAAGGTGCATAAGGGCAAGGTACGTTGTACAGGTAAACAACAAACACTGCTGTAAACATATTTCGAACAGTTAACCTAACAAGCCGAGAATATGTACACTATATCTTTGGCTCGCAAGTCTGTTGCGAAACAATCCAACCAGCCTTGGATTTTCGAGAATACTCCCGAGGCTATTGTATGGCATCAAGCGGAGGCCTTATCGCCGACGGGGTTCTCGAAGAATAGTTTGCTCCTTGATCCATTAGTAGAATTACAAAAAACTAACGAAAATATTGTTTACACTACTAATGCTATCATTGTTCGTACCTCTGATCCCTCTAAGGTGTACGATCACTACTCTGCGTATGATCATGTAGAGGTGCCTTTGAATTTCAGAGTCCAGGACGAGTTCAATAAGAACGAGTTGAGTGAAGAATTTCAAAACAATCTTTTGAAACTCTCAACTTATACCCAAACTTCTATTTCTGTTACGCCTAATTTTGTTTTGCACATCTACGGCAAAGAGAAAAACGTAGCTTACTGCCAGTATAAGCTTAATGTTATGCTCTACGAAATAGACGGATTTAGCATACATAGATTAGAGTTGCCTTTTGCATTTCACTCCCTGATTTCTGGCCGAGATCGGGCTAATTTGTGGACCTTGTACGATCATACTGGTGTGAACATTATTATGCCGCCAAATGATCCCCCTAACAAGGTAGTTGTAGATGAGATTTATCTTGTCGGAAACAAAGCCCAGATCCTTATGGCTAGTGAACTTCTTGATAATGCGGTAATCTCTAAAGTCATGAACTCTTCTCCTACCACTAAAGATCGTGAGGTTTCCGATTTTGTTTGCGATATGCTGAATATCAAATACAAAAAAGAAATTCAAGCTATCATGGTGAAGTATGGTACCTTCGTTCAAATTCCTCCTTATGGTCGCAGAGGGAATCTCAAATTCTCTGTGCTTGGTTGCAGTAAGGTCGACATTGACAGCACCATTTCAGCTGTTGAGAAGCTTAGCAGCTCTGTTTACGTGGCTGAATTTGCAGCTTTAAATGTTGATCAGCAAATCAAATTGACCGCTAATTCCCACGTATCCTGTTACAGCTCCAACACAACCCAAATATATGGCCTTAACACAGAAGTTAAAGCTGCCATTGAACTACTGGAGCAGAACACTGGTGTATCTGTATACATGGAGCAGCCGGTTGGACTACTCGACTTTATTCTTGGTAAGAAACAAGGTAAAATGTCTAAAGTTGTCAACGGGACTGGAACCTCCATCTCAACTGAAAAACTGTATCCTCACAGCTTCCACCTAGTATTGAGTGGACAATCCTCAACATCTACATTGCAAGCTCTGTGTCTTTTAGAGAACGAGCTGCCTGCTGAAGCAATGCTGCATATACCTGAAGTTTTCCACAAACAAGTCATTGGCCAAGGTGGTTTAACTATCCAGACCTTGATGAGAAAATACAACGTATACATGAGATTTGAGAATACTGCCAAAGAGAGATACCCCAACCAGCTTGGAAATTCTCAGCCCGAGAACGTTCTGATCAGATGTCCCAACAAGAATAAAGAACAAATTGAACGCGCTGCTGAGGAGCTACTACAGTTTGTAGAGAACCTCGATAAGGCACATGCTAAAGTTCAGCTAACTCTTCCTAGAAGTGACAGAAGATTATTATTAGCTATGAGAAGTGGTGTCATTCGTGATGTAGAGATTAACGCAAATGTTGCTATAAGAATTCCGACTGTCGAATCGATGCCGCAGCTCATAACCATAAGTGGTCAAACCAAGGAGGCAGTTGAGGAAGCTACTAATATGCTCAAGGAAAACTTGCAGAGTATTAATTACGAATTTAGAATTCCCTGGTCGCCAAGATTCACTCAGGTTGTTGGCAACGAAAGCTCGTTTGCTGAAGACGTTGTTGCTCCATTATACCTAGAATTAGGTGCCGAGGTGCAGACCTTCGAGGAAGTCAAGATGATGGACGATGAAGGCGTATATTCCCAGATTGTTGTTAGTCTTTTGGATCGTACAGATAGTTTTGGTAAAATTTTCAACGTCATCACCAACTATTTACGCATCCACAAGTTTGATATCGTTGATTACGGCGAGATTTCTACGAATGCTTTCAGTGTTGCAGGCGTTGATGAACTGAATGAGGCAATTAAATCTAAGAATTCCGATTCCAACACGGTTGAGATTATGCATACCCAAGAAAACCACTACATTCCTTCAATAATTTCTCCTCATAGGAACGCTCTTGAAAACAAAGCTCAACCTCAAATTCTACGTTCTATTCTTCAAGACTCTCCAGTGCGTCCATTAATGTCGACTCCAAGAGCTCCTCAAATTCGTGTTTACAGCAATAATGAAACCCCGATCAAACGCAAAGCCAATATTAATGGAAATGCGGACATCAATAGAAGACCAACTACTGCTGTTAATACAGCTCAACCCAAACTCGACCTTAAGCCCCGTCGTGCTGCTACTAAGTATAACCGTCTGTTCTAACAGGTTATTCTAGGGCATTTTGATACATTATACCATAACAAAGAATTCTTACTTTATTTCCAATTAAATACAGTACAATACAATTATAATACCATTCAACACCAAACAAATATCCAAGCGATGTATAAACGTTTCTCGAAAAATATTCGTTTTTTACGTTGTGACATTCATTTAAATTCCAGTAGAATTACATTCTCTTTGCAATAAACCTATAATACCCTCTAAAATGCGTGAAATCAAAGCAGCAGCAGCAGCAGCATTATTATTAACTGAGCCTAAATGACTATTGAATACATGTAACTATATAGTGCTTAGAGATTTCGCAATTTTTATTACTACTGATTTCATAAATATAACAGGTTTTGTACATTTTCTAAATTTTTTAAGTTTTCTAAATTTCATGAATCTTGGTATTTAGGTTTTGAATTTATGTATGCTCTGGAACTTCTCGTTTCTGGAGTTCAAGTATTATTATTATTATATCAACGAGTTCAGCCTTAAGCTTAAGCCAGATCCAAATCCTGGTTAGTAATCACCATGCCTGATAGTGCGCCTTTGAACGTAGCTGCAGCTACAGTTGGATTTGAGCTTGATACAATTACTCCTAGGAGTATTGCAGGCGTTAGATATGTTCGTCATCATGAATGGTTAGATCATGTCTTAGAAAACCCCTTGCCTGTTTATTCTATTGTCCCCCCTGTGGTAGGCGAAGGGCTTAGCAGTGAAGCCTTAGATGAAAGCATTAAGAGAGCAGAAGCGGAGATTGCAGAACTTAAAAAAGAAGAAGAGGAAGGATGGAAATTCAATGTTAATGAGAAAAAAGCACAGGTACTGAGTAATGCGATCAATAGACTGCGCAATGAATTTGGTACCGGCTCCGTAAGCGAGATCCAACAGGAAGTCGAACAAGCTTTGGATGTTAAAATAGAACCTGCCCAAGCAATGAGACCCGTGAAAATTACATATAGCAGAGACGCCTTGAATGCTGAGTCCAAGACAACTGATGCCGATATGGTAATGTAGGTAACACACCACACTCCTCTCACACTCCCTGGTCTGTCGGCTTAATCATTTTTTAAACATTACTCTTTGGTCTGTATGAAACGACCGGTTCATGCTGGTTTACATTTATTTATTCTATTCTATTTTATATTATTTAATTTAGTTTAATTTTATTCAATTTAATTTTATTCAATTTAATTTATTTAATTGGTTTTAATACAACTTCGTTGTTGTGTGTGGTTTACCTTCTGCTTAGGGTTTTTTTAATATCACATTTGAAATTTATTTACAGTGTTTTCAAGTTATTAAGATTTATAGACTTTCTATTTTCCTTTTTAGTTTTAGTTTTCTTTTTCTTTTTGCTAGGCTTTTTTAAGAACTAATCTAATCATTTTTATTGAAGAATGCCGTGACTTTTTGCACAATGTTCGAGCACAAGAGTACGGCTAAAATACAAGCAACGTCAGTGGTAACTAGCGCTATGGCGCCAAGCATGAATCTAGGCGCAAAAATCTTCCAAGCCATTAAATGGCGCCTAAAAAGAAGGGCTGCTAGCATTGACGCCAACGTCCGTGTACCACTAACAAAGGTTGTATGTGCCATAGCAGTACCAAGGAGCATTTCGGCCTTAATAGGCTCCTTAAATGGGCTCCGTCTCCATAATCTGTACAAAGTTGTTGGAAACGCGCAGATCAAGAACGGGCCAATTTGATTAAGTGTGACAGCCAGCACTGACCAGAAAGAAAAGGCCGTCTTTGAGGCAGAGAAAGCAATATCCCATTGGATAGAAGGGATAGTTGCTTGGTGGCCAGTAGCAAAGAAGGTAATATAGGCTAACATTTCGAACAGCACTGGTGGCAGTAGTGAGTCTTTAGCTCCGCCTAAATCGGTAAGGTCTAAAATAGCCAGAATAGCGTACACCATCCCTACAAGAGAGATGATTCCAGGCGGCTTGTTCACAGGAATAAGCGACCAAAGTATGCAAAATATAGGTAAGATAGCGTATGAGCCATAAATATTCATAATTCCGGCTAGTCTTTTTATTTTGCCTGTCTTATCAAGCACCAACTGGAACAACGGCGGACTCTTCCACCAAATGAATAAACCAAACGCGACGCCAAGGGACAACAAAGACCTCGCTAGGAATATTCTAGCAGTTTGTGAACCCAGTAAACCATTTAATAAACCTCTTGTATCTGCTGCCTCTAAAGACCAGAAGGTGATACCAAGCAATAACGCGAACACAGTAAACTCAACAATCATGGAGGCTACACCTACAAAATTCTCGCTTACAGCGAAGAATGGTTTAATCAACGGCAAGAATACTAAAGAAACACCAGCCAAAATAAACAGATAATAAAGAGGGAACATTGAAGAGTTCGGTAAGTAGAACGTAGTCTCACACATCGAAGAGGTTTCTTCACGACATACAGTAATAGAAGAAAGCACTCTTAGAATGAACAGTACCGAAATCGCAAGCCTTAATCCAACATTTGAAACAAGTGCTGACGAGGTGTGCAGACATGCTAGCAGTAGGATAATGATAATCGTAGCTGCACAGTAATGCAGTACCCTTGGTTCCCAGATAACAAATGAGTTCGAAAATAGCACGGTTGATTCAATAAACAAAACAAGCATGGCAAAATACGACCATTTCGAGCTAAAGATCGATCGTCTTGGTAATCCTAGTAGACTGAGCAGGTTTCCGCAGCCAGTGTAAAAGAGAACATCGGCCCAGTATCTCCACCCATGTCCAGCTCCGAAGAAAAGACCTGCAAGAAGTCCAAAAAGGAACCCGTAAGGAACCAGTCTAGCGCAGCGGTTTGCTCTTTGGGGAGCAGGGGACAGTCTGATGGAGTACACTAATGCCATGAACATCAGCACACACCCCTTTATCATAGCCCTGACATCGAAAAGAACCCACACAGACATCAATTCATCTAGAATTTTAGCATGCATGACAGCAGTGCTGATATCTCCGGTTGGTACATCAACACCAGCGACCTTGGCGTATGTCTGTAGCTGTTCTTTGAAAACAGAGTCAAGAGCGTTGAAATCGTATTCATCGCTGAATCCTTCTGAAATGGGTATACCTAAAGAGCTAAAAGGAATCGGTTGGCCTAGCCAAGCGCTGATAGTAGGCACAAAATCGGTTTGTCTATAGGACAGAATCTCAGAACTTTTAGAATTTTTAGAATTCTCAGAACTTTCAGAACTTTCAGAACTCTCAGAACTCTCAGAATTTTGAGAACTCTCAGAACTTTCAGAACTATGATAGCTGAATTTAGGCTGCTTGCTGTACACAAAAAGCCCGGCCTTCAGTTCGTCTTCGCTATCACCTCCATGGTTTCCAGTAGGATCCATTCCGTGGTCGCCCATAACAATAAGCACCGTGTCATCGTCGATCTGCTCAGCAATTTGCTTTACAAATTCGAAAGTGGATCGAAGTTTGAGAGCCATTTCTGGGTGGTCCGGTCCGTAACGGTGGCCTACGTGGTCTACGCCAAGCATATGGCCGATAACAACCGTGTTGGATTTATTTGCGATTAATTGTGGCATGATTTCCTTAACACCATTGTCAACTGTGTGCAAATCGCGAACGTTAAGAGACGGGTACGGGTACGAAACTGAAAAATTATTGAACAAGCTGGTCCATGTATCATCTCCAACAAACGCTACCGAGCCCGAGGCACAGACCTGGGCAACCCAGTTGTCTTCATCGATCAAAGATCCACCAAAGTTGGATCCGGCGTCAATAAACGCAGGAAGAGACCCTGTAGTAAGCCCCTTCAGTCTTTGAAGCGTCGTGGTTGGTGGATCAGCCCAAAACATAGACTTGAAAGCATGTTTTCCGTATGGGGAAATTTCCGAGACCGGAAACTCCTCTGTATCAAGGAAATCGTACTTAAGTGCGTCCACGATCAGCAGAACTGCACGATCGAACGGAGGATCAGGTGTGCGTGAAGTGCTGATCTCGTTACGTACGGGACGGGTTAGCAAAAATCCTTTTGTGAACTGCGCAAGTGCTGCACAATGTATCACAAGTAAGGAAACGCCTATCCATATTAAATCACTTCTGGCGCGTCTGACCTTCTCGGCCGACCTCGACATGCTTACAAAGTAGGATCCCAAATGAGTGTGTACAAAACAATATATAGAATTCTAATTCTAATGAATGAATAAAGACCGGCGGAGGTGAGAAAAAAAAAAAGAATAATTTGGGTTAGATGTTTATTTACTTATTTTCATTTGATTTCGTCTCGGTTTTATTTAATTTTTTTTTAAGTTTTAATTTTTATTTAATCCAGTTCAATTTTTTGTCCATGCCGGGTTGATTGTATTCTAATAAATGATAACAGTAATCGAGTAATCAAATAAGTTGGAATTAAATTAGATTGAATTAAATTAAAATGAATGTGATATGACTTTACCATTCTCAGGTTGGTTCAAGAAGTATTAAGTACGAGGTTGGTTGCATGTTCTTAACGGTTTTACAAGTTCGCAAGTTTTCTTTTCTTTTCTTTTTATAGGAGTATAACAATATTTTCTGAACTATTTAATTTATTTTATGCAATTTTTGCTTAAAGGCAATACATTGTTTGTTTCTTATACAGTTCGTATTCTTCCTCGTATACTTACATACTGGTGTGTGTGGGTGTGTGTATACTGGCTATAGTTGTATATTATTATTATATACCATACCAGAACTGAGAGAGTGCTAGACCGTTTCCATGAATCTGTCAGCTAGGTTGAGAGCTTTGTTTGTAATTTTATTTAAAGAGAAATTGATAACTGTTTACTTCTTATATCATACTAAAACATAATCATCTCATCAATTTTTTCTAAGTGCTTAATTTTCAATATAAATATATACGCAGCACCTCCTGAACGAGTCCCATAATTTATATTTTTTGGCTCCAAATTTCAAATTTCAAATTTCAAATTTCAAATAGCCTCAAATCATATGCGAGTACTTCCCGATACGAGTTAGGGTTAGTTTATCATTGATCTGCGTGAACCTCTTTCAGATGATTTTTAGATCATGCAAGATCTTAGATCTTAGATCATCCAAGATCATCCAAGATCATCCAAGATTATCCAAGATCAGCAGTTAGCCCTAGTAGTAGAATTAAACCGGTACATACCTAGTTTATTCTTTTTTTTTAGATTTCATTGCTACAGAAATGTTACGTTATAATGTTAAATTGATTACAAGCTGTAATGGTTTGCTGAACCCACACCAAGTACATCTTGAAGAATTCATATCCTAGAAACTCTAGACTGAGTAGAAAGTGGGGATGAATTAGAACTAAAAATGAAACTAAACTTATATAAATATAATTTATGATTTAAGATTATGTTTGGTTTTCTTTTAATTTAATCATAACCATTGTGGATCCTTTTTAGCTTCCACATACTGCATGTGGGCAGAACATGGCCAGAGGTAGGTAACCATTAGTGGTTCAAACAAAGTAAATGACATCCCGTGATCAGAAACAGGAAGTTTCAGATGTCAATCGAAAGAAAACCGGTTAATTCTATCATATAATAGTAGTGGCTAGTTAAATTAATAGAGCTTTGTTGTCATTAGGGAAAGTATTATATGATGGTTACATGTATGCGTAAATAAGCGACTCCTGTTCAATTGGGTTTTGGCAATTCTCGTAGGTTGTGATTTTATAGAGAGAGCCTACTACAAAACGACATGAACGTTTTTAATTTTAATTTTTTAATTTTCTATTTTTTCTAATTTTTCTAACTTTATTAACTTTTTGTTATAATGAATTCATTATTTTTTTTTCTTTACGTTGTAATCTAAATATATACTTATTTTAATCTTTAAACAAACATTTCAGAGCATTTCAGAACAATGCATGGACTTAATGATCGATTTCGAAAGTCCATGTTCCTGATACAGCTGACCAGCTGATAAGTTTGGAGTTTGCTTCCAGTTTCTTTCGGAATTTCTTGGCGATATGATCTTCTTCATCTTTAACAATCTCCTTTGTATCTTTTCTACGAGCGAAAACGTTATAAAGGGTCACTCTGTGCTTAACGTTGAAGCCTTTTCCAAACGGTGGACGATTGGATTCAATAGGGTACAAACAGAACGATCTATCTCCAAAAACGATCAAGCGGCCGCATACCTGGGCCAAAACGTTGCTGTACATGGACAAGTCAACAGGATCCAAGAATTCTACAAAACCATAACTTTGGTGGCCTACTCTGAAATCTGGTACGGCCTTCAACTCACGCATAGTTAGCGCATTAAGTTTAGGAACTGAAGGAGAGATCCAGTATCCCTCATCATTAACTAGCTCATTATCAGGCGTATCAATATCAGGTGCATCACTAGGATCGCGAACAACAATCAATCTTTCCTCCTCTATGATATCTGCTGCCGCGTCTGCAGAAGTGGAGTCTTCTGAAGCGTTACCGTCTGCAGAGCTCTTGGTAGCACCAGTACTTTCGGTAGTACCAGGAACGACTTTAAGTTCCTCAACACTTTCAACAGTGATGGCATCTGTAGGTTCGTTAAGACTGGATTCAAAAATCGAGCTGTCGTTCAACTCCAATGCAAGCCTCTTGTTTTCACTGGCGATCTGCTTGTCAGACTTCTTGCTGAAATCAAAGGCATCGGATTTCATAATGATATTATCCACAGAGTTACTGTTCAAAACACTACTAAAACGAGATTTTGGTTTCGAGAGCTCCTTGATTTCCAACTGGGATTCAGAGACGTCCAAAGACGGTTCTGCAGGTTTTCCATCCGGCAAAGACGGGAACTCTAGTAAACGTTTCAGCATAACAGAGTTGCTGGGATACATTCCACCATCAACACCAACATCTTTAGACTCATCGTTGAACTTCTGCTGCGTATTAGCATTGACGTCCTGGAACAAGGGATTCACACCGTACGGGTTCTGATCAATAGAAGGCTGGTTAGGAGCCAATCTCTGCTGCGGCTGTTGAGGGAAAAGCCCGGATTTAGAAGCGTCTTGGCCAAGACCAAGACCGGTACCAGCACCGAATCCCTGGTTTGTATTGTTAGCATTAGCACCAAGACCTCCACCGAGACCTCCTCCAAGACCTCCACCAAGACCTCCACCGAGTCCTCCACTAAGACCTCCACCGAGTCCAGTTCCTAGTCCAGTTCCTAGTTTGTTTCCAAGACCGAACCCGGTACCAGCACCAGTACCAGTACCAGCACCAAGTCCATTTCCAAGACCGAGTCCAGTACCACCAGTACCTGTTGTTGTTGCATTATTATTATTATTATTATTATTATTGCCGAATGTACTACCGAATCCTCCACCAAGACCAGTACCGGTTGGGTTAGCATTGGCATTATTATTACTGCCAAAAGCACCTAATCCAGTATTAGTATTAGTTCCAGTATTAGTACCTGTATTAGTTCCAGTATTGTTATTCAACCCGCCAAACAGTCCTGTTCCGCCAGAAGCAGTATTGTTATTAGCGTTTCCAAACAACCCAGTTCCAGTATTACCATTATTGCCTAGAAGTCCATTAGTGTTGTTAGTATTGTTATTACCAAACAATCCTCCACCACCAGTGTTGGTGTTATTATTATTATTATTATTATTACCGAATAATCCTCCTCCTTGTTGGTTAGGAGTGTTTGGTGCACCAAACGGTTTAGCACCAAACAAACCACCACCACCGGCAGCAGCAGGAGTGGCAGGTTTACCCAACAAACCGCCTGAATTGTTATTGTTATTACTGCCAAACAATCCACCACCAGTGTTAGTATTAGCATTATTTCCAAACAATCCGCCGCCGCCAGTAGTATTGGCATTATTATTATTATTATTATTATTGTTACCGAACAGTCCACCACCAGTGTTAGTATTACTGTTTCCAAACAAACCGCCGCCAGTAGTATTAGTATTAGTATTAGCATTACTACCAAACAATCCTGTACCGCCAGTTTGGCCAGTTTGGCCAGTTTGACCAGTTTGACCGAACCCACCAGTATTATTGCTTCCGAACCCGAATCCAGTGCTGGTTCCTCCTAAAGTTGATGTGTTAGTGTTACCAAACAACCCGGTTGCTGGTTTAGGAGCTCCAAAAGCGTTTTGAGTTTGATTCTGATTTTGGTTTTGATTCTGATTCTGAGCACCGAACCCGAATCCGCCGGTTTGCTGACCAGCGTTGGCTCCAAATGCCGTGTTCGTATTAGCAGCAGTGTTTCCAAACAAAGATCCACCGCTAGTTTGACCGAACCCGGGTTTCTGACCGAATGCTGGTTTCTGGCCGAACGCGTTGGCGGTTTGGTTACCAAAAACCGAAGAAGTTTGCCCGAATCCAGGAGTTTGAGCTTGATTTTGAGTTTGATTTTGGTTCTGATTCTGATTTTGACCGAATCCGAACCCCGTGGACGCTGGTTGACCGAACCCGGTAGCTGGTTTGTTCCCGAAAAGCGAAGGTTGGGCAGTGTTGCCGAAAACACCAGCAGTGTTGTTAGGTTGTGAGAACCCAGTACCTGATCCAAAGGCAGGTGTAGTTTGTGCAAACCCTGGGGTTCCAAATGAGTTTCCTCCACCGAATGCGTTAGTATTCGTGGCAGAATTCTGTCCGAACAGCGAGTTACCTGTTCCTTGGACACCTTGGACACCTTGTACACCAGTTTGGCCGAAAACGCCGTTGGTGTTGCCGAATCCCATCCCCGTTGAGGCGTTGTTAGGCGCCTTGCGGTTCTCGCGGTAGTCTGCCAGTCTGTGCTCGGCTAAACTGAAACCTGCGTACTCGGGCATCATTGTAATCGTTTGAAACTTCTCGGTTTTGTTCATGTTGACTTTGTCTGCTTCTTCGACTGCTTTAAACGGCGATTTCCCCGTTCCAGGAACGTTCACCTGCGCCGGAGCACCGAAAGCAGTGGCTCCAGTTTGGCCAAATGGCGAGGCTGCTGGTGCACCGAACAACGAAGGCGTTGCTGCACCGGTGTTTGCTGCTGGAGCACCGAACGGCGAGGATGCTGCTGCTGTTGCTGTTCCGGTGTTTGCTGGGGTGCTGCTGGCTCCAAATAGCGATGTAGACGCGGGTTGCGCAGGAGTTGCGCCGAAACCAAACGCTGAGCCGGTGTTTGCCTGCTGCTGCTGCTGCTGCTGACCGAATCCAGACCTGAACATTTAATTTGGTGTCTTTTTTTTGTTTTTGTTTTTGTTTAAGTGCTTATAAACAACCAGAATAACTTGTTAAGAAAAAAATAAATAACAAACCAATAACAAACAAAACTGGGTGGTTGAATTTACCTGGTTTCGGTTTAAGTTTTGGTTTTGGTTTTGGTTTGAATTTGGTTTTGGTTTCGGATTTGAATTTGAATTTGGTTTTTGGTTCTGTTTACTTGATTTGGATTTGTCAGCTTTGTCCCAAGGAATCAGGGATCGTTTGTGCTATGTGTGGGTAGATGGGTGTGTTAGGTGTGGTAGGTGTGGGTGTGGTAGGCGTGTGTATGTGTATATGTGTATATATATGTGGGTGTACGTATATATGTGTATAAATATATGTAAGTGTATATATGTGTATAAATATATGTAAGTGTATGTATGAGTAGATGTGTAGGTGTATATGTAGGTACAAGTGTATATAGGTGTGAATAGGTGCGGTGTGGTGCGGCGCGTAGGTGTGGTGCATTTTGAAGTTACGTGCAAACCCCTAAACCTGATAGTTCATTTAAATTGAAATATTGGAAGAGCCTTTCTCTGGTTTGTTCGGTTTGTTGATTATATTTATTATTATAAAAAAATATATATTTAATTGATGGGAATCAAGGGTCTTTTCAAGGTAATCAGCGATAACGCCCCGCATGCAGTGAGAACTGTTGACTGGCCGCTCATCAGCGGTAGAAAAGTGGCCATTGACGCGTCAATGTCGCTGTACCAGTTTCTAGTGGCCGTTAGACAGCAGGATGGAGCACAGCTCTCTGGAATCGACGGCCAGGAAACAAGTCACCTCATTGGAATGTTTTACCGAACTATAAAGCTTATTGAACACGGCGTGCTGCCAGTGTACGTGTTCGATGGTAAACCGCCTGATCTGAAACGCGATGAGCTCGATAAACGGCTGAAACTGCGCGAGGAGGCTACTGAAAAAAGCGAGGCGGCCGACACGCTGGCCGACGCTAACAAATTCAGCCGTAGAACTGTGCATGCCACAAAAGAGCACAACGAAGAAGCCCAGAAACTGCTGAGACTCATGGGTGTGCCGGTTGTTTTGGCTCCAAGTGAAGCAGAAAGCAGCTGTGCTGCGCTAGTGAAAGGAGGCAAGGTCCACGCCGCTGGATCCGAGGATATGGACACGCTCACCTTCGGTGCCAAAGTACTGCTTCGCAAACTGACTGCTGGCGACCAGAAGAAGAACCCAATCACTGAAATCAATTTGGAAAAGGCTTTAGAGGGTCTTGAGCTGAATTATGAGCAGTTTGTTGATCTGTGCATTCTGCTTGGCTGTGACTACTGCGAGCCGATCAGAGGCATGGGGCCTCAAACAGCTTTAAAGCTCATTAAAGAGCATAAATCTATAGAGAAAATCAAGGAACATTTGGAAACGCAGACTGGTAAACTGAAAATCCCTGACACGTATCCATACGAGGAAGTGCGGAAGCTCTTTGTGACCCCTGATGTTGTTGCGTGCGACAATGTCGATTTGAAGTTCGAGGAACCTGATTTAGACGGACTTATTCAGTTCCTTGTTACTGAAAAAGGATTTAGCGAGGACAGAGTGCGTCAAAACCACGCCAAGCTTAAGAAATCGCTTAACCAGAAACCACAGCAGCGACTGACTGATTTCTTTCAACCTATAAAAAGAGCTAAACCAAATACTAAACCTAATACAAAACCTGCTAAACGCGGGAAAAAGAAGTAGATCTGGTTAAATTAAAATTTTATTTATATTAATATTTATTTATGAATTCGTCTTTTCATTAGTGTAATTCGATATTTCAAATAGTACTTGTTAATTGGTTATTGTGAATGTTATTTGGTTATTGCTAATTGGTTATTGTTACTTGTTACTTGTTAACTGTTACTGTTACTTGGATGTTGCAATATTTCTTGGTTATTGTTAGTTTGATAGATTACCAATCCTGAAGGAATTATTCTGGCATGAAGTTTGGCTGCCATGTCTCCATTGAGGGCGGCGTTTCTAATGCTGTTAAGCAGGCTGCACGTATGCAGATCAATGCGTTTGCTATGTGGACCAGGAACGGCAGGGGCTGGGTTTCTAAACCTTTAGATCCTGAAGAAATAGCCAGGTTCAAGGACGCTTGCAGCACGTACAAGTTCAATCCGCGCACAGACATTGTCCCACACGCTTCGTACCTCATTAATCTCGCCAATCCCAACGAGGAAATGCGATTGAAAAGCTATAATGCATTTATAGACGAACTCAATCGCTGTGAACTTCTGGATATTGGTTTATACAACCTGCACCCAGGGTCCACCCTGGGCACGGTGAAGCAGGACGGAATCAAGTACCTTGCAGATGCTATTAACCGGGCCCACAAACAAACAAAATTCGTCAAAGTACTGTTGGAAAACATGGCGGGGAATCCTGATAGAGTCGTTGGCACCGAATTGGAGGATCTACAACAGGTAATTAACCTCGTTGAGGACAAATCCCGTGTTGGTGTTTGTTTAGACAGCTGTCACGCATTCGCTGCTGGAAATGATTTCCGCAGCGTGGAATTGTTCAAGAAATTCTGGGAAAAATTCGACAAGCTAATTGGCAGAGAGTATTTGGGTGCAATGCACCTGAACGATTCATGCTGGCCCTATGAAAGCCATCGAGACCAGCATGCTGCCATTGGCGAGGGATTTATCGGTTTAGAATTCTTTAGAATACTTATGAACAGTGACGAGTTCGCAGAGGTGCCTATGATCCTCGAAACAGGTAATTACGACGACGATTTGGCGACTTTGAATGAGGTTCGTGGTAAACAACAAGCTGAGGTTAAGGAACTAGAAAACTCGTTGTTTGAGGCAGGAAAAGGTATGAGAACAAAAAATCAGGCTAAAACTGATGCTAAAACTTCTAAAACCAAGACTAAAACCAAAGCTAAAGACCTGAAAAGAGCTAATGACGGGGACTTGACATCGTTGTTTTCTAAGAAACCTAAAAAGGCAGTTAAAAAGGAGTCAGAAACTGAACCAACTAAATCAGAAAGTAAATCAGAAAGTAAATCAGAAATTAAAACTGAAACTAAAACCGAGGAACCCAAGGAACCTGAGGAGCCCAAGGAGCTAGAAACTAAACCTGAGGAAAACGAAGAGCCAGAAGCATCTAAATAACACCATATCTATTCATAGATTTAATTCTACATTAATAAAGTTTTGGTTACACTGGTTAAACTAGTTGTGTGGGCTACATCTACTGCAAAGATGGGCTCTGGATTATGTCACTTCACGCCAATATGTTTTCGATGGGGATGTTTTGCATCGATGAGGTGCATTATGAGGCCACTAACCAGTCGTTCACTAATGTAATTGGTGGGGCTGGAACATTTGCAGCCATTGGCGCCGGTGTGCATCTTTCCCCTGAGAAAAGACACTTGGCCCAGTTTATTCTCGATAAGGGGAACGATTTCACCACAGAAATGGCTGCTGAGATTAACAGCTGGAAAACTGGCGTTGTTTGGCGCGAAGATGACAGCAGAGGCACAACAAAAGCCTGGAACAAGTTTGTTAACAACGAAGAGAGGCTGTTCAAGTACCTCAGCCCTAAAAAGCAGATAAATCCCAGCGATATACCTGAAAATCGAAGAAGTTCACCCTCGTTTCATCTCGTATGTGGCCCAGATAGATGTTTGGACTTTGTAAATGCACTTAATTGCAAGTGTTATGTGTACGAACCAGTGCCGACGTGCTGTTTTCCAGAAGAGTTTCCCGCTTTGAAGGAAACAATTGCTGCTGGCGTCACTGTTCTCAGTCCTAATGCTTTAGAAGCTGCTAGGTTTGTGGATTTGCCTGAACCAGAAACAAAAAAAGAGGTTGAGCAGCTATGTGCTGATCATTACCAGTTCGCACCGGTGTTGGTTATCCGATGCGGGCACATGGGCAGCTATTTGCGCACTCCTGATATCAGCAAATGGTACGAACCGTACTACACTAGATCAGAAAAAACGTCAAGCACAGATTCCAACAGCGTTGTTGATGCAACTGGTGCAGGAAACGCGTTCTGCGGCGCCCTAGCGCTAGCTCTAGGCCAAGGAAAAAACTGGGACGATGCAATGGCAATGGCTAATGTAGGAGCCAGTTTTGTTATTCAACAAATAGGAACTCCTCATTACAACCCTGAAAACGATACTTGGAACAACGAAAAGGCCGAGACCCGCGTTCAGCAGTACCTTGAACGACTCTCCTCGTGATTCATCTAATAATATAAAATAATATATCATAAATAAACAAATAAATAAATACATAAATAAATAAATAAACTGAATTATATTTTATTTGTTTATTTATTTACTGGGTAAAGCTAATTTAATGAAAAGTAAAATGGATCTGGTTATTCAGCATTTGAGGCATGCCGTCGTACGTTGCTGGGGTCTTCTTAGCGGTTAGCACGTATAAGGGCCCCCAATTAGCATACCATTACTTCGATCCTTCACTGACATTTGTGAATGAAGACAACGAACTCGGTAGCGACAACGACGAGATCGAGTTCAGTGATGATAATGAAACTCCTCCGCCCACGCCTTTACAAAGTCGCGACACTCACAGTTACATCGGTGAAGACATTGGTGCAGGGACAAAATCCTCGCTTCCGAACGATTTAGACCCTAACTTTCTTGCTGAGCTGCTGACCCCGCCGCAGGCGATGTGCAACAACAAGTTTTCGATGGCTGTGGGAAACTACAACTACGTAGGAATCCCGGTTCATATCTTAGACAGCGGCACTTGGAGATCGGTTAAGGACTCGTACAACCGCAAAGATGGTGTTGTAACCGCTGAAGACTCGCCAATGCGACTCTTTCATGTTTGTTTTGTGCTGACTCCACCTATCAACGAGGCTGCAATTGCGGAGCAGAATATATATAAATGGATACTAGTACCTTTTGTTCGCGCTCTAAGGAACGAACAAGCCAGCAAGAACTACGTATGGCTCCAAATAAAGGCTATGCGCAGAGCCGTTGAGGATGTTCACACCCCTGATGAACGACGACAGCTTTCAGAGTCCGAAAGCGAGCTTGCAAGATCACTAAGAGTTTTATGTGAAGCTACTAGCAACTCAGATATTGCCAGAATCAGTATTTCTGGCCACCAGCGGGCCTTTCAGATCCCACAGCATCTGGAGTTACAAGAACTTCCTGGATGGTACGAAGAAGTTACTGCTGGTTCGTATTTAACCACCAGTAACTCTCAAGAAAAGGAAATCCAGCAATCCAGACATGAATGCTACGGACTTCTGTTGCTTAATGATGCCGAATCTATCGTCAAAGAGCTCGGTGTTGATCCTCGTTCAGCTGCGGCTGTGCTAATCAGATCCATTGATCCAACTGTTAGCATCGAACAGTTGGCCAAATCCACCAAAATAGAACTGAAGCAGATTGTCAGCCTGATGTGGTCTCTGGTGTACTGGCGCCGTGCAAGAATAATAATCCCGCTTAACCCAAGGTACACGTACATAGTCAGTCCCCTGGCACCACTGGATGATCTGCACCAACTGTCTAGGGAGTACCACCAAGCGTTTCCAACCATGCCACCACTTATTAGACAGTTGAGCTTGCTTTCTTCAGGAAGAGCTCGTCCCTTTTCTTCCCATGTGCCGTCGTTTGACCACAGGTTGTTGTATCTTGGTTCCCTTGCATGGTTGATGCAGCATGACCTTGTTGTGCATTTGGCAAGCTTTGTGCTTATAGTAGCTACCAGGAAGATTAAACTTGCTTCTGGTAACTCGGATCACGATTTGGAATCTGATTTACAAACAACTGATCAAAATGAGACGCAAAAGCACGACTCCAGAGACTCGCTGGAGCTAGATAGCATGCGTGGAAGAGATAAAAGCGTTGAATCCAGACATATACCTAACCATTCTCGCTCTAGATCTCGCTCCCATTCTCGGTCGCGGTCTCATTCGCGGTCGAAATCGAAATCGCGCTCTTCTAAACTGACATCCTCATCTGATCCACTGGTTATCCCCAGCAAACCAGATCTACGCCTTGAAACCAAAAAACCACCACGAAGACTGTCACCTTACGGTGCAGACTTTGATGACGAAGTCCAGGACAGCGTTATTCTGGATCCTCGTTCAGCTTCTTCAGCTGAAAAACGCTGGCTGCGCCAAGTAAGTGTTTCTGGTGTCAGCGGCAGCACGCAATTAATGAATATGTTCAACAAACTGGTGAATTACTTCAATGGCAAAGATTGCATCGAGCAAATCATGTTAAAGGAAAACATATCGGTTGAGGAAATGCGGGCATTCATGACAGAATTTGGACCGTTCATAGTTACATATAAGCACTGGTGAATGTATAAATACTAATATAATTCATAAAATCATAAATTTATAAATTCATGTAATATCATATAATATAGTTAAATGAAACGAACGAAACGAACGAAATCAAAAGGACTAAAGTCCAGCATTGTTGCTAACTCTACTCGATTCAACAAAAAAAAAAGAAATTTTTCTAATTAGTGAATTAATTAATTAATGGTTTTTGTGTTTATTTCTTTGCATTGATATTACATTTTCTAGAATATAGACGGGAAGAACGCGCCACGCTGTTTAGGGTAGTTAGGGAACTCCTTCAAGTATCTCTTATGTTTCTTAACTGCCCAGAAGTACATCTGGATACCGCCAACAACAGTGAAGACACCCATAGCCCAGTTTCCAGAGATGATGAACAAAGTGACCCAGCCCCAGAACTCAAAGAAGTAGTTAGGACAAGAGACGTTAGTGAAACCGTAGCCGTAAGGGATCTTGCGTTCTGTGGTACCAGGAGCACGCAAAGAAGCAAGATTCAAATGAGTAGCGTAATTGGAACCCTCAGCGACTAACCAACTAAGAATAAGCGACCAGGTACCGTCACCGGGAATTATGCCTTTGTTATAAAACAGAAATCTATCCAATTTGGAACCGCTTTCGGACCATGAGGGGGGAGCATAGCCAAAGTAGCTAACCAAACATCCACATAAAAGCCAGTAATGACCACAGTTCTTGAACAAATTGAAGACGGGCATTGTGGCCAAAGAAAACTTGTGAACAAACAAAGTCTCGTACTCGCGTTTTATGTAGTGCAGCATAACAGCAATGAAAATAAGCCATTGGCGGTATGTGTGACCTTCATCGACACCGTAAATGAGCTTAGGACAGAAGAAAAATATGGGGCTGATCAAAAGAGGACCAATGTACTCAATGAAAATAACACTTTTCCAAGAAATCTGGGGACCGAGGTCACGGACAAATACATGAACATTCTTATCAACAGCAAACTGGCTCAAAGAGTCGTTTTTACGAAGGGCAACATCCTTCTTACCTTTGTCGCTGGAAAGTTCAGACTTAACAGTCAGTCTGATTCTATTAGTATTAAGTTTGGTTTCCTTAGAAACCAGATTGAGAAGTTCTTCTGTGGTAGCATTATCTCCAAGTTTTATCTCATCAGGGAGATTTTTAGCACCTTTAGAAGGTTTTTTTATTGACAAACTAACGGTCAAAGTCATTGGATATTAATTGTGGGGAAGAAGGCGGCTAGCTTAGATATATACTGCATAGCTGGCTGCAGCAGCACCTTCTTGATTACGTTGACGCTACCACTTTCGTGACATAACAGTTATGCATCATCCGACTGGCAGAATCGGTAGAGCCGGAAATGCAGGCAGATCATGCAGAGATCAGGCAGAGTGAGTGAGAAAGAGCTGGCAGAATAGGTGGAGGCAGAAATGCTAAAAAAAAAAAACTTACCTGGAGGGAAGATGCGAGTCGTCAGCATGGCCTGGACTTATAAAACTTTAAGTTAGAATAAATTAGAATAAGTTAGAATAAATTAGGATAGAATGAAATAGCATAAACTGAAATGGAATAGAATGAAATGAAATAAAATGAAATAAAATGAAATAGCATAAAATAGAATAAACACAAAATGTAACTAAAATAATACTACAACATTCGCGTAACCAGTACTAGATAACCCTTAAAGCTGAACTAATTAAATTCATGGAATATGTATTCAGCCTCGCTTAGATCCAAGTAACACATTGGTGAAAAGTGGAAAGGTGTTTTAAATATACCAATTTTTTATATTTTTATATTTTTATATGTATTCAAAATTTAGAATTTCGAATTTCGAATTTGAAAATTGAAAATTGAAAATCTATACAACTTTAACGACATGATACTCGGTCTTGCCAATTCTTATTAGCAGTAATCCATTGCTTTCAATGTCTGAATTTTCTATTGTGTTAGAGGTCACTACTTTTTTCTGAAGACCAACGTAAATAGATCTAGATTGAACAAGTCTTTGCACCTCAGATTTAGATTTGTTTACTATCGTGGGTAGGATCTGCTTCCATTTCTGGTTTAAGACCTTTTCTGCTGGTAAGGTTGTGATCATGCCCTGGTTTTCGAACGAATTCAAAATATTATCAGCATCGAAAGTGATACTAGGATCGGAACTGAAAACCAGTGCACTAATGCTTTCGGCTGATTCCATAGCAGATACACCATGCACTAGTTCAGTAACCTCACGCGCTAATCTTCTTTGTGCCAAGCGCAGTTCAGGATCTGTTCTATGAGTTTCTAAGATTTCTTCAATAATAGGGATAGGTATAAATGTCAATGACTTCAAGTAAGTTTCAACCATATCATCAGGGCTCTTTAAAAGATGTTGATACATGTCGAAAGCGGTAGTGAGTTTAGCGTCCAAAAAGACTGCATTTCCAGCACTTTTACCGAACTTTTCACCGTTTTTTGCAAGCAGTAATGGAACAGTAATTCCAATTGGTTCTACAGGTTCCACAGGTTCTACTGAATTGTTCAAGTTTGAGTTGGAGTTCGAGATTGATTTTGAACTTGTATCCGGCTTTGATTTGAGTCTATTAATTAAATCAACGCCTGAAACTATATTACCCCATTGATCATGTCCTCCAATTTGCACACTACAGTCAAAATTTCTATACAGGTGATAAAAGTCATAAGCCTGCATAACCTGGTAACTAAACTCATTATAACCCAAACCAGACTCTGAACGCATTCTTTGTGAAACCGAGTCTTTAGCCAGCATCGTTCCAACTCTTATATATCTTCCGTAATTCCCTAAAAACGAAAGCATTGTCATATCCTTCCACCAATCCAGATTGTTGCATACTGAAACTTCTGAATCCTGTGCGGCTCCTGAATATTGCAATTGGTTTAAATATTTAGAGGCAGATTTAGCGCTATTAGTTAGCAGATTCTTCATTTGTGTAGTGATAGAATTTACATTATTTAAACGTTTATTGGTTTCTAATTGCGTGCGTTCAGAGCTTCTGCCGCTAGGATCGCCTACAGCTCCTGTAGCACCGCCAACCAATGGATACACGCGGTGCCCATTAAGGTAAAAGTGCATAAGCACCATGAACGGCATCAAGTTTCCGAGATGTAACGACGAAGCTGTCGGATCCACGCCTAAATAAACTCCTATTTTCCCATTTATAACAGCTTTGCTAGTTATTTGACTGATTAGTCCTCGTTTTTGAAGGCTAGAAAGCAGGTTCAAACTGGCCATAAACTGGAATCTGAAAAATTAGTAACAAGGAGTCTATAAGTTACATAATTAAGTTGGCAGCTGCAATTCGAAGCAGGCCATAGCAGGCCATAGCATGCTACAGTAGTAAGAAGGCCGAGGCAGAAATTAATGTCAATGCAAAAGGTACACAAAAAATTAGGCATCCGATTTAGATTTATATTTAGCCCATAATGTATCGTACATTTTCAGTAATTGTTTATTACGTTCTTTCAGTTGTGCAATTTCAGCGTCCTTGTCGCTATCCGCGCTAGGGGTCTCCTCATTAGTTTCTTCTAGTTCTTCTGATCCTTCTGGTCCTTCTGGTCCTTCTGTTCCTTTAGATACTGTAATAGTTTCCGTATTTCCACCGTAAATCTCTGCTAATTCATCACAAGCATCTTTGTGAACTGGTTCGCGTTTGTAAGTTTCTCTAATAATAATGTCAGGGAGCTGTTGATTCAAGTCACGCTCGAAATTAGGGAGCGCAATACCGGTAGAAGTCATTTTATCGACAAAGAGTACTTGTGTAATCTTTCCTGTGAGCGAACGATATCTTTTAAGCAGTTGTTTTGATCCTACATCCCAAGAAATAACCTGACCATCTTCCATACCAGCTACCACTTGGGTGCCATCAGGACTGAGAGCTAAGGCACTTACAGGGACTTGACCTTTTTTCTGCATGATGCTCTCAACATCACTAGTAGACACGACTTTACTGTCGCTAGAGGCGATGGATATAAGTTTATTATCTTTAGACTTCACGTAGAGGGGAACAGAATGAATACCTCTATCTGAACCAAGATAAACAGCCCTTTCAGCAGGGTCTAAGACCATTGAACTAATTTTAGCCTCTGCAACTAGCGTGTAAAGTAATAAACCACTAAATAAGTCAAAAACGCAGCAGGTTCCATCAGAACTAGCTGTGTAGATTCTGGCTTCTCTGAAAGTACCATTGCTGATACAGCATGCTGAAATGGGCAAAGTGTGGGAAGTAAGGGTAAACTGCGCAGCAGAACCATTAATCATATCCACCAGTCTCCAAACCAAGACTCTAGCATCCTCTCCGCAGGATACCAAACAAGTGCTGTCTTTGCTCCATTGAATGGAATTAACTGCTTGGAAATGTGCTTCTGCTTGCATGTTTATCAGCTTTCCGGTACTAAGACACCATAAGTAGACTCCACCACTACTGGATCCTCCTGCGAGGTAGTTTCCATCCTCAGAAGCAGAAATACAACTGAGTTTAGCCGGCATGATGTACCGTTTGAAGACGGCCTCCTTTTGCAGCAAATAGGAGTGCACAACTGGTTTATTTTTCTGGATAGTAAAAATACCGTTCGAGATACTAGTCATTCCATTCTTGACATTGTCTGTCTGTTTATAACTCTTAATTAAATTGCCAGTTTTGCATTCAACTGACGCCAGGCTCTTTTCAGACGCGATTACAAGAGCCATTGTGATATTTACAATATTTACAACTTCAATTCCAGTTGAAGAGCCAACGAATTAGTTGATGTAAACGTTATATAATTTGAATACTCGTAGATTCGTAGATTCGTAGATTTGTCAATTGCCAAAGTTCCTTGGGATTTGTTAACACCAAGATTCGATAATTTGTAGACACGTAGATTATTAGTTTTACAAAATTTCCCAAAGTTTCAAGATTCAAATCCTTGATTATAATCCTTGTTATCTTCTAGTTGTCCTGTTAATAGATGAATTTTTTAAATTTTCAAAATTTTGTTGTTATTCAGGATTAATTAATTTCCAGGGTACGGTCAGCTGTTCTATGTGTGCGCGTGTCTGTGTGTGTGCAGGGAGAGCGAGAAAGAGAGAGAGTTGTACTACCCCAGCTACAGTTGTTAGTGGCGAAAAAGCATAGTTTTATTCTCAACTTCTGAATAGATACAAACAGAACAAGGAAGGGAGAAAAAAATTAAAGATTAAAAAATTAAGAATTAAAAATTAAAAGCCAAAACAAAATCAAAAAACAATAATCAAATAAGGGGGATTGTAAATGCCGGTTAATTTTTTAGCAACCGTTTATGTAGAAGGCAGACAAGCCATTCCCTACTACGATACATTAAAAGTAGCAGTCCCAGCATTAGCTCTGCTATATGCTATGAAGTACTACTTCGCTGGAAAGCGGAATACCTGGCAAAGAGACATGCATGGAAAAGTAGTATTAATAACAGGAGGAACGAGTGGACTTGGTGCTCAAACAGCCAAGGAGCTTGCAGCCTTGGGCGCGCAGATCGTGTTTTTAGTACGCAACGTCCATGACGGGTGGCTTATAGAGTATATAAACGATCTTCGCGAGGCTACAAACAACCAGCTCATCTATGCAGAGGAAGTAGATCTGACTGATCTTTATAGTGTACGCAAATTCGCAACAAAATGGATAGACAATCTTCCTCCAAGGAGGCTGGATATGATTATCTGCTGCGCCAGTGTGTCGCAACCTATTTCAATGCCACGACAAACAACTAAGGACGAGCTTGAACCCCAGTTCCAAGTGAATTACTTAGGCCATTTCTTGCTGCTTGATATCTTGGCTCCTGCTATCAGGGCCCAGCCGCCTGACCGTGAAGTACGCATCATTCTGACTAGCTGTGCTTCTTCATTGACCGGCGAATTTAATTTAGAGGACTTGGGCTACCTGAAACGCAACTATCCTGCATACAGACCCTTCTTGGTATTTGGTGAAGCCAAGTTGTATCTAGCATTAAGCGCTTATGAGTTGTTCCGACAATTTAACAACTACAAACGAAAAGATGGAGCACCTTGCAACGTTCACGTATCCGTGGTTGACCCTGGAATGATGCGCTCACCAGGATTCAAACGGTTTATCACCTTCGGTAGACTCTCTTTGTTATTCGTGTATCTCCTTTTGTGGCCTCTTTCTTGGTTGTTCCTTAAATCTAGTGTTGATGGTGCTCAGTCAATGGCTTACGCCGCTATGTCTCCTGAAGTTGTTGAAAAGCGCGAGGTTGCCTATATCTCCAACTGCCAAGTCCGTCCTCCTCCACCTCGTTCGGAGTTCAAGGATCCTGAAAAACAAGCCGCTCTTGTTAAAGAAACTCACAAACTTATCGAAGCTGTAGAAAAGAATTCCGCTATAGAACGTAATAAGTTCAAAAAGGATAGTGAGAAGAAAAAAGAACAGGAAAAGAAGAAGGAGAAGGTAAATAAGGACAAACCCGCTAGTAAGAAATAACCAGTAGTATTACATTTAGAATAAACGTTGGGGGCTTAATATTATCAGTGTTTTTTTTTAGTCTAAACGAAACGAAACGAAACGAATCGAAAGCAAACCAAGGGAAACCAAGGGAAACCAAAATCAATGCTACTTTTCTTTTAAATATTGAATTCCTTGGTATGATTTTTGATTTCGAATTGCTGGAGTCGGTTGGTTGCAGGTCTTTGTTAAATGAGAAGGGCAACTATATTGCATAACATTTAATTAGAAAGGAGAATATTACATTCTTTTATATACATTATACTTCAGTGAACATTACTTTTACAAATACAAAGAGGCCGCATTGACAAGATCACGCTGGATAAGTTCAAGTCCTTTATCCATCTTCTGAGCCAGTTCTTCATTACCCATAGAACTGGCAGCAGAGCTCATTTGTCTCAGCAACTCTTCTAAACGACGGAAGATACGAATCAAAGATCCTTCAAATACATCAGTCATTTTGCAAAGCTGAGCAAAAGTGGCTCCTCGAGACCATTGGAATACAACGTCCATCAACTCTGGTTTGAATTGCTCTAGGTATTCAGCTTCTACAACTGGCAAGTTGCACTCGTTGCAAACACGAGCAATTTGTTTAGCCATAGCTTGAACAGCTTGGAAGGGTTCTTTGAGTTGTGGATGCATTGCAGAATTCTTATTATTTACCCTTTCATCAAAGACGAAACAACTCAATACAGCAACAATCTGCTCAGGAGTTAGGTTGCTAAAGGTACCATTGAAAATCAACTCGGTAAGTAAAAGTTCATCACCACTACTGATTTCACAAGCAACTCTACCTTTAAGCTCTACAACATCGTCAGTAGTTGTGAAGGCTAGCTTTCTCAATACTCGCTTTCTGCTCTTCAATTCGTCCATTTGTAAAATTGTTTTTACTTCCTGGCTGCGCTGTCTCAGAGACTCCGCTTTAGTTATAAGTGCATTCTTCTTGCTGTATTCAGCATACAGGGCGGGTAGTTCGGGATTATTGATGATTTCGCTTTCAGCGCACTTGTTTTCCAAAAGATCTATCTTCTTTAAAATTTGCAAGAAGTCAGAATCCTTGATTCCCATGTCTTTAACAGGGTTTAAAAGTGGTAATTTACCTTTGAATTTAGACATAATCTTCTTCAAATTCATGCTCATCTTCTTTTTCATCTTCTTGTTTGCATTAGGTCCAGGTGCTTCTGTTCTCAATGAAGAGATTTCGGTTATGCTTTCAAGAGTGAACGGCAAAATCTCGGCTTTGGAATCCTTGTCAGAGCTACCAGAGTCCGCATTCGCCGGTAAAACACCAGGAACAAGGGTAGGATCAAACCTCCTAACGAGATGTGTGGGCGTTGTTGAAGCTACATTCACCAAAACTTCAGCAATGTATGATTGATGATCGTTCCAATTTGACGAGGAGTTGCTGAACTGTGGTCTCTTACGTTTTTCCAACTTGGTTATGATGCCCCAACCGAAGTCCAATTCTTCACCGTCGGCATTGGTATATACGGCATGAACAATGCGACCTGGAACCAAGAACTTCAGGGAGTTTCCTGGATGAAGCATGATCTTAGAGATTTGTTTGCCATAATCGGCAATCTTGCTTCTTGTTAACCAGTAATCCTTAACTTCAGTTTCCAGGGCTATCTCCATAGACTCAGCCTGCTTGAGCAATTCTCTTCGTTCCTCTTCCAACTGAGGCACTTTCTGGGTATTCTGGAATTGGAAAAAACAGCGTTGAAGCATGTATTCGGGTGAAATACCCTCTACACGTAACAGGTTCAAAATCATATTATAACCCAAATGGAATGCAGAGTCAAGACGATCAGCGACACCTAAGACCATACCTTTGGCAACAGCAGGCTCCATCTGTTCATTTATCATCATAATAACAATTCCACGGTCATCCAAACCACGACGACCAGCACGACCACTCATCTGGATATATTCACCTCCTGATACCCATCTCATCTGTTTACCGTCGAACTTTCTAACACTTGTAAACACAACAGTCTTTGCCGGCATATTTAGACCAATAGAGAACGTTTCGGTTGCAAAAAGTACCTTCAACAATCCTTCCTGGAAAAGAAGCTCAATAACCTCCTTAAGGATAGGAAGAAGACCGGAATGATGTACTCCGATACCACGCTTCAAAAGTGGGTAAATTGACTGAATTTGTTGTAGCTGCTGATCAGCAGGAGCCAATTGATCAATGGCATTTCTGAAAACCTTAGAAACCATATCATGCTCCTCTGGAGTATTAAAATCAAGTTTAGACATCTTCAAGGCCAAGGTTTCGCACTCGCGTTTGCTGAAACTGAATACAATGACAGGATTAAAATTCTTCATCATGATCATTTTAATGATCCTATAAATATCAGTAGTATCACCTTTTACTTGTTTTCGCTTGTTCTTGCTTCCAGCTCCGGCTTCCTGGTCCTTGTCACCGATAGAGCGCATAGCTTTGTGGAAGCTCTCCTCACGGAAATCACCCTTTTCGTCTACGACAAGATTAATGCCATCTCCACCCTCGGGGAAGAGATAGTGCTGTAAAGGTGTGGGACGATAATTAGTGTAAACAACGTGGCAAGGCTGTTCATGGATTTCACAGATCCACTGAGCAAATTCCATAGCATTGGGAATGGTAGCACTCAAGAAAACATACCGAACACTGTCAGGAAGCAAAATGATGGTCTCTTCCCAAACAACACCACGTTCTTTGTCACGCATATAATGAATCTCATCGAATACTACCCAGGCAACCTCACGCATCACCTCAGATCCGCGATACAACATGCTTCTTAAAATCTCAGTTGTCATAACCAAACAACTTGCGTCAGGATTGATGGTAATATCACCAGTCATCAAACCTACATCACCGAAAGTAGCCAAAAGCTCACGATATTTCTGGTTACTCAAAGCTTTGATTGGCGATGTGTAGATAACACGTTGTTTATTGCGCAAACTTTGTGCAATAGCGTATTCTGCAACTACAGTTTTACCTGCTGAGGTGTGTGCAGAGACCAAAACCGACTCATTGCGTTCAATGGCATTCACACTCATTTGCTGAAACGGATCTAAGGTGAAGGGGTATGTACGAGCAGGATCAGTGCTGGGAATGTGTTCGGCAATAGGCTTGTAATTGTAGTCTGGAGGCAGAGCGACATCGTGTCTGACCTGGTGTTTCAGCTGTAACAGAGTCTGGTCTTCTTCCTTATATTCTCGAGTAGCAACAACCTCAACGCTATCTGCTACAATAGGCTGGTGCTTGGATTTTTCAGTCTCAGGTATTTGCTCATCAGCAGTTTGTTTAGTAGTTTCAGTAGCCGAGGAATCAATTTTCATCTTTTTAGCATTTGATTCAGAAGAATCATTGATTCTTTTGGCGTTGTTATCCAAAGATTCCGATGGTTTCTCTTCAAAAACCGAGAAAACGTCCATGGTGATGGATTAACGTAAAAATTTGAGGCAGTTTACTTTTGACAAATATAAAAATGTACCCTTACCTGTGAAATTCGACGGGCTAAGCTAAGGTAGAAATAAAATTCAATAAAACTCAATAAAATTAAATTGAATTGCATCCAGTTATGTTAATTAGTTTCTACTTGGTTCAATTGAACAATATCAGGGAAAAAAAGTTGTATTTCAATCAATAGAAATTAGCTGTAAGTAAACACTTCACTTAAGCATTAAACTAATCTGAGTTATGCTACACCAAGCAGGCGTAGGTATGTACGGTAAGGCTGACCTGGTACAGTCGATGGGAGTTATAATTACTACATACGTTTAAAAATCTATTAACTCCAGCTTTAACAAACAGAACGATGTTCATAGAATTTACCCAATTTACAGACCTAATAGACCTAACAGAATGCTGAGAATGCACAAAATACATCAAAATACATAGAATACATAAAATACACAAAATTTAGTATATTAAAGAATCATCAAAACGTAATTGATATATTTATGCTATCTTTTTCCTTGGCATCTTACGTGCTTAGATTTCCATACAATGGCACTTAGCATCCAGAAATTCAATTTGCATAGTTATAGATGTTTCGCTAACCATGGTCAATTAAATATATTAGGAACTTAGAAAGCTAGTTGTCTTTTCTCATATAAACAAGGATCATAGTTTATAAACAAAATGTTTTATCATAAATATGTATGTACATAAATATATATAAATATAAATATATACCAATCGACTCGTTTAACTTCATTATATCCTGAACTGATTAAATCAATTGTACTCAATTAATCATTGATGATGCTTGACGCGACTTGTGCGTTCGAGTTCATATTGTGAAACAGTGTGCCCAGAGGGCGATAGCTGTACTGGTATTGGCTCGTCTTTTTGGAATCCTGCGGAGTTTATCTTCCGGTTGTATTCTGCTGCTGGGAATATTTTGCCAGTAACTTGTGATGATTCAGATACAGAGCGGCTTTCTGCGGCATTTCCATTGGGGAACATGATCCACTTATTATATGTTTTACCGAATGGTGTCGCCAAACTGGCGCCATTATTAAAACTTCGGCTATGTAATGGGGGAAACGATTTGGGGGGAGGTGTTGCTAAAATAGCATCCGGCATAGGAAGCGTTGAAGTTGAAGTTTGTGGAGTTGACAGCTTCTCTGATTTTGAGGGTGATCTTCGTAAACTAAAAGAAGATTTAGAGAGAGTTATCTTCTTTGGTGACTTTGGGATTTTGAATAAACTGCTAGGTCTCTTGACTAAAGATTTCATGTCCAAGTCTATGCTGGTTCGTGGCTTGTTAGTATTAAGGTTTTCGTGATTATTTTGACCATTTGGTTCAAATGTCTGTGTATTTGCGTTTGTATCCGGATGCGCATTTATATCTAAATCAGACCCCAGACTTATAATCGAGGACATATCTGATAGTGGAGGTGAATTTAGACGCTGTGTACCAATATCAGGGGTTTGTGGAGGATCAGACGTATAAAACGGAATATTCAGAGCCGTAATATTATTCTCGTTGCCGAATGTTCCTATATCTTGACTTCCTTGATAGGAGTTTACCCCGAGACTCCCAAAGTCTGTCGGTGATGGCTTCTCCATATTATAATCTTTCATGAAGTCTTCGCTGTTTGCATCAAAGGGTTTAGAGAGGTCACCAAAAGTTGAGCACCACATGGCTCCAATAGAAAATGAACTTATTATTACTGTAAATAATAGTGACAGTAGCCAGGTAATAAGAAATGCTGAATTGAGTCCCCAATCCTGACTTATGTACGAGGGCTCCTTGACTGATACAGTGAGGTAGTACATACCAGCACACATAGAAATAAGAGCAGAAATAATACTTAAAGCTGCTTGGAATATATTATAGGACCAGAATATCCCTGCAAATTGAGTAAAAACTACCAAAATTGATGCAGCTGCTGTGAAGTATGCTGGTATTTGAAGACTTAGAATGTTGGCATATGTTCCAGAGGCTAAAATGAATCCTGTACAGCAAGGCGCAATAGCTAAAAGCCCTGTTATAAGAGAACCAATAGATATATTAGCGAGCTGTAGATGTATAACAATCATCAGTTCGACGCCGAACTGGTGGATCCAACAAGATGGTGAATGTTTACTTGAGAAGACACTGTAAACAGCAGGGTAAGGTCAAGCAACGAAAAAGTATAAACACAGCACAGATATTTTGAATTTTGTCATTACCACCGCAAAAATTATTAATAATTCTCAGCGTTTGTTTATTTACTTCGGCCCAAAAAGTGGTGCACAAAAAAATATTTCAATAACGCAAAAAAAATTATCAACAAAATTGCGTAATTACTTGCTTTGAGGCAGAACGGATATTAATTTCATCTCTTTTTATGTATATTAAGTTCCAAACTGCACTGAGCTAGAAAGCCCATCTTTTTAAGTAAGTGTGGAATATAAATAGAAATACCAATGGATTAACTAGCTGTTATTTTAAGAAATTCCAGCTAAAAATGAACAAAAGAAACGTGCTAGGATATTTGTGGCATTGATCTATATGTTTACTATTAAATATAATAATAATGAAGATTTTCAATTTTATATAACAATAATATAAAACCACCACCGTATACAATGCTTACTTGCCAAAAGCGGTTCAGATGCAGAAAGATGATTATAGGCAACTATCTCGTATATGCAATAGCAGATAAGCAAAGACTCCAATTTATTCACTCTTAAAGTGGAAACTCCATTAATGCACAGAAAATAACCATAGAGAGTGTATAATCTAGCTTAACTTAGTGTTTAATGAAATGAAGACAGATGTTAAAACAAGCAAAGTAAATAATAGGATATTGATCATGATTAAAATAATCAGGGCAAAGTGAATGGCCTGAAGTCAGCATTAATACCTATGAAGAGAAAGAGTTTCTCTCAAATCTTCATTCATCAGCTCCGGAAATACTCAGATTGGATACGTTACCACATAATCGCTTGCTAAGACAGTATGTGCGTTTTTCTGGATTTGCCGAATGTTGTTGCTTAAAATCTCGGGTCTTTAGAAGTGATAATGAAAGAAAAAGATACCTAATCCAGAACGATATGATTTAGTTCATAATCTATATGAGTTCCTGGCTATACTGTTTGTCTTTATGCGTAGCTATATGAACTAACGCGCATCAGCCGATTACGACTCAGTTTAATTCAGTTGGGTTTTAAGCGAGGTGGTGGTTGTATTACAAGAGAATTCTCAAGTGTGAAGATTAACAGAGATATCTTGTACACAATGCAGTTAAATCATTTGATATATAAAGACACTACAAATAGAACAAAAGTTTACTAAAAAGGAAACGGGGGCTGTTACTGGTTACATATGCTGCACGTTTCAACGTGTTTTGTGCTAGTCGACATCGTGAAACATAACCCTACGCCTGATCTGAATCGTTAATTACGTTACCACGATTTGCGCTTTCCAAGTCCGGATCCGGAGGAAACTCGACCCGTCAGAATCTGGGGGGCCATGTGGTGACTGACGTCATTGACATGCATGTCATTTGTGCACTAACCCTGGATGCATATCTTATCAGTTGTTCCGCAGGTAATGTTATCGCTGATATTTACCTAATGCGATAGTGCTCTCCCTTTTCTTAATGGGGAGTGTAGTTGAAAACAATGTCATATTCTTGTGTGCACCCTCGTGACTCATGTGTATATTCACTGCTAGATAGTTATATAAATCTTTTTTATTTAATTTTGATGAAAATTAAGCAGATATGTATCATTTGCATGTTGATTCCAAATTCTCTTGATTAAGCTTATTTTTGATTGCCTCCCCCCTCCCTACTATAGACTACACCATGGAGTAGCGCGAAATAAACGAAAAATGCATGAGAAAACCTGAAACAAGATTTTTATAAATGAGTAGCATTATGTTCAGCATTTGAAGTAATTATGTATTTCTAATAGTCAAAATAATACTTAATTTTATATATTTAAGCAACAAGCAGCTTAAACCAGACTAAACCAATGAGATCGGTTGGAAATCCTGAAAAGTACTAAGTTAAGTTTATACGGGCTGCACCTGAAAACTGCATCGTTTGGTTTCCTCAAATATTTCGAATTAGGCTACAATATTTAAAATATTAAGAAAAGAACATGCTAAAGCGACCAAAAAGTATTTTATAAAAATGTAAAAATATTTTCTAATACAGAAACCTTGTTGCGCAACACAATCTTGTCTTAGTCAATGTACAAGTGCTCCACAAACTGAGCTCCTATAGATGGCGCATGTCAACTAAGCTCCAGAGCTTACGCAATATCAATTAATTGACACTGACCATGTGTCACAACTCGCCGTTCAAAGTTTGAAATGAAAACTTCAAAAGCTCAAAAAATTTATACTATTCCCATGCTGAGAATTTAGTGGCAAAATGACATGACATTCATCTAAATTCAAATAAAAGGCGTGTTTAAAATAGGGTTCGTAAGCGTGCTTCAAATGATATCAGCCGTACATTACCCCTACCCACATTTCCTGGTTTAACCGGGGTTACATAACTTAGATCAACTTACCGATACAGGACATCGAGCATCGAGCATCGAGCAGTAGTTTAAATTGCAAACTAAATAGCTGCACTATCAGTGGCTTATACTTGTGAGCAAATGTCGCTTGATTTTAGTAAAAGAAACTATTCCGTAGAGGTCCCCAGTGCGGCCGGTCTCAAAGACCGTAAAAACAAAGAGTCTGCGCTTTCTCTGTTGTTAGAGAAAAGCCGTAAAGATACTCCACCACCGCAAGAAGATTCTAAAAACGACTCTCTGAAGCTTTCAATTCCCCAAACTTCCGATAGTAATCTCATATCACCAACGACCAGTGTCAGTTCTGAGCGTTCTCCAACAGCAATCATCGATGATAAAGGAATTGAAGTGACGGAAGGTCGCGAGCATAAAGAAATTAAGGATTTAAAGGATTACAAGGAGTTCAGTAAAGATGGACAACGCACTGCATCGAGTTCATACAGACCAGGAGCTCCTATCAGCAGTTTACAACAACAGAGAGACCGTGCACGTACTGGTGACAGTTCTATGCAAGGAACTCCGATCGGTAGCTTCGGTTATGGCCCATTATTTGGTGCTGGTGAGATTGGAAATGTCTCATCTCCTCGCCATTACTCAATTCCAATTATCAGGGAGAAATTCGACCCTGGAAGTGTTGAGGAAAGATTTATTGTTAATCTCCCGCCGACCCCTAGCTCTTCAAGCTCTCAAGAAAAGGCTTCTAGTTTGAGCAGATCGCTTTCCAAAGTATCATTATCAAGGAGCAGTTCTAGATCTTCAGTATCCTCATTTTCGTTAAGAAGATTTGTGGATAAACCGTGGAAAAATGATGAGCCCCTTTCACCAAATTCAGCTAAGGTGGGATCTCCTAATTCTTTTGAGGCACCAAGAAGCCGCAAAAACTCTATTTTTTCGTTACCAGATAACGAATCAGTCAATTCGAACTTGCTATATGCAAACGGTACCACGCCCTCATTGACCCAGGCCGACCGTAATTATGCAAGTCAGCAGTCTGTGGCTGTTGGAAGTGCACCATCCGGTTCTGGTCTTCAGGGAATGGGCCGCAAGGGCTCTCTTTCCAAGAATTATGGCCGCTTAGGCAAGACTCTTGGAGAAGGTGCTGGAGGTCATGTAAAAATCGTTAAAAGCAACCTGGATAACCAGTTGTATGCCGTAAAGGAGTTCAGAGCTCGCCATCCTAACGAGACCCAGCGTCAATACAACAAGAAGGTAGGTGCAGAATACTGCCTTGGCCTTACATTAAAGCATGCTAACATTGTTAACACTATAGACATCATCTACGAAACTACCAAAGTTTACCAAGTTATGGAATACGGCTCATATGATCTTTTCGCTCTGGTAATGTCTGGTAAAATGTCCCGAGAGGAAATCTATTGCGATTTCAGACAGTTTTTGGAAGGTGTGAGATACCTCCATGGACTTGGACTAGCCCACAGAGATCTTAAACTAGATAACTGTGTGGTCACTGAAGCTGGTATTGTCAAAATCATCGATTTTGGCTCTAGTGTTGTTTTCAAGTATCCTGAAAGCGATAAGGTCTATGATTGCGACGGTGTTGTTGGAAGTGACCCTTACCTAGCTCCTGAAGCTGCTGGAAAGGAAAGATATTATCCAGCACCAACAGATATCTGGAGTTCTGGAATTGTGCTGGCTTGCATGCTAATGCGCAAATTCCCTTGGAAGGCTCCTAAGCTTTCAGATTCTGCATTCAAAATGTTTGTACAAGTCGAGCCTGATGGATCAAGTTTGGGTATGTCCAAACTTCTTTCTGCATTACCACAGGAAACTCATAAATTGTTAACTGGAATGCTTGACTTGCATCCAGCAAAACGATACACGATTGAAGATTGTTGGGAGGATAGCTGGTTGAACGGCACTCCTCATTGTACAATTGATGATAATGGCATAGTTTGTCCACAAAGCGATCATACCCATACGACTGTTTCATTTGAAGAGGCACATATCGCTATGCTGGAGAAAAAGAATCGTAAAGCTAAGCGCGGTGAAAAAATGTGGTAACTTCTTATAATAGCCAATTTTCATATATCTCACTAGTCACAATACTTTTAATAATTTTGTATGGGCTTTGTGTGTGTGTGTGTGTGTGTGTATGCGATCACTTCCGTGCACTTTCATTCTATTAGATTACGCACTTGGAAATTCATTAAAAAAATGCATCAAACATCAACCATCAAACATTTGCGTACATCTCTTAAAGTGCCAAAAGAAATGTCTAAATAGCACGTTTTTGTACTCTAACGCAGATATCTATTCTAGTCACTATTCGAAGCAAATAAAACTCAAAAAATAATTCATATGTACTTGATATATGTAGCTCACAAGTATCAGAAGCATTCAATCAACAAGGGCAATTCTATAATGCAATTCATTTCTATATTTATCTGTCAATACTGAAAATACGTTAAGAAAATCCACACATGTTCCCCACAAATGATGCATTGTGAACTAAGAATACATTTTTTATTTATGCAGCAGGTTCAATGGGCTCAGAAAAGCAATCCTAAAAACCCTACATAGTTAGCGTGCTCATTAATTACTTGATTAAGTTAAATTGGAGTGATTTAGATTAACCGAAATCCCCAAATCTAGATCCTTGTTAACCCAACCCATTAATCTATTATCTCTGTGTGCAGCGTGTTGCATATGCGGGTTGTCGTAAGTTAGCTTAGATGAATTTAATTTCATTAGTTCACCGAAAAATAAGAAAACAGATATGAAAATCTGGGCAGCATTCTTCCTAGAGGGTTTTGTACATAGAATTATGAAATGAAATTTGGAATGGATTGAAAACTCCACAAATATTTTATTGATTTTAGTTTCTGGCTTCATTAACTTCTTAAGTCATTTAAAGGGAAATTTGAGCAGAAAAGTTGTTAATATAGTATCAGAACACCATTTAAAATTTTAGATTGCAACTAAATGCATAATGAGACGGAATTGAATTGTTATATTTCATTATAGCAAGCTCCAGTGGGAGTTCAATTTACAAAGGCTGTCATAAAACCGGTTCATTTGAATTATGAGTAGATCCAGAATCTAGAGCCTAGAGATATAACTTTGTTCTTACTATCACAAACAGTATTTAATGAGTGAAAACCTTTAGTGTATTTGGATATACAATTTAGAAGGTATCGTAGCGTTCCAGTTTAGTCTGTTTACGATTTACACAAAATAATGACGCTTGTTGTGCATAGAGAAAACAGAACATGTATAACATACTTAACATGTTACTCCCAAGTGGTTTAGTATATTCCTTTAAATTTCATAACTAAAAAGTTAATTGCAATTTATAGCTTAGTTGTATACTGTTTCTATCACTATATAACTTTTATTCTTCTATGTGCACCAAAAGTTAACCATCATTTTCTATATGCAACATTTTATGGTTTAACTTCAATACCACAGCTTTTTGCTGACCCCAGTATGCATTTTGCTATGCCCTCTAGATCTCTGTCCTTGTGATTATCATCCATTTTCTTGATTTTGGCAATTTCATATATATGCTTTAAGGAAACAGTTCCTACAGTTGCTTTGCCATCTGGAGCACCTTTATCCACACCAGCAGCTTGCATTAACAACCATGCTGTTGGAGGAGATTTCAATTTATAGGTAAATGTACGATCTGGTTTCACTGTGACAATAGCTGGAATTGGTGTGCCAGGAAGATAGTGTGCAGTTCTAGCATTGAAATCTTTGCAAAAGTCTATAGCTTTGACACCTTTACTACCTAAAGCAGGTCCAACAGGAGGTTGCGGTGACGCCTGACCAGCTCCGACAATTAATTTCACTAGAGAGTTTGCACTCTTCGACATATCGATTAGTAATAATCACATACATCGTTTATATTACACTAACGCGAACTCTAAAGGCTGTATCAGTGAAATTAAAATAAAAATTCGCTGAATTATCTATCTACTTTGAATAATAGAGAGTACTATATGAAAAGATATGGTATAAAGTTATTATTTTTACTTAATTAATCTAGCTAAAAACAGCATTGATACCCACATTTCACTTGTCAAACAGTAATCACTACTAATGACTGAAGATGACAATAGTCTCAAATATCATTGATTTTCCATTTTTCAATCTTTTCATTAGCGCAATTCTGGTATATACAATACACAAATTGTATATATTTTTATCATATAGCTTTAATACTACAAACCATGTTATACAACACTCTCAACATATATTTCAAATGTACACACACACCTTTCCTTTTCTTAGCGTAACATTCGTCCACAAAAAATTAATGAAACAAATCAAGGCCCAGATGGTGGTTAGAATTTCGTAGTAGCAATACTTAACGCTTTCAAAATTTCTAAGATCTTCCTAGCCTCTAGAATTCAAACATAACTTCTTATTATCATGGTGAAACACATTTTCTGCCCACTGATTGGAATTTTCAGATCAAGTTACATCGATCCTCCTGGGTAAAACATAGAAAAGGCACATTTTTCAACATGAAATTAAATAAAATTAAAAAAAAATTAAAAAAAATCTCAAATGAAATTATTCATTACCAAAAAAAAATCAGTAAACCAAATCAATTTAAGTAGAATTGACCGATATAGTCCGATTATTATTGGCCACCAATATGCAACGGTTGAAACTGAAGTTCAAGTTAAGCGAGTCTCTGCACACCCACACTCACCCTCCGGTCATCACACACTGATCATGCATAGGCAAGTTTCAAACGTTTTACCACAAGAAATACGAACTTAAGCAAATACAAGAGTAACTATTTCAAATTTAATATTCTATCTATCTATTTTGAGGCTTAAAACGGCTAGTTATAGTTTGGAGCATGCAAATATTATTGTATTTATTTGACGTTTAGACTTTCCGCGTGCACCATATTAACCCTGCATATAAACACGTTCTGGAACCCGAAACCCGGAGTTAACGGTTACCGTTATTTACATAATGCATACGCGGATCCGGGGGTGTCACAGGTACCTGTGCCACTAAGAATGCATACCCCATAGCCCGAAGTACTCATTTCACCGACTCGCATTGAATACATTTTATCATGGGTGAGACATAATATGCAATAAATGAGATTTTGTTATAACATTAACTTCTATATTTCTACTTATTGCAGTTTTATTCTGAAAATTTTCAGTTTTTGTCACTCACACAGTTAATTCAATTTTATTTTTTTTTCACTAAATTCACACCATAACTACTATTTTGAAGTACCTAAATTCAATAACAATAAAGTATAACACAACGAAATATAATGATATATTTTTAGTTTATTCTATTTTATTTTAAAAGAGTTGTAGAGTCAGAACTAATTTTTAGAAAAAATATCCGGATTTGGTTTTCGGTTAATTGAATTTAGTCATGTGACGTGAGTAATAATGGCGGTAATTTCTTCCAACGCAGTACCAGCATAGTATAGTTTATAATTTTGCCATGCGCTCATTTAGCAATTTCAGGCTTTCTGCCAACCAGCCTCGGCTGTTAACAAGGCTAGCTTCCACCAGACGTATGCTTGCAGGAACTGTTGAGGATGTTGATCCTGAAATGGCTGCCATCCTGCACCGCGAGCAAAAGAGACAGAAGGAGAGCATCACCTTGATTCCTTCTGAAAACTTTACTTCTAAGGCTGTTATGTCCTTATTGGGCAGTGAAATGCAGAACAAGTATAGTGAAGGCTACCCTGGAAAGCGTTACTACGGTGGTAATGAATTCATTGACCAAAGCGAGTCATTGTGCATGCAGCGTGCTTTAGAGGCTTTCAAACTTGACCCTGAGCACTGGGGTGTCAATGTACAGCCCTTAAGTGGATGTCCTGCTAATATTGAGGTTTACTCTGCATTGATGGACGTTAATGACCGTTTGATGGGTCTTGATCTGCCCCACGGTGGACATTTGTCTCATGGCTACCAAACCTCTTCTAAAAAGATTTCCTATGTGTCCAAATACTTCCAGACAATGCCTTATCGCTTGGATGAACAGACTGGTCTAATTGACTACGACATGCTCGAGAAAACCAGTGCTTTGTTCAGACCCAAGATTTTGATTGCTGGTGCTTCCGCTTATGCACGCCTTATTGACTACGCTAGAATGCGCGAGATCGCTGATAATGTTGGTGCTTATCTTATGAGTGATATGGCCCATATTGCTGGTCTTGTTTCTGCTGGTGTTATTCCTTCTCCGTTCGACTACAGTGATGTTGTTACTACAACCTCCCACAAGTCATTGAGAGGACCTCGTGGTGCCTTGATCTTCTTCAGAAAGGGTGTACGCAGCTACAACAAGAAAGGTGAGCCTAAGATGTACGATCTTGAGCAAAAGATCAACTTCTCTGTCTTCCCTGGTCACCAGGGTGGTCCCCACAATCATACCATCGCTGCATTGTCCCTAGCTTTGAAGCAGGCCAACTCCCCAGAGTTCGTTCAGTACCAGAAGTCTGTCGTTACTAATGCTAAGGCATTGTCTGATAGTCTTATGCAGAAGGGCTTCAAGTTGGTGTCTGATGGTACCGACAACCACTTGATCCTAATTGATTTGAAGCCATTGAAGATTGATGGTGCTAGAGTTGAAACTGTCTTGGAGCACATGAACATTGCTGCTAATAAGAACACCGTTCCTGGTGACAAATCTGCTTTGGTCCCTGGTGGATTGAGAATCGGTACCCCTGCCATGACCACTCGTGAGTTTATGGTTCCTGAGTTCTTGAGAGTCGCTGACTACATTGAGCGTGCTGTTCATATTGCTCGTCGCATTGACACTGAGACCAAGGCTAGCATGGCTAAGCCTAAATTGGACGATTTCCGTGCTGCTGTGATCAAGGACACTGAATTGGCCAACTTGAAGGAGGAAGTCAGCCAGTGGGTTAAACAGTACCCTGTTCCTGGTGATCTCTAAATCGGTACCTTCTGATATAAATATATATATTTCATTTTATTATGTTTTATTACACCATAAAAATTAAATTAAATCAAATTAAATCAAACTAAACTGAATTATTTGTAAATATATAGCGAACCATGTAAAATAAACCGGTTAGGACTCTAAACCCATATTTTTACAACCACCAAATACTGATACTAATTTAGAATTTATGAATGAATAAACAAACAATTGGTATACACAGCTGTTGCTGCCGGTTGTTGTTTTCGTCAAGTACTATTTTCAACCGTGTTTTAATTTTTAATACTTATCTCGATAATTTTCAATGAATTTTTAGTATATAATTATTTGTTTAATCTCATTCAGTTCAGTTGGAAGCAGACTTTATCTCCTCTTTTGTAACACGGCCGCCGAAAATGTGGCTGCCAACTCTGATGTTTGTGGATCCCTGTTTAATTGCTTGGATGTAATCACTGCTCATACCCATACTCAACCCGAGATTCAGGTTTAGTGACGAGTTCAATTTCTCGCGCAAGTTTCCGAGTGCAGTAAAGTCCTTGTTTTCTGCACCAACCTCGGATTGTTTTGACTGCTCTACAGACCCAATTGTCATCAAGCCTTCTAAGTGGAGGAACTCCAGACTTTCTACATGCTTGCATAGTGACTCAATAGTAGCATAGTCCTCAACGTGAATTCCAGCTTTTTGAGGCTCATCACTAGTATTAATTTGAAGGAATACACTCAAAGGAGTGTTGATCTGGCTGCGTTGGGCGTTTAACTTCGTAGCTTTCTGCTCACTGTCCAAAGTCTCTACAACACTCAATGATGGCACCTCTCTCACAATCTTCACTTTATTAGATTGTAGATTACCGATGAAATGCCAGTGTATATCCTTGGGAAGAACTTTCGCTTTCTCGCTAAGTTCCTGTACGTAGTTCTCTCCAAAGTGGCGGTGTCCTAAATCATACAAGGTTTGGATGTCCTCAGCAGGTTTATATTTACTAACAGCAACTAAATTAGGAACAGGTCTATTTAAAGACTCGCAAACTTGTTTAATTTCTTCAACAACGGCCTTGTACGCCTGTTCTAACTGTACCTTGCGACTCATAATCAGGTGATGACTCTGCTTGCACCCAGGATTTTTAAATGTAAGCCCAAATATAAATCACTCTTCTGGGGGGGGGGGAAAGGGAACAGGGTTTCACGGTTCAAAACTTTAATGCGTACAATACTGCTTAACTTAAGTGCGACATTATTTGTAAATATGAAAAAATTCATAATTTTCTTTTTCTGAGAATTTTCCTTTTTTTTAAAAATATTTTCAAATAATAAAAAGATATTAACCAGTTTTTTTCTTTTCTCTTCACTGTCAATTGAAGTCTCTCTCTCTCTCTTCTTTCATAATTCTAAGTAACCTTCAACATTACATATTAATTTCTAGCCATTTACTAATGACCAAAATTCGGAAAGAATTTCGGCACCCAGTGCTGCAAATGATGGGAATCTCGCGATTGAGAGTCCCATCAAGAAACTGGTTGATATTTTGGGGTGTTACCGGCACATTAGTCGGTTCATATTATCTAGACAGACGGCAAAGACAGCTGATTAGAGAATCGTACATCAAACAAGTTGAGTATCTTGGTAAACAGACCCTGCAGCCTTTAGGCGGATTTCAAAAAGTTAAAGTCTACGTTGCTCCTCCTCCGAATGATTTTTTGGATCCCAGTTTATCAGAATTCAGAAATTATATTAAACCAATTCTAAATGCAGCTGCCATTGATCACGAACTGATAACTGAAGAAAGGCAAGGCTATATTCGCTCCACCATCGCTGAAGAAATAAGACAACTTAGAAAATCTCAGAACGAAAACTCGGATATAAATCCCACTGGTGAATCAAATGAGGATAATAATAGAGAGTATACCGGCACCTTGATTATCGGCCGTGGAGCATTCAAGGAGTATATCAATGGCATACAGGAAGGCTGGTTGGGACCTATAGAGAGACCTGCTGAAGTGCAAGAAAAGGTGGACGCTGCTGCTGCTGTTGAAAAAGAGAGATTAAGGAAACGCCATGAGAAAAATGCTGAGGACACTGAAGGAAAGGATCAAATGAAATATGATACTGAAAAAGAGTATGAGGAAGATAAATTAGCCACTTTACATCGCAAGTATCCTGTAGTTCCGGCATACATTAATGCAAAAGATTTAAGTGAGGCTGAATTGCCGGAATTGTTTGAATCAACTCCACAAATGCCTATTCAAGTGTACAGATTACCGCATCTGCTGGGTATATTGTCTGTACCAACCAGAATTTATAGATGGCTCAATGAGAGGTACCTGGCGGACGAAATTGGCCAGCAAACTGTTAATGTTATATTCAACAAAAAGCGGCCGTTTGAATCAAAAGATGCTGACTTGGCTAAATCGGATGAGGAAGACTGGCCTACTAAATTTAAGCAAAACGGCATTGACAGCAACAGTGAGTGGATGCAAGATCTGGTTGTTGATCCTAGAATTGCCAAACATTTAGAAGTGTTTGAATAATTGATCACTGTGTCTAAGTTAAGTTAACTTAAGTTAGATTTTATGTACATATATTTTGTATTTGTAGTATTACTTCTGAACAAATAGAAGAACACGTTTTCTTAGAAACGAATTATGTATGGGTATCGAGATGTATCGCCATGAACTCAATGTAGAAACAAATATAAGAATGATTGGAAGGCAACGAAACGAGGTAAGAAAACGAAAACAAAAACGGAAACAAAAACGGAAACTGAAATTAAAATTAAATCAAAATAAAAAAAAAGTAAAATAAAATCAAATCAAAACAAAAGAAAAGAAAATAAAATAAAATAAAATAGAATAATTATTAGTATGATTGTAAATATGCAATCACTTACTTACGTTTGAAGATTTCGTCTATATCTTCAACAGCTTTAGCCCTCTTCTTTTTATCCTTCTGGCTTTCACTCTTGCGCTTTTTGCTGTGATCAGCCTTAGATTTTTTAGAACCTCTAGTCTTGGATAATGAATTCTCTTCTTGTGTATTAGTCTGTTTTGCATGAGGCTTTTCCTTCTTTGAAAGCCTAGAATAAATAAGAATATATGCAGAAGCGTTGTTCTCGACATCTTTTTCATCAGCAGTATCCTTCAAGTCGTCATCATAAAGTAGCCATTTATTATTAACGTCACGCGCGTAAGCTACATAATGTCCACTCGAAACTGTTCTTCCTTCATGTAAAACAACCGCCGATAGTTTATAAATAAGATTCTCGTCTTTTTGAGACGATTTGTAGTTGGTGAGGTCTAAAATAGTAGGGTAATTTATTAAATCTTTCACCTTTTTAGCAGTACCTTCCATTTTGAATCTCTTTATATGCACAGTTAAGTGTTCTGGTGCCTCATCAATAGCTATGGATTTGATGGCATTAGTGGCTTTCTGGCATTTCTCACATTCGTAACCCTGCGTTCTTTTACCTTTTCCACTTTCAAGTTCGATCTTTTCAGGTTGGAAGAAATCCTTCACGCTTTGCTCTAAGGTATATTCAGACGTTTCCTCAGATTTCGAAAAGTAAACCGGTAAGTCGTAAAAGTCTTGGGAGGTTGTACTTACTGCTTGACATCTTAAGCATTTAACCTTTTGTTCCACAGAACCTCCAAATATATCATGAATAATACTACTCCTTAATTTTTGACCTTTTGGCACACTATCCTCTTGTAGTCTAGAAATTAATGACATAAAATATTCATGCGAGTCCTCCTGCTGCCATTCACTCAACATCGGGTTTATATCATCCAGCCGTCTAATCATTTTGGCAGGGAAAACTGAGGATTTTTTGCTGGTCATTTTTTGGAACAAGTTTGCCAGTTCATAAGTCACAGACTTTTTATTAATTTGGGGATGCTTATTTTCTAAAACCTCTTGCAAGTACACCCCTACAGCTGGCTGATGAAGAATTGATTGTAACGCGGCGTTTTGGTAACAGGTGACCCCCTGATTTTCCAGGCCTGATAACGAGCTGGCATTTTCTGGCCATGACTTATGAATTCGGTGAGGTTCGCGAGTTCCATGATCATTTCTATCTTCGTTTATATCCTTGAACTGGGACAAGAAATCATTAGAGGTCCTATCTTGTGGTTTCGTTGGTGGTGTAGGTGTAATCACTTTATATTTTGATAAGTCGGAAGTAATAGCTTCAGGAAATTTTGCGGGAATAAAATCTACAGCAGTTTTTGTCGCCATTGCATGTCTCTTTTGTTTAATATTTCTATTTAATTATTTTAGTGGTTGGATTGTTATTATCTGACCGTGTATTTCATCGTACAAATTCCGGTGAAATTTTTCCTCATAGTAACCATCACGTGCATGCCATATGCGTAAAGTGCTTTACCGAACCACAAGCCTTTAGCCGGTGTATAATAGTGTTTGGTCATGGTTCACATATGTCTTAGAAAATCTAAGAAAATTAGTTTTAGTCGACTAGATCTACTTACTTTTATCATTATAAGCTATACCAGGTTCATCTGTAGCCATTATGAGAGCTAAATAAATGTGTGTATCATAGTCATAGTCATATATACCCAACGCTTAGTGAATCAGGGGCGCGCACATAATACACGCGTAGGAAAATGAATCATATAGATCGAATTATTGCTGTTTCTTCTGATCAATGCTATTTGAATCAATGAAACTAAATTAAACTAACTTTAACAGGTAATAATAATTGAATAATTAATTGAAACTTTGACTTCAGGATAGATTATCGACAAAATCTTACATACCCAACTTTACTGTGGTCGATGTGTACATAACGATAACCTTAGAAGGGGATTGGTGCATTTGCTTTGAACTTTGAGAATCAAACTAAATAGAATTAAATTAAACAAAATTAAACAAAATAGAACAAAGTCGAACAAAATAGAACTAAATAGAATTAAATCCAACAGAATCAAAGAAATAAGTTAAACTGCAAGACACTAAATCGGTTCAGTTACAACATATAGTGACTGGCGTTGTGAAAACAGGTACTATCCAACTTATACAAACCATTAATTTCAATTGATTGTAGTTTCCTGAGAAGTACAAACATTCAACTATTTAGAAATTTGTAAAAAATAATAGTACATGAAATATGTAAACGAAATAAAACGAAAAAAAAAATAATAATAAAACGAAAAAATTTATCCTAATTCGCCTCTTATTTTAACGCTGTGTGCACACAGACTTGGCGAAAAACTGCACTACATAAAAAAATTACATCATCGATTATATAATAAATTTCAGTTTTTAAACTTTTCTAAGAAATTTAGCATATTCATAATAATAACCATACGCAATGGGTAAAGCGGAAAAAAAGTATGGTAAAGGTCGTTTAGATCATTATTATCGATTGGCTAAAGAGCGTGGATACAGAGCTCGTTCAAGTTTTAAAATCATTCAATTGAACCAGAAGTATGGCTTTTTCACCGCTAAAAAGCAGGGAAAGCCTATGTGCGTAATTGATCTGTGTGCGGCTCCAGGAAGTTGGTGCCAGGTTGCTACACAATGTCTTCCGCTCAATTCGCTGATTGTTGGTGTGGATTTGGCTCCAATCAAACCGCTTCCCAATGTTATCACATTCCAGTCTGATATCACCACTGACCACTGTCGCAGTCAGCTTAGAGGTTATCTCAAAACCTGGAAAGCAGATGTTGTTATGCATGACGGTGCTCCCAATGTAGGTATGGCATGGGCTCAAGATGCGTTCACCCAGTCAGAACTGGTGTTGCAGTCCTTGAAACTCGCAGTCGAGTTTTTGGCCCCTGGCGGATGGTTTATTACCAAGGTTTTCCGTTCTAAAGATTACAATAAGCTAATGTGGGTTTTCAACCAGTTCTTTGACAAGTGCGAGGCCACTAAGCCTCCTTCCAGTCGTAATGTAAGTGCAGAGATCTTTGTAGTTTGCAAAGGCTTCAAAGCTCCTGCTAAGGTTGATCCTAGGCTTTTGGATCCTGTGTACGTATTCGAAGAAATCCAAGACGTTGCTCAGAATCACCAACAGAAAGTTTTCAATCCTGAGAAGAAAACTAGAAAGCGTGATGGTTATAAGAACGATGAAGGAAAACTGGTACTGGCACAAACTACCAGCGCTCTGGACTTCGTTAGAACCGAAGACCCGATCACAATGCTTGGTGAAAACACGGCTTTTATCTGGGATAAAACCGACCCAGAAATCATTGAGCTGAAGAAGCTGCCTCAAACAACAACTGAATTGCTCGAATGCTTCAAAGATTTGAAGGTTTTGGGTAAAAAGGACTTTAGAACTATATTGAGATGGCGCAAAATTGCTAGAAAACATTTGCATGTCGACGATCATGAGGAAGAAGAAAAGGAAGAAGTGGAAACTTTAACAACTGATGAGTTGATTGACAAGGAACTTACCGATCTCTCTGAAGCTCAGCAACAGAGACTTAAGCGTGAGCGTCGTAAGCGTAATGAACGTAAACAAAAAGAACTTATTCGTATGCGTATGCAAAACGGTGCCGCTGGAGATATCATTGCCGAGTCCATGGCCAACGGTCGTGATGGTTTGTTTGATTTGAACAAGGTACGAAAGGCAGGTCAAGCTGAGGCCTTGGTTCGTGGAAAGCAACAGGCCTTGGTTTTGAAGCAGGATAACCGTGACATTGTTCTTGGTGACGAAGATGACATGAACTTGGACGATATTCCTGACAGCAGCGACAGCGAAAACAGTGCTAACGAGGATGCTGAAGAAGAAGAAGAGGATAGCGAAGCAGAGGCTGAACATTTAGCCAATGAACTTGATGCTATGTATGACAATTTCAAAGAAATGCAGGCTAAATCTGCTCAAGCTCGTGCTCTGCGTAATCGTGAAACCGCATGGCATGGATTTGAATCCAACGAGGAGGATTCGGATTTGGAAGACGACGAAGAGGAAGCCGATCAGAAACCGCTTAGTGGTCGTGCTGCGATGTTCTTTGACAATCCAGTATTCAACACCATGGAGGTCGCATCTGATTCTGAGGAAGCTGACTCCGAGTCTGACATGGAAGCAGATTCCGATGCAGGCGAACCTGGAATGGTTCCTGACAGTGGTGTGTCCTCTGCTGCTTCTACTAGTCCTAAAACCCCTGAGGATGACGAAGAGGAAGATGCTGAAGAAGGTCTCAAGACTTCTAGCCAGGTATTCAAGGAGGGTGAAAGGGATCTCACTGACGAAGCCATCAAGATGACTCTGGCACAGAAACTTGCTTTAGGCCAGATAACTAAACATGACTTGATTAATGAAGGCTACAACAAGGTATCATTCAGAGATCGTGAAAACTTGCCTGAATGGTTCTTAGAAGACGAAGCCAAGCATACCCGATACATGAAACCAATTACCAAAGAGGCTGCTCTTGCAGCTAAAGAGGCCATGAAGGCATTAAATGCTCGACCCATCAAAAAGGTTACCGAGGCAAAGATGCGTAAGAAGATGAGAGCTCAACGTAGATTAGAGAAGATTAGAAAGAAGAGTGATCTGATCAACGAGGACAGCAGTATCAGCGAGCGTGACAAGAGCGAAGAAATCGCTAAGCTTATGCGCCGTGCTACTACCAAAACCCGTCCTAAGCTTACTGTCGTTGCTGCTAAAGGTAAGAACCGTGGTCTACAAGGCCGTCCCGGTGGTGTGCGCGGTAAGTATAAAATGGTGGATGGTACTATGAAGAAGGAACAGAGAGCATTAAAACGAATTGCCAAAAAGCGCAAGTAAATGCATTACAAGGGTCAGCCCGGCTCGTTTCTGTTTAATCTAGTCTAGTTTAGTTTTAGTTTAGTTATCAGCGCAATTTAAATTAATCAACTCTATTTATTTTATTCTATTTTGTTTTGTTTTGTTTTATTTTATTTTATTTTATTTTATTCAATTCAATTGTTCTATAATATATTTAAATGAATAACATCTAGTTATATTATACTATTCAATTTATTTAATTATACTGAATTGTCTTGGGGTCCAAAATATCTGGAAATATCGTATGACCGTAAGAAGTACTAGTACTAGTTTCAGTATCAGTATCAGTATCAGTCATCATCACCAAGCCGCAAGTTCATGGAAACTTATAACCACTAACAATCAACGTAACAATTGAAAATAATGTTAACTATAAACCTAACCTAACCAAATCAGCTACCTAATTAATTCAGTTCTAAGCCAGTCCTAACCGAGTTCTAACCAAGTTGTAACTACGTTCTAAACATGTTCTAAACAAGTTCTAGTTAAGACCTGGTTAAGCTAAGCCGAACCGAGCCGAGAGTGTAAGAGTGAGGCTAAGCAGCTAACAGGAATAACTAAATAATTCAGCTGAATCAACGATCAATCGAGCCTATAGAAGTCAATAAATAATAATTAAACCAAGAATTAAAAAATATATTTTTATTTTTCTGTATAAATTATACTGTACCCTCCTCCCAAAGGCCACGGCTATGTACGATACTTTGCCCAGAATTTTACCCAGTATGCACCCTGGACTTTACCCAGCTAAGGTCACAGTGCTGAGTTCGTTGATTCAATTCAATTTATTCTGCACGATCTGCAAGATCTGCAAGATCTGCAACAATTGGGTTCGAGCAACCCTCACCAAAAAGCTTTGTGGTTGGGGTTCTACAAGCTTTCTACTGTGTTTAATGGCAGTTTCTGTACCGCTTTATTAGGAGATCAATTTCTTGGGACCCTGGTATGGGTACACCTTTAGTGCTGATTAGTCCTGATTAGTGTTCATTGTTCATCAGCTTCATCAGCTTCATCATGATCTGATGGGGAATTTAGCCAATCATGGTCCACACACGTAAAAAAATGGCACGTGCTGTCATTATATAATATCACCATAGAGTAAAGTTTTGTCGCGTACCCTTATTCTTTCCCTTAGCTACTGCCCTTTTCCTACTGCTCATCGCCCTAGCCTCGGTCCTTGCCTTTACCCAAACCGCGTTAGGATCCTATAGCAGCTACTAACAGCAAATTATCACCGAATTGAGAACAATGGAAGTGTCTGGTATTGATCCCGAGATCGTTGCTGGCCAGAATGGTCCCCACGCCACCCATCAAACGTCTGCTGCGAACTCACAAGTTCCCCCAACCACGAACGTATCTCCCGGCACAGAACCCTCACGCGAGCCCAAACAGGAGCTCGACGCCCCAGACCACTCAGACAATGTAGAGTCGAGTCTAAACAGCGCACACATGATGAACGCACGCAATGCCGCCGCGATGGTAGGCGCCGACGTGCAGAACAGCCAGCATACCGCCGCTGCCGCGCTAGCAGCGAACCAGTACGCGGCAGCAGCCGCTTACGGGCCGCCAGTGCCTGTCCAGCCGCAACCCACGCACCAAACAGTTGACCCTGCGCACGGCCGCGTCGGCAAGAGACGTGTCAGGCTTGGCTGGACGGAAGAGGAGACGCGCAACCTCATGGAAGGCTGCAAACGCTTCGGTGTCGGCAACTGGAAGAAGATTCTGACGGATCCGAGCTTGCACTTCAACTGCCGCACCGCCGTTGATCTGAAAGACAGGTTCAGAACCAGTTTCCCCGAGGAGTACTCGCGTTTGTACCCGAACGCGCGCACGCACAAGGTGAAGCGTGCCACGACGACCGGATCGGTGCCTTCGCTGATCAAGGTGAGCCGCAAGGAGCGCCGCGCGTTCACAGCTGACGAGGACGAAAGACTTTTGCAGGGTTTTTTGGCGCACGGCCCAGCATGGAGCAAGATTCAGAAGGATCAGAGCCTCGGGCTTGGCGATCGCCGGTCGACGGATCTGCGCGACCGATTCAGAAACGCGTTTCCCGAGAGGTACACTGCGGCTGGGTATAAAGGCCGCAGCGTTGGCAGCAAGGCTGCGAACCAGGCGAACTCTGCCTCGGTTTCCACTGCTTCAGACATCCAGATACCCGGCGCTTTAGACGACGACTTGGCGCAGCAGCACGGCGTGCTCAACAACAGCAGGTACATGCCGAACGCACAGATGTTCCAGCAGCTGCAGTACCAGCAGCAGTTCCCGCAGGCGTCGCAGTACAACCAGAACCAGCGCACGCAGCAGTACGGCAACCAGGCGCAGACCTACCAGCAGTACCAGCAGCCAGCGATGTTCTACGGCATGGGTATGAACGCACAGATGCCCGTGCAGATGGCTGGCATGAACCAGATGGGGCAAATGAACCCTCAAATGAACGCACAGATGCGCCAGGTGCCGCAGATGAATTTAGGACATATGGGTGTTTGGCAGAACCAGCAGCAGTGATACCAATCGAATCAATCAAATTAAACCATACATCCCCCCCCTTTCTTCCAAACGACTTAAACTGAACGACTTAAACTAAATTAACCGAATCGATGAATTCAATTAACTGAAGAATAAATTCAATTTAGTGTTATTTAATTATTTAATTTATTAATTTATTGCCACGATTTTGGTATTCATAGGTACAAGTAATAGGTACTCTTGAATAGGTACAAGTGCGTACAAGTAATAGGTAGACTTGGGTAGGTACTCGTAGGTACTCGTAGGTTGGTAGAAGATAGGTAAGTACGCACAAATGGGTACAAGAAATAGGTACGCATAGGTAAGCATAATAGGTAAATATATAAAAGTTATAGAAACTACTGGGTGGTGGACTTAACTTTCTCAATTAATGGCTCGATATCCTTGGGTTTGTAAACGTTGTACTCGGCACCGTCGGAAGAGGCCTTTATAGTGGCAAACTCCAGCTTTGTGCTGGTTAATGCAGACGAGTCCATTGTTTTCGACATGATCAACATGGCCTGGTCGCAGGCCTCCTCTAAGGTAGAGTCTGGTTTGTACTCCTGTTTCAAAAGCGTCTGCGCTGAGGTTGTGTTCGCACCCACCGACGTGGCCAGCCAGCCGGTGTAGTTGCCGCTCGGGTTAGACTGGTACAATTGGAACCCTTGGCTGCTGTCCCAGCCGGCAAAAATGAAACTAACGCCGTACGGACGCAAACCGCCGAATTGCGTGTATCCCTGCATCACGTTGCAGATACGCTTCACCAGAACCTCTACGGGGATCTCCTCATCGTAGGTGGCAAAATGCTGCAGCGCCATTTTGCGAGCTGTTTCGACCAGCGTTGATGCATCTGAGTCAATGCCTGCAACGACACAGATTATATTCTTGCTTAAAACGTACATCTTCTCGGCGCTGGTCTCCTGCTCTAACAGCTTCGAACTGACTTTCTTCTCAGCAGCAAGGACAATGCCGTCCTTGGCCAGAATTCCTAAAGCAGTACCAGCGTGGCTAATAGCCTCCATAGCATACTCGACTTGGTACAGCCGGCCTTCCGGCGAGAAAATAGTAGTTCTGCTGTCGTACCGGTTAGACATTAGGATAGATGAGTAATCGTGCACCCTTGAGACATGAACCATGAACCATGAACCACAAAACCAACCACAAAATCAACCACAAGAAAAATATAAATATAAATATAAATAAAAATTAAAAAAAAAAATCACTATAAACTTAATACAAATGGGAATAACAATAAACGTAGTTTCTCCTATAGAATAGTTCCTCCTAGTATTACATCGAACCAAATCATAACTCACAGGTTGCGTTACTTATTATTTATTATACTTCGTCTAACAGTTTTTTCTTTTTCTTTTTCATTATCAAAATGAAATTAATTGAAATTAGAAGAACACAACATTGCATTCTTGAATCGAACGGATCTAATTATATTGAATAGAATCGTGTTGTATTTCATTGAATTGCGTTGAATGATATTTTACCACATGAAATGAGTATCTGTTAAACACAGAGCACTCACAGTGCCAATGTTGATGAGTGCATACCACAGGTTCTCTAGGTTTGTGGACTCTCTATTGTAAATAATCAGTCGCCACACCAAATACGGCAAAGCGTAGTACCGCGGCTCCATTAATGGTGTTGGAATCAGTACAATGCACACTGCCAGGATATAGATCCAAGTTCGGGCCAGCCTCAGGTCCATTGTGCTCCTTAACCATCTGTACCCTACCCAGTACACTGGTAGCATCAGGTACCCTTGGCACGGCGTTATCAGCCTGCGCCAGATGTAGAAAGTGTAGTGTCTGTTGTCTGCCAAAACGAAAGGATGCACAATTGTGCAGTACTTGATGATCAAAAAGATGACACCAAGCTCAATTGGAGCAAACACCAACTGGGACTTCTTGAACAGGTTTCCCCGGACCAGCCACTTAATGCTAAGAGGGAATGAGAAGAAAGATGCAAAAAGAATGTAGTAAAGTAGCTGGGCCGCGTGGAAACAGCTGCGGTGGTTGCTTTTATCACCAAGCACCACCCCGCCGTTCTCGTAAACGAAGTAGCAGAATGCCAAAACCAAACCAACGTATCCAATTACCATCTTCCATCTAGAAATAATGGCACGCCAGTCCTTAAAACACTGAACCACGGTTCGGTTGTTTACAAGGTAGAGTCCAGCAGCAAAGCAGGCCCAAATAACGTTGGTTTGGCGGAAAAACAAACTAAGACCAAGCACACCAGGTGCTACGAACGGATGATTGAAGCTAGCAGCAATTCCAAGCAGCACAAGAACCATTGACCACACATCTGTGTAATACAATGTTGTGTAGAAGAAGTAGAGCGGGAACCCGTGTATCAAATACGCAGGGAACGTGTCCTGCAAATAAAGGAGGGTTGTAGCCATGGAGTTCACTGCACGCAATGCTCGAAGCTCAGGATCGAAGAATGCTGCACAGAGCAAACCTATAAAGTAGAGTCCTGGAGGGGTAGTGATTTTAGGGTCCCAAGACGCTTTGAGCCCGTGGCTTGCGAATGCAAGTGTCTGGTTGATATGGAAGTATTCATCCATATACGGTTTTTGAATGTAGTAGTTCACTGCTAACACAGCGACGACATTGAGTCCAATGTGGATCGTCGACCACAAAGTTGCGTTCACCATGTATCACGTAATTGACGCTTCGTGGTTAACACTTGTATTTATAAAATGCAGCAGCAAAAGCAGTAGCAAACAACAACCACAAAAAAAAAACTAGCACAGAAAAACCTGAATTTGTTTTACCAACTTGGTTAATTAAATTGTACTTATTTGGTAAGATAAGATAAGATTATATTGAATTAGATTTTATTGAAGGTTGTTTGTAATAATTAGAGTTTCGAAGTACAGGCACTTATTCAAGATTGAAAAATCTCGTTCAACAATTGTTATATTTTATTATATTTTATTATATTTTATTATTTTAAATTTAAACAGAGAAAGTCGTACTTGGTAATAAGTTACCTTGAACTAAGTATATACGTGTTATATGGTGGAGTACCTCTAAGTATGCAATTCTTATGATCCAGAGTTATGATTAAGTTTCCGGAAATACATATTTTACTGAGAATACATATATAATTGAAGATTTTGAGGATACTGATGTTTAGTTTAGTTTAGTTTGGTTTAATTTGGTTTAATTACCAGGTTCAGGTGATCAGTCGCGTATATAATCAGTAATTTCCACCTAGTTCCCAATCTAATATAGTTACAGCTTCTTTTGCGTCTGCTTTTTCTATTTCTGTTTGTAATTTGATTACTATTAGTATGGTTTCGATTTCATTCTGTTTAATTTTGATTTCATTTTGTATATTTTTTTAATTTTTTGTACTTTATATTTCTAGTTCTATTTATATTTTTATGGCTAGTTTAGTCAAGGTAGTAACGCTAACCACTTTTTGTGTCTCTCTGGGTGTGTGTAATAAGCATGAGCCAGTCCTCATTGGGATGCGTGTATAACGATGGGTTATGCGCGAGTCTTTCCGAAAGGGCGAAAATAAATAGGCTCGATGAACGAGACGTTTCATTGCATGTAAGTATGGCCAGTGATTTGATCCCAGGCATTGATTTGAATACTGTTATTTTCGATACTTATGGGTACGTTCAAAATTCTACAAATATAGTGAAGCAAGTAATGGACAGTGGATTCCGAAGGATTTATTTTGATGTTTACTACGATTCTGTTAATTCTGATTGGCATATGTGCCCGTATAGACCACCAAACGGTACATTTTACAATACTACCAGCGTCAAGCTCCCAAATAACATCGTGTGCGACTACTCGCTTGGTGTTGACCAACTGCTAGCGGCAATCAAGGAGTACATCAATTTAAGCGATACTAATATCGCTGCTAGCATCATATACATTCATATACGGCCGAAAATATGGTCTTCGACGATTTCGAACTCTTCTATTGTGCCTTCAAGCATCAGCTCGCTGAACGCAACCTTTACAAATTCTTTAAGTCAACGTATTTTGACGCCTTCATTCCTTGCGAGCTACCAGAGCAGCGGTAAACTGGTGACAACTGACGGTGTTTCTCCAGATACGCCTCGCAACATGCAGTGGCCAACTCTGCAGACCTCTATTTACACTACTCTGCGAAGAATTGTCGTTAGCTACGATAATGATCTCAGTTATATCCCGGACGTTCAGTATCTAGAGTATGTAGCATTTCCTCACTCAGTAACCGTTGAGGATCCGTCGTCCTACACCATTGAAGAGCTCTCTTTGCGTAACTTTACCGATACATTTGTTCAAACTACAACTCAGTGGGAAGAAGCTAAGTCACTTGGTATTTCTCCGGTTTTTAATGCAACTATTGACGTGTTTGGACTGGATTTCTCAGCCTTGGTGGAGTACTATGGCTTCTGGGCTTGGGCGCCAGATGAGCCGGTGCTGTATTCAATTGCCGAGCGTGAGTACATGCTGAGAGATGGATTCAGTCAGAGCCAAACCTTCGATGCATGTGCAGTTGTAACTGCCGCTGGCCTGAAAGTTGCCAATTGCAACTCGCATTTTCAGTGTTTGTGCAAGAATCGCAAAAACAGTTTTGATTGGAGGTTCAGTGAAGATAATCACACTTACTTTGATAACTCTTGCCCTAAAGGCTACTCTTTTTCAGTGCCATCGAGTGCGTTGGAAATGAGGTACGTGAAATCGTTGATGCAAGAAAAGGAGGTGGACATTGTCTGGGCTGATTTCAACTCACTATTTTTACCGAACTGTTGGGTTTCTGGAGGAACAGAAGCTGTATGCCCTTACAACGTGTATGAAGATGATAGAAACGGTGTTGGGTTTATTGCTGTGTCCTGTGCCATCTGCTTTGCATGCTTAGTATTTATTTTTTACTTCGAATGGGATCGTAGACACTCTTCACTAATGAAAAAGAGATCCCTTAAAGGCCAAAAACAGTCTAATGAGTATGAGGGTGTACCAAGTTGAGTTCAATTTAATTAGACTAAACTAAACTGAACTGAACTGAACTGAAAACTGGTTCAAGTTTACTAAAATGAAATCTTGGAATCTTGAAATCTTGAAATCTTAAAATCTTAAAATTTGGCAAATGAAGAGTGCATAGAGGGCTTGGTCTCTAATTATTTATTAACTATTTATTTATTTATTCTTATTTATTTTCTCGCCATTGCTTATTTTATTTTCTTCATGTTTTCTATTATTATTTCTATAATTTTTATGGGCTTGTTTCTATCCCTCTCTAAATTTACATGTCTATAAAGTAAAACTATCTTCAAAGAATCCAATACCAGCATCTTCAGCCCACTTTTTGGCAGATTTGCACATTTGCGGGTTTCCACATGCGAATACCCAAGCACCGAGTCGGTCCTCTGGGCATGAATCCAGTACTCTATCAGCACAGCAACAATCATAGTCGTCTAGTGAGTATCCGTAAAGCCATGACTTCAAACGCAGATTCAAATGCGGCCGTGAGTTATACATAAACTTTGAATATTGTGAAAGAATAGAGTCTTTAGTGATTTCCCGAGAATTGGCAGGTCTATCATCATCCTCATCACACCATTCATCACTTGCTTTGATGGTTACCATTTCATCATCTTTAATCATCATGGTTTCGTCAGTCAAAGGCTCGCCCGTGTAATAAATTTCAACGTTTCCTTGGAGAACCTCATCGTGTAAACCTAATTGAGGTAGAATTTTGGCATCTTGAGGGTTTCTTATGGCCCATATTAATCTAGCACTGGTGCCATGGGTGTGCAAATATCGCATCATTGGCGCACCAAATGCAATTCCTGTGCCTCCAACAATTATCATTACACGTCGAGTCAACAATGAGTGAATTTGATGCAGCATATAATTGGGAAGGCAAGCGTGAGGTCCAAATATTGTGTAGTCTTGCCTCATTTTAACTTGGTAGTCACCAGGTCTTACAACTAACTTAATGGCATTATCATCAGGAAGAGAGGCAATGGTATAAGGATGTGTTGATCGTACCCAGTTTAAAATATTAGAATATGGGCCACTTAATCTAAGATGAGAGCACACCGGCCAATTCCAGAATTTAGAAGGAGGAACTTGAGTTTTAGGTATGCTTATAAGTAACAATGTTGGGCTTATACATTGTACACGCAATCTAACTTTAGTAGAGTGTCTGAGTTTCAGTATAACTTGGAAAATCATCATAAAAAGACAAGGGTAAAGGTACCAGTCGCTTTTAGGTCTCGAATGCCATCGCAAAAGCGGTAAGCATAGCCATGCACCAATTACATGCGATTGGTAGAACAACTCAAAACTACGGCGTCTCACTTGACGGATACTCAAAATTCCCATCATAAGAAACACAAAAAATGCTAATATTCCGAGTTTATTGGGTAAAAGATACAATTTACCCAAAGTACCAGAAGAGTAATAAACATATGTGTATCCTATTGCATGCAGGAGCATTATAACCACAACTACTCTTGAAATAAATTTGTGAATAGGGAGAAGTTGCAAGTAAAAACTACGCGGCAAAGGTGAAGGGTATATTGTCACCAAATACAAAGAAGGCATCAAGGCCACACAAAATCGACCTAAACGTTTGGATATGGTACGCAAATTGAAATCGTTTGTTTCAACCAAAAGGAAAATTGTCATTATTATTGTGAAAATCCATAAACTGAACTTCAACCACGGGAAATGTAATAATCTATTGCGAATTTTTGATGGCCGTTCATTCATCACGATATAGAAAATCGGAGCGAGCACGCTGTTGCCTAAAACTACTAGGATCAGCAATGCTACGGAAACTACAAAAGCTAGGAACCCCCATTTTCCGTTTGTATTGCGGAAGTAGGTATTAGGATTGGTTAATTCTTCCCATCCCATCATCCTCAACCACGTCGCGTTTGCAGAGTTCGATGAAACTGATAAGAAACGCTACTGTATATAATATTATAAATCAAGTGACATGCTGAGTTGCTGATGCACATGCTATTAGTGTCAAAGAATGCATCAAGCACGATATTGCCACTAATACGTACTGCTAAATAAACTTATTCCAGGATATATTACTTTACGTGCATATTTAATTCAAAGACTCTAATTACTTTTTATTCTTTTTTTGCACATTTTCTTTTCCTGACTGTTAATATGTGTATAATCTCTCCACTGTTTCAACTTGGCTCAGCTTATCTGGGCTTGAGCTTAATCAATCTACTGATGTAAGTAAGGAACAAACGTTGTAGATAAATGACGCAAGTGTCCAAGAAAGACGTTATATGTATATTAATCTAATCTATCTGATCTAATCAACGCCTTCTTATACTATATTCTTGAAATAATGACGCAATGATCACAAATCATGCAGGCCCCACTATGTTCATCTTGCCATTATAAGATTAGTTAATTTAGCGTACCTACCTAAGCATCTGTTAGGCGATATCATCTGATGGCACAAGTCCTACACAGACACACCAGAATCCTAATTTAAGATATTCATGTAATATTCACTCATTATACACATAAAAATAGCTATGATTTGGAAAATTTGATCACACAGCAAATTTCCTCAACTCGGAGCCATGTAAATGGCTCAGAGACATTGAGTGTACAGATATACGGTATATATGCAATTAGGGTAACAGCACTTTTCTACCTATAGTCCATGACTCGATAACGAACGTCGATGCCGGAATACACTACGTTTCCTGATCGTGACACAGAAATAACACTTTTTGAAGGCCCAGAAAAAACTCTGCGGGTATATTTTGAGACTGATTCGCTGCTCACTATCCAAGAGCGCCAATGGCAAAAAATTCTTGATACTGTGAAGTGTAAAATATTATCCTCAAAGCGTACTTCCGATGTTCATACTTATGTTTTGAGCGAAAGTAGCCTACTCGTTTATAACAACTTCCTTATTTTGAAAACATGTGGAACAACAACGCTCATTAATGGATTGCCAGGGATTATTGAACTGGTGGGAAGTACTCCACAAGCGGTGATATATTCCCGCAGGGGTTATTTCTACCCAGAAAAACAATGTTTGCCGCATGGTTGTTGGAAATCAGAGGTTCACAAACTTAGAGAATGTTTAGGCGCTAAAAATTCTACTGCAATGAGTTTTGGAGACAGCCCGAAATGGCAAATATTTTTTCACATTAACGAAGTTCCTCAAATCAATTGTACTGAAATGATGATGACGGGCTTGCAGCCCTCAATTGATTTCAGTATGCGAGCTGATGATTTAAGTGTAATTTCATTGGACTCCAACTGCCCCAGTGCAGAAGACGACAAGATAGTAGCAGAAAAAATGACATTAGATTCCGGTATTCACGAAATTATAGATGAGAATCTGGATTCACAACTCGAATTGCTGATTGATGATCACGCTTTTTATCCCTGTGGGTATTCCTGTAACGCTATAATTCAACAAAGACACACTGAAGACGACTACTTCACTATACATGTAACTCCTGAGGAAGCATGCTCTTACGCGAGTTTCGAAACAAATGCTTCAGTTAGCCGTCAAAGCATTTCCAATGTTTTAAGTATTTTCAAGCCTCAGGAATCGACGCTGGTGCTGATCAATAATACAACAACCACACTCGAGTTCGATAACTATTTGGTAGAAGAGCTAGGCTCTTTTAATCTAGTAACCGATAACCAATTCGATTTAAAGGTAATTAAGTTAGTTAAATTGTGTTAATTTAAACATCAAACATTATAGAGTCAATATGAATATCAACCGATATTTGCTTTTTTTTTCATTATTATCTGCATGTAATGATACAATGATTCAGTGATTCAATAATGATAATAGTGTATACTTATGATATTAAAGTGCATGTTCATCAATCAACTAACCAATCAGTTTTATTTTTGATTAACCTGTACTACTGAAACATTAAATAAAATTCTTGTTGCATTAAAATATAAATTTTACATCCTACAAATTGACTTTTTTTTTTTCTTTCTTTCTTCTAGAACAAAAATAATATCTACCAAATTTTGTTTCATTTTAATGTACTAAGTTCTGTTGAATTATATATTAATTTCTGGTGGATTTAGATTCAGATTAATAGACAAACTGCGTTTGTGTGTATGCCTCAAAAGTCCTTAACAGCTTTGAAAGCATTGAAAGCATCGAAGGCTATTTAGTGCGGAATATTATTAATCGTGAAATTTCACTATGACATTCAACCCCTTTGCGGCGATAGGTGATTATAAGTCTCGAATTTCTTCAGAAACTAATGATATTGTTTCAACATCATATCTAACAGCATTGCCTGACCCTCAGCAATTTGCTAACCAGCAATTCGCGTTTGTATTCAAACTTCTGCTGAAAAAAGATGAGCGCACCAAACTCAGAGCTCTTGCTGAGCTCAACCAGCTGTTAAATGCCAATATTAGCTCGCAAAAAATGAATGTTGATGACCAGATTCATCTTGCTTATATTCAATTGTACGCGAAACTAAGTATTGACATTTCACCATTGGTGAGAACTGAAAGTCATGTCGTTTTGAGCTCTTTGTACACAGTACTGGGTAAAAAGTCCTCTAAGTATCTGGAATATAGTGTAGGTCTGCTTCTGTGTGGCAAATTTGACTCTGATGCCCGGGTCTCGGCAGCAGCTACAAAAACATTGGATACAATATTTCCTGGTGAAAAACAAACATTATTGGTTTCCAAACTTAAATATAAGATCATTGAGTTCATTTATGATTGTTTTACCAACGCTAATATTCTCACACTAAGCGATGAAAGGTACACAACCAAGGAACACGCCGTTCAGAAATACACGCAGCTTTTGAAGTGTTGTTTAGACATCCTGGACTTCTACCCCGTGCTATTTGATCTCGAAAATGAGCAAATTGAGTCTCTACTTGAAAGCGGGAAGCTATGGAAGTATTTCTGCAGTCAGAATAAACAACTGAATGCTAGTGCCATCAAGCTGGCTAAAGCTAATCTAGAGAATTTAGAACTTTACGTTCCCGAAATGTGGAAACAATTGATGAAGGCTGGCCGTACATGTAGTGAACCCGATGTTGATCTGAACATCGCTCAAATGATGAATATCTTGACTAAAAAGTTCCCTTACGTTTGGCTGGATAACTATGACGATTCCATGCGATCCTTGGCCCAGTTTGTTAGATCCGGAACTCATGGTGCTAAATTTTGGCCATTGCTTTACAACTTAGCACTCATCATCCCTAAAGATGTTCGTGATTTGACGCCGTTGTATGAACCTCTGAGGAAAGTTGGAAACGACTTGTCTATGAAACCAGAACTTGTGGACTCTTACTGGGGCTGTTTTGTTATGCTCTCTTCAGAAATGGGTGAGAAATATCAGATCTTAACTGTCCAACAAATTAGGTCAAGGTGCACTCACTCGCGTGCTCCGATAAAGATTTTATCCAAGTACCTTTTGAGAATCTTTAACGACAAAACTTTTGATGAAATGAAGCGTGCTAAGCCTAATGCTCAATTCTTGCTTGTTTTAGCTGGTTTGAATAAGGAAGAGTCTAACCAATACGTCAGTGATATACTAAAGGCTCAAGAAGTTGTAAACCCCGAAGAACTTAAAACACTATTAGAAGTCAATCCAAGACTGGACTTGCCTAATTTGGTACCAGGTCATACTTTATCTTGGGTTCAGATCGCTTGCATTCGCACTGAATACGCAGAGAAGGTTGTTCAGCAATGTTTGGAACATGATTCCCAACTTATTGTTTTAGAACATGCTAAAAAACTCGATTATAAACAGCCCGGTGTCCTGGACAGTTTTGTGATGAGCAATGATTCTGATTTGAATGTATTAGAAAATGCGGTGAACGCTACGAACTACCTTGTTTCTGAGAATGTGGGTAAGATATGCTATGAAAAGCTAGTTTCTTTGTCAATGGATGATAAGGATGTTGAAAGAATCCTTAATAGGGTAACGAAATCTAACGACTTGGAATTTGTAAACAAAGAAGTTGCAAATATGAGTATTCAAGAACAAGAACCACTAGATCTTGGAAGGTTAAACTCAAGCTCACCATACATCATTACCAATTTCCTGAGGCTTGAGGCGCCTATTAGTGGCAATGATAGCACTGAATATCCTGATATCGCTAGCTATTTAGAGTACTTGGATTTTGAATCATTCCCTAAACTGGCTGTTCTGAACGAGTTCCTCTATTACTGGTATCTTGCAGCACCTATCAGCGATCGTGAGCTCTATCAAAGATACTTTGATGGCTTTAAGGAGGCATTCCCGGTACAATCTGCTAAAGATATTTCTGAATTGCGAGTGCTAGTTGAGGAGAACGCAAGTGTTCCATTTATTGGGCTGTATTCTGCTTTAGCTCTGGCCAGAGCTATGAAAAAGAATGGATTATTTGCCACTGATAAATTCAACTCTCAAAATATTGATTCTGAACCTCTGAAGCAAACCTTGAATTTGTATTTAGAGGAACGTGTCGATGGTTTAGATGCGTTCCAAAATGAACTCGCAAAGAAATACCATGAAGGAATGCTTCATGTGTCTCTATGGAAATTTGTAGCTCCTAATGCAGGTTGGGAGGCTTCTTTAAACTCCAACTCTGATGAATATCTTTGCTTTGGGATCGATACTTTACAGTCTAAAGTAAAAAATCTCGATGAATTGGCCTTCGAGTCAAGCAGTAAAGTCGTACAGTACACAGCACTTCAATATCTTGAATCTGCAGATTTAACTCAGGTAGTGAACTACGCACAAACTCTAGAGGTTTCGAATAACGCAGATGCAGAGATTGCCAAAAGGTGTCTAGATTTAGTCCGCAATAACGAAATTCGTGAAACTGACGCAGACTGGATGGAGCTACTACAAAAGGATGACTTAAACCTCCAGTCTATCGCGACATATTTAAATGCCGAGTTCGATGTAGACGTTTCTGAATTCGACATTGACAAATACCCTGCCATGTGGCTAATTAAAATGAAACTAACGCCGCAGATATTCACTACATCCGAATATTTGAATCCTGTGTTCCTATTTATCAGCAAATATATACAGACGGCACCGGCTGAAGATGGTACTAAAGCCACACTTGCTAGAAAACTGTTGCAAGAAATTTGCACGATCAACAACTCCGCTTTCAGAGAATTTTATCGTGACAACCGCGATCGCCAATTGTTGAAGAAGTTTGATACAGTTTTGTCAACAGAGGTAGTTCCCAAGATTATGAAACAGCTGAAAGATGATATCAAGGGAAGTAAGGAGTTGAAAGAAATGGAATCTGGAGACACTGCGCTCTCTGTCAATGTAAACGAGACATTAAGGGAGATTAAGGCCTATAGAGAAGTAGAAGACGAATTCTCTGTTGAGATTGTATTGGTTCTCCCAGAGACTTATCCATCGAAACCAGTTGCGATCGACATACGTAACCTTAGCGCAGTCTCGGTTAATAAAAAGCGTGCCTGGTTACTTGATGCTAGAAATAATTGTGAGCGTAAGGGCATTCTTGCTGCCCTTTTGGGTCTACTCACTCATTTAGAGAATTTCTTGAACGGTGTGGAACCTTGCGCGATTTGCTACATGTTGCTGGACGACAACTCGAATCTACCCAAACGTCACTGTTCTCAATGCCACAACGTATACCATTCGGATTGCTTGTATAAGTGGTTTACAACAAATAGAGACAAGCTATGCCCAATGTGTCGTGCGCCTATGTAAAATCAATAAATTAATCACGCATATAATTGAACATCATTATTATTACTATGATCATTATTATGGTTTGCTATCACCCACTTATTCTCGATATGAATTAATCTAAACTAATATTTATAAAATCCAACGCAGCCAACTCTAATTGCAATTTCTAATAGAGAAAAAAAACTTGAATCAAGTTTAACACAACGAATGTGAGTCCTAATTGCTTTTTTTTTTACTCATTTATTTATATCGATCCAGTACTTGCTCAATTCGTTCAGCAATAATTAGTACGACAACAATTAGAATATTAGAATTATCTTTGAAACCCAGACCCACAGCCACATCTACAAACACATCTGATCACCAACAGGGGGCCTATTTTAATAATTGAAGGTAAGGGTTTCTGTACAATGCCCCCCAAGAAGAGTATGCTAAAGGTGATCATTCTCGGCGACAGCGGCGTCGGGAAAACATCATTGATGCAGCAGTTTGTTAATAAGAAGTTCTTTTCTCAGTATAAAGCAACAATTGGTGCTGATTTCCTCACCAAGGAGCTGACACTTGACAACCGCAAGGTTGTACTGCAGATTTGGGACACTGCTGGTCAGGAACGCTTCCAGAGTTTAGGTGTCGCGTTCTACCGTGGCGCTGATTGTTGCGTTCTCATGTACGATGTAACTAATCATAAGAGTTTCGAGAATCTGGAAACATGGCACGACGAGTTCCTGCTGCAGGCTAATCCTCTCGACCCCGAGAACTTCCCATTCACTGTTATCGGTAATAAAATAGACGTTGAGGAGGGTAAACGGCAAGTTAGTGCTCAAAAGGCTCAGCGTTGGTGCCAAGAAAAGGGCAACTTCCCATATTTCGAGACTAGTGCTAAAGAAGCTACTGGTGTTGATCAGGCTTTCGATGTGACAGCACGTAATGCTCTGCAACAGGATGATGCCGAAGGATTGGACCAAGAGTATCCTGATGGCGTTGATTTCAGCCAGTATGAGCAGGAGCCTTCTGGATGTGCTTGCTAAATACCACTATGAGACATATTTATTTATTTACTTAACTTTACTTTACTTTGATTTAATTTGATTCACTCAATTCGTCTTATAATGCGGTTCTTGTCCTATCACTTATTTTTGTTGTTGCAGAGAGCTCAAGTTTAACAGTATTCGTTGTGCGTAGATCAATCTTTAAATATTAAGTTGGATGGATGAATTATATGTAGAGTTTTAATTTATTAAGTTATAGTGTAGTTTCGTGAACTGAATTTACCAAGTCTACTTCAATAAGAATAATAATAATAAAGCTATTAACAGTGTCAACTCAACTCAACTCGTTGTAGCACGAGCAAGTAAATGAGGTGCTGTCTGTCTTAGCCATTCAACTTCAACCGGAGCAACCAACCTTGCGTAACCGCGGACAGTATATACATACTCCAAATACAAAATCGCCTCTGGCTTTTGGCCAAACATTGAGCTTCCTGGATGTATACTGATGGGCTGTCTCGTCATTGTTGTTTGGAACCGTCTGTCTGGTAATGCGATAGCAGTATTGGTGATATAACCTTTGAGGAATACCTTAATTAATTGTTCATACTCGTCAGATGTCAAAGGTTTAGAGTTATCCTCCTCATCATAATCAAAAAGCTTCTTCTTTTTCTTCTGATGCTTATTGTCAATAGCTGATGAGTCCATTTCATCTTCATCTTCATCTTTGGATCCATTTACACCTACAGATAGATACCCAAGTAATTGAGTACGTACTTGCTGGACTCTCGACAGAGCTCTATGATTGACGCCAATGGAATAGCACCATTCCTTCAAGTCGCTTTTTTCAATCTTTTTTGAAGCGTCCCATATTTGCTTTACCAACACTAGGTCACCATATTGTACGGCTGCGGGGAAAAAACTTTGTCTGTTGTCATTCACCGTTTGCCTTCTATTACTGCTTGGATTTAAAAGTAAATCGGGCACACTTAGACATGCAGCTACATCTAGAACAGCATTTTTTACTTTGGTATTTGATTGTGCGTGTGCACTTAACAGCACGGCAGAGAGTGAGGGTTCTAAAGGCAACTTTGCCATTTCTCTTCCGAATTCAGTAATATTTCCTTTTAGATCAATCGCTGTTAAAGAAAGCAAGTTAAGTAAAGCGTTCCGGACAGCAACCTTGCTTGGTTTATCAACCCAATCAAAATTTAAAACGTCGTCAACACCTATACGCTTTAATAGAAGTGTGGAATATGTGAGAGATACTCGGCTAATCTCAGGTTCAGTCTGCGGAAGCATCTCTTTGAGATAGCTGTTCTCAGTGTACAGTCTCCAGCACTTGCCTTCCTGTTCACGACCTGCACGACCAGTTCTTTGAGCAGCTGAGGCCTGGGAAATCGGACCTGGAAGTAGAGATTCTAACCCTAAGGTAGTTCGATGAACACGAACTTTTCGAAGACCACTGTCTACCACAAAACAAACACCGGGTATAGTGACTGAAGTCTCGGCGATGTTGGTTGCCAATATAACTTTTCTGCGCATAGGTCTCATTCTGTTTTCCAGAGGTACAAATACTTGCTGCTGTTGTTTCTCGGGCAAAGCAGCATAGAGTGGTAATACAATCATCTGGGGGACATTTATCGCGGTTTTATGTTCTCTTAATACCTCACAAGCAGATTCAATTTCGTCTTGGCCAGGCAGGAATACAAGAATATCACCGGAATTAGGCTCACTTTTGTTAATTTGAATCACTGTTGAAACAGCAGCATCAACAACATTTGCAACAGGCGCTCTGGTATAGAATCTTTGAACGGAGTAAGCGCGACCGGGGACGTACAAAATGGGTGCATCGCCAAAAAAATCTGCAAATCGTTGGGCATCCAACGTAGCACTCATTACAACAACTCTAAATCTGTCATGTTCATTTTTCAATCGGCTGTTGCGCACCTTAAGCAGTTTTTTCAGTAACCCAAGAACCAAATCTGAGGTTAATGTACGTTCATGAGCTTCATCAACTATCACAGTAGTATAGCGACTAAGAAGAGGATCCAATATAAACTCTCTGAGAAGCATACCATCAGTAACGTATCTAATTTTTGTATATTTACTAACTTTAGCGTCAAATCTAACATTATATCCCACTTTCTGGCCCAGCGATGTGCTTGATTCATTGGACACACGTTGTGCTAATGAAATTGCGGCTACACGTCTGGGCTGAGAAACCACGATATTCTGATTTGCATTGGATTCTAGTATAGCCTGTGGGAGCTGTGTTGACTTACCACTACCAGTCTCACCTACTATGATTGTAACGTCATTGGAGAGAATTTCATGAACTACATCCAGTCTACTTTGATACATAGGCAGCGATTCACGCTGTTTTTGAATAGCATTTGCATTTACTACGCCCGGCTTTTCAAATTCATCATCGCTGCCATCGTTGAAATTTACTACTTTAGGCATATAATTATTATGTAAGTGTACTTCCAGGACTAGTAGAGGAGGAAGCGTCAATAGGGGAAGGGGGTACATGATCAGGCAAGTCTAGGGTTGAGCCAGAATAAGGTCCACTGTTCCTGGATTCAGGCGCGCGTGCAAATCCAATTGCATATCCAATGCCATTTATAGCTGCTGCACCGATAAGAAGAGTTCCCATAAAGCCACGGTTTGGACTCTTTCTATGTGCCAACAAGTAAAGTGTGCTCCACACAGCAGTGAATCCAGCACCGTTTTTGTAATCGTTGTCATACATCATGTATGACCCCAATGCAAATGCAGTTCCAAATATACCAGCTTTGACTCGAATTGGAGCTTTTCCATTAGCTGATGGTTTTTTTATTTGGCTAAAAACTAAACCACTGGTAACTGCGGCCGGAATTGGCGTCGAATAAATCTGGTTGAATATGTTGCTCATGTCTGATTAGTAAATACGCGAACGCTCCAATTAATTGGGTCTTATAAGCTCCAACCATAGGCTGTTAAGTGGATCTGATTCGATATTTTGTGCACCTGCATGCAGGCGGTTTACTACTTCGAAATAAAACACAATACGATTAAATCTATACGCTGGTTTTCTTCTAGTTTGGTAATTACTTATATAGCTATTGCTCACCACTGGTACAATTAACGTTAAACCGGATTCATAAACTACATAGCGCAATTCGATATGAAAAGCAAGCCAACAGACTCTAAATAATTTTATTAATGTCATTGCGGAGAACAACAGAGTATAGTGTAAGTAAATCAAAGTCAAACTTTTATTAAATGAAACGAAATGAAATTCTAACCAGCTCAACTAATTGGTATCTCTTTAAATATAATCACGAGAGGTCGCAAATTCTGAGGCTTATACTTATTAGGCATAGATATATGTGCATCATTTAAGCATAATAATAATAACGTATTGAAATTATTCTTACCATATATCTGCCATCAAGTGTTAATACTGCTTTTTGATTAGAGGATCCAGTATAGGACCATATAAGCTAATCGATTCTCATTTCAAAAAAAATTCAATTGTGATATACAATAAAATATAGTCGCACAAACCTTCCCCATCTGAATTAGCTTCTCGCACCACCTTGGAAAAAGGTGGTTATATAATCCACGTGATGTTCCTTATTATCTGCACCTTTCACTTTTAGACCTGCATGCCTCGAAGATCGGGCGAAAGCCACGCTACAACTACGGAAGAGGTTACGCGCTGCATATGTGGAAACGAGGTTTTTGTATCTACGTCTAGAACTCGCGCATTGAATGCTTCTCCTGGACTTTACGTCCAATGTGAGAAATGCCAAGTCGGCTCATCATTCGAGAGCAATCCTAGGGCTATTCACGCTAGATATCAACTGAAAGTGTTTCTAGAAGGATGCTCCACCGTCCGTAAAAACAAAGTATACTGGGATTTCTTCCTAAGAGTAGGTGTACACTATGTACCACATCGCCTGGCGCCGGTGCTAGATATGCCACTCATGGCATTTGCTATTTATTTAGCGGAAAAAACGGGTATAATCGATTTGGACCCGGAACATCCACTTTTTCCTAAGGGTCAAATAGTAATTGGTAAGGGTGGTGTGCGCACAATGCAAATAAAATGTAATACCGACGAATCCCAGACATTGGAGATACTGGAAATGTGGCAAGCTTTAAGATGCCCTGTGATCAAAGGAATAACTTCTAACGATCTGTTGGCCAGGCTGCGCATTCTACGGAATGAAAAAGAAGCAGCTGCCTCAAACACAAATCCCGTCGAAACTCCGAGTGCTCCTAAAAAAGAAAGCCTGGCTGATATAATAGGACACACTATGCAATCTTTTTTTTTTCCTATCAACGTCAGAGCTAGCGGACCATCACTATTAAATTTTGATGCCTATTTGAATGCCGTAGTTATTGTCATGGCCACAGAAAACGAAGTAGACAGGAACGCCAAAAGCTCGTTAGAGTTGGTTGCCGAGTTAACCGAATGGATGTTTGACGACGTCGTGAAGACCTACAGAGCACGTTCTACAATGGACTTAATCAAGGCTTGGAATCAAGAGCCAAGAATCAAGCACAGTTTGCCGCCTCTACGTCAAATGATCACAACCGAGAGCCCCATATCCCGTCCGGAAGGTGCCAAATACTGCTACAACAATCCAGAAAGATTTCAACACAATCCGATGTTTAAAGGCCGCCAATTTGATACCATCAACAACAGCAACAACAACAACAAAATCAGCAACATCAACATCAAAATCAACAACATCAACCTTGGCAACAACAACCGGTTCATATTTGTCGGCAAACCAGGTTACAATAAACAATCGTCAGAGAACAATGCATCAAGCGCCACTGATAGCCAAAACATTACGGAATTCCTTCATGGCAAAAAGATCGCAAACGAAGCGTCCGCAACCGTTCTGCATGATTATTCTGCTGGTTCTTTACAACAAGACGAGAATTTGTCGACGGGCAGTTCACGGATTAAAGACGTTACTGGACCTGTTGAGCCTGTCGTTGCACGACCTCCCGCTCCGCCGGCTGCTGAGCCTGCTGAACCTGTCGTCGCACAACCACCGACTGCCGAATCTACCGAACCTGTCGTCGCACAACCTCCGGCTCCTCCAAAGAAAAAACGAGGACAGTCCAAAAGAAGTTCAATAGCTCCAAACCCCACTTCTCCTCAGAAACGACGTTCGTTGCGCAATAGGCCTCCTATAACTTCCTATACTAAATAGTTAATTCCATAACTCTGTAAAATCCAACAAGGTTCAAAGACCCTCGCAGACCCTCGAAGACCCTCAAAGACCCTCAAAGACCCTCGCAGACCCTCGCAGACCCTCGCAGACCCTCAAAGACCCTCGCAGACCCTCAAAGACCCTCGCAGACCCTCAAGTTTACTAACCCCTCATACTTACCAAACCCTCATATTAACCAAACCCTTATATTTACTAAACCCTCATATTTACTAAACCATCATATTTACTGAACCAAAGACCCTGGGTGCCATTCACTGTATATGAGGGTGTTGGACTATATAACTACCTGTAGAGCTATACAAGTCTGATAATCACTTATTAGTGTTATGGAAGTAGATAAGTACATAATCTAATCTAGAGGAGTAGATATAGTAGTAGTAGTAGGATGACCTGATAGAAGGGTAGCCACCAACAGAGGGTCTATATGCTGGATGGAAACCCCTCTGCATATGTGCAAAAGAAAAAGCATATGATCCTACAAAATAAAAATTGCAAAGTAAGATATACAAAGTATTTATAAGTTATGTTTACTCGGTAGCGTCGGCTACATCTGATTCCACAGTTTTGGCAACGTCATGGAGCAACGTAGCCTCCGTCTTACACCTCGATGTGATCCAATAGTCTTCAGGATGTCTTAGTGTGATTCTCGTAGTTGTGACTTCGCTACCATTGTCACTGTCTTCAGGTTTATTGTCAAATAACAATGGGTTGTAGGTCAGATTTGAGCGGTCTATCACCACTCTCTTTCTCTTTCGTCCCATGTCAAAATGTAAGATGTAAGGTTCGATAATTTACGATTGTAGGGAAGACATAGGAAACTTATCTATGAATTAAAATGACTTTAGAGACCCTCAGAGATCCTCAGAAGCAGAAATAGACGGTGAGACGCGATGCATCTCATTACGTGTGTTCTCCCTCCCATACAAGTTTTCCAAGAATCTGGAATCAGGTGCAGTAGACCGTTTTTTTAGATTGCAAAATGCCATTGAATACAGAAATACTGCTCCTAGTGCGTTGTCAATCATTGCAGTCGATAAGAACGCGAACATGGCCAAGTTATACTATGTTGATACTCTTGATGGTTGTATGAGATTTTGTTCGAAAGGAGAAAAACAATAACACACTGTTACGAAATTATAGAGGTCAACAAACAAGTGAAATTATATTATGATATTGAGATGAAATCTCCGGAAAATGTTCAATTTACGGAGAGTCAATGTATATCACTCATAGACGTGTTAGTGGACATTCTTAACAAATTCATACACATAGCGTTTGGCGTAACAGCAAATCCGATAATACTATAGGCAAGTTCGCCTGAGAAATTCTCAATACATTTGATTTTCGAAGATATAGTATTCGACACGCATACATTCTCAGCTCGTCTTTTTGTCGAGTGTTCCCGTTTGTATGTCATGAATGTCTTGCAGAAAGTGATATCGTGAAAAAGTAGTAGCAAGGAGCTACTATTTATGATTGACAGAGGTTTTGGTGTTGGGCTAATAGACGACTCCGTCTACAAGAGGTGGCAGTTGTATAGACTTCTAGGAAACAGCAAATTTGGCCAAAGCCGTTGGCTTCACAAGTACAACTTTACAAGACCGCTTTTCAAGACTAGCAGTACAAACCCGTCAAAACAGTTGTTCCTACGGAGTCTAGTTACACGATGCAATCCGGACATCATGTGTAGTACTGCACGCGTGGTAACGAAGCCAGACTGGTACGATCTAAGTTCGACCATTTGCCAACGGTACAAAGAGGCATATCCGACGATACCAACAAACTCTATGTCTCAGGAGAGCCAAGCCCTCTGTAAGAGTCTTTACGAAGAGTATTATTCAGAACAAAACAACACTAACAGACGAAAAGGTTTCATGATGACAGAACAACAGGTTTTACGCAGAATGAAAGACGTTGTAAAAATAATAACACCGAGGCCTTTCAGCTTGATGGAGATAAGGTAGTTTTTCTGTCTGATAAAACCGCAATTTTTGCAAATAACATAATTGACGGTCAAAAAGTGTACTGTCCTTGATGTGAGACAGATCAGAAAGATAACGTCGCTATAATCTCTGGGGACCTGAAAGTCCCCGTGGAGATTCTTCAGCCAGGTCGTATAAATTTCTAAGAAGTAATGAAATGCGACGAGGCATTTATTGCTTCAATTGCGAAAATTATACCAACATACTACCAGTTTCGTTGCTCTCTGAAACCCCGTCTAATGATGCACATGAGATACTCGATTCCAAGTTGGCGCCTGGAGGATATTTGACACCCGAAGCTGCGGGGTTGTATGGCTCAAATCGCTTGGTCTTTGTTGATAGCGCAATCGGCACTCAAAATACCACCATGCTGGGTCAATACATTAAAGAAACCGAACCACAGCGAATATTATGTATTACGTTTCGTTGCTGCCTGTGCAGCTATCTTAAAGATGCGTTCGCGGTGTAGGGAATAGAAATGGTAAACTATCTAGACAGGGGGTTTACTTGGAAAAAGTTAAATCAGAGATCCAGAAATGTACAACTTCATAGGTTACGTCTAATAGTTTGTATAGACTCAGTTCGACAGTTGCCTCTACCAGAGCTTCTTGCGGGATTTGACCTGGTAGCGATAGACGAATGTCAATTTACGATGTGTCAATTGAGATCTGAACTCAGAAAATTTAAAGAGCGTTGGAACAACATGGAAAACTTGCGTGATGTCCTAAAAAATTCCTCGAAAATAATATTACTCCAGTATAGAATATCTGACTACTGTGTGACCTTTTACTCTAGGCTAGCACAGCGATCTGTTGACTGTGACTTAAGCGTCGAAAGACGCGTACTTCATACCCCGCTATGTCTAACTCCCATGCAATATTGCACAGGAGCTCGGGCATTTACAGAGCCCCTGCAATACATGCTTCACTACTACGTAGTGAATTTATCTGCTTGCGAAAGTAAAACCCCTTTATGGTTTATACAACTAGTGCCGAATTTGGTATCAGAGTGTACCATCTATTATTGGCTGCAGCCGCGTAGTTTCAACCTAGCGTGATAGGCGCGAGCGAGCGTTTTCTTTTGCTTACCGGAACCACCAGATCTGGGGCTAAGCAATCTAGGTTCTCCGAAAATCCCTCTGCTCCAACTTTTTTACGACGTCGTGTTTGCAACACCCGTTATACAGGCTGGAGTCTCTATATCTACACATTTTGTCACTGCTTTCGACTTTTTATTTTCAGAGATCCTGACCACTCGCGAAGAGATTCAATTGACATCGTGATTGCGATGCAAAGGTAGAACAGACATGGAGCAATACCGTTATACGTGGATACAAGCAGGAAAGTGTGGGAAACATAAAGCCCATCGGCAAGACATCCTAGAAAACAATCTAGAACTCGGGGAGGGGGGAGTTCAAAGACAGGGCTGAAGCTTTTGGGAATACTCTAGATATGAAATAACATTATCTAGCTGTCACTGCCGAGTTACTTAGTGAGCTTTCTTATTCTTCCAATCGTCACGCTTGGTTATACCTGCGAGAATATCGACTATCTGAACAAATACATGATCAATTGGAAGCATCCATGCCTGTAACTTCTCAGATAACACTAGAATGGATTAAACGTGAGAATAATATGATGCAACAGGATTTCCTGGCGAATATTTGTGGATATTAAACAGCCATGCCAGTAAGAACAACAAAGACCCCTACCCTAATTCCATTTGTATGCCTCAGGGGACGCTTCACGTATGGATAGTTTGTCTACCATAATACGCTCATTATCGGCAGACTCAGTGGGTGAGCCATCTATGCTACTAGAGGAAACGAGTTTAATAGTTTCTGAAATTCTAAATAACGCATTGGGAATTCTATATACAATAAAATATAGTCGCACAAACCTTCCCCATCTGAATTAGCTTCTCGCACCACCTTGGAAAAAGGTGGTTATATAATCCACGTGATGTTCCTTATTATCTGCACCTTTCACTTTTAGACCTGCATGCCTCGAAGATCGGGCGAAAGCCACGCTACAACTACGGAAGAGGTTACGCGCTGCATATGTGGAAACGAGGTTTTTGTATCTACGTCTAGAACTCGCGCATTGAATGCTTCTCCTGGACTTTACGTCCAATGCGAGAGATGCCAGGTCTGGCAGCACGGATTTTGCATGGGTTTCGTTTCTGAGAATTCAGTACCAGACATTTACTACTGCGAATTATGTGAACCCGCATTCCATAGATTGCATCAACGTAGTGGTATGCTGATGTCTAGGTATCGACCACATGGCATTCCATCCAAAGATGATGACGACAAGGCCAGTTCGATTGAAGATAATTCCAGTGACTCCAACTCAATTGAAGATAAAGATTCTATATCTAATAAGGTAAAATTAAAAGAAAAGGGAAAAAGAACCAGTAATAGCAGCCGCAACCAACGAAATGATGATGATAGTATAGATGAGATTGATAAGATCAATAAATCACAAAAGACTCACAAAGTGAATAAAGCTCAGAAATCACCAAGGGATGACGATCAGACTAGTGATGAAGATACCCAAGACAAATCTGAAAACTCAGATTCCTCGCATAGCTCTGATAAATCCAAGCATTCTAAACATAGCATCCACACTCCGCATGATAAAGCGGTCTCTCATAGTGACAAGCGGAGTCCGGAATTTACAAAAACCAAAGTGAAATCAGAATCCGAAACTCCACGTTCTAGATCTTCTAGCAGCTCTAAGCTTCCTGATTTGGATATTAGTCTACCAGAGATTAGTGCTAGTCTTACAGACTCTGAGGACTCTCGGGATTCCAAAGAACCCAGAGAACCAAGAGAACCAAGAGAACCCGAGGGAGCCAAGGAATTGAAAGAATCTAAGGAATTGAAAGCAATGAAGAATGAAAATGAGGATAATAGTGAGGAAGTGGGTAATGCAGTGGATCAACAAGCTTCTGAGACCTCTAGCACATTGGAGAGTCCCGAAACGGAAATACCTGACGCATCTACTGGTTCCGCACCTAAATCTCGCAGAGGAACCGATGAAGGTTTAAATTCTGAAAAGGACGAAAGGAAACGCAAAGGTCGGAAGAATTCTGATTCAGAGTTCCTTCGTAATAATCGCAGCCGTAGATTCCGTGAGAGTGAAATTCTGCAAATGGTACTAGAAGAAAGTGCTAGAGAAGCCAAGGAGGCCGAGAGACAAAAAAGACGTTCCGAAGGACTGGAGTTGTCTGATGAAAATGGCGGTGAAAAGGCGTCTGAGGTAGAAGATACCCCTACCAAATATGAGGCTAGAGAATCAGTTGATAGTGGTGAGCGTAAACGTAAAGCCCAAGAGGCTACCGAACCCAAGAGACGTAGGGCCCAACCTCGTACTAGAGGCGCACGCAGAGGACCAAAGCCGAGACAAATGCGGAACACAGAGAAGCCTGATACCATAAAGAAATGCAAGCCTAAAATCCCCTCATCACGAAGCACTATTACAGAAATGATAAGAAGAGTAGCTAATATCTTAGATTTTTCAAGCCGTGCACAGGCTGACTTGTCAAATGAAGGTCATGCCGATTTTGTTGCTTTGAAATCTGCTGCCAGTTCTCCACAGCTTTCTACGCAAGTTGCAGATTTAGAACGTGTTTATGAACGCAATATTGCCAGCTTAGAAGGTCTGACGAAAAAGCTTCTTGATTGGGAAGAAAGATATAATAAGTCCGAAAATGTGGAAAACAGTAGATAGGATTTAGGCAACAGTCATACAAGATTGTTGCGTTCTGCCTGAAATATTGACTTTTCTATTACATGTATTATATTTTTACCTTGAAAAAATAAAGAATGGGAGGAGATTCCAACGATCATTTAATCCTATTTTGTGTATCGAATACTAGCTTTTTTAACAAGAATAATTAAAACTCCTCTATAAGATTTTTAAAACTTTTGATTTGCACATAAAGGATCAACTGAAGGGATAACTCTATCATTTTCTACTCTTAATTGAACTCAATGAATACAGGAAGCTCTTTTTCTTATGAATTATTATGACAGTGGTTTGATTTACATTATTTTGTAACTATACTTCAACGGAAATGAAATAACTGGAGTAGAAAGAACTGAGGTGTATAAATTTTTATATTGAGACGGTTTATAACTGACCTGATCGTTCGATTTCTTTCATTTTACTTTACTTTGCCTTATTATATGATATCACTCTGCGATCATGATATGTATGTGTTACAAGCTAGATCATGTCGCTTTTGAAGAAACAGCAACAAAAACAACGACAACAACAGCATCATGCGCTTACAATCAATTGATCAATTGCAAAAAAAAAAAAACAAAGAATCTATATATATTCTTAGAACCTTACATGTTAGTAACATCGCAACCGCAACTTCTGAAAGTGGAATTTCAATTTCTGACTACAAGAAAGCTAAAGAATTCAAAAGAAACAAACATAGCGCTACATATTAATCTGATTACACTAGATAATTAGGCAAATTTTGATCGATTAATCTATTGGAAAATTTAAATACATGTAAAAATCGTATATTGGATTAATTATTTTTTTAATTTTTGAAATCATCAACATAGGTTTCATCTTTCAATTTCAAGCTTTGAGAGTAGGACCCACTTCCATTTTCGATGATTTTTAGGATTTAGTAAGGGTTCGTGGTTGCAATTGCACCCGCTTTGCTGACCTGACGTCAGTCACCCGCACCGTTGAGGGTTGGGTTTAAGCACCTACTGTTCGAGCTCATATATATAAGAAGAGGTAAATTCAAGCACATAAGTTATCAGAAAACACTATATTTTAAACGTAAACATGTCAAGTCCTATAATCATCATCGGTGCTGGAACAGCTGGTTTGAGTGCGGCTCAATATCTTCAAAAACAAGGCAAAGACTATGTCATTTTAGAAGGTAGAGACCGGTTGGGTGGTCGAGTACATACATTAAGTGACAAGGATCATGAGAATTATGAACTCGGTGCTGCTTGGTTCCACGAGGTCCCACACAACAAATTGACTGATATCGCTGAAGAAAATGGAGTTGAGTCAATTTTCGACGATGTGAACGTTGAATTTCATGACTCTAAGGGCAAATTGGATCAAAATCTTGTCGCCACTATCACAAATAAATTCAATGAGTACAGAGAGAGCCGTCAACCTGATACAACATTGGAAAGAGCTGCTGATACGTTCGTTTCAGGATTTAAAAACGCTGACGAACGTCAGGCGGCATTGTCTGTCGTGAACAGATTTGTCCTTTCTGCCGGAATCCCTCTTGGCAATGTTAACACCCGATTCGGACTGCCTTTACCTAAAGATCAACGTAGAGACAAGGCTGTACAAAACTATAGCAAGTTTGTTACCGATGTTTTAGCCTCGGATGTTGACCGTCAGAAAATTAAGCTTAATGTACAGGTGACTGGCATAGTGAGCGATAATGAAGGTGTAACAGTAACTACTGAATCTGGGGAACATATTAAAGGTGCAAGTGTCATTGTAACTGTTCCTATTGGCGTTCTCAAGAAAAATGTTATCAATTTTGAGCCTGAATTGGATCACAACCTGCAATCAGCTATTAACAATTATGCTGTAACCAGAGTAGAAAAGGTGTACATGACATTCAAAGAACCATTTTGGAAACCAGAAGTTTTTAAATTCATTGTTAGCGATGAAAATATTCAAGCATTGGTTTGGAATTGGAGTGCTGCACACCCCTCTAGTGAGAATCGCAATACAATTGCGATCCTGGTAGCTGGAAACCTCGCCGCTTCTGTTGAAAAAAACAAGCAGCATGTGTACGAAACATTGAAACCTGTTTTGGAAGCCATTGCGGTTAAAGAAATCTCAGAACCTCGTAATGTCGTTATGTCAGACTGGTACTTCGATAAGTTTTCACATGGTTCCTATTCCACTGTTCCGAATGAGCAGACTCGTGAAGGTCTGGTTTCACCATTTGTGAATCAGGATCATCGCCATAGAGTATTTTTCGCTGGTGAACACACGATAGTCGAAGGCGCAGGATACGTTCAAGGAGCATACGACAGCGGTATTCGCGCTGCTAAACAAGCTTTGGCCTGAAATTTTATAGAATCATAACAGGACAGAGAAAATAACAATGTACTTATGTTGTCTACTTATAGAAGCTTAATTAATTTCCATTATCAAATCTATTTTGAGAACTTTTGAACAGTGCCCTCTACTTAAATAATTCTATAAACTATATAGTTACTTATGGTTTATTCTAATCTTTTTATTCTACTATATCAGCGTCACATCAAGCCTTTGCAGAACGCTAACGCCCATGTTCTGGACATACCTCCGTCTAAATAGTTATAGTTGAAGTTAGTATCCGAAAAGAACTTGTATGCCGTAGTTGCATCATATAACGCGTAATTTAGCATGAGCAGCCCTCGCCATCCGTCAGTGACGTTGTCAATAATACTCGCTAGTTTTGCATCCCATTCTTCTTTGACAAACGTGGGAGAGCGAACGTATGAAGAGATGGGTGTAATAGGTATCATATGGATACCTTGGATATACTGCACCAACTGACCAAAGTACGTGGTATGATCGATCTTATTTTCGAACATGATACCACTAACTTTATTTCCAATATAATTCGCAGGCATCGTAGTGTTGTTACTCTGATAGAGCATATAATGATTCATCGATCTCCTTTCGATTGCTAGTATTAAATTTGCACGAGCTGATAAAAGTGTATCACCGATCACTGATCCCCATAATTTCATTCCATAGGCAAAGTTATAATCTTCAGAGCTACTTTCCTCATCTTTACCATCAGCGCTAACGAACAGACCTTTCGCCATCGAATGACCACTATACCAATCGAAATTACGACTTTGTGGGTAGGTGGTGTCGTCTCCATAAGTTGAAACATCTCTGATTAAAGAGTTGACCCAATCCTTATTCGCACTGTTTGAAGCCCACGACTTGTCACCAATATCCTGGTCTACTTTGCCGATGATGGCTGCAGCATGAACGAAGTAACCGTAATGAAAATGATGATCATTGTAGTACGTGTTTCCAAAGTCGGCCATAGAGTCACTTATTCCTGCTTGGGAAACGAGGCCTTTCCAACTCTTGTCATAGAAAAGGGGTGTTTGCTGCTTGTTATTAACAAAAGTAGCAAAGGCTGTCTTCAAATTGGCTAATAATTGCGTAGCTAGCTGTGTATCCTTGACGATATAGGTTAATACAAGCAGCATATTAGCATACTTGCTCATAGCTTTTCCACTAAAATACATTGACGTGAGGTCTGTGGCAGTACCGATGTCAACGTTGGTTAGCTCTTTCTCAGCAGCCTGTATAATGAGCTCGTTGTCCGCGTAACTGAAATTACTGAAACTGAAGTTTGCATCACCTGCTGTTTTATTAACACTCCAAGGAAGAAATCCAACTGAGCTTGGTAGGCGTTCATACATCTCCAATTCAGTGGCAACACAAAGTCTTAAATTCCCTAAGACTGGTGACGGGAGATAATAATCTGTTACTTTTCCATTCATAGTGCTAGTGAAACTTTCAACATGATGAGGAGCAGCATACAACAAGGTTCCACCCCCAGTAGATGTGCCTGATAGATTATATTTCAATGTATACGTGCCCACACTGTTATCGGAAGTGATACCTCCATCTAATTCCACCTGAGTAGGATATGAACCTGCAGCGCTATCAACAACCGCTTGCCAACTAGTACTACCGAGTTTTGCAATTTGTACAACTACATTTGCTTCAGTCGTGTGAACGCTAATATGCTGGCTGTCACTTTGTGATACGGTTGCTGTAGCGCCCGTCGGGATATATACGTATATTGACCATGATTGGTTGTTCTCTAGGGTGACGTTAACTCTAGTCAAACCAGTTCGTACAGTCGTTGCGGATGAAATTGATTTGAATCCAACCTGTGAACTAATCTGTGGGGCAATTCCACTGTAAATTCCTGTCACAAAACCCATTCCACTAGCAATAGGATACTTAATGCTTGCGCTATTGTTCGTAAGAATAGCAGTGACTGATAAAGGACCCCATGTTGAGGTAGAAAAGGTTGGATTTCCGTTAAAAGAGGCACCAAGACACATCATCATCACGCCAGAAGGCATGAAGAAGTAGTCTACTGGGTTTGCGGAAGAGTTGGGACCATATGTTCGCGCACTTTCGTCTTGATGAGAGATGGCTAAGCCATTGAAATTAGATACTGAATTTCCTGTCCACCAAGCTGAGTATGGTTGAGAATACACATATAGATTTCTGTCTCCGAGGAGCATATTGGCATAAAACTTATTCGTATGAACCGGCTGATCATTGGTGCTATCAGGCGGCGGCATTGGGTGCGCCTTTTGAGGGAATACAGAAGGTATATTTACAGAGCAATCAAGTTTAGAGAATAATGAAGTCATGATGAATTGCAAGTACTAAAAAGACAGGATTGTTTACAATTTACAGTCGATTAATATATGCATATACCCTTAACCTAAGTACCGGCCCAATTCCTTTTTAAATCAAACGTGCGTTTACCGAACCCCCAAGAGCCTAACTTGGCACGAAAAGGACCAACAATATTTTTATTCATATAAATGTACATTAATAGGAGTATCAAAGTTCTCCTGAAAAGGAATATTTACGCATCTGTTTTTTGTATCTGGTATTTTTAGCTTCAAAACTAAGTGCACGGGTAGATTGAGGCTGATGCCCTTTGCCGTATATGACTTAGTACATTTCAATCGGAATTTATGCAACATTTCATCCGTTTGACGTATTATGGTAGTCCCGATATACTAAGCCCACTGTGCACTTTATTAACTCTGTAGATACCATTGAATGTATGAAATTTTAACCAGTTTATTTGTATATTATATATTTAAAATGTATCAAAGCGAGCGTTTGCAAAAGAAAGCTACTCGCTTCTCTTTTATATTAATTTCTAATTATTTTGTCGAAAGAGAACAACTACATCGTAAGGTCATATGTTTTCACAACCAGATACCCTATACTGATGTTTATAATCTTCCAATGGTATTAAAGACTGTATGGTTTTCATTCAGAGTCCATGACATTATACCATGTCACTCATTTGTTATCTTAACGGCTATCTTCTTCGGAAGTGATCTCGGATTTCTCCCTTGAAGCGTTCTGAATTGCTGGTGGAAGTGCAGAGGGATCATCTTTGCTCTCCTCGACTGCAACATCACGACCGGCATTATCAGTCTTCTGTACTTGCGATCCAGATCTAGGTACACGGAAAATCCAGTAAAGTACCAAGGCACCAAAAATATTAAAGACAATATAAGACCAAAATATGCCGAAGTTTCTCCATCTGAGATGATACGGTGCCTCAATTGTAGCCAAGTATTGATTAGTACTTCGTAGGGTACAGTATTGGCAAACTGTAGTAGAATTAACGTCTTTCAGATAGCCAGCAGCTAGAGGGTTGCTAGTAAACAAATCGTTGAAATACTCACCACAAGTCATTCCTGAAGGAGCATCAACTAGAAGCCACTCGTTATCAGCACAATTTACAGGAGTGTTAGCAATGGCTAACATTAACATTCCTAGAATCCAGTAATTCATGGGTGATACTCTGTACATGAATTGCCAGAATCCTGGCATAGCGGTTCTAGTAACCAGCACACCAGCGAACATTAGCACCATGGTAAATAGGATTACACTCACATTTGCTGCAGTTCTATCGTCACCAATTGGACCGCCTAGTAAGTAACCTAATGTGATGACCCAAAGGAAGTACAGTATTACATAGAACAGAGTCAAACCACCACGTTGAGTCATTTCGTGTGTGAGCCGAGCGTTTCGATATAATCCAGCAGGGTAATACCATGACACAAAAGCAAGTATGGCCGAAAGTATCTGCCAGGGAATCTCTGCTGTCATCGAAGACAACATAAACGCTTTCCAACCAAAAATCTTAGACGGACGTTCTCTTGCTTCGTACAAGTTACGCTGTACAGAAAATACTGACACAAAAGCGTTCATCATAGGATTCAAACAAATAGTGAACATGAACACACTAAACATTAGATCCTGCATACCTTGGATGGATGTACCAGCTTTGAAGAATACAAAACCATTGAATAACGCCGAGAAAATGTTCAATCCAACTTTAGACCAAATATAAAGGGGATCACGCCAAAGCATTTGGAAATTACGCTTTGTGGCAATTATATATTGCTGCCAGAAAGAAGCTGCGAACTCGCCACTATCTTCGCCAGATTCAGGCTTATTATCCTCGCCAGCATTATACTGTTTCATTAATCGAGCAATCTCTTCTCTCACTTGTAATCGTTCAGGTGAATGTAACCAGACATCAGCAAAGTTATAGTTACTCACTGAACCAGGGGCGGCACCAATTACACTAAGCATCCATTCGGCAGGATTCGCATCCTCAGGACAAGGATCTGCGCCATATTTCTCTAGATATCCAATTAGTGTTTTACAGTTAGGACCAATCTCTCCGAAATATACGGTACGACCTCCTTTAGCAAGGAAAAGAAGATTATCGAACTGCTCTAACAGAATTGCCGAAGGTTGGTGGATGGTACACAAAACAGCCTGTCCAGCATTTGACAACTTTTTCATCAACTGACATACAGACCAAGCAGTCTGGGAATCCAAACCGGAAGTCGGTTCATCAAGGAATAGAAGCAACTTGGGTTTTGCTGCTAGCTCAACACCAATAGTCAATCTCTTACGTTGTTCAACGTTCAATCCTTTACCAGGAACACCTACAACTGCATCAGCATAAGCTGTCATTTCAAGAATTTCCAAAACGTTGTCAACATACGCTAACTTGTCGGCGCGTGGAACAGATGCAGGTTGACGTAGAAGAGCTGAAAAGTTCAGTGCTTCACGAACTGTGCTAGTTTCCAGATGTAAATCCTGTTGCATGGCATATCCGGTAGTTCTTTGGAAACTGTCATCTCTAGGTGTTCCATTGACAAACATTGAACCAGTAACAACACCCATGGTTACACGACTTGCAAGGGTATCAAGAAGAGTCGTCTTACCAGCACCAGAAGCACCCATAAGCGCTGTTAATGTACCGGGTTTTACCCATCCGTCCACGTAGTTCAAAAGTCTTCTGGTTTCCTTCTTAATCTGTACATCGTAACAAACATCTTTCCAATAGAAAACTTCATCACTAGCCTCGATTAAATCCTTAGCATCTGTAGTACCTTCCTCGGTCTCTGGAAGAGTATGACTTGCGCCATTAGACTCTAAATCACCGTTCTTCTTCAGCTTCATCAACTTCTTGACTACCGTACGGGGGAAAACAAGAACTTCACCTTTTGTACGCTCACCAGGGTTCAGATAAACCATCAACATGTAAGTGAACAAGAAAAAGGCTACAAAGGCAACCTCAATACCCCAATTTCTCCACTGGTGGTCAAAGTAATAGGTGTATTGCACTGCAATATAGTCATCACCGAGCACACTAGTTGCGCCTTGTACGGCACCAGCCACTGAGCAAATGAAACTATCACCAATTGCCTGACTAGGGCTGTACGGTGTGTAGGCAGCACACTCATACCATTTGTTGTGAAACTCGTTGGTGATTAAACTTTCGAAAGCGTAAGCCAAAGGATCAATGTAAGGACCACCAGCTGTCCATCTATGAATTAAAATGTGTCTCGGGATAATGAAACCGGTAAACAAAACCATTGCCATTAAAATCATGCTTGCAGGAATCATAGCTTCTGAAATTGTGTCTGTTGAAGCACCAATGGTTCTGAAAAAGTGAGACATCATCAACGTAGTTGTGAAATTCATCAACAAAAAGAAGAAGAAATTTCCAGGCTCTCTTCGCAAATTAGACATAAAATAAAGAATCACATTGAAAAATATAGCATTTGCTATCTTTACAGGCATTTCTGTGATGATCGATGCTAAAGCATCGACAGCAGGATGGCAGAAGGCATATTGTGTGTGTTTCTGGACAATTAAACGAGCATCGTAAAGTGAGAAAATTTCCAAAAGTGCACTAAACGAATTGAACAACAAGGCAAAGAAAATTAGAGCTGTTCTGTGGTAGAAACTCGCTGTGTCGTATTTCAAATTGTAAAACATAGATGAGATGATAAACGCCATTGAAGAATTACCAAGAACGTTTGTTAGCGTCATTTCAGGATCTCCTCTGAGTCTTTGAAATCCCCTGATGGTTAGCGCTTTTGTTTGCTCCATCCAGCCAACTGTATAAGCGGAATCCTTAGGAAGCTTGTGATCCTGACGAGCACGATACGCTGCCTTGTACGCCTCACTTGACGCGCCATTCGGGGGATTATCGCTGTTGAACTCATCCACCTCTTGAATAACTTCAGCGTAAACGCTGGACTCTTTCCACCTTTCGTAGAATTCCTTAGCTGTCTTGGGAACTTCATTCTCACGACCCTTGAAAGCTTGCCTCTCAGAGGGCTGCGAAAGTGATGTAAGGAAATCAGGAGTGGACTGGCGAGGTTTGGGCTCCCATCCCATGTCAACAAAGTATTGACGAGCCTTCTGAATTGAACCAAAGAAGATCTGGTAACCCTCATAGAGCAGAATTACCTTATCGAACATCTCATACATTTCCTCTGATGCTTGATAAACAGCAACCAGCGCAGTAGTATCGAAAGTCTTCGATGATAAGCGAAGGGTTTTAATAAACTCGTTTGCGGTAGCAGAATCCAATCCACGGGTACTATTATCCCAACACTGGATGTGAGAACCACTAAGAGTCAACTCTGCAATGGAAACACGTTTACGTTCACCACCACTAACACCACGTACTACATCACTTCCTACCTTTGTATTGACCGTGTGACTCAAACCATAAGTGGCCATCACAACATCCCTCATGAAATTAGCATATTCCAAACGGTTAATTCCGGGAAATCTGTTATGGGGAGTCTTTAGACGAGCAGCGAATGTAAGAGTCTGTCCAACGGTGAGCTTAGGAAAGTGCAACTCAGTTTCAGCACAGTACGTAACATCACCTCTGTATCTATTTGCGATTTCTTTTGGATCCAGTCCCTGATAGTTTATAACACTTTCTTTATCGATTTTAAAACCGTGAGTTTGACTGGCCATTGTTCTCAAAAAAGTTGAACAACCTGCACCAGGACGGCCAAGCACCATTAACATCTCACCAGGCTTGACGCAACCATCCATGGGCTTGAGAATGTCTACACGATGAGCAGAATCTTTGCTGGAGATCTTTTCTTTCAGATAACTTACACATCTTTCGGTCAGTGCAAAAGCTATGTTACCAACTGTCAGCTGGTAATTAACGTCCTGAGCTACACCATGAGCGGACAAGTTTTTGAAACTGATACCAATTGGTGCGTGAGGGTATCGATCAGGATCTTCACGAAAGATTGCTACTACTGATTTTGCCCATTTGTTCACATCAAAAGATTCTGAATTAGGGTCTAAAGTTGGGTCTTCTAACTTGAATGGATTAACTTCACCTGCATCCGACTGAATGCTTATCCGCGACATTGTTCTAGCAATACTTCGCAGCTCATCATCTTCCGGTCCATCGTAATGCTTGACTTCCGCATCATGAATGTACCGACTATTTTCAGGATTATCTTTCATTCAGTGAATGTAATTAATGCGATTTCGAGCAGTAACTATTTATACTGCAGACAGTACCTTTGTGCCCTTAGGGTTAGCCATTAACTAAGTATGCAAGCTTCTTGCAGAACTATATACGGCCAGATTACCCGATTCAACTTGCGTTTAACTTTTTGTTTCAATAAAAATTTACCTACGGACAAAGTTGTCAGTCCTTATATCGTTTCGTCTTTAAATTCTTACTGCATTTGAAAATTACTTCGTTTAACTTTATATATAGCTCGCTAAATTGAATCTTAATTATATCCAGATACGTTCCACTTCGCTCGCTAAGCTGCAGACACCATACTTTTACACATAACCCTACTTATTCTATAGCAGAGCCCTGTGCGGCATGTGACTTGCGAATGCCTTTTGCTAAAACGACAACGAGTAAGAATGCAACAAGTAGTGGAGATTTTAGCATACATATCGATATACGATCGAAGTACCTCGTTTATTATATTAATCTTCAAGTCTGTAAGGGCCGATAAATGAAAAATAATGTTGTTCTTACATCTCAAAAGCAAGAGATGGCAAGCTCATTAAGTCTTTGAGATATCGCAATTAATTACACATTTTGAAAATTGATATCAAAACCCATGGAATTAAACCTAACAATAGTACTATCATTAGTTAACCATAATCCACTCATAACGCATCTGCAGAAGATTACATTGTTTCAAGCCTAAACCATATCCAGATTTGATTGCGAATATGCACACGTAACAAAATAACAAAAAGGTTAGCGTATATGTACAGAACGCAGGTACTAACGTGGAAATGATTATCAAATATGTTTCATAATCCTCTTTATCTGCCCATATTTCACCTCTGTATGTATTTTTCTGTGTAGCGAATAATCAGTACCTGATCAGCGTAAACGAAAAACATGGACTCCTCACAAAGTGTCATAATGCGAAATATATATCCACCATTGTTATTAACATAATAGAATCATGCTCATTATATAAAAAAAGCATTTTTTGGTATTTAAAATGCTATCGCCAATATCGTATACATTGGAAACAAATAATTCTTGTTGTGTTTGCGAACCCTAATATGCAACAGCACTGGCAATTCCTATGCGCAAAATATATAATCCATGGCAACTAACTTGCAAATATAGCAATATGGTGCTGTAATAAAAATTATCACATAACAGAATCGGATTTAAACTTAATAGTAAAAGTATTCACCCCAATTATGTGCTTAAGTGCCCGGAATATGTAATGCGCCAAGAATGCTCGCTGCATTACAATATGCAACTCTGTAACAACAATACAGCAAATTAACAGGTAGGACTAAATCATAAACCGCCGCCAGTATAGCCGCCTGTGCACGCATGTAAACAAAAAATAGCGGATAAAAATTCTATATAAAACTATTATGATGATTATGATCAGCAAAATTAGTTAGCGCCAATCAAAGCAGGAGGGAGTTCGGATTTATCATCTGTACTTTCCTCAACTGCGACATCTCTTCCACCATAATCGACCTTCTTTACCATAGTGCCAGATTTGGGTACACGCGCCCACCAATAGAGAGCCAGGGCACCAAACACATTGAAAACGACATAAGCCCAGAAAATACCAAAGTTCCTCCATCTTAGATGATAGGGTGCCTCAATAGAAGCTAAGTATTGATTGGTACTTCTCAACGTGCAATATTCGCAAATAGACGTAGAGTTGCTATCTCTAAGATAGCCAGCAGCAGCCGGATTACTAGTCAACAAATTACTGAAATATTCACCACAGGTCATGCCTGAAGGAGCATCAACTTGAAGCCACTCATTTGCAGCACAGTTAACTGGAGTATTAGCAATTGCGAGGGTTAACATACCTAAAATCCAGTAATTCATGGGTGATACTCTATACATGAATTGCCAGAATCCAGGCATAGCGATTCTAGTAACAAGGACACCCGAGAACATCAACGACATAGTGAACAAAAGTACACTCACGTTTGCAGCTGTTCTAGGATCACCAATTGGCGCACCAAGTAAGTAACCTAATGTGATAACCCAGAGGAAGAATGCGATAACATAGAACAGAGTCAAACCACCACGATGAGCCATTTCATGTGTGAGCTTGGCATTTTGGTATAATCCAGCGGGATAGTACCAGGAGACAAAAGACAGAACGGCCGAGAAAATCTGCCAGGGGACCTCTGCTGTCATTGAAGACAACATAAATGCTTTCCAACCAAAAATCTTAGATGGACGTTCTCTGGCTTCAAACAAGTTACGTTGAGTAGCAAATACTGACACAAATGCGTTCATCATAGGATTCAAACAAATAGTGAACATGAACACACTAAACATTAGATCCTGCATACCTTGGATTGATGTATCAGCTTTGAAGAATACAAAACCATTGAAAATAGCTGAAAACACGTTCAAACCAACCTTGGACCAAATATAAAGGGGATCACGCCAAAGCATTTGGAAACTACGCTTTGTGGCAACCGTATATTGCTGCCAGAAAGGAGCTGCAAACTCACCGTGGTCTCCATCGTTTTCGGGTTTATTATCTTCACTAGCATTGTACTGTTTCATCAAACGGCCGATTTCCTCTCTCACTTGCAATCGCTCAGGTGAATGTAACCAGACATTGGCAAAGTTGTAGTTACTTACTGAACCAGGGGCGGCACCAATTACACTAAGCATCCATTCGGCAGGATTCGCATCCTCAGGACAAGGATCCGCACCATATTTCTCGAAATATCCAATGAGTGTTTTACAGTTAGGACCAATTTCTCCGAAATATACGGTACGACCTCCTTTAGCAAGGAAAAGAAGATTATCGAACTGCTCTAACAGGATTGCCGAAGGTTGATGGATGGTACACAAAACAGCTTGTCCAGCATTTGACAACTTTTTCATCAACTGACATACAGACCAAGCAGTCTGGGAATCCAAACCGGAAGTTGGTTCATCAAGGAATAGAAGCAACTTGGGTTTTGCTGCCAGTTCAACACCAATAGTCAATCTCTTACGTTGTTCAACGTTCAATCCTTTACCGGGAACACCTACAACTGCATCAGCATAAGCTGTCATTTCAAGAATTTCCAGAACGTTGTCAACATAAGCCAACTTCTCAGCGCGTGGAACAGATGCAGGTTGACGTAGAAGAGCCGAAAAGTTCAGTGCTTCACGAACTGTGCTAGTTTCCAGATGTAAATCCTGTTGCATGGCATATCCGGTAGTTCTTTGGAAACTGCTATCCCTAGGAGTTCCATTGACAAACATTGAACCGGTAACAACACCCATGGTTACACGACTTGCAAGGGTATCAAGAAGAGTCGTCTTACCAGCACCGGAAGCACCCATAAGCGCTGTTAATGTACCAGGTTTCACCCATCCGTCCACGTAGTTCAAAAGTCTTCTAGTTTCCTTCTTAATCTGTACATCGTAACAGACGTCTCTCCAATAGAAAACTTCATCACTGGCCTCAATCAAATCCTTAGCATCGGTAGTACCTTCCTCCTCGGTCTCTGGTAGAGTGTGAGTTGCACCATTAGACTCAAGGTCAGATTTCTTCTTCTGTTTCATCAACTTCTTGACGATCGCACGAGGGAAAACAAGAACTTCACCCTTTGTACGCTCACCAGGGTTCAAATAAACCATCAACATATAAGTGAACAAGAAGAAAGCAACAAAACCAACCTCAATACCCCAATTTCTCCACTGGTGGGCAAAGTAATAAGTGTATTGCACTGCAATATAGTCATCACCAAGCACTCTAGTTGCGCCTTGCGCTGCACCAGCGACTGAACAAACATAACTATTATCGATAGCTTGACTAGGGCTGTACGGGGTATAAGAAGAACAATCGTACCATTGGTTATGGAACTCGTTGGTGATTAAACTTTCGAAAGCGTAAGCCAAAGGGTCAATGTAAGGACCACCAGCCGTCCATCTATGAATTAAAACGTGCTTTGGAATAATGAAACCGGTAAACAAAACCATTGCCATTAAAATCATATTGGCAGGAATCATAGCCTCTGAAATTGTATTCGTAACTGCACCAATCGTTCTGAAAAAGTGAGACATCATCAAAGTTGCTGTAAAGTTCATCAACAGGAAGAAAAAGAAATTACCTGGTTCTCTACGCAAATTAGACATGAAGTAAAGAATCACATTGAAAAATATACCATTCGCGATCTTTACAGGCATTTCTGTAATGATTGACGCGAATGCATCAATTGCAGGATGATAGAATGCATATTGTGTGTGTTTCTGAACAATCAAACGAGCATCGAAGAGTGAGAAAATTTCCAGCATAGCACTAAAGGCGTTAAACAGCAAGGCAAAGAAAATCAGAGCTGTTCTATGGTAGAAACTTTGTGTGTCATATTTCAAATTGTAAAACATGGATGAGATAATAAACGCCATGGCGGAATTTCCGAGAACATTTGTTAGAGCCATTTCTGGATCACCCCTAAGTCTTTGAAATCCTCGGATAGATAACGCTTTTGTTTGCTCTATCCATCCGACAGTATAAGCGGAATCTTTGGGAAGCTTGTGGTCCTGACGTGCACGGTATGCCGCCTTGTACGCCTCACTGGATGCACCGTTCAAAGGGTTTTCACTATTAAACTCATCGACCTCTTGAACAACTTTAGTATACATACTAGACTCTTTCCATCTTTCGTAGAATTCCTTGGCTGTCTTGGGAACTTCATTCTCACGACCCTTGAAAGCTTGTCTCTCAGAGGGCTGCGAAAGTGATGTAAGGAAATCAGGCGTAGATTGACGAGGTTTGGGCTCCCATCCCATGTCGATGAAAAATTGACGAGCCATATCAATGGGACCAAAGTAGATCTGGTAACCCTCATACAGCACAATCACCTTGTCAAACATCTCATACATCTCTTCAGATGCTTGGTAAACAGCAACTAAAGCAGTTGTATCGAAAGTTTCTGATGATAAGCGAAGGGTTTTAACAAACTCGTTAGCGGTAGCAGAATCCAATCCACGGGTACTATTATCCCAACACTGGATGTGAGAACCACTAAGAGTCAACTCTGCAATAGAGACACGCTTACGCTCACCACCACTAACACCACGAATTAAATCACTTCCTACCTTTGTATTGACCGTGTGACTCAAACCATAAGTGGCCATCACAACATCCCTCATGAAATTAGCATACTCCAAACGGTTAATTCCGGGAAATCTGTTATGGGGAGTCTTTAGACGAGCAGCGAATGTAAGAGTCTGTCCGACGGTAAGCTTAGGAAAGTGCAACTCAGTTTCGGCACAGTACGTAACATCACCTCTGAATCTATTGGCAATTTCTTTCGGACTGAGACCCTGATAATTTATAACACTTTCTTTGTCGATTTTAAAACCGTGAGTTTGACTGGCCATTGTTCTCAAAAAAGTTGAACAACCTGCACCAGGACGGCCAAGTACCATTAACATTTCACCTTCCTTTATACAACCATCCATGGGCTTGAGAATATCAACGCGATTAGCAGAATCTTGGCTTGAAATTTTCTCCTTTAAGAGACTGATTCCTCTTTCAGACATTGCAAGAGCCAAATTACCAACTGTCAGCTGGTAGTTAACGTCCTGAGCTACACCATGAGCGGACAAGTTTTTGAAACTGATACCAATTGGTGCGTGAGGGTATCGATCGGGATCCTCTCTATATGTATTCATCATGACTCTTGCCCATTTTTTGAAATTAAATGAATCTGAATTAGGATCTAAAGTGGGATCGTCGGACTGGAATGGGTTGATGGTTTCTCCCGTTTCCGACTGGATACTCATTTGGGTCATGGATCTTGCGATACTTCGCATTTCACCATCATCTGGACCCGTATAACGGCATTTTTCAGAACTATGAGAATCAGAATCTGAATTCATAGTTCACTCTCTTGTTTGTACAAATGTAGTGAGGGAATATTTCTATTTATATGTTTACGTGCTAGTATAAGGTTGTACGGAAATGTTAGTAAGACTTCACATATTCTGGTACAGATATGCATGTCCTGTATCATTAGGGTACAGGCGTCGGTTTCAATATTCGAGAAAAATTGTCAGCATCGTTTATGCTGGCTTGAGGTATAGGATAAAAATAAACGTTATTTTAAATTTATTTGATATAGTATGACTACCAATAAGTGTTCTCTATAGCTTGCACTTGTTTAAACATTATTTAAATACCAATTGAATGGTTTAACTGTTGTTTTACATCATTTCGGCTGAGCCTCCTGGCACAATTTTCATTACCAATCAACTACCAGATTTGACAGCTACTATTTACGAAAAGATGGTTATTATCCGAAGTTACCGAATGAGTAGAGATATAGATGGTATGATACATCATGTTGACTAGAAACTTGTTAGCACAGTATTACAAAATCAACTATATAAGTTATATATTCAGTTTTAAGGATTTATATCTTTGTATTCATGCGTAACTCGAGTTTTTTCTATAGATATCATTGTTCCTGAAATCGATTCATTAACATAATCCACATTAAACCCTAACTAACATCTCCTTCTAACGTTGCCTGCATAAATTTCGGGTCGTTTATCCGAGCGCTTCGTTAACATCCTAAAAGTCAGGTGTTTAGTTACACTCTGCTAAAAAGTACTAGTCCTCACTAAGTTATTTATCTGTCTATTGTCTTTTAAAAAAAATGGTTCAATTTTTTTACGCGATGCTGTTGTATTCTCCTAATCGTTGCTAGTTGCTTTCGGCTCGGTAATTGGCTAATATAGTCGATATAGTTGAACCTAATTCCGAAAAAGATCCACAATTATATAACCAACCCGACACATCCAGGAGGAGTACTGCCACAACACAGTTCTCTAATAAGCAACACCATGCGTCACAGTCAGCATAAAAAGGACCCTGTGACTTGGTAAATAAAAAGGGTAAGGTATTTTTTCCTTGTTAAGAATTATCCGTGTTGCATGTTACATTATACTTATCAATCTATTTTTATTCATGCAATTTACACAAAAGCGTGACATCCTATTCATTTTGTTTTGATATTTATTATATAATGATGGTCACACCAGGCCTTGTGGTAAACAAACGCTTTATCTATTTGTTTATTTATTAAAATTTTGATGTCAATCTGTGAATAATATGTGCATGCATTCGAATGTAACTTTTTTTGCTAATATATATTTCTCAAAAAGCATTTTCTTTTAATTCTAACTATTCCTTTAGCCGATTAAGTAGGCAGATAAGTGTAAATTTCTGTAAAAATAACGATGTAAGTATGTGATCGTCTGCAACACAAAATTCTGAGAAAGCCCGGGGGTTCTTAGTATTACAGCTCTGCATATACCTAAAGCTTGTATTTATTTATTAAAATGTCTGAATTGAGTAAATATATTCTATGAAGCAGACTCTTTTGTGATTTTGACTCTAGAACAGAATAACGTCTACTGGAGCTAGATTAGAGACAACTTATCTTCATATACCATTGGCATAGAAAATAGTAATTGAACTGAAGAATTCGGGTAGGGGTGAAATGGGAGTTAGGCTTAGATAATAGGTGCCTTTACAGCGAATGAGTCGAAGTCTTTAAGAATGCAATTATGTAATTCGAAAGTCTCGGCGAACCGAACATTGTCGAAAAATGTCCAAAAATGTCTAACCAGATGAAAATTAATTTTATTTAGTGTAGTAACTGTTCGAAAAAGACGCTTATGAGCGTCAAATCATGCTATATAGGACTATCCCTCTATGGCCCGGGGCAAGGAACATTGGTTTTCCTGAATTAGTCTTACTGCGGCTCATGTAATTCTACAATTCTTTTTAGATTTATGGATCAAAAATCTCCAGAGGATATGAGCAGACTGGTTAAATGCATCAGCAGAATAAACAAAACTAATAAATCTATCAATGCTGTCATATCGCACTATGATTTTGATACGCTCTTGAAACAACACAACCCCAATGCCAATGAGAATAATCTGATTTTTTTGTTGAAAGACAATATGTGCACCAAGGATTTACCGACTACTTGTGCTTCTAAGGCTCTTTCAGGATTCGTTAGTCCCTACGACTGTACGATCGTTGAGAGGATTAGAGCGAATAATGGACTTATACTTGGGAAGACAAATATGGACGAATTTGCAATGGGAACAGACAATGCTTATACCACTTACGGGCCGGTTAAGAATCCTTTATTTGCCGATGAGTATCGTACTCCCGGAGGATCAAGCGGTGGTGCTGCTGCATCTGTTGCTGCTGGTTACTGCGATATCGCTCTAGGGACCGATACAGGAGGGTCGACCAGGCTTCCATCTTCGTTCTGTTCAGTCTTCGGTTTCAAGCCATCTTATGGACGTATATCTCGCTATGGCGTAGTTAGCTTTGCTCAAAGTCTTGACACTGTTGGAATTGTTGCTAATAGTATGGACAACATTGAAAAAGGTTTCAAAATTCTGGATGCCCATGATCCTAAAGATCCAACCTGCTTGACAAATGAGATGCGCGAGAATTTCGCGAAGTCCGCTCCTAACCGTAAGCTTAGAATTGGTCTGATCCATGAAGCAATTCTAGACTACGAGCCGGAGGTTCGCCAAAAATGGGAGGAATGTTTAGAGACATTGATTGAAGCCGGCCATGAGGTTGTCGAAGTCAGTGTTCCTACTCTGAAGATGTCCGTTCCAGCCTATATTGCTATTAGCTTCTCGGAGGCTACTTCTAATTTAGCCCGGTACGACGGTGTTCGCTACGGTTACCGTGCTGTAGAAGACATGGACCCTGTTTACCGCACTTTGTATGGGCCTACCCGTAATGAGGGACTTGGAGACGAGGTTCAACGCAGATTGCTGATTGGTACATTCAATTTAACCGAGGGAGCTTACGATGAACATTTCTTGAAGGCTCAGAAAGTCAGAAGAATGTTGATTAACGACTTCAATAAAGTTCTTAGGAAGCCTAATATGCTGTTCCCTAGAGCTAATGGTCCTAATACGGAAAATGTTGAAGGAATTGACGTTTTTGTCAATCCTACCTCTCTTGGTATCGCTCATGTTATGGGTAAAAAGCGGGAGGATGAGTCGGTTCTGGAAGTTCTTGGTGATGTTTTGACAATCCCTTGTAACTTAGCCGGTCTCCCTGCAATCACTGTTCCAGTTGGAAAGTCAATTGGCATGGAAGTTTACGGTCAGCATGGCGACGACATGACTGTCTTAGGACTGGCCAGGGAAATCGATGAGATTTTCAAATACAAAAACAAAATTTCGGAGTCTGTTTAGAACTGACACGAACTCTGTGTGTAAATATAGATCAGATATAGCAATACAGTGAATTAAAATTATTTTCTTCTTCTTTTTTAAACTCTATATAGTTAGTTGGTGTTTAAACTGAGTTTCCAAGTCAGCTGCTGTCAAGTGGATTCTAGTGGAGAGAGTAACAATATGGATGCAATAGGTTGAGCTTGTTTCGTCTTTCTTCCTCTAGTAACTTTTATATTTGTATGTATTTTAAAATTTTAGAATTTTAGAATTTCAATTCATATGACTGTTCCTCTTTTATTCAATGTAGTTTGTAACCTCCATGAAGTGTGTGTGGTTTAATTCCAATGCACAAGTTATTCAGGTATTAATATACTCAGCTCAACCTAAGTTCCCGAAATCCTTCTTTTTTACGTAATATGTTGAGGTTCAGAAGGCTTGTGCATACAGCTATAAAGAAGGACATTCTGGTTGTAGGAGGAGGTCCTGCTGGTTTATCTCTTGTTACTGCCTTAAAAAACTCAGCACTTACTCGTCATCTTGACGTGGCGGTTGTAGATGGCCAGCCTATTGTAGAAAGGCTTGGAAATTGGGCAGCTAATAACAAAACCACTGAGTTTGAGAACAGAGTTATCAGTGTTACACCCGGAAGTGTTTCATTTTTGGAGAAAATTGGTGCTTGGGAAAATGTGGTACATGAGCGAACTCTGGCTTATGATGAAATGATGATTTGGGACGGAGAAAGCGGTGCTCGTATTGAATTCGATGCCTTTGATTCAGCTACAGGCACTGTAGCGACTATGATAGAGAATTCAAACGTTCAACAGGCTCTTTTGAATACAGGTAATACTCGTGACACAGTTATTCAGGCCCAGGTGGAGAAAATTCATACCGTAAACGGACTGCCTACAGTGAAACTAAACAACGGAACTGAGATTGAGGCTCGATTGCTTGTCGGAGCTGATGGTCAGAACTCACCAGTAAGACAATTTGCTGGAATTACTACTGAGGGCTGGGATTATGGTCGTCATGGTGTTGTTGCTACTATGCATTTAGAATTTGATGACTTCAAGCAAACTGCTTACCAGAGAATGCTGAAGACTGGTCCTTTAGCGTTCTTGCCCTTGCCAAATGCTACTGCAACTTTGGTGTGGTCTACTTATCCTGAGCGTGCGCAATGGCTAAAACAGTTGGAACCCCAGGCTTTTACGGCTATGGTCAACGCTGGTGTCAGATTGGATATGGCTGATCTGGATTATTTGCACTCTTTGGATCCAAAGAACACTGATGAAATCATTTATGAAGTTACTTGGAGATTGAATACTCTAGATGAAGACGATACCCTACCAACTCGCGTTGAATCTATAGTTCCTAAATCTGTTGCCTCATTCCCTTTGAAATTGAGACAGGCAGATGAGTACATATCTGAAAGAGTTGCTTTGGTTGGTGATGCTGCGCATGCCACTCATCCTTTGACAGGTCAAGGCTTGAACATGGGCCAACGTGATGTAGCTGCTTTGGTTGCTGCTTTGGAACTCGCTGTATCAAGAGGCCTGGACATTGGTAGTTTAGATGCCTTAGAGCCTTATCCTCGTCGTGCCTATTTGCAAAACCAGCTTCTGCTTGGCGTTAACGACTCTTTGTACAAATTGTACTCAACTGATTGCGAGCCTATTGTGCGTTTGCGTACCTTGGGAGTCCAAGTACTGAACAAACTTGGCTTCGTTAAAAGCAAGCTTGTAGAAATGGCTGATTAGTATACCAATTATTCTTTCATATGTTCACCGGCTCATTATTTCACCCGAAAAGAGCCTCAATAGCTCAACTTTTTTTTTTTTAAGTTCAGGCTGGTTCTACGTCGTAATATGAACCATCCTACTTAAAAAGACAAAACCAGTGGTATTCATCTTTTATTTGATTTGATTCAATAAAATTAAATAAATTGAGTTAATCTCATTTATATTATTCTTTTTTCTATATTTTATTTGGTTATTTGTTTCATTCATTTTATTTCGCCTTATTTTATTTTATTGTGGTTTAGTTCACCTCTATTATTAGTGTTACCGTTAGGCTTGGCTGAATAAAAATTATAAATAATGCACTGACAGAATAGAGAAGCACTAACTAGTTTATGTCGATATGACTCTTAAAGCTTGATTATACACTCTGATGCATCACATTATTATCTTATCACAGGAACCAAACAAAACAAGAGGTATATCTCGATATGTAATTATAAATAACAGTCATAGACCGCTCTACTTACATTAGATTACATTACACTTGTCAGTACATAAGATCATGATTCATATTCTAGGTGTTGGAAGTATAGGATCCTTATTGGCTACAGAGCTGTGCGTAAAGCACTCTGTACGGCTCATAATGAGAAGTAAAACCTTGGAAAGGTTTACAAAAGCTTCTAAAAGTACCATTAAGATACACAATCTGCGAGACTCTGTAACCTATACAAACACATTCCCAGCGGCTACTGCTTTCGATTTGGGAGGGCCTATTGAAAAGCTCATTCTCACTGTCAAAGCATATGATATTCATTCTGCATTGAACAACTTGAAAAACTACATAACGCCAAAGACAGAAATTCTCATTATGCACAATGGCATGGGAGTAGATAGAATAGTGAATGGTTTGTGGAAAGAATCTGAAAAACCTCAAATTGCCTATGGAATTAGCCGTGCAGGTGTTGCTAGGAACGGACCCACATGGGACTTCAGATACACTGGAAATGGTACTAATATTATCACGCACCCCCCTGGATCTCACACCCAGCTCGCGGGTATCCTCACCAATTCCAGCAATTATGTATATTCCGAATATTTAGACTATCCTAAGTTCGTTGCTGAACAACAGGTGAAGCTAATCATTAACTCAGTAACGAACCCTTTGACAGCCTTGCTCGAATGTGAAAATGGAAGGTTGTTAGAGCTAGATGAACATATGTCACTGATTAAAGCATTGGTACACGAGGGTTGTAAAACATTTGGAAGAATGTCAGAATACGAAAATATATACAACACAGTTGTCAGCGTTCTTGAAAAGACTGCAAAGAATCGTTCGTCCATGCTTTCTGATGTAGAGCTAGGCCGCCCAAGTGAAATAGATTTCATTAATGGCTATATTGTTGATCAAGCCAAAACTCAAAATAAATTTGCTTCATATAATTGGATGTTGCAAAAGCTAATACCTATGCGTACAAAACAAGTGAAATATGACCTGGAGAACGTCATTCCATACGTATAATCCAATAAAAATTATACTATTCAAATAATATTACATTTGTTTTAGTTGTAATTTTAATTTTAATTTTAGTTTTGCTTGGTTTCAGTTTTCCTTCTTGTATTCACTCAGGTGTAATAAATTATAGCGTAACTGTTCTTGTATATGTTATTATAGACTCAATTAATTAAATTAGTGAATTAATACCCTGAAGCTTTATCGAGTATATAGAGCATGCGGCCGAAGTATTGAGCTAGGAATGGATTGCGCGAGTCCACATACTCTGAGTACATGTGTATTAGATTCATAACAATAGCTTGCAAACGTCCGCCAATAAACTGGCCAGGTTTAACCAATCCCATCTTCATAGCCTGTCTCAAATCCTTCGTGGAGTCACACACTGTGAGGGCTATTTCGGTTAAAAAGTCTGGAGCACCGTCCAAATCTAAAGTCCAGTTCAACCATAATCCCTCATCTATTAAAGTATTCTTATATGCCATTAAGTCGCTAGTAACACCGTCATCAAGACTCACGAAATCCCAAGGATTGTCCTCAACATAGAAACCGTAGTGTACCATTAAGCATGCGTTTTCATGAGGTCCATAGCAAAATGAGACTTCTTCGCCAGCTTTGTAACTTCTTTGCGTTTTAGCATAGAATCCTTGTGCATTACTACCTACATCCAAACCATCTGCTTTGTCGCACGTATGATTCAGGTAGTCAATTACAGGTACCAAAGCCATTCCGCCTTCGTTCCAGTATAGACAACGAGTATTAACAGAAGCCCACGCCCAAGCAGCGTCTTTAAGTGACAAATTGGCCTTCTTTGCGAAATTTTCAACGTATTCCTTTTGTGCAACGACTTTTGATTTGTATAGACTTGGCAATTTCTTCCACTCAGAATCAGGCCAGAAATAGCACATAGTATCGAAATTATCAGGAAACGAGGAGATCCAAGGATCTTTCTTACTTTTTCGCTTCTCAAGAACCATTAGTGCGAGTTCCTCATGTGTGTCTAAACCGTCCGAAGTAGCTGTGCTAGCTGTGCTGGCTGTGCTAGTTGTAACTGCACCACCATTTTTTTTAGAGATGCCCGAATCTGTAAAACCTGATAAATTTTTACTTTTATCTGATTGAGAGGTGTCAATTCTACTGCTAGTGTTAAAAGAATTCGATCTTGAAGATTTTGAATCGGTCTTTGAACCTTGTTTAGAACTTCTTGTGAGAAGCATGGACAAAGGGACCTTTATAAGAAGCTCTCCAGCTGGAATATCTTTAGTACATACTACAGAGTTACCACGATTTTCTAGTTGTCGGATTTGAAGGTCAGGAGAGAAATAGAACCCATCAGTGTTTCTGAAATGCTCAACTACGTCCATTTCTAGCTCTGATTCAGGTTTAGTCAGTATGATATCATATTACCCTGTTATTCGAACTAAGTACGCACTTTCGAACAACGTCCAGAAAGTTCTAAGTCGCAGATTGTTAGACTTCAAATTGAGTCATACTGATAATAATGCAGCGAGCAGTTATGATAAGATGGCATTCCTAGGGTATGAAATGGATCCTGTGTACACATTTGGGCGCCGTCAAAAGACCGTTGGATTAAACGATCTAAAACCTAATACAGGCACAGCGTTCCAAGCGTTACCAGAGTTCCCAGAGTTCCCAGAAAGCCAAACGCTAAAAGAGCTTAAAGAGCTTAAAGAGCTTAAAGCTTTTAAACCAGGACAATCAGGGATATCCAATGCCTCTGAAAAAAACGAAATTGGTGTAATTAGAAACATTTCTGATAATAATTTTGATGTTGTACATACTGAAAGAGGTGGACATACAACATTTCATGGACCAGGCCAGGTTGTTCTGTACCCAATTTTAGATCTACAAGTTTTAAAACTAAAAATCAGAGAGTATATATGTATATTAGAAACCAGTGCGGTTTCAGTTTTGAGTAAATACGGAATTGATGCCGAGCTAAGAAAAGAGCCAGGGTTTAACGGTGTATGGATCAAAAACACCATGCAGAAAATTGCGTCTGTAGGTGTTCATTGCAGGTACAACGTCACCTCTCATGGAATCGCACTCAATGTGGATACTGACAAAAAATGGTTCAAAAAGATTGTTGCTTGCAATCTTCCCAATGCCGATATGGTTTCCATGCGCGAAATTGCCGGTCCTAATACAAAACTGGATGTGTCAACAGTGGGTCTGGATCTAGCGAATGAAATCGCGAAAAAAATGAGCGTAAAGTTGCAAATTAAATCATTGCAAGATTCTAAACAGCTTATATCAGAGTGCGACCTACATTGAACACTCCGTTTATGTGGTACTTAAGAAAGCTATATAAACCGTCTTCAGTTGACTCGCAGTCTTGGAGCAAATCAATGGCCTTTTTAGCTAGAAGTTTGGATGCACCGCTATCATCAGAAAGGTCCTTTGTTTGAACTGCCTCGCATGCCATGTATGCAGCTGTTACTGCTGACCTTCTGCTGTACCACCGCAAATCAGTGCTACGATCGCCAGCAACAAAGCACATTTCATCAGCGGTATCAGTAACCAACTGCAAAGGAGCACGCTTATCGAAATTCAAGGCAATGCGCATAGCATCCTGTAAATTATCAATTCCTAGTGTGCGATTGCTTTCAAGTCGGGAATACAGCAAGTCTTCCAATTTTTTATAGATTGATAAATTAACGTCCTCGAATTTATGGTGGGATAGTTTCAAGGCCTCGCTCTTGTAGAAATACTCCACCAAATGGAAAGGTTGAATAATGGAAGTTACTTGATCACTGAGCCCCTTCTTTCTAGTGGTTTCAATAAGTGCACTCTCCCATCCGTGCTGAGGAACAAGCTTCAATGCCGACTTTAGAATAGTATCCGGCGTTGGTGTCCGCGTCGAGTACAGCCGTCTCAAGCCTGATCTCATGTTGAGTGTGAGTAATCAACGGTCTACTCGTTTTCCTGCTTGTTTTCTATTTGCTTTAGAAAAAAGCACATGGCTTTTTTTATATTATCTTTTATTTTATTTTATTTAAAAGAGAGAAAAGCACACGAAGAAACAAGCAAATAAAAATTAGATAGAAATAAACCTTGTAGATTAACCTTTGCAGAGTGATTTTTCTACTATAATGTTTATAAATACCGTTTCCAATCTAAAGGTATGTGCAGTATAAATCTACATCCGTACTAAAAGTGTATTTGATGGACATAGGTACCTAGTATAAATGAATGGATTACTTGACTCTGCAATATCAGTTACGGCTCATATTGTTAGTTAGGTACTGTATACGGTTGCATTCCCGCTTCATTTTATATATATATTAGTGTTTAATATTCATTGTTTAATGTTTAATGTTTAATGTTCATTGTTCGGGTCTACCTGTTCCATATAATGTATATACATACCACTTCGTTTATGATACGTCTTATCTGTATTTATGATCTGGTTCAGATTTGTATTTGTATTTATATATATATTTATATTTACATTTACATTTATATTTATCCATGTTTCGCAGAAACCGTCTCTGCAGTCTCTGAGCTCGCTTCATTACTTAGCGACAAATGATTAACTAATGAGGCATGGACGAACCACGAACTTTGAAAAGGTCGCAGTTTGCGGTGATAGTCGTTTTATCATCGCTAAATGACACCTTTGAAAGAAAATATTTAGTTGTGCCATTTGCGCCATATGTAATGAAATTAGGTCGGCAAACAACGTCTAAATCAGCAGCCAGTTCTGAGAACGGCTTTTTCGACAGCCGCGTTCTTTCTAGACAGCATGCTGAGATATGGGCAGACAGAGAGACTGGAAAGGTTTACATTAAGGATTGCAAGTCCTCTAATGGTACTTATATAAATAGAAAGCGTCTAAGTGCCGAGAACACTGAATCTGAGCCTCATGAACTGAAACGCAATGATAACCTTGACCTGGGGATCGATATTGTTAGCAATGAGGAGAATAAACAGGTATACAAAAAAATATCCGCTCGAGTTGAGAAAGTAAGTATGCTACCACTCAATGTTGGCCTGCAACAGCGAATGGATTTGAGTGCAGACTCTGGTCCTGGTTCTGACAGCACTGCCTCTCCGAAATCGAATTCAAACGCGTCTAATTCAAGTTTGAGCTCAATTTCGAGCTCAAGTTCTAATTCAAGTGCAAGTTCAAGTTCAAACTCTAGTTCAAACTCTAGTTCTAATTCAAATTCAAGCTCTTCCTTCCCGAACGCTTTAGAGAAACCCAGTGTGAAAAGAAGCCCATCAATTGCAACCCTGCGTCCAAGCAACAAGGATAATGATGCTATTTTTGGTGCAACTCTGGAATCCCTAGCACTCAATCACGTAAATACTGCTGGCGGTGAACTAATACGCGATTCTGTGCGCAGCCATCTAGATTTCGAAACCACTGCTAAGCGGCTGGTGCAGGAAATCAGATCTATAAGAGCTGACACTGCCAAAATAAAGTCCGTTGTTACACTTTTAGAGGATATAAAACGTGCTGGTGTAGAGTCTGAGAATCGCGATAAAATTGAGCGTCAGAATTTAGAAGATGCTAGACAGAGACTTGATCAGGAGAAGCAAGAAAGACGACATATTTTGAAATCTTCTTCCTTAGCAGCTTTGAAGGCTGAAAATACTCGGATAAAGACTGAGTTGGCGTACCTCAGTAGCCGAGCTGAGAAGCGCGAACGTAAATCAAGCCGAGGGAGCCACAGCCGCAGTCATAGTCATCAACCATTGTTGAATTTAAGTTACAGCAATAACCAGCATATTGTCAATAATGTACTGGTCCTGCTTGGAACAACGTTATTAGTTACGTTGTCAGGAATGTGGATAATGTATTTCTTTAATCCACCAGTTATGCCACGAAATTTCTCGCAGTGATGCCAGTATACCTTCCATCCCAGACTCTTTTTATTTATTTATTTATCGATTAATCGATCTAATTCTAAATTTCTCTTAGCATGATTCATCTATTGTATTACATTGTATTGTATTGTATTACATTGTATTGTATTGTATTACATTGTATGTTAATAACTCAATTACAATCCACCATTCTATTTAGCTATGAAATTTGGCCATTATGCCTATCTAATTTTTCTTTTCTTTAATTCTGTTTTTAACTATTATGGTACTGATGATTTATTTATGGCGTGCTTCATTTTTGCAGTAAATTGGTGGTTTGGTATGCAACCTGATCAAGTATCCTATGCGGCACAAATAAAGGTAGAGTCAGCAAACTGCACACAGTTGCACAAACCAAAGTGAATGCAGCCAAATATTTAAATGCTTTAAATTTATTCTTCTGTCTTTGTTTTTTTGAAATGGCAATAGAACTGACTTTGCTAGCCTCGGAGGTAACGCTTGGTCTTAACCAAAGCAGAAACAAAGAGTGTACCTTATCGCTGTACGGAAACAAAACTAGCGGAATCTGGGTTATAAGTAGAGCATGACAAGCAATAAAATCATAACTGAAATCAATAGACTCTGTTAGTTTAGTAACAAGCTCATTGGGAATCAAGTATATACATCTCCAACCAACGTTCTGCCATTTTCCGTTCCACCACGGCGTATTGCTTTGACTGTCACTGTACTGCTTGTGCAAACAAATGGTAAAGACCGTACAAACCAGTCGGTGCACGCTATATTCAGCCATAACACCAAGTATGGTCACTAGTATGTTATAGTCTTCGAAAATGTGTATAACCCACCATGATGCAATGAGCAGCAGAACCGAGGTGCAATGTACACACATAGCAATTATATCCGCAAAATTCTTTATTTGAATCAAGTTCAGGAATATAGAAATTAGGAACATGAGACAATGCACTACAAGACTGGCTGCAATTGGTAGTCCACTGCACAAACCGATTCTAACCAATGCGCTCATCTTCCCAGCATTCTCATTTTCCATTTGCGTTGTGACATATGCGTATGGCAGAATATAGCACATTGCATATAACAAAGAGGTTCCAAGTTGTATTAAGACCATATTGCGAAAATTCGGCTTTGAAACATCTGTATTCTTCCTGCTTGTACGGCTTATACCGGTGATTTTTTGTCGTGTGAGTCTTATGTATTGAACCCACGTATCCTTATCTCCTGAAGATCCAAAGAACCAATGAAGCAAACTTCCGTAATCTAAGAAGAAGTCAAAGAAGCTGAACTGGTGTGGATTGTAGAGATTAGGCGAGACGCACAGAGAAACACTGGTTATCCAAAACCACAGATAACAAGGGTGCCACAGAACTGAGCTTGCATACACTAGTGCTAACATTGCATTTATACCAATGATTATTTCTGTTGAATAACCACTATAAAGCTTATGGAAGTTAGCGCGGTTTGTTGCAAAATCTCTCCCAGTGGCTACATATCTTGCACCACCAACATTTAGATCTTCTGCAAAGCTTCTTGCATATATATGTGCGACGAATACTTCGAAAAACATAGATAATGAAGCAAAGTGTTTCAATACTCTTGTCAAACTTACAAGCAGACCCTTCTCAATGAGTTCATGGAAGAATAGAGGACATAATGAAACAAAGAACACTAGAAATATAGAAATCACGCAGTGACGGATCCAGTGTAGTAAAGGTATGATATTTATACAGCCAGACGGTGTATGTGGTGCTGTTAGTGATGTGCTTTGATCGAAGTCGCAAATTGTATTGACAGAAGCTATTGATGCTGCCCACAATATAATCAGAAGCAAGAGTTCGAGCGCCAATGTAATGAAGAGGTTATTAATGTGAAAACCTGGGTGTGCAAAGTAGAATGACGTGAATCTATCTATTGGTAGTTGAGTACCCATATAGTAATACTCTCGGCTTAAAATTTGCTCACCCATTCCAGCACCAATTTTTGATGTGAAATTTAGAATTGAAACGAATCCTAGATCTCTTCCTTTTCCACACTGCAAATATTCGCTATGTCGGATACGTCCCCCACGAAGAACGGCGGTCATACCAGCATATATATCTTCATTGAGATGTAAACCTCTTTGACCTTTTGATATACCTCCTCTCGTGGTCATAAAAATACCATTAACAAAGTCTGGGTGACCATAATGTAGCTTTGCTCCCACTGTTGCCAAAGTGCGTGCAAACAAGGTTCCAAACGTTTGTTCTTTTCCAGCTGCCACATCTCCGAGAATTCCTATATTTTCACTAAAAATGTATTCTCGAGCACCAACGATAGCTACTGGTTCCGAAGGATCATTGAAGCCACAACTTTCCAAATCGTAATCTTCTTCGCTATCAGGTTCACGCACATTGGACGTCTGGAATTCCATCAGTAAGTTACGAATTTTTAGACACTCTTCCAGATAGTTATCCTGGTTAGCATCAACCAATTGTATATATTCTCCGCGATAAAATGGTATTACGCTGTTTTGATTGTCAGATTTTCCATCTCCTAGGATAGGGTCTCCACTCAGCTTTATTCTTATTTTAGGAATCCTTTTACCAGTATCTAATAGTGGACAAGTGCTATCGAATAGGCACGAATAGTACTCATCCACTCCATCCTGGTTCTTTTTATGCTCCACATAACTAATAACCAAGTCAGGAACCTCAGATAAAATCATTTCTAGGTCTCTTAATTGATCCTCGTCGAATGACTGGTATAATTGCATAGCCACTAGTAGCCTAAATTTCCGGTTGCACAAACTATGAGCGTTATGAATCATCTCCTCGTCAGGGACTTCTTCGGATTCTGATAGATAAAGCACCTTGATTGCACTGCTGTAATTCGCAAATCCTGAAATTGTACGATAGAGTGTCTGTGCCCTTTTGGAACACCAAAGACGTGTTTTATTGGTATCATTAGGATCCAGGCTGTCAAAACCAAGCTTTTGCAATACCATAAACGAGTTTCTACTAGTCTCACGTTTACTTCGTTCTTGTTCAGCTGTCTTCTTTTGGGTGGTAACATCTTCAACATAGTTTTCCCATTCGCTAGGGTACAACTTTTGTAAGTATTCTAATATGGTGATTTTGGACTGTGCACCAGCCTTTATCGTTTCGCTTAAACTTAAAATCATCTTTTCTTTATAATATGGTACGAGCACAGTAAAAGCAGGCATTTCATCAACCGAGCTTGCATTAGGCATAGGTGTACTCAAACTTTGAGCAAAGAATGATACACGTCTATATGCACCAGTCTGTTCACTGCGCCCTAGATACTTGCTATCCTCTTCAACAGTGAAAAATCTGGGCTCTCCTGTAGATGGATTGATATACATCAGTTTTTTCGACTCTTCATAGTTCAAAAGATTCTCTGCTCGCATACTTTCGACAATTGAGTTCCAAATTATACGTAAAGAGAAACCATCCGAGTAATTCTGCTGCACGTCAAGTTTGGGTGCTAAAATCTTAGCACTAATACGTTGGGGTAAACGGCTAAATGCATTAGTCCAAGGTGTCCAAATCGATGTGCCATTTTGCAATGCTATCGAAATGGAAATTAGAGTGTTGAAAATCACATACCATAGATATGTATCGAGACAAAAGAGAACGAAATCGGTCACAACGAGAAAAAAAAGTACCACTTTAGGGTAAACAGAGCATATGAAATTTCCTAAGAATCTCTCACTAACACACAGCTCATTGAGATCCATGATTTTCAATTCACGCAACGGATCTTTAAGGTTTAACGAGAGATAGAAGTAGGACTCTAGAAATTTTGAAGTATACACGAGTATCCACATCATCCAACTTATCAAAACTCCTTTGCGAGTCAGTTTTGGAAAACTTGCCGTAAAGTATTTGTTAGCCAAAAAACGGCGACTTGAACTGCTATTTGAATTGGCTTTGGATCTGCTTCTATTCCTCTTCTGTCCAAATGTGAAGTTGTATAAATACTTTGGAGGGATAGTGCTATAATATAATGTGTAGATTGCAGAGAAAACGATAAGCGTCATACCTACACTTGTAGCCGCGTTAAATCCAAAAGTTTGAGATTTCCAAGGATTCAAGACGATTATGGCAATGCAGCCTGCGAGATGAACAGCAAGTAAGATAATTGTTACAATTAACCTATAAAATACTGGCTCAGCACCTGCAAAACTCCGGGGGACAAATCTCAATTCGCCAAATAATTCCAAGACAGTGAGAAACGGTCCAATTGATCCTCCTAGACATGTCACAGCCATGGTAAACAACATGCTTGCTGATTGCGGGTCCATATAGTTGTAATCCTTCACATACAAAGATGATGAGTTAGCAGAGGTATAAAACCAGAACATTGATAAATGCAGAATCCACATCCTACTAAAGTTTGTGAGTACGTGCAGCCAAGTCCTTGTTTCACGGTAAGTTTTATTAAACACTGGTAACCAATTGACATGAGCAAGTGCTGTATACCACTCATTTTTGGGTAGTCGTACCAGTTCCATCATTTCGTCCCTGTCGTCCTCCTTCTTCAAATCGCGAACAACTAGTTTAATTTTTTCTAATCCTTTGCGGTACCAAAACAATTGGTTCATATCGTCATATCCAATGTAGCTCTTATGGTCTCCGTCTTTATGAACCCAACGGTTACTGATTTTTTGGTAATTGTAGAGTCTATAACAGCTGTACAGTGGTGTAATCACATTTTCTAGGAAGTAACCTGGATAAACCAGATCTTCGTTCTTTCCGTCTTCATTATAATAGAACTCTTTGGCTGACTCGACAATAAACGCCAAGCATTCAGGCATAAATCTGATCTGGTTTGCTTCCGTCCAACAAGAAAGATAAATAATCACATCAACAAGTCTTGATTTATTGCTGCTAGACTGCATGAAATAATCCCATTCATCTTGTGACTCTTGTAACGTTATTTCTTCGAACTCATACACATTCTTCTGCTCTGAATCCTGAGTAGCGTTCTGGTCCTGAGAAGATAGAACTTGCAGTTGAGGCTCGCCAATATTTGTGTTTTCAGTCTCAGAAAAAGGGTATAAACCTTCAGCAGATTTATATTTTCGTTCCAATTCTCTATCGAGTACATCCATTTCTGCAGCAAAGTACCACTTACGGAAATTCGAATGAAGCCCACTAATATAGTCGTTGTGAAGACTACGAAGGGCTTCTTGACGTGACATACGTGAGGCTCTTGAATCAAGTTGGCTCATTAATAGCTCAAATACATTTATGGAAGCATCAAATTGAAAGCCCAAAGTGTTTCTCACTTCATCTACAACAGAAGCAATGTAATCAATACTAAAAAATGCTAGCTGCTCATCCATATTCTTGTAGTCCTCTTTACTCTTATTAGAATTGGGGCCGTTGAGGCTGGACGAAGCAGTAGAATTGTAGTCTTCATCACCAAATTCAAAACCTTTGTTGTTTTGAGTCCAACCGGGATAGCTATTCGGATTCCAATGAACCCCAGAAGTCAAATTTTTGAAAATAGGAAACCCTCTATCATCAGTGTCGACTATCTTAGATCCGTTTGCTGGTGTAGGTGTAAGCGCTGGTGTGTTGGGGTCGGAATACTCAACTCCATTGGTGCCTCGGGAATTATTCCGCCATAAATCAGATTCAAACTTGAACCCGAAGTCGCGCTGATAATTCTGCATGCGCCACCTATTTAATTTAAATAATTCTGTTCGATTAAATCTAGCTCAGATGAAAATATTAAACCTCAATTGATATACGTTAGAATATTAGCGAGGTCTAATTTTAGTAGCCGAACCTATTTACAGAAACTGCGCTTAGTTTTGAGGATTGCATAACTACTACTGTTATGGAACAGGTTAGGTTATATTACTTGAATAGGAAGTTGTGCCACAAACTTCGAGCCTTCATAAAACGAAACTATTCCCACGTGTATCTTATCATTTTGTCCTTCCATTGCTACTTAACAAATTGTACCAAATTGTACCAAATTGTACCAATTTCAGCTTCAATCAATGCAAAGTCCCCTCACTACTCTCTACAACACTGTTAAATCAGCTAGGGATTTCGCTTCTGAACAGCTTCACACATTTTTGGAGGAGCTAGAGCAGTTCAAACAGGCAAGAACTGTGGTTGAGAGCAGCATAAATTCAGCAGCAGAAGCATACAATTCAAGAAACCGCGAACTTGCTGCCCTTCGAGACAAGTCAATCCTAAACGACTACGATGATGCTGATTTGAGCGACAACGACAAACAAGATGTATCTACTGAACGTATTTTCCCTCATAGTTAGTATACAATGACAAGAAATCAAGCAATTGTAATCGCTCAGGAACGGAAAGATTCAGTCATATTTATATTTTATAATTTTAAACAAGTTGAATAGTTAAACAATTAACAATTGAAAATCAAAAATCAAAATCAGAAAATCGAAACCGGTCTGATTACCTTTTCTTTTTGAATTCGAGATTGCGTGTCTAAGTATTTTTCTTATCTTGAATTCAACCTGGGTTTAGTGAATGGAAACAAACTGAAGAAGGGGATTCGAGAGACAGGTATTCTTTCTTAATTATATTTTAATTTTATTTCATTTCACTTTTAATATTTTTCTTGAAGCCTAGCGTGCTCTAAGTTTTTAAATATTGTATTGAGATGCTTGAAGTTTAGAATTTATTTTTAATTACCGCTTTTTGTGGAGCGGTAGTAGCTGAATACGAACAAAATCACGCGAACCTGAACCTGAACCTGAACCTGAACCAGATCCTGTAAGGCAGGCAGTACTTCCCAGCCATCACGTGTACTTTCAGATCGGACCGTAAATTGTATAGTACTGTACTACATGCAGAGGTATCCTGGACATGTTCCATTAAACACTTTTCAAAGACTATTTTTATTTGCTTCAAGCGGTATTGCTGCGTACATATCCCCCAGACGTGCTGATTTGGTTGCAACGTTTGGGGAAATGACCTCACAGCCGTTTTTCGCTCGCAGGTTGAAAAAGCAAATGTTGAGCGATCCTGTAGGCCGTGAATTGTTGAGAGAAAAACCTCGAATTACTTCAAAAACTCTGAATCTGGACTACTTGCGCTCTCTGCCCTCGAACACACTGGGCAATGAGTACGTTCAATGGCTAGACAAAGAGAATGTTTCCCCAGACACACGGCTTCCGGTAAGGTTTATTGACGATCCTGACGAGGCATATGTGATCCAGAGGTACCGCGAGTGCCATGATTTCTACCATGCGATTGCAGGGCTGCCAGTAGTGATGGAGGGTGAGGTAGCAGTCAAAATGTTTGAGTTTGCTAATTTGGGTATTCCCATGACCGGATTGGCTGCAATTTCGGAGCCATTCAAGCTTCCTAAAAGCATGCAGAAAAGATTGTTTGATATTTATTTGCCGTGGGCTGTTTACAACGGGTTCAAGGCCAAGTGTTTACTGAACGTGTACTGGGAAAAGGAGTTAGAACGTGATGCTAATGAGCTTCGCAAGGAGCTAGGCATTTCTCTACCACCAGACATGCGTGCTATGCGTGCTACCCGTGCAATGCGTCCTAAACGGGTTGTTCGCAATGTAATCCGTCCTGACAGCGATCCTATTTACGAAAAATCTAATTAAAATTAAACCATCGAATAATTAAACCATTGAATAATTATAAATACCGAATAATTAAATAATTAAAACCATTGAATAGTTAAAATAATTCAAACTATCGAATAATTAACAGTTTGTATATTCAACTCACGTAATATGCTGTCTTCAGAAGAAGAAGAGCAGTTAAAACAGGCATGCATACAAGCTAAAAGCAATTCGTACTCTCCATACTCCAAATTCCGCGTGGGTGCGTCATTTCTGTTCAGTAACGGTGAAATTGTGAAAGGGGCTAATGTAGAGAACGCCAGCTACCCAGCAGGAATCTGTGCTGAACGATCAGCAATTGCAATTGCTGTGAACCAGGGGTTGTTAGCCACTGAAAGCATCAAGGCTGTCGGTGTGACTTCAGACACGGATAATGTAGTCTCTCCCTGTGGTATTTGCAGGCAAACCATTAGAGAGTTTGCAAATCTAGATACTCCTATATACATGTGGACATCCAGCGGCGCAGTAACCGTACGTACGCTGGAGGAGCTGCTTCCCTTGAGTTTCGGTCCTGATAATTTGGCTTAATTATTTAATGAAGTAGTTAATCAAATAGATATACAATTAGAGAATCAAATGAAGAATGAAGAATGAAGAATCAAATGAAGCATCAAATGAAGCATCAAAATTCGAATAAAGATTATAATCAATATTCAAAGAAAAAAGTAAAAACTATGGGTTGAATATAAGATTAGAATAACATTACAAAAAGATAAAAAGGCCTCTATCCGAACTTACTTCTGAGGTCCATTGCCATCAATGGCATCGCGGATTTGCTGCTCCTTCATTTCCATTTGTTTTGCATGCATATCATTCTGCAGCTTCTCGATTTTGTCGGCGAGCTGCGACTTTTGTGTAGTTATGAACTCAAGTCTTTTATCGACGTTCACCGCGGCTTCTACCTTATCTTGAGGCAATAGAACAGGGCCAACGAGTTTGTATATCTTGGCACCGTCGTCCAGAGTGTCGAACTCTTCCTTCACTATACGCGACTCCTGGAACTGCAGTTCCAGCTGCTGGTGCTCGACCATCGCTTTTTGTAAATCCATTTGTAAAGTTTGTACGTCCATTTTTGATGTGAGTATTCAGGAATAAATCAATTAATAATTTAAAAATAATAGGAGAATAGCCAAAATAAATCGAAATTAATCAAATATCAGAGAAAAGAAAAGCTAGAAGTTTCAAGGTTTAATTACCGCGTTTTTGATCTAGTGTTACTGATAATGTAATTACTAGTTCTGAGGGGGTTTAGGATTCCTTAAATTTCCTGGATTTTCTAGACTGTTTTTGTTTAACTAAACTGCAACAGGAACTGAAATTAGAACTGAAATTGGAATTGGAAACTGGAAACAGAAACTAAAACTAAGTTGTGTGCATGTAAGCATTTACATAAGAATGGTTCAGTTCAAGAGTGAAAGCACGCCGCTCAGGTACGCACTCGAGGATCAGGCAGACAATGGGGTTAAAAAGGAATTAGATCTGCAATTTGATTCAAACTTTCCGGAAAACAGCGAGCTTCTGCTGTTTGTAGCCCCTCGCTGTGCTGCTATATTCAGTGAGTTGATGTGCACACCGATCAGCAAGGCTCAACTCTCAATAACCACGCGGTTGGTCAACTCGCAAGCCAATATAGACGGATTTTATGAGACAGAAGCGGATGAGGACGACTACAAAAAGGTGAAGAATGTTACTATCAACGTTTACCAGCACAAACACATCACAGTTGTGGCTCTTCCAGCCTGTGACTACACTGAAAGCGCCGTTGTTGGACGCAGACTGGTTGATAAACTTACTCCGCAGATTTTGGTAATCGCATCTGCAGCACAGAGCTTTGCAATGGATCCAGTAACGTACATCAGTAACCACCAAATAACCCGAACCCCAATAGCTGCGAATCTAGCACAGCAGCATGCATTAAAAAAGGCCGAACCACCCACAATTGTGCAAGGTGTGGGTGCTGCATGTGTTTCAAGAGCACAGCAACTGAATATTCCTCTACTGGCTCTGTTAGTAACATCAGATGGTCCGTGTAATTTCGAAGCGATCACTGAAACCAACCAACAAATACTGAAGAACACAGTATTCAAAACCCTTGGATTAGCAGCTCCAGGCAACGTTTCTCATGATCTTTCTTTGCTATACGTATAAAATAAATAATTTATTCTAATGTTATCTGTGAAACGTATTTGATACAGTTCTAGTAAATTTAGTACAAGTTTCTAAAAATCATTTATACAGACCAGACTCTCATGAGTTATATACAGGTAACTTGGTAACTAGTAAAATCATTATGCGTACACTAGTAACTTTTCAGTAACTTTTCAGTAACTTTCAGTAACTTTTCAGTAACTTTCAGTAACTTTCAGTTACAATTACAGTCACCATTTCAGTCACCATTTCAGTAACCATTACAGCACCTTTTCCAATCAAAATAGAATAAAATAAAATAAAATAAAATAAAACAATTAATAAAACAATGAGAAATAAATACAATCTAGTACGAAACGTAAATCAGTCTTTAATGGTCGTGCTTCTTCTTCTTTTTATCCTTTTTGTCGTCATCATGCTTCCGTTTCTTGTCCTTTTTGTCCTTCTTTTCCTTCTTTTCCTTCTTTTCCTTTTTGTCCTTCTTCTCCTTCTTGCCAGTATCAACGCTCATAGTCGAAGCATCAGCGTCCTCAGCGTCCTCGTCTTCATCATCGTCATCAATATCAATATCAACATCAACATTAATGCGGGCCAGCGCAGAGTTCATAGCATCGGTGTTCTTCATAGGCGGTTTGCCAGTCTCAAAGAACTGTAATCTCTCCTCCATCTGCTGCTTCAAGACCTGACCGAAGACATTCGAGGGCTCCTCGGCAAAAGAGTCAATTCTGGAAGCAATTGAGCACTTGTTGGCCAAGAATCTGGAGATTCTGCCTTTGTTCTTCTGGTTAGCACGGCCAATGAACGAGGAGTGGTAGATAAGACCGTATTTAGGGGTGTTACCTTTGGTCTTCAAGGCTCTGAACAGCGCCTTCTCGGCACCCAAGATCTGCACGGTCGAAGCCGGGTATTTAGACAGGTTCACCAAAGATCCGGCGTGGGAAATAAGCCTGGCACCAACGACCTCGCCAATGAGCTCGGAGAGGTTCGGGGCGACGTGGTGCATCTTGGAAACAAGGTAAGCAAACAGCTCAGCGCGGAACTCAGTGATTTCAACGACTCTTTGAGCAAACTCTAGCACGCACTCCATGTCGTTTTCGCTGAGGTCCTGGCCCATCGAGGTTTTCGAAGCCTGGATAATCTGCTGAGCAGTAGCCTCGTCGTCGTTGACAACAGCGGCCAAGTCGTGGATTTTAGACTCGGACAAAGTCGACTTGTCCTCGATAATGGTGACCAACTTAGCGTAGTCGTGGTTGTCGCTGACGAACTGCTTGAGCTCGGGGAAGTGCCAGCCGTACCACTCCTTGACACGCATAGCGTAGACGTTGATGTCCTTGTCAAGCTGATCCACAATAGCAATGGCCTGGATAATGTGGTTGTCGTTCTTGGTGGTGCTGAACTTCACCTTCGAGCGGGAGTAGGCGTGGCCCAAACCGAGCTGGGCACGCTCAAGATCGCCCTCGTCGAGACCCTTGAGAAGTTTGAGACCAAACTGTCTTACACCACGCAGCAGATCCTGCGTGGCCTCGTTGGAAACGGTGTCCACCTGCTGAAATACATCCTTGATGCTCTGACCCAAGTTCTTGTCGCTGATTCCGAGGCTGACCTTGTCTTTGCCCTTTTTAGGAAGGTTCAGGTCGAGGAAATCGCGGAGGTAGTCGCTCATTATACCCTCGCTGATGAGATTAGCGTTTTCCAATGCTTCAGCAGCGCCTTTGAACGGGGAGAACGAGACCAACTCGATCATTTTACCGAGTTTGGCGAGATCATTGGCAGCCGACTGGACTTCCTTCAGCCGGGAACCTACCTCCTCGGGCTTTAAATTGACTTTAAACAGCGCGTAGCCCGTGGGCTCTTCAAAGAGAATGTAGTCCGCCATGAAAAACTTTTCCTTACTAAGTAATCATATTTAATTAATAAATTTACTACTGCTTAGCGAGCAGAAATAAATCAAGTGAATGAATCAAGTGAGAAGTATGAAGTACTTAGTGAGAAGTAATTAAAAGTAATGGGAAGTAATGAGAGTTATAAGTAATTAAAAGTATGAAGTAATAAGAAGCATGAAACAATTAAAAAGTATGAATGAGAAGTAATTAAAAATAATGAGAAGTATGAAGTAATGAGAATGAGATATATGAAGTAATTAAGAATGAGAGTGAGAAGTATGAAGTAATGAGAATGAGAAGTAATGAGTATTGTAATAGTATGGAGGTAACTGGTAGTTTCACTGTACGCTAAATTTTAAAAAGTGTAGACATAAGTGGATCCCGCCCTGAACCTGGTTAAACCCTATCCCGATTTTCCACTACCCGTTAAACCTAACATAACCGAAAACCTCTACAATTTCAAATTTATTACACTGTACAATCTTGTTATTACACCTGTTATTACACTTGTTATAAAACTAGTACAAACCAGTACAAACTTGTTATAAACCAGTATAAACCAGTATAAACTTGTTATAAAGTGTATGTCGTGTAGCGGTCAGGACTGTGCGAATGAAGCTGGAACTTTGAAGTGTCCAACATGCCTTAAATTCGGAATCGACTCAGTGTACTGCAGCCAGACCTGTTTCAAGCGCAATTGGTCGAAACACAAGAGCGTGCACCCCCAGGAAAGCGGTAAGGTCTACGATCCGTTCCCTGCCCTCGTTTACACAGGATCTGTGCGTGCTGTGTACCCATTGAGCCCGCGGAGACCGGTTAAGGCGGGTATTGTCTGCCCAGACTATGCTGAAGATGGAGAACCGACCGAGGAGATCGAAGCCAAAAGCGGCATTGAGATCTGCGACGCTGAGACCATCGAGAAGATCCGCAACACCAGCCGGCTGGCTCGCGAGGTCATCGATATTGCTGGACGCGCAGTAAAGCCCGGAATCACCACTGACGAGATCGACAGGATTGTACACGAAGCCTGTATGGAGCGTGGTGCCTACCCGAGTCCGTTGAACTACTACTTTTTCCCGAAGAGCGTGTGCACGAGCGTAAACGAGGTCATCTGCCACGGAATCCCCGACCAGCGCCCGCTCGAGGATGGTGATATCGTCAACATTGACGTTACTTTGTACAAGGACGGCGTGCACAGCGACATGAACCACACGTACTACGTCGGATCTGCTTCTAAGAACCCTGATGTTGTTCGCTTGGTTGAGGGTACACGCCGCTCTTTGGACGCTGCCATTGCACTAGTCAAACCAGGCTGTTTGATCCGAAGTCTTGGCAACGAGATCGAGCGTGTGGCTAAGGAGTACAACCTCAGCGTTGTTCGTAGTTACACCGGGCACGGCGTCGGCAAACTCTTCCACAGCGACCCCAATGTGCCGCACTACGCCAACAACAAGGCCGTTGGTGTGTGCCAGCCGGGCATGGTCTTCACAATTGAGCCCATGTTGTGTTTGGGTACGTACAGAGACAGCCGCTGGCCGGACAACTGGACAGCCGTTACCAAGGACGGCAAGTACAGCGCCCAGTTCGAGCACACGCTTCTAGTGACAGAAACTGGCGTCGAGGTGCTCACTAGAAGAAACAAACGCAGTCCTGGCGGGCCTATTGATATTCCTAAAAAGAAGTAGTAGTATTTAATTTAGTCGAGCAAATGATAATCTAATAAATTGAGCTGAACCGAACCGAACCGAACCGAATCAAACTTATCTCTAAATAAATTGTATATTCATGTCGAATTTTCAGTCAAAAAAATTCAGTGGAATATATTTGGATACTTTTTTAAGTAAAAATTACTTTAAATTATTTTTTTTGAGCAAACGGATCTGCAGACCCCAATGAAATAATCATAAGATTGTTATATATTTATTTGAGAGTGCAAAGAATTACTCGAATTTACCCCCCTTTCTGGTAATTAACTGCTTGCGGTGGTCGTTGATCTTCAAATCAGTGATGACCAAATTAGAGGCAGCAAGGTTTGCAGGAACGGACTGTCCACTGGCCTTGTCAATGGAGATCTTGTCAACGTGAACGGCGTATTTCAGTCTGTAGACAGCAGTAACTTTGCCCTCCTTACCTTTGTGAGTACCACGAGCGATCTTGACAGTATCGTCACGGTGGATGGGAAGGGAGCGGATGCCGTATTTCTCGCGGAGCTCCTTGGAGAGCTGAGCGCTCATAATAACGCGACGGACATGCGAGGGGGCCTGGAAGTAGGCTTTCCGAGACTTAGAGCGAGAGCTGGAAACCTGGGGGTTCTGCTTCATTATGGTACTATAATGCTACAAAATGGAGATAATTCATTAATGGAGAAACACATGATACATATTTGTAATGAACGGCCTGAGCCCTATACTTTGTCATCATGAAAAATTACTGTTATTCTCCCACCCAAAATTTAAAATCTGAAATTGGAACTGGGGGTTTATGTTATATAATACCCAAGGTGTAAATTAATAATGATTATACTTTTCAAATCCATGATACGGGAATACTTGTTTACAGTATCGATCGAGCGCGTTCAAAGAACTAAAGAACTAATGAAATCGAATGAATCGAAATATAATTATGATAGAATTAAAAAGAATTAAAATGGAATAATAAATAATAGATTTAGAAATTAAAACTATACTATCATGAAGATTTATTGGTTAGTATGGGTGGCTTAGATTATATTTCTTGTTTAGTTTTAGTTTTAGTTTTAGTTTTAGTTTTATTTCTTACTGCGAATTTGAGGTCTGGTTTCTAATTTAGTTCAATTCAATTCAATTCAATTTAATTCAATTGTTTGGTATAGATTATTAGTACGCGCGCACCTTACGTTGGTTAAGAGACTTATTTGTTCCACATCATGGATGATATTGAAGCGCTCATTAATTTAGTCCGCTCACAACAAGAAGTTCTTAAATACACCTACTCAACCTTAGAAAATGCAGCCAAAGAGAGCAAAGAAACTCTAAATTCAGTTAAAACATTTAAACGTACAGTATGTCAAGCCACAAAACTGTATAAACAACTGTGTACTAAACCATTACCAGCGCCAATCAAGGAACCAGAGGAACATAAAAGCTCAATTGAGGAATTGAGTCCATGCGAAGCTGAGAAACACCCTGTAAAGGCTGGAAACCAGGCTGGAAATCAGGCTAGAAACCAAGGTGGATACCAAAGTAGAAACCAAGGTAGAAACCAAGGTGGAAATCAGGCTAGAAACCAAATTCCAAACCAAGTCAGAAACCAAGGTAGAAACCAAATGCCAAACCACGGCAGGAACCCAGTTCGAACCCAGCAAACACGCATTAACAATAATACAAACTCACGACAAGCCCTGTCTCGAGGCAATTCAAGAGACGTATCAAGAGTAACCAAACCAACAGCATCCAAACCATTATCACGAGTTCCTAAACCACTACCAAATTCGAATCCCAATCATACGCGCACACAAATCAAACCTGCGCTAGCATACAGTCCTCACAGGGACAGTATAGTCCGTGGAACCAAACAGGATTTACAAAGTGTTAGAGAAATCATGAAAAACGGGCCACCAGTAGCTTCACCAAGTACACGGAAGCGGGTAAATAGAAGACCTACAGTCAGAGAGATCCAGCAAATGGAAATACCGACGGTAAAAAGGACTCGTCGGCCGTTGTACGAGACGCCAAACAAAGTTAATCAAAACAAAATTAACCAAAACAAACTGAACCAAAACAAACTGAATAAAAACCAAAACCAAAACCAAAACCAGAACCCGAATCGACAGACCGCATTGAAAAGTAATGCAAACAGTCAATTAAGACAGAACCGTGTGCCGTCAACACCAAATGCGTCGCGTACAATTGCACCTAATTTCAGTTCTACACCTCGCACAGGTACACCACGAACAGGACCAAGTAGGAATCAGAACAGAAAAGATGCGCATGCAAATGCAAATGCAAATTGGAAAGGAATGGATATACAAGCACGCCGAGAATCTCTGAGGTCAATTATGTCTCATCTGTAGTTCATATCTAGTTTAGTTTTTTAGATCTGGATGTTGTCGGTACCACCTTGAGTATACTAATATATATAGTGCTCATTAATTAACTTTATATAGTACTCATTTAATTAATTAATTATTTATTCAATGGTTTATTTATTTAATGGTTTATTTATTTGGCAGAGAACAAAACTCGTTAGAGATGTGATTACTAACACATACATGTCTGTGCAATTAGTGAACCCGAAAGCTGAGAGCATTCGCCGCAATGCTGCGCTTTCTGTCAACATCACGGCAGCGCAGGGCCTTCAGGGGATCCTGTCTTCTAATTTAGGACCCAAAGGTACCATTAAAATGCTTGTAGACGGTGCCGGCAACATCAAACTGACCAAGGACGGCAAAGTGCTGCTGGGAGAGATGCAGATCCAGCACCCCACAGCTATCATGATCGCTAGAGTCGCCACCTCGCAGGACGATATCACCGGCGACGGCACGACAACCGTGTGTCTGTACGTGGGCCAGCTATTGCGCGAGGCGAACCGCTTCATTTCCGAAGGAATGCACTCGCGCGTGCTGGTGGACGGGTTCGAGCTTGCTAGAAAGGCCACGCTGGCGTACCTCGAAAAGGCGAAAATCGAGCTTTCCAACGAGCAGTTGGGGTCCTACGAGCTGCTGTCGCAGGTCGCTAGAACCTCGATCGCCACAAAAGTGCGTCCGGAGCTAACAAACGTGCTAACGCCGATCGTTACCGAGGCCGTGCTCACCGTATACAAGAAACCTTCTGAATCTAATTCTGAATCTAATTCTGATTCGACATCCCAATCCAAATCTGGAAGCATTGAGAACCCGCTGGATCTGCACATGATCGAGATCCAGAAAATGCAGTACCAAACAGCTTCTTCTACAAAACTGATCAAAGGTTTAGTGCTGGACCACGGACCACGTCACCCTGACATGCCCCGAAGAGTGGAGAACGCCAAAATTCTTATTCTGAACGTCAGTTTGGAGTACGAGAAAACCGAGGTCAACTCCGGGTTCTACTACTCCAGTGCCGAGCAGCGTGAGAAGCTTGTGGCCAGCGAACGCTCGTTTGTTGATGCTAAGCTGAAGCAAATCGTCGATTTGAAGAACCAGGCGTGTGTAGATGGCTCTAAGTTCGTCGTGATCAACCAAAAAGGCATTGATCCATTGAGTTTAGAAGTGCTTGCCAAGAACGGAATTATGGCTCTGCGCCGCGCCAAGAGACGAAACATGGAGCGATTGCAGCTGATCACCGGCGGAATTGCGCAGAACAGCACCGAGGATCTCAGCCCCGAGGTCCTTGGCTGGGCTGGCGAGGTTTACGAGCAGGTTATCGGCGAGGAGAAGTACACTTTCGTCGAAAACTGCAAAAACCCGGCTAGTGCAACGATTCTGATCCAAGGTCCTAACACGCACACCATCAAGCAGATCGAGGACGCTGTTCGCGACGGAATCCGTGCCGTCGGCAACACGATTCTCGACAGAACGCTGGTTCCCGGAGCTGGCGCCTTCCAAATAGCCGCACACCACCACCTCATGACCGTTCATGCGCACGGCAAATCGCGAGCTGGTGTGCAGGCGTACGCCGAGGCGCTTCTGGTTGTGCCGAAAGCGCTTGCTGGCAACGCCGGTCTGCAGATCCTAGAAACCGTCAGCGAGATCCAGGACCAGTACTCAGCCGACCCGAGCAAGCTTGTTGGCGTTGACTTGGATACAGGAAAGCCGCTGGACGCAGCTGCTGCCGGTGTTTGGGACAACTACAGGGTGATCAGAAACTCGGTTGCTGCAGCCACCAGCATTGCGTCGAATCTGCTGCTGTGCGACGAGATTCTGCGTGCTGGTCGTGCCACCAAATAAATAATAAATAATAAATAAAATAAAAACCAATTGGGTAGGATACAGAAGATAATACTAAAATAATATAGTATAGGATACAAAATAAGATAGGATACAGAAAAAGATAATGTAGGAAATAGGATACAGAAGATAATACAGAAAAAGATAATACAAGAAATAGGAAATGGGATAGGAGATACTAAAATAAGATAATACAGGATACAGAAGATAATGTAGGAAATAGGATACAGGATAGAATAGGAGATACAAAAGTATGATAAAGATACAGAAAAAGATACAAAAATAAGATAAGAGATACAGATGATAAAAGATAAAGATGATAAATTAAGTACTTTCAGTTATTTATTTATTATCTACCTGTCTTGGGCCCATTCATGCTCACGGCGGATCTGTGCCTCTTCCTCAGGAGTGAAGTCGTTAACAATGTTGAAAGTCTTTCTTATCTCTTCCGGTGTTTTGTTTTTAATCAGGTTCGCTACAGCACGAGTGCCGACCTCGAGCAGGGACTTGATGTCCAAGTAGTTTGCTGTCATTATAATCTCAAACAGCATCTCCTGGTCTACCTGCAGGTACTTCTGGTCCCAGGTGCTGATCTCGTTCGACTTCGCTCTGTTAGAACTGTCTTCTCCAGCCGCATTCAGCGGGTCGTTCTTGTGATGCTCGCAGTAGTCCAGAACCTTGCGAAGCACGTTGCTTTGCACATTGGGAATGGGAATCTCAGAGATATCGTCCCCAATATCGGTCATCATATTCTTCAGCAGCACGCTCTGTTCCAAAACCTTGCGGTCAACCGTGTACACAACACCATCAACGCTCTTTAGCTTTACCGTCTCCTGCATTTCCGAACCCCCCGTGTAAATGCTGTGTGCTTCAGCCTTTTATACTAACATCACGTGTTTTATCGACATCCACAAAAATGGCCTCTCTCGCCAAATTGTATCATTCATTAACTTCAATTATTGTATCCAATTAGTTTCAAATATTATATCTAATAAGTTTAAGTATGAGAATAGATTGAGAATATTTTGCATAAATCTCAGTATCAATATAACCAAGTTAACCAAGTTAACCTGACCAAGTTAATCTACTTAACTAACCTAACAAACTTAATCTACCTAACAAACTTAATAAATCAGATCAATTTAACTAACCTAAATTAACTAACCTAATTAACCTAATTAACTAAACTAACTAGAAGACTAGTTTCCAGCCGACTGCAAAGTACTTGCTAACAAAGAACGAAGCAGCTCCTGCAAGGTACACACACCCTGAGAACACAACGACTCCAAGGTAATGGTGATCAGTCAAAGCACCGGCTAAAGGAATACCAGTAAGCACAGCAAAACTGGCAATCATGTACGCGGTACCGTACCTGCGGCCAGCATTCTTCACCTTCGCCAGTTGCGGCACTGTGATCAGCGTTAACGAGATAACAGCTCCACTGGTTATACCAAACAGCACACAGAAGGTCACCAAACCGGCCTCTGTCTTGCCTGCAGGCAACCAAACCGCTAGACACAGAATTCCTGACAGCAACGACGCACCGATCATCATATTGAACGAGCCGATGATATCAGAGAGGTAGCCAGTGATAATACGCGTGATGATCGAGGCCGTCGAGAGGTACGCAATCAAGTTACTACCAAAAGTACGCGAGAAACCTTGGTCTACAGCATACGAAACAATGTACTGCATCGGCACAAAGATACCCCACTCCACAAAGAAGAGACCCATTACCATGAACACGAACGCAGGCTCGGTAAGTGCCTTGAAATCAGGCTTGGCATCAGACCAGTTGATCTTGGTGGTTTTGTGACGCGAACGCAATGTTAAACAGCTAACGCACGCACAAAAAAGCACCACAAAGGCAACAGCCCTAACGGACCAACCGAAACTGACACTCTCCAGGAGATGGTTGTACATCTGCGTGAAAATGATGCCACCAACTCCACTGCCTGAGGCAGCAATACCAATAGCCAGACCCCTGCGGTTGTTGAACCAGTGCGTGAGAACGGTGATACTGGGATTGAAAAGCATTGAGCTGCTAATACCACCCAGAATCGAGAAACAAAGCACAAACTGGTAGTACTTAGTGCACGCAGACATAATAAAAATAGCTGCGACCCAGCCAATGGATCCAACAGTAATAAGCAGTCTGACGCCCATAGCATCAACAATAGGGCCTAAAGCAACACCCAGAATGTAGAAGATGAACAGCTGTACACTGAACATCCATCCAATTCGCGATGTAGAGACGTCCTTCAAGTAGTTTTTCATGAGCCACTGCATGAGCACACCCGAACCACTTGAGATTCCAAATGTCATGATAATAGCAGTCCACGATCCAAGAACTTGAAGCCAGGCCATCAACCCGCCGTCGGGGATGTTGCCTTCGATTTTCTCGCCGAACTCGTCGAAATCCGAGTCCAAAGTGCGCGTAGTGCAGTTGTAGTCCTTCAGTTTAGAGGCAGCGTCCGAATCCACTGATTGGGCATCGTCATTCAATGCTAGCGGCGGAATATCGCTGTCATTAGAACGACTTCTTGCTAAATCAATAACAATCGGTTCTGCATCTGCTGCGGGGTTAGTTTGAGGTTTAGTTTCCGGTTCAAATTCAAATTCATTATTATTAGAATTATTATTAGTATTGGAATTAGAATTAGAATTGGAACTTGAATTAGAATTAGAATTAGAATCCGAATTAGATCGGTTGAATCTGTTTTTCACGCTAATAAATTTATTCATGTTACTTTCTCACGCAAGTATTGTCTTGGTCGAGTTCTGACGGTGATTCTCAGCCTAAGGGCACCCGTAGTAACCGAAGTAGTGTTAGGTGATGGTGTTGTCGAATTGACAAAAAAAGTTGTGGGTTAATATATAGAGGGCTAATTCAGTCATTAGAGGTTGGGGTTGTGTACATAGTTTTTACAGAACCCTTAACCAATGGATATACAAGTCATACCCCGATAAAGTCCTACCAGTTCTACCAGTTCTGCTGGTTCTGATGTTACAAAAAAATTGAGACTTTACTGTTCGCAATATACTGGTTTAGAGTGTAGTGGATACTAGCCGATCATTAATAGTACCGTCTACTCGCCGTGCAAACCGGTTATCTCAACCCCTACGATCGATTAATTTATTTTTATTTTATATAAAAGTAAAAATAATTCTGAGACTTTCCCGGGGTAAAACTGAATACCAAGTAGGTATAGGTATACAAGTAAGTACAAGTAAATAAGTAAATAAGTAAATAAGTAAATAAGTAAATAAGTATACAAGTATATCCTAGAATACCTAAATGGTAACGAGTTTACTAGATAAGATAAGATAAGTATGAACTCAACGTGCCACATCCAGGAACCGAATTTCAGTAATGTCGTGATCACACGTTTTACACGGTACCAATAACACCAAAAGTGTAAGCGAATTAAAACACAAGTAAAAAAAGAAACTAATCAGTGTATATCTAGACAAAGTGTAACCAGTTTAGAAGGTGTAGCCAGTATAACCAGTATAACCAGTATAACCAGTATAACCAGTATAACCAGTATAACCAGTATAGCTAGTACAAACTTACAGAACTACAGAACTACAGAACTACAGAAATTTTCAGACCTTTCAGACTTATTATACTTATTATACTTTTTAATTCCTGTGAGTTCTGTAATTTTAATACAGGTTACACTAGTTGTACTAGTTATACAGGTATACTGGTTTGGGTGTATAGAAGAAGCAGTGGAGTTAGATATTACTAATACAGCAGACAATGGACAGCGAGGCAGAGCTAGACGACAAGACATTGTGGAGCGCACAGGTCCACGCACTGGAAAAGCTTCTGCAGTTCAACCAGGAACCCGAGGTTGATGGTATTGAGGCGCCTGTTTCGTGGAAGGTGCTTGTATTCGACACAGTGGGCCGCGATATTGTGTCCAGCGTGCTGCGGGTCAGCGATCTGTTCAAAAACGGCGTCACTTTGCACCTTCTGCTCGAGTCGCAGCGCTCACCAATCCCTGATGTGCCTGCAATCTACTTTGTGGAGCCTACGCCCAAGAACATCGAGATAATCGGCAAGGACGTTGCAAGCAAGCTGTACACGTCGTTCAGCCTCAACTTCACGCGTCCGCTGAGCCGTGCATTACTCGAGGACCTCGCCGCGAAGACCCTGCACAGCTCTGCCAGCATCAGCCAGGTCTACGAGCAGTACCTCCAGTTCACGGTTCTGGAGCCGGACGTTTTCTCGCTATCGCTGCCGGACACGTACCGCGCGCTTGGCGACACCAGATCGTCGGAGCACGACATCGAGTCCAGCGTCAACAAGATCGTTGATGGGCTTTTTTGCATGCTGATGACCTACGGCGTCGTGCCAGTGATCCGGGCATCGCGCGGAAACGCGGCCGAAATGGTCGCGCAGGTCCTCGACGAGCGGCTGCGCAGCTTCCTGGTGAACAAGCGCGGCGATTTGCCGCAGAGTCTGCACGACAAACGCGTTATTTTGACGCTGATAGACCGGAATATCGACCTCGTCTCGATGTTCTCGCACTCGTGGACCTACGAGAGTCTCATCAACGACACCTGCGTGTTTGAGCGCAATTCGATCAAAACGCCTGATGGCAAGGTTTATGATGTTGATCCGCAGGACAAGTTCTGGCAGAGCAACCGCAAACTGCCGTTCCCGGAGGTCGCAGACAACCTCGACGCGTTCGTTGTGAAGTACAAAGAGGACGCGCGTAAAATCACCGGAAACGGCGACATCGACATCGAGGATCCTGCATCGGTCGCGAATGTTGATCTTTCGCAGACGACGAGCTCGCTGAAGCTGGCGATGACGGCGATCCCTGAGCTTTCGCAGCGCAAGAAGACGATCGACATGCACATGAACATCGCGACGGTTCTGCTGAAAGCGATCGGCGACCGCGGTTTGGCGCAGCTGTTTGAAGCTGAGGAAACAGCCAGCAGACTCAGCCCTAAGCAGGTGCTCGAGATCGTGAAGAACAAGGAGCTCGGCACGCCCGAGGACAAGCTGCGGCTTTATTTGACGTTCTACGTGACGATGCACAGCCCGCCGGAGCGCCGTTTGAACAGCAGCGACATGGAGGAGATCGAGCGCGAGCTGATGCAGCTGTTTTCTGCAGAGGACCAGGAAAAGCACATGCACGACATGCGTGCGCTGAAGTACGTGAAACGCACTAAAGAAATCTCGTCAATGAGCATGGCGGCGTCGAACCCGCAAACACCGAGCGCAGCTTCTTCGTCTACCTCCAACACCGACATATTCCGGCGTTTCACGAGCTCGCTGAGCGACAAACTGAACCAGGGCTCTTTGACCGAGGGTTTCGGCAACATCATCTCCGGCGTGCGCAACTTCTTGCCTGAGAAGACCGAGACGCCGGTCACGCGCATTGCACAGCACCTTCTCGACCCGCAGGCCAGCGCTGGCGGGCCTACAGCGAAGCTGGCTGAGGATTTCTTGTACTTCGATCCTAGAGAGTCGCGCGGTGCGCTGTCGCGGCCCCCACCGAAACGCAGCGTCTACGACCAGACGATTGTGTTCATGGTGGGCGGCGGAAACTACTACGAGTACGCGAACGTCAGTGCCAAGCTTGGCAACAAGGTGATCTACGGTGCAACTGATATCCCGAGCCCGCACGCATTCATCAGCCAGTGTGCACAGCTTGGTGCTAATTTATAGCGTTTTACGAATTTAAAAAGGTTAAACAAAAAATATTTATTTATTTAGCAATCCATGAATAAATGGAATCCCATCTCGAGTTAAACAGTGATTTATTATTCTATTGAAATAAAATAAAATAAAATGAATTAGTTGTATTTATAGTGATTTCGAATTAGTGGTTGTTCTGTGGTTGTTCTGTGGTTGTTCTGTGGTTGTAGGTGTGGTTTTACTGTGGTTTTACTGCGGTTGCCTACGCGTAGTTATATTTATTTAAAAGTAACTAAAAGTAACTACAAGTAATTTATCCATGCCTGTATATGTAAGTCGAACTTTGATTAAATCTAATAAATACTACTCCAGGAATTTACTGTTCTGCTCCAGGATCTGAGTCGATCGCTTAGCGTCCAAAAACAGCAGCCGTGCCTCGTCGATATCCTGCACCGAAATCGCGTCTCCTTTCCTGATCTCAGTGAGAATGTACGCCGGGGCCAGCAGTTGCAGAGCGTAGCGCATTGAGGTCTCAGCAGCCAGTAAAGCCAGCTTTTCGCTGCTTTCAGGACTCAACGGCGAGTGCTCGGTCTTTGACCGCCGCTCAATGATCGCTCTGGTCTCCTCCAGGGTGTAGTTCAGCGTCCTGACAATGAGCAGACGGTCTACGAGATCAGGCGGGATGCCGTGCGGCGCAATGATGTCGTCAGTGCCCCTAACAACGGCCTTGCCGCGGTTGGTTGCTAGAATGACAATCGGCGCAATCTCAGACTCCAGCGCGCGGTTGAGGTACGTGAAACACTCCAGATCGAGCATGTGCACCTCGTCGATAAAAAGCACGCCGGGCACAAGCTCAGCAACGCCCTGGTTTATGTACTTCTGCACAACCTTGTTGATCTCCGTCCGCAGCTTCTCGGTGATCTCGGTCTTCCGCGGCTTCATCAGCTGGCCCATCATCGACATGATGTCCTGTCCGCCCTGCGGACGCGCGTTCGCCGAGTCCAAATCATGCAACGTCACATCCTGCACGATCTCCTTCTTTTTGTGGACGTCGCCTTTTGGCAGAGGCACGTACTCCTCGGCCTCGAGGTCGAATTCGGTCGCGTAGACGTCGCTGCGGCCAACTCGCTTGATTGCGCCGGTGTTCGCCTCAATATAAACAACATCGCCAACCGAAACCTTCTCCTTCTGAATGCTCTCGTAGATCGACGGGTCCAGCTTCAGCGTCTTCGTTCCCTTTGCTGTTTTCAGGCCTACCAGAACGTGCGAGATCGACTTGCCGTAGCCGCCCAACGGGTTCTCCGTCTCCTCCGGCGTCAGCTCTACAACCTCACCCTCGTAGACCTCCTTCACCTCCTTGATACGGATGCCGATAGCCCGCCTGAAGTTCTCCATTAGGGCCTCTGTTTTCTTGACCTCGGCACTGTACAGCTCACTGCCAACAATCGGGCAGAAAGGCACCTTAGGACCGAGTTCCTGCGACACAGCAAGAGCCAGAGCTGTCTTACCGGTTCCTGGGGCGCCAGCAAGCAGCACAGCCTTGCCGCTAAGCTTGCGCGCCTTGATCATGTCCACAATGACACCGCACGCCTCACGAGCCTGTTCCTGGCCGACAAACCCGCCATCAACCGGACGTGCCACGCCGTTCTCGTCGAGTCCGAGCCCTTTGATGTGCGTGTGTGCAGCGGCTCTGTCGCGCGCCGGTTTGGTTTGCACCTCGTTTTCGCTCATACGTGATTACTAACACAAAAATGAACCACAAAAATACCACAAAATTGAAAGTTGCCAGTTGCAAAAATAAAATAATTTAGAAAATAAAACAAAAAGAAACAGAATAATTAAATAATAAACGAAATTATAAATAATTAAAAATAAATTAAATAAATGTTAGACAGTACCAAGTAACATACACCTAAGTAACATACACCAGTAAGTAACTAATTTAAGACTTAATCGGTAGATTTCAGTAATAACTAACTAAATAAATAACTAACTAACTAAATAACTAAATTAATAAACAAATGTATATAGGTAGATATGAATGAGTAAATATGAGTGAATGCAGTTACTGAGGATTTATTTTTCCCTATAAATAGTGTGTACATACTGTAATAAATAATAATGAGACAAGAATCCCCTTAGAAGAAAAGAAATCAAAACGAAATTTACTCCTCCTCCTCGAAATCAGGTTCCTGTTCTAACGGCTGTTTCGGCTCCTGGCCCTCCTGCCACTGCGTGACGTCGTCTATATAGCTAAGAATCACCTTCACACTGTCCTCGTTCTTAGCATGCAGCGGAAGGAACTGGACCATCCCGAACTCCTCAGTGAGTTTGGCAATGGACCGGCTCAGCTCGGCGTATTTAGGATTCAAATCCTCGTTGACGTCGGCTGTTTCTGCTATCAGAAGCGGGTCTGGGTTCAGGTACCGCTTTAGTTCTCTTCTAGGAACGTCTTTTAGCATGTCTATTTTGCTCATAATGTTGATATGCGGCACCTCTAGCATCAGCATCGCTGACATCGCGCTCAAAACGCCCGAGAAGAACTTCGACCTGTCAATGACAAACGAGGACTCCAAAAGGTAAGCAGCACACAAATTGAACTGCAAATTTTGTCTAATGTGTTTCACCAGTTTCGGCACTACCGGAAAGTGGCTGTAGAGCTCGATCTGCCCAGGACAGTCAAAAATCAGAAACTCGTCTTCGTAGTCCCCAATCTCCTCGTCCAGCCAGTCTAAATTGTTCAGCAAAAACTCAAAACAGTAAAGAAGCCCGCCGTTCGGTCCCAAATCTAGCTCTTCCATCACATCCTCCAGAGAAACGAGATCCTTGATGTCGACAGTAAACTCGTAGTCTTTAGGGTTAGCCGCTGGATCCAAATTCACAATATGCGCTCTTCTGCCAACACTCATCATTTCTTTAACTAAAGCATTGCACAACGTCGATTTACCCGCCCCTGCGGGGCCCATCACTAGCACACCTACTCTCGACATGATTAATAATATTTCACTTTCCAGATTTTTATTTATTCAATTTATTTCACTACCTTTTTATTTCATACTTTGGTTTACTATTTAGTTTACTATTTTTTCTTTCATACTTTGGTTTACTATTTAGTTTACTATTTTTTTCATTCTCTATATTAAGTACGATCACGTATCTTTACAAGATCAATTATGGAAGCTATTAGAGTTTATGTAGAAGTAGATTACAATTAATTAGCATAAACAAAACTGCTTTCTGAAGAATGGTTTTTTGTTTGTGAATTAGAGGGGTGGGCAGGGTATTAATTCAGTTTTCATTTTCACTTTCTAATGTTCGTTGGTCCATTGGTTCAGTGTTTTTTGTTGTTTGTTCTTTGTTCATTATTCACGTAAACACCAACAGTCAGTACCTTCTTCGTCCATTTGAATAAAGCACTGAGTCACACCAGCACGACTCAGAATAGAACTTACTTTGCTTCTAATAGAGTCAGCGTTTGCCTCACGCTGATGCTGGACATGCACAACGCCTCTTACTCCTTTTCCGTCGTCCCAGAACCTAGGTGCCTTGTACGACACAACTCCTGGTGTGCAGTATAGATCGTTCATTGCCTGTCGCAGTTTGTACTCGTCGTCATCGCTTAACCTTAGAAGCAAAGTACGTGCAGAACTGCGCACTAATGGCAGTGCTGACACGAAAATAAGCGCAGACGTCACCATTGAGGCTAAAGGGTCAAACCCGGACCAGCCGGTGTAGCAAGTTAATAACGTAGAAACAATTGCGCCTACAGACCCTAGTACATCAGCAAGAATGTGCAGGAAAATTCCGTATATATTGTCATTGTGTGGATCTCCGCATTCCGAAACGTCTTCTGTGTGCGCATGAGAATGAGAAGGATTCGAGTGGCTGTGAGAATGTGGGTTTTCTGAAGATGATTCATAACTGTGTTCATGACTGTGTTCATGACTATGTTCGCTGTGTTCGCTGTGTTCACTATGTTCATGACTATGTTCATGACTATGTTCATTATGTTCACTATGTTCACTGCTGTGTTTATGTCCACGACTGTGTCCACGACTGTGTCCATGACCTTGTCCATGACTGTGTCCATGACTAGACTTTTTAGGGCTTTCAGGGAACAGCGGGACGTTCAAATCCGGTACAGCCAAGCTTGACGGCCTACTACTGCGTTTGAAAATATCAAGCGGAGCATTCTCGTCAACGTCTTGGTGATGATCTGAATGATGATGATGGTCCCTATGTACACCGTCCAGCGCTGCTGTTGGGTCTAAATGGCTGTGGTCGTGCCCATGGTCATGACTGTCGCCGTGACTGTGGCCATGGCTGTGTCCGAAAACTGCCAGTCCCACGAGATTAACCAGAAGACCAAGAACACTGACAACAAGCAGTTCTGTAGTGCGTTCTAGAGGTACAGGATTAGCCACACGCTCAAAAGACTCAAATAGAATGCCTACAGAAATGGCTAGAAGCAAGCAGCCATTCGCAAACCCAGAAACAGTTTCCACCATAGCAACACCGTAGGGAAACCGCACTGAGGCGGGCATTTTAGAAAGAATGCTTGCTACCAGCCCTACAAGCAAACTAAGACAGTCGAAAAACATGTGGATTGTATCGCTGAGAAGAACTAGCGAGTGCGATAACAGTGAAAAAAGCAGCTGGACAAACATAAAGCTGAAATTGAGCATGAAAAAATAAAAAATGTTACGGGTATCCTCGTGCATCAGAATAGAGTCTATGACTGACTCGGCAGAAAGCTTGGAATTGTAGATCTGGATGTTGAACTCGTTGGGTTCGAGCCATAAAGCGGGAGCCAGCATGGCAATGCTAAGAAGCAGTGGCTTGAAGAAATCGAAAACGTACGATGACGACGGTTGTTGTGAATGAATGCTCTTTTCAAACCAGAAACATAAAGACCCTGAAATCAGAAATGCAGCAATGAAATTGAACTTTGCCTTGGAGTTCACGTCGCGTGAAGCCAAATAGATGGCAAAACTAGCAGCACAAACAAACTCTAGTGCGGCTAAGTGCCATATTGGCGATCCCAGGGCCACTGAAATCAAAATCAGCGTCACACCGCTGATTAAACACACAAGCCGTGTTTTGAGCATGAAACGTGGTACACGCACGCGCATGGCTAGAGGGTACCTTGTCTCAATAGCTGCCCAGTCGATCCGTGGCATTACCAGCGCTAAGAGTCCAAGAAACACGATCCAGCTCTGCTGCACGAGGGCAGGAACAAGGCACGCAAGCCCTAACCAAAGCAATGTGTACTTTCCAGCATGTTTCGGGATATTCAGCACAGACAATGCGCAAACGTACGGACACCAGGCAGAGCTCAGCATAAAACTAACAGCTACAAGAGCTGCTGGGTAAAACAGCCTCACCTGCTGCATTAGCGCAGAAACACCTACTACAGAGTCGATTTTAGGAGCTGTCGCTATAGAAACAAGCATAAACTGCCCCGATAGTGCGCACAGTGCGTGCAACATATGCGATAACGGCTGGTTGGAGTCCGGCTCTAGCCCGTCTAAAGCGGTGTGTTTCACGATTTGCAAGGCACAAACACTGACTGATAACGCAAGAAGCATGATTCCAGACAGGATCAAACGGTCCCTCTTTTTCCAGTCTTCCTCTACCAGCAGATCAGTTAGCATTCCGTGCCGCTTGTCCACAGGGGTGTGCTGAGAAGTGTGTCTCTGGAACTCGTTCAGCATGCCTGGGACACTATGGATACCCCATGAGTCCGGAGAGACGCTTGTGCGTCTCGTAGGCGCGATTCTTAGCTTGTCACCGGCCTTTTTGTCGCGCTGTTTCGGCAGAGACAGAACCGAGTCCATGTGGGTCAGTCTGACAAAGCAGAGCAGGTACCCCGACCACAACCACAACCCAGGACCACAAATTCGGCAACTGAAAACAACAGCATGTCAGGGCCCCTGAAACAGTCTTACGCGTCATACTGTTTTTCTTGGATTCTGATTTCTAATTGTTTTTTTTTTCAAAAAAAAACCGTTTTTCAATTTTTTTTGTTATCGGTTTATTTATTACAATTAATCCTGATGCTAGCATTATTATTTTATTTATTCATTATAATTTAATTTTATAGCTTTTATTTAATCTAATTTTATTTTATTTTATTTTATTCAATTCAATTCAATTTGATTGGATTTATTTTTATTCTGCTCCTGGCAGTGGTTTTAATATAGCGGAATTATTTTTGACAAAATGAAATATGAAAACGAAACAAAGCATAAACGTGGTCATGAATAGCAATTGCGCAGTACACAGGTTAAAGGTGAATGGAGTTAATTAGATTGATATTTACGTATGCGTGTTGCGCGAACTAGGGGAACTAGATGCGCCAGAAGGACTAGAAGGACTAGAAGTGCTAGAAGAGCTAGAAGAGCTCGGCGAACTTGGCGAACTTGGCAAGCTTTGTTTTCTATGATTGCTATTTTTTCTAGGCGTGCTAGGCGTGCTAGGCGTGCTAGGCGTTTCGGAAGTGCGTGGTTTAGAATGTTTTGACTTCTTAGAACTGTGTGTACTCTTCTCATCTTTTTCAGAAGTATTTTTAGACTGGCAGCACGGTTTTTCAGAACGCAGTTTCAAGAAAATTGAAAGTAGAATGCAAAGAGCGCCGCAAATAATAGCAACTGTTGTTTGTAAAGCCACTGAATCAATTGGCGCCAGGCCGATTGTTGGGACGTGGTACGGCACTTCGTTACTGTCGGCCACGTAGAACACTGTATCCGCACTAGGGAAGACAGCTTCGACGCCGATTTTTTCGCTGACGTCCATGAACTCGGGCTCTCTTGGTGGCATGACTTTGTCTTGGCAGGCCCAGAACACATACGGCGCAGGAATGGTGTTGTTAGAGTACAACAGATCATTTGGTGAGTCGTACCTGAAATGCATAGGAATTCTGTATGTTGAGTTGCTATGCAGGCGTAAAAGCGTGACTGAACCTTCCTTGACTGCCCACGCAGGCTTTTCCAAATCGGTTTCGCCCCAAATCTTCAGCAGCTCAAATCTAGGACTGCGGTCAACGTAATCCTGCAGCTCGTACTGGTCGAAAAAGACGTCTAAGGGCAAATTGAGCTGGCACAGCAGTTTGCAAACTGGCAATGGCGGCTCAAATGGTCCAGAAATGTTGAGGTTCAAGAACGGGTGAAGTCCGTAAACTGGGTCCAAGCTGAACTCTGCTTTCAAATTTGCAGGACGGTGTCGAGGGTACAGCTGTAACATAACCGGTTCGCCACTTCTAGCCTTGAAAGAACCAAGTTTGTGCACTTTTCCAGACAATAGCATGTCCATGCCAGTTGTAGACTCCTGTTCAAGGTAGAAAATGCCGACCTCTGTAGGATTCTCATGGGTTTCAAGCCATGTATCAATCGGGAACCAAGCCTCAGCAATCAGTTCGTTTGTAGTGGCATTAACGGAGACTCTGAATGCATCGCATCCTTTAAACGACTCTAAAAGGTCATTTCCCAAATTTGCGCCGGGAATCACCGCATTTCTTACTTCCTCTATTTCTTCCAGATACTCCTGAAGGTTGAAACTCGAAGACAAAGCTATAAAATCACTGCTGGATACAAGCGAGCCAATAGGCAGCCCCAGGACCTCCTGAGACCATTCCTGGAGTTCCTCAACATCTACACCAATCTCAGCCTCGGTGTAAAGACTTTTAATGGCGGGAGGATTGAAGGGCATGTTGATAACTTCCTTATTGCGCGCCCACTGTACGCTGAACGTGCCTGGTGCCGAATCCAGTTGTGTACGAATACGCACATCTTTTGACGCGCGTAGACCCTCAATATGCATCAACTTCCTGTTTGCAACGTATATGTGCTCATCTACATTATCATCAAACACGTAGTACGACACTCGCAGTTTGGAAGCGTCGTTCATTTGTGGATGGTATTACTAAGTGACAGTGGTTTGAGGTTCTGTTTACTGTAACACATTTTGATACATCCTGGTATATCCTGGTATATCCTAATACATCCTGGTACATCCTGATTAGAGCGATTTATTCTGATTAAATCTGGTGAAAAGGTTTTGTAAGGTTTTTATTTCTTGGAAACAATCTTGATAAAATCTCGATAAAGTCTTGATATACTCACCAGTGTTAAGAAAACCCGTTGATAATAAGTAAACTACATCTAAAATTACCTGGCTATACCACTTTCTAGTTGTTAAAAATTATATTTTCGACTGTTTAACAAGTATATCTATCCTAAATAAACCTAAACAAAACAATAGAAACGGCAACTAATATCAGTCATGCCTATTGTTAGGTTAAGACCTGGTTCGCAGAGAAACAATTATTACCACACAAAAGACACACTCAAAGTACTTAAACTCCAATAAATTATATCCCAATTAAGAAAATTCTGGTAGCAACAGAACTTAAAAGTATGGTTATATTCATATAGTTATTTATATCTTTATTTTTATCTATACACTTAGACGAGTGAAAAGCACCTGCACCGCTGCGGTTCATGATCTAATAATAACTGTAATCAACGTTAAGTTCAATTCAATTAATCTTAACTCGTCCTAACTAATGCCACAAACAGTAGTACTAAGGTTAGGGAGAGATGCTAACGGTAGTCTAATTAATCATACTTATCTGGGTAAAGCTTATGCTAGGTTAGGCTAGATTAGGCTAGGCTATGCTAAGCTATGCTAAGCTACGCTAAAACTGCAGTAAAGTAATTCTAAAATAAGCTAACTTGTACGTAAGGAATGTCTTCAAAATGGTAGTACTGTTGCTAACAGAAGAAGTCAAGTAAATAAGAACTATCACATCTTAATCAGAATCAGTAATTAAAAAAACAATCATTGATCTAATCTCTAGTATATCTTCTTTCTAACCAAACCTATAATTTCAAGTACCTATTTGTCAGAGTGGCTGGCCCTGTGTAATCAGGCTTTGAGATTTTGAGACTGTTACCCGAATGTCGGAGTCGAACGACCTTGTGCCAAGAACGCCGCCTCGTAGCCGCAGAAAGAATGCTATAGTGACACCAAGGACTCCTAAATTTGGTTCATTCTACGACTACACTCCTCAGCGTGAAAACGCTAAGCACAACCCAGTTGCTGCTAATGACAACCTAGACACCAGTAACACAAGAACTCCAATCACTAAATTAGACCCCAATAGACATGAACTTGCATTTGACACTCCTTCAATATTCAACACTGAGGCCATTACACCTCGCAAAAGGACATTTTTATCAACCCCGCGACAAACTCCGCAAAATGCACGCATACAAAAACTCCATACGCCGAGGTTAAAGCCTCCAGTCTTCAAGTTTGCCAATGATTTGCATGAGGATGTGCATGAGGATGTTTCTAGCACTGCGGAGGAGCCGCATCCCCACCAACCAACACCGCCGAACGTTCCCGGTATGTACTATGTGTTTAGAGGTAAGAAGCTTTTCAGACCATTTAAAGAAGGTGAGAAACCGATAGAACCTGTGACATTATTCAAGAACGAGTTACAGTCGTTAGGGGAAGTAGACAGCGAGTATGACACAGAATGCGATACGGAAATCGAATGAAGTTTATATTTATATTTTTATTTATTTGTTAATGAAAGGTTACAGTGATATGATACGTAATAATAATGTTATAATTGAATCCAAGTGTCTGGGACTTATTCTTAGGTTAACCTACAAAACTCGCAGCAGCAAAACTGAAGTTGTTGGTACAGTCGGTACAGTTGGTACAGTTGGTACAGCTATTACACATTAGATTAGATTAGATTAGATTAGACAGAATTTAATTAGACTAAACTAAACTAAATTAAGAGAACTCTTGGTTACTATCTTGGAACTCTGGTTCAGCATTGCTTTCTTCAATTTCTCTTTCTTCTTTAGCATCAAATGATTCCTGGGAGTTTCTGAAGTCCATCTGTTTCTGCTGGTAATTTGGTGACAACGATGGCAATGATGTTGTGGAGGTAGGTGCCGATTCAGGTCTGCTAAGATCTTCTGAAACGTTAGTGTTTGATCCACCCTCCATCTGGTCAAATCTTTCAATTCTTTCGACTCTTTCGTATCGCGCTAGTTTATCAGTGCTATCACGTTCAGGCCTCTCATTACTTTCTTTGCTCGAAGTGCGGCTTACATCGCTTCCATCAACACTTCCCCTTCTACTGCTTTTGATACTGCTACTGCGATCCCTGGGCTTTTCTCTATCCTCCCTGTGTCTCCTTCGGTCCAGCTTCAGCGAATGCACTCTATCACCCACCTTCTCAGGCTCAGGTGTGCTTGAGGCACTACGGTGTTTTCTCACTGAGTTTGCTGGCACAGCATTACGCTTAAGCTCTGTGAATATATCGTCTCTATACTTCAGTAGGTCTTGCAAAATTAGAGCTGGGAACTGGTCATCCAGAGATAGGGGGCTGATGGCCTTGGGCCGACACAGAATAGGGCCCCAATTCTTACATATCAGCGTGGTATCATCGTCGCTGGCCTTACTTATTGTAACCACGCGTTTCATCTGTGCTGTAATAGCGTCTAAAGTAGCAACATGGGATAATGGAAGCTGTATGAACACATTCTGCAAGGACTGTATACGTGCGTCGTCAGCGTTGCCGAATTTCTGGTATATACTGCGCAAGATATCATAGAATTGACCTGATATCAGGCTGATGGGTAGCTCCAAGAAGTACATCTTCAGTAATTGAACCACAACTTTGGGGTCTTCTTTAGAAAGTATTGGAGTTGGATGGTCTGAGTTGTTAATAGCTTCACGGACTTTGAAGACCTCGGCTAGCTCTGATTGTACACTCTGTTGCCAGAGTGCTACTCTCTCTTTATCGCTAGCCATTTGTGGGTATGCACTGTCCAAACAGCCTAAACAGGCAGCAACAATTATCGGCACTCGCTTCTTATCAGCACGCGCTCGAAGCTCGAGATCTAGACCAAATACAGCAGCACCATCTGTGCTGGAGTAGTAGTTATCATACACTACCGTACGCGGAGAGTAGTTTCCGGTACGGTAGTTTTCTGTGAGATATCGCAAATCGCGCTCGACGTCGGTAGCCTCATGGAACACCAACAATTTGTCTACACCAGCACTCAAAGCGGGCACGATATTCGATAAACTTGCGGCAAAATCAAGCAGAACGGCTTTGAAAGCTGACAGACGTTCACGCTCGCAGATTTCCAAGTAGTTCAAATGCTCAAAAACGGCCTGCTCCAGCTCAACTCGTGTACGATCTAGAATTGTGACAGCCTTTTTATAAAGCAAGTCGAGCTCTCGAACACTCTGGTCGGCTGAATCCTGATTGAACTTGCTTGCAAGCCCGTGGTATAACTCCATAGCGGTTAAACTCTGGTTAGCAGAGCTGAAACCAGCGAATGCCCAAGCTTGAGGTCTCCATTGGTACCGGCATACACTGGAATTCATGAAACGACTTCCAACTTGGCCAACAAGTCTTAGGAATCCGTTGTTAACCAGCTGCTGGCCGGCAAACTCTGCTTTGTCTAAGCTAGAGATATCAGTGTTCTCCTGAATCCACGAGCACAAGGCAGATCCGGTGACACAATGGTCATAGGTACCTAGAATTGGGATCTTTACCTCTATTTGAGGAATCTGCTTGAGCATGTGGGCAATTAGATCCTGGCTCTCCTGCGGCGGCAGAGGTCCTTGGCCGAGATCTAATACATGCATACTGTCCTCAGGTTCCTCGTTCAACGGCACCTTCTGAAGGTTACTGCTACTACCACTGCTGTTCAAATCACCTTCGCCTGCATCCTGCTTGCTGTCGGGACCATTCTCCTCTTCCAAGCGGCAGCGGTTGAAGTATCTCTGCTGCGCCTTATGCACATTTGCAAGCTCGGTATCGTATGCTTTGACCTGTTTCTTCAAAAACTCATGCGATGAATTGATCCGTTTCTGGTGCTGTTTGCTCCATTTATCGAAAGGAGCCACTACCATCTCGCGGATCGCTAATGCCATATGTTCGTGCTGCTTGCCCTCTTCAGACATCTGTTCCAGAATAGCTCCGTATGCGTTTTTCATACTAGCACCATCATCTTTACCGAATCCCTGCGGTTTTGGCTGTGAGTTCTGGGATATCGTTTGTAACCGTGCTCCGTGGGCTTCTTCAGCTTCCGCTCGAGCCTGCGCAAGAGCTAGAAGCTCAGAGTTTTCTACAATGCCCTGGTTTAGTTTACTGAACAATGTCTCCAAGCCAGTAGAGTAGTTAGGCGACCAGAAGCGTTGTGAAAACGACATGTCGGTGAAATAAATACCTTAGCTAAATCTAGATCTAATTATAGGTATAGGTGTGTGTATGTGTGTACACCTTTAGACACCTACGCTAATTATAGGTAGTAGGTAATCAAATGGCTGTATGCATACATAAGACCCTGAAGCACAAAACACACACAAATACATAAAAATTAAAAATAAAAATAAACCCAGGACGTGCTAGGGGTATATGCCAGTCATTCCGCAAAGTGGTTATGCATTTTCTTGTTTATTAAGTTTTTAAGCTATTTTTTTATGTTTACAAAATCAATCATCCACCGCACACTGATTCACTAGTTTATTCGTTTCTTGTCTCATTAAGTCATAACCTACATCTCGATTTAAGTAATGAGAAAAAAAACAAGGTAAAGAGACAATTTGAAAATGGTATAGCTTAATCAATAAATATTAGTTTTTTAAAACTATCTATGCTTTTAATTCTTAAAAAAAAAAAAGGAAAATGGAATATAGAACGCTAACAAGAACAACAATAAGAGAAAACGTAATTGTACCCTTCAGCGCAGGTATGCATACAATCTGCACACATATTACATTACATGCGTTGTTGTACAGAAATGTCTGCACACCTGAGATGAAACTATTCGCTAATAATGCTACTTGTGCAACCAGTTTGATTCAATTAAAAGCTAAACTAAACTATGTCAATTTTATTTAATTTCGGTATTTACTTTGTGCCACAAAACTGCAACTCTGGTTATTATCAAAATAATTAATGCATAGAAACATATAGCAAGAATTATTATAAAAAGGTTAAACATCCAATAAATTAAAGCAAATAAACCATAGTTCACCAAGTATACATTTTTTTAAGTTTGCTTGGCTTGGCTTGGCTTGGCTTAGCTTGGCTTGGCTCAGCCTTAGTGTAGTTACAAGCGCACACACCCAAGCTGGGCTGAGATAATATAGCACGCAAGCTCACAAGCACACAAGCACATATTTGAGGTTTAACGTTCGAAGTTCCTGGTTCAATTTTAAATCAAAATTTGAATTCTAACTCATTATTGTTCGAACTAAAAAATCAAAGATCAGAGATTAAACTATACTGGATTAAATACCCACGCGCAGGCTAAGCTTAATTTTAATTTGACTCATGGACAAGTACCCTAAAGTTCGCATAGATTTTTGTACCAAATGCAAATGGAACCTTCGTGCCGCCTGGTACGCCCAGGAGCTTCTGCAGACGTTTGACTCCCAACTAGGAGAAGTTGCTATGTCGCCAGCAGACGGAGGAGTGTTCCAGGTGTATGTTCAGCTGCAGAGCGACTTGGAACCTCAATTAGTTTGGGATCGTAAAGAAAAAGGGTTCCCGGAATCTAAGGAACTTAAACAAGTAGTCAGAGATTTGGTGGATCCAGCAAGAAATTTAGGCCACTGTGAGAAGAAATAGTTTTACTTATTAGAAGGATAAGATATAATTAGACAAAACAATACTAAACAAACCAAAACTAACTAAATGAACTAAACTGAACTAACTAACTAACTAAACAAGTGCATGACAGAACTACTTCTACGAGTTGTTTTGGATGCAAATAAACACTGGATGAGAATAAATAAAGAATTACAAAAAAAAATGAAGTAAAACATCAAACAAGATTTTTCATAGTAAATGCAATGGAAAAGTGTCTATATCTACATATTACGCTGAAGAAGATGGCCCATTCTCTCAACTTTTGTAGCCAAATACTTGTCGACTTCGGCGCTTTGGAAACCGCCTTTGTTCTGCCACGAGAGAGGTACCATAGGAACGCGTTCGGTTACCTTGATCTCCTTATTTTTTCCTTCTACAGCAACAATTTTATCTGGATTATTCGTCATTAGTCGGATTTTTGGGAGGCCTAAATCCAGTAAAATTGCAGTTGCGAGTCCAAATGTGCGGGCATCAGCAGGATGCCTGAGCATGAGGTTAGCAGTCACCGTGTCAGCACCAAGATCCTGGAGGTTGTACGCCTTCAACTTCTCTCCGAGACCAATGCCACGGCCCTCCTGGCGGAGGTACACGATTACGCCACGTTTTGCTTGCGACATCAGCCTTGCAGCCTCGTCAAGCTGCTCGCCACAGTCACAGCGAGCACTCCATGCTGTTTCACCAGTGTAGCACTCTGAATGAATTCTACAAAGCACGTCTGGCTCGTCATTAGAGACCACAGGGTTCAAATCGCCTTTGGCGCTGCTGTCAGTGCGGCCGGGGTATAGTTTTCCGATGTACGCACCGCGAGTCATGCGGTCGTACTCAGTTTCGCCCTCTCGAGGTGCAAAGAGGGTTTTAGAGTGGATGCTATCGCCAAAAACGATAGCTAAATGCTCTTTATTGTCCACGTTATTGCGGTATACATGCAGGAATATCTCCTGGCCGTTAGTCGTTGGAATGCGGGCTCGACTCTCACAAAACACTTGTGGCAATTCTTCATCCAGCCTAGCACGCACTGCAGCAGACTCCACGCGCACCTGGCTCAGGTCTATTCCCTCTATTGAAGAGGTGCTGTCCTCTGAAGCGTCCACTCTCTCTGGTGCAGGAGAAATTGGTGGAGAAACGATAGACATATGCATATCATTGTTATTATTGGTATTTACTTCTATTGTAGAAGTATCTATTGAGGAAGCCATGGGCTCAATGTACCCAACGCACTGTATGCTTTGGCGATAATTAGTATTTGTATTTGTGGATTTAACAATAACGTCAGTCAGCGTGGGCTGGGGCATCGAGCGATGGTGCCTGTGTCTGACTAAATTGGGTGGCGCGAGACTGTAGCTGGATTGCATACTCCCTGCAGTGGAGGAAGGGTTGTATATATCATCTAGCGTGGATGACAAACATAGCGTAATTCAATTCGGTTTGCCTCAGTTTTGATTAGCCTAGATACATACCTTTAGAAGATTGGGCGAAGCTTCTAGCGAGTTTATTTAACGCGTTTTATAAAAAAGTTTAAAAAGTAGTTGGTGTACATGCATTCAAAATGGTCTGAGTTTTAAAATTATTCAGGTATCAAATAAGTTCTTATTATTATCAATCATTTCCTTTCCCCCCACCCTTATCACTCTCTGGTTTTGCCTAGTGTTTGTCTCAGTTTCAGTTAATCGGTGCTTAGAACTAGACGTAGAGCTATCTGGTTTACATTAATTTTGTTTTCTTTTTTTCTTTTTTTCTTTTTCTTTTTTCTTGTTCCGTTTTGTTTTCTTATTTTATTTTATTCTATTCTATTTAAGCCATATTAACTATTCCTGATATTCCAACGGTTCCTATCTTTTCTGCACTTTTCAAGCTAAAGCATGTGTGCGTGCGCATGTACTTTCCTAACAGAACCTAAAAATGTACTCCCAGTGTTTAGCTTTACTTTGTCACATGAGCCGACTTATAGTGTAGGATAACAGCATAGCAGCACGGTATAGCATATGGTGTAGCATATGGTACAGCTTATGGTTGGTATATAGTATAGTATAGTATAGCATGGTATAACATAACACTATTGGGAGAATGAATGAATAAAATAGATTAATGCATAGTCTGAATATGTATTCTAATTTAAATTTTAATTGAGAATTGTAAGAGGCTAAAAAGTCGAAATTTTAAAAATATATCCTGCACGTTCACATCATAGTAGAATTGAGTCTGCTTTGATCACAGTATTTCACAATAATTTCGACTATTTGCTACCTAAGCTTATTATAAGTAGATTTACGCGAGCGGGGTTATTCTTCCAATATACTGGTAACTGAACTTATTAACAGCTAATGTGGCCATTCGATAGCGCTCCGCCTAAAGTTATACATACTAACGAACGCCAAAAATGCTGGGAAGCCCGCGACGGGTTTTTTCAATGTCTTGACAAAAATCGCATTGTAAGCGGAACAGATCCTAGAGCCAAAAGCGCCTGCGGCGAGTCTCAGAGCAAGTTTAACGATAATTGTATAAAAATGTGGGTTGATTATTTCCTCCAGAAACGTATAGCGGATGTTCAGAAGGCCGCAAGGATCCAGCAATTAGAACAAGCTGGTTATAAACCGTTGGACTCACCTATCACCGTCGAGGAGGTTCCCGATAATAGACAATAGACAATAGACCAGTTTAACTCAATTTAGCTCAATTCATTTTATTCCATTCTAATTGTTTTCAATTTTTTCCTATACATTTCAATTAAATTAAACTGAACCAACCAAACTAACTAACAAAAGTAAACTGAACTAAATAAATTAGAAAAAAGAAACCACAATTTGAGGCTATTGACACAATAACCAGATTTCAACCATAAGATCTAGTGTCGTGAATAACTCCGGCGTATGATTTCTAGCACGGTCACTTATCCAATGACTTCGTGAAGAGAAAGGATTGAGGACATTGTATACCCCCGCTACCCCCCTCACTATTAATTTGTTTACTCTACTCAAGCTGGTTTATATAGAGTTATTATTAGATTTAGTTTGATTTGAAATACTTTTTTTTTTATTTTATTTTATTTCGTTGTAATAAAGTTATCGGTAGATACCGTAAATACAGAAGACACTATTATAATTAATCAATTAACGCACATTGTTCATTGTTTATTCTTCATGGTTCATAGTTCATGGTTCATAGTTCATGGTTCATTGTTCATTGTTCGTCATTATTGTTCATAAACAAGTCCATTTTTGAAGCATTTTATCGTAGAAGCTAATAGATACACCCTCGTTTGAGCCAAGCCAGGTACCACCGTAGACCATACTGTCGTGGTTAGTGAGACTTTCCCGCACATGCAAAGCATTGGAATCTAAAATACGAAGACCACCGTACATACAACAAGCCATAACTCTACTGTTGTCCATGTTTGCTATCAGTCTCCATACACCTCCACCAAGATTTTTAGACTCTTTGACTTTCTGAGATCGCACATCGAAAACTTTAACGCAATCATCGTAGCCACCGGTCCATAAATCATTGTCGCCGCGTTTCAACAACGACGTAACGCCAGCATCGTGTGGCTTTGTTTTCCAAATAACAGCATTAATTCTTGGATCTGTGCAAGCAAGAACTCTATCATCACCTCCAGAATAAACCATGCCGTCCTTGTCTGCCAGCACTGTCCACGCTTCGCAACTGTGAATATGAGTTTTCAAAAGCTCTGCTTGTTTCTCTAAGTCGAATAGAACTAGATCACCAGAAGTGAAAACAGCTGCAAGCAAGTTACCTCGGATATTCAGCATGGTCACTGAGACGTGATCTAATCTGAGCTCAGAAACAAGAGTTAAGTCTTTGTTATAGATGCTTATACCACCGTTGCTGTTACCAGCATAAACCTGGCCATCGTGCACTTTAATATCCAAAGTAGCAAACGGTGTTGGCACAGTCTTCACTAATTCTAAGGTATCAGTGTTATATAGGTCTAAGGAGCCCGATTTTTCACCGGTTTCGCGATCCAATTCATACGTTCCTACAACTACACCACCACAGAACTTCTTGACCACACACGGAGGAAGATCTGTGTTAACTATCTTTTCTGTTTGAATCATATTGTAATATGATTTCCTTCACTTTGTCGAATTATAACTAAATGTTTACTTTTCGTTTCGTTTTGTTTCTTTCTTGTCGTTTTTATCAATTCCTTCCTTGATTCAGAAGCTTTATATCAAACAAAAGTTATATTCAAATTCAAACTTACACTTTAACTTTTTTTTCTATTTCGGCGTTTCAGAAACACCCAACCCGAACTCTTAATTAGTATATATGGTCAACCTATTTCAGCAATCTTGAGCAAAGCAGACAGCAAGCAATGTACCTTATATAAGACATATGTACGTTCCGCAGAACACGTTAAAGCATGGGGAAGTTTTATTTGGTATATACTATATTTCACTTGGTTTTGTTCCATTTAATGATAATTTTCAATAGCATTGCACTAATATTCTAAACATGTATTTTATTGGAGTGATTAGATCAACCATGCTATATTTATGCTATAACCATGTCAAGACCATGTCATGACCCTGATATACTACTACCAAAATAGTACATATCTAACGAAATTTAACTTGATTAGCAGTATGAGGGTCAAATTAAGGCACACGTTTTGAGTAATACGCGTATTCAGCAACACAAATCAGAACCGAAATGAGACCAAAATCTATTTAATCAATTTAATCAATTTAATCAAATCAATCATATTAACAAATTAGTCTGAGTTATATTGCTATAAGTTGTGGACTGCGCCTATTCCTTAGGTCATACAAGGCAAGCACCCTACAAATACATGCACCCCTTAACTTTGTTATGGCTGCAGTTATGTTTGTGTGTATATAATCTGATTTTGTTTTATTTCATTAGTGCATAGAGACAATAGATATGGGCTAGCTGGTCATCAGATTTTTTTTTGCGGTTCAGTTGTATTAATTTATTTAGCATTTTACAAAACTAACCTAGAATAGCATATAATGTAATAATGATAACATGTGGTACCACAATGTGGAACACGGAAAGTGTATAGCGTAAGTGCAGTACAGTATACTATACGGTCATGGCGCGCGCGCACCTACTGCATGGCACATGCCACATGGCATGACATACCATGACGTACTACGGTTATGGCTAGATTGTTAGATTGTTAGATTGTTTGGCTGGATGACTTGACTTTGATAGACAGCTTATATCAGCACTGTTCTAAGCACGTTGCTGATGTCATACTGATCCCAACCGTACGTAAGGGTAAATAGTAAACAGGTCATTATCAAAACAAAGTATTAGAAACGTAAACAAGTATCTTCTACTTAGAGAAAACTGCCTAATATCTTTATTTAGTTGATTTTATAAGGTACTTTCTTTCCAGCATAATGAGTACTGTAGACGAGAAGACCTTCAAGGACGCATTTGCATTGTACGACCGTAAAGGAGACGGCCAGATCCCCCGCGAGAAGCTCGGCGATATGCTTAGAGCAGTGGGCCAGAATCCCACCCAGGCCGAGGTTGCCGAGTTGAGTGGCAAGCTAGCTAATGATACATTCTCCTACACGGAGTTCACCGACATAGTGAACCGACCAAACGGCTTCAAGAGCGTTGGTGATTTAGACGACTACATTCGCGGTTTCCAGGTTTTCGACAAGGCTGGTACTGGCAAGATTGGTGTCGGTGAGCTTAAGTATATTTTGACTAGCATGGGCGAGTCTCTTAGTGAGGCTGAGGTATCAGAGTTGTTTGAAGGTCTTAGCATTGGCCGTGACGGCAGTGTTGATTATGTAGAGTTTGTCAAGAGCCTGATAGCACAGTAGCGCATTTAGTTCAGTAAATAGTTAATTCTAATGATGATTTTTTATAGTTTCTAAGTTTCTAAGTTTCGTAATTTCTAAACTTCTGAACTTCTAGATTTCTAGAGCTCTAGATTTTCAGGTTTCCAAGTATTTAGATCTGAAATATTCACGAATGGTTCCTATATTCTACCTTCCTTCAACCAGATCGTACTTTTTAGCCCTTTATTACACTGTCAGATTCGAAGACGGTTGGGACCTTACAGTGAAACACACAGTGAAACACACAGTGATACAGTGAAACTGGTCTGCATTAACTTGCACCTACTTTTTATATATTTATTTATACTACCAGACTAGGTATATACTTACTTACCAGAATTCACTAATATAAACAAATATCCATTGATGATGAAAGGATTCATTAAATATACTGTATATACTATGCAGTCTAAGACTTCTTTTTTTTGGGCTCTGACTTGGTACCAGTGCTAGCAGAGCTCGATTCTGCCTTCTTTGTCTGGCTGCTAGCCTTTTCGACTTTGCCGTCAGTGCTTTCAGTGCCATCAGTGCCTACGCTTGGTGCCGCTAGGTACAGAACAACAAAGGCCATGAAACCCATAACCGATGTAGTGACGCCTCCTAGGTAAACCCAGCTATTTGTGATAGTCCAGGAACGATCCCAAGCGTCGTTGGATCTCTGTAAAACGGTTACTATTTGATCATCCTTAAGGAATGAGAATCCCGGAGTCTTGTAGTCCAGGTGGAAGGTGAACATACCGTATTGGTCGGGCATGTTGAAAGCAATACATCCTGTTCTCTTCAAATTCAAACGGTAGTAGGGATCCAACATTCTGAGCTCTAGTTGGATCTCGTCGCGGTAGAGGTAAGCATACCATTTGCCGTCTTTGGGATCCCACTCTTCAACCTGCGCACAGTACACTACCGGCTCATTGACTTGATAGAACACATCAGATTCGCCTAGTTCGTTAACATGTGTAGCTTTAACCAACCGCAGATTGTTCATCTCCTTGAAAACCCAGCTGGTCAGCTTGTTTCCGGTTTCGCCCTTCAGCAGCTCAGGGGATCCAATCCACGCAAATCTGGAATTTGAAAGAGTTTGCAGACCAACAGCAAGAGTGTTATCTTCACCTAATGCGAAAACGTCGGAGACAGTGGTGTTTGCAGCCTGCTTCATTCTGTTGAACGAGTACGAGGTTGGAGCACCAGAGATCAAAGGCAGAAGAAGCTCGTTATCACCGATTTTAGCAACGCTAGCACCGTTCAAATCGCCAGAAGCCTCAGGAATGATGTATGCTTGATGAGCAACCAAATCGTTGTTGAAGTCGTTGGCGTACTCAACACCCTTGGGCGCAACAGTGAAACCGAGCTGGTCGGCCACCTCACGAACGGTAGAAGGGTTGTGTTTGGGGGTTGAAAGCATCAGCAGGTTACCGCCCAGCTTCATGTGCTGTAAAAAGTCTGCAGCACGAAGTGTCTTGCCAAACGCCTTAAGCTTACCAGAAAGAATAAGCACGTTATCGTAAACACGCTCGCCAAAATGCAGCAGCTGCGGGTGCTGTGTGAACTGTGCAACGTCTACATTATAACCACGAGAAACAAGGTCTGCACCTAGAGACTGAACATCGAGGTCTGAGTTGGCCTCGTCGTGCACAATCAGCACCCTCTGGCTCTCGGGGGGCGGAATGGCGAGCACACTGGCGCATAATGTCAGTAATATCGTCAGAAGTCGCGATACCATGCTGTTCTGTTCAGTTCAGATCTGTTCAGTTCAGTGCTGTTCAGTGCTGTTCAGTACTGTTACTGTAACTGGCACAATCGTGATCTGTGCTTACTTAATTACCACGTAGAGATCTTTTGGCACATGACCATTAGATTTTGTGGATCTAAGAAGCTTAGCACAGCTTGGCACAGCTTAGTATAGCCTAAGCTAAGTGAAGTAAAAATCTCGATATCCTCAATCGTTATAAATACATAAAAATTAAAATTTCGTACATATATCAGCATTTCAAATACATTTTTTTTTATTCTTTTTATTTATTAAAATTGAATATAATTGAATAACCTAGACAGAAACTCCCCTACTGAGTCCAGTTCCATAGAAACCAGAGAAAATTCAAATCAGTCAGCTTCGACCTTCTTTACAATTTTGACGCGTACTTGGAGGCACGCGTTTGCTTGAACTGGGAAAGTGTGCGGTACACGCTAGACCTTTAAAATAAACCTCCCTGTAATTGCTAATCAATCCTTGTGAAATAAATAAATAAATATAAATGCCTCGAGTGGTCTTCACTCAACAGGAGACATTTCAAATAACCGATGTTGAACACGCAGAGCTCCGAATCGCGAGCTCCCAGATTCATAAGAATCCACAGTCCACAATGCAAATTCTCAGAAGCCTACGCAGAATATCAATTGTTAAATCCCTGAGCTGCTTTACCGTTGGATTCATCACAAAGTTTTTGAATGAAGGTGTTTTTAATGTACGCGACATCGTCGATATTTTCAACGCTATGACTGAAAGTAAAGCCATTTCTGTGCTCTCGAGTGTTCGTAAAGAAATTGCGTATGTGCTTTGGCTTCTGCTTCCTATAAAAGCCTGCAGACGCGCCTTTTTGAATATCACACCCGAAACTCAATTACATATCGTTGAAACAGTACCATCTGGCATAGTAGCCGACACTTTGAACCCTTTGAACCCAATATTGGTTTCTAGAGTATTGCTTTCGGCTCAACGAACAGTTGCTAAAGAGATTCTTTCTGAAATGAGCCCGGATGCAGCAAGTAGAGTTCTGGTCGTATCATTGAATTCAGGAACTAAACTCTGGAGAACTCTAACTCAGAGGGATTTGGTTGCCATCTTCTCAAAATGTGATTCCAGGCTATTGGAATCTTTTCTTGTTAACAAACAGAACGCGTATACGAACCCAATTACCTACCGCAAGTCAAAGTTAACTCCTCAGTGTGCAAGTATTATTGATCTGCTGCCTTTGGATTTTGCTGTTAATGTTTTAATGCAGAACGCATTTTATGATTATGCTTTTTTAGAGGAATTAATCGAAGAGCTCCCATTCGCTAAATCGGCCGCGTTTTTCTTCAAACTGCCTCTGCAATTGGCCGTAACTCTATTTCGGCGTTTTCTGGTGCCTCATAACAGTCAATTAAAACCACTGGCTGAATGGAATGACGATGATTCTGTTAATGAACAAAGCATTGATGATTTTCAGCTTGCTTTACGAAGTGCGAGTAATATTTATAGAATGAAATTAATCAAGTTCTGGACTGAATTAGAATCTGGGTCTGTAATTTCTTGGGGTGGTGCTGAAGCCATGCATGGTTTTACTTCTGCTCATAACCCATCAATCAAGAACAATCGTCAAAGAGCTGGCTACTTCGCTAAAGTTACGGAATTAGCAGAGTCTGAGGATTCCCAGCAATCCTTAGATTCATCTCCGAAAGATCATCATGACATTAACGCAAACAAGCAAACAAGTCCACAACAACGACCTCGTTCTCATCCAGTTGCTTCATCGGCTCCATCTACAAAGATCCGTCAAATATTTAGTCTCAATGATTTGAAAAGAACCGTTCCTGCTGAAAAAAGCTCTAATCTAGAGAATGTATCAGTTGAGAAAAGTCCAGCCATCATTACGGTTAACAGTGATATAACAGGCCAGCACTCAAATTTAAATCTTGAAGGTGCCTATGGCAGCGACGAATCATCATCAATCTTCAGCAGATCAAGTGAAGTAACAGAATCCCACATTTATATCCGTTCGGATAGTAGTGATGGAATTTCAAGTGGAAATTCTGACAAGGAAACTGCAGACAGCGGCACGGCTGTTTCCGCAGAGCGGTTGCGGGAACTTGAACTGGAAAACGAATATATGGATCCCATGGACATAGATAGCGATATTGATAATGTGAATGCAAGGAATACACAAGAAGATCGTCACCACATGGGTAATAATAATAATAACAATAACAATAATAATAATGATGACAATGATAACAACAATAAGATTCAGAATGGCCGTGATGATTCTGAGGATGCACACTCTGAAAAAACGATACTAAAGAGTGACGTTAATGATTGTGAAGTTGAAGAAAATCCAAAATCACAACCGGCGAGGTCACCTAATATTGATTCAACAACAGTGCATTCTGGACAATCACAGGATGGTGAAAAGGATAATGGCGCCATCAATGCCGAGAATACGTCTGTACAAGCAGAAGATAAAGAATTATCTTCTAGTGCTCTGTCTGAAAGGCCAGCTCCTACTGAGCCACGGAATCTAAAAGAGGGTAATACAGCACAGAGTTCTCACCCTGAAGGTATCAATGGTTCTGAAACAAATACTACTACTACCACTACTACTGGTAAAGATGGTGGTACATCAAATGAGGGTGGTAAGCATCCAGATAACGTCTTGAACGAACAAGCTGTAACTGAAACTGAAACTGGAACTGGACGCGAGAGTGCAACCCCAGATTCGAGTTCTAACCAAACTAACGAAGTTACAGCAAAAGCCCAGAAGCGTGCTTTAAATTTAAGCCAGTCCAGTCAGGATGAAATTTCTGGCCAGTATCTTAGCCCGAAAATGAAGAAGACGGCACATTTTAGCCAAAATGTTATCGATGAAACGATTCAGGAAAGTCCCAAGAGTCGCAAAGACAATTTAAATACTATAGAAGAGACCATTCCGGCATCGATAGATGAATCAGTGGTAACTGGTAAAGGAAATTCATCTGAGGTTTTGATCAATAGAAAAGAGTCCTCTAAATATAGCAACAGAAAGTTTCACATGCCACGAGTTCCTAAGAAATCTGAATATTCAAAAGATGCTAAATTGCTTCCTACATATCCTTGGTTTAATGGTAAGGCATCTTTTCAAAACATAGGCGACTATGTGGCACCTGTAAAGTTTCTTGCCTCCTTTGAGCGTACCAATAAAGAGAGAAACTCAAGTTTAGCGCCAAAAATTTCAAACCTCCCTATTATTGCTTTCGACACTTCTTACATGGAGTTGGTACATGTCGCTCCATCTAAAAAAGCTAGCGTTAAATTGAATTCCGTCATTCGTAAACGGGATTTGCCTAATGGAAAAGTCGTTGAATATTCACACAAAAACTTTGGACCGGTGTTATTCTACCTTGATTATACTATGAACCAATCTTCAAAGACAATTGTCACACAGTATAGTACTTTATCAGCCGAAATGAAGTCTAAATTTCCTCCAACTCGCCCTGCTAGTCTTGGATCGTTGGATTTATATGGCTACCGTGCTTTATCAGTTATCAGCAAGTCGTTTATACCTACTGATAAGAGATTGGCTGCGCTCTGGCCACAAATCGGCAATGCACATCAGATGTTAATACCTTTGGGGACAGTCTGGGTTTTTGAAGGTGAAGTGGCACATAATAAGCGAAAGTCTGCTATTTGTGAAATGAAAAAAATCACTGATGCTTTTGCTCGTGTTTATAATGAGCCCATTGTCGGAAATAGAGTAACTATTCTATTTCTGACTAGCGGTATAATCCGTATTATCCTCCCTAGGGAGCAAATTCGCAATCTGTGGGACGTTTTCATGATGTTAAACGTTGAGACAGGGACACTAAATGACCACAATCTATTATTATATCATTTAAAGAAACCTTCTTTTCCTGTTGACTTCCCACACTCATCTGCTGGTAAAGCAATTTGGTCACGCATAATGGAAGAATCGCATAAATTACCTTTAACCAATGGTGAATACAGTGTTAACCCTTCTATACTTGCGGATAGTGACCAAAATCAAGCTATTCAGCACTGCCTAGTGGAGGTTCATAACGGCCAACCGAACCGGCTTGCTGAGATATTTGCTTTTCCAAAAAACAGTGATCCCAATATTAATGAAAGTGAACTGAATATTAAAGATATACATCTTGGATCTCGTAATTTTATTGGTATTGTAACAACTGGCCATACAAGACACTCCTCATATTCAAACTTTGGAATTGGAATCCTGGTGAGAGCACCAAAATTCAGCACACCGTACAAGTGTATTGTACGTAACTGGGGTAGCTATACAGGAAAGTTGGCTACATTGACGCTTTTGCAAAACCCGTCACCCTAATTTTTTTATTTATTTTTTTTTTCTCTTATTTTTCGCACCTATTTATTTCTATACTGCAAATAAGATTATGCCAATGGTATGTAGCATATAGAGTGTACCATAATTTTGTTCAAACGTATGGCATTTGTTTACTTTAATCTATTTTTTTTCATTCAAAACAATCTCTTTTGTATTTTCTTTCTATCAGTTGCTCAAAATTTTAAAAAAGTAACTCAAGGTTCGCTGTTCTGAATGATCTGAACTGTTTTGTGGCTCCTGACAAATTGTTCAGAACACTCAGAACATTTGGAATGTCCAAGAAAGCAGACTCTGGACAACCCGCTGTTAATGATGAGAATATAGAACAATTGAATGATATGAGTTCTAAAGAATTCAAAGAGGCGCTTAAACAGTTAGAAGAGGCTGAGATGTATGCTGCCAATTTGGAAAGTCGATTAGATAGTATGCATGTTCGTTTGGATGAACTTTTAGAGACAATCAAGTCGAATTCGAGCGGAACAGAGAGTACAGACACGAACACTTCTGAAACTAATGCTAAAAATGCCTAATCTTAATTCTTAAATCTGTCTAGTCAGACTGGTGTTCACTGGTGTTCACTAGTGTTCAAAGTAAAGAAGCATTCGAGTCTTAACAATAAGTTTCTGAATTTTTTGTCTTGTGACAAGAAATCTAGAATCTAAAATTTAAAACCTAAAATCCATAATAATAATAGTACAAATTCGTATTGTAAATATGAACATAAGTATGGATCTGTGTATAACAAATGCAATAAACGAGATTAGTTTTTAAGTTTTGTACATTACATCCAATTAAGTTAGAATTAATTATATTAGACTGAATTTTGTTAGTTTTCATTCTCCTGATCACTTTGTTCATCCAAATCCAAAGGATACATTAGCAAACAAGCAACACCAGAAACGCTATCTAGTTGTTCACCACTCTGATGTAAACTACTGAAAATCAATACCTCTTTGCCCAAATCGCGAACTGCGTCATATAAAGCTACATAACGTTTTCGTTCCCTCAGTTCGCTAGACCTAAATAGAGAATCTGTAAGCATTAGAGTTTCAACTGCCTGTAAATCCACAGCCTTTTCAACTTCATCAGGTCCATACCAGGCCTTTAAGTCATCATCATTAAGGGATTTGAAGAATTTGTCCATGACACGAGTCTCACGGCCGTACCTTGTGTTAGCGAGACTCTCTTGGATCTGTTTGTCTTGCAATGCTTCATGTAAAGAATGCATATGTCCAGAACTTGCGTGGGCAACAAGGAATTTCTGTCTGGCCTGGAGAACTGGCTGATTTTCTTCGCTCATAGCCAATTGCATGATTGTATTGAAAAGCTCCCTGGGGCCGGAACCTGGTCCAGCAATCAGCACTGCCTTGATCTTTTCTAAATTAATGACCTTTGGTATAGCCGAGTATATTTGTTTGTAAAACTTCTGAACAGCCTTTTCCATACCCGAATTGTCTCCTCTTCTTTTCTTAGGAATAGTCACTTCAATTTTTTGTCTGATAACAGTCATGGCATCAGTAACCAAGCAAATATGGGCTAAGCCGGGCTGAAGGACAATAGCAGCAATATCACTCCTATTTGCAATATCGCAGGCTTCTTCCAACTGGTTTATAGCAAATGAGTCCCACTCGTCTTTGTATATATCGCACTTTAATTGTGGTTCCAGCTGCAGGGTGTGGAAAGAGTTCAACGGAACGTCCTTGTGGTCATTAGTAGTCCTTCCATTGAGTCTCAACGTACCAGCACCGGCATCGTAATCGATCTTTGCTACCTTGATCTGCAATGTCAATTTCACTCTTGGGGCTCCCTTTTCATTAGCAAGTTTCCTTGATGTTATGGCGGTAACCTCATCTCCTTCCTGAACGATGTTATACAAGTACCAAATATCCTCGTTATCTTGAGGCACAATCGTCAACACACCGCTGCCATCACGTTCTAACTGCTTGCGAATTAATCTCATTGTGCGAATTGTTTATTTGTATTATTATAAACCAATAAATAGATTCCCCTTTTTATAAAAGAAAATTTTTGAAACTTAAATTAGCACAGACTGGTGTGGGCGTTTGATTTAGTAAGTCAATTTTTTTGATTTTCAGTACACATAAATGGTAGATATGGTGACGAGAAAAGAAGGAGGTCAAACTGAACAATAATAAAATTAACCTACATAAATTAAATACAAATAGAGACGTAATTGAATATAATAAAATAAAATAAAATTGAACAGCTAAATACATGTCATTATAATTAGTTCCCTGGATACTATGTTTTTGACCAGTCATAATTTCTGGGATTCAGAGTACGTGATATTGACACGATATTCATTGGAAACCTAGGGATCTCTAGTTAACGGTATTGAATTGAATTATGTTAAGTTAAGTTAACTCTATACAAAGAAAAATTTCAAAATTTTAAAATTTTAAAATTGATAGAGTTTAAACGAATTCTATTAGTTCGAAACAATGAATGTGAAAGCACCGTTTGGTAAACTTATTCAACTTACCCAAGTCTTACTGTGACTGCTAACTAGGAAGTGTAAGTACATTACAATCACGCATATTTAATCACCATGTTAACGAGACTAGTACTACTCCTGATAAACTTAGTATAAAAAATTAAACCAAAAGATGATTCTTATTTAAAATTCTTTTAATTGTTTTAGTTGTTTTAAATTTTTATTAAGATAAGAAAAGACTAACTATATCTATGTTAATTAATTAACGAACAAGAGCATTCTTCAAAGTAGAAGCCTTGAACTCCTCACCCTTCTCGTTGACCAGTTTATGATCCTTACCGTCCTTGCGGTACACAACGTTGAAAGAGTCAGTAGTAGTGAAATCAGGCTGCAGTTGCTCCCAGATTTTCTTCTTAGGGTTCAAAACAGCATCGGGCTCCTCATTGAAACCCTCGAAGAAGATCTTGTCACCGGCCTTAGAACCCTCAGGAACATTAACAAACTCGACGACGCCATCATCAGCGTTGCTAGCACACAGAACCATACCATTAGATACGATTCCACGCATTTTAACAGGTTTTAAGTTAGCAACAACAACAATGTACCTCTGCTGCATGTCCTCAAGAGGAACATATTTAACCAAACCAGAGCAGATGGTGCGCGGCTCAGGCTCACCAACATCGATAGTGCTCACATACAAGGAATCGGCGTCAGGATGCTTAATAGCTTTTTGAATGAAACCAACACGCAAATCGATTCTACCAGGAGTTACAGGTGCAGCAGCAGGGGCAGGTGCGGCAGGTTTCTTCTCCTTCTTTTTCTTCTCGGTCTTAACCTTCTTCTCGCCTTCAGCAGCAGCCTCAGGTTTAGCGTTTTTAGCATCCTTAGCATCCTTGGAGTCCTTAGAGTCCTTACCTTTAGCTTTCTTCTCATCTTTACCTTTAGCAGCATCCTTAGCCTTCTTCTTAACCTCTCTAGGAGCCTCAACAGTCAAGTCAGGCTTGAAAACATCAACACCAAGGGCGTGCTGGACTAAATCAGCCCAACGGACAACATGACGGAACTCAATAGTTTTCTGGGTGTCAAACTGCAAGAAAGGGCTAGCTTTTGCAAGAACAAAGGCATCAACATCAGAAACCTGTGTACCGCCGAGCAAAAATGTGGTTTCTCTTAGCGTGTCATTAAGTTCAGTGAAAGTGCCGGGGAAGCGGCCACTCAAGGTAATCCACTGGCGTGCCTGAGCCTGCTGCACATCCTGGAGCTTACTGATATCCAGAACTGGCTCTTTAAGGCTCAAATTCTTCTTAAAAACCTCACACAACTGACTGCTCATATTACGAACCCTCATTAGTAATAACACTGGGAATTCAGTTCAACTCAGTTCAACTCCGTTCAGCCTTTTAGTTAGATAGTTAGTTAGTTAGTTAGTTAGATAGTTAGATAGTTAGATAGTTAGTTAGTTAGTTAGCTAGCTAGTTAGTTAGTTAGTTTGTTTTTTCAATCCTGGTAAGTATAGTATATGGAGTAGACCTCTGTGTACTGTTACTGAAACTTTATATAACTCTTAATAACTACTGTTTGAGAAGTTATACATTCATACCTACGAACGTAAGACTACAGCACTGAAGTTACTTTATACAAAAGCATGTTGGATTTTAGTCCTGAATCACTGCTAAAACTCTACCGTTACATTGTATCCTAGATATATACTTTCTTCATTTACTTAATAGATGTGGTGGTTGCCCACTCAAAATTAAAACGAAAACGAAAACAAATATACAAAATTTGAAAGAGATACATACGGTAACTAGATAAAAATTTTAAATTAAAATAAATTTAGAATCAACTAGTTTAGTCGAAAAGACCCATGCCCATGTCCTCGTCAGACTCCTCCTCCTCGGCGGCAGCCTCCTCCTCAGCGGGAGCAGAACCGGAAGCAGCAGCAGCAGCGGCAGGAGCAGCAGCAGCGTAAGCCTCAGGGTTGGCCAAACGGTCCTTGATACCCTCAGAGCCCTCGAAAGTGTAGTCGGTGGCAACGGAGATAGCAAGCAAGTCCTTGTAGTTGTTGATGAGCCAGTGAGACACAGCAGGCAACGTAGGAATAGAGGTGGCCAAAGAGATGGTAGCAATGTTGTGGACAGCGCTGTTGAACTCGGAAAGGAGCTCATCATCAGTGATATCAAGGATATCAGAAGCGAAGACCTGACCATCGTCGTAAACGTGCTCAACAGTCAAACCGTAAGTGAACGGAGAGATGTTCAACATGTTCAACAAACTAGCCTCGGAGGGACCAACACGGTCACCAGCGGCAACGACCTGAATCTCGCTAACGATTTCAATGGTACCACGGGTGATCTTGGTGGGGACACCGAGAGCCTGGAAGAAAGAGGTCTTACCAGGCTCCATACCAGTGTTTCCGGGGGGAACGAAAACGTTGGTAGGGGAGAAAGTACCAGCACGAGCAGGAGCAAGAACACGGTTAGAAAGAAGAACGTCACGAATTTCTTTCAAGTCGCCGTTGGTGAAGACGAAACCGATGTTACCCTTGATGAAAGGGAGCAAACGCTCAAGGTCGGGGGTTTCCTGAACAAAAGAACGGAAAGCACGACGAACCATGGTGTTCTTACCCATCAAGATGGTAGCACGGCCACGCAACTCCTTACGGATCTCGTGCAACTGCTGGGAGCTGACGTTGTCAACACCAACAATGAAGAGGGATTTGTGGGCAGCAAGGAGATCCTTAAGCTTACCGAAGTACTCAACTTTCTTATCGCTAATATTGCCTCCCATTTCAACTCAATACTTGTTTGATAGGATTTTTAAAGGCTGGTTGAAGGGAAATGGTTTTGTCAGGACTAGTTTATACAATCGTCGCGATTCAAAAATATCACGTGTTAGTTAGGTAAAGCAAAAATTCTATGCCCGTAGCCCTACATGAATAATATAATTTCTGCCACCAATTTCATCTAGTATAAGCTCTTAGTAAACTTATACTCTCGAGGAGGTAAAACGTATCATGTGTACAACTTGAAGAGGATCTAAACCCATACGTTAGATTCATTCTCAATTAATACTGAATTGGTTTTGGTTTTGATACCTGTGCCTTCATTGGTATGAAACGTATACGATCAGTTAGTATAATCTAAAAAATGTAGTATAATAAAATAAAATAAAATATAGGAGGCTATTATTTGATCAAATTACTCAACAACGTCTCTCATAGATTAAATGCCTATAACACTCGTAAGTGATCATCAGACCTGTATACAGGTACTCGTTTAGTCTAATTTAGCCTAACGAAATAAAAAAAATAAACAAACCGGAATGTAATCTAACCTAATTGAATCTAATCTTTTTAGCACACAGTTAAATCAGCCAGTTCTGATGACCGTCTCCTTCAGGAACTGTATACATATTCCGTAACAGCACGCGATGTCCTTCGGTTATCTTTAGGAAATTTAAAATTATAAATAGCTTTGTTTTTTGTTTATTTTAAATACATAATTAAACTATACTACCTATCAAATCTATGTTAAATGTTACTCTACTAGCTCTACCAAGATAGATTTGATTCAATTTGACTTAATTTGAGATGCGAATACACTGATAGATTACACGATACCGATAATCGATACAAAAGTTACAAGTTACTGCTTACAGTTGACAGTTATGTATGATATCATACGTTTTGTGTCTTACATACTGCGTCTTACAGTGTACAGACACATTGTACAGAGTACAGAATGCAGATTGCAGGTTGCAGATGAATTGACAGATTAGAGATCTCGATGAGATCTGTGAAAATTATTTTTTTTATTGGTTTAATTGTGTAAAATACTGAAATTATCCCAGTAAATTCAATCAAATTACTAGCACTGCTGGTGACACGGCAGGTATCTTTAGTAAAAATGGCGACCGCTTATGACTTAGGCATCCATATGTAATCTCCAGTTGAACTGAGATCAATAAACTGCTGGTGGTCGACTATTTTCCATCAGATAGAACTAACAAGATATTTAATATATATCACCTAGGTCGTTTAATTCTAAAAATATTATAGAATTGTAATTTTGGTTCATATTTTCAATTGTAACACCAATTCTGTAGCCTATCACGCGGATAAGAGAGGAAATGACGCGTAGAAATCTGTGAACCGAAAGTATCTAAAGAAAAAAAAGTAGTCAAATGATGGAAATAACTGAAAATATTTGGTATGTATAATTCTTTTTACTTCGATTCTGAGTCCCACCTTGAATATGCAACCTTCAATACCCACCCCCTTTATCGTTAGTTCTACGTCATCTGCTACTGTCTGGCATTCTGATGCCACTAATGCTAAAGAGGGGAAGAATTTGAATTTTTAAATTTACGAACTCTTTTTTTTTATATAGGAAACCAAATCTAGTACGGTTATTGAATTTCCGATGTCTCTGCTCTATTGCATCGATCGAATATTTTTTACGGATTTACGAAGGGGTTTCAGCAGCATACCCGCGGCATCGTGTTCAAGCATTATCGATCGGTTAACAACCGATCACAGCCGAAGATCCCGATAAGTACTCTAAATGTCATTTACTTAAGTGCTATGATCCAGATATATTTCACTGTATTCGCTATTTTTAACAGAGCATATTTTAGAATCTAAATCGCGCTGTCAAAAGCCTCTAGTTCGAACAAATAACCGTTTTCTCTAGGCTGCATTGCATATGCAATCGTCTATGTACTAATATCGGTAAATTGGTGGTAACATATAGGGTAAGGAGTAGTTGTGTGGTATGGTAAAGTATCTTTCTGGAACGAGTAGAACAACTATATACGGAGTCAAATTATACGTGTGAAATCCAATTGATTGTTTTTGCACCTTTTTATCATTTTTTTATCAATTTATGTCAATGAACCTGATACATGGTGATCGAGACAGAAAAAATATGGTAAGGGTACAATGCTCGAGCATGTGCAGTTAACCGCCATTGAAATTACCCGATATAGTAATATTCATATCTTCGACGATTTCAGACATTGGTGACCCCCCATTGATCATACTCAAAATGGTAGTTTGTCGAGATTTTTTCATGTGAGATGATCCGTGCGTCGCATTCCTCATAGCGAGGGCTGGTGGTAAGATTGGTGACACTTAAATAGCAGTCTTGGACTTCAATTAATCTCAGTGTAATTTCGATTTATCATGCGATTCCTTTCTTTCATTTCCCTAATCATCGCATTTTCCACTGCATTTGCCAGAGCCCCTATAACTGTTACATGGCATGGTCAGACATTCACTATTACTGGTCCCACTACTTTGCGTTGGAGGACCACTTCACAAACTGCTGGAGTTGGTACAAAATATTCAGTATATAGTAGTGCGTATGTGACTGGTGTTGCTAGCGAGTCAATTTATTCGGGTCAGGCTGTTCTTTATAGATCGTCATCCATAGCCCCATTGCCAGTGTCATCAAATACAATTCCTGAAAAGTCATGTACTGAGCCAACATGTGGTGCTGAGACTACTACTGCTACTACCACTGCTGCTGGTACTACCACTACAACTACAGCTGCTCCTACTACCACTACCACTACTGAGGCTGCTCCTACTACCACTACAACAGCTGTTCCTACTACCACTACAACAACAACTGTTCCTACCACTACAACTACCACTGTTCCTACTACCACTACTACAGCTGTTCCTACTACCACTACAACTACCACTACAACCACTGCTGCTGGTACTACCACTACAACTCCTGCAGTCGGACCTGACACCACCACAACTACTACTGGTACAACCACTGCAATCACTCCAGCTCTATTGAGCTCATTTGGTGTTAATCCTCAGAGCAGTACGTTTATTACTCCAAACTTGACTAGCACGTTCATAAGCGCTCATGAAAGCTCTGTAAACAGTATCAAGTTTAGCACTATTACACCTGCACTGATTTTAAGTTCAACTTACGGATCAGAGATTAAAGATCATAACACAACTTTCACTGAATGCACAAGGTGCACTGAGACTACATGCGGCCCTACTGTGCCCTGCCAGTCCCAGCCAGGTAACAATACTACCGTTACCATTCAGACCACTAACACTGAGACCGTTTGTACTGAGTCAAAGCCTGCAGAGGATACAACTGTTACTGTTCAGACCACCAATACTGAGACAGTTTGCACTGAGTCTAAGCCTGCTTGGAACACCACTGTTACTATCCAGACCACCAATACTGAGACAATTTGCACCGAATCGAAACCTGCAGAGGATACAACCGTTACCATTCAGACTACCAACACTGAGACAGTTTGCACTGAATCTAAGCCTGCTTGGAACACTACTATTACCGTCCAGACTACCAATACTGAGACAATTTGCACCGAATCGAAACCGGCAGAGGATACAACCGTTACCATTCAGACTACCAGCACTGAGACAGTTTGCACTGAATCTAAGCCTGCTTGGAACACTACTATTACCGTCCAGACCACCAGTACTGAAACGATTTGCACAGAATCTAATCCTCCTGAGGATACAACGGTAACAGTCCATACTACTAACACCGAAACCATTTGCACAGAGTCCAAACCTCCTGTACTCTCAACTAGTGCTACCATTGATGAAACGGTAACTAGCTCAGTTTGCACTGACTGCATTCCTACCACCTCTGAAACTCAGCAGGTACCGGAGGTGACTACTACTAGCGAGTCAGTACCTCCAATTTCTGTCTTCACTAGTTCCTCCAGCACCATGAGACCTTCTTATAATGTTTCTCAAGCAGTACCTTCACTGGCTCCTTCGAACTCTGAAGGTATTGTCCAAAATGCTGGATCTCAAGTCAGAATTTCCTGGAATAAACTCATTTCAATTGTTGGACTTGTGATTTTCACCACGATCTAATTCTAAAATTAAGAGTTAACTAAAAAAAAAGTCATTGATCTGTATGACATCAAGTACATCGTACTTGAATTGGCATCTGTATCACTACCAAAAAAACAAAGTTCATTTCAACATTATTCGAGCCTAGTATACGAAGCCATAAAAAAATAATTGTTCATATCTTTCTTATTACTTTAAGTTTGACACATATACAAAAGCTTATGGTGAATGAATGCCATTACTTGTCCAACTATGAATGGTAAGAAATATATATTGCAACATCCAACTAACCAATCTATTCAAGCACATTAACCCACATATATATCTATATCTATATCTATATTTATCTACGAAACACTAGTTACTCACATTTTATTCCATTTTATTTCTATAGTAACAAGCATAACAAGAAACCAAATAGATAATTAGATTTAAATTGAATCGTGCAAACAACACAAGCGAAAATAACAAAAAAAAAAACAAGAATTATTACAATGTGCTAAGCATATACCTATTTAATAGAATAAATAATATGTGTATATAACCAGGGTTACATTGAGATCTTACACAGATGCATTTCTCTCAAATATGTGGAATTAGTTCTGGGGATTAGGCACAACACCTACTCTCTCGTTTCCGACAACGTCAAGGAACAGAGGAGAGACACCCTCGCTCTTAATACCAGCAGCAGTCTTCTCATCTTTGTATTCCTTGACCAAATTAATATACTTGTCAAACAAGTAAGCAGAATCTAAAGGTCCGCCTTTAGCTTCGGGATGAAATTGAGTACTGAAAATGGGGCGGCTGACATGGTAAATACCCTCATTGCTCTGGTCATTTAAATTAACGAAGTAAGGCTTGTATTCAGCAGGCAATGTAGAGGCATCAACAGCGTAACCGTGGTTCTGGGAGGTAATATGACAAAGTCCAGTTTGTAGGTCAAGTGCAGGGATGTTATGGGCACGGTTACCGTATTTCAATTTTAAAGTCTTGGCACCAGCAGCTAAAGCAAGCAACTGATGTCCTAAGCAAATGCCAAATATAGGTCCATTGAATGTGTTCATCAACTCTTTCAAGTTCTCAACAGTGACACTGCAGTGAGTCGGATCACCAGGGCCATTGCTCAAGAAAACACCATCAAAGTGGTGAGCAACCTTCTGAATGGGGTAGTCGTAGGGGAAAACAGTGATATCGGCACCACGAGTAACCAAAGAACGCATGATGTTCTCCTTGCATCCGCAGTCAATGACGGCAACATGGTACTTGGACTTACCCTGGGGAACAGGAACATGGAAAGGAGCTTTAGTGCTTACTTTGTGGACCAAATTAACAGAACTGGGGTCATCATAAGCAGCATCCTCATCAGCATCGTACTCCTCGCCAACCGTGATACGCGACAAACTTGAACCGCGTTCTCTAAGGAACTGAACAAGCTGTCTGGTATCAACATCAGTAATTGCAGCAATATTCTCCCTCTTGCACCAGTCAGAAAGAGACTCGATGGCAGTCCAGTGGGAGTACTCCATGGCAACATCACTAACTACAATGCCTTTGCATTGAATGTGGGGACTCTCAAAATATCTCAAAAGGTTGAATTCATCTTTCTCTTTACCACTGGGAACACCGTAGTTTCCAATAAGTGGTTGAGTAAATACAAGAATCTGGCCTCTGTAACTGGGATCGGTCATTGACTCTGGGTACCCAACCATACCAGTAGTGAAAACAGCCTCGCCACTAACATTGGTGTTAGCACCGAAAGACTTTCCATGGAAAACAGGACCATTACGAATTGTAAGTGTAGCTCTGTCTAATGGCTTGATTGTGCTAGAATAACTAGCAGTTAGGATTTTAGAGTTCCATGCGGATCCCGAAATCTTAGAAAAACTTTTGAGGGATGACTGAAACAGCTTCATTGACTACTTCTGGAGTAAACTGATTTACCTGTGGTAGAGCTGCTAGTCTCAAAAATCTGTTTTTTTTTTTCGTAGTCAAGTAAACAACTAGAACTAGGATTAGAATTAGCACTAAACTAAAACTAAATAGTTTTAATAAAGTATGACTCAATTGTATGCGTCATTGACGATAAGAAGGTACGGTAAAAAAACAGATCAGATTGTATGAATGGTCCTGAATACATATTATTTAGACTAAAGTTTAGGTATTGAGCGAATTTCAAACTAAAGAATCCGTAGAAAATTGAGATACACACGTACTGAACTACTGCAGATTCGATCTTCTCCTTATCACGAGGGTAAGGGTGCTGTTGCAGGGCACCTTACCTCACAATGAAAATTTCCTTTACAAAAAAACTTTTTCAAAATTGTCAAAGTTCTCGAAATTTTCAAATTTGGATTGTGAGTTCTTTGAATTCTTTGAATTCTTTGAGGTGTTTTTCGGGTTAGAATAAAGAAATTTAGAACTTCTAAATTGTAAATTGCATATCAGTAGCTGCTGATATAGAGGTTACAACCTAGCGATTTTGAATTTCGATATTGTTAACCCAAATGCTAAGGAGATAAAAGTAAGTAGGAAATGAGGACAAATTTTCCATACGAGCGGAGCAATAGCGCCTCGTTTTGAGGTTCTACCGTGTTGAAGACGTACATTTTTATGTCATAGTTACACTGATCCTAACACCATAGTTTTCGTTATGCTAATAATATCAAATCAATTTGCTGAAATAAACATTCTCTTTAATAACTATATAGATCTCTAATTCTAATTTTTATTTTTTGCTGGAAAGATTTGCAATATTTAATTAAAGCCATTGTCGTAGATATATCCATTCTCTAAAATTTAGCGAAATTTCAGTATCTGTTTTATTTGAAATCTTAACCTGATCTAGTGAGATTGAACTGGTGAAGTAAATTACATTACATTACCCAGTACCTTTTCTTACCTCAACTTCCAGTTACACTTAGAGTAGACAGTCAAACGCTCTTGTAAACTGTGCTCGTTTGACTCCTTTCCCTACTCCTTATTTATTCTATTTTATTTTTTTTTTGCATTTTATGACGAGACAGGATCTACGACCACTGCTTGCACAAGGACCAGTGCTGATAGCTGGCCCGATGGTCAGGTATTCTAAACTGCCATTAAGAGAAACCATCCGTGAGCTAGTAGAAACTTTCAATCCGGATCAGAAAATTATTATTTATACACCAATGATATTGGCTCGAGAGTTCGCTCGCAACCAAGTAGCTCGAATGGGTGATTTCACTACCAGTAATATGGACTCACCTTTAATTATCCAATTTGGTGCTTCAAATCCTTTAGATTTAGCCAGAGCAGCGAGTCTTGTTCAACCATATTGTGATGGAATAGGCTTAAACTGTGGTTGTCCTATTCCAGAGCAGTGCCGTGAAGGCGTTGGTGCTGCCTTAATGCGAAAACCGTACTTGGTAGCAGAAATGGTGAGAGCCGTTAAGAATGTTTGTGGTAAAGATTTCTTTGTTGAGGTCAAGATTCGCATACATTCTGATCTAGATCAAACAGTTAGATTTGCACGAATTGTTGAAGCTGCTGGAGCAGATTCTATTTGTGTACATGGAAGAAGACGTGCAGACCGTAGTGGTAACGTTCCAGTAAATCTGGAAGCGATTGCAAGAGTGAAAGCTGCTGTTAGTGTACCAGTTATAGCGAATGGCGATTTCCGTGTACCCAGTGATTTGCAGAAGATTATAGAAGCTACTGAAGTTGATGGTGTTATGTCTGCTAGAGGAATATTGTCCAACCCCGCACTATTCTGTGGTCCTGAGTTTTCATCTTGTCCTTGGGCAGCAGTGGAAATATTCTGGGACCATGCTATGGCTTCAGGCTTGCCGTTTCAGCTAATCCTACATCATATGGTTGAAATGTTCAAAGGTCGTGGAGATCTTGCTAAATACAGAAAAGAATTAGTCTTGAATACTACTACCCATGGACTCTTAGATTGGTTTGATGCATCATTTGATCTACAAAGAAGAGGTGAGCCATTATTTGGCACCCGTATAGAATGGCCGATCCTGGTTGTTAAATAAGTTTTAAGAAATTTACTAAAAGAAAGTCGACTCAAGAACGGATTTATGGAACTTAAAATACAATAGATATAAAATAGATTTCTGCAAATCGGTGATCAAAATCACTGACAATTGTTCAGTGCCTATGAAGTTTGGTACTTTCGTTAAACTTATATAACGCGCTCTGCACCAGGTTACATGAAATTTGAATTTAAATATAAATTTGAACGAAAAGGTATCTGATCCGATTAATTGCATTGGACTCAATTCATTAATATCTAGTTTACTAAATCCTATTTTTATTTCCCATTAAAAATTGCTTTGAAATTTCAATAGAAAATCTAAAATGGAAAATAAAATGTAAATTGAAATTAAATTTATAAATTTCAAAATTCACCCCTAAACCTTAAAATTTCGACAATGGAGACACCAGTGGAAACACCAGTGGAAACATCGGTGCCGGATGCTAAAAGAAAGACTTCAAGAGTAAAAGGTGTAGCTTCGATCAAACCCGAATTCAGAGTTTTCACTTCTTCAGAAGATTCTGGCCCGGCTGATCCTAGTATTGTTGATTCCGGATTCGAAGAAGAAGGACGTGCAGAAGAATCAAACGGCAAGAAAGGCGGTTTCAAAAAGAAGAAGGGACAGAACAAGAACAGAGATAACTCTCAGAAACATGAGACTGTTCGCTTGTGTCCTAATGTCATAAACGAGGTTGAGTGCAGTCATGGAGATGGCTGTAAGTATGAACATGATAAAGAAAAGTATCTCGCTGCAAAAGTAGCTGATATTGACGGTGATTGTCCTGTATACAAAGCAATTGGCTATTGTCCATCTGGTATCAGATGTCGTTGGCTCGGTTCACATGCTGCTCTATCCAAACAGAATATCGAGGCACCTGCTGCTGGATCCATTGAGGACCCTGAAGAACTTAACCGTATTACCCACGAGGATGCCACTTCTATGTCTAAACGTACAATTGATATGTCTGAGCCAGAGAAGGCTATTAAAATTATGGAGGAATTAGACAAGAAGCGTGCTGCAGAGTCCAAGTCCGATCTGTCCATTGAAGAGAGATTAGAATACAATGCTACTTATTTCGAGGGAAGACTCAAACCCAGCGAAAAGAAGCGTTTGCATCTTGCAGGTGCTAAGATTCTAAGTCCTTTGACTACTGTTGGAAATTTGCCCTACCGTCGTTTGATGAAACAATTGGGCGCTGACGTTACTTATAGCGAAATGGCCCTTAGTATGCCATTAGTCCAGGGTGCACGGAGTGAGTGGGCTTTACCGCGCATGCATGTGTCTGAGAAGGGTGGCTTTGGTGTTCAATTAGCAGCAAACAAGCCCTGGCAAGCTACCAAGGCAGCCATGCTCTTGGCTAAATTTGCTCCAGATTCATCTGAATTCAACTTAAATTGTGGCTGTCCTATTGACCTTATTTTCCGTCAGGGTGCTGGCTCTGCATTAATGGAGTCTCCTGGTAAGATCATGAAGATCATTAAAGGCATGAATGCAATGTCTAACGATATTCCTGTAACAATCAAGATGCGTACAGGTGTTAAGGATGGTAAACCCACTGCTTTACAACTTATCAACAGACTGATGGAAGAGGACCAAGTTGCTGCCATCACTCTACATGGTAGATCTCGTGCTCAAAGATACTCAAGAGAGGCTGACTGGGACTACATCAGAGATGTTGCTGATCATATCAAAGCCAAGCGTGAAGAGCACGATCTTAAACCTTGGATTATCGGTAATGGTGATGTTTACAGCTGGGAAGATTGGTACACTCATTTGGATGAGCACCATGTGGACAGTTGTATGGTCGCACGCGGAGCTTTGGTCAAACCTTGGATCTTTGAGGAGATTGATGCTAAGCAGTACCTTGATAAATCTGCTACTGAACGTTTAGAGTATTATAAGCAGTACACGAAATTCGGTCTTGAGCATTGGGGATCTGACGATTTCGGTGTACAACAAACACGAAGATTCTTGTGCGAATTCTTGAGTTTCACCAGACGGTACATTCCTCCGGCAGTGCTTGAGTATCTTCCTCCTAAATTGAACGATCGTGCTGAGCTGTGGAAACCTCGTAACGAGTTAGAGGGATTGCTGGCCAGTGACAATTACAAGGACTGGATCAAGATCACCGAGATGTTCTTGGGCCCAGCTCCTGATTCATTCCAGTTCGAACCAAAACATAAAAGCAACAGCTAGATGAAAAATAAAATGAATTAAGAGACTTAAGTAAACGTATTTAGTTTCTTTCAATCCATCAAATTTGTGCAATCTACTTATAAATGAATGTAATCAAAACATGTAAATCGAGCAGCATTTAGGATAGTTTAGTTTAATTTAATACAATTTAATACAATTTAATTTAATTTAATTTAATTTAATTTAATTTAATTTAATTTAATTCAATCTTAAGTAGCTAAATGTGATCTAACTCCGTAGAAAGCTACTACTAACCTGTAAATGGAATGCAAGCTTATTGGAGTTAAGCTACTCATCCTTTCTTCGTTCTTCAGAACGTTTGGTTCCCTTTAATTCAGAAAGCTCGTCACAAACCCTATAATATTCTTTTCTTAAAGCAGCACTCTGTTCTTCAAGTGCCTTATACTGGGTCTTCTTACGCTCCAAACGCTCTTTGTAGTCCTCGGCCTTTAAGCTCATTGATTCCTTTTCATCAGCAGCATACAATTGTACCTTTAGGTCGCTGCTCTGTTTCACCAATTTGAATGTTCTATTCAAAATAAATGAAAGGAAAAGAGTGAAACCACAAAGGTAGAGGTTTCGTTGGTTGTAGAATTTCTTAATCAAAATATCATTGCGATCGGTCATAGTACTGGGATCATAGTCAGGAACTCTGTAAACACGGTTGGCACTGTCGATAAATAGAACAAAGATGAACAAGAAAAGGTACTTCATCGATCTGACAATCTTCGTGGCCATCGGCGATCTTAGGTCTCTAAACAGCTTAACATGAATTGCTGTAGGGATTGGAGTAACTAGTAATAAAAAGAAGACCATTTCGATCAATAAGACCATAAACACTAATCCATAGTAGAGTGTCATTGTTAGAAATTAGTAGAATTGAGTACTAACAGCTAATATATCTAACAACGTATGAGGGAGGTTGCTAGCAAGACCCGCAGACGCAGTGCCCTTTCCCTGAAATTTATAGTGGCGCTCGCGCCTGCTACAAAATAAACATATGCCACAAATCTACATTGGTCGTATCAAGGACAGCGAAGTGAATGAATTATTCAATCATTAAAAGTTTAGAACATATCTGGCCCTAATTGGCAAAAACTAATAATACATATATATGTATAGATATTCTTGAACTGAATAGATATCATAGTACCTAGAAATTTCAAAAGCTATAGATATCTTCTAATACTTAATTAGTTGTTCTTGGATGAGCCTCACCTCCATTTCGAACAATGTACTCTCTGGCTATGTGTTTCATATTGTACAGTTTCACTCTTTTGATAGAGTTAGTTAGTTTCACCAGAGGTTAATAGTATAAACTTAAAGTACATCATAAATGTTAAATGAATCAGACCATCAAAGATTTATGAACAACGCTTCAAACTAGTTGACCCACCTTGTTGATTGGATTTATATACTACACATGTCTAGTGTTTCGCAGGCTCTATTAGCTTAAATGTATTATTATGTTTATTTTCATTTCTATTACAATTTCTTATTTTATATTTTATTTTATTGCTTTAGCTTTCTATGTAGATCGGCTTGAATAAGGTGAGTTGTCAAATGCCGTATAGTATTCGGTTTTAATACATTCATGTTAATCGTATTTGACTTATCTGAAGTACAGGATGATTGCTTCGCTTTCAAGGACCGACTGATCACGATATATTTACAAACTTACCGCTTTCTTGAGCCTAGTTATTCAAATGGTAGATTTATGTCCACTCAGCTGAGAACAATCAACAGAAGACAAACTTAGGCGTATCAGCTTATATTAATTTATATAGGTATGCTGATTTTTTTGTGAGAGTTCCAATTTAGTCTGGAAATCCCAGAATTACGAGCTGGTTGATTTCAAGTCGTGAGCTTTGATAAACACAACGCGTACCTTTATGAAAATTGTTCCTGGTTAGGGTGTTCAACTATCATATAGTATTGTCAATAGATTAATTACTTAGGTCTATAAGTAGACATTACAATTTGTACGTGGGAAAAATGGTTTTATTTGACAGCTTAGTATAAAAATCAGAAAAAGTAGCAGTAAATTTCGTTTATCATATCATGTTCATTCATTCAAATTTTAAATATTTTTATTATTCAGTTTGCAAGGTGGTTCAAATTTAAGTTATGTACACGAACCCTTGTATACCCCATAGCTCAGGCACTTAATTTAGATTAGACGAAGACGAAACAGAACCACTATTAGAAATAACTAATTAAATTTGAGTGACTAGTGAGTCGGGACATTTAGAAAAGTCATGCATAATGAGCGTCCAATAAAGTGCAATATTAAACGAATCTTTTTTTCTGCAAATGTTGCGTGATACCCCAGGGTTCCTGGAAATCAGGCCATCTTGCGTGATAGCCGCGAAACTCGGTGATTCAAGGTATAACCGCTAAGTTAGGCACAATATTGAATGAATATCGAACCCTTCTGTCCAGTAAAAATGCAATTTGTCAAAAATAAAAGTCGTAAAACTGATTTACATACCTTAAATATCATATTATAATCTTTGAATTCAGCTTGCACGGCGTCCTTTCAGGAACCCGTACCTCGTTTGGCTGAAATTTACGCACATGACTAAAATCCTGCTCTAGCGAAATTGACCGGCTATCACTGACTGTAAACTAGTTGTGCCGAGTTATTAAACCTTAATTTTGATAGTCTAGTCTTGGTATATTTCCTAAAAAGCATGTCAACCGATAGCCTGGAAGCTGACAATCTCGATCAGTTGTTCACTGAACCAGCTGACTTTGGTACAGAAGATTCAACACCCACTTATCTTAATTACGAGCGACAAAACCCACCAGCTGATGAGCCTGCTGAATTGACTCTAAGATTGGTTGCTAAGTCACCCTTATGGGGTCATCTTCTATGGAACGCTGGTCGCGTTTCCGCTCAGTGGATTGAACAAAACCGTGACTACATTAAAGACCGCACAGTTTTAGAACTCGGAGCTGCTGCTGCTGTTCCATCATTGCTAGCGTCTTTAGTAGCACGTAATGTTGTTATTACCGATTACCCAGACCCAAACTTGATTCAAAATATCCAGTATAATATTGACCTTGTTAAGAAAAGCTGCCCAGCAAAAAACCTATCTTTGACTGCCAAAGGTTACATATGGGGACAGGATCCGCAAGAGCTTTTTGACTGTGAGGGTCAGAATGGTGAGAAATTCGATCTAATTATTATGAGCGATTTGGTTTTCAATCATAGTGAACACACAAGATTAGTGGAAACTGGTCTTAAATGCCTGAAGCCTGATGGCAAGATCCTAGTCATGTTTTCGCCCCACCGTCCAAGGTTATACCATAAAGACTTGGAGTTTTTCGACCTTGCCAAGGAGAAAGGATTCCACGTCGAACAGATTATAGAAAAGCGACTGAATCCTATGTTTGAAGAGGATGAGGAAACGAAAGAATTAAGAAGCATGGTGTTTGGCTACATTCTAACTTTTGCTTAAATTGTAAAGATATACGTGCGCAGTTGAATCATGAGTGTAGATGTATGATTATATTATCATTTGTAAAAAAATCAACGATTGTATTTGCTGGTAGGTAATCTTTGTTGTATTATCTTTTATCTTTAGCTAAACTCTCGTGATACCACTTCATTTTTTTGAATAAAATAGATTCGTCTTAAGTAATGGCGCAGAAGCTACTGAAATAAACAGTTGAGTCTTTATATATTCTGATATTTATTCTACATAATTCAATGCCATAAGACAATTATAAACAGAGTAAGATACATGGACTCTGCAATAACCCCATCTGCCCAAAGATAGTTAAGAGACTATATAACTAAACAATTGCTCTTAGGATTATCATTTTGGTTGTTTTTACAGCTTCGAGCGGCTAATACAATTTCAATTTAACTCATGCCGACGTCGGATATAGTTGCACTAGTTTGCAACGCCTAACTCGGTTGGTAAATAACCAATATTATCGTGTCTTCATAACATTAGGTTGAGCAGAATAGAAGTTATGGAAAAGTACTAATACAAACACGTAAAGTGTCCATGTCAGATTAGTGCGACATAGTGAACAATAATCTTACTTGCAGTTTGGGCTATACCTAATTCAAGGGAGATACTGTTTTAACTGTCAGCGAATTTAGAAATGAAAACAATTGAGTTTCTTTATCAAATACTTTTTATAATGAATTATTTTGATGCTATTTTATGCAATAGAGTGAGGTATAGTAGTAGTAGTAGACTACATATATCGTCATGTCCTATTCGATATGGACAATAAAAGAACTCTTCAGATTGTAAACAGTTCAGTTTTAGTATGCAGACTCAGTGAAAATTATCAACCAAAAAAACCAAGCTGTTCTCAGTACCAATTGGATGTACTTTTACATATACTATTCATGAAACATATTACGCAGTGCTATATGATACCATACAGCACTGAGCATATTGCGGGCTATCTTAATCTAGCTATTTATCAAGCGAGTTCCATTACCTTAATCTGAGATATCCGGTCTGATACCTAACTTTAATGTAATTTTGTGCAGTCGAAGTAATATGTCAGTGAGAGTAGCATCAAATGCAACCATATGTTTCACATATTACAAGAAAGAAAAACGGCAATAGTGGAATAATTCGAATAAAAGTTGGACCATATACCGTAAAAATAAAAGTAAAAACAAAAATAGAATAAAAAATAATATTATTAGTCTATTTCCTGATACACAACTAAATAGAGCGAATTACTTGCAAAATCAACAAATTACATAACTGAGTTGAGGAATTATTGCACATGTTTACTGCTTCCATGTTTATAGTAGAAAATCAGAAACATCTAAACAACGCGAGGAGAGGAGCTATATCCTATTTCGGATCAAATTATTACAAATACGGTATAGGGTTGACGTTAGTTGATCAACAAGAAAAAGACAATTGTTGATCCAATCGCGTTTCATGCCGCTTAAAAACTGTTAAAAACCGCCAGTCTATCCAAAACTCAATTTTAACCATAATATCACAATAAAGTTTCCAAGTTATACAATTAGCGTGTGTTTAGCTTGCTCTTTTCGGACGAGCACATGAAAGACCGTACCCCGCTATTTGTCAGCTGCGCTGAACAGACAGACTAACAAAGCTTACTCGTCTGGGCAAGCTGTGCGTAGTTAGACCTCGGATTTAACGGAAAAAATACACTTAATAAGCCGAAGGTGGAGTATATACAATCAAGAAATGGGTGTTAAAACAATTGAAAATTTCAAATTAATGTATTTTAAATATTATATGAATATTGAAAGCTTAATTATCTATCTTATTTTATTTCTGCAGCAGTTTTACTGGCCAGTTTGATCAAAGTCTAAATATATCAACGGCATTCGGATTAGGTACTCTATGTTGATATATCATTACATAACCTTACTCCTGTTGACCAAAAGAGTTTCGCGAGGTCGTAAAATACTTTAAGCTTATCCGCCGAGCAAACCTTGAACTAGGAGAGCAAATGTCGGAATCACCGGCCCCACAAGAAGCTGAGCTGCCTCACAGAGTGCTTAATGCGCTAGAGGAGACCAAGGCTTCCAACATTGGCCGAAAGCCATGGCCGGGTGCTGATCTAGGAAAAAAAATGGAAGAAAAACTAGGTGCTGGTATTGGTAAAATACCGTTTATTGGTCCTATGTTTGATTTAAGAAAAGTCAGGCTCAACTATAATACGAGGTTTTTGTACTATAATACAGATGTTCCTGGTGAGGAGATGGAACATGGCAAAATGAAGGCGAAATACAGTACCAACAAGATTAGGACAACCAAATATACACCAATGAACTTTCTTCCAAAGAATATTATCTCACAATTCAAAAACGTGGCTAATATTTATTTCCTTGCTGTTGCTATTTTATCTGGTTTCTCTATCTTTGGTGTCAACGATGCTGGTTTGGCTGCTGTCCCAATCATTGCCATTGTAGTGATTACGGCCATCAGAGATGCCTCTGAAGATTGGCGTCGACTTATTCTCGACCTCGAAGTTAACAACGATATAACCATTGTGCTCAAGAATGTTGAAAACATCAATTCACCTCCGGACGACGTTGATTCATGGAGAAAATTCAAGAAGGCATGTAGTCGATCAATGCGTAAAACTTGGTATAGTATAAGGAGAAAGGAGGATCCATGGGTTCTTGATCATGAGGAAGTTGTAGATTCAGAGAGTAGGAGAGCATCTTTAGATATGAATACAAATGGTGGAAGACGCCCTTCACATGTTTCTTCAAGAATTAAGAAATTGACATCTCGCGCATCTGGTGTCACTGAAGCGGCTGCACCGAAATTCGTAAAAGCATACTGGAAGGACGTGCGCGTTGGAAATTTTGTAAAAGTGTATGCTGATCAAAGTGTTCCTGCTGATATGGTCATTTTAAGCACTAGTGACGTGGATGGTGACTGTTTCATTGATACCCGTAATTTAGATGGTGAAACTAATCTTAAACCGCGCCGTGCACTTCAACTTACTAGAAGATTACACAAGGCTTGGCAAATTCCTTATCAGCGATTCTCAATGGAGATCGAGGGTGCTAATTCCGATTTGACAAGCTTTGGTTGGAAGTTTCATGACCATAATTCCGACAAGGTTGAATCCATCAATCCACCCAACTTTCTTCCTCGTGGATCGACCGTTCGTAACACTCGTTGGGTTCTTGGGTATGTTGTTTATACCGGTGCGGAATCTAAGATCATCTTGAATGCAGGAGAAACTCCTCATAAAAGAAGTAAATTAGCCCGCGACCTCAACCTTTATGTCACTTTATCTTTTGTATTCCTGTTCACATTGTGTTTCATTTCTGGTGTCGTTGAAGGATGCAAGTTCAGAAATAAACACAATAGTCTTTATTTCTTTGAAGATGGGTTGCTCACTAAGAATCCAGCGTTAAATGGATTCGTAACCTTTTTCGCTGCAATGCTGGTTCTGCAGAACTTGGTACCGATCTCGTTGTATATCTCTATTGAAATTGCCCGTACATTCATGGCTTATTTCATTTACTCAGATTGTGAAATGTATGATGAAGAGATTGATTATCCTTGTACTCCAAAATCCTGGGCGTTGGCAGATGATCTTGGTCAGATTGAGTACATTTTCAGTGATAAGACTGGTACCTTGACTCAGAATTCTATGGTGTTCAGGAAGTGTACTATAAATGGTAAGAGCTATGGTAAAGCGCTTACTGAATCAATGGCAGGTAAAATCAAACGTGAAGGCGGAGATGTAGAAGCTATTAGGGCAAAGGTTGATGCAGAGTGTCATTTAGAAAGAGAGAGAATGTTTGCTAGACTGAGACTGAATTACGACAATCCTTATTTGGACATGGAAGCGCAGGGAATTGTAAGTGAACAATTAGCAGCAGATGCAGAGGGGCAATCTGGAATTATGCAAGCAGAAAACATTCGCTTGTATTCCCTTGCTCTGGCCCTATGTAATACAGTTGTTACGGAAATGCGTGACATCGATGACGATAATGATAATATTGCTGAAACGAATTATAATAACGACTCTGGCTCAGCTGTCGTGACTAGCAAACACAATAAGCACAGATCGGCTGCATCTTTAGCTGCGTCTCAATTAGATCATATGCTACCAGCACCCCCTAAAATTCCCACCTCCGTTGAAGTAATCGGCGGTAGGAAATCAATGACTCACGCTAGAAAATCATCGAACTTTCCAAGAATATCTACCCATTCAGACCGTAGTGGGTACAGAAAAGATGCACGAAGATCCGCTGCTTCTGTTGCTGTATCACAAGCAGACAACTCACTCCCTGCTCCTAGGATGCCCATTTCGTCTGAAGTTTTTGGTGCACCAGGGCGAAGGTCTGTCAGTTCTGTTAGCACCTTTCAATCTAGTTACTATTCAGCTGACGGACATATTAGCCCCGAGATGCTGGTAGGTAAAACACTGGTTCATAAAGCAGAGTCTCCAGATGAGAGTGCATTGGTGCAAATGGCACGTACTCTTGGATACACGTTGGTTGAGGATGGAAAACATCACAAGGTTGTTGATATGTGTGGTGATTTATGCCACTATGATATTTTGCAGACAATTATGTTCTCATCACAACGTAAGCGTATGAGTGTTGTTGTAAAGAGCGAACTTGGAGAGTACTTTTTATTCACTAAAGGTGCTGACTCTATTATTGAAACACTTTTGACACCAGAGAGTCGTAAAAGCGATGTATTCAGAGACACAATTCGTTATGACGATGAATTCGGAGATGAGGGTTTGCGTGTTATCTTGGTTGCTTATAAGAGACTTGAACCCGAATTTGCTAAAGAATGGTCTGAAAAGTATACAGACGCTGTTGCTTCAGCAAATCGTGATGTTTTGACTGAAAAGCTTGCTATGGAAATGGAACAAGGTTTAACACTCTTGGGTAGCACTGCTATTGAAGATCAATTGCAGGTTGATGTTCCTCATACTATTGAAGTATTGGGACGCGCTGGTATCAAGTTGTGGATGTTGACAGGTGATAAAGTTGAGACTGCAATCAGTATTGGATTTTCATGTAACTTGCTGAATACGTCTATGAATTTGATGATCGTTAAAAGAGCAGAAGAACTTGCCGAGAAACTTGCCGAGCTAGGACTAGAAGCCAATGAGGAAACCATCAAGGCTGCAGGTGCTGACCATAGCCCTGCTCATGGAAAGGATGCTTTAATCATTGATGGAAAAGCTTTACAGGAACTTGTTAAAGACCCGGTCTACCGTATGCAATTTGCTTTGTTGGGTAAGAAATGTAAGGCAGTACTTTGCTGTCGTGTTTCCCCAAGTCAAAAAGCCGCAGTTGTTTATATTATGAAGAGTACCTTCGATGTGATGACTTTAGCTATCGGTGATGGTGCCAATGATGTTTCCATGATTCAAGAAGCCGATATAGGTATTGGTATTGTTGGTGTAGAGGGTAGACAAGCAGCTATGAGTGCAGACTTTGCCATGGGTCAGTTCAGATTCTTACAAAGAATGCTTCTGGTTCATGGTAGATGGTCGTACCAACGTGTTGCAGGTATGATTGATAATCTTCTTTTCCAGAATTTCATGTTCTCTATGACATTATTCTGGTATGGTATTTACAATCAATACGACGAGTCCTATTTGTACGACTATACGTACTTGACTTTGTTCAATTCGTTGTTCGTTTCTATCCCTGTTGTTGTAAGAGGTATTCTTGATCGCGACCTTCCTGATGATGCACTGCTTGCATACCCTCAGTTGTATGGTAATGGTATTTTGAGAAGGGCTTGGACAAAGCTCACTTATCTGACGACTGTCGCCGATGGTATATTCCAGAGTGCCATAGCATTCTTTTTTGCATACTGTGTCATTTTCCAGGGCAAATTTTATACGATTTCAGGACGTGATATTGCATACAGACAAGGCTTTGGTGTGCTTATATGTCATACAGCAGTTTTTGCTTGTAACACCTACGTCCTTATTAGACAATATACTTGGGATTGGTTGTCAATTGTAGTGTACATCATCTCAAACTTGTTCGTATTTGCCTGGACTGGTATTTATACCTCTGCGTTGTCTTCTAACTTCTTCTATAAGTCTGCAGCGCATGTCTATGGTGCACTCGATTTCTGGGCTTACTTCCTAGTCTCTTTAATTGTCTGTTTGCTACCCAGATTCTGCATCTTAGCTGCTAAGTGTATATGGTTCCCTTCTGATGTAGATGTCATTAGAGAGCTATATCATTACCCTGAGCTTGTTAAGAAATCACTTCCGCGTGAAAGTACCTCCAAAAGACCACTTACTGCTATATTTGATGAAAGCTCTGATGGCAGTGCTTCCGCATAATAGCTTTCTACTTCTTGAACTTGTTGAAAATAGATTATACTAGCCTTCTGGCATGTTGATACCCCAACTATCTAGTTCAATGATCCAATATATACGTGTGAAAACGTACTTCTTATTTAATTTAATTTGCCATAAACTAATTTAATATCATTTAAACGAACTTAAAATCATTTTACTGCCCACTAGGAACATCTGTTCTAACCCGAAGCTGGGATATTTGTAGCATGCAATAGATAGAATTCACCATACGGTTTGAGATGGCGTATACACTGTTGTTTCTTGCGTAGTGGCTGCTGTAACCTATATATTACTGATGGTGAAGTGATCATCGATGCAAGCAGTTTTTCTCGTGTTCAATTGAGATTTCTACAGATTATATTAGAAACGCATTTTGAGCAAGTGAAATATAATACACATTTTAATTTTTTTATACTGAAAAGTACGTAAAAACATCCTCAACAACAACATCAGCAGTTCACATGAATATAATGCAAATATGATGAAGCGCAATTGCTTATTTGAGCACTTTGAATCAGTGGATTGCTATTTTTTGAAGTTTGTGAGGTATGTGTATTGCAGATTACTTATTTACGAGATGGTGATTTAAAATATTTGTGTGTTTATACACTGTGGCAGGGGATTGATCGCTATGTACGAATATTTCAGTGATGAGATCACAAAAAACGCTACTAAGAAACCCAAAGATGACCTATAATTATACCAAATTGGAAATCACATATAAATATTCACGAGCGAATTTAAGTCACGTGGGTAAATATAGGCTGTTATGCATGTAGGTTAGGGCTTAGTATAATATGCTATGATGGACAGCTGAATTAGATTAAAATTTTGTAGAGTTCCGGAACGTGTATAAGTAATGCAATCGTTATATGTCGCGTTCACAAGCAAGGCAATTGTATCGTCTGTTGTAAATAGTTTATGATATGTAGCAAGTTTAAATTAAAATCTTGTATATGTCTAATTCAGAAAGCATACTCAGCCTGCTAAATCTCAGCCACCATATTGCTCTTATTAATTTAGCGCTGAGGTTTCTGATTCGCTTCCTTGAGTACTACTCTATCCGGAGTAACATGAATATTTCGGCTTTTGTGTTTACTAACAACCCTTTTTTGTTATTTTTGGCACAATATTGCGCGTAGATTATATACCCTAACCTTTATTAGCAGGTCTATCACATTTAGATATCGAGATTCAAAGCCTACATTGCATATCGCATTCATTAAAAAAACTCCGACCTAAATACCTTCCTTTTAAAACGTTATCCTCACGAATATTTTGAGTTATTTACAATGACCAAGAAAGAGTGTGACAGTGCCGGCAACTGCTACTATATTTTCAACGCGTGGCAAAGTTGGGGCCGTTGGGTACTTTTAGGCTGTCTGATTTTCGTTCTATTTGCCCTTATTCCGATCAGTGGCTACTTAATGTCGGTTTATAGGATGAGACAAGGATTGCCGCCGATTGTAGGGTGCGCATGGATGTTCCCAAATCCCTATAAACATGCACAGACTAGCGAAGATCAACGGAATCTTACTCAAAATGAGCAACGCTATAGACCTCATACCGAGCTAGATTCATACAGAGAGCAAAAGAACCTTGCTTTCGAAAGAGAAATGAGCGCCGGCTCATTATCTGAAGAATATTCTTATCCATCTTCTAACGAGAAATTTGAGCAACCGTGAACTCACTATTTCTCGCGCTTTTGTACGGCCAAAATTTTTAAATTATTAGGTCCCATTGTCATTCGTAAATAATTTATACAATATTGCATTTTATGTTTATATGCATTTTATGTTTTCATTTTTTTCTTTGAGTTGCATGAAGTTGTTTGCTTGTTTGTGCTTTTTTTTAAATTTTATGTATGCACAGTTTTTTTTAATTCCACATTTTACATTTCATATCACACGAGTATATAATAACATTAATAGCATGAATACAGAGGACTGGCTTTATTAGATTTCAACGCGCTCACCCTTCTGGACTGACAGAATCGTTGTAGTTGTGACCTCAACTCGTTTCTTTAGCCTGTGAGAAGGATTTTCTTTTGCTACTGCCTTTACCCCAGTTGCTTCTGTTGTTGTTATTTAGACTGCATCAAATTATATGGAATTATATGGAATTTGATGAAAATAAAATAAAACTAAATAAGTTATATTAAATTAATTTGTCGTCGACATTCTCTTTTCTCAACTAGTTCATGTGTATAAGAATGTTACTTCAATTTAGTCCATAATACGTCTTGGTTTCATATGAATGCAAATGCAAATATAAGATTTCTTGCAAATTTCTTATCTATTAACTAGTTTTATTGTTCCTGGTTATATATTTGAGTATCTGAGTTTACTCAATATTAGTTAGAGTTAGGCTTGACATCTGCCCCTTTGAATAATTTGTAACTAGTACTTGCAACTGTCAGCAATGGTGATCCCGAAAGATGCAACGGTTGATCAACTGATCTCCATTTTGAATTCAGAGGACTATGACCCAATAGCAACGATTAATGACGCCGTTTCAGACAAACTGAGTTTACAAGAACAGCATCCTGCAAGCGTAGAGCTTATGACCCAGTTAGATAGTCAAAGCCAGGATATGATAGCATACTTACAGCATATACTTGAGACTCTTCAAAAGAGTGAACGTAGAATCCCTCATGAAATTGATCTAATAAGAAGTGATATTCGCAATTTCAATGAGAATCTTAGCGAAATTTTACCCGGCATTACCCAGGATGCCGCTGAGGGCAGCAGATCAGAGGTGTTTTCTGAGCTGGCGCGACTAAACGCTATAAAGTCGCGCATTGACGATGTTTCAAAATTACTCGTTGCCTCTACAACAAGTACAAAAGATCCAGAGCTCTTAAAGAAACTCGCAGTGGTATTTAAAGGCACCCCTGAGGAAGCCAAACGCAAACAACAAGCAGCTGGAAGTGGATATTCGCTTTTTAATAAAATAAGAACATAGCAATAAATAAAACTTTATAGTCACATAAATAAGTTACAAAATTCATCTTCTATAACAATCTTTTTTGTTCATCATCAAATATGTCAACCCCCTGCTTGAGTCCTGCAACCAATTGATTCAAGGACGCAGGTCCGAAATCATTAGTTTCTCTCAATGCTGCCAATTCCTCACCGAATTGTTGTGTTACTAGTTCCAAAAATTTCTGGTTGAATTCAGCTGGAGTTTGATTTTTAGGTGCTTTATGGAGAAGTTCTCTTGGTTCCTCATTGTCAAATTCTGGTTCAATTTTTGTATTTGATGGTTCTTCTTCATCTGAGGACATGTGGGCATCACTTAGTTCACTGGGTTCATCATCACTAATTTTAGACAAATTTTCTTGCTCGGAATCAGAGCTAGAGTCGCTGCTGTCCTGATCAACTACACGGACCTTTCTTCTTCGTCTCTTCTCAGTAGGTGCCATAGACGAAAATTAAAAAAATCACGTGTTGACATTCTCTCACCAAGAGAAGGCCAGTCCTTGTTTTGTTCCAACGGCTAAAAGTTCAGTTTCCGTTTATAAGTATTTTATACGTATCCTAGTTATACTTAAAATGCGTTTATTGAAATTAATATGATATTTTGCAATTCAATATTACAAGCTTGCAATAAACATGGTCATTGATATATATACAAAGTCCATAGAAGGAAACGGTACTAGTACAAATTTTTCTAAATTGAGTGTAGGGAGTTCTTATAAAATTCTAAGTTATATCAAACGCAATCTATCTGTATACATGGTGTTATTTAAATCCTAATAGAGAAAAGCACTAGGGATTACTAGTGCGTGAAATCCAGCTACTATTTTAAGCATGCTATAACGATGCATGGTACATGGGGGGAGGAGGGTATATTCTAATTTTAATTATAGATTGAAGTCGTGGACCCAAGACAGGTCTATATATTCGATTAACAAGTTGAAATGTTCAACAATATAAGTAATAGACAAAAACAGTTAATGTACAAATAGAAAATAGAAAATAGAAAATATACAATATACAATATAGAAAACAAAGAGTCAATAAGAGAAACTAGAGTTGTGCAGTAAGTACTATTGAACCAAATTAGATTACAACGTATCGTCCATTTGTTCGTTCTCATTGTTTGAATCAAATGTGATACAAACATATATACTGAAAGAGAAATAAAAAAAAATAAAAGAAGAGCAAAAAATCAGTATTCAGACTAAACGACTAAAGATGAAAAATAAGGCCAGTTAAAGCAGTATGTTCTATGACAGAAACCAAACTTACTACTCAGCCGCTCTTTCTTTCTTTAATTATTTTATCATATGTAGTCATACTTGAACTTTGTAACGAATCGAATAAAAACTCAACGAGGAAGCGGTATTTAGAGCAGCCAGCAAACGTATGCTATAAACAGCATAACAAACAAACAAAAACAAACGTGATTTCGAGTATGAAAGTCGTGCATGAACTGCCTAGGGTATGTATATATCTTATGAGCTACTACTAATTGCAATCTACTGCTATATGGTGGTTACTTATTTATTTTTTTTTATTTTGACACCGCTGCTGCGCTATGTGCATGCACATACTTGACTTCCCAGACGGGAAATCGAAGCGCGTGTCTTACATAATACAAATAGGTATACAATAATGTCAACACTACCTTCTCCCACTGCTTTAGCACCCATGTCCGTGAAGTCCGAGTCGTTTGATTCGATATCCGACCAGAGCGCGCACTCTCACGAGGCTTCTCCTGAAGCATCGGCATCTAGCATCATTACACCCGACGTTGCACCTCCTACGCCGCAGCACACTGCGCCGAGCGTGCCGAATGTTCCTAGTATTCCGAGCGTTCCGGTTGTTCCCACGTTCACTCCTACGATTATTCGTCGAAAATTAACATCATTTGTGGGTTTCTCAAATCTTCCACAGCAGTGGCACCAGAAGTCTATCCAGCAGGGCTTCGATTTCAACCTTCTTGTTGTTGGTGAGTCTGGGCTTGGTAAGTCGACCTTACTGAACACGATGTTTGAGGTGCCTGTTCACAACCTAGACACTCCGCACACTTATGACTCCGATAGCATCCAGATTCAGACTACAAACATCGAACTAGAAGAAAGTGGCGTGAAGCTCCGTCTTAACGTCATTGACACTCCCGGCTTTGGTGATAACATCAACAACTTGGATTCGTGGAAGGTAATCATGGAGGAAATAGATCAGCGCTTTGACCAGTATTTTGAGGCGGAGGAGAATTTGTCTGTTGGTCTCAGTGGAACCGCCAAGGACCCGCGTGTGCACGCGTGCCTTTTCTTCATTGAACCCTCTGGACATACTATGAAGCCACTGGACGTAGTTACAATGAAGAAACTGCACAAAAAAGTGAACCTTGTGCCTGTTATCGCCAAGTCTGATACTTTGACCGAAGAGGAACTAGCTCAGTTCAAGCATGCTGTGCTCAGTGAGCTCGAGGCACAGGAAATCGATTTCTTTACTCCTCCTACGTACCTCAATGACGATGAGGAAACAAAGGGTGAGGTCAGTGAACTGATTTCGAACATTCCTTTCGCCGTTGTAGGTTCTACTTCGCTTGTTGTCAACAAGGAGGGCAACGCTGTATTAGGTCGTGAGTACCCCTGGGGTGTTATTGAGGTTCATAATAGCGAGCATAATGACTTCCTTAAACTTCGAAGTTTGCTCATTAGTGGACATCTAGAGGATCTGCGTGATAATACCAAGAAATTGTACGAGCGCTACCGCTCTGAGAAACTGCTTAAACTTGACGTTAAACAGGATGACAGCGTATTCTCTATTCCGGACCCTGCTGTTCGTCAGGAGGAAGAGCGCCGTAACCATGAAGAAAGACTTGCTAAAATGGAGTCGGAAATGCGTGCTGTTTTCCAGAAAAAGGTTACCGAAAAGGAAGCAAAACTCAAAAGCAGTGAAGGTGAGCTATACTCGAAACATCGTGAAATCAAAGAACAGCTCGACCGTCAACGGCAGGAGTTGGAGCAGCGTAAATTGCAGTTGCAGCAGCAGATCCAGATGGAGCAGGAGAGAAGGGCGCGTAAGAATGTTGTCCGCTAAGCATTGTCGTGTGTCAAAACATGTACAGGATCGTCGCTATAATGTAAACGCAAACTGATCAAATCAAGAATGGCAGCTAGATATTTCGTTGATACCCAGTAGTATTTATCATCTCATGTACGTATATTCATAATTAATTCTTTAGAGGACAATCCCTATTTTTATTAATTATTATTTTTAACATTCTAATTTTTTAAGACAAGTATTGAAAAAAACATTTCCTATTTGGTTTTTTTTATTTTATTTTATTTCAAATACGCTAATTGAACTTATCATAATGCTCACGCATTAGTTTCATATTTTCATTTTTCATACCAACTGCAACAACGCCTCTTTAATGAGCCATCAACCTGCGCGGTTTAGTTTAGTTCAGCTCACCTCACCTCAGTTCAGTTCAGTTCAGTTCAGTTCCGTTCAGTTCCATCCAAGTACTCTGCTAATGGTAATTTGAGCGTTCATTCTATAATTAGATTTTATTTCACTTTGGCAAGTTGATCACTTCTGCTACTGCGATTTTACTGACATTTAAATAAATCTAATTACATATTTAATTCCAGAATTTTCTTGTTGAAACAAGTAGGTGTCTGGTAACAAGTTGTGGTTCTTTGAAAAGCCGTTCCTCACTAAACGTAATAGTTGTGGCACGATATTTTACCCTTGCCGTGATGCATCCACATAATTTATGGACCTTGCCACTGCCATAAATATCACACACGCCATTAAACAACTTTATTAGTCTAAAGGTCTCGTTTTTAACTTGTTCTATGTTTGAATCTACTTTTTAATTTATAGGTTATGAAATACACTGCTGACTTGTAGTAGTAAAGCTGAATTTATTGCAAGAATGGTTCCTAATGCGATGGTGCAAGATTATGCATAACGCCAGACGCAACGATCACCACAGCAATCTCATGAGACTTTCTGAAACAGGCGAGAATAAAGACATAATTATTAGCTGTGAGAGCGTATAAATTTATTCATAATAAAGAAGAGTACTCGTGTAACGATGCAAATAATTAATCAAACGGTATTATTTCGACTTGTTGGACTAAACTATAGAGTAAAGCTCGTTTTTCGGCGAGTTAGTATCCGTATATATGGGTTATGGTTACTGTTACATGTTCAAACCTAGCCACAAAGTCGCCTATTCAGAGATTGCCCTTGATACTGTGAGTGGCCAAGAGCAGTCGAGTATAAGTAGATAATCAACAGCATTAAGCAAAAAAAATCCTTAAAAGGTTATTTTCTATCGATTTTAGTCAACAACCTTGAAGAATAAGTTTTCATATGCCAGAAACAGCTAGTAAACCTGAAACCTCGAACGATAGAACCTATACAGACTCCAATAGTGTTTTACTGTGGGAACTTGTAAATACTACTGAATTCAAGTGGTTTGTTTCGCATGTGTTGGTCGACGTTTTTGGACTTCTTTCTTTGGTCTATTGGCAGAAATCTTCAGTTTGCGATGTTTTCTATCGTATTGCTTTTTTCTTCAGTATTCTAAGCTTATTGATACTCCAGTATAAGAAGTACAGCAAAACTCCACCTACGTTGAACAGTCTATTTGACGACGAGAACACACATCAACTTATTTTCAGCGTAATCTGCCTTTTCTCTACTCGTCACGTTTTAGCTCTCCTGCCGTTCCTCATTAATTCATTCTTCGTGTGCCTTACCTACATAAGATCGTACATTTTGCCTGCAATTGGACATGCTAACGAATCGCCTTTGTCTACTAGACTTAGAGAGTTCGTGGCTAATTTCAACGAGCCACTGACACTTTTATCTGCTACTTTCGAACTTCTTTTCGCAGTGCAGCTTTGGTTCCTTTCGTTGAATTTCTCGATGAACAAATGGGCCTTCTTCCTTCTATATATGATCTATTTCCGCTCGAGATATAACAACTCGGTGTACCTTCGCCGGGTCGTGAAAACCGCTGAGATCAATATTGATCAAGTTCTTGGCCACCCCAGCATGCCTCCTGTTGTCAAACAAGGATGGCTCAAAGTCAAAAATTTCTTGAACACTTCATACAATCCTGAATCAGAGGAGAAAAAGAACGAATAAGTTAGTTTTGGACAGGTTTCTTAGCTCAAATTGTTAGAACCTACTTTGCATGAACAAAACTAAATCGAACGAAATAAAATGCTTTTATTTAATCAAATAAATGACACTATCTGAAATTAATTTTTTAACAGTACAGATTTTTTTTTCCTTGGTTTTCTTTCTATATAGTTTGGTTTGGTTCAGTTTGGTTTAGTTCAGTTTAGCTTAGTTTAATCCAAACTTGTTTTGTACCTTCTCATATTCAGCTATTATTATATTAGGTATCCAGGTAAGAGCCAAAGTGCTATACAAAAACAGCGCCAAAACTGTCGATGAGTAAATATACACAGGTAAACAAATCAAACTTTGAAAAGTAGTAAAATATTAAATAACAGTAATTACATTTTTTAATTTCTATAAGGTAAAAAATAACAAAAATAAAATTGTAGACACCGGTTAACAGCATCACATTTCATATAGTACTTAGCACTGCTAACTGCGATTACCCAAACTAAACGCTCTGAGCACTAAGCATAAAGCACTAAGCAGTGGCAACCCTACAACATCAGCATGTTCGGCTTTAATCCTGGGTTCTCAGACACTTATAAACAGTTTTTCAGATGCTATCCAGTGACGCAATTAGATGCTAGTGAATCCAAACGTGAGTCTGGAAACTTTGGCGGAAAAATATATCTTCCTTCATCGGCCTTAAGCAAGCTAACAACACTGCGCATTTCGTACCCAATGCTTTTCGAAATAAGATCCCCCAGCTCTAAAAGAATCACACACTCTGGTGTCCTTGAATTTATTGCCCCCGAAGGTCGGGCGTACCTCCCTGAATGGATGATGGAAACATTGCAGGTTTCCTCTGGTGCCTTGATTGACGTGCGCAGCGTATCCTTGGAGCTTGGTAAATATGTTAAAATAGAACCACAAACAGTTGACTTCCTTGAGATATCAGATCCTAAAGCAGTTCTAGAAAACAGTTTGCGCAATTTCAGTACCTTAACAGAAGGAGACACGATTAAAATCAACTACAACAAGTCAGTATACCCCATAAAAGTACTTAAAGTTCTACCAGAAACAACAAGAAAAGGCATATCTGTAGTAGAAACAGACTTAGAAGTTGACTTTGCTCCTCCTGTAGGTTACGAGGAGCCCAAAGAGCATGATTTCGGTTTTAAAAACAAGAAAATGAAGACGGCTGAGGATTTGGCTGCAACTTTCGGTGATACTGCAGGTCAGAAGCTGTACCAAGAAGTTGTTAATGAAACTTTAACTGGATCGACACTGAGTGGTAAGGAGACGCCTGTTGCTGTAAAGCCAGTAGATATATCTATTTACCAAAATAGAGATGCCCCTCCGCTGGTTTTACCTGATGGTCAGTTGTTTTTTGGGTTCCCTATAGTCCCGCTTCCTGAAGATTCCGAAAAAGAGGCCATTGAAAGTCCATTCAAGTTCACTGGAATGGGCAACAAGTTAAAAGAAACAGGCGCTAAATAGTATTCTAATATCTCAATATATACGAACGGCAGTTGTTCATTAATTTAATCCATTAATCTATGTGATTAGCTTCTATTTATTTGATTCAATTCAATTCGATTCGTTTCAATTCATATGAGAGGTTGACATTCTAAACTTGTTAGCTAAGTTTCAATTCCAATTAGTGGATGGGTTCTTTCATAAATCAATTCTCTAAGTTGATGTTTTGTTTTTTATTGTCATTTTCGTCATAATATCCGTCTCGGTTTCGGGATCTATATCAACCCAACTATACCTGGTTCTAACAAACTGCTCTGCTTCTTCAAAACTTGTAAAGCTTGGTATTTTATTTCGTTTGTTACTAGATCTAGCAAGTTCCTCAGCCAGTTGGTATCGTCTAAATAAACCTTCTTTTCTTAGACCTGTAGTTAAATCATTTGGATGTCCCGAATCTTTGCGCTCCTTAAGCTCTTGAGCTTTAAGTGCCTCTTTAAGCGCACGTATGCGACCCTCTGAGCGAACTTTTGTCTTAGACACACTAACGAACTGTGCCCTCACTGCATCAAAGTTGTGCCGCGCATTGGAATCTGAGAGCACATTAAAGGCTTCCTGCAACAAACTGAATTGCTGAGCAGCGTCCGCGTGTGGGTTCTTGTCTGGATGTAATTCAAGTGCCTTGCGTTTGTAGGCTCGCCTTATCTCGTTTAAGCTTGCACTATCATCAACATCCAGAACAATATACCAATCCGTGAAGTCCATAGGGCTAGGATATGTATTTATTCACTTTGGAATCTATGAATTTACGAATTCAGGGACTTTTGAACTTTTGAACTTCGTTGACAATTAAAAGTAAGCAGATCAAAGCCAAAGATCAGAGCTTGCGTTTCTAACCCACTTACCATTTTACTTATCTACTTAGACACAAAACAGGTAAAATTTATAAAATGAAATGAAACGGGATATAATATGAAATAAAATGAAATAGAAAGAACAGGATTTGTTAACTAGTTAGGTCTTAGGTGTATTAACCAAATCCAATTAACTGAAGCTAACCGACCTTCAAAAAGCAAACTGTAAAAAGTATACGTATATAGAATCCAATAAATCTAATAAATCTAAAAGAATCGAATTAAATTAATTAAATAAGTTAGAGTAGCAGCCACATGAGTGCTACTTGGCAAATGGCTCCATAGAAGAACAAGAAGTATATGCGCTGTTGGCGTTTAGCGCCACTTACTGTTGCAGCAGTAGAGTCTGTACGGGCCGAGGGCAGAAGAATGTACTTTAAAGATCTCAGCATGAAGAATGCAGTTGAGAAACTAGTGTATGCGAAGACAAGCCACTTGGCCATGTTACTTTTGGTTAATAGTGCCACAATTGAGGTCACTGTGATGCCAACGTACTTGTAGCCAGAGTAAGCGCACAAGTCGAGCAAAGATGAGCCGGAGCATGCTAGTAGGTAGGTGAACACCTTCAACATAACAAGTTCCAAAATCATGAGTCCTAAAGCCTTTGAGGTATGCGCACCAAACTGGTCAGGATGGAACTGGTCTACAACACCCTGTTCCAGGGCAATAACTACTAGATGAGTGATGAAAGCCATTAGCGGAATATACATGTCGGGTGCATTTAAATCCTGGCTGGGGAATGCGTATGAGTCCACGCCGCTGGTGTCCTGCACCGGCTGGAGTTGGCGGACCCAGTTACGTCTCGGCCACCAAGGGAAAAGAACCAGAAGGAGTTTATTGCGAACATATGCATTTGTGACTTGGAAATAGTACCTAAGCGAGCTCGGGGTTATTCCGTACGAGTCTATGCTCTGTGTGATGTACTGCTGGCCATAATTAAAAGCCTGCTTTCCGATCTCAGCATTGCCCATCAAGTTTATGGGATTGAACTGAGGTGGGTAGCCAGCGTTAGGAGGAACATTCGGCATCTGTCCTTGCGGGGGAATGTTGGTATTTCCATGAACATTTTCGTATCCGGGTTGTTGCGCGTAGTTATATTGTGGAGCAACAGTGTCGAAATTGACTCTGTGCTGTGGCACTGGGTGGTGGAGAGGTGGCGTGTACATCTGGCACTCAAATCTATCCAAACCAAGCCAGATTTAGTAATGTCTAATGATATGGAAATGGAAATTAACTGAATCCTAGACTTAATCGCAGCGAACGCGTGACTTTGTGATTATGTAATAATGTACTAGCGTTCGATTCCCAGCCGCAATTGGGAGTTCTAAATGCTTCTAGCTTGCAACTCCAGCTGCACTTCTAGCTCAGCTCAATATAGTGATGTTTAATTTATTTTAGTTCAGTGTGGTTCTATTTAGTTTAATTCAATTTAGCTTCAATCGTTGACAGCTACTAGCAATATGTAATTCTAAGCTAGGTCACAGGCCTCAAGTTTCAGGTCTATTGACCTCACCTTATAAAGAGTCCAATCTAATTTCATTCAATTTGATTCAATTTGATTCAATTTGATTCAATTTAATTCGAAATCTTTTAAAATCTTTTAAAATCTTTTAAAATGATTAAAAATAAAATAAAAATAAAATAAAATGTACCAAACTGGAAACCCAATGATGCTTTGATACTTCCGTCTCTCTATAGGCTGTATCTGTCAGCTTTCGTATGCTATAATATTTATTCTAGGGTTGATATTTCACCGCGAACCATGCGTGCAGTCCGATCCCAAATTAGGCATTTAGCCACTGGAACTACCCACTTTGGGTACAAAAATGTACCCACTGAGGACAAAGCTAAGCTTGTTGGTTCGGTATTCTCCCAGGTTGCAAAGAACTACGATTATATGAACGACGCTATGTCCTGTGGTGTTCACAGACTTTGGAAAAATCATTTTATCGACAAGCTAGACCCTGGACAGAGGTACGCTGGAAAACCACTCAATTACTTGGACATCGCTGCTGGGTCCGGTGATATCGCTCTTCGCATTCTCAACCACTCTGCACGCAAATACGGTGACAACGAGTCCAATATCACCATCAGCGACATCAATCGCGAGATGCTTGCTGAAGGTGCTAAAAGATTTGAGCATACTCGCTACCGCCAGGGTACACCCCAGGGTGACAGAGTCAAGTTCCTTGTTCAGAACGCTGAAACTTTGGAATCGATTCCTGACAATTCCCAGGATATGTACACTGTCAGTTTTGGCATCCGGAATTTCACGGATATCCCGAAAGCATTGAAAACAGCTCACCGTGTTCTCAAACCTGGTGGAGTTTTCGCTTGTCTAGAGTTTAGCAAAGTCGAACTGCCTGTTATCAAACAGGTCTATTCTGCCTACTCGTTTAATGTGATCCCATTGTTAGGTCAAGTCCTTGTTGGAGATCACGACTCGTATCAGTATCTGGTTGAAAGCATTGAGAAATTCCCTACTCAAGATGAATTTGCGAATATGATTAGAGAAGCTGGTTTCGCTACTGTTGGTTCTGGTTATGAAAATCTTACCTTCGGAGTTGCTGCTATCCACACTGGTATAAAACTCGCATAAATAAAAAGTATAGTGGTATTATAGAACTATAAAATGACCAACTGAATTCATATATAAGTATTGGAATTGTAACAAAAATTAAAATCAAAATCAAAATCAAAACCAAATTGAACTCTACCTATCAGTGATAAAAGCTTGGACTGAACTAAACGTGATTAGAATATCGTATCGTGTCTATACCATAAAACCGACTTCGTCTCAATTTTTTATACGTTTATTGAGTGGTAAACGATTTGACTATTCTTATTGCTCAGTTCTAGCTATGTGCTACTATTCACTCTTCCTTTAGGGCTTTTGATTTTCTATAAAATTTAATAAATTTCAAATTTGAGCTAAATTATACTATGAATCAGTAAATCAATGGATAATTAGCAATTCAGATAATCCGAATTCAACTTGAACCCTTTCATCACCCCTACACAACTGATCTAAAGTAACTCGCAGCTAGTGGGCATGTATCATACAGTCATGCAAAGCTTGCAGAAGCCGCGCACCGCATGGAATATGACGTATGCGAATAGCTCACAGATCTGGGCTAAACTAGACCCTCTATTAATCTAATATCTTAATTTACATTCAGCTAATTTGCTGTTACATTCTTACAGCTGTTTATCTATCTATCCTAAAACCTCTTAACACTCATTGACTCTACACGTTAGACCCTGCGTAATTGACATTGGTAATTCTGAAATATGGATAAAAGGGTCATGCTGTGTTTAGTCATTGCATAAAAGCAGCTGATCGTATACTGTATAATATAAATATATTGGTAAATACGCATAAGATCGCTCAAGCACAGCAGATTGTAGTAGTCGGCTATTCTTAATATTAATTAGTTTTATATTTGATGTCCCATATTGAATCAACATGGCGCTCTGTTGAGCGAATTAGAAGCGACAGCCCAGTTGTGCATTGCATCACTAACACTGTTGCAGCCAATTTCGCAGCCAACGCAGTCATTGCCGTTGGGGGTTCTCCAATAATGGCCTCAGAAGGCCTAGAAATAGATCAAGTTGTCAAAATTGCTTCTTCATTCACAGTGAATATTGGAACATGCTCACCTACTCAAATTGCGGCTGTTGAAAAGGCCTTGGACAACCTTCCTAGTGGCATCCCATGGGTTCTTGATCCGGTTGGTGTTGCAGCTACCACCTACAGACAGGAAGTTTGCCAAAGATTGCTTAAAAGCTATACACCGCAGGTCATCAAGGGTAATGCTTCAGAAATTATCAGTCTGGCTAAATGCATGAACGTATGGTCACCTAAGGAAACACTTCAAAATAGAGGCGTTGATAGCACTGTGACTACTAAAGCTGCTCTTCCCGCTGCTCGTGCTTTGGCCAAAAAAATTGGTACTGTAGTTGCTATAAGTGGAGCCATTGATTTCATCGTGGACTCACAACGCACTGTAAGAATCTGCAATGGACACCCTCTGATGGCTGCTATTACTGCATCCGGTTGTGCCTTAACTGCTGTATTGGGAGCATTTCTGGCTAATTCCACCGATATTTTCTGGTCCACCGTCCATGCTTTGTCCTACTTTGCTGTTGCTGGACAACTTGCAGCTGCTGAGGCTGAAGGAACTGGTTCGATGCACAGTAAATTGTTGGACTACTTATACAAAACCACTTATGAGCAATACTATAATACTGCTAGACCTCTGTTCGATCTGAGTCTTTACTTGGTTACAGATCCCCATCTTAATCTCGGTCGCTCTACAGCTGACATTGTTAAGGATGCTGTTGAGGCTGGTGTGACAATTGTTCAGCTACGTGAGAAAGATTGCGAAACTGGAGAATTCATTCAGCGTGCCCTTGCTGTTAAGAAAGTTTGTGATGCTCATAATGTGCCATTCGTTATCAATGATCGTGTAGATGTCGCTTTAGCAGTTGATGCCAGTGGTGTACACATTGGTCAAGGTGATATTCCTGTTCCTCTTGCTCGTAAACTGCTTGGAGAAAATAAGATCATTGGCTTAAGTGTCAGCACAGATCATGAATTGGAACTTAGTAGAAAGTATGAGCATTTAGTTGACTATATTGGCGTCGGTCCTGTGAATCCCACAAAGACAAAGACAAATGCTAAAAAGTCCGTCGGACTTGATGGTTTGCGTCAACGAGCCGCTGACTCTGACTCCCTCGTTGTCGCTATTGGAGGAATTAAACAAGAACAAGTGCAGGAGATTTTAGAAATTGACGAGGTATCCGGTATTGCTGTTGTAACTGCAATTACTATGGCCGAAGACGTAACTGCTGCTACAAAGGCTCTTTTAAGGAAGTGAACTAGAGAAAAGAAATTAAGAAATTTCGTAGTATATACATAGTTTTGTTGTTACTTAAGGTATGTAGATATCATTTAATTTGGATAACGAGTATTTTGTATGGAAATTATCTTTGGGTTGAACTGTGGTATACACGCTGGTGGTGGAATTCTAGTTCACGTATGACGTAGGGACACATTGTGCATGTTTCAAACTTCACATTAGGTAGAAGCACTGTTTGTGAAGGCTGTAAATGTAAATTTTAAATAATTAAATAATTAGGAAATTACATGTTGCGAATTTGATAGAACTGATGGCGTACTAGCCTTTGAGTTTCGTTCTCTGAAAAACACAATGTGCCGTTCGGTCGCACTTTCTCTAAAAATAAATCGCATTGGGCACACGCCCGACATTAACAGTATGGTTAGGCGGAAATGCCCCAGATCTGCTAGCTACGACTTCAAATACTAGAAATAAGATAATAAGATAAGATAACTAAGATATTAGATCTTAAAAAATTTCAAGTTAATAACAATAATGGTACTCTCAATTTTAATCGTGAGTATTTTAATATTTACTATCTGTACCTGTTCTATTTTAATAAATTAATTTAAGTAACGATCGCTTTCTCTAAAGAATGCTTTATCAAGTTGTACATATTTATTTATCGTGGCTACTTTACTCATACACGGTAAGGGTTCTGTACGTCGGTCGTGCAATACCTTGGGCGGGGGTTTGGATGATCTATTGAGACATGTGAATATTAGTCATAAGAGTGCGAAGAGGAACCGATGTAACTTTCTGATGAACTAAATTATGGCCAAATGTGAGCTATATACTTTGCAATTTTTTTTAATTCCGCTATATTCAGAAAAACTGCGATATGCTATTTTTGAACTAATATTCATAGCATAAATTCATATATTTTAGACTTCTTGATGAACCGCGTTGATACATTCGTTTACACTGACTTGTAGGGGGTGCATACCTCAACCCTTACAAGTTACCCTCTTCCGCTATGTTTACAGGATCGGAAAACTACTTATATGAAGAAGGTTCATTTAACATTTTCCCAACACTAAACAGAGAATCATCAAGTATGAGTTGGAGTAGCGAGGCTTGGAAGCGTATAGAGCACGTGTATGAGAAAATTATTGAGATGGACTTTGTCCGTCAGTTGGGAGATGGTTCCTTAGACACAGAAACTTTTATCAGGTACATTGAACAGGACAAGTTATATTTGGACGAGTACAGTCGTGCCTTAGGTATGATCGCTGTGAGAACTCCCGACATTACTGACGCTGCTGATTTTCACCAGTTCAGTTTAAATACCGCTATCGCTGAGCAGGAGTTGCACAGTTTTTACTTATGGCACTTCAAGACCCCAATGCGCAAGGACGTTACAAGGAGCCCTACATGTGAGCTGTATACCGGATTCCTGGCCAAGCATGCTAACTTCTCTTCTGTAGAAGTAGCTGCTGCTGCTGTACTTCCTTGTTTCTGGATTTATGATGCCGTAGGAAAACACCATTCAACTCTATTGGCTCAAACCAAGAACCACCCTTATGAGAAGTGGATTTCGATGTATGACAGCTCAGATTTCTCCGCAGATGTTCAAAAGGCTATCAAGTACTGTGATAAGCTTGCTGCTGATGCTAGCCCTAAAGTTAGAGAGAAGATGTTCGAGGTATTTGAAAAGGGTTGCGTTTTGGAATACATGTTCTGGCAATCCGCTTATGACAAGGAACAGTGGCCTTTCCCTATTTAAAATTAATTAATTCGAATACTATTTAAGCCAGTATGTATTTTAATTGGATCCTATCTGAGTGATTTAATTGTAATTCGTATTTCTACGAAGTAGTATAGAAAAAACCACGATATCTTCAGCTAGCATGAGAACTTATTAGAACAAGCAGAGCAATAAACTTCTGCACCAGGATTGTTTTTGTATATTTCAACCTCGAAGGCTTCATTACGCCTCAAGCTCTCAATTATTTATACATGAGTTGAAATAATTGATGTCTCACTTACGTTAAAGTCATTGGCCCTATGTTACGATCTGTGAAGAGATCAATTACAGTGGAGAACCATGCTTTGGAGCCCACGAGGTCTACACCTGGCTGCAAGACTCTGGGATACTTTTATTCTCTGAAGGGTATGGTGTGAACTGGAATGCGAGTTCCTGCAGCAACGTGAACAATAAGCCAAACGATGACGTGCAGTGCCCTCCTCCATCTAGGGTAGAGCGTACATATATGTACGATTATATTTAACAGAATGATTCAACTAGTCTTTCAGGGCTTATGCAATGTAAGCTTAGTCACATGCGACTGGATGTACGCAGTATATATACATACACAAAGTTCGCACATGGCTAACTGAATCATGCACTCTGCATTAACAATAGCTGGAAGCGATAATTCAGGAGGAGCAGGAATTCAAGCTGATATAAAGGCTATCAGTGCCAATGGGGTGTTTGCTCAATCTGCCCTCACTGCTGTAGTTGATGAAAACACTAGAGGTGTTTATGGTATTCACAAGATCCCGCCATCGTTTGTTGCTAGTCAGATCAAGTCTTGTCTAGACGATATTGGTGCAGATGCTATCAAAATAGGTATGCTTGATGACGGAGATGTTATTAGAGCAATTAAGAATGAGCTCTTAAGCTTTTCTGAATTAAAAGGGTTCAGTAACATCGTTCTTGATCCGGTTATGGTTGCAACCTCAGGAGATACCCTGCTAGAGGAAGCGGCGATTGACGTTCTTAAAACCGAACTTATCCCTCTTGCACGAGTGATTACACCAAATATTCCAGAAGCCGAGATTTTAATCAATCAAAAGATCACAGCTGCTGACTTCGAAAAGGCCTGTGAGGCATTGTCGAAACTCGGTGGTACAAAACCTGTAAGCGTATGGCTTAAGGCAGGACACTTGGAGGATGAGCTTCTTGTCGATTACTTTTATAATGCTGAGACTAAGGAAACGATTAAACTACCATCTCGTCGCGTTGACACAAGAAATACCCACGGAACGGGTTGTACTTTGTCATCAGCGCTTGCAGCTTGCCTCGCTAAGGGAATGGATCTTAATGACGCCGTGAGGGAGGCTAAGGACTATATCACAAAGGCAATTGAGAGTGCCAGTACTTGGAAATTAGGAAATGGCCATGGTCCTGTTAACCATTTCTTCGCCCTGCAGAAATAGGGCTGGGTCTGAAATTTAATTAATTAGTAATCGCTAGGTTGGAGCTTAGAGCTTGCAGCGCGAAGCGCGTAACACCAGTATGAATTTACCCTATTCTGCTCTATTATATATTATTTCTTAGCACACTACAGTAGGTAATACAAGTGAAATTCAAGTATTTGTATCCTAGAATAGACATCATCGTTCAACGTACAGGTACGTAAACTAATAAAATATGAATGATACGGCGGAGTCTCAGGCCAAAAGAGTCCAAAATGTTATCGAAACCAACAAAATAGACAACAAAATGGGTTTCGCACGGTTTGATTCAGGAAGGACTAGGACTGGCTGGCTGGTCAATTTCCAACCTACAACCGCATCTATAACTGATACAAACTCAAATGGCCTTTCTGCAGTGGATTTTTATTTCATAGATGAGGAGGGTGGATACTTTAAATCACAAATCCACTACGAGCCCTACTTTTATGTCCAGTGCGTCTCTCGTGAGGAAGAAGTCATCGATTATTTGAATAAAAAGCTCGAGAAGCTAGTGACTGAATCTAAAATAGTCATCAAGGAAGATTTAAGCTTGGCAAACCATCTCTTAGGTGAGAAACGTAGACTAGTGCAACTAAAATTTGCTAATATCGTTGATTTTCAAGCTGCTCGCAGAACCCTCCAGCAAATAGTCTCTGCTAATAAAAAATATACTGAAATGTATAATCAGGATCCTTCTGCTCAATCAGGAAGTGTCGAATCGGTAATCGTTGATTTGCGTGAGCATGATGTGCCATACCATGTACGAGTTGTTATAGATCTAGGAATTAATGTCGGTAAGTGGTACACTGTCTCCGAACCTCCTTTTGGTAGTACCAACGTTATTATAAGTGAGGTTGTTGGACGTGAATCGCGTGCTGATCCTGTTGTTATGGCTTATGATATTGAGACAACTAAACAACCTTTGAAGTTTCCAGATGCTAGAATCGATGTAGTTATGATGATTTCATACATGATTGACGGCCAAGGATATTTGATAATTAATCGTGAGGTTGTGAGTGCTGATATAGATGATTTTGAATATACACCAAAACCAGAGTACCCAGGACCCTTCACCGTATTCAACGAATCCACTGAAAGAGACCTGTTATTAAGATTTTTCGAGCATATACAGGAAGAGAAGCCTACTGTAATAGCAACATTTAATGGTGACTTTTTTGACTGGCCGTTTGTAGCGGCCCGAGCCCAGGTACATGGTATCAGCATGTACAATGAGATTGGATTTTCTGTTGATGCAGAAGGTGAGTTTAAAAGTTCATATTGTGCCCATATGGATTGCTTCCGCTGGGTTAAACGTGACTCTTACCTTCCACAAGGTTCCCAAGGTTTGAAAGCAGTTACATCTACAAAGCTCGGTTATACACCACTGGAAATTGACCCAGAACAGATGACTCCTTTCGCTCTCGAAAAACCGCAAGTAATGGCTGAGTACTCGGTATCTGATGCCGTAGCTACTTACTACCTTTACATGAAGTACGTCCATCCTTTCATTTTCTCATTATGTACCATTCTTCCATTGCGACCTGACGAGGTTTTGCGGAAAGGTACAGGTACTTTGTGTGAAATGCTACTAATGGTTCAAGCCTATGCAGGAAATATCCTTTTACCACAAAAACACAGTGACCCAATTGAAAGATACTATAATGGCCACCTTGTGGAATCTGAGACATATGTAGGTGGCCATGTCGAATCTCTTGAAGCAGGTGTTTTTCGAGAAGATATTAAGACAAAATTTGAGGTTGAAGTACCAGCTTTAGAAGAGCTCTTAAGCCAATTAGATGCTGCACTCAGATTCACGGTGGAAACCGAATTGAAACTCTCTATGGATGACATTGTTAATTTCGAAGAAATCAAGACGACAATTGAGAATGCATTAATAGAACTGAAAAAGGAGCCCAAAAGGGAAGAAGAGCCACTAATTTATCATGTTGATGTTGCTTCAATGTACCCTAATATTATGACTTCCAACCGACTTCAGCCAGATTCTATGAAATCAGAAAGAGATTGCGCCGTCTGCGACTTTAATGTTCCAAATAAAATTTGTGATCGTAGACTTCCATGGGCTTGGAGAGGTGAGTTCTATCCTCCACAGCGAGATGAAGTACTAATGATTGAACAACAGCTCTCAAAAGAAAAATTTCCTCATAGGTTCACGAAGAAAATGATTCCTTACGAGGATCTGAGCCGAAGTGAACAAGTTTCTCTTTTACGGACCCGTGTCAGTGACTACAGTAGAAAAGTATATCATAAGATAAAACAATCGGAGACAATTGAACGCGAAGCGATCATTTGCCAAAGAGAAAATCCATTCTATGTCGATACCGTTCGTGCATTCCGTGATAGAAGATATGAGTATAAAGGGAAACAAAAGCAATCCAAAATAGAACTTTCTAATGCAAAAACTGCAGTTGCTAAAGAGGAGGCTGCTAAAATGGTGGTACTTTACGACTCTATGCAACTTGCCCATAAGGTCATTCTGAATTCTTTCTACGGATATGTAATGCGTAAAGGCTCTCGTTGGTACTCAATGGAGATGGCAGGCGTTACTTGTTTGACTGGAGCTACAATCATCCAATTGGCTAGAGGTATGGTGGAAAGATTGGGAAGACCTTTAGAATTGGATACAGATGGTATCTGGTGTATTCTTCCTAAAACATTTCCCGGTGACTTTTCTTTTAAACTGAAATCTGGTAAGAAGATAGGTCTGGCCTATCCTTGCGTAATGTTGAATCATTTGGTTCATGAGAAATTCACCAATCATCAATACCAGACATTGATTGACAAGGAGAAATTTATATACGAAACCAGTAGTGATAACACCATTTTCTTTGAAGTCGACGGCCCTTATCGTGCTATGATGCTTCCCTCAAGCCGAGAAGAAGGAAAAGGATTAAAGAAAAGATATGCTGTTTACAACTCTGATGGGTCGCTGGCAGAATTGAAAGGCTTTGAAATGAAGCGAAGGGGTGAATTGCAATTAATCAAGTCATTTCAAGTTCAGCTATTTGCAAATTTTTTGAAAGGTGACTCTCTGGAAGGTTGCTATGAAGAAGTTGCAAAAGTCGCTAACTCTTGGCTAGATGTCTTAGACTCAAAAGGGTCTTTCGTGGAAGAAGCTGACTTGATGAATTTGATTTCCGAGAACAAATCGATGTCAAAATCTTTAGCCGAATACGGTTCACAAAAGTCTACGTCTATCTGCACTGCACGAAGATTAGCAGACCTGCTTGGGCCAGATATGGTCAAGGACAAAGGTCTTGCATGTAAATATATTATAAGTGCTGAGCCTGCGAGTGAGCCTGTCACGAATAGGGCTATTCCCATTCAAATTTTTGACTCATCTTTAGATATTAAGCAGAAGTTCTTAAGAAGATGGCTAAAAAAACCAGGCTTACAGTCGTTTGACCCTCGTGAAATTATCGATTGGGCCTATTATAGGGAAAGACTTGCAGCAACCATTCAAAAACTGATTGTGATCCCCGCCGCTAGACAAGGAATAGCGAACCCTGTTCCACGTGTCCCCCCTCCAATTTGGCTAATTCGTCAAATTAAGTCCCAGAACGACACGCATAAGCAGCAATTTATTAGTTTTGAGAAAAGCTCAAAGGATGTCGCTCTTTGGGGAAAGGACGCAGCTCAGAAAGATGGTTCTGACAAGGATGCAAGTGATGAGATGGACGTTGACATTGAAAATCTCCCTGGTCAAAAATCTACAAGTACAAAACGAGCTGTCGTTAAGCGTAGGCATATAGAAAGCGATGAGGATAATAATGAAGATGATATGTCTAACATCCCGGATGTAGATGTTGACTACCGTGGATGGGTTGTTGGTATGAAGAAAGTATGGGATAAGCAAATTGAACAGTATCAACAGAGTAAACAACTATTCGGTCCGCTCGCAATGCGGAACTCTCGTGGTATACAAGGTATTCTACGCCAGCAAACAGAGAAGACATGGAAAAATGGTGGTGGCACTTGGCAAATTATTCAGGTTCAAGATAAACCTGACAATGGTCAAGTCAAAGCATTTGTAAAAATTGGAGGCAAGTTGCAAAATGTGACTATTAATGTTCAACGAGAAGTATTCGCCGTTCTTCGAGACGGCCATGATCTACCAGATTTCAGCGACCAGGATGATATTTATATTGAGAAAAGTAACTCTTATCTACCCTCTGGCGCCCAGATTAACAACCTCTATCGTATCATGATGTCACCTCGAAGATTTGAACTTGAACACGTCAAAGCTAATGGCTTGTTCAAAAATCGATGCTTTCAAAATATCTACGAGCAGCATGTTACTGGATGTGATAGGGTTCAAATTATGCTCGGCAGCCGTTGTGAAATACAAACCGCAAATAATGTAGGTATCATCGGTAAAGGACTGGAATCAGGTTTCGATTTTAAATGGTTGAGAAGCCTACCCGTTGAGGAAGATGCTAAGGATCTTGCAGGTCTTGACTTTGTATTCGTTCACCATTTTGCGCTATCTTCTCAACACGTAATTATAATATATGTCCCATGGAGCTCCGATGTTAAGATCATAGAGTATGCTCCGAAAGCTGTCAAGAATTCCGATTCCGCTTGGGAAAATGAATTGAAGTTCCAATACGATCAACAGGTGAAGGTACACACGCCTCCTGAACCTTTGTTTAAGTTTTCAGAAACGATGGAAAGTGTAGAAAAAAAGAAATATTCTGACCTACGCCAATTCTGGTCCAATTTCAACAAAATTTTGACAGCAACAATCGCTAAAAAAGCTAGTACTGTGTGTGTGGCTGTTCAAGGTGACCGTGGATTGACATGGCTTTCAAATAGATGCAGAGCTTTTAGCAATGTGCCTACATTCGACTTAGGTCTCATAAACGATACAACATTATCTTCTGTGGGATGGCATTCTGCGCTCTCTCGGAGATCAATAAAACAATATCTTAGATCACAATTCTCATTAATGCAGTTGCAAGCCGCCGCTAGCCAAGTCAATATTCCAATAGGTAATACGCCTCTAGGCGAGGATATCCGACAAGCAATTGATTACGCTTACGCCAGACGTCTAAAAGCTGCAAATCATGTTATTTGGTGGTTGGATACCGCTACTGATGACACTCTTCTGAATGATATTGATGCTAATGATACACTTAATGTGGACGCAACACTTAGTTCGAAGAGCAACCTTATTTCGGATGCTTTTGGAACTACACAAGATGAGCTTTCCTCTTCAGAAATGCCTGTGATGATTGCTAGAGCAGGCGGTAACTGCGGTGTTTACTCAAATGTTTGCCTTGATATATCCGTGGGAAATCTTATTGTCAACACAATTTTACAGTCTTATTTCCTTGCTGCAGCTGAAGGGTCTGATCCTGCTGATCCATCTTTCGTTATGGATGCATTTAGCCCACTCGCTTGGAAAGTACTCGTGCAAATGACAAAGGACTGGTGGGCACAGGCTAGTTCTGGAAACGAGATAGCAGATCAATGTGTGCAGCAGATTGTAGGTTGGGTGCTTTCCCCTGGTTCTAAATTGTGGTCGCCAAGGCTTGCACACCAAGTCAATACACTCTCCAATAGCGCTTTAACCAAGCTAGCTACGGAATTTAAGAAATTAGGTACTTCTGTGATCTATTGTAGCAGAAGCGGCCAAAGGCTGTTACTTTCAACTACCAAGAAAAATGCCGATAGTGCACAAGCTTTTGGAGGACTTTTAGTTAGGGAAACAAAAGCTAATGACCTTTTCGCTTATCTTGATTTGAATGTGAATGAGGTTTGGGATTTCTTAATTTGGCTAGATGAAGGAAATTTTGGAGGAAGATTACTGTCTGTAGAGGGTCAGTTGGAATACAGCTCACAGTGGACAATTGCTGAGAGTCTTCCCAAAATGTTAAAGGACGAATTTTACGAATGGATTTTACAATTTATGGCCTTATTTGCTGAATCGAAGGATAATCAAAGCCCAATGGACTTTTCAGGCTTGCACAAGCCGCTGTATAATCGTGTTAGACAACTCCAAAACAGATATATTGACAGTCTCTCGTCTCGAGTTGGATCAGGAGACAGCGAAAAATTCAAGAGACCTGAGCTGGCAAGCCCTATGTCAAATGACACAAACCCGGTGCTTTCATTCGTCAAGATGGTACTTACTATATTCTCACTAGGCCATACAGGTGCTGAATTCTCAAAATTGCGAAGACAACTGCTAGGTATATTACAGGTTGGAGACTTCGACCGCAGTGGAAGTTACGTACCTATTCCCCAAAAACTATACGTTCGTGATGTTGTATGTCAGGGCTGCATGGCTTCTGTAGATATCAATATATGTAGCCCCGTTAAGGATGAAGGTTACTATAATGATGATGAAACGTCTGAGCAACTTGGCGAAGACGTCTTGCAGGATAAATTCGCGTATTTATGCCCATCATGCGGTACTGCTTTTGACAGACTATTTTTGGAGGGCCGACTCGTACAAATGTTAATAGAGATGGTTGTTATGTTCCAATGCCAAGACTTAAAGTGTCTTAAGTGTGGCAAAGTCAGACCAGATGACATGGCTGAATATTGCCCTTGCTCAGGTAGATTCACAAACACCATAAACGACAAGATCATGAAGAACAGAATTGACGTGCTGAAGCATGTCTCTAGTTATTTCGATCTTCGCATGTTAAGGGATGCACTAAGCCAATACTAATAATAATTCGATCATATTTATTTATCTATATTTAATCAACAGTTACACTTTTTTCTATCAGGTCAAACTTTCTAATGAGACTGTCAAAACGTGTCTGGCACTCACAATTCTATCTTTGCAAGAGCAGATATAGCAAGGTCGGATGGTCTAGTTGGTTATGGCGCTAGTCTAACATTCACTGTTAGTTCACTGGAGGTCCCCAGTTCGATCCTGGGTTCGATCATTTCTTTTTGTCGATTCCAAGATGGTATATAAACCCATCTGGATTTCAATTTTATTTTTTTTAAAAAATCTAATTGCTGTATTGATTTTTTTTTTGTAAGTCCAAATTATTATTATTATAATTTCAAATTAAATTTTGATATCTAAATTTAAATCTAAGTTGTAGATTTTGCCACATCTGGTCTTCAATAATTAATAAATACACACATTTCATAAACCTAAATCATTGCACCTGGGTTTGGATTCATACCAACTATGAGATCACTACTAACATTGCTACTTGCTTTCAAAGGAATAATGGCAGGTGCATCATCAGAAAGTGACTCTTTGGCTATGCCTGCGTACCCAATTCTTGATACTAATGCGCTTGATCAATTAGAGGAGAAGGCCTACGACTACGACGATGGCGCTGAGATCGCTGAATTGTATGGACCCACTTTACTAAACACGTATAGGAGCCACGATGAGAATTACGATCAGGCTGGTCGAATTATTGGTATTTGCATTAGAAACAATCAATTAGCAGCACAACATATAGCGGAGATCGCACCTGATCTTCCAGACAGCTTTTCGCTGGATAAACGATCCCTCAATTTGCTAAGTGCACTAGTGTCTACTTATCCAGGCAGAGAGATCGTGGGAACCACAAAAGCTCTTGATAAAATACAACGACAGGTATCAGACTTGCTCCCAGACACAGTGAATCCAAAACAAATTGCACAAGGACTATCCAGCGTTCTTCGCACCTTGGGATCTTCGGGAGAGGGTGTTGATAGCGAAAAGTGGTGCAGTTGGGTTGCTACTCTTCAACAGGCCTACTATGTGACCAAGGAGGAGATTTTCAAGACTGTTGCCACGGACATAGTTGAGCATAATGATGACTTCAGTGACCTTACGGTTCAATGTAAACCACAACCGGGTTTAGGAAACATTGTGCAAGAGCAGAAAAGAGCAGTAGAAACCGAAGCAGCAATGCCAAATAAATTTGCTGCTCGTAACCATTTTGACCTTTGAAAAATACTGTAACTCTCTGTATGAACATACGTATCTAATCTGATTTTAATGTGAATTTTATATCCCTGTATATAATTATATATTTATATATTCATTCAGAGTCCATCATTTCTAAACTAGCAGTTCACCACGAATCGTACGTATTAGAAACATAAAGCAACCAAACAGATTAAAGCAAACCCATGAACATTTTTATTTTTGGAAAGAAAACTTTACAACCATCACAGAAAAAAAAGTACGTTGAATTATACAAAATTATATTTTTCAGGAAATATCAAATCAAAATTCAAAATTTAAAATTCAAAATTCAAAATTCAAAATTCAAAATCTATAAGCGAAAACCAATAAATTTCGAAGTTGCGTTGTTGCACGCGAATACATTTGTAATTGTACATTATTACAAAAAAAAGTAAGCTAACCGTAACCATATAGCAGTATGGTTGTGCTAACAGCAAACAATGCGGAATTACTAGATATACACTACCATTCGCAAATTAAAGGCACCAATATAAAAAGCCGTCTCAAACTATGGACACCTCTTCTGAAATCAGCGTCTAATCCTAACGATATTGGTTTACTGGTTACATATATAAAAGCATTGACCGAATTCTGTAATGTCAATCCAAGATGGGCTACAACGGCTTTAAGAAAAAATTGTGAATATCTCACTGCTTTATCAGTCAAAGAGACGGATCAATCCACTTTAGAAGACGTTGCATCTGCATTGCGTGCAGCATTCAAGGTAACACTGGTAGATAACGAGAACGAGCAGCATAAAATGGGCAGAACATTAGAGTGCTACAGTATGTCTGTTTGTTTGCTTGCTCTTTATGTCCATATGCGTGCGTATACACTGGCAGAAGGTATCCTTCAAGCAACTATTCAGTACCATGACAACATTCCACCACTAGAGAGCTCACCTCCGCAGGTTCAGACCAAATTCTTGTTTTATAAAGGCTGTCTCAAGTTTTTTAAGCTCGATTATGCTTCTGCTGTTCAGTGTTTTGAACAATCTCTTGATGTAGTTCAGTACAGAATCCCAACAGTGCAATTCGAGCATATTATGGCATATCTGATACCAGCAAAGTATCTTCACTCACATAAAGTGCCATCGTCAGCAGTTTGGGAGGCTCTTCCGAAGCTAAAGGAGCTTTATAACCCTCTTTTTCTGGCATGTAGACAAGGAAACTGGTCTGAATTTGAAACTCTGTTGAAAACGCGCTCTGCACTGTTGAGTGACAGCCGTATTCTTCTGTCTCTTGAGGCAATGAGTAGCATTGTTAGGCTTAATTTATTGCATAGACTTTGGCTCATAAAAGGATCACCTAAACGTTTAGAATTAGAAGACTTCGCTCTTTCATTAGAGACGGCAAAGGTAATACCACAAGGCGTTCCTGCGCTGGAAGCTGCAGAATTCTATATAGCGCAGTTAATTGCAGATGGAGAAGTAAAAGGGTATATTCACGATGAGTATAAACTACTGCTACTAAGCTCGACTTCAGCGTTCCCAAACTTGTAATGTTATAATGATCCTAAGAAGCTTTAGGCCGCCGCCGCATACTTTAATTAATCAATTAAAAAACAAAAATGAAAACAGAAAGAAAAAATAAAAAAAAATAAAAAGAAATGCGTCTGTACATGTAGTTTGACATATAATTTTTTTAAAAAAGATCTATTTGATGGTTATTGATATACTATTATATAGAAACTATGTTACATACATGTTCGAAGAGAAAAAAATAAAAACCTCCTTCCATTACAGGAGTATAATTATACATTCTCCGATATTAATGAATCAATTTGTACAACACTTTGATTTTTTTTTGTCTTTACCAGATTAAAAAACAAAAGTAAGAAAAAGAAAAATCAAAGTCGCATGTAATTATTATTCTTCGTCTCCGTCATCCTCCATTTCTGCTTCAATGTACTCTGTAGCCTCATCAAAACTTTGACGCATGACCGCGTACAAATTCATGCCTTCGGATTTCAGAAGTTTGCCTACCTTCTTCCTTATGTATCTTTGGCTCCAGGAAGGGTGACCTTTGGACGTGAATATAAGCGAGCGGTTACTGAATCTACGCAAAGCTGCATCGTCACTGCTGCTAGGGAACTGGCGTAGCTGGTCTTCAGGACCTACAAAACAAACAACGGCAGCCAGCTTCTCCTTCAATTCACGGTGAGCAGAGAACTGTACGGCATATCCATATGCCTGACCCTCACCAATAACAAACATCTTCTTTGCATTGAAGTATCTAATAGTGTTCTCGCAAATAGCAGTAACGAGTTTTGCAGGAGAAATGGTCATATGAGCGGGTAAATGGACGTCTACTACACCATACCCTTTATTAACAGCCCATTCGACATAGTCTGCGGCTGGATTGGCAACAATGGAATCCTCTGGGGATATTCTGCCTGTTATCGGGTCTTTATGAGCCCAGATCAGCGAAGGCTGCCTAAAAAACACTGCGACATTTTCCTGGTGGTATATATTGGGAGTCGCAGTTATCAACGCATTCAGTTGAGGTGCTCTCAGAAGTGGCAATGGTGCAAATCCGAGCTTTGTTGCCATTTCATTATGTTCAAAACTATTGACAACATCCAAAAGAGTATTCAACTTTGTAGGACCGTGATATTTCTCGCCATTTTCCTCGGAATCACTCTTCACTTCATCAGTGGCATCAGTCATTTCCTTGTCCTCGTCCTTTACAGACTGAGTTTCAGCACTTTCATCCTTTCCTTCTTTATCTTTATCAACATCCTCCTTCGACTCGCTGCCTTTACCTTTATCATCTGTCTCCATCTTATCATCTCCAAACTCTGTTTCTGCCTTGGCCTGTTCAGCAAGCTGCTGCTGCTTCTTCTGGTATGCCAACACTTCTGGCTCGAATTTGATAGTAGGCGGGCCCATGCACTTCCAGTACTTAGACTGGATCCCTTGTACCTCATCAAACACTTCCAAGGCCTCGTTACTAGGAAGCGAGTTCTTTATTCTTCCAGGAGGATCTCCAAGCAACGTTTTGGTGATAGCCAGAGCAGACTTGGAAATGGCGTCCAAATTGTAGCCACCCTCTAAAGTTACCACAACGTTGCCTTCAGCAAGGCCCATGAGCATGGAAAGCATGTGCTGGTACCCCTCCGGAGTGACGTGACATCCTCCAATAGGGTCTTCCTCTGCAGCATCGAAGCCAGCACTGACAATGACCAGATCAGGGTCAAACTCATAAGCAATTGGCATAATAATTCTATGAAAGGCTGAAATATAATCTCCATCGCCCATGCCAGCTACTTTCCAAGGAATGTTCACTGAGTATCCGGCGCCTTTACCGGTACCTACCACATCAGCACCGCCAAATTTCGTACCTGGATAGAACTTACCATCCTCGTAGCGATGAGTACTGATATACAAAACTCTATCATCTTCTAAAAAGCACTGTTGAGTACCGTTACCATGGTGCACATCCCAGTCGTAGATAAGGATCTTCTTTACCTTATCCGGGTACTGCTGTAAAATGACCTCCGAGGCGATGGAAACGTTTGCAAACAAACAGAACCCAGCCGGGGCATTCGGGCCCGCATGATGACCTGGAGGTCTAACCACAGCCAAAGCGTTCTTAACTTTGCTTTCAACAACAATTTTACAGGCCTCGATGACACTGCCTGCACTGAGCCTTGCGGCTGTGTAGCTGTCGTTGTTCAAATAGATGGAATCAGAGTTATCGGTCCAGTACTTCAAGGTCTGCAGGTCAAATGCGGTAGAGCTTTTCAAAAACTCGACCATTTCAGGCGTGTGTTTCAAACGCAGCTCCTCTTCGGTGGCCATGCGGGAAGGAATTTTATGCATCAAATCACCAAGCTCAGAGCGTCCTTGAAGGGTCTCATCCTCAATCAGACCAGCCTCAGCAATAGCTCTGTATATCCTAAACGTTCGCCTGGGGTCTTCGGGGTGTGGATCAACGTACGAAATCGGTTCGGCAATAGGGCAAGAATGGTACCGCATTCGCACATCGTACGCAATGCCGGTCTTTTTACCGTAAAATTTGAGAGCTGGAAACCTTTTAGGAATGAGAATTGCATGCTCTAATTCAGCATCGGTAACATCCTGCGCACTTTCCTGCACGGCGTCCTTCATTGGATCCGCATCGTACCTGAACTGCTGTGGTGGTGGCTGGGAATTTAGACTTTGTTGTTGTTGCTGCTGTTGCTGTTGCTGTTGCTGCTGCTGCTGCTGTTGTTGTTGTTGATCAATTTGCGGAACCTGGTTGTTCAAATGCGTTTGGACTGGTTGGTATTCAGCATGCATCGGCATATTTGTTACTGTATTCGCGGGTGTTGGTACACTTATAGCTGATGTAGAAACAGATGGTATGCTATGAGCGTCTGTAGACTCGGGTACAGTTTGGTTAGTTTCACCTGACGTGCGGCCAGCTTGGGGATCTGCCATTCAGGGTAAGCGAAAGAACTGTGCTGACCTCAGAGGTACATAATGTACAAAATGTGCATAATGTGCATAATTCAGCTAAGTTAAAGCACCTACGGTATACAAAAATAAATTAATAAAAAAAATAGAAGCAGAGTCTATAATAATTACAATTACCGTACTGATAGTTATGAACTGAAAACTTAAGACTTGGGATCTAGTAAACAGAGTCCAAACTGTGGAGGATCTCATGCGATCTTTAATTATTGATCTCGATTTCTTAAGAAGAGGAAAGATAAACTAGAACTAGAATTTGAACTAGAACTTGAAATAAAAATAAAACTAGAATTTGAATTTGAACTAGAACTTAAACGAGAACAGGAAACGATATCTATTCTTGTTTAGTGGTTCGTTTAGGATAGAAAACAACCGATAAAAAATTTAGGTATTTTTGGACGGTTTTGTTTTTTGTTCCATTTTATATTTTAAACCGTTTGGATTCTCAATTTTGAAATCTAAAATATAGGGATCTAAGCAACAATCTGATGGATTTACTAACTTATCGTTGAACAAAATACGAGCTCAGCTACTCTACACTTATGTTTCCATTTAAATGAAATTTGTTTAATTTTGTTCTGTTTTATTTTATTTTTGAACTAAATAAAATTTGCAATTTATCCGATTTAATCTAATTCAAAATAATTCCAGGTAAAAGTTCTACCTGAGCTGAAAGAGAGAGAGAGAGAGCCCTTGGACGGCGTGTTTAAAATGTCTTAAAATAGCTTTAGCTTTTTAGCTGTCCGCTACAGTGCGTAATTTAGGGTTAATTAACCGTTAGTACGGGCAGGTTTGTCGCCTGCACAGCAAGTTTCTGATTATTGATGGATGAATATCGAATTGATAGACCTGTTTCGAAACTTCTAAACAGTTTAAATGAACTATAAATAAGCACTAAATTTAGTTTACAAGATTTGATGGATCCGATCTATACCTGGTGGCTTAAACTTATTGGTTATAAAACAGTCGCCTAAAATTATGATAATAATAAAGTGAATTTGATTGTAAAAAAAAATAAATACGTTCTGCTCTATAATATCGCATCGCATTCCTGTTACACCAAGTAACTTGTGCTTGCCTCGTTATGGTCTTATCTACTACTTGCTTATGAACGATACTACCCATGACAACTTTATTCATTCATTTACTTATCTATAATCGATTTTTTAAAAGAACTAATATAAAATGGACTGAAAATTTTAATTTTTGAAACTCAAATTTCCATCATCAACAATGTTTTGCGAATCGGTTTATTAGCAATAGAAAACCGTATATACTGATTCATCTTGCTGAATCTGAGTCAATTTAGTTCAGCTTAGCTTAGTTTTATCTACTACTGGGAACTAGATTTCGATGTTAGGTGTATCTCGGTAAATTAAGAACAACTTGTGGTTTGTTTACTATGAAACCTTAACCTCGTACGCATAAGGGTAAGGCTGCCACAGAGTAGCTGATTCGAGTTTCATGTGTAAGGAAATAGTATGAAAAGCATTACCTCGGTATTAATATATATAACAATTGAAAAGTTCGCAATACAGTTTACAATAATTCAGGTCAATATAATCAAAGGACTGAATATGTTTCGAGTGCTTTCTTAAGAACGTGAGTGCAATTCAACGCAATTGCTGTACAAAGCTGTTTAAAATCAGTTAATTAGAATAAAAATATAGAAGCTCTAGTCCTTGTGGGTGTAGAGTTACTTTCGAAGTAAGTGTTAGCAAATAGGTAACCGCCTTTATCTACCATACTATCATTTGACATCCCTTAACCCCCATATAATTTGATGAGATTCTATCATATTTTATTTCATTTGATTTTATTTTATTTAACTAAATTTACTGGTTTAAAGCCTCATGGCAGAGGTCTCAAATAGGGAACCTGTTCAAAGTCTTAGTCTGGGAGACTTGCTAAATGAATCCTGTTTCGTAAGCTGACGCTTTAGCGTTATCTCCATTCGGTTGTGAAACACCATCTTAGCACGGCATCCTGCGGTATAGACTCGCTTAAATAAATAGTTTTAGCAAGACCTAACGATGTTTGACTCTGCTAAATTCAATATTTCTATAAGCATTGAGCGTATATCGCGCTTTCCGTACACATCCGGTATGCTACTAGTAAGATGGAACGCAGGCGACTCTCCGAGACCTAACACACACGGCCACACCCGAAAAGAGGAGGTTTTGCTCACTGAAGCCAATTTCAACTACCACACGAAATTCCAGAAACGCATTGGTCTGAGATCCAGCTCACGATTGCTGAGATCGTGCAACTGCAGATTCGACGTCATTTGGGAGCCGATTGGCGGAAAAGAGGTGAATGTAGGAACTCTTAACATAGATCTGTCTCAATTTGCTGAGATACGCCCGAAAAAGCGGCGTTTATCCATCCACAAGAAACACATGGACGAGTATGTTCCTAAAGACGAGGCGGAGGTGTGCAACAAATCGATTTCGTATTTGCTGAAATCTCAAACAAACAGTTTGTTAACAGTGAAAATCAACCTTGAGTACCTTTCCGGAAACGAAGACTACGAGATTCCTGAGTTCACAGCCCCAGCCATCCAGGGACCACAGCTCAATTTCGACTCATCCACGTTCAGCATGGACCGCGAAGCGAAGATCAGCAAAGGCGTTAATGACTTGAGAGACACTGTTGCTGACTGCTTGCTGAAATCGGGCACCAATTCGCAGATGCAAGACACCAGGTGGTACGATTTAGACAATTTACTTACAGGAAAGAATACGCGGCTTGTTCCGCAGAGTGTGTTTGAAGATTTCAGAGAGAAAGGCATAGAATTACCTAGCTACGACGAGGAGGACCACGAGTTAGGAACACCGTACACTGAGACCGAGATCCGCGAAAGTTTTGTTAGCTGGAAAATCACTTAGTTTGATTTCATTCATGAAATAAATAAATAGACAAACAGCTAAATAATATTTATATGTATACTATGACCATTTGAACAGATATGAACAGATATGAACAGTTTTGAACGAATTTGAACGAATTTGAACGAATTTGAACAATCTTGAACAATCTTTAACAAATATGAACAATTTTAAATCCTTTGAATGTTCACCCACATTGGTTTATATATTACAATATTAACATAAAAATTACAATGACCATGTGTTCGACAATTTTTTTTTTATTTTGGTTTTGGCAAATGTCAAACTGCGCAGTTTAATCTTACACGCTACAAACCGGCGTGCTGCCGCACTTTTCCCGCACGCTTACCTACAGCCCAGATCCAACCCTGCCGGTCCACACCTTACCCTATCCATATTCATTGGCAAGTTAGCAATTACCGTTAATTGCTGGGTCATGGCAGAGTAATGAAGGACGACACACCTCCAGTAAACAATCTCAGCCTTCATCAAGAACATATACATGAGAATTCAACGTCCAGTTCTCCTCACGCGCGCGAAGCTGCGCGCACGGGCTCGCCGGCGGCTCTGCGCGGTCCCGCGATTCCAGACATCAAAGTCGAGTGCGATCCATCGGAAACGGCCGCAACGCACACGCAGCACCAGAATTCTGTCTCTAGGTCAGCTGGAAGCTCTGCATCTTTAGCTAATTTGAGTACGCACAAGAGCGGCAGAATGAGTTCGCCGATGGGCTCAATGCTTGAGCTGAAACGCTTCTTTGGCAAAGGCCGCAAGAAGATCGAGCACGGTGTGGCACATGGAGAACGCAGACCGCATGTAGAACCAGCACATCAGGCACATCAAGTCCAGCAAGCTCATCCAGCACATTCGGCACATGTAACGCCAGTGACGTCTCACAAGAAAGAAGCTGAACGTGCTGAGCGTGCTGAAAGGCCCACAATAAAGAAACACCACTCGTTAGGCAGCCTTTTCGGACTGCATAAACACAACAAGAAACACGAGCACCCGCATGCAGCTAATGTTACCGCCGGCGGTCTGCAGCACTCGGTAGCGCGCGATTTCGGGGACATGGAACACCCCGTCGTGCTCGGGAAACCGCCGAAAGACCTCGATCCGAACTTTGTGGTGCATGGTCCTGACTACGAGGCCGACTGGGACCCGTTCCATGTGTTCGGACTGGAGCCGAACTCTGAAAGAATGCCGTTCCTGGAATCCGGGATCACGAAGTACGGGCAGATCGGCCGCGATATGGGAAGTGGAGCCGGTGGCAGCGTGCGCATGATGGAGCGACCTTCAGACCACAAAGTCTTTGCTGTTAAGGAGTTCAGAAAACGCAGGCCGAACGAGAGTATGCAGAAGTACGCCAAGACAATGACCGCGGAGTACGCCCTGGGCGCTGCTTTGCACCACAAAAACTTGATTGAGACGATTGATCTCATTAAGGAGGGCGACAAGTACTACGAGGTTATGGAGTTCGGAGAGCACGATTTCTTCGAGCTTGTGATGTCTGGAGAGCTCTCTACGCCGCAGATCAATTCTGCGTTCAAGCAGATCATGGACGGCGTCTCGTATTTGCACTCAATGGGTGTAGCACACCGCGACATTAAGCTGGACAACTGCGTCGTTGACGGAAACGGAGTGGTGAAACTGATCGATTTCGGCTCGGCTGTCATTTTCAGGTATCCGGCTTCGCCAAAGATCCATCTTGCTCGCGGAATTCTAGGCTCTGATCCGTATCTCGCTCCCGAGGTGTTCGAGCGGCGTCCGTACCAACCGCAGTGTGCGGATATCTGGTCCTGCGGAATTATATACTGCTGTGAGTACCTAAGGAGGTTCCCATGGAAGCTGCCTAAGTCCGAGGACGCTAGTTACCGAAAGTTCGCAGAGAATCCTGCTAATTTGGACGGCGAGCACCCGCACCAGGACAACTCCAGGAAGATTACCGGTCCCTGGCGCGTTCTGCGTCTGCTTCCACGCGACTCTAGGCCTATTATTGGGCACATCCTCACTATAGACGTTGCTAAGCGTGCTACTCTAGAAGATATCTACGCTGACCCGTGGTTCAAAAGCATTGAGATTATTTCGGTGCTTCCGGACAAGAAATCCAAATCAAATGAGAAAGATAAGGACCAAGAGAAAGAGAATTCCAGCGCTGCTTCGACTCACCAACAAAGCCTTAGTCCTAACTTAAGCCAAAGCCAAAACCAAAGCCAAAGTCCAAGTCCTAGCCAAAGTCAAAGTCCTAGTCATACTTCTAGTCATACTTCTAGTCAAAACTAAATCTAAATCTAAAGCTAAAGCTAAATCTAGCACTGTTATCCCATGCATTAGCAACTACTTTTCACATCAGTACAACTCCATGGCCTGTAACCAGACACCTTTTTATCCAACTTTAATTTAATTTTAATTTTTAATTTTTAATTCTATTTTGATTTTATTTTATTTCATTCTGGTTTATTTGATTTGATTTGATTTTATTTGGTTTTATTTGGTTTCATTTGATTTAGTTTAGTTTGGAGGTGAATGCATGGTAATATTATTGTTGTTTTCTAAAAGAAATATAAAAAAATAAAAAAATAAATAGAGCACACCCCTTTCCTTTCTTTTTATAAAGCACCAGGTGCGCAATTGTACAGTCGCGAGATCGATTCACCGTTACGAATACGGCGGATCGCTTCAGCGAACAGGACTGAAATGTCAACAACATGCAGCCTGCTGCCAAGCACCGCTTGGTGCGCGTCCTGCGGCACCGAGTTTGTTGTCACTATGAAATCAATCGCACTGTCTCGTACTTTATACACAGTGTCCCCGCTGAACACACCGTGCGTGCAGATAGCATAGACTTGCACCGCACCGTGGTCTTTCAGAAGTTTCGCGGCACGGATCAGCGTTGCACCGGTGTCCACCATATCATCAATCAGCACAGCTACACGGTCGTTCACATCTCCAACAAGAATCGTAGCGCTGTTACGTCTGTCTTGGTGGATCAACGCGAAACGTGTGTGCAGCTGGTCAGCTACCGTTGTTGCACGCTTCGCACCACCAGCATCAGGACTCACAATTACTGCTGAGTGATAGGTCGGCAGCATTGTTTTTATATACTCAATTAAAAGAGGTCTGAACAGCAAATTGTCGAAAGGCACGTCAAAGAATCCCTGGAACTGCGGATCGTGCAGATCCATTGTAATAACATGGTCTGCACCAGCAGTGGCCAGCAATGATGCGACTATAGGTCCGTTCTGTGCAACCCAGCTGCGGTGGCCGGTGTTGTACTCGGGATTCAGCAGCGATGTGGCTCTTAGAGGCTCTGATGATGGGTTTTCGAACGGTGGAGGAACGAATTGCAGCAAAGATTGCGCTCGGCCGTTGTACAACTGCTTCTCTTTCTTGGAAAACGATTTCACAGGAGGATTTCGCACGTCTTCGCCGAATGTAGACGCTTTACGCGGGCTTGCAGTGCCGCTGGAACTGGGGCCGTTGCCATTGAATCCGTTGAATCCGTTGAACCCGTTGGAACCGTTGGAACCATTGGAACCATTAGGTCCATTAGTGCCGACTGAACCGATGGAACCGATGGAACCATTGCCTGCATGGCCTGTGTTATGAGGTCCAATAGAACCAACAGAACCGTCATAACGAGACCTTACATTCCTCTCGTTTGTAGCGTAGTTCTGAACAGTTGCAGCGTCACTTTGACGGCTATAGGGGAAGATCGGCAGCACAACAGTTATGGATTTGGCAGAAGCAGTTTTAAGTGCAGAAAGCATGATCAGCAGCTCCATTAGTTGGCCGTTAACGTGGTCGTAGCTGCTCTGGATAACGAAAACGTCTCTGTCTCTAACAGTTTCCTTGACAGTGATCGACGTTTCCCCGTTGCTGAAGTCTTTGATATCTACAGGCGTAGCATCAATGTCCAGCGTTCGGCATATTCTTGCAAGCAGATCCGGGTGCGACCGACCTCCTAGAATGACGCAGTCCGTCATTTTTATTCTGGCACTGTCGGTTTGACCCTCCCTGGCAGAGGATCCTGCTTTCAATGCTGTGATCATTGATTTATTTATTTATGATTTTATGAATTTATTTTAATTAAACTTAGCTTAACAGCTTGCCTCAGATTTGTCTATATACGTATCGTGTAATCAGCAAAAAAAAATCACCTCTTTGGTTAGTTAGCTTCATATACAGCTTTAGATCCAAGCAGTGCTGCTCACCTCAGCTCTCACCTCAGCTCAGTATGTGAACCTATAGAATCAATTCCATTTGCAAAAGTAATTGAATATAGAAATAGAACTTGAATTTGAAATAGAATTTGAATTTGAAATAGAATTTTCTTAGGTTCATCTCGGTTAAGCTAGTTAATTTAATTAGTTCAGTTGAATACTATTCGGTCTGGTGATACAAACTTAAATCTTCCGGTCGTAGCTGTACATCCAATCCGTAGTTTACAATTAACAAGTTTGTTGTTTCGAATTAAAACGTTTACAACATGAAGATTCGACAACTGCTTTTTTTCTGCCCAAGGACTAAGAAGATGTTCCTATACGTAGTCGTATACTTTCATTTTAAAATCTTTCTAAATTTTCTAAACTTTATTAAATTGCATTATTTAGTCTAGGATTTTCTTTTCAGTTTCTATTTTAGAATAGTTCACTCTACTTGTCCGTGTTTATGAGCACTGAGGATTAAGTCCCATGCTGCCTTGTGGATGTACATACAAATTAAGTGCCATATACCGCTGCACATGGACCAGACATAATTTAGAAAACATTTATTCTTTTTAGTAACCCATAAATATATTAAAACTTTAAACTTAGAAATTTAAATCTAGTTTATAGAAACAGTATTTTCGTATACTGGGACCCGTATGCTGAAAACTCCCAATCAGTCATTTGGTCTTCAGAACGGTCTCTATTTTCGTTTGGATGTCGGTTATGCATGACCGTATACGTTTTCCGAGGCCCGTGATGACACCGCGGTATTTCCGCTATGCAATAATCAATGTAGGGCCGAGATAGGTAAAAAAAGAAAAATGTTGTTAATTCAGGATTAAATGTACGATATGCACCCACCCTGAAAATCCGCTGACGTTTTCAGTATAGTTAAGCGTGCTCATATTTTTTATTTCCAAAATTCTAAACTTATGAATTCTATTTATTTTCCCTATTCATACAAGGCTGTTTAATCAAATTAATTAAAGTGCATTTTTCGCGTCTTAAAAATTTTTCTACTTTTAGAATTTTTATTTAGGATTTTAGGATTTTTAATTTTTGATTTATCAGATTTTCGAATCAAGATTTTAGATTTCTAAATTTTTTATAATAATTTTTAGGATCGCCATTTTTGATTTTTAATATTTCATTTTCGATTTTTCACTTTTGAAAGATTTTTAATTTTTTTCGATTAGATTAAATCTATATTCTATTTCCGTTCTGTGGTTTTGTTCTAGCAAGATTTTCTCAATCATCTGATGAGTAAAAACTTCTACACAAATTGCTTAGAAAGCCAGTACCATCTGTGAGGTACGCGACTAATGATGCGATTCTTTGAGTGTAAAATCTTGTGTTATATACATGCAATCATTTACTGTTCGACATTTCACCGTTAAATTTTGGTCTGATGCGCAAAAAAGGCACATAGCTGCGGCAGTAGGGGTAAGGGGACGCGTGTGCTGATAACGTGGGTTACATGACACTTCAAAGCGAGTATAGTTGTTGTTCAATTAAGAAGTACTGTGATATTCTAAAATTTTTGTATCGCTTTTAAATAAAGACAGGTAATAAATAAAGTTGAAATATCTTCTAACACACATATATAGCGCTCACAATGCTATATTCGAGTAGTTGTCGGAAGACCACTGCAATCCATCGGTAGAAAACATTGACGCTCGTTTTTGTCGTTCACGTGGCGAGACAATAATCAGAGTTACACGTGTAAAGTGTATGGTAGATAAGCTAGTAATTCAGTGTACAGAACTTACCAAAACCTTATATATTCTGAATGGACTTATAAAAATGGCATCCTAAAAGCCAGGGAAAACCGTTAAGAAAAGAACGATTGTATGACCCAACTCGCCTTGTGGTTTTCTACTCACGCCCATGCGAGGGTTAGGTGAGCTTTATTGCCAGATCCTGACAGTAATAGTGGGATGGATCAAAGGAGCGAAATACGTGTAATAGTGACACGGGTCATTGTGATAAACTGCTAAGTTTTACTTTAAAAAATTATAATTTCCCATAGATATTCTATACAAATCAATTAAAAAATTGGGACAGTTTCTAATTCATTGACTTTTTCTCCTTGCTACCGCCGAGTGTGGAAGTAGATCATCGGTGAAATTTCTTAACGAGATTAGATAAAAGAACTTACACGTACATATCAATCACAACGTTGTGCAGTTTCGGAACTGAATACTAGAATAGGGCAAGGGGACATACTGTGATGCGCGGTCGTTGGTAGTCAACGGTACTACTGGTAGAGGAGCTTTACTTTGTTAAAACTTTAGCATATAAACAAAATATTAAGTACTAAATTGAAGCAATTGTCAAAAATTCAAAACATTATAGTTATCTCGTTATTTTGTTCAACATGACTGTTTTGCATCACGCCACGTAACAACTTAGTTCTGAACGCATGGGTTGTGGACTTTGTGCCAGGTGTATGCATACGGCAAAAATAAATAAGTGTAGCACGAGACTTAAAAATGTATAAAAGGTGGAGATCCACCCAAAGAGTATGTTTCTCTCCAGACACCTTAGTGTTCCTAAAGTATTTTCAAGAATGTCTTCTACTATGAAAGCCGCTGTCGTCACCCAATTCGGTAAGCCGTTGGAGGTTAAGCAGATTCCCATCCCCAAGCCTGGTCCTAAAGAGATTCTCGTCAGAATCGCTTACACTGGTATCTGCGGTACTGATCACCACGCCTGGAAGGGTGACTGGCCCGTTAAGCCCACTCTCCCCTTCACCCCCGGTCACGAGGGTGTCGGCCGTATTGTTGAGGCTGGTGCTGAGGTTCAGCACGTCAAGGTTGGCGACCTCGTCGGTATTCCTTGGTTGTACAGCGCTTGCGGTGACTGCGAGTACTGCTACTCTGGTTGGGAGACTCTTTGCTCCGAGCAGAAGAACGCTGGTTACAGCGTCAACGGTACTCTTGCTGAGTACTGCATCGCTAACCCTGACTACGTTGCTCGTGTCCCTGAGGGTGTTGATCTTCCTCACGTCGCTCCTGTCCTCTGTGCCGGTCTTACCGTCTACAAGGGTCTTAAGGTCACCGACGCTAAGGCTGGTAACTGGGTTTTGATCTCCGGTCTCGGTGGTCTCGGCCAGCTTGGTATCCAGTTCGCCAAGGCTATGGGCTTCAACGTCATCGGTGTTGATATCGATGACCAGAAGGTCGAGCACGCTAAGAGACTTGGTGCTACTTACGCTTACAACGCCATCAAGACTGACGTTGCCAAGACTATCCAGGACACTGTTGGTGGTGTTCACGGCTGCATTGTCACCGCTGTCTCCAACGTTGCTTTCAGCCAGGCTCTCGGTGCTGTCCGCCGTCGTGGTACCATGTCTCTCATTGGTCTTCCCTCTGGTGACTTCCCCCTTGATATCATCTCTACTGTTATGAAGGGTATTACCATCCGTGGTTCCATTGTCGGTACCCGTATGGATATGATTGAGGCCCTTGGCTTCTTCGAGCGTGGCCAGATCCACAACGACATCGAGATCGATGAGCTTGACAACGTTAACGCTGTCATGACCCTCATGGACCAGGGCAAGCTCCCCGGCCGTGTTGTCTTCGACCTCTCTAAATAAGCATTTCATATTGAATTGTAAATAGTAGGTTTAACAAACGTAAACCTTCAAAAATTATAAATTAATTAATGAATTCGTATGAATCTTTTTTCTTTAGAACTATGATACTTTTTTGTCTTTTTCGATTTTAATCGAGTTTTTGATTTAGTCTCTTTTTCTGCATTCTTCTATATTTTGATGCTGTCAAAATCTATCTTATTTATCGCTAATGTATATGTTACATGTATTAATTATTTTTAGATCAATCAAAAGCGGTTTTTTGAACCGTTTTTCGCTATTGCCGACGATATGTGGTATGTATAATCTGCACATTCTTACCTTAGCACCGATGCAATTTGATCGTTTTATTCAAGATCGTCTAACTTTACGGCTTCCTTTCGAAACATGTATGTAGGGTACAGGGTATGATGTTCTGAACATGTGCTCCAGCTGCGCTCCTTGCGCAAGCTCTGATTTAGTGAATTACATCATCTTTCTAACGAAGTATTAGGTAAATCTAATACCAATGCTAGTATCTATCGATAACTGCTTTCAGGATAGCACATACCATTTAACAGTTTTTTAGATAATCCAATTCTTGTTAACAGCTTTTTATTATACTTTTTGGTTAAGTTTATCACCCGCGTTATTAGATTCCTACATCAATTTTGATCATAAAAGTGGGTATTTCCCAATCTGTAACATACTTGGAGTACATGCCAGCGTTACCAACCCTCAACTGTAGGATGACATATACATCCTTTTTGGTCATTTGGGATAATGGTGGGCCACATTGCGACTAAAAGCTCGTAATATAGTATATTCCTCTGTTAGCAGAGCTGATTGCTTTCGATTGAACTTGTGCGAAAGGCTCACATATGGGTATTTTCGTTGCCTAGTTTATAATATGTAATTTGTTTATGCACAAGTTCATTTTGTTTACAAAATTTAGTGCGTGTTTACCAGACTGTTTTATTACAATATGTTATAGGGGGAGGAGGGTCTCGCGTATTCTCTTCCAAAAAAAACGCATACGTTTAGCCACAAGTTACTAAAGATACTAGAAATCAACAATTTACTGTACATAGTCAAAAATTTTAATATTAAAATACTCAAATCTCATTATTGTAGTTAGTTTAGCTGCGATAAACTCCATAAAGTCGACTCACACTATATTTATAGACATATCCGACACGGACTATAGAGCGCATGCCATTACAAATCCGTCCGTGCAGCTTAGTCTTTTTTTTATTTATTTCACGCGACTTGAATGCAAAGAACGTTGTCTCACAATCAATTGAATCATAACAACTGAGAATTGGATTATTTACGCAACTATAGTTTTCACTTTTGACACGTTACCCAACAAAGCCAGGCTGCTCAGTTATACCGTATTAAATGCATAGGATAAAGACTTCCTCGCCGCAGAAACCAGCGGGAAGACTCTCAGGTACTGTCTCGCGTATCTCAAAAATTCTGAAACACGGGCAAAATAAAGTCCCTAACGACCACTCTACCAGCAGTCTTACCAGCCCATTTGAGAACCTTGAAGGCAAGACCAAGCATGGCTCTCAAAAGTCTGCAAAACATTTTGAGCTTGATGCTTCTGTAACACTAGCCAGTACCAGTTTAGACTCACTTCCATCCTCTGATGGAGAGGATTATGAAGACACGAAAGTGTCAGACGCGACACTCACCGATTCTATTGATTCGTTACACATTAGGAAAACTAGTGACAGTAGATCACATAGAGCAGCACCATCACCACCAATCGACTCTATATTAGAATTCAGAAGCAGATATGCGGATTCTAACTTAACTAGTAGTAGCTTGAACCGAGATTCATGCGCAATAAGCAGCCCAATACCTTCGGACAGTCTCTCTGACACTAATACCCTAGATGTGAGCACAGATATCAGATCTAAAAATAAAAAGGAACGCGAGGTAGGAATGAACGGTATCAAGACACCAAAGCCAGAAGATCGAGAGTCTGGTTCTCTTGATTCCTCTGATAAGCACATATGGGCGTATAACGAAGAAAATGAAATAAGTACGCCATCGACTAGATTACAAAAGATGATCGGCACATTAGAACCATTACGGACAATTGACGAAACAAATAATAATAATACCAGTAATGAGCACGAAACTTTTGTATTCAACGATGAAGAAAGACAACCATGGTCGCCCAAAGCACAAAGTAGTCCGAAAGGCGAACAACGCAATTCAGCTTTAATATCTCCACTATTAAGGAGACCATGTCTATATGCAAACTCTGTAAGACCAACAGAAGAGTATATAAACAACGTCGAGAGCGATGCAAGTATTTCAATTTTGAAGAACCGGAATATCAAGATGTTGGAGGAGTTACGCTACCTTCGAGCTAGGATAGAGTACCTAGAGGCTCGTGAAATATTCTATAATGATTCGAGAAAAAAGATTTCCGGATTACCACGAGTTCTGCCATTTGGTAGTTCTAATATTTATTAACTCATCACAGTTACAGAGTCCTCGATTGAGAGGTCCAGCATATTGCTGCTGATGCTAATTGTAATACTAAGGCTAGATCTAGATCTACAGCTAGTAATTATTTCTAATTCCTTCCATTGCATTATATTACAGTGCTACATGTCGTATTAATTAATTCATCAATTAATTAACTAGCCAACCGATCAACCAATCAGTTAAGTTGGTTCGTATAAGAAAGCTTGATCGTTTACTTGCTTCGTTTACGAGGTCCGATTGTGATTCTGTATTTGCATTTGATTCCATTTTGAATCTAATTCTGCATTTGAATTTTAGATTCAAATTTGAATCTGTATTTTCTGTTAATTATTTATTTTAGCGATATTTATTCATCCATCCATTGAACTGTATAACATCTAATAGTGAGCTAATTAACTGAAACCCTGTGCTACTATGGTTTTGGGTAAAGCATAGAAGGAGGTTCTATATCAGCACAGTCATAGAAAACGGTGCATACACTCTCACATGCTTCAAACGCGACACATGTGTAAACCGAAACCGCCATATCAAACGTGTTTGTTACGTTTGGGGAATGGGGAACAGGGGAGCAGTGAATAGTGAATAGTGAACAATGAACAGACAAGCTAGACGGTATCACTTGTACAGTTACCATAGCATCTACTATGTTTCGTGAGTTAGTGTTCAAATTTTGTCGTTAAATATATTCTAAATATTCTTATAACAATGTGATTAGTTACATTTAACAGTCCAAGTATTTAGATTAAGGAGAGTGATATACTCACAGCCTCAAAGTTATATTAAGTCTATGTATGTCGGCCCCACTACTATCAAACTACATCTGTGGCTTTTTATCAGAATGTCGTTAGCGAAAAGGGCGCTTAGCTCTGTCCCAGTTGAGCCAGCTAGCAGAGTAAGTTTAAACCTACAGCAACAAATGTCAACCAGGAGATAGAAATTAAAAATTATTCGTCAGCGAAATATATACCCTCCTAGTTGGGAGTTTACCCAGAACCTAACAGCTTAAAGATGGTATATGGTTAAGTCTAATTCGATTGGTTTAGGTAAAAAGAAGGGTCCGTTCCAAGCAGAACAAGCTAATAGTGTCAAACCATGAACACAAATTACACTAAATGGTTCCGTAGGTGGATTCCCACTGGTGCGAATCTTGAGATATTCAGATTTGCGGTATATATAACCGCTCCTATTTGCTTAATGCTTTATGTTGGCAATAATACCCACGACAAGCTTAATATAGAGGATTTCTGGCCAGACCCCAATAGACTTAACCAGATTCCCAAAGACAGAGACGAATTGAAGAGAGAAATTGAACGCATGAAGAGGGATAGAGAGGAGAGACGCAAACTGCGAGAGTCCAGCAAAGAACAGTCCAACTAAGCAACCTAAGTGAATAAAACTTTCACTTCATGAAAAAAAAAGATTACACATTTGTTTTTAACGTAAATTAAACTATTTATTTGTATCCATACAATAATATCACATTTTGAAAGTATTACATGTAACTGTTTCTTGATGATCTTTATACACTGGTTCTAAATGCTGAGCATGGCGAATAATATGTAATCATCATGTCGACATCAGGAGATAGCGCTCCACAGCAGCAGTCGGCTTCCTCAGAGTGGTCGCTTCTCACTAGGCTAAGAAAATCAAGTCACCCAGTTGCAGGATTATCGTATATCCTGTTGCGTGTAGCCCCCCTAGTTGTATACGTGTTCGGATCCTGGTTTGTCTCTAATAATGTACTTATTTTTATAGTTGTGTCCTTGTTGCTGGCCGCTGATTTTTGGAATGTTAAAAATATCAGTGGAAGATTGCTTGTAGGATTGAGATGGTGGAATGAAACTGCCACTGATGGAACATCGGTATGGGTTTTTGAAACTGCTGACCCTCAACGATATATCAACCCTGTAGATTCCAGGATTTTCTGGGTTCTTTTGTATGCCGTTCCTGCAGTTTGGGGACTATTTGGCTTTATTTCTATTCTCAAACTTAACATATTGTGGTTCATCGCAGTGCTGTTAGCACTGGTATTATCACTCACAAACACTTTTGCATTTTCGAGATGTGATAAATTTGCTAAAGCCAATAATATCATCGGATCTGTCTCGTCGAGCATATTCTCAAGACTCTTCTCTGCTGTTGGTGGAAGGTTCTTTAAGTAAAATAAAACTAATATCAAGATAGTCAAGATAATCAAGATAATCATGTCAAATCATGTCTAATCGATGCTAATCTATTACATTGTTGCAATTGCTTTAGTTTTTAACTTTATTTTTGATTCTGAATTTTTTAAGGTTCTTCTTTGTACAGTGGTGTTTGTGGTTCTATAGATAATACAAACTTTAGAATTTGTCTTCTAAAATAGCGATGTCCTGAGCATCTCGAGTGTCTTTTTTATTTTTATTTATTATGCCTTTGATCTCTGCAAGTAGTTTATCATTCTCAGATTCTTTACATTGCTCAATCAGCGGAATAACGTCATGCCATTTCCAGTTATGTAGCTTGGAAGCTGATCTTAGCAGGGCTACTGCTTCATCTAAGTTACCTATAACTGTTAATAAATCAATCAAACTTTTGGCGAACTTAAAATCCAGTCTGTTGCGCTCAGCCTGCGTCATACTTCTAAATGAAGCGGATTTCCGCCATTCTCCTCTCTCTGTCCACACTTCTTTGCCGAAGGCAACATCTTTAAACTTTATAGCAGCATTTAGAGCTACCATATAGATATAATGATCCCTAGGAATTGTGAATGTTGTGATACCGTTAGTCTTATCCGAGCTTGTATACCTGCTGTATACGTTCTTGAAATCTTCAATAGATCCTAATTTAATCACCGTTTTCAGTAGATTTATAAGTGTTGTTGATTTGCCATACATCGCGGAACCCATGTTGGTAACGCTAAGCTTTTCTGGACTTATTTCAGAAAAATATTTGAAAACAGCTAGACTTTCTGCCAATACCAGCTCTGCATTCAATTGTGTGGTTGGAAGAAAGGGTATCATATTTGTCGAGGTTTTGCTGTCGTCAGATATCAAAAAACGTCTAATGCCCTGGCCTGCCATTGTATGCATACTCAAATTAGTAGCAGGGTTCTTAGGCTCCCATTTCCAATAACTGGTAAACAAGCAGTTCAATACAAAGTTGTCAATCGCATACGACGAAATCTCAGATATGCGTTTAACCAAACCTCTTGCAAGCAGTAATTCACCTGAGGAGCCACAAAGATACATCAATGCACGACAGGTCTCATTGTTCAAAACATATCCACGATTCAATGCCTCGGAGAATAGATTCCAGGCTGTGGTATGTGTTTTAGGATCTCGTGCACAGGCGTAAACCAACATATTATACGTATTTTCATCCGCTTCTACGGGTTTTGGCTGTTTTGACTGCATTTCTTCGAACAAGTCAAGTGCTCTATTCACATTATATTTCGCAGCTGCCAAGATCATACTGTTATAAAGTCTTGTATCAGGCTGGGTTTGCAAAGACATGTACTTCATATTACTGAAAACGCTCTCTGCTTCTGAGAATCGTTGGTTCTGAATGAATGATTGCACAAGAGTGGTATAAATTTGCAAATTTGGTTTCAAGTTTCGGGCCTCCATCTTCTCTATAACATCGGAGATAGCTTCCGGAGAGGCATGTGTGCGGAATCTTGCTTTGGCCAAATGTGAATATGAAAATAAAGTTGGACTTTCACAAGTACTTAAAATCGCGTTGACCTGTTCGGGGTCCCTTAATTGAGCATATGCAGCCATAAAATTATCCTTGATATATTGTGACCTGTGCGATTCAGGTATCATTGTTTCCAGCTTTACAATATGCCTAGCTTTTTCGTTAAGTGGTATGGCGTGAACAAACTGTTCAATATCAGCAACAGGTATACTGGAATCAAATTTGTCGATTTCGTGGACTGCTAGGAGCCATGTTGGTGTTCGAGTATCACTGCGTGTAAGTGCGTCTGATTTAGAGCTTAACAAACCCATTACTGACTGAGGCAAAATTTTATTTTTCTGTGAGTCTGAAATCTGTGTCTTTATGCCGTTTTCTATTTGTTTTATTTTAACTGGAGTAAGATTCATTGTTGCCTGAACGGAATCAATTTGAGCCGTGGTGGCTTCTCCTGATAGCTGGAGAGAATCCTTCTGAGCCAGCCATTTTAGTTTATCCTTCTCTCTATTATCTTTAATGATTTGTTTCAACTCTTTAGCCTTTTCTTTAATCTTTCTTTGATTTTCTGTAAGTAATCTTAGCTCTTCTTTAAGTTGTTTATCTTGGAATTGTGAGCGAACTTTGGAATTCTTTTTTAAAGTCGATGCACATGATATTCCTAGTCTTCTACTGAAGCAAGAGTTGCGCAGCATTAATTTACTAGCAGCACACTTGCAAAACCGAAACTTTTCACCAAGATTTGTGGAAGTAAACAACTGCAGGCTTTGTAAAGTGTAGCAGTATAATGTGTCTGCGGATCCCAGCTTACCCATGCTTAGCTATAAATCTGGTCTAAGCTTAGGGTAAATCAGATCCGTTCTTGTACGCATTATCGTTTTAAGACAGTCCGTACAAACAGAATGTGTACAAGTAATCACGCACTATGAATTTGAACAGCAATAAAACTCACTAAGAAGATATAAATCTAATCAGTTCTAATTTTAAGAATAGGAAATTGTTCAATACGCGTAACTTTTGTGTCTTTAGGATCATCGGTTCTTATATAACAGTTGGAACCACAAGGACACACCCAGGGAGTGACCGGTTAGACATTTTAAGTACCTACATCTTATCAATGGCTATCATTCCCATTTTTCTTATATGAGCTTGAAAACCAATATCTTGTTTAAGTTTATTTAGTGTTCTCCACTTTATAAAGTCAATTGGTATTGTAGATATGCCAGGATAATTAGGCACACAGAAAGCTACTGAGATTTTGAGCGATATAACAAAGTCGTAACGGAAGTCGTATATGCGAACATGTGCCCTCAAAGCATATGAAGTTATTAATTAAAAAAACACACATAAAGTAGGCCCTTTGACCAAGTCCAGCAGGTTCTCCTAAATCTCCTGTTGATATTTATTCGGTACAGAAAGTTCCTCAACACCTCATTCGTGTAGTATATTTATGACTAGCCAGGATAAAGACTGTATATATTGAGTAGCCAATTGATACCAATTGCTATGATTTAAGAAATAATTATTTCCACGCATATACCCCTTGTATAAAGAACACCTAATGCATACCAGTAAATTTACACATAAGATCTATCACAAATGGAATGAGTATGGAAATGTATTTCCTCAATTGGCATGTGCGTAATAGAAGTGAAAGTTTTAATAAATTAAGAAAAATTATCAATTGCAGTTCATTAATCTATAAGCTATTTGATTAAAGCATATACTCTTTGCTAAGATCTATTAGCACTAGAAGGGGGGTTCCTTGGAGTTGATTTAGCTGGTTTGATTATGTTCTTATCTAAGTTTGACTACATTTCATATAACATATGGCTCTACATACGTGAAGTTAAGTTAACGTTCTTATATCATGAGGATCGATGGATTTAGCATGCATGTGTTATATATGTGCTCTGCAACGTTATTAAAATTTCGACAATATACGCGTAGACTATACTGTAGAACATTTATCACTGCATAATTTGCGCACTGCAACTTCATCATGCATGTAAAATCCATTATATAGTATTTAGAGCTGAGACTAGGTTAATACCTTTAAGTATGTAAATATTTATGTACCAATAGAATGAAATTTACAAGCTTTGTTCGTTCATTGCTTAAACAGTGGCGCTATTGACACATTGTCAAGGTATGTGTTCTTCACCTTAAATTTCATAGCAAAATGTCGAATAGATGATAGTCGTAATTTAATAATTTAATCAAATCATAATGCTATTATTGGGTCCGTATAGTGGCTTGGATTGGCAAGCAGCAGTTGCGTGATTAAATAAGCGTGCAGATTGCAGTTAATTAATTGAACATGGAAATTCGCTTGTCTAAAATAAACCTCTAACCTTGAGTTTGAGTGAGAACTGATGTCACTCCAAAAGGCAATTTTTTCGTTTTGGCCATTGTTAAGTAATACTACAGAAGTATATATGATATATTTCACAAAATACAAAATATTTATCACAATATTTAAAGTATATTACGATCCTTTTATTGTTAAAAAGCCATATAGTTTGACATTTCAAGACAGGTAGCTTCTGTGATGCTAAAAATACAAATCTATTTATAGATTTATGTGAACGAGCATGGTTAAGGGGAGATGGTTCAGTTACAGACACAACGCAGCTACACAGTGGGTAACTGCCATACATATGAGATTTAAGCTTATTATGATTGTTAAAGATTGTTCATTAAAGCATAATCCACCTTTGAACAAAGAAGGCATCAATCCCTTCCAACCATGTATAATTCTAAATTAGTTTCGCTAATGAATACATATTTGCACAACCCTACCAATAGATAGTAACAAATCTTCTCCATTGTTTAGTGCGTTCTCCTTTAGGAGTACATAGTTACAGCAACGTGCTATCTTTTTGCTTTACACGTTTTATCAACTTAACAAGTAATTTTAGAATTTTCATGTTAACAATAAATTTAAGTTCGTGTTTAGCGTGTTTACGCTTCGTGATAGCAGTGACGCGAGCATGCACGACGTGTTCGGATTATAAACACATGCAGACACACTCTAAAATTTATCATGAGAACAATCTAGTAAATAAAGAAACACATTATTTGTTCATAAAAACATATCTAAACGCCATAAATATCCAATATTTGATAATATATGCAAGAAAAAGTTCTTTAGGAATCATATTTTATGAAAATTTTTACTTCTTTGACCAGGTGTGTCACATTTACGAGCGTCTCCCACGATGACGTGAATAACTAATTAGGGTAAGGTGGTGCAGGCAATTTGGTGCTGGGATATGCAAGTTAGCCCTTATTATAATTTTACGTTTTGGTGACCAGCTATCAGTTAAACATAACCTTCAGTGTTTGCGACCTGATAACCTCCCGACACAGAGTCAATAACAATTGCTCGCTATAGGATCGGAGGAGAGGTGCTGTAATTACTTATTGAAGGCGAACGTTTACTGAAAGCCTAACTAACGGAAACACTGATTGTTTAAAGGCCATAGACTCAACTGCACGAACTCCGTGATATAGCAACAGGCCAAATCAGTTCTACAAAAAAAAAAGGAACTAGTTCCAAAATATCAACTAGAAAAGAATAATTTTCTTGAAGAAATTATCTTTATAAAATCATAAAAAAAATAAAACGGAATGGCCACCAACTATTCCTCATACTCAACTCAATTCACCCATGCATACTACTATCCTCAACCAACAGTTGTGTATAGCTCTAATAATGCCTATCCACAACCAGTTCCACAACAAGTGCCACAGCAGGTAATTACCGATGATGCTAATAGCAGGTTTTCTATTGCTAGACCAGCAAGTGCAAATTCGAATTCTGCTCCAAATACACCAAATATTGGTGCTGCTCAACCTGCTTCTGCTGGTGCTTTAGCGACTCCGAATCTTGGCTCGAGAAAAAGAGTTTTCTCTGAGCCGAGACTTACTGCACAGCCTGCTCGTTATAGACGTACCATGAACAAGACCGGTGCAAACGCCACCCCTAATCAAACAACACAGGCAGAATTCGCTGGCATTAATCAGGGTCCGCTACCTACAGGATCGAATTCGAGTATACCATATTCTCCAATGCCCATTTCTGGATTCCAGAATGCACCGGCGTTGTCTAGCTCGTCGAGCTTACCTCTTGGTATTCAACCATACCCTTCCTATGGATATTCTAGTTACCAAGGGACACAAAGAATCCAAGGTAAGCATGCTGTTAACATGAGCACTAGTTCATTACCCTCGCTAAATCCCCAGCCTTTGAATATTCCTACTCAAAGTCACCCTCCCCAGTCCCCACGTGGTCACAGATACAGTAAAAGTTACAGTTATGCAAACAATCACAATAACTCGCAAAATCAAAATCAAAGTCAAAGTCAAAAAAAGAATCATCATAACCGCCGTCGATATAATAACAGCGTCAGCAGCGTGGACACAAGCACAGACAGTGATTCACTTACTACACAGACCTCGTTGAGCTCTGAATCCTCTTTACAATCAGATGATGAGCACCGGACTACACCTTTAAAACGCCAACCTGAACCGAAACTTACAACATTAGCAGAAAAGGAGAAGGAAGTCAAAACCAAAGCAGTAGAGAATCCACCTAATGAGACTGCAGTTCAGAATAAATCATCCCAATTCCCTCGAAAGGAGAAGGAAGTTAAACTTAGTTTGGTAGATAGCAATAACAAGGACAATGGGGTTCAATTGAAATTGTCCAATACAACTTCAGACAAGGAGATCAAAGTTCAAGTAGTCAAAAATTCTTCTTCCGGTAGTGACGTGAAAATGAGAAAAATTAGGAACGTTGAAATCCCCAACGATATTGAGGTTACAATTGAAAAGGAGGATTCTCCTACCATGATTTTGCCATCTGAGCTTAGAAGAAGATCCTATGTTCTGCCACCAGCAAAGAAGCCGCCTACGTTTCACATCAAACAGCCGAGTTCTGTTGAGAACTCTTCAAATCAGACCATTCGCCCAGTAACGCAAGCTCCACAAGATAATAAAGTCCAGAGAGCGCCAAGGACTAAGAGGGTCCGAAAAGCTCAGCAAGAATCAGTAGCTGGGCAGGAAACAAACCCGATGGGTCAAATAGTTCCAACTGCTGTTTCTACTCAAAATACTGAGCCGCCTGCTCCCAAACATTCTCTTAAGGCCGCAGAGCCTATGGTTTTTACACCGCCTGCAGTTAACGTAGCCCCTTCAGCCCCTGTTACCCCTGCTATTCCTACACCAACTGTAGAGACATCACTTTCTATCACTCAACCCACTGTAGTTTCTCAGAGTGCCCTTATAGCCCCTGTTGCTAAGAGTCTTAGTACTCTTATGGTTGAGGAAAAAGTTGAATCTCGAATCAGAAAGGTTGCGAAACCTTCAGTACCGGAGAGCTCACCTGAGAATAAGGTTGATACAGATATGGTTGAATTAGAGATTGGATTAAAGGAAAGCATTCAATTACAGGAATGTCTGGAAGCCGCTGAACTTTTAGGAGTAGAACCGCAAATGCTAAACTCCAGTTTGGTAAATAAAGAAGTTCAGTCAGTAGATGAGAGTGAAGTCGAGAAAGCCACGGTTTCTGCGTCTAACAACAAGGACACTATCAGAGCCGTTAAGCCCAATTCAACCGACGATAAAAATACTGAAGATGACGATTATATTGGAACATATAATTTGTCGACAGTAGAGCGTGTAGAGTTTACCAGACCTGGTACCCCTATTAATCAATTGACCTCGGCTCCGTCTGGTAGACCACTACCTATTCCCTGCGCAGTACCACTTACACCAGAGAATAATAAGAATGCTGGGACGGAAACTAGTTCGTCTGCTTCATCTTCGCCATCGAATAGCTCATCTCTACAACCGGTAGCTATCACAACGACTTCTACTAGTCGACCTTTGGTTGAGCGTTCTCCGAAGCGTAACGCAGCCCCTCCAGTAATTGATTATATGCAGCAACGTTCGAATGCATTCACGAAACGTCCTTTGCCCCCCGTCAGTGATTCGAACAGATCAGCTTCGGACTCAATTGCTAATGCTAGCACGGATAACTCCAATGGTAAACCTCGCAAAGGTTTGTTTGGTAAAAAGTTAATGCGTGCTTTCTCAAAGAAGACAGATGATAATTTGGATGATGGCTCCTCTATTAGATCGTCTACTTCTACAATGTCTACTCTCTCCACCAGATCAGTGAGATCTATTAGATCCATTAAACACGGTGCACAAAACACTTTCACTAATATATCTGTTCCTAGTTTTTTGGGTCTAAGGAGAAAGAGTGCTACAGATCTTGATAATTCGCAAACCAACAACACTGCAGTTTCTCCTGAACCAAGGCCAAGGCAGGACCACGCTGCAATTGCTAGAAAGAGAGTATCCGCTGGTGCCAATATGAATAGAACTAGCGTTGCTGCTGTGTACCCCGAGGAGGCTTTGCAGAAGTTGTCTTTAGTTGCTGATCCGTTTGATATTCCTGCCTCTGCTAACGCTTCAGAGGTTATTATTCAAAACGACAAGGAGTGCAGTAGCGATGACAACGAGGGCGTTATTAAACTTAGCGCTGGTGATATTTTCCCAGGTGGTCTCAACGCAGATAATATAAATACTATCGTGAGCTCTGTGGAGCGTACAGGAAGCTTCGAACGGAATCCTAGCATCTCCCGCAAACAGTCACTAAGTCGTAAAAGAAGTGTGAAGTCAGTCAGACCGTTTAATGCCACCAGTCATGAGCCCATTATGACTGTCAGAAAATTAAAAAGTTGTATGAAGTCAAGCAATGGAACCAGAGGCAGAGAACGTTCTATTCAATTTGCGGAACAGATCTTGGTATACAAGACCCACGACGCTTTGGATTATGACAGAACGCCGGGCAAAGTGACCTGCGACAATTTGAAGGAACCAGGAATGGTGCAAAGGATACGTGAAGAGCTTAATGTAGTGAAGTTGACCATGCCTGTTCACCCTAATAGCCAGAAGTACACACAATTCTTTTACTAAGGTTTCCAAGGTCTGTTTTTATAATTCTATTATTTCCGCATTATTTGTATCGTTCTAATTAACATAATATAAGTTATATATTCGTATTGTTTTCTCGTGAATCGATTTTTATTTTATCTGTACGATACCTACTTCAAATGAAATACAGCCACCATTTGGATCGAGGTATGCATCTCAAAAAATTCTTCACTATTTGAAAGACAGAGTACAGAGTATGATTTATTCTGATCAACTGTAATTCGTAGGTTAGAATAAATGCAATGGGGCTCAGGATAACTAGACATACGAAAAAGGTATATACTATTTGGTAAATACTGCTAAAAGAACTTTTTTTTCACATTGTACATTAGATGTTGAAGCTAAGTTATACGTTTGTTCGATGTGAAACATATAAACTATTTAAGCTTTCATGAGGAAATCAAGATTTATTATTAATCATGCTACCTGGATATGTTGTACCAGGACAGTTAATTGTTGCTAGCACAGACGCAAATTATAGTAAATACATAAATGGCTATGGTACTGCAATAGAGGAGAGAGGTTTAGTTGCATCTTTGGTCGGAAAGTTAAACCTAGTCCAAGATGCTGCATCGGGAAAGGAAAAAGAGAAATATGTAGTACAAGTGCATAACTCAGTAAAAAATCCCTATGGTGAAATACCAAATAAGGAAACTGGAAACTCTAAACGCAATACCTCAATGATTCCTCAAGTTGGAGATGTGGTTTACGCTAGAGTTCAGAGGTTAGGTCCATCTCAAGTTAATCTAGATATAATCGCCGTGGAAAACAGAGGAAATATCACATCAGATACTGATGTTGGCGTAAATGCCAGTAGTTTAGGCTCTATACATCCATCAGTTGGTGTTAACGATAAAACAAATGAACTTGGTATGGGTTACGGTGGTGTTATCCGTATTCAGGATATCCGAGCAACAGAAAGAGAAAAGGTTAAAGTTAACTCAATGTTTTCTCCTGGAGATTTAGTCCGTGCGGTAGTACTATCTTTAGGTGATGGCAACAAATTTTATTTATCTACCGTCCGCAACGATTTAGGTGTGGTTTTTGCACGCGACCCTGTCACGGGTGTGCAGCTCGTACCATTAGATTGGCAAATGATGGCAAACCCAATTACGGGCGCAACTAGCTTCAGAAAGTGTGCTAATCCATTCGTGTAAATATATATATAGAATTTCATACCTTACCTTCTAAATAAAACAACACTATGTGTATCCTGACTGACCTGAAGTCTACGAAACAATATCGGCTTCCTCCAACTTTACATACCCGTAAATGCTTCAAGAATAATGAAGTTTCTAAACCTTTATTCTCTCAAGCCGATCACTGGCCTGTTATTGACTCAATAGAAACCAGTGATTATGGCTGTGACCTGAAGAAAGAATGGAAGAGCATCAGCAACATTAAATTAAACGTTTATGGATATGAGTTAAGGGATGGAAACCTTGAAATAGGTAGAGCCGATTTGCTTCTCTACTCTTCTACGACCAATAAACCAGTAATACTAGGACATGCAGTTGCACAACTTGCTGAAAGAAACGAACAGCTTTCAACTGATGTGCGGGTTCTTGCGCATACATTATTCTTGAATCAACTAATGTATGGATTTTTATATACGGACAACGACTTATTATTTATTGAGGTCAAAGACACTGTCAAAATTTCTAAAACTGTAGAATGGGCAAATTTCGTTAACGCATTCGGTCTTATCAAACCGCACATTGAAGACAATATTAGAGAAAGTTGTGCCAATGAGGAAGATGAAGACGACCTTATCAAAAATTATAAAGCAATAGACGCCGTTGGTGAAATGATAGAGGATCCAGACGTGGTTCCATTGAGTTCATTCGAGAAAGGCTCAGTAGGCAGGTTGCGTTGGTGGTTGGCTCACAAGGTTAATAGAAGACAGTACGTCTTAAAATTTGAGAAAAATAATACTTTAAAAGGAAAAGTAGTCACAGATGTAGAGAAAGATGCTTGCTTCTTCATCTCAGATACAGAGAAAGACGTCAGAAAATCCGCTTCTATGATCCAATATCTTAACCTGTACAATGCAACCTGTTGCCCTGAATTACTTGTATACGCCCATATCTTGCAACATGACTTCCATGTTGTGGCACTATCTCCATTCAATCGTATTGACTTGTGTAATCTTAACGAAGCTATGACTGCTTCAATGCATCAAGCCTTGTCTGAGTTACACAATTTTGGGGTTATGTTGGGTGAATTCAATTTGAATAACTTTGCTGTTAATCATACAAACAACATCATCATCACAGATTTCTCTAAAGCTCGGCTTTGTAGCCGGGTGCCAGATGTGGCTAAGGCTGAAGAACACGAGTTACTTGACTTTCTTATCAAGCAATAGAGCGACTATATATCCTCTCTCGGTTTTTGACATTCACTTGTTGAAGCATTTTTTTTTATTTTGCAGAGTACTAATTATATTAGTTTTGGATCATTATATTTACACATTATAATTAAATCATCATTTTTTGGGGTTCAGCTTCATCCAAGTTCCACCACATATACAGTAACGGTGGAATATATACAACCAATGCATTATTGGCTTTTGGTGTTTCTCAAGAGTTAGCATACCACATCTACTACAACACTTAACTTCTTGCGATGTCAAGAGCATTTTCTTTTGTAAACCATCAACGACGTAGCGCTTGTCATCTAGTTCCAGCCAGCTAGTATCATAAAAATAGAACCGTGGAAGATCCATAGTAGAAAACATATGACGTTGAGCAGCTGCTAGAATTGGGCCGATTAAAGGTTGATAAAATCCTGGAACGACAGCATATCGAATAATATCTGCTTGCATTGTACGTTTTGTCAATGTATCTAGCTTTTGGCTTCTATTGAGCAAAGTTTTAACACCTTCATCTATTTCAACAAGGAGTTTTTCGAATGCGTCGAATGGGAATGGAGCAGACTGAAGCTGGGAGACAAGTTGGCGAAGGATTTGAGCAGCGGCAAATCCATTACTTAGTACCAATTTACCACGTAACTGTGCTTCCAGCTGAGCGGAGTCAGTTTCCGAGTATTTTTGTTTCGCTGTTGCTACTAGACTGTTGTTCAGCCGAGCTTCTGCCTCAGCGATACTTTTCGCAGATGCAGTCAGCGTTCTAATACCGCGAAGAATATAACGCAATAAGTATCTTGATATTCCAGACATCAGAAGAGATAAATATATATTAGGTTGGGCAAATTTGGCAGACTGCTGAGTATCAGTGGAGCCCATCTCACCGTCTGTATTGCTTTCATTTAGATCAAAAATTTCTTGGCACAGGCGTATAACTAAATCAGTAAACCATTTGATTGGCCCCAACATTGAAGAAATGTAGAATTGGTGGGACAGAACTTCACTACGAAGCTGTTCTGTAGCCTCAGTTTTCTGCCTCTGTGAGATTTTCTTCAGGGTCCATGTCAAACCAAATGCACACGATTGCAGATGCAATATAGTAAGTGCTACCTTGCACCCTGGTCCACGCTTCCAATCAGCCTTGGTACCAAGAACCACAAGGAATGAAAGCCATCTTTGGGGCGGTGATGGTATAACTACTAGTCTATCAACATTCTGCTGGTCCTCAGGGGCAGACAGGTTAACATTTAGCATACGCTGTGACTCAGAAGACATTATTTGGAAGAGCTGCTTGCATTTTCGGCCTTTAACAATGGTATCGCTATACAATTCCTTCCAAGCGGTACACAACACATCATCACACTGCTCAGAGTTCAAAACTGTGCATGAGTACGCACTTGAGAATGTTCTACCAAGTAATGATATCTGCTCATCTGATATCTGATTCTTTAAAGGTGCACTCAATTTACTCCTTAAGATTTTTAGGGATCCTGTCTTGTCTAATGTAGCCGCACAAAATCCAAATGGAGAAAACATGAGATACTTACTATCTTTAATCTCTTGCGGATTAAATTCCAGACCAGCTTTGTCGAATTGAAGTATGTTACTGCCAGGATAAAGAGGTTCCGTTCCAACTCTTCCAGAGTTGTATACAGTTATCAGGACAAATTTAGACTTAAAGTAGAATCTCACATCATTATCAGGATCTGCGGCTGAATTATCAAAAGCTTGGTCTAGATCATTAGCTATTTGACTCTCAGTCTCAATAGCAGCGTTTTCTTTCTTAACACCTTGTTGTTCTAATTTAATGGCACTTCTTTCTCGACGTATATCAAGAGTCCAGACAACGTGAGGCTCAGGTAGTACTGGTTGGGTAATTGTAAATAGCTCCAGGAAAGATGCATCTAAATTCTCTATTGACGATTTCAAAACAAGATTCATGACTTTCCCGCGTTTGCAAGTGAGTTTGATCTCAATTTCAGGCCTGCTGTTCTGAGTTGCATCACTTTCCTTTGGCTGTTCTTTACAAAAAGCAATGATATTTGCCAAATCAATGCTAGGTAGTTCTGCACCGCAGATAGGAAATACTTGCACATTACACTGGTAAGTGCTTTTCTTCTCTTTGGTGTTAGAAGGATCTACGGAAGATCCACTAGATGAATTCTTGTTATTGTCTTGAATCCATTTTATTCGCACTTCGTAGGCTCGCAAAATGTTGTCTGTGGTCACTAGAAGCATTATTAACGACGTGTTGGAATATTGAACGAATTCGCACGCAATAACATTCGCACTGCAGTCACTGCATGGTATTTTTAGATCCTTTTCAGTATACTCATGACCTTGCTGTTGAACGAGCACACGAAGCATGCCATTTATATTTACCGCGAGTAGCACATTTCGTGTTTTCATGGGATGAAACGGTCCCTTGGCCGGAAGCTGCTCCCAGGATTTAGATGCTGTTAATGAGGATGCAGTACTAGCGTCAACACTTCTATTTGGAACTAAAATTTTCTTGTCCAGGCTAAGCCAATGAACGCCTACAACCGCATCAACTTCCTCTAACCGTTTTGAAGAGTCGGTGACAGTCTGTCCACTCACCAGAACAGATGGCTCACGTACAGATAAAAGACCTATAATATGTATTTTTCCAGCTGTATCTGTGACCAGCAAATCAAAGTTTGTGGGTGACCAGCTGAGACATGCGGGGCTAACCTCTGGCGCTAACGGAACCCGCACGGGCGAGGCATAGTCCCAGTTCTCGCCGTTTTCACAAGCAAGCCAGGTAACACGTACCTCATGGTCCCGGTTTATGAACGCTAGGAGTCCACTACGCGACCATGCAATCCGCCGGCGCAGCATACAGGTACTTTTCTGGATCTGCTACAATGAATTTCCCAAGCGGGTACATAATACTGTTAAAATTTATTTTACTTGATACTGCCAGCCATTAAGTGAAATTGCAGTTTAAACCAGGAGTAGAGGAGAGAGACACAACAACAATAACAACAAGAATAAGAATAACAATAAGAATTACAATAAAAATTAAAATTACAATAAAAATAAATGCTAGAATGAAAATTACAATTAGAATGAAAATAACATGATGCATAATAAAAGAATGCTGATGTAGTAGACATATCACATATATCCGCAGAAGAGTATTATTAGACTAATTTGACTGACCATTTACTAATTCTGGCATATTTTCCATTCTCAATCTTTCATCTTTTTCCCTTTTCGGCTTATTTTTGAATCATGTTTTCATAGAATAAATACTAAAAGAGAATCCCTTACTCCTTCAGAGATCTCATGTGAAATCATTGCTTCCTGGAATTTTAAACAACATGGATAAAGAAACTACTGAATTCTTCTTTAATTAACTACGTACTAACTCTATGCGCGTTGTAATAGCTGAATAGTTATAACCGAGGTATAAATACAAATAGAAAATATCCAATATTATTGAGAACCACTTTTATAAACATCTTACATCTCTATATATAGCACCACCCTACTTCTAAATACTCAAAATGCCTCTCTTCTCATTAATCAATACAGTGTGTAATCATAGATTTAGCCCAATCCGGAATAACTAAGTTTACTTTGCTGCAGGAGTAGCCGACCTCAACGTTTTCTTATAATTATTTGTTTACTCAGTAAATCAAGTAACCAGTAATATCTAAACTAAGACTGAACCCCGACCTATAGCCATAATTAGAACTATACCTATACCTAGAACTAGAACTATACCTATATGACCAACACTAATAAACAGAATCCTTCATTACAAAATGATTCTTCGTTTCAGTCTGTTTAATTCCGTTTCAGCGTTTTATTATGTATACCTGCAGAACTAAATTAAACTGAAATTAGAAAAACCGGTTAGCTCTTAAAGACTTTTTTCCCCAAGACCAGGGTCCTTTTTTTCTACTTGTAGATAAGTATTACTTTAAACGGTCTATCTATAGGGAGACTGAACATAGCACAACCGACAATCTGAAATGAGAGCAGGAATCTAAAAAGGCGCACATAACTGTGGAATTACGCTGTCTTAAGAGATTTTTCTTCCGGCGAATTATACAATTGAACGCGTTAAACGCACAGCAGATCGTTTCAGATGTGTCACGCCGAACGCGTTTCAACGCGATTATTTAGATTTTTACGTCATCCTTTTTTGCAATGGGACATACTCACGTCTAGGGTCTATCCACTTTTAGGCATATAATGCTAAATGAACAAAAACAATCAATAAAACAGCCGTCAAAGCTATCGAAAGTACATAAAAAGCGTCTACAAAAAGGCCTACCACTGCCTAAGCAGCGGCCTGTGCAGCTTCTCACCCTTGAGGAACTTGCCAAGAAGCTGGAAACTGGTCGCAAAATTGGGGCGGCGCAACGTCTACTCAACAAGAAGCGAAAGGTCTTACGAAAGATCCCTGGTGGACGTCGTAGTGCATTTAAAGCTTTCAGAGCTCGAAATATTTTACAGATTAACATTGTTAGACTGTTCGACGGGCATATTCCATCAAAGCTGCTTAAGCAGGACGAGCCACCCGAGGACGTTGGCTACGAATGGGGGTTCATGATGCATGTAGAGCATGGAAATGAAAGCGAGGAATATACAAACGGCGATATAATTCTACTCTCCGAAACAGCGGAGGAAAAGGCCCAAGAAGCTAGTCCTCTCTATAAAACATTCAAAACATACGCTGAGCACCGTGACTTCTACGACTCTTTGAACTACGAAGTGCAACGAGTGTATACTGATGGTAGTCACTTTAAATCATCTCAAAGCAGTGGCTACGCAGTGTACTGGGGAGACCAGGATCCTCGTAACTCATACGGCCCTGTACCAAATAAAGGCATTATGTCCTCGGCTAAGGCTGAGGAATACGCTTTGTTGATCGCTCTTTTACAAATAAAAGGAGAAAATAGTCCAAACAAAAGGTACGAGGTCTACAGTGATGCATTGTGGGTGATTCAGGATGTTGCAAGTTGGTACCGCAGATGGTCACAGCCAGACTGTCCTGTTGGATGGAAGTCACCAATAACAGCACAAAATTCACATCGGGAGATTCTCAGAGTGGCTGCTGGTCTATTGTGGGATCTAAGGTTTCGTGGTGTGCCTGTTTCAATATACCATGTCCGGAGCCATACTGGTGTTCCAGGCAATGAGAAGGCTGATTTGCTGGCAAAGCTTGGTGCTACCAGTAACCAAACGATCGGTGCAGTACCTTTACTTCTGAAAAAAGAATAATATTACCAAAGATGCATTCGTTTATGATGCAAAACGCTGGGTTGTGGGGTTTCTTCAGAATTTTTTTTCGAATTAATTTGATCAATCCCAAACCGGTCTTTTTAAAACAAAAGCAAATATTTATTAAAGGTACTGTATGGCTCTGTGCTCTGTATTTCTGTACCGCGTTAAAGATGTTTGGGTTTATACCAGAAACACAGCATAGAGTGGCAGGGTTGGGTTTCAGTGTTGATTTGTATTTGTAACTTGACCAGCCATCTGCACTGCGTATAAAGTTTCGGCCCCGGCAGATCAGCATTAGTTTCGCATGAACGAAAACCGAATGCCCACGCTGTTCGAAATCCTTAACAGGTTTTCGAAACCTCCAGTGGACTTGTGGTCATTTTACATATTCCTCAAGGAACAGTACGGCGGTGTCGAATATCTCGAGTTTTGGATCGACTGTGCTGCCTACTCGGCAGTGTACCAGGAAATCATGGAAGGAGTGAAGTACAGACTAAGCCAAAGTGATATAAGTGAATTCAATGAGGAATCAAGGTTCCTGTCAAGAGACTCTTCGGTGCTCTTCGACATGCTCAATGAGTCGCCCGAAACGAAGCATACAGCGGCGTTTAACCCTTCGGTACTTGCTATGGCAGGTACTGCACCATCAGGTCCTGGATCTGGTGCAGGTTTGAGCGCTCCTATGGCCTCCACTCATCGTGATTCAGGAGTTTTCCTGGGTCCTTTAGAGGAGCTCCCTTTGGAGGATCCTTCACACCGTGCTGAATCAAGCCTTAACCTGAACCTGAATCTCGGGCTTTTCAGCGACGATGACGATAAACACATACAACAAAAACGGGACACTATTTATAGACTTTCAAACATGCTGAAAAAATTTGGCTCACCTAGGCAGTCCCTCATTCAAAACAAGAGTCAAGAATATATCGATGTTAATTCGCACTCTCGATCGAACTCTAATTCAAATTCAAATTCGCATTCTAACGCCCACAATAATACGCATGCTCATTCAAATTCTAACTCGAATTCAGATAAACGCGCAAGTAACTCTTCAAAGGATCAACGGTCCTCTAATTACGATTCGCAGTCGACAAGTCTGCCTCACTCGCCAGAGTCTGATGTAGACGACGAAACAAGAAGGTTTTTGTCGAATCCCACTAGTCCAGCTGCTGGTGTAACAACACCTTCTGGATTTGTTGCTGGACACCCCGGAGGCTTTCCCAGCCATTTAAGCGTTACTAGGAAAACCATGCACGAGTGTGTTAAACGTATCGTTGCAATGTACCTTACTCCTGGCGCAGAAAAAGAAATCGAACTACCAAGCTCTCAATATGGATGGTCAATTGCTGGAGAAATCCGTGAACTTATTGCTATCCCAGGAGGGTTAGACACTCCAGACATTTTCGAGAAAGCTACTACCTACGTATTCGAGGTTCTAGAAAGAGAAGCTCTACCAGCTTTCCTCGTTTCTCGTGCTCTGTCTAATATTCAACCCGTAAGTGCTACTTTGCGCTTAGTTTCAGGGTTGTTAGGGCTCTTTGCTGCTTTTTGGTTGAGTTTCACTGGAATTCTGCTAGACTGGAACTCTGCCACCAGGTGTTGGGTACTTTTGCCTTTCGTCCTAGGCTGGTACTTTACATGCACAGCTTTGTATCATATCGATCCTATCCTTTCATTTGCTGGATACGGCGAATGCGACGGTGGAGGGCTAATGCTTATCCAGGAGAGGTTCGTTTATGGACTCCTATTTAGAAGAGGAGTATTCGTACTAAGTGCTATTATACTACTTACTGCATGCTTTGCAGTTCTGTTTATATTCGTCCCAGGGCATAGACTGTATGTATAGTAACTAATGATTTATGATTTATTAATTTTTTTAATCTACATTTAATTCAAAAAATTCACATTATTATATTCATTATCTTTTACAATATTTGGTACACTCTATATATATATTCTTTTTTTAGTTTGATTTAACTCGTTTATTTGTTTACCTGTTTGTTTATCTGTCCAAATGATTTAATTAATAACTTGTACGATTTTGTGGCATATAGGGTCAGTAGTAATTTGTTTATTAAATTTTTTTGACGACCAACGCAGGCACGTTGATGACTTGTATATTATTAATCACGATGAAACACTCTTTCACAAGAAGCTATTTTTAATTCTATGTTGTAAATAGAGTCTACTGAAGCTATAGCCAGATTATCATAAACAAAACAAAACAAAACAAAATAACTGTTGAGTGCATTCGACAGAAAAACAATTATGATAAATCCCAGAGCAAGAACAAAAATGTAGAACCAAATATGAATAGTACATACAATAAGATAAAGAAATAAGACAGTTATAACAATTAGAATGAAAATTGAAAAAAAATTAATTATAAAAATTAAAACAACAAACTATGAGAATTAAGCTACTCCAAATTTTCATTGATTTATCTACTCAGACTGTGTGTATTCATGTGTATGTATGTCCATGAGTATCTTGAATTGATTTCCTTGGATAGCACGATTGTAAAATGTATGTGAAGAGTGAGACAGTCGCAGGAACAGTAGATACTCATCTTTTTGGATGAGTTTGATTTTGACGATCAAACTAATTTTGAGCAATTGTGTCGCTGTGAGACTGTATTCAGTTGTGTGATTCTTAGATGCCAGAGTGTGGAACAAGCGAGTGGCAACAGATGGAATGCACTTAGCATTTATTTGACCTCCTCATACTTTACTAGCTTCATCCGCTTAAAAGATCGAGGGTCTGCTGGGCGCTTTCTATTATCACTGCGATTTTCTACTTTGGGTTTTTCGGGGATTATCTCCCGCTTAGCATTCTGTTTTAGATTGCGTACTATTTTGATGGGTTCTGGTTTAGCCGGTTTGGCCGGTTTGGCCTGTTTTATGGGTTTGGTCGTTTTGGCCAATTTGGTCGTTTTAAGTTGCTTGGGGGGTGGTTTACTGACTGAGTCGTTTTCTTGCTTTCTAGAGCGTGGTTTTTGTTTCAAAGCAGGTCTTCCGTTTGTCGGGGAATGTGTGTTGATGGGTTGATGGTCGTTAGTGGTATTAGCGGTAGGTTTTGCGATCTCGAACTCGCATTTATATTCCGGGCGTATTGTATAGAGATCGCCGTCAGCAGTGCACACTTTATGCACTACAGCCTTAACTAGACTGTCAGATGCCTGTGCCTTGCGCTTTAGCGCCTCAATGGTATGAGGTTCAACTGATAGTAGATTAATGATTTTTGCCTCTGTGGGTTGGGTCAGATCGAGATTATTTTCATCCAATGCAAGTTTCAAAGGTGGGCCATGCTTCAGAGTGACTCTTTGCTTGACCTGGCCTTTATTACGCCATGTGTTAGGCTCGCCATTCTCAGGGAGATACACATCGAGTACGCCGGGTTCCTTGTAAATAGAACCTTGATATTCATACTCGCCGATTCTCAAAACGGAGAACTTGTCAGTGATGCTAAGAGTCAGGAAATGCGCATTGGAGTGACTAGATGCTTTATTACCCTGCGGTGACTCAATTGGGCTTTTGGCGGGGTTTATCAATTCTTCGGCTTCGGCACCTGGCGAGCCGTACGCAGCGAGCATCATCTGCATTGCATCAGAACTTAACTTAAGATATATTGGTGGATGGTCAGTGTCTACACTAGGCAGTAATTTGCTAGATTCTGGTAGTGATGTTTGCTTCGCACGTATTTTGAGCTCGTTCATGTAAGAAACTCAGTGTTGAGTCGGCAACGTGGGGCAGCCTTAGGTATATACTCAGCAAATAGGGTTCTATGCGTCAATATATCATAGCAGTATTAGATAAATGCAGCCGTCTATTTATACATATCACGTTCACTGAAACATTTCATGGTCATATAGTCAACATATCCTATTTTATTTATATATTTGCTTGAAACTTCTCGTACATTTATTATTCCTAGCTTAGACTTATGAAAATCTCGTTTGGATATTTCTCTTTTTTTCATTTTCCACTATCTATTTTTCAATTTTCAATTCCATGAGATGTGCGTAATTAAGAACGCAGCATTGACTGCAGCTTATACATACATACATACGGTGGACCTGAGACCCACACTCGTGTTGGCATGGAATTGCAGTCATTGAGGCTTATAATTAGAATTATAATTTTAACTTTTAATGAACACTATATTTAAACACTGAATTGAAATTAGAACCAGAATCGGAATGCATCAAGCAACTTGATGGAGATCAATGTTATAATCAGATCGGATAAGATCGGATCTGTCCGGTTTGAATTAGAATTGAGGTGACCGAAAACTACGTCATAAGCGAATTTTATTCGATCAGTAAATGAATCAAAATAAATATTATTTATAGATGGTTTTCTGCTTGTGGTTAAATTCAACCTAATAAAAGTTGCTAGAGGCGTTTGGCTTATGAAGTACGTATGCGTTTTGCTACTAGAGTGCCGGCTATAAAAGCTAAGTCTGGACGCAAGTTAGAGTTGTATTATCCAAGCCCTGTTAATACCACAACTGCCCCCTTTATTAAGAGGCACTCATTCTACATAAAACCCCATTCTTGCTCACTAGAACATACAAGAATATACAGAACAGATTCTACCACTAAAGGAGATATTTTCATGAAATAAAGAATATTCGACATAATTTTCATTCAATATCTTGTGCTAATTTTGTACTAGCTATTGTTTAGCGAATTCGTTATATATGCCTCTAAGGCAGGGGTTTTTGACAGGTTCAAACATTCAACATACATACATACCTAGCACTGTTGTGCTCAACTAATTTTTGTCTTATGTACAAGCCAACACATAATAGATATCTCGTTGAAAGTTCTAAGTATTCTCATAGACAATATTAGCAGGAATTGAATGCTCAATAATATATTTTCCATTGACAAGATCATTGCTATCGGCTTTCGCTAAACCCTCTTCAAATGTCGTAACAAGCCCGCTATCCAAATGCCTCTGCGCTATCCGCTTTCTAACGATATTAGGGTTCAACATAACACCCCATGTATCGTCGGCGTAAGTGCGGATCTGATCCCAAGGTTCATCATTTAAAAGAAGATAATTGCCTTCGAATAATATTAATCTTGTGTCTTTTTGAACCAATCCATCCAATACGGGATCCTTGATAGCATGACTGAAAGTAGGGTAGGGAATATCCTCGTCGGAGCACTTCAAAAGCCGTGCCATCTCCACCACTTTAGCCGCATCGAAGGTATAGGGAGCACCACGGAACTTATATGCATCATCACCGATCATACTAATTAATTGTTTCATAGGGTAATGGAATCCGTCCATTCCCACTACTTTAGTCTTGATACCCTTGGCATTGAGTGCACTGGCAACCTTGTTTACAATTGTTGTTTTGCCAGCTCCTGGAACACCATTTATCACAATCAAAACTCGTCCTTTTACCTTGCTGGTAATGGATTCGGCTCTGGAAACCAATTCAGACACACTTTCCGCCTGTAGAGACATTGTGATTACAAAGAATCTGCCTCTAGCATTTCCAAGGCAAGCACAAGCATCACTGCTACTGCTTTGACATAACTAATGTGCTCCTGAAATTCTAGATTCCATCCTTTATACAGATGTTGTAACTTTGTATTATGTAATCTCTTTGAATCAAATTAAGCTATCGTTAGCAACTACATTAGGATCTTATGACAAGAGTGTCATATTATTTTAGAGCTCTGTACGCGCAGTTTCGTATAGCAATTACTTAGATTATAGTTTAACGAAAAATAAGAAATATTAACTATCTGTTTTTGCAATTAATTCACGAATTTATCATTTCTGAACGAATTTCGTTACAAAAACTGAGTTGCCTGATTTTGGCCAGTGCTGTAGAAACGAAACTGACTTAGAACCATTCAAGCGTAGATGAAATATCAGACCTACAAAGAACAAATAGAAGTAGTACATGAATATCGACTGGTGTATTTACATATAAATGTATACCATATGAACTCTAGATGATTGGCTCTAAACACTCTAAAACCTTGTATTTAGATATGAATGCTAGATCATTCTGATACTATACTAAAGCACAAGGGTAATATTAATATAAATATATCTCAACTCATGAGTGTATTAAGTATAATATGATTATATTTTACTTACTTCCTTAGTTAGCGAAAGTAACAGTTAAGTTGACCTTAGGATCAATTCTGGAACTGGTGATCTGCAGAACGTCGGAAGGCAGAGAGCGGACAAGTATAATACGTTTGTGGATGCGCATCTCGTAAGTGTCCCAGGTCTTGGAACCCTCACCGTTAGGAGTTTTACGGGTAGTGATGCTAAGAACCTTAGTAGGCAAACGGACAGGGCCGCGAGGGTCATATTGCAACTGGCGGCAACGGGCCAAAATTTCGTCACAAACACGCTCAATACGCTGGGCAGAAGGGGAACTGAGGGTGAAACGCAGCTTCTTCAAATCCTGCGAAACATTTTGCTTATCCACCTTTTCACTCATTATCGACTGTGTGATATATTATGCTGAGAGCGAAGATACTTATTCTGCGTCACGTGTGTGTAAGGTGAATAACTGAAAGGCACCAAATCGATATCATTCTAATAAGCCCTGTGCCCTATGTGTCATCAAACTCAAAGGCTGTTACCTTAAAATAGCGTATGAATACCCACTATAAGAAATATAGATTACGCATCTATTTAAGCGCTGACGCACCTATTTCAGTAATGGTAGGAGACCAAAAAGTAAGAAACCAGTAAAGCAATGAATCAGGTATTTCAATCAGAGTAATTATTAACAAAAGTTATAGATATTTTAAAAAAAGTGCAATTGACAGTATTTGAATTATTTCTCACATTTGCTCGCTACTAGCTACATTTATTTCCATTTAATTCAAATTACCCTATGCGTATCAAGGTCCAACATGGTCCACATGCACTACCCTGAGTGATAACTGTGAGACATGATAATCTAACAGCAATTACCATTGAAAAAGACAATCATATTTATATTGATAAAACTTAAGTGACTTATGCTGAAATCTTTTTTATCTCTATCCTCAATTTACAACAAAGTTTAGATGCTATATTAATATTTTTGTTACTAATATACAATATATCAGTATCACGTGTAATCATTAATCCGCGTTATTACAAATCCATAAACCCGCGATTATGTTATGGGGGCATATGGATTAAATGTGAACTAGTAGGTGGGGTGCATTTAATTTAATTTAATTTTTTTTAAAAGTAAGCTTTGTGTCCATTCGAGTACACCTACTCTCGCTTGAACAAAACTTGAAAATCCAGAACTTCGGAACATCTTGAACATTTAGAAAGTCTCAAAAAGTTCGGAAGTTTGTAGTCTCTCAGGAAATCCCAGAGTATCTCATAAAATCTAGGAAATCCTAAAAAAAACTTCAGAAACCTCAGAAACCTCGCAAATTTCGGAAAAATCTCGTCTTCAAAAGTTCACTTTAACATGAGCAGAACTCCTCCACAGCAAACAACACCCGAACCCTCCGTTGGAGATGTGCCAACACTTTACGGTATGGGTGCGCCAATTGAAGAGCCAGAATCGCCACTGCAGCTAAGATCGCAGAAGCGTAAACAACAAAAATCAAACAACCCCAGCAATGGAGATAGTTCAAATAAAACTAACCATTCTTAAGCAGATGTTGCTAGTTAACTTGATCTGGTGTACTAAGTGTACATACTGTACTCAGTGTACTCAAAGAAAAGGATGTCCTTTTATTTTCTTTTTTTTTTACTCTTCCTCAGAGCTGGAGTCGCTGTCCATCGGTTCCTCTTCACTGCTTGAATCGGCATCTGCCACAGTAGCAGTTGATTCCACGCTCCCAATTGGTTGCGCAGCATCAGGGTTACCATTTGCCTGGTCGAACTCCTTAAGCTTGCTTTCTATCTCGGCAATCTTGCGATTGTGCTCCTCCTCGCTTAGGGGACGACTCTTCTTTTTCTTCTGACTATCGTCATCGCCCTGAGCAGCATGATGACTATCGTCTTTGTCTTTCCGGTCTAATACAGCATAAGAGTACAATCTGAGCAAGGTGGTTTGATCTAAACTGTCTACCTCCAACTCTATTTCGTCCTGGCCGTTGTTTCCTAAATCTGGCATGCTTTCCTGGATGATCGCCAGAACTGTCCGAATCTTCTTTTCCGGGAGTTTGTCAATTTTGTCCCGCAGTTCTCGCTTCATTTCATAAGTCATTTCGGTGGGCATCGCCTTAGACTGCGAAGCCGCACGGGAGTGTCCCGAGCTGGCTGTCGTAGTGTGCGATGGGGGACGTCTTCGAGCTGCAGCAGTGCGACGATGGCCACGCTTGTAGAACTCGGCAAGAGCGTCTTTCTTGAGCTTTTTGAGTTGTTTCCTGATCATTCGCAACTGCTCCTCTAGAACGTCGATTGCCGGGTTCACCATTCCGGCCTCGGCATATTCATCGTCCACGTCGCTCATGTCGGAATCCTCGATCTGTTGAGCGCCAGGAATCGGCTTATCAAGCCACCTGTTGTTGAAGAATTCCTCAACCTTGTGGCCTAGCACGTTAACAGGTGTACCTTCAGGGTTAAAGGTATAACAGTTACGCAGCATCAGTCTGAAATCTGCTTCGAATTCATCACCTGTGTAATAGATTCCTTCGTTTAATTTCTTCTGCATGGTGCTTAGGTCCATGGGCTCTTTAATGACATCAAAGTAGGTGGGAATTCCCTGTTCAACGGGATCTACAGGCAGCAAAAATGGCCACGAAACCGTCTCCATTTTACGTGACTGTAGCTCTCTGATGATCTGTCCACAAAACCGCAGCTCAGATGCGTATTTCTTATTACGCGGTCGGCCTTCTCCAGTTCCGTGGCCAGCATACGTACCATGCTGCCTTGGTGGGCGTATCTCGCGCTTAGGACGTCCATCAATAGTGCTTTTACGTCTAATCGTTGGGATACCGTTAGGACCAAGCACAGTTGTAGTTGTAGACGACCGTTTTCCAACGTGTGAATCGTCGTGAATAGCGCTTTCGTCCTCAACCACTGCGCTCGAGGCATGCTGGGCCTGTGCTTGGGTTTGGTTTGCAATCTCAGCTGCTTGGCTGCCTTTTTTCGTTGCATCATACGTAGGCATGTTGCTAAGCTGCTTTTTCAAACTCTGCGCGATGTTCAGCGCCATTTTAGAAATTAGTGCTTCTTCGCCGTTAAAAATAATACAATTGGATACAATCAAGTTGAAATCGTCCACAATCTGACTTACACAGTCGTACTCGTTGCCCACAAGCTTCTTCTCCATCGTGCCTAGATCCATTGGTTCTTTAATGTAATCGAAATACTGAGGAACGCCCTGTTTAATCGGATCCACCGGAGCAACGAATGGCTGAGCATCTTTCAGCCTTTTTATGGCACGTACAGCACTGAGTGCATATTTATGTTGATGTTTAGGAAGTCCAGTGCCCTCTGGGACAGGGTCTATGGGATCTAGCTCAGGAAGCATTAGTATCCGTGCTTTGCTTGCTGCTAGCTGTGCTCTCTCCAAAGGTGTTAGCTTACTGGTGTCCTTAGGAGGTTTAGACTGAGAGTTGTCCTTAGTATTCTCTGAATCTTTAGATTCGTCCTTTGAAGCTCCTTCCTGAGAGTCCTCTGCTGCTGCTGCAGTCTCTGATCCAGCATTTGCGTCTTGATCCTCAGTGCCTTTTGTTTCTGAGTTTCCTGAATCGTCGTTTCCTGAAGATTTAGTCTCGTCTGAGTCCAATTTCTGGCGTTTTGCCTCTGGTTCATCGCCTTCACTAGCTCTCTTTGTAGCATCCGGCATTTCTTGGTCTTCTGATTCCGCAGAGACACCCTCTGATGCCAGCTCGGATGACATGTTGTTTAGATGCGGCTCGTTCGAAAGAGCTTTTTCTGTAGCAACTTCCTGAGCAGGTGCGGACATCTCAGGTTGTACAGAGCGTTAAGAGGGAAAGATCTGGGAATGGCGCTTAGATTTGACCCCATAGCTCCTGACAAAACACTATCGTAACCCTAACCTTGATGATTCACCTTTCTAACATCATCATGCCAGGTGGCCGTTTTGCAGAGCATAAAGTCCAAATAGAAAACGTTCTTGGAGGAATTTCGCAATTTTAATGATATTTATTTGTTTATATAGCTATTTAGTATATTCTGACTAGGTTACAGCTCTCTAGAGTCTCAATATCTGGTTCATCAGTAACCACTGATGAAGGCTGGCTGTGATGGATCTGCAATCCGGGGTAAGGTTAATCAAATTGCTGATGTTTGCCGAGACTTCAGCCAGCGTTGCTAACCGAGACCGGCGAGCATGTCTACAGTCTGCAGGATTATAATTTTAATTAATGAATTGTAGTTAGTTAACTAGCCGGGGTATCTAATTTATTGTTGATTTTATATATTTGATTTTTTATTACTTGATAGACGGCTCTGATTCCTCTTTTTGCAGTGAATGTCAGGGACCTACTTTGTTAACTGAAACTGCTGGAATGTAGTTTAAACTTTAGCTTTAGGCCCAATTTAAGTTAAAGTTGGCCTTGTTTATTTCTACCTTGAATTTCTATCTTCTATTTTTACTTTTTATTCTTTCGCTCTGTGTTTTCTGTTTGTGTTTATGTTTATGTTCCTGGTTTAGTTTTGGTTGTAATTTTAATTTCAATTTTCAGTTTCACTATTTTTACTTTTTCTTTCTTTGTTCTTGCATACATCTAGCCCTCTCTACCTCTTGCATTAAATTAATTTGAATTCTATTTTCTACTTAGTTGTACCACGTTCTCGTATAATTAATTGACTTGATTGACTTGAATGCGATCCAGGTCGCTTCAGTCGGGTTTGCAACTATGTAGATTGCTCTAGGTCTCCTTCGTTATACTAACTTACTATCCTGCTTGTTTCAATTAATTTGACGACTCGTATGTTTACGCTCTTAATTTAAACACCAATCCCAGACTTCTAGGCTTCTAGGCTAGGCTTCCAGACTCCCAGACTTTCAGACTTGGCGGCTTCGTATTATACAGCCACTAGAACGTGATTACCGGCACATAATGTAAATAGATTCTCCATGTTTTCATGTTTGCTTGACCTCCAGTTGCTAGGCTAATTACTCATTTTATATATTCTGTGATCACTAAATTATTTAAATAGTTCATTGCCTTGCTTTGTCTAATGGTCTTAAAGTACATTATGTTCACCTACTTATAATCCTCTTAATCCCCGACCGTGAAAGAGAGACAGATGTATTATAGAGTAAAAAATGATACTAGAAGTGTCTAAGTATGTTTGGATATGCTAAATGTGTCTAGTTAAGCTGTCTGAGTCGTTCTGGTCTATTTGTTATACATAGTGTTACTATGTGTACCGTGTGTACTATGTGTTCTGAGTCCTATTGAGTTAATTAACCCCAACTGACACCTAGTTAGCGGCAATTGATTCGTTTTGGCATAACAAGGATGAATACCAAGGCTATTCTGAACTTGAAAATAAATGCAAATAAATATTAAAAAAGAGGTCTTTCATCCTACAATCTATGGTAAATAGTTTACCTTTGCAGTTTCGACTTATTCATTGGTCAACTTAGGGTGAGCTATTTTGTGGTTTGGACATGGTGTCCCTCCGACCCTACCGCGAGCAGCTTGTTCAGGTCCGTGTCTAAATTTAAACTAAATCACGTTCATAAGTAATTGAACAATTAAACAACAAGAGAGAGAGAAAAAAAAACCGCGCGAAATAGTTGGCCCCTTTTCCAATTATACGTGCGTTTTTTTTATTTCACCTGACTAGTTGGGATAGACGTTGGTAGTCATTGATAATTTAATTACACTACTAAGTCACCTCTCCCCCTTCCCCACTACATACCCGCGTTTATTAAATCTGTTAATTGCACGGTAACCACTGGTTGAAAACCAAGACTAAGTCAATAGCAAGTATATAAGTAAATATAAAAAATCAAAACAAGGGAGATAAACGCAATGAAGGATATACTAATAGGAGGTGTGAAAGCCACGGTTCTTGGAGAAGACAAGTTATCACCACATTCAAAAGCTACGCTGGTAGTATTAGTACACGGCCGTAGCAGCAGTAAATTCTCTACTACTGAGTTCGCTCAAATACTTATGCAGACGTGCCCGGATCTTGTTTGTTGTGTCTACGATCTTCCGAATCACGGAAGCCGGTTAATTGACTCATTTGCTAACCGGTCCTGGAGCAGCGGTAATGCTAATCATTTGCTGGAGATGTTGGCAGTTCTGGATCAGGGAGCTGCTGAAGCTGAGTCTTTGTTACGCTATGTACCTTACTTCTTACCGGAGATCAATGTCACCCGTAGGGTTTTGATTGGCACGTCCCTTGGTGGGTATGTTGCATGGAAGGTAGCTGCGTATAATTCCGATCTGCTTTCTGCTGTTGTTCCTATAATATCAAGTCCAGACCTTCCATCAGTAATCGTAAGGCGGTGGGAACAGTACAAAGACAACAATTCCTTAGAAGCTTCTCGGATCCAGCCATTTGCCATTCCGCCCCCTGTTATCGACAATTTGGTTACAAAGGCTCGTAAAATTTGTAAAATCAGAAAACGGTCGTTAGCAGTGCTCGCAATCTGTGGTGCCGAGGACGATTTGGTACCGCCGCAGTACACTGCTGAATGGGCTGGATCAGCAGGGATGAACCAGAAAGTGGAGTTCTTCCCTGGAGTCAAGCACGAGGTAACTCGTGGTATGATTGATTTAACGGCCGAGTACTTGCTGAGTATTCAAACTATGAACTAATGTACCTTTGTAATATATTTTAATGTAATTAATTAAGCCGCAGTGCTTTCCTGGTTTATTTGGATAATTTAAACAATTTAATATAAACAATTGGAATAATTTAATATTTAACAATTGAAAAATTTAATAATTTACTAAATTGGAATAAGTTCGGGTGATTTAAATAATTTAAATTTTTAAACAAAAGCTTTCCCTTACTTTAGCAGTAAGATTTGTTCAAATTAAGCTGTAATTTTTGTACCCTGCCCTAATGTTGAAAGTAGGTCGGCCAGCAGAGCTGGTGCTAACAACCCTTAGAAGGTTCCCCTCGCTTGAACCTGCATCTGTACAACCTGTAAGCGCACAAATACTTGGTTTACCCACCCGACGTGACCTTCTATGGCAAGCAGTCGTCTACGAACGAGACTGTCACCGCGTTGGCTCGAGAGTCATTGTTGGCCGTGATGATATGGGCTACAGTACCCGAAAACTTTTGCCACAGAAAGGTTCCGGACGAGCCCGTATGGGTGATAGAGGTAATCCTATCCGCCATGATGGTGGACGTGCATTCGGACGTCCCGCTCCTGGAGACATGTCTACCGGCATCAAACGCGGCGTTTACTCGCAGGCAATGCGCACTGCGCTGAGCATGAAGTACCGTGAAGGCCATTTGTACATCCTTGATGAGCCAGCGGAGTTTGCTTCCAGTCACGAGCTTGTAGCACGCGAGTTTGTTAAAAACCATAATCTCGACAGAATATCAGCAACTTTTGTTGTAAACGAACACCGGCCTAACTTGTTTGATTCCACCCAGAACATAGAACGCTTTGATATTATTCCAAAAGAGCTGCTGGAGGTCCAGGACGTGCTGAAACCTAGAAGACTGATAATCGAGAAAGAGGCTTTCATGTACCTTGTTAACGAGTTCAAACCATCAGACGATCTTCGCCTCAGCAATGCCGACCGGGTGCAAAAGGTAGAAGGATTGTAAAGGAGCAAAGAAAAAGAATTAATTTGATTTAATTTAATTTTTGATTGTTGAATTTCAATTTCAATTTTTAACAGTTGATTTTCAATTTTCAATTTTGATTTTCAGTTTTCAATTTTTAATTTAAATTTAAATTAGCTAGATCATTAAAACACATAAACTAGATAGATTTTGTAAGTTATATACTAAACCAAGTGTTGTTACCGCCATTGTCCTGATTTGAGGACTAGTAAACTGTTAGCACATTCTGTTTCAACGCCATTCAATTGAGACGCAAGTGACGGCATGTAATGCGCCATGCTTGGTCCGTTGGACAAACTCGATGCGCTTGAAGACGATTTCATTGCTGGCTGTTGAGGTTTATTGCTTTGTTGGTTATATTTTAAAGGTTTCAAAGGGGATCTTTCAACGATCTCGGCTTTTCCGTCTGCTGACATCGATAATTTGAGTGATTTTGTTCTTCTAGCGTTTTCAAAGTGGTGGTCAGAAGGAGGACCTAGATTCAGGCTTTGTACGTCTAAATAGTGCATGCTGCCCTGCGCATGCGCATTGGGAATACTAGTAGACATCTTTAAAGATGCTTGTCCAAGGTTAGAACCCGATCCAGCTGGCAGTGTGTTTGGAACATGTGTATGGCCATGCACTTGACTCGAGGTTTGTGCATGAGCATGAGCATGAGCATTAGCATTGGCGTGGGCTTGGGCCTGGGCTTGGACTATATGGGCAGAATGAGACGCGTGTGCGGTTATAGGCGCTATTACAAAGGGGTTGTTCTCGTCCTGCATGACCGGCATGGATTTAGTACGGAAAGCAACTCCTTTGAATAAATTCTCGCACTGGCTGGGTTTCTGATATTGATTCATGTGTCTTCTGCACGACTGCCTCTTGTTCTGGAACCATACCTGCACGGCTTTCTCGTCCATGCTGGTAAGCTTCGCGATTCGCTCTCTGACTTCACGGCACGGTTTTGCGTTCTTGCTGAACTCTGACTCGAGAATATAAAGCTCGTTAGGTGAGGTTCGCCTGCGTTTACGGGGGTATTCTTTGATATCCGACGGTTTTGAGTTCTCTTCAAGTCTATCGCTATGGTCAGGGGAACTGGAGAGTGTGGATGTGTTTGATTTGTTTGCATCGCTGCCAGAATCGTTAGCTCCAAAGCTTGGCGATTCCGATCTCTCTAATTTTGGGCTCGTATACTTCCTGGATTCCTGAGAATTGACTGGTGAACTCTGTTCCAGTGGTCTTACTGGTGTTGAATCACCAATTGCTCGTCTAGACTCTTTGGAATCAGGCTTATCTTGATTAGTTTGTTTTGAATTGGGTTGATCAGAGTCACTAGATTCACTAGAAGTCCTAGAGTCTTTTGGTAGGCTTGAAACCTGATGTTGTTTTTCTAAATTCTTGGGCTGTAGAAGATCTTGACGATCTTCAGTATTTTCAATTACACTGCTAGAGTTTATATTTGCTTGTGTTGGTGTTTGATCTTGATTTTGATCTTGATTTTGATTTTGAGTTTTAGTTTGAGTTTGATTCTGATTCTGATTCTGATTCTGATTTTCTAGGGACTCTTTCATATTTCCAGCGTCTATCGATTCTTTGGAATTAGAGTACGTGCTCATAACAGAATCTAAAGAAGTTACAGAATTTGAATTTGAAGAACTTACTGAGCCGGAATCTACAGAGTCCACAGAAGCAACTGAGTTGGTTCTGGTCGGTGGGTCTTGGTACGCGGACTCGTTTTCAAATATGGAAGACATCGGTCGATGGCTTGATATCGTAGACATAAGAAGTTCGAGTAAACAAAACGAACGTCAAAACCAGAAATTTGCCTTGCCTTTTCCGGTCTGGTTGTAGTTTTGGCTAACGTTAATTATTTATTAATAAATGAAATGCTTTTCGACGCGTTACTGAACGCCCTTCGTATGTACCCTAGCCCATGATGCACATACGCGTCACAGGAATTGACAGGCCAAAAGTGACATGTGGGACAGAACGAAAAATAGATTCATAGTGACTTTGTATGGAAATACTAGATTATTTTCTATTTAACACGGAAACTATAATTGTATATTGCTAATATTATCTTCTCCGTTTCGTATACCAACCATTGTTTGACTACCTGCGGAATGTAGTTTTATTATGTAACATACTGTTGGGATGTTTACGGTTAATTCGTTTTAAGGTAAACAAATGTATTTAAGTATGCGTAAATAACGCGGTAATTGCAAGGGATGGGTAATTATTAGTTTGTACTGCCAGATGCATAGTAAATGACATTCGTATTTAAACCTTCAATGCTACTTAATTTAAATTAATTTTTTGGTTTTTATATTTTACTGCTAGAAATCTTTATATACTGTTGTTCTTGAGCCAGGCTACTCAAGTCTGATCATGAAAATTTTTGACAACCAATGTACATGCTAAATTACATGTACAGTTTTCGTAACATTAGTCATGTTTGTTAGCCCTCAGGAACAGCACTGAATGTGCCCTCTTAGTAGAATTATTCCGCATGAATTAATGACATGCGTCTATGTTAGCGTCAAATTGAAATGAATGCATTTAAAGCAAGATTCCAATATTAGGTTCTAGATACAAGATTTTAATTTATGGTCCGTAATAATTCGATTTCTATATACACAATACCCCACAAGACACAAAATATATTTTAAAGACAAACAGTTAATTGATATCTCGAACTAAAACATCTGTTCAAGCTCGTGAAGTTATTTTATTCGAAGGTCGGTGCAACATTTCGGATTGTTTTTGTTTTTAGTTTTTCTTAAAAATTAGCCGATTCTAGTAAACACTTATGTTAGTGCATCCCATGAATGCACCAATCGCGGGACGTTATAGCTACACTTTGGGTCGTAGGATGTACATATGAATCTGCATAGACGACTGCGTGTTTCTTTGCCGGTAATGTTTATTTACGCACAGATAGAAAAAAATATTAAAAAAATCATAAACAGTAGATGTAAATAAAGCAACCCAAAATATAAACATGCTCTATATTGATGTGTTCAGTAATGCAATAAACACTCAAATATGATTAATTGATTGTGAAAAATATCTTTGGGTAAAGAAGATAACGCAAAATGTGGTTGTATGAAACCTAGCCAAACCAAGTAATGAATAGAACATAAGGGAGGGCAAAAATGTAGTAGATATACAGGTGAACTATACTCTATTAGATCTGAATATGATATACTCCATGCACTATAAATCACATCGTATCTAAATATATATTAAATTATAGCCTCTGTGGTATCAAATAATCAACATGGTGCAACGATATAAAGAAATCTGCTTTAATGTACACATTTAACTGAAACGCATATCGATAAAATGAACCTGAAGGTAACAAATAAAATACACGAATCATATGAATACGTCTGCCAACAGCTGATAGAAACACTGCTGGTTCTAAGTGATACAAAGAATAATATACTCTATATACAAAGATTTGCATATACCTATATCGACGTGGACGAATACAGTTTTCATCAATTCGATTAGATCTGATGCTGGTAACCAGGTATAATCCGTAAGGCGAGCGTAACAAACAGAGAGATTCTATACGGTAAGTTCAGACGCGTACAGACAGTATTTGAGTACAAATCAAGTATATATGTAGGCATTCTTGTCTATAATACATCTAGAAAGGTCAATTTCATTCAAGTTACAAGTAATTTTAAAAAAAAAACATAAATCTAATTTACCAGAGTTGAATGACCTGGTTTACAGAGCAAAAAATCATTTAACATGCAAAGCCGTTATTTACCATTAGCCTTTTAACGCGGTATTCTAGTTAATGATATCATAGTTGTTTTGTTGATTATGTACTAATTCCAAATCAGGAATTATTTTTGAAACCTCTGCAGCTAATTAAAGGTTATTAAATCACGGTTCTACGTTGGTGCAGAATAGCATCGGGGCTAACCGTGCTATCTCGTCAAATATAGGTACCCTTGCCTTAATTAGATGACCTAACGTACATGAACCACAACTTCATGCTAATTTAACATTCCGTTCCAACTGGGAGTACATAATTTAAATTAAATAATTAAATTGACAAACCAAAATGGTGGAAGTCGAACTGTCGCGAATTAATGAGGCGCTTACTGTAAAGCATCCTTATCTTGGTGCACTTATTGTCATTGTTGGGTTGCTAAAGTTGGGAAGTATATTCCGTTCCCTGTTTGCTGTTATAAGAAGCACATTGCTAGTTAGAGGCAACCGGTTAAGTCCTTACCGCCTGAAGGGAGGAAAACCTACCTGGGCTGTGGTTACTGGACCTACTGCAGGTATTGGTGAGCAGTTTGCTCACCAGATTGCTGCTGCTAAATTCAATGTTGCTCTTGTCGGTAGAAACCAGGAGAAACTGGATACCGTTGCAAAGGAACTTGAGTCTAAATATAACGTAGAAACAGCCTCATTTATCCTTGATGCTGCCACGGCTACCGAGGAGGAGTATCAGTCACTTGCCAAGTTTGTAGCTGATCTGGGCTCTGTAACTGTTCTTGTTAACAATTTGGGTATAAGTCATGATATGCCTGTTCCATTCAACAAAATGGATGATGAAGAGATGCGTCGTATTGTTCAGGTCAACTGTGTAGCCACTATCGAAATTACAAAGGCAGTTCTTCCTACCATTGAGAACACTGCTGGTCCTAAATCGAACAAGGGTTTGATCCTCACTATGGGATCATTTGCTGGATTGACACCTGCTCCTCTACTTTCTGTGTATTCTGGTTCTAAGATGTTCCTTCAAGGCTGGAGTTCTGCACTTGGTGCTGAGCTCAAGGCTTCCAATATCGATGTCCAGCTGATTATTTCGTACTTGGTTACCTCAAAACTCTCCAAGGTTCGTAAGACTAGCTTGCTTATTCCTAGCCCCAAGGGGTTCGTTAAGTCAGTTTTGAGACAACTTGGTAGGAATGGTGGTGCGCAGGAACGTGCGTTTACTATGACTCCATACTGGAGCCATGCTTTGATGCATTGGGTCATCGAATCAACATTGGGTGTTTATTCTGGTATTGTTTCTAAGATCAATCTCGGAATGCATGCTGATATCCGCAAGCGTGCTTTGCGCAAAAAAAATAAAGCTAATTAATTAATTAACGCGTCAAATGAACACCTCTAAATTACTACTATCAGTAAGTCAGTTAGGCGGTTAATTAGTTTTTTTTTATTTGTTTGTTGGTAACGATAATGGAGAGATAGAAGCTATAAAAGTATGAACCTAAAGTTATAAATTATAAAATGTAGATTGTAAATTATAAGTTTTCAACCGGGGCTCAAAGGATAGTTGATGAATGAAGCATAAACAGGGAGAAACTAATTGGATTTCATGTAAACTCTAATGTTTTTCCTTTTGTGTTAACGAACAGATACATTAATAAATAATAGACCATCTTTCGATTGTTGATAAACATTGATACGCGTAATATCTATCACATATAAAATTTATATGTACGCGTTGAAAAATGTAATTCATTATTCTAAGCCGTACGTGGTAGTGCGACATAGAATTATAATTACTGAAATGATATACTTATGATGTTAAGAAGAGCCTAGTAACGAGCATGGCTTGATACATTAACCTAACTTAATCCAACTTGATTTATTTCTGCAACTTCATCGGTGATCAAAACAAAACAGCTAGCTTTTGGATGATTATTTTACATCTTTTTTATTCGCGTGCATTTTCCATAACATCAAAGTGACTCTAAGCCTCTGGTTAATACATAACAAAGAAGTTTACCAAAAAGTAAATTATTGTACCAATAAGGAACCAGCACTAAATTACCGCATGTTACACGTCGCGTGATATTTACACGCAGTCTTCATTAGTTTCGGAACTAAAGTGGCGAGAGTACGCGTTGGTGACACAGTTTTAACACAATATGTAGTCGTGAAGTTTTATTTTGAAAAATGCTTGAATAAATATATGCATGTCTTCATTGTCCATTACAATGTAGCTGTTTCTATGTTTCCAGATATAAGGCTGAACGCGTCCAGTAGCTTGATGTACACTTCAGCTGGTCTCCTCTTCTCGGAAGCCTACAGTATATAGCTGTAAATAGGTGATAAAAGTTTATTCAAGATTATTTATAGATAAAATTAACTACAGTATTTGCCTCTTGCAAAGTAACAACTGTGAACAACGTATGTCCATCCATTATGGGTTTGTTTACTTTTGTTTACATTATATATAATAATGTGCAACACCCTAACCTTTAACGAACAGCTCGGATAGCTTGATAATAATAACTGCACAGTTTCGTTTGAGGTGATTAATGTCCCTGAAACCCTAAGCTAAGAACCCGTATATATTGCGTGTAATTGTAATCTCAGTAAGTATAAAGGAAATTCCGAATGACTTGAAAATATGCTCACTTTATCCCAACAAGCTAGTATCTGAACGTCCAGATTCTTGCATCATTTTAAAACATTTTTATGCACGTACATAAACGCATTGGCTTCAGGTTCTAAGCTCAAGTTCCTATGTATAATGGGCAAGGGTGGGATCATAGGGTTATCTAATGATAAATCGCAGTGTGTTTACTCCGCAAGGAATCCTAAAATCTCAGAGCCGATAATGTCAGACCTTAGCGGGTACCGTCGACTAGAAAAAGTCGGTGAGGGAACCTATGGTGTCGTTTATAAAGCCGAAGACCTCACCTGTGGCAACCGTCTTGTGGCACTGAAAAAAATAAGACTCGAAGCTGAAGATGAGGGTGTGCCATCTACTGCGATCCGCGAGATTTCACTTCTCAAGGAAATGAAAGACCCATATATTGTCTCATTGTACAACATTGTTCATTCTGATGCCCAGAAGCTGTACTTAGTGTTTGAGTATTTAGACCTCGACCTTAAAAAGTATATGGAATCAATACCTAAGAATCAAAATCTGGGTGCAGATATTATTAAAAAGTTTATGATACAGCTAGTTAAGGGGACAATGTATTGTCACTCTCATAGAATTCTTCATCGTGACCTCAAACCGCAAAACCTGTTGATTGATAAACTTGGAAACCTTAAACTAGCAGATTTTGGACTCGCTAGAGCTTTTGGAGTGCCTTTACGTACTTATACGCACGAAGTTGTGACATTGTGGTATAGAGCACCCGAGATTCTGCTTGGTGCTCGTCAGTATTCCACCGGTGTCGATATGTGGAGTATAGGTGCTATTTTTGCAGAAATGGTTAATCGCCATCCTTTGTTCCCTGGAGATAGTGAAATCGATGAGATTTTCAAGATTTTCAGAGTTTTAGGTACACCAAATGAACACGTGTGGCCAGGAGTAAACCAGTTGCCGGATTATAAGACCACTTTCCCTCAATGGCAGCCCAAACCCCTAGAATCTATAGCACCCAGTTTGGATAGCAATGGCTTGGATTTATTGGGCCGGCTTATTACTTACGATCCTATTGACCGTATCAGCGCTAGACGAGCCGTGCACCATCCATACTTTAATGAAATGTAAGCCAACTCAACTGAAATACCAATGAATACATAAGATACCCTTGGAAACGCACAAAAAAAAACACAAATGGAAATAAGGCGTAAGTCATAAGTTGTAAGTTATGAGTTCAAATACTAAATTCAGAATGAACCGAGCTGAACCGAACTTACTTTAACTATACTTAAATCAAATAATATTTGTGTCCAGTGCGAATGACCGACCGAATGCCGTAATATGAGTGCGTTTTGATGCTAAGAAGCCCATGGTATACGTTGCACTATTGGTAAAACCAATCCAAATACATTTAAAAGTAGGTACGGTACACTGATTAGTGTTGTTCAATCCTCTTCTATACCTGTCACTCGTTAATTCTGATTGAACACCTAATCTTTGCTAAGTTTATCCATAGTATATCAGTTTTGTGTCTTTATTCACATGCTTTCCGCGGAGTTAGAAAACTCAAGAATTCGTGCTTATTTTACATTTCCATTAAATTCGGCAAATATTAGAATACAAAAGTATTCTAACAAGAGATTGATCTCTGATGGCACGAACGGTACAGAATAGAGAAGCGAAGCTCAAGTTTTAAAACTTAATTCAAGTAGCTAATAAGAAAAGCACACATAGGTTTCCATGAAAGGAAGACCGCTTTGTGTTTTCTTTATTTTGTTTATTCTTGATAACGAACGAAGAGATATATATACATACAAATATATATACACATGCGAACATAATGTGCATTCTTGTAGATTTTATGCTAAGCTAGTTATGGAATTCCCAGTGTCCCCCCCCTGTCATCTGCTTTTGTTATGTTTACATCCAGTTGTGTTAAAATAAAACGCTTAAGCATGGAATTAATCAAAATGGGTCGTCAACAGGTATGTAGATAGTAGAGTTAGCGGATCTTGACTTAGTTTATTTAGTATACTGACAAGAAAATAGCTGATATTGTTCGAATATTTAATGAACGAGAGATCCGAATATAAACAGATATAGATATCGAAATAAGTAAAAAAACAGACAAACACTGCAAAGTGAAGTTATAAAACATAAACTAGATTGGAATTACAACATATTGCCTCCTTTGTTTTCAAGGCACGTTAATGCGCTATTCGTTGACTTGTATAATCTATGGAAATTAATAGAGATTAAATATCAGCGCTTTTAATTACATTAGGCTTGGAAGGTATGTGCATGAGGACAGTATGCATGAGAATCAGCATTCTGGTGCCGGTTTTGGTTAAAGATGAAAAAGTAGAATGCAAGCAGTCGTAGTGGAACTGAAATAAAGATTTCTAAGATGAACATGAAGCTATTTAATGTATACTGGTTATACAAGACGTCAAGCTAAAATGGGTGAAATAAAATATATCTAATCGAGTACTATTCAGTACTATTCATATCGACGATGAAGGTCAGTTTTCGCGGTTCTTGTCAAAAATTTTAAATCTCTTGCACGGGACAGTTATTACTAGTTTACTTGTTTATATAGGTTAAATAATTAATTTATTGTCTGTAGATAGATAACTATATCTCTTTTTTGGGCAAAAAAATCCTAAACACGTGTGGAAAGAGGCAAAACGCCGGCTCAGCCTCGAAACAGTAGACTTGATGCAATCAAATGCAATCAAATGCAATCAAAAGAAATATATTGAAATATATTGGTAAAATCTTGAACACTTACTTATTTTTTATTTTATTTTATTTAAATAAATTTAATCTAGTCTACCTAGTTTGAAATAATTTTTTTTGAAGTCTATATTTAAAATATTCTTTTTTGTCTTCGTTCTATATATTCTACATGCTTGGTTTCTTTTGGTCTCTCTCTTTTGGTAGGAAAAATTAGTTAGCTATTGAGTTTTTTTCAGATACATGTAATTATACAGATAGTTATATGGATAGATTAACAAATATAAAATACAAATATAATAATAATACACACATACTAAATACAATTTATTTGAAGAAAGGTCCAATAATCTTGGATGTGTATCAGCTGATCATACATAGACAGCGAATAGTGCCCTACATATATGCCCTACTCGTATATGACTATCTACATGACTACATGGTGCATTAAACAGTCCATGGATATGTGTATGTGTACGCGTGTCAACGTACGTTCATGTCATCCACGTGGTTCACGAGCAGTGGCAACAGACTGCTATACGAATGCGAACAAATGTAAGCGAGCGTAGCAACTGTAATTAAAAATGTACAGAAACACTCTTATTAGGTGCCGTCAATGTATAAGATATCGGAAGCTTATTTCTGTCAGCTTAAAGTTATCTAAAAATGTCCCTATTCCGCTTAACATACCCTTTCCTCGTTATCTCTAGATGTAGAGTAGGGTTAGTGTACATGAATATTGAGTGCTCAAGGCACATAAATTCTCCTTCTCACCTTCGGCAAGAATACCTACCCAAAATAGGAATAACCAACAGAAACCAGGTTTAAATAACCATAAATTAGCACTTTAGAAAAAATTGAAAATCTGAAGCCACAAATGACACCTGAGAAAACTAAACCGACGGCAAGCAATATCCTACTGGGTTCGGCATTGAATCTGTTCGAAGTAACTACATTGGGGCAACCTTTCGAGGTTATCAAAACAACAATGGGTGCCCACCGTGACCTTACATTCAGACAGTCAATATCGCATATCTATTCGCGTGGTGGTATTAAAGGGTTCTGGCAGGGCCTGATCCCGTGGGCCTGGATTGAAGGCAGCACAAAGGGCGCTATTCTGCTGTACACATCGAGCGAGGTAGAGTATCTCTCCAGCAACACGCTGGGACTTAATAATTTTGTATCAGGAATTCTTGGCGGAATGTGCGGAGGCATTGCACAGGCGTATTTGTGTGTCGGGTTCTGCTCAACAATGAAAACAGCGGAGATCACCCGCAACAAGAATGGCGGACAAAGTGTAGGAGCTTTGCAATACTGCGTAGACATTTATCGTAAAGAGGGAATTGCAGGACTTAATAGAGGCGTCAACGCTGTCGCTTTAAGACAGTGCACGAACTGGGGTTCTAGATTCGGTTTAACAAGACTTACCGAGGATATTATCAGAAAAATGTCAGGAAGCTCTGACGACCAGAAACTTACCCCCACACAGAAGATTCTTGCCTCAGCTTTAGGTGGTGGTCTCAGTACCTGGAACCAGCCCTTGGATGTAGCAAGAATTGAGATGCAATCTAAAAGCCCTAGCAAGGACAGACCCGCCAATCTTAGCACTTTGGGCACTATGAAATATATTTACAGCAAAAACGGCTTAAAAGGTCTCTATAGAGGCGTAACTCCCCGAATCGGGTTAGGCGTGTGGCAGACTGTGTGTATGGTTGGTTTGGGAGACATGTCTAAAACGTATATAGCTAAATTCTCTTCTAAATAATACCACAAAGGAACAAAAAAAAAGATAAACTCTCCCCACAAATAGAATAGAATAGAGGTATAAAATAATAGCATTAAACCGCTTCGCACGCAAGCAGTACTTTTTTAATTTCATTTTGGTTTTGGTTTTTATTTCCAGTTCAAATTCGTTTCTCATTTCTTATTTTTCATTTTGGTTTTATTTCAGTTCAAATTCGTTTCTTACTTCTTGTTCAGTAGATTTAATTAATTAATTTTTATGGAATACTTGGTACATTATTTATTTGTTTGTTTATGGATGCAGTCGATAAATAAATAAATTAGACATAAATTTGGTTCAGGATGAGGATGTAAATTAACACAAAATTGAAAACCCAACCAACCAGAATGAACCGAACTGAGCCGAGCCGAACCGAACCGAACCGAACCGAAATGAAATGAACCGAACACACGATTGAGAATCCTTATTCGAATTCGATTTCTTTAGTTAGATAAATGTTCATTGTTCAAGATGGGGGGTTTATTAACGTGGAAGAACCATCTTGTCCTTCTCACCAGCATCCGCTTTTGTTCCGAATCGGTCGTATATGTAAAGTCCAACGAATGTAAGGGCGATGCCAAACCCTTGGGCGAATTTCATGCTCTGGCCAAACCACATAATTGCAGCAGACATCACAAACACTCTTTTTAGCAAACTGGCGATCGAGTACGAGACAGTTGAGACCGATCCCAGAATGGTGAAGGAAAGCAGGTTCTGGCAGAAGTGAGAGAACCCGTTCAACGTAACAAGAAAAAGAAGCTTTGTAGGGGTGCCTCCATTAATCAAATGGTACCCACCAGTTGTGATCACGTCCCAGCCATCAGTAACCAGCCAGATCGGCAGCGTGCCCACAAATCCTACACAAGCGCACCAGAAAATGATCGTTACCTTGTCCAAACTCTTTTCACCGCCAGAATGGCTGTAGCTGCCCGTCGTGAGCAGAGTCTTGGCCCATATGTTCTGGGTAACAAACACGAGACAGCTCATAAAGGCATAGAAAATGGCGGCTGGTCGCGCACGGAACTCAGCTGAGCAGGCCATTATAACACCCGTTGTCAAAGGCACCAGAGCAATGTACGTCATCCAGTTGTACTTTACGCGGAAAATTGTGGCATACGCAACAACCGTCAGCAGCGGGCTCAGCGATTTTATGGCGTGCACCAGTGAGACTGGGATCTGCGAGGTTGCTGAGTTCGAGAAAATATGTCCAACGATCTGGAAAGCAGCCATCGGCGCAGTGCACTTGATAACCAACGCGTCAGGGCCAGCCAAACCTTGCGTGGAAACGCTTCCCTTCGGAAACGAGCGTGCCAAAGACGGCGATTTCGAAGCAGAGCTGATGAGGGCACTGGAGAAGAAAGCAGCAAAAACGAACTGGATCATGGTGAGACTGACTGGATACACGTATATTTGCAGAATAGACTTCGACAAGTTGCTTGAAACAGCACTGGAAAGGTACCAAAGCAAGCAAAGAACGACAAGCTTGATACTCACTGGCGGAGCAGCCACACGGACGGCTTCCTGGGTTTCTAGTAAGAACGATTCGGCGCGGCTGCGCCGTCTTACGCGGTCCATAGACGATCTGCTCAGCTTGCGGCTCTGCCAGCGCTGATTCGGTGCAGAGAGGTGGTTGTAATCATCCGAGTAGGCCTGAACGACTTTTCGCGGTTCTGAATCAGGTGTCGTTACAATATTAGGGAACTGTACAGTATCAACGCCAGGAAACTGGGTTTGCTGGGCGTTTGCATCGGCCATGTCCAGAGAATCAAAACGGCTGAAGGTGAAGTACTATGTCTGCCTTTCAAAGATCACGTGAAATGTCTGACGTGTATGACGCGTTTATTAAAGAGCTTTTGTTTGGTCTAGTTTTTCAGTTGTTTAGTTTAGGTTAATTTGGTTGAATTGTTGTTTTATCTAGTTATTTAGCTGGGTTTCTTTTTTATTGTTCAGTTTTGTTTAGTTTAGCTATTTCGTTATCTAGTTTAGTTTAGTCTAGCTATTGTGTTATCTAGTTTGGTTTGGTTTGGTTTTGTATCTATTTGTACTTTTTTGGAGTATGTACTCATTATTTTGAGTGAATTAAATAAAAGAACTATATGGTAAACGAATCCAGAATGGTTCGGCTGATTTCTTTGCAGAATGTGAGATGTAATTGACAAAACTAGGATTCGAAGATGAAATATTACTAACGAGAGCTAATTACTAACAATCGACTAAAAACCCGTCAGATAAACGAATTTATAAGCACCGAGCTCTCGTTTCGAAATGGCGATGGAAGTGTTGCCCCCTGGGGCGATTCCCGAAACTGCAGACCGCTCGCAGCATGTGCAGGACGAGGAAGATCCTTATGCCTACGACGACGACACAGAGATCACGAGTGAAGACTGCTGGACCGTGATTTCGTCGTTTTTCAATGAGAAAGGTTTGGTCTCGCAGCAGCTGGACTCTTTCGACGAGTTTATCGAGTCAACGATCCAGGAACTTGTTTGGGAGGACAAGCATCTGATTGTAGACCAGCCCGCGCAGCATGCAACCCCAGACGATAACATCAACCGCCGCTACGAAATCACTTTCGGTAAAATCTACCTCTCCAAGCCAACGATGACCGAGGCCGATGGTTCAACCCACGCCATGTACCCCCAGGAAGCGAGAAACAGAAATTTGACGTACTCAAGTCCGCTCTACGTCGACATGCACAAACGCGTGTTGTACCAAAAGGATACTGGTGATCCGGACGACCAGGGCGAGTGGCGAGCTGACGGAAACGAGCCTGAAGAGCCGATTTCGAAGGTTTACATTGGAAAAGTCCCAATTATGGTCAGATCGAACTTCTGCATGCTGAGAGGTTTGCGTGACGACGAGCTTTATGCTTTGGACGAGTGTCCCTACGATCAGGGTGGTTACTTCGTCATCAACGGCAGTGAGAAGGTGCTGATTGCGCAGGAGAGATCTGCTGCTAATATCGTCCAGGTTTTCAAGAAACCCGCCAATTCGCCGGTCGCATACACCGCCGAGATCCGTTCAGCAATTGAGAAAGGAAGCAGGCTGATTTCTACCATGCAGCTCAAGCTTTTCTCGAAGGGCCGCACTATTCGCGCTGCTCTGCCTTATGTGCGTGCTGATGTGCCGATTGTGCTTGTATTCAGAGCGCTTGGTGTTGTGCCTGATGGTGATATTCTGCAGCATATTTGCTACGACCAGAACGATTGGCAGATGCTCGAAGCCTTGAAACCGTGCATCGAAGAAGGTTTCTTTGTTCAGGACAGACAGGTTGCTCTTGATTACATCGGAAGAAGAGGAAATGTTACTGGTATTTCTAAGGAAAAGCGTATTCGTTACGCGCGTGATATTCTCCAAAAAGAGTTTTTGCCGCATATCACCCAGCAGGAAGGTTTTGAAACAAGAAAGGCGTTTTTCTTTGGGTACATGGTCCACAGACTTCTGCTAGTTGCGCTTGAAAGACGCGATCAGGACGACCGTGATCATTTCGGTAAAAAGAGACTTGATTTGGCCGGTCCTTTGCTTGCCAATTTGTTCAGAATGCTGTTCAAGAAACTCACCAGAGATATTTTTAGATACATGCAGAAGTGCATTGAAACCAGCAAAGAGTTCAACCTAACACTGGCCGTGAAGTCGAATACCATCACCAATGGTTTGAGGTACTCTTTGGCCACCGGAAACTGGGGTGACCAGAAGCGTGCTATGTCTACAAAGGCCGGTGTCTCCCAGGTATTGAATAGGTATACATTCAGTTCGACATTGTCGCATTTGCGTCGTACTAACACGCCCATTGGTAAAGATGGTAAAATCGCCAAACCACGTCAATTGCATAACACGCACTGGGGTCTTGTGTGCCCTGCAGAAACACCCGAGGGCCAAGCATGTGGGTTGGTCAAGAACCTCAGTTTGCTGACCGGTATTTCAGTTGGTTCGCCTTCTGATCCGATTATTTTCTTCTTGCAGGAGTGGGGTATGGAGCCTTTGGAGGACTTCAACCCCCAGGAGAGCACCAATGTCACCAGAGTGTTTGTTAATGGTGTCTGGGTTGGTGTTCACCGCGAGCCACACATCCTCGTGCAGACTATGAAGGATCTTAGACGCAGAGGTGATATTTCTCCCGAAATCACCATCGTGCGTGACATTCGTGAACAGGAGTTCAAGATTCTTACTGATGCCGGTCGTGTCTACCGTCCTTTGTTCGTTGTTGACGGTGGTACACAGTTACGATTGTCTAAGGATCATATTTATAGCCTTCTTAATACAGAGGAGAACGGGCTTACCCCTGAACATCCCGACTACTTCGGCTGGAGCTCTTTAGTTAATAATGGTGTTATCGAGTATATTGACGGTGAGGAAGAGGAGATGAGCATGATCGCAATGACACCCGAGGACTTAGAATTGTCGCAGCAAAGTCAGCCAACAGATGAGGAAGTTGCTGATACTGATGCTAGTGAGAGATTGAAGCCCAGATTAATGAGTTCTGCGCAAACGTGGACGCATTGTGAGATTCATCCAAGTATGATTTTGGGCATTAGTGCCTCTATTATTCCTTTCCCAGATCATAACCAGTCACCGCGTAATACTTACCAGAGTGCTATGGGTAAACAGGCTATGGGTGTATGTTTAACTAATTACAGTATGCGTATGGATACTATGGCTAATATTCTGTATTACCCTCAAAAGCCGTTGGCAACCACAAGAAGCATGGAGTACTTGAAATTCCGTGAGTTGCCTGCTGGACAGAACGCTGTAGTGGCTATCCTGTGTTATTCAGGATACAACCAGGAAGATTCCATGATTATGAACCAGAGTTCTATTGATAGAGGCCTTTTCAGATCGCTGTTCTTCAGATCATATTTCGACCAAGAGCGACGAATTGGAATGAGTGTCGTAGAAGAATTTGAAAAGCCGACGCGTGCGGACACATTGAGACTCAAGCATGGTACCTATGATAAGCTAGATGAAGATGGATTGGCTATTCCTGGTATCAGAATTAGTGGTGAAGATATCATTATTGGTAAGACTGCCCCTATTCCTCCTGACACGGAAGAGCTGGGACAAAGAACTAAGTTCCATACTAAGCGTGATGTTTCTACACCTTTGAGATCCACAGAGTCTGGTATTGTCGATCAGGTACTGTTGACAACCAACCAGGAAGGACTTAGAGTTGTCAAGGTACGTATGCGTACCACCAAGGTACCGCAGATTGGTGATAAGTTCGCTTCTCGTCACGGTCAGAAGGGTACCATTGGTATTACATACCGCCATGAGGATATGCCCTTCACTGCCGAGGGTCTTGTTCCGGATCTAATTATCAACCCACACGCTATCCCTTCACGTATGACAGTCGCCCATTTGATCGAGTGTTTGCTTTCTAAGGTAAGTGCACTCTCTGGTTTGGAGGGTGATGCCACGCCATTCACCGAGGTTACCGTTGATGCTGTTAGTAAACTGCTACGTGAGCATGGTTACCAGAGCCGTGGCTTTGAGGTCATGTACAACGGTCACACTGGTCGCAAGCTCGTTGCCCAGTGTTTCTTCGGACCTACGTACTACCAGAGACTGAGACATATGGTAGACGATAAGATCCATGCCCGTGCTCGTGGTCCGGTGCAGATCCTTACTAGACAGCCGGTCGAAGGTCGTTCGAGAGATGGTGGTTTGCGATTCGGAGAAATGGAGCGTGATTGTATGATCGCGCACGGTGCTGCGGCATTCATGAAGGAAAGACTTATGGAAGCCAGTGATGCCTTCCGAATCCACGTCTGCGGCATCTGCGGATTAATGAGCGTTATCGCGAACTTGAAGAAAAACCAGTTCGAATGTCGGTCGTGTCAAAATAAAACACGCATTTACCAGGTGCATATTCCGTACGCGGCCAAGCTGCTCTTCCAGGAGCTCATGTCGATGAATATCGCCCCGCGTCTGTACACTGACCGCACGGGCGTCAGCATTCGCTAAGTAATGAACATAAAGTGTATACCAAAAATGAATTAAATAAATAAAACCTGACAACTGAACAAAAATAATAAGAAATAATAATAAAATAGGACTTAGTGCAATACGCCAGTTATGTTAAGTAACTTAGGTGTACAGATCCATCTACTTTCCTCTAAAATTAATAAATAGATAAACCTAATTATTTCAATTTCATTTGATTTCATTTAATTTCATTTTAATTGCAATTTTATAAACATAAATAAAATACTTCCGAGCCGTACATCTAACCGTCTCTATGCAACACAAGCCTAGCAAGCCTAGCAAGCCTAGCTAGCCTAGCTAGCAGCTTCAGTTTGTTCAGAAGCAGCACGTTCCTGCCGCTGCTGCTCCTCCTGTAAAGACAACCTAAGAGCCATAGCCAGCTCTGGATCTTCAGCGAAATCCATCTCATCACCGAATCCACCACCCGCATCCGAGCAAATAGGGCTCCTGCGCACAATATCAACAAGTTCTGTAGACGAGGGCTCGACATCAAGGAAGTTCGAGTTGCTGGAGGCGTTCACACTAGCAACAAACTCGTCTAGTTTGGCACTGTTGCCTTCTTCCTTGCCAATACAGATTATATCCAGCGCCACGCCGTTTTTCCGGAGTCTGGCACCCAGTTTCTTGAGATCGCTTGCAGAATCCGGCACTGGCGAGCCTACAATGGCCACAATGCGCTGATGCTGTTTCGTATTCTGACGGTGACGCAGAGCTAGCAGCGCAACCTGGATTGCAGAGCTCAGTGAGCGCTGAGCACCGTCTACCTGAGCCCCCCGAACGGCAGGCTGGAACTTCGCAGCGTCCCGCAGGAAGGTTACACGGACGCTGCCTCCAAGTGTCATCAAACCAACCGTGTTCTCGGGGTTGTCGTTGACCTTGGCAGAAAAAATAGAGCTTACAGCATCCTGTGCAGCAATCAACCGCGTTGGGAAGTAGTCTCCATTGCGCATATACTCGCTCGTGTCAAGCACGATCATTGTTGCCTCCAAAACCATCTCGACTGCTATGACTAATGCGATCCTCAACTTGGTTTACTTAAATAAATCGGAAATAAGTAAATCAATAGGAAATATAATCAGATGAGTCGGAAATAAATATAAATCGGATGAATCAGTAGATAAATCAGTAGATCAGTTGATGATGACTGGTACCGGCTATTCGGTAGATCTTCAATACTCCTGGAATCAGTCAAATGTATGAATACGAATTCCAGGTTTTTACTCAAAATTAATTTTCATTTTATTTTATTTTGTTTATTTTGTTTATTTACATCTATAAGTTCTATACATTTTTTGAATCAGTGGCCACGGCGTCGTCGTGAAATGCGATGATGTTCTGGCTGTATGGATTGCTGCTGCCCTCTACAAGCTTCAGCCTAGCGAGTCGGTGCTCTCGTAATTGGTTCTTCGGAAGCATACCTTTCACGGCTCTTCTGAGCAGCTCGCCGCCACCATGGCGGATACGCATATCCTTCATTTTGACCTCGTGCAAGTTTCCTACGCGGCCGCTGTGCCACCTATAGAGTTTGTGCTCCTCTTTCTTACCAGTCGCATACACATGCTGGCAGTTGGTTACCACGACGTAGTCTCCGCAGTCGCTGCCTTGGTAGTACAGCGGCTTGTGTTTTCCTTGTAACGCTATGGCTATTGAAGCAGCAAGGCGTCCAAGTGGCCTTGGGTCACTAGCAACGTCTACATGGTGCCATGTGCGTGCAAGACCAAGGGCGGTACGTCCAATATATTTCGACATTTACTCTCTTTTTTTTCTTTTCTTTTCAAACTTTCGGTGCTTTCAAATTTAGTTTAATTTTTAATTTAATTTAATTTAATTTAATTCAATTTCGATTTAATAAATCAGATAGTATCGAATCGGATAAATCAAATCAAATATGTTAATCCACTAGTTATAGTTCAGGAACGTGTCGGATCTGAACAATACTTCAAGTCTCTAGGCGCGACAGTACAATGAAATAAAAACCGTAAGTACAGCTGTTTAACCTCGAACGATATCGCAAGAGGGTTGAAAAGGTTTGGGTGAAGTTTGTGTGTGCCTTCAAATCGTGAAATGTCACTGTATTAATAAGCACGGTATTTCAGTCTAATAACGGGTGAAGTAACGGGTAAGCTCTAGCGGTATATGAGCAATAGAATTGCGGCAATTTTGGTTGTGGGACTGCTGGGCACGCTTACAGCGCTGCTTGGTTTCCAGTCCCATTATATCGAGCCTAATACTTGCAGTGAGAGCTGGAGTACCCCTGTGTATGTGTCGCTTGAGGTGGACTCGCCTAATGCGCTTGTGAGAAACAAGTACAAGCTCTACCTCTACCGCGAGGGGTACCACTCCGCAGACTTCAAAACTGAGAGAGATGCGCCAAATCTGGGGGGTACACCGGTGCTTTTTCTTCCTGGTAACGCTGGGTCCCATAACCAGGGCCGCTCGTTGGCTGCTAGGTCATCGATTTCGCACGAATTCGACTGGTTTTTAGCTGATTTCGATGCTGATTTGAGCGCTTTCCATGGTAAAACCCTTTTGGATGAGTCTGTCTATATAAACGACGCAATCAAATATATCCTGGGATTGTACAAGTACCACTCAAACAAACCAGAGTCTGTTATTATTGTTGGCCATTCCATGGGTGGAGTTGTTGCTCGTGCCCTTCCAACACTGGATAACTACATTCCGCGCAGTATTAGCTCCATTATCACTCTAGCAAGTCCTCATGTGTACCCTCCGGTAACTTTCGATAGGGATATCACGCAGCTTTATGACCTCGTAAACCAATGGTGGAGGTACAGCGAGCCCGATATCTCGTTAATATCGATTGCTGGTGGGCATAACGATATGCTTGTGCTTCCTGATATCTGCATTGCCGATTCTTTCAATGCACCAACTCTATTCACCTATGAACTAGACACCCTGCGAGTTGGTGTTGATCATTTAGCTATTGTGTGGTGTGGTGAGCTCAAAAACCGTATTTGTGATTCAATAGACGAAGTTTCTGAGCCTATGAACCCAAGGAGAATAGCTGGAAAGGAAAAGGTTTACGAAGTGTTCAAAAAGAATTTCAAAGAAGATCACTCACCTGGTGATGCCCCTTATAAACTAGAAACTGGAAATAGTATGCTTTACGGCCGTTCGTTCACCCATAGCCTACAGGGTCTTACTGATATCCAGTTGCCTCTCAAATCAAGTTTGATCAGTTACAAAGCCTCGTTCAGCGCACCGGTGGAACTGGTGCATTACACCTCGTATGAGTACCGTAAATACGGTCCTGAGAATTTGCCTGATCCTTTAATTACTTCTGACACTATTATGTGGTATTCGGCTGGCCCGTATATTCCCTTCCGCAACAGAAGTGAACCTCTGTTCCTTGAGATAAAACCTCGATATGAAAACACAGAAATGCATCTGAGAATAGCGTGGAAGGCCACTTTCGCTAATATCGCCATTCATTACCGTACCTTAGCAGCATCTTGGCCTTTTGCTATAATTGTGCTGGCTACACTGCACTTGTCTTTACAGTATAACCGTCAGCCTAAAGTCGAATCAAATGAAATAACTTTCAGGTACTCGTTTTCAAAGAGTTTATTTAGAGTTATTGGATCGAGTTTCTTGCCGCTAATGGCCGTTCTTTCCATTTTACATTTGATGCTGATTCGTCCTTGGTTCCGCGACATTGTTAGATCTCTGCAATACCCAAGTGAGAGTGCGAATATGGCCAGTCTGCGCCACACAAATCATGATGTCAATGATTTACTGCTAGGAAATAACGATCCTGAGCTTGTCTGGATAATACCGCTTCTGTTAGCTGTCGCATGCAGTGCAGTCCTTATCATTCATTATGTAGTTCTATTTGTAGTATCCATGAGGCAAATGGTTTCCCCTCGTTTTGCAAGACTCAGAGCGAGGCTACCCAGAATGCCTGGATGCTGGCGTAAAGCAACTCCTCGTGCCAAGAAGATTGTTACTCTGGTAGGTGGAATAACCGGGTTGTACTTCGTTCCCTATCAAGTAACAACAGTAGGGTTGGCCGTTTACGAACTACTGACGATCAGTAGCGACTCAGGATTCCATACCGCGTTCACTGAGATATTAATGTGGGTTTCTGTAGTTGATGCCCCAATTATTGTTGTTTGGTTAGGAAACATAAACTTTCAATGGCTTAGAGCCTTTGCATCGTTCCGCAATGTGAGTGCTTCACTACCTTTGTACTTGTATGTTGTTTATGGTACACCATATCCTACCCGTTCTCCTGTGTTATTGAGATGGCTTACCATTGCAGTGTTCGCTTATATTTCGGGATTCGCTCTAGTTTATGGCTGTTTGCATGCGTTCATGATTCACCATTTGACATGTTACCTCGCATTATGGATGCTCGCCGCAACTTATGACACGTTGTAATTTTAAAAGGAAAGAATCTCTCTGATAGATTTTCATTTAAGAAGATACTAAATCTCATCTATTTAAGTTTAATAATTTTTTCATTTTTTTTCAAACGAGATAGCCATAGAACAAGCCCCCAAAAAGAAATAAATAAACAGCAAAATCGTGGAATAAAGGATAGGGATAATTGTATGTTATGTATCATAAACTATCTAAATGTGTGGTTATAAAATTTATTCAAGACCGGGTTCAACATCATCCCACCAGTCCAAACCTTGGGTAGTTGCTTTGATGATACCCTTACGAATAACGAAGTCACCGAAAGGTTCACCTTCTTCTCTTTCAAGTGCCCAAGATTTGAACATTGGTTTAAGGGTGCTCAGAATCTCGTCCTCCTTCAAGGATGAGCGATATAACTTATTCAAACGTTGTCCAACGTGTCCACCACCCAACATCAGGTTGTAGGCACCGTAAGCTTTTCCTACAAGAGCAACTTCAGCCAACCAAGGACGGGCACATCCGTTAGGGCAACCAGTCATACGGAAAACAACAGAGTCATGTTTGAGTCCATACTCCTCAAGAGCACCTTCCAATTTGGTAACGAGCTCAGGAAGATATCTTTCAGATTCAGCCATAGCAAGACCGCATGTAGGGAAAGCTACACAGGCCTGTGAGCTAAGACGCAAGGTTGAGAAAGCAAGGTTGTCCAATTTGTGCTTAGCCAACAACTCCTCGAATCCTTGTTTATAGCTATCAGGAATAGCAGCTACAATGATATGCTGATTGGCAGTAAGTCTGAACTCACCAACATTATTTTTCTTCATGTAGTGAGCAATCTCACGGAAACCAGTGCGATGCTTGAGCTCCGGTGTATCCTCTACACGGCCGTTTTCAACGAAAGTTGTGAAATGGTTATAACCTTCTTCGTCTCTTACCCAACCATAAACGTCTAAGTTAGATTCAAATGCAACATGCTCCCGAGCCTCTTCCAAGCTACGACCCAAGTATTCTTCCACCTTGGCCTTGAAACCCTCAACGGTCAAATCGTCGACGGTATACTTCAATCTAGCATGCTTACGGTTCTCACGGTTACCGAAGTCACGTTGAACAAGCATGACCTTTTCAGTTACCTCGACAACTTCATCATACTTGGCAAAACCAATAAGGGAGCCAGTACGGGGGTATGTTTTCCTGTTATTATGAGTGGTACCCATACCTCCACCAACTAGAACATTGAAACCAACGACGTTGTTGTTTTCAACAATAGCAATGAGACCGACATCATGACCATATACATCTACGTCGTTCACAGGCGGGACGGCAATATTAACCTTGAACTTACGCGGCAAGTAAAGCGGAGTGTACAAAGGCTCAACATCCTCAGTGCCCTCAAGAACAGGGGGAGACTGTGCAACCAAATGCTTATTCTTCTTTTTAACCGGACCAGCAGCGCGTGTTTCAACGGCGTCAGTATATCCAGGTTCATCAGAATCCTCCTTACCTTCAAGCCAGATTTCGTAATAGGCGGTAGTCTGAGGGAGCAAATGCTCACTGATATCATTAGAGATTTTAGCAACTTGGCGATGAACATTAGCGGAATGAACAGCAGCACTACCGACAACGTTACGGTTAACATCACCACAAGCGGCAACGGTATCCATCAACTTGGAATTCATACCACGAATAGCAGGTTTCAAGTCCTCTTTGACAACACCGTGAAGCTGGAAAGTACCTCTAGTGGTAATCTTGATGGTGCCATTTCCTCTTTCGTCACTAAGCTTGTCGATGATAAGCCATTGGTCAGGGGTAGCGACACAACCAGGAAGACGAACACGAACCATAAATGAATAAGCTGGTTCGAGGCCAGCCTTTTTACGCTCTTCACGGACATCACGGTCATCCTGCATGTAGATACCATGGAACTTGGTGAGTTGCTGACTTACAGCGCAAACAGAACCAGTACTTTGATCCTTCAACTCCTCTGCAATTGTTCCACGCAAAAAGTTAGAATCGCGCTTCATGTCCTCGTTCGTCAACGGAGGAGGCTCATCACCTGCATCTACATTGTCAACGTGCAGAGCCTTCCATAATTGCTGTTCCCAAGCATCATAACCAGTTGACCAGCCATCAGCATCTTGATCATCACCCTGACCAAGCTCCTCAACAAGGAACTGAGCTCCTAAAGTCTCTAAACGCTTCCAAATATCCTTCGAGGGTTTGTTATAGAAGTGTTTATCCTGCTTTCTGGGCCAGTACTGAGAGTCACCCATACCAAATACAGCTACATTAGTCTGTCCAAGATCGACGTTCTCAGATTTGAGCTGCTCCCACAGCTGACGACCATTTTGAGGGAATTCACCTTGACCAGCAGTGGAAGTAATGAAAATGACGTGAGGTTCACGAGCCATTGTTTCAAGGTCATAATCGTCGAAAGCACAAACCTTAGCCTTCAGTCCACGAGCCTTAGCACGGCGCGCAAGACGTTTGGCAACGCTTTCAGCCTGACCACCATCACTAGCATACAAGACTTGCACAGGCGGTCCACTCAAACCTTCAAGAAGAAGTGCGTAGGCAGCCTCAGCCTCCTGCTTCTGTAATTCACGCTGATTTCTACCAACGCTGCTCTGCAAGTTACGAGCCAATTGAGGTGTCTTTCTAGCAAGCATAGTCAATTTTTGATCGCGCTCCAAGAACTCTTTCAGACTCTGCTTCAATGTATAACTATCCAGTGTGATATCCTCACCGTTATATCTATACAAGGGCCATTTACCAGACTGAATTGCACGTTTAGTGCGTTTTAAAACGTCAACAGAGTCAGTACCTTTAGGAAGGAAAGCAACAACAACGGAAGGACCGTTGAAAGCCTCAGCCTCAAGAAGAGCCTGCAAAAGCTGGGTGTAACCACCGTAAACAGCCACACTAGCAGCGTATACACCACCCATTGTCATGGCGTATAGACCAATGTCACGCTTAGCGGTGAAATTTTCAGCGGTTTCAACGACAAGCATATTTACATTCTTGCCAGAAGAAAGAACATGATGAACACCGGACATACCGTAATCGTAACTCCAGCTATCGCTGCCAACAATCCAGTCCTGAGAACCGAAAAGCTCTTTTAGGTCTTCAGGAACACCAGCTAGCAGTTCAGTATCAAAGGGATTGCGAGTCCATTGGCTAAGTGCGTCAGCATTCTCTACTTTACCCTGCTTGATGCTGGCCTGGACCTCCTTCACCTTCTCATCTCTCTTTTGCTGAAGAGCCAAGAACTGACCAAATGCATATTCAGGGGTAGTAATTGAGTCCTTAGGATCGGAAGCAGCAACCTCTGAAGAGATGTTAAGAATCGAGAGTTTAGGGAAGACTTGCTCCAAAACATCGAGGTAAACAGAGTCACGGTTGAACTCGTGTTCAACCTCTGAGAACTTCTGCAACTCAAATCCGGCAGATTTAGCGAACTCTCCACCCAATTTAGCACCTAGCTCAGCTGCATCAGTGAAGGAAGCATTAATGATCTTTTCAGCCTCTTCAGCGTTGGCAATGTCACCGAAAACAAAGCTGCGGATCTTGTATTTTGAAACAAGCTCGAAGTCTGCACCGAAGATGTCTTCAGTCAATGGTGGAAGACCAGTAGCGGTATGGCTAACCTGTTCTAATACAGCCAACTCCTTAACGGTAGCAGGAAGAGACTTAAGAAGTTCATCAGCATCGAAAGGGGCAAGAACACGGACGCCCAACAAACCAGTGTTAGATTTTGCTGCAGCTAGAGCGAGCAAATCAGTGGCGCCAAGAACAATGACGGCACGGGTGGCATTCTGAGGTCCACGGTACTCGTATTTGGAATACTCACGGCCTGCAATACACAATGCAGTCTCCAGAGATTCACCAGCGGTAACTTCCATATCAGCAAGAGCCGCACCTGCCATTTCCGGAGTCCATTTCAATGGTGCTTGGTCTTTGGAGCTAGCAAAGAAGTGCACAACAGGTTTAGACTGCTTCAAGGCAACCATATGGGCAACAATGGCCATGTCTTGGGCATCTTCAGGACCAAAACTTTGCAAGAAGACGAATCCAGAGGTGCGCAAGGAGGTTATAGGCAGATAATCACCAGAAACCTCAGCATGTAGAACAACAGGAGAGGTTTGCAAGGAAGATAAATGTCCTAACCCGAAAAATAAAGATTCAGCAGAGCCAAGGAAAGCAACATTTTCAGTGTTACTATCAACAGCCGCAACAACCGCTGAAAGAGGGTCTAAGTGGTTCTGCGGTGTAATAACTACTGATCCAAGAGTTTTGAGCGTATGCTGCACTGCATCGCGTGTCCCGTAGACTTGCGATGAAGATGTCGACATAGTCAGTAGGTTTTACTCCAGTCAATGCAGAGATATTTGAAATAGTCACTATGAGAAAGAGGTGATCTCACGTGCAATGATGCTTTCGATTGTTGAGCGGCTTATAAGCTATATTATTTCAGTAATACTCTAATTATTTTTGGTTTACATAGTTTACATATTTTACATCAGTTTCGCAGATTACGAGTAGCAGTAAAACTAATTGCTGAATTCGGTTTACCATGATTTGAGGCCATTTTAATGCAACCCTCCGGATTACTTGCTGCTAATAGCCGCACGCTAACTGGTAGAGAGGTGCAGCGGGCCAATTATATTACATAACTCAACACGAAAAGTTCGTCAGTCAAAAAAAAGTTCGTAAGTTCGTAACAATCGGTTGAAGGTGGGGGGGTGGTGCGCTTGTTTACTACTGAAATAAAATTTAAAAAGGAAATTTTGAAAGAAAAGAGAATTGAAATTTTTCAACTTAGATTTTTTTAAAAAAACGAATCATTGTATCAGTGAAATGATTTTAAATGCTTGTCATTATTTATCGACACAATTATAATTCTAATCGCCTTGTCTTAGTTTTGTATCTTCACGGTAACGTCCTTTGAGCACTACACCTAAATAGAAGAATATATGGTTGTTTGGAATTAGTTAGATAATATTTGCAAATGCTCCTTTTATTTTGAATTTGTTTTTGTTTTGATTTCATTTTTGTTTCAATATTAAAACTAATTTCCAGGTTCTCATTAAAAGATATATTTCAACTAACCACCAGTATTGGATTGGATCTATAGAAATAAATTGAGGAGGAGGATAAAACTGCCAAATTAACATTAGCAAACGAGTAGCACTTAAAGAAGAAAAGTGATCGTGGATAGTTGGTTTATTGAACCATTCTGGGCAGATAAACATACATTTATATTAATATTGATAGTCATATTGAATCTTTAGAAGCTCAAATAGAAGTATATATATAGGTACTATGAAATAGAGATGTTTGTGGGCATACTAATCAGAGCAACATCACTGATTGCACTGCTTTTGAATTCCACATTTACTCTCGACTAGCAGATAGAGACTGGCGTCATAAGAGGACGATAGCCTACAATAAGCCGTCTTAGAAAACAATACCGAAAACGCTGGGTCTACCAAGTCTTTTATATGAAATAATCATGGATCACATGACTTTACACTTCTGAGCTTGTGGCATGGCTTCAGCTGATTAGGAGAGAGGAACTGGTTAGAAGTGTAGCACTAATCTAATCTAAGGGTTGCAAAGCTCAGGCGTCCAGGTTAAATTAGAAGCAGATCAGGATATTAAAGGTGTTAACCTAACTGGAAACTACCAATGCTTTTCATTTCTGTGTTTTTATTTATTTTAGGCTGTAACGCACTCACGTTCTCCGGATCTGTTCCTGGTCTTAGTGCTACAGAACGCTCTTCAGTGTCTCTTTCTTTACGAGACTTGAACGGACTCCACACAGATAAAGCACTTCTAGACTCTAATAATACATTCAATTTTTACAATCTGAACGAAAGACATGAATATATCGTGTCTCTAGACTCCTCAACAGTTGAACTGAAATGGTCTTACCTTGTTCGTATCAAGGACGGATCCTTTGACGTCCACGTTCTTCCTCAAAACGCAATTATTGCTGCTTTAGGACCAGCACAGACCTTGCCATTAGAAATAACCGGACTTGTACGTCCTAAATTAGTTCCCTCACGGCCGAGCTTCTCAGTGTTCAAATTCTTAATATCACCAACCGTTCTCCTTTCGATTGTAGCACTACTATTTATAGTATACGTGCCGTTCCTTCTCAATAATTTAGACCCTGAGGTTCTGGACGAGATGCGTCGCAACCAATTACAAGGTGGACAGATGCAGGACTTTGATCTAGCTTCTAAAATCGCGGACTTCCGAGTCAACAATGGTAAAACAAAGAAGTAGTTTCAAAAATAACAGTAGGAAGTAGCTAGAAGGCTAATGATAAATAAATAAAAGAAACAAGAAATGGTTCACCGATATACAACTATAAAAATGAAATTGAAATAGAAAAGAAAAACAAATGTAGATAGATATGAAGGTAAATAACAATAAATAAGAAGAGGAATATTGACGCAATGGTTAAGTTAAACTTTTTAGGTCATGGGTGATTTAAAACACACCCCATCTGGTGGTTGCATTGGAACGGCTATGAAGATACCCCGGTGCTGGTCCCATTTCAGATATCACGCTCTCCCACGGCAGTTTGTCACCACGGGTTAATCCTAGTGCTTTATACAGTTTATCAGAAATGAATGTGGGTTTTTCTTTTATAACAGCACCAGGTTTACTAGGAAAACCTCGTAGAGTAGCGATTTCACCGTACGTAGAGAGTCGTTTCCAGTCAGTTTGTGGCTTACCATCATCTGGATTAAAGGCTGAATACATACGTTCGTAGTCAACATCTAATTTCCCTTGGTATACACCATCACCAGATGCAGCATAACTTTCTATAATGCCACTACGAGCTATGTTTGGAGGAAGAGTGTACGGAGGCTGTGGGGCGAATCGTGGAATCTCAGAGGAAGCACGCCAATTGGCTGGAACTTGAACTGTATTAGGCAAAGTCTTCAAAAATACTAGGTAAGAAGGTTCTTTAGAGTCACAGTCGTACCAGTCAACAAGTTCAGGCCGTGATGTACTGGCTTTAAGTTCAGCAAGTGTCAGCTTTTTCAACTCCTTAGCCGGATTCTCAAAAGCCGAATTCAAAGTTTTGGTTCCGTTTTCACCTCTGATTTCACTTGTATTTGTATTTGTATTTTCATTTTCATTTTCATCTTCAATTTCATTTTGATTATCGTTATCGTTTTGATTTTCGTTTTGAACATCATCTTCGTTGTCTACCAGAGCTTCTTCATACTTTCGTTTAAATCGTGAACTCACTTGTTTATACATCTCAAAAACAGGACTCGATTCGTTGATCCATTCATATTTTCTCGCTAACATTGCAACTCCAGCAGTTTGTGTGGGAGTAGGTGTTGAAACAGGTTGGTTCCCAGCTTCAGCTTCTAACTTCTGGAGTTTTTTACGTCCCCGTCTTAACTGATTTTTAGATTTCGGCCTTTGTACATCATTAGAACCTTGTTCGCTCATTGTTTTAGGATGGTAAAAAGTGTGTCGATTTTGCTGTTAACTTCCTTGTCGAAATTGTCGACTTGAGCGCTAAGAGCTTCTACACTAGCTTCTAATGTGCGTGTGATTTGAAGTAGACCTTGTTTATCCTCCTCACTAGCAGTAGAAACTTGTGCTGGTTGAGTTACCTCCTTGGCAGAATCAGAGCTCATTCTGATGTAATCGAGTTCACCCAACTTCAGACTATAGAGAGATTGTGTATAAATATATACAGAAGCAAAAGCAAATTCTATTGTCTTTAGTGCCTGAACTAAACTAAACAGAACTGTAAAAAATTAATTAAAAGCAGATCTTCAATTTCAGAAGATTTAGGGACAACCTGCTGGTACTCAGGGCTCTTTGAAATTAAATAGGATAAAATAAAGTAAGATCAAACAAAATACGACCATTCAACATTCAACGCGAACCAAGTCAATACCTTCAGCTAAAGGGTGCGAAAAAATAGAAAAAATATAGGTATACAAACACGCCCAATTTGCCTTTACTACTCTAAAGTTAATAAGTTCAAACCATTAGCCTGTAATCTGAAGTTGTCTCGTTATGCGTTTATCTCTTACAGTTCAAGAAACCAATGAATTGCGTGCGCAATTAGGTCTCAAATTAATCACTGAAAACGATGATTCTACTGCTAATCCTCAACATACATCATTAAGACAAAGAATAGAAGAAAGTAAGCAAAGAGCATTGGAAAGGGAATTGGAAAAGGATCAGACCTCTACCAGGAACTCGAAGGAGGATACAGAAATAGTACCAACGCCTGTTTGGATTAAAAACATGGAAAGAAAGCTAAGATTGGAATTAGGATACAAATATAATGAGCTATTGGATACTACAGAAGACAATTTGTCGAAGAGCCAGCCACAAGAAGAAAGCAAAAATAAAGTTAGTGATGAAAATGGAACTAAACATCAATTCAACTATGAGAGACCAGACCCAACATTAAACAATTTGAAAAGGCCATTAAATGAAGACCCATTGGATGATGACGCTCCTAAGAATAATGATGCCAACCAGGGACAAGTAGATGGACTAATAATACGAACACAAACAAACGAAGAACATAAAGGTGAAGACAAAGCTAAGAATCAAACCAAGCGTGCTGTTTTTAAACCTAAACGACTGAAACAAAGTAGTAGTAAACGTACATTTAAGCCTGAACTGTCCACACCTAGTCAATCTGTCGAGGAGAGTGAGCTAACTTATCAAAAGTTACTAGACGCCAATAGACAGGAACTTAATGAAGAGAAAGAGAAGATAAGGAAAGAGATAGCGCATATGTTTGTTGAGAGTTATGATACCAGCATCCATGAGGATGAATCTCTAGATAGCAGATCGAAGGACGAAATAGAAGGAGGTGTAAACAGCACGCACTCAGTAAGAAGCCAGCAAACCGTAGAAAATACAACTACAGATGAACTTGAGAATGTTAACACTATAGAAGAGGATATCTCTGAAGAGGATGATACCGGTGTTGCTACTTTACTCTCATCGTTGCAACAGAAATCAACGTCTAGTTCATCTTCTCGTAAGAAGTGGGTTGATCAGTTAGTTTCTGAAAGAGAGTCTAGAATTAAACAACTAGAAGCTCTAGAAGCAAAATACTCTAATTTGCCTCAACATGAAAGGATAGCAGCAATGAAGCTGCATAAAGAAAATGCAGCACGAGAACAGGCAATCCGAGAGCAAGAGCTATTGAGACAGTATAAGCCTGAAGTCAGCATAGAACATAAGGACGAAAAAGGTGAGGTCCTATCAGCAAAAAATGCTTTTAAAAAGCTATCTACTGCCTTTCATAAAAAGAGAAAGTAGTTGTAATTTCATAAAAAAGAGCTTTTTTGTTTTATCCTTAACTTTTAAGGTTCTTTACTGGAAAATAGAGTTTGTCCAGTCGGTAGCACATTGCAGCCAAAGAAGAAATTTAGGTATGTGTATGCTGTACTAAAAAGAAGATGTCTTCTCAAAGAATGAAAGAGTTTCCCTGTCACCGTCTATTTTTGTTTTTTTCAGACTATGTCTACCACAGTATCACCGTCCCCTGTTCTCAAGCAATATTCTATCAACGACAGATCAGTTATCTCTGGCAGGAGAAATAAACTACAGGGTGCATTCAAAAGAATTTTTAGCAGAGTAGAGACAATGGATAGTGAAAGCGTTCCTTATACACTCGCTTCGACTCGCCCGGAGATACGGTACAGTACAAATGCAAAACATAATTCTCAGATATCAAGAAGATTGCCTTTATCAAAATGTAACTCCCCTGAATTAAGGTCTCACGATTCAAAAATTGATCAAATATTTGAGACTTGGGAGGATTGGATTGAAATGTATCAACGAGGAGACGCCAATCTCAGTAATATTTCTCGACCCGAGTGTTTCGGTGGTTTTGGATACATGTGTCCACCAAATCATTGCAAAGAAGCTGCTCGCCTGCAAGTTTTGCATTCCATCGAACATAAAATAGATTGTGTGGTTCAAATAAAACAGGGGCTGCAACATTCTTTACAAAAAATACTGGACGAACATCGCTTGAAAATGGCTACGGTATCCTTTGTAGGAGAAGAGTTTCAATCTATACATTTCAGTATTGGAATGAATAAAAAGTTAACGTCAATCAGTAAGACCTACTCGTTGGATGCTCATACTTTGCTGACATTGGACTATCTTGCAATATTAGATGCTAGCGCTGACTGGAGAACAAGGCTAAATCCATTAGTTTCTGGGCCCCCATTCATAAAATTCTACCTAGGAATTCCTATAATCGTCAATGGTCTTCCAATAGGAAGCATTGCAGTTCTGGATCCTTACTGCAGAGTACAGGTTAATCCTACTTTGCTCGAGAAGTTAAGTAACCTAACTTCAAAATTTTCTCGCAAAATTGAAGCAGTCTTAAACACAGAGCATGGAGCTGCGGAGGAGCTGTCAGAAGTTGATGAACTTCAGTCTGCACTTTCGTCTATAGTCTTAGATTCGAACAGCATTTTGGATTTATCTTGTGAACCTTCTAATCAACATTCTGATGAGATCAAAAGCAAAGCTATCAGTACAGAAGTTAGCATTAGGTTCTCAGAAATAGAAAGACGTCGTTCTTTAGGCTCTCGAGTACATAGAGCTCCCCAACGTCAAGTTACTTACCAGCAGTTACAGGTCCTTGCCAGTCTTATGAGCTGCCGTGGCGTCACACATGCATTCAAAAAAACTTGCCAGATAGTACAAAAGAAACTGGATGCTTCTATTGTTTATGTCGCTGAGATTAGACATAAGAAATGTGGATCGAAAGTTGAAAGCAAAGCAAGATTGATCAGTTACTACGCTAAATCAGCCGTTGATGGTGATGCTAAAACTCAAATTGAACGAATAATGATCAAAGATTTCAAGTTGCTTCATGCAGCTATGAGCAGTCAATATGGCGTTAAGTGTTCATCTATGGTTACAGAGTCAATACAGAAAGATGGTATCTTAGTGCCATTCCATAGAAGTACTGAAGATACTCATAACAAACAGCCTGGGGCATTTGTACTTGCGGCTTTTTCTGATGTGTCTCAAAAGTTTTCGATTAAGGATATTCTTTTTGCTAAACAAGTTCTTAAATCTTTAGAAGGATTAATTCCCGAGATAGACGATTGTTCTAACGAGTAGAACTTAGAGATACTTGAATATTTCATTATATTTTCTATAGCATTATTTCTCAATTAAAGATATTAATGTTTGAGTGAATTGCAATGAGGTGTCCCTCTTTACTCTTTATTAAAATTATTAGAATAATAAAGGAATGAGCAATGCTACAGCAGGAGCAATAATTCTATCCGCTGCATTAGAGGGTAGAATATTGGAATGTGTAGAGGAACCGCTAGCCCTAACGGAACCAGTTCTAGTAGGTGTAGCAGTAGTTGAATCATCAGTGTGTTTCTCATGGGTGGTCTCAGATGATGTTTCTTTGGTGCCTGTTCCGGTGTGGCTCTCTTCTAAAGAGGCCGAATCAATCGATGGGGTTTGTCCAGAAGTTTGAGTGGGTTCCTGCAAAGAAATTCCGATGGAATTGCCGCCCGTTGTGGTAGCTGAAGTCCCATTTGAGGCTACAGTAGAATTAATAAATGATCTCATAGTAGAATTAGCTACTGATGCCATAGATGCCATAGTGGAATTCATCATCGATATAAGGGTTGAATTCTGTCTTGAAATAACAGTCGAATTCAACATTGGAGCTCTTGAGCTCATGGATGGACGAGCAGTGATACTCGAGTTGCCCAAACCGGAAGAGATGGCAGTACTGTTGAACATACCACCTGTAGAACTAGCCAGTAAAGATCTGTTGAAATTAGACGACATCATGGTCGATCTGCTTAAACCACTGGAAATATTACTGTGAATGCTTGTGTTCGTTTTGTTAGTTAACGATCCATCAAGTTGCAGTCCAGTGCCATCTGTTGAACCAAGAATGTAATCGTCATCTGTTATAGCAACAGAGTCTGCAAATCCATTCTTTTTGGTAAACACATATGATTTTGAACCAGTGGAATTGGTACCAGAAGGCGCGTCATAGGTCTGGACACTGACAGAGTCAACTTCCACGTAGAAGTAGCCAGGGTCCTTAATATCAGCAGCATCCCAGTCAACTTTTCCACCTGCCCACTCTGCAGTCCCTTCTGAGGAGGAATCACCACCTGGCCACAAACCAAATTGAATTCTGGCAGGTGTTTGCGGATACATATACTCGCCAGTAGTCTCATTCTTCGTATCAGACTTTTTGAGAGTACGCATAGTGTTACCGTCAATAATCCAGTCTATATGATCCTCATGCCAGTCAATTGTATACTCGTGGAAGTTTGCTTGCGTGTCTGATGAGACAGCCTCACCGATCATGTTCTTATAGTCAAGAACACCTTGCCAGTAATAATTAGACTGAGCTTGCTTTAAGTTATTCCCAATAAGCTCGTAATCGATTTCATCTTTTGTTCCAGATAGTACAATGAAATCTGAAACAATACCAGCGCCACGAGAGCTGCGCATGCGAATGGTCACTTTACCATACCACAAGTAGTAGCCTGAGGAAACAACTGTAGCCGGTCCACCCTTGAAAAGCTGGGCCCTAAGCTTATTATCTACAGCAGTAACATTTCCATAGTAATTCCAGGGCATTTTTTCAGCATCTCCAAGGTACTTCGCGTATGGAACAACACCATCTGTACTTTCGAAAGTGTAGTTATAACCATTTTCGAATATAGGCATAGCGACACAAGCACCGGGCTCGTAAGAGTAGCGAGGATCGCATCCACTCAAACAAACATAACCATTTCCACAAGTGCCATCAGCAGAGCAACACGGGTACTTCTCAGGACAATCAGGAAGACCTGCCCCACAAGAAGGAATGTCACTTGTCGCAAAGACACAGCTAGCGAACAATGAGTATACCACCGATTTGTACATGCTAGTGAATGTAGACTCACTTTGAATTGTCAAAATAGCTGCATTTATACTGATTTATCGGATATACACCGGGTACGGGTTGTACCTATTTTCAAGGTACTTAATGCAGCTAATTATGGAAATGCTTTAGGGTAACCAAAATAATTATTATGGGGCTCTAAATTTCATTTTTTACATTTTATATGGAAAACAATCACTTTATGGATTTTGCATGTCTTTTCACCTCATGAGCAGACGTAATAGAAGAATAGATTCCGAACTGCTGACTTTCAACACCAGTTAAATCACGATGAATAGCTTATTTCGCTACTGGATAATACTGCGTCCCCCTTACCCACCACATTGCGTTTACGTGCGTTATAGTTCTATATGATGAAACTCAATTCTACGATTACTAGATGAAACAGAAGAAGTAGATTATAATTTATTGTAGAAATATGACTTGAAGTGATCTCAAAAGATAGTTAACATACTTTCAATGACTCATTAGTACACCTAAGCTGCGTTTTATCTAACTAATACATAACCAATATAGCGCAGAATGTAGAATAAACTTTCCAATAAGGTATATAGTCAGGCGTCGTCGCATTAAACCACCCTTGTTACCACAGTTGCTTTGACCGTAATAGATTTGTATGAAATGGGTTAAAAAATTTGCCGAAAAAGCTCCTGCGCCTATGCTCCCCGAGAGTGTGAACTCAGAGAGGTTTTAGTCTAGTGCCTTAAAGAAGCATAAATTAAACGGTCAGTTTAGAAGATGTCCTTAAGATAGAAATGCCTCTTTTCTACAACCAATAATTGTTGTGGAGTTAATTTCAGGGGTACGAAAAAGCATGTACCTAAATCAAAATACCTTGCAAGAAGGCTGTATGTTGCTGGCTATGTGCTGAAAAGAAACTCTAATTATTGAAACATACACTTATGCAAAGATTAATGGCGGAATGGGGTAGATTTAAAAACAATCAAATGAGAATACAAAGAATAAACGCGCATTGTAGATGTGCATATATAGATTTAAAAAATTGTAAACTTCTAAAGGTTACAGTTGTTCGAAGAATTCTGTGAATAATAAATGAAACTGTTAAATATTCTCTAATGATATAATTCTATTCTATCGGTAACATTGCAGCTAATACCAGATATAGAGAAGCCAGAATAGCAATGAAGTATAACTAATTAGGGAAATTAGTGATGACTAGCGTTACCCTCAGGGCCAATATAGTTCAACATGTAGCAGCAGCCAGACTCCCAATCACGGCTAAGCTTACCACGTTCAAGACGAATCCAATTAACCTCCTGGGATCCCTTAGGGAATCCGGTGCAGCCAATGTAACGAATAGGATCCAAAGAATCAATCAAGACAGGGTCATCGGGAGTACCCTTACGGTCTTGAACAAGGGGCTGGGTGTCAAAAAGCTCAATACCTTCCATCTTAGCAAGCAGTTCCAATCTATCTAGACCAGTTGCAATCTCAAAACTGGAGGGCTGGGCCTTGGGGTCCTTAGTACCAGGTCCAAATAGTTTGTTAGGACTTGTGGCTTCAGCAAGAGAGTGAGAAACACCGAATTCGGCAGGGGTGTCATTCTTTTTCTCGGAAAAGACTAACCGAGAAGTACTAAACAAACGGACAGGCCTGGTTGAGGCTGTTCGGAGAGCAGTTCTAGCGAGCATGAGTGATACTGAACTGACGTAAATGCTACCTAATGATTGGACGTAATTTTTCACGTGATTACACAATTGTCCTGTGTAGTGCTAGCTCAAGTGCAAATGAAAATAGATGCATTACATTTGTGGACTGGCGTGGTAATCAAAATTCTGGACATTGCATATTTGCTTGATTTATGATTCTGTTCGCCAATACGTATATTAAATTAAACAAAGGTCTCATTGAAAGGCATTGATATAGTCTATATAATTTATGCTCATATTTCTCTGATTTAAGTCAATGAATCAAGCAATAAACGTATATTCTAGTACACCGTACATGAACAATGGACATCATAGTATACGGATAGAAATATGTTCAATAATAATAACAAATTAGGATGAGGATAGACGAACCAAATAGAAATTATTAGAAATAGAATATAATAAAACATAATTAAACAGAATAAAACAAAACGTATCATTTAAAAATGTTGGCTCGAAAAAAGTAACTGATGATGTACAGGTTTACTATAAAGTATAGTTATGTATACCTAGTGTAAGTCTTTTTCTTTTCTTTTTTTTAAGGGGGGCACTGTCATTAAAATAAAAGTGACAGGTGAAAATATGCAATTAGACTAGCAGCATTCTGCTGAGCGTCTATTTATCTATTAGAATTAATTGAAGTGAACGGAGAGGGAAGAGTAACGTATGCATCGGTACCCCATCCGAAATATGACTGCAACTGTATTTGACCGCCAAAAAACTCCGCGTAGACTTTGGACATAGGAAGTCCGTATCCCAAACCAGCAAGCGATCTGTCTGTATCGTCTTCGTACTTTTTATGTGACTTTGTAACACTACTGAACGAGAAATCGAAAACTCTCTTCTCATGCTCGGGGGGAATTCCACCCCCTCTGTCGCGAACTCTAATAAGAACACCTTGGCCTGATCTGATAACTGTAACAACCACCGGATTATCCTCAGCAACATTTTCTCCTCGCGAACAAAGTGCCCAGAAGGAATTCTTCATAATTTCCATTAAAATATACTCCACATGATGTGGTAGATATGCAAAAGTAACATCTTTACCAATATCAACTCGTACGTTAGGCGAAAACCCGAATTTCACACTAGCAAGCTCGGTTAGAAGATCAGCAATGCTTTCAACAATTTCAGCTGGATTGACATCGAGTTGAACAGCTCCAACAAAATTAGAAGCAGTTGATTTTGTTAAAGCTATGTGGTGCTCAGCTAAAATACGCGTACCGATCCGCAGTCGTAAGTTCTCCCATAAAACATCGCTCGTTTCTTCAGGAGAGAGGATCGATGAGCACTGACCGATACCTGTTGCCAAGTTCTGCACATTATTTGTATGTGCTCCGATCATATCTTCAAGCTCTTCGGTGAAAGCAAGGTTTTCGTGCGAGGTTTTAGGGGCTTTTCGTCTTGACAATGTCTCATAAGATGCAAAGTAGTTTTTATAAATGCTGGAAATGTAAGGATTGAGAACTGCTAGTAGAGGTAGGTCTCTAATTGAGTCTAATTGTCTAGCAAGCCTAGTACGAATGAGCTCTAAGTACTTTCCTGCGTTACGAATTAAAGCCTCTTCCTTAGGCTCCAAATTGTGCCTCCACCGCAGCAAGTCATTCAAGACGATTGGTTGCGTAGGTTTTATGGCGTCATCTAAAATTGCTTGGCTCACACGCAAAGATTCCTGTACTTTTAGAGCCGAGTATTGGCACAGTCTTCGCGCTTGTATGCGCTTTCCCAGAACCAACATGATAATAGACCTTGCCCTGAGTGAACTGCAATTGGTACCTTACAATTGAAGAGCGCTTTTATTTTTGGTAATGGCATGACAAGATATCTGAGTTCATACGTAATTTTATCTGTTGAAAGCGATAATTATTTGCATTTGTTTTTATTCTATTTGAACATGAAAAGAGACTAGTAAATAATGTTGGTGACCATGATTATTAGTTACATCCTTTTGACTGTATGCACCATTTCAAATTCACTGATTAGTATATTACATTATAACGCACACGGTCATATATGGCTTATATGGCTTGGTCAAGCACAGGTTTTGGCAAGTTCTGCGGTTACCAATAACTAAAAGACAAGGTTAAATCTAGGTAAATAAATAAATAAGTAAATGTAAAAATGAAGAAGGCGTGAATGGTTAAAGGGCGTGTAAATATTTACTTTTTTTTTCTTATTTTAGCTTTGTATCTCAGTTAATTAACGAAGTGATAACCTAAGAAATGCAGAACGAGCGAACCGAACACAAAGTCGGAGAAAGCGCGTGTAGGAGAGATTTGTTTGAATTCCTTAGCATTTGCAGGATTTATCTGCTGTCTTAAATTAGCCAGAAGCACAAATTGAGCGACGACAGTTCCGAAACCGGCAAGGAAAGCGTTGAAAGGGTAGTTGCCGACAACAATACAGAACGCAAATTGTGCAATTCCGCAGATCAGAAGATAAACCATGAACTGATCAATCAGCTTTATACGCGCCGGCGCGTTCTGGTGGTCCTTGCACACGATCTGGAGAATGTTGATCATCGTGGTGATGTGTTGATTAGTGATGCTGCCTACTGTTAAGCACTGGCGCTGGCACAGAATAAACAGAATAAACAGAACAAACAGAACTAATTGGATAAAAATGAAAATATAAATGAATATACTTTTACTTATACAAATAATTTAGATAATTTTTATAGAGAAAGATCGCTTTTCACTCTTTTTATCCCTGAATTGTTCAAGAGTCTTAGAATTCCTAAGACATCATGCTAACTTTTTGGCAATCGCTCACCAGATTTATGCTTTAAAATAGCAATAAAATTAAATACAAAATTGGGCAGCAAGCCAAGTAGAATAAATAAATTGAGATTCATATATGTATGCAAAGTATATACTGCGCGTTGTTTTTGGTACTGTTTCTTCTTCTTTTTTATTTCATTCAAGAGCCTCAGGCGCCTCGCACAAAACGTACCCTTCAGCATCACAGTTAATATCTTCTTCAGAAATATCGGTGAAATCAATTCTGTCATTGGGCAAGAAATGCATAATTCGTGACTGCTCTGGTACTGAGAGCATATACTCTTTCCACTTGAGGTAGTCCTCCTTGCTAGTAATTAAGAATGCAGCTAGCATTGATGGATCCATCTCTGAAATTGGTAAAGCTCTAAGTTTCCGTGAATGCACTGACTCTAAAATTTCTTTGGCTGTAGACTCTTGCGTCAAAGCTGGTTTTGGTTCGTGAGGGTCGTGATAAAAAAGTCTATCATTTTGATAACCAAAAAAGTATAAAGAAGCAGAAGTCCTCCCACCAGCGATTCCAACAGACTGCTTGGCTGCCAGTAGCGATTTTAAACCTTCGTAGTACACGGGTGTTATGTTCTGGATGCCTAGTCGTAGATTGCACAGCACAAGAACCGGTTTTGGGCAATCTAACATTTTTAATACTTCTTTTTCGTAGACATCAGTACCGTCTGACCTGTACACTGAGAATTCTTCGCTGGATGCAGCTATGAAACCCGCTACAGTACCAGGTCCGAACCACTGTCCAGGAAGTATCCCATTGTTTGTACCATATTCCACAAATCTGTGAATTGAATATGGCGCCACAGACGTATCGAGAAACCGTTTAATTATTGACAACTCTGTAGAATCTGAAGTTTTAGGATCTGAAGGATCAGAGTTATTTGAGTCATTTGAGTCATTTATATCATTTGCATCATTTGTATCATTGGTAGCATCCGTATCATCTGAAGTACCTGTAGAACTCTTATATCGATAATCACGTCCCAATAACGAGATTTGCAAGGCATTAGCAACCAAACACTGACTGGTGCGGATCATACAACCCCAACCGGCATCAGTAGTGAACGCAGTAGTATCAAAACTGGCTAGGCTTCTAGCAGTACCTAAGCCTGCATGAGGAATTGAGCGTATAAAAGCATTAACATTCTGTAAAACTGGTGAAGGGCCATCAGGATGGCGTGGAATAGGAGGGTCGAAACCTGTACGGTACATCAACCATATACGCGACTCCACGTCGTCCAGAAACAAACTATTCCATTCTAAATTATTGTTTTCATACTCTCTACCCAAACACCAGACCGGTGTTTCTGGTTCTGAGTCTGGCTGGACCTCTGGTCGCAATATATTTATTACTCGTTGCATGTGTGTGGCGCTACCCTACTTGGTACGAGATACAAACATATGTAAGTCCAAGGAGAAGTACTTTTCTAGATAGTCTATGGCGTCATTTATGAGATAAAATATCTTTTCCAGTTTAATTTTCTCAAATTTAATAAGATAAATTCCATGAAGTCGTTTTAAAACCAAATAAAAATAGATTAAAGCATATGCAGCATACAAGCTGGAGACCCTGTACAGTCAATGCATATATGCCTACTTAGGGTACTGCTTTCAGCCTAGTCCACTCAATACTGATCTGCTCAAGTATAGTTTAATTTAGTTTGATTTAGTTCAATTCAGTGAATTCAAGCCAACTAAATCATTCACAGTAAATATAGACATAAATATAAATAAAATAGAACACGAATAAGTCTGCAATCATCATTAATGTTCTTTACATGCTATTTTCCCAACTAGTGATAATGGCGTCTTACTTAGTTTGACGTAAATTTCAAACCTGTGCAGCATCATGAACACTGTTTCTATGAATACAGCAGTATTCTTCAATTCTCGAACATAATAATAGTTTAATTGAAGATGTTTGCAATAAATTGAATTAAATTAAACCTAACTATACAGACTTCTGATTACTGAGATCTCTCCTTTCAGGTAATGTGTGTGTGTGTGTGTGTGTTTGGGTTCTCTTGCCATTCATTTAATTCAAACCTCAAAAGCTAGCGATTTATTCAGTACCTATTAATTACTATTATCAATTAATCAGTTAAATATTAAACAGTAGTCTGTGAAAATATATATAAACTACTAAGAAGAGAGGCGAATAAGTTAATTGACGGTTGGTTCCATTAGTCAAAACATGCCAAACAAGAAAACGCCAGTACGCAAGAAGAAGGCAGGCAGCAAGAAAAAAATCAACAAGGCTCCGCCGCGAGGCAATAAAGCTCTCAGAAAAGAGCGCGAAGATAAGCCCAAGTCCAAATTACGGGGGAAGCAAAAGGCTTCGCAATTAGCGAGCCTAACTTCGCTAAGACATATGCCAATTATGTTTATCGAAGACACTGAGGTGCTTAATCCTGCCGATGTAGCTGATAAGCTTGACTCAATTAAATTGGATACTGATCATCCTGACTCGTTCAGCCAGGATATCAGTTCTAATTCCACATCCGATAAAGATAAGACATCTGTTGATGATGAACAACTCGAAGAACTAGAAACAATAGAGGTTTCAGAAGAAGAAATCAAAGTCATTGAGTCAGATTTCTCAGAAGCTTCAGATGCCAGTTTTGATACTGATATCGAATTGACTGATACCCTTGGATTTGGAGACTTGTCTGATCTAGATGATGACAATGATCTTGATATGGACGCGATACGCGACTACGAAGAGAATGCCAGCGAGATTGATGAGGATGATATGCTGAAATTCTTAGGATCTAGCTCCATGAATTACGAGATGGATCCATTCGATGCTAAGGATTTAGAATATTCTACTGTCAGTGATCTTCCACCAGCAGTGAAACCGTATGCTTCTGAAAGACAAAAGATGAAGCGAATGGCGCATAAATTAATCAATTCCGGAAATTATACACCACCACTGTGGGAAAGGTACCCAGAAGTGATCAAGTTAATAGACATGGTTAAGGAGATTGAGTATTTCATAGAACAGGATCACGATGAGCCATTGCTAGCGTTCCCACCGCTAGGTAAAGAAGCCAGAAATCAGCTAGAGCTTATGGCTTCTCATTACAAACTAGGATTCAAGGAGAAAAAACGATTTGCTGAATACAAGAAACATCGCTATGTTCTGCTAAGCAAGACTTCACAAAGTAACACTAATATCCAGATGATGCTGAATCCAGAATATCACTCATATACATACGCTCGCAAAGATGCATCTGCTTCAGTCAGAAAGAATCATATCATTCAGAGAGGTTCTCTGCGTTCGGCAAGGGCCGTGGAGGGTGAAACCGTAGGTGCAGCAGCAGCAGAGATACATGAAACTAACTTTGGTCACCAGCTAATGAAGAAAATGGGTTGGACTAAAGGTATGGGTCTAGGAAAAGATGGATCTGGATGTACACTTCCAGTTCCTGCTAAGGTTAAAGTAACTCGATCAGGTTTGGGAAGGTAACTTACTTATTCGGTACCAACAGGATGACCTGTATAATAGCCTGTTAATTAATATATGTACTTAGCTACTAGTTAACTAACAGTTCACAAACAGTTTCTCATTGTTGTGCACCTTAGAACCTTACAATTCGAAACCTTGCACACCGTATATAGTTTAAAATCTATGCTTTAATTCCGTTTGGTTCGTTTGGTTTGTATGTACGTTTACTTTACCTTATTGCGTTCACAGTGATATTAATTTAGTTAAGTGTCATATTCAATACCACTGCCAATAATTAAATTTCGTTTGATCTTATTTTATCTCATTTGATTTCATTTATTTCATTTTATTTGATTTATCTCATTTAATTTCATTTGACTTCGTTTTATTTGATTTATCTCATTTAATTTCATTTGACTTCGTTTTATTTGATTTCATTTAATTTCATTTGATTTCATTTTCATTCTTATTAGAAAATTATGGATTTGTTACGAACATGTTCTAGCCTGGGTTACAGGATGCAATATATATTTTCATTACCACTTCCCGCTACTAGCCAGCCGCGATTCGTTGCTGTACGACCAGCCTTTGAACTGGTCCTGCACAGACTCGCTGAGAATGGAAGCCTTTTCCACGACCGAGTCCATAGGAACCTCGTTCGTGAACTCGGAGTCAAAATTGGATGTGTCCACCGCAGAAGCCACTAGTGGTAGGAAGGGTGCGGCGTACTTCTTGTTCAGCAGGAACTTCCAGTCTATCTGGTTAAAGAAGGGGTGTGCCTTGATCTCAGCTGCACCGTTTACACCTAACCGTTTTGATGGATCTCTTTCCAGCAATCCAGTGATCAAAGATTTCGCCTCTCGATCCATGTCTGCAGGGAATAAAAGAGGGTCCTTGACAATTTTATGGTACATAGTGTTGATGTCCTGATCAAAGAAAGGTGGGAGCCCTGTGAGCATTTCGTAGAATAGTACGCCTAGCGTCCACCAGTCAACTGCCTTGGTGTAGCCTTGACCTAAAAGCAGCTCTGGCGCCAGATACTCAGGAGTTCCGCAGAATGTCTTAGTTTGGTCGTTTGTGCCCATGTTCAGTTTACAGAGCCCAAAATCACACAAAGCAATGTGACCTGTGTAGTCTAAAAGGATGTTCTCGGGCTTTAAATCTCTATATATAACGTTGTATTCGTGCAGACACTCTAAAGCGCAGAGAAGCTCGGCTGTGTAGAAACGCGCTCTGTTCAGATCGAAAGGACCTTCGCGCTGCAAGTGGTGGAACAGCTCACCGCCATTCACGAATGCCAGCACGAGGTACAACTTCTCGGGACTCTGGAAACTGAACTTCAAAGGAACGATAAACGGGTTGTTAATCTTTGCTAGCACAGTGCGCTCGGCGAGCGTGTGCCCGATCTCGGACTTGGAAACGATGTGTGCCTTGCGGATGGTTTTTAAAGCATAAATCTGACGAGTGTCGTTCTTTCTAACCTGCATGACTTTGCCGAACGAGCCTTTTCCAACGACTTTAAGCAATGTGAAGTCGTCGATGGAAAGCGGCTGGTTTTTCGTGTTGTGCAGCTCGCATTTGATGGAAAGCTTACCGCCGCTTATGGAGAGCTGATCTTGTTTGTTGAAATCAGCTGCTGATACAAGAATGGAGCCAAGACCGACGTCATTAACTTTGCTTGTGCCGGGCTCCTTAAGGCGTAAGTACAAACTAATTGAGAGCGGTGTTTTGGAGTCAACGGCAACATCAAACGTCGTGATTTTGTCCCAAACTGGCTCCTCCACAGTTCCACCGATGGCATGCAAAAGGATTTGGACTTTGTCGTACTCTAAAACCAAGTAAACTGGCGGCGGACGCGTGCTGGATATGTCGAGCGCCCATGCCGGCACCTCTTTCGCGTATTTATCCGGAATGGGCAGATGCTTTATTTCGTACACTTTCACTCTCAACAAACTGGGATTCTCTGAAGTTGTGGTTGAAAGCGTGTGTCGGTGCTTGGACTTCTCGCTGGGTGCATGCAGAGTGTGCCCGGTGAGCGTGTTTGTGCGCGACTCTTCGGGCGAGTATGTCTTGCTATCGAGAGAGGATAGCGCCGAATAGGTCGATCCTTCATTGTTCTTGTCTACAGGACGTGCCGCGGCTACCAGCGTGTCCCGCACTCCTGATCGCGTCGGCGACTTCTCGTTTCCGTGGTTAGTTTCATCGGTGCTGGGGGCATGTCCGCGAAGGAAATTCGTCTCTTTAAGCTTTTTTGTGAGCTTCCACGACGAGGCCATAATGAGACCCAGTGCCTAGTAATTGGGGGTGGGTTTTTTTGGTTTGGGTTTTGGTTTTGGTGTTTGTGCCTCTACGTGATTATGTTAATGAAGTGTGACTAGGCAATAAATCCCGAGGAGGGTGGCAGCCCGCGTGGCGGTTAATAAGCGGATGTCGTGCGTCTGCACACTCTTCTCCCAAATGTAAGCTTGGCAGGGACAGAGGGATAAAGGGGATGAGGAAGAGGAAATAGGGGGGTTGAACAAGCGTTTTTTTTTGGTTAAGATCAACTGGATTAATTACGGCAAGATAATAGAGCTATATGTTTAATTGGTGGTGTACAGTAAAATTTACAAATTGCAGTTTATGTGTTCTTTTTCTTATTAGTATATTGTGGCGGTGTATATGGTCACAGCGCGAGTAGGGTTCACTATACAACATGTCTAAGTAATTTAAGCCTTAAAATCTGACTCGGTTCTAGCTATTTGTTCAAAAATTTATTTGAATTCAGTTTAATCCGTTACTTAATACCTTGTTTCTTCTGCTTTCAGATGAGTTGAGTTAATCTATAAATAATTTAGATCAGTACTGGTTTTTATAAAGTCGTTTCTAATGTACCGAATTGGGGTTGAACAAATGTGCTATTCAGACTCAGATTCAGATTCCAATTACCATCTGTATATTTTCAACCTTTTCTTAATTAAAATTGTTAAGACACTGGCTATTTAGATATTTCGTGAGGTTCATTTCCAATTTGTCCCCCTAATAATTTTCACTTTTATTTAGATAGTAACCACATTTCACACGCAATTATACGCTTGTTTCATTTTACTGTTATTTCTTTATGTCAATTCTATTTCAAAGTTTAATTTTATTGCTCTTGAATGTTTTCTTTTTTCTTTTTAATTGGATTTCCTATTCGCGATGTGTATAGTGTGGTTTGTTGTTTCTACTTCATTTCAATATAAACGACAAAGGCCAACAATTCACATTACAGTTGCGATAATAGCCTAGAATTATCAGAAAAGTTGATTTCTGAACAGTTACTATTGCTACATAAAATGCCATTCACCAGATGTTTCAATTTAGGATAGAGTTAACCAGTAGCATTTTGAATACTTTATTAGAACAGCACACATCACGCAGCATGCACACACTGCTGTCACCTGTAGTAGCCTGTACTGACATGTCGTTTATACAGCAAATTGTGATATACTTATGCACAACTTTGTGCATTTACATTAAATCAAATAAAAGAAAATCAATCCAAGATATGTAGAGTTCAAAAGGTGCAAATGTTTTATAATTTCAGGATTTGTACGTTCGTATATATGCTCAGCTGTTCATATATAAAGTATCGGCATTAAAATTCTTTCATCACCGACTAGCTCCTGCTAAAGATTTAAGATTTTACAGCATTTAAAGTCTACACATAACTACATTCATACAGCTAGAGCTGCTTATGGACATAGATATCTACTAGATAGATAAACAAATATGTAGATGCACGTCAGATGACTATGACTACATGTTGGGAGTAGATAAGATATGCTGGATCAGTAGTCCCGATTCAGATTCCGATTGATGTTATAAAAGGCGAGTAACAACTACGATATCGTCTCAGTTATACTTTAAATAATAGTTTTTCATATCTGATTAAACCTGAAATGCAATTGATTAGCCCCTGTTGCGTTTTGGAAAAACAAAATTTCCAAACAAGAGCTCATATTTATTCAATTAATTAACTTTATTTGTGTAGTGAACAATATGAAGGCTTGAGTAGAGAGTAATTGATTGGCAAATATGTATTTAAATGGCATTGGTATGATTTACCATGAACCTAAATCAGTTTATTCAGGAGGTGCATGTGCTGGTATCTTGAAGGCTGCTCTGATCAGGGTATGTCCTAACCTGACGGTCAAGACATTTCATGTTCGCTTGGAATTACCAATACTTCCCTACGCAATTAATTCAAAACTAATCTTGTGGATCAAAGCTCGTATCTATATATGCATGAATTGACTGAATGCTGATAGGAGCGTTTTGGTTATAATTACACGATATTGCTATTTCGTAAACAATAAGCAAAATAGCGGATAAGATTCAATTAATGTGCAGTACAGCCTATAGCCAATGTAAGTTATCCTTTAGTGTTAAACTTTGTTTCACCCTTTACGGTTTAGCGACATTGTCTATTCCAGATACGAAACCTTTTTTATAATTGAAGCTCCCTAATGTTAGTAATTGATTTCATAAATGTGGCTCGCCAGCTGTTTAACCAGGCACAAGCCGGTGATCATTGACATATTCAGGTTTGAGTCGAACGGACATTATGTTAAAGAATTCATTTAGAACAAGGAAAAAAGTAAAGTTCAGAATTTGATAACTTCATTTGACTTTCTCACTTCTTATTCATGTACCACTTTGAAATTTTGTCAATTCCATTCAACTCTTAGATCTATTGGATCTCCTGATCTTTGAGATTTGTGAGCAGGGCGAAGAGGCGCAAGAATTTGGGTGGTACGAAATCAGAATTCAACGATATACCTTAAGTTATGTGCATATCAACTGCGAATAATTATATTAAATCATATAATCCTAAATAATTTTACAATTTCCAGTTGGCAAGGTATGAAGGGTCATTTTGTTCATTTTTTCTGCAATTATTTACTCATACTGCCCTGATCAGGATTTATAAGCTGAATACAATAATTAAGAAGAAGGCAGCAAATGAATGGCGGATAAAGCAAAAAAAATCGGGTATTGATAATATGGCAAGTAACAATAGTATATATACTCATTTCTCTATGCAAGAATAATTAAAGAATAGAGCACACGATGCCCGCTCGCTGTATTTGTTGTTTGCATTCAAGATGCACAATCCTGTGGGTCTTGTGTCAATGCATAAACCCTTATATCGATATCAACAGGGGCATTTGATGCAGGGTTCATGTTGGTCTATGTATACCAAAAATAAAGTGCTTTACCCTTAAAAAATACCACAACCTCAGTTGCTGCAGGTGGTCTTCATGTCTGTTACCTTGGTGGAGAACTCTGTCTCTAGAGGTGAGCGGATTAAATCTGATTGACAAGATACTCAGTATTTGACTCACTAATACCTTCCGTTGGCATAAACAACCTGGCTGTTGAATTTAGTGTTCAATTTACGCTATTTTTAGCTGATTTTTCAAGTAAATTTAGTACAATGGAGTGCAAATTCTGTCTTAAAAAGTATTGGGAGGAATTACAACTAAATAATATATTTTTTAAAACCAACAGAAACATATAAATCTTTTTTCAAGATAAAGAGTTATTTGCTTCGAGTGGAATATAGGTGCCCACTGGACGTCAAACCTTAATGTGAAGTAAGCCTGTCCTAAATTAGTTGCTTGCCGTAGGGCTATTTATGATAGTACTATTATTATAGTTGTTGGTGTGTTTTGGAAAACGTGCCCCAATTGTATCCGGATAATAATGGAATTAAACTCAGATTCTATCAATTAATGTATAACTAGACATACTGCATTTTATGACTGTATTGTTAGACAGAGTTGTTTTTCCGTCTATGTAACCCCCCCAATACAGCTTAAATCTTCTTTTTGTCCTAAAAAATTCCACATTTTCACCCAATAGCTATATCAGCTATCATTTATATATTGTATTTTCACACATTCGTAATATCACATTCATACTCACATGCACATTCATTTTAGAGCTGGATTCTACGCTCATACGTCTATTCGTTCAATATTTCGGGTCACGGAATCTAAGAAGCCGGGATCTCAGGATCGTTCGATTTGTCATCATTTTTCATGAAGTTGCAATCAAGCCTGTTGAGACAAATACGGTATTATTCAACTGGAAAACCTTCTAGATGGTCTGATTTTAAGAACAAGAATTTTGAGACTCAAGAGAAAACCCAACAATACCTTGAGATAGATCCCCACGTCCTCCCTAGAGTCTCCAATACGCAAACAGTTTATGAACCTTATGATTTCAGCCTAAAAGCAAAATACGCGAATCATAATAAAGAACAGATTGCTGCACTTTATCCGAAGCAAAAAGACATATTCGCTGAGCTACATCTTGATCCAGTAGAATTGTGGAAAAGTCCTAACCTTCTAAACAAGTATATTACACAGAATGGAAAAATCATCCCTGGTTGGGTCAATAAATTAAAAGGACCTTCCCAAAAACGTGTAGCGAAGGCTATTCGCCGTTGTAGGGCAGCTGGTCTCCTCTCAACTGTTCAATCTTCAGTTTTCAGAGACTCACCATATCGTTCATATTCATAGACAACTATTCATAGAGATAATTCATTCACTACAATAGCGGCAAATATATACAATAACATCACTTGCTCGTAACGTCCTACAAGGGCCACTGATAATGCCTGTATACTAGTTATTTCTAGATGTACCTACGTTCCTAAAGTAGAACTATAGAAGTAAAGGCGTGTTAAACAAGTCTTATGAACTAATTTCATTTGGTACATAGTTTTCTAACTTCATTATTCATATTCTTCATCAAAAAGTAGAGCGAATACTGGAATCGAAATCGAAACAGGGGTTTCTTGACTCAAACAGTGCGCCTGTCTGGCGGTTTTGTACTATTTCTAGTTACTGAGTTGGATCCTGTGTACACAGACCTCAGAAAATATAAAGGAAAGGTACAGCGAGCGTTAAATATGTGGTAACCTGTGTAACCCACCAAATATGCTGTACATGGAACCGACATAGGGAGTATTCCCATTTGATTTCACCATTGGCGCTGCGAAGGCCACTGACGAGACCTGTATTTCCACCATAGTCACCCATCATGCTACGAACAGTAACTTCCTTAACTCTTCCTGTATTTTTAGGATTCAATTCCCATATTTGACTATGTTTGTTGAGGTCATAACTACATTCACAACCTTCATGATCATGTCCAGCTAAAATAAGACCTTCTTTATCACTACCACCAAATACAGCGGTCAGTATAAGGTTTGTACTTTTAGAAGTCATATGGTTTTGGGAGCGTAGAGCTTGATGACCTTCAAAGTCATAAAATTCAAATTTCGCATCATCCATGCAGATGCCATTGGGTTTGAACTGCGGTATATGATTCAATAATATACTTGATCCCTGATAGTCTTTTATAGAGTCGAGGAAATCGACCGTTTCCTTTCGCCATTCATCGTCGTCCGGAGGCCCGTCTAAGCTCATAGAATTGATTACAACTATCCTATATTCAGGGGATTGATACGCAACAAAATTCAGCTCACCGTAACAGACTTGAAACCTTTCAATACGGTTTTGAGTGAAATCACCGTGATAACCGATGTCATGGTTACCGGAGACATTGAATATCTCACCTGGCTCGTCTTTCGGGAATATTTTAGAATAGCGCCTATATCTATCGGAGAACTCATAATCATCTATCCATTGGGATGAAAGGAGATCGCCCATAACGGCAACATAGTCAGGTTTTAGGTGTTTTCTGATAGCAGACGCTATCGATTTTAAATACTTATCGTTGCCCAAAACGTCCAAATGTTTTACGTACCAGCCTTTGATAAACGGAGGTAATCCGGGTATCTGCGGATCACCAAATGCCGCTAGCTTTACAGAGGCTTCAGGGTTCCAAGAGCATCCAGATTTAATTAGTGGATAATTTCGTATATATAAATTCAAGACGATCGCTACTAGAATGTCCAAAACCGCTAGGGCCTTTAACAATCTACGGATCATAGTAGAGCACAAGATATTGTCAGTATGTCCTCGCATTTCTAGTAATCAAAGTCTATGCGCCAAGCCAGACCCTACTATTGACCATACCCTCAACGTCTAAAGACCATTAGAACCCTAGAATCTACTTAAATTGTCACATTTGTTAATAACACAAAGCTTCGGCCTTTAACCCTAACGATGCGCTCTTTTTAGGCTGACTTCGCTAACCACAATTCGATCGGAAAATGCAACACAAAAAGACGTTGGATCCCTGCAGGCCAATTAAGAGGTTTTTCCCAAATGTGGATTATATGTGAAAAACTAACGTAATCTTTAGTTTCTCGGCTGAAGTTATGCTAATTAAGCTAAATATTACTATATCAAACGAAATATGTGTCTTTTTTTTACTACTCGATCGTACAAATTACGCCCGATTGTTTTTTAATTAACGGTTTTGATGATAAATCCACAAAATTGATGCTAGTCCGGCATTATTGACTACCAGCTATTAGAATATATTTCTAGATATAACTTAAAATAAAAATTTAAGAAAGCGTAAATTAGTTGTTTACGATCTATTTGTATGCTTTATTTTCAGATCAGTGCATGCATAGCACGGCTCGTTTTACAACTAATTGCGGGGAAACGGTACTCGCTACTGAGGTCACCAAAAATATAACCCCACCGTTTGAGATTAAGAACACTTGGGGTAAATAATAAAAATAAATGGCGTAAAAATGTGCGTTGATTTATTTAATGGGTGAAAGTTAAATGCTAGTAGATTCGAACTTCATTGTTTAAAATTTATATACATCTATTAATGATAATCCTTGATACACTTGTTTTTTTTTTGTTCTATTTACTTTAACCGCTCACATTTTACCTCATAATGTACAGATAGTATAGTCAAAGTGCAAATAATTGCGATAATATCACTTGCTACTATTTCTTATAGAACAATTTAGCGTATTTAATTAACTAAATATATAGACGTGAACTAAGTCATAGTTTATGTTTGACCGGTAAGATTCATCAAGAATACAGACATTATTACTGGCTTTCAGCTCGTGTGATCTGATATGGATGATTAGCACGCCTGATGTGCCGTTGTAAAGTATCGCTACGAGTAAATCTTTGGTCACAGACGTCACAGTGAAAAGGCTTTTCACTAACATGTTTCATCGAATGCCTCCAAACAAACATTTCCTTTGAATACTTCTTGTTACAAAGAGAGCATTGCTTGAATCCATCATCAGTATCTATTATCTTGAATCCTTGTAGACTAAGTTTCTGTTGATAATCGCGATTTTGACGAAGCCAGATCCTTTGTTTGAGTTTTGCAGGGTCGCTTATGGGTCTTTTACCATATTTGTTGTTGGTTAAAGTAATGTTGTCAGAAGATAATGATTTGGAATCAATAGAATCTAGAGGAGCTTCAGAGTCAGAAGCCACATTTGAGGCGGGGCTGGACTTACGACGATTGCGAGGTGTTTGCGCAACGTTTTCAGTTTTAGGACTTCCACTAGATTTTGTTACACGATTCATATTTGCCTTTTTAGCTTTCATCTTAGGAGAAGGTGTCTTTATTTTGTTATCCGCATTGTTTGATCTCAAAGCAAGATCACGGAAATGTATCAAATGTTCTCCTTGTTTAGATGAAAATGATTCAGTCTTTACTGATTCAATAGGCATTCGAGTATTTCTGGTATTGTAAATGCTAGGAATCGTTTGCACATGCTGGATAGGGATTTGAGCTACAGGGGGAGGAACTGCTGCCGACAGAGGTACATTCGAGACACTCTGTAGACCAGGCATATTAGAGGTCGTGCTCGTTGGACCAATGGCTCCTGAATAAGTAGGAATACTAGTCGGTAAAGGCACAGGAGTGCACCTCATCCGTTCTTGGTTAATAGCAGCATAATGAAGTTGATTATCCAATAGAATGGATTGCTGAGGGTGAGCTGGCACATTAACTCCAGTATTCTGTGTCGGTTTCAAAGTAGGTGCGGTGTCATTAGAATAAATATTAGAAGATTGCACTGTTAGTGATGATGTTGACTCAGTAGCCCATTTAGAACGCTCTCCCAACTTCATGGAGGAGCGAGGACTTGCAGTGTCAGATACTTGACTAGCATCAGACGCCATGCCTTCCAAGTCAGAAGAGTCGCTGTTGGATCTAGCGCTGTATATACTGCTTTGACTTGTTGCGGGGAACCATTTGTTTGTAAATTCTTGGGATCTACTAAGTGGACGTATACCGATGGGTTTAGGTAAATGATTATCGCTGGAAATGGAGCTATTCAGTTTACCAAATTCGTTCTGAGAAGTGCTGTCAGAAGAAGATGACCTATTCGGTGCGCAAATGCGAGTGATGAAATTGTAATTGTGGTAAGACGATGGAGGGAATGGATTCGGTTCTAAAGGGCATACACCCAGCGGTTTGGAACTTTTTGAAGTGTTCTCCTCACGTCGGAGTGGTGTTAATTGATTGTCAGAATGAGCTTTGGTGGGTTTGTAGTTGATAACAGAGTTTTCAAGTGAAGACCCTTCAATAGCGTTGACAGTGCTACTACCTCCTAGTAATTGGATGCGTTGAAAGGTATTCTGCATTGTACTGCTGCCGATACTCAGAGTGTGGGTTCTATCCTTTGGATAGTATTGAATGTGTGTTGGGATATGCGTGATATTATTATAGTTCAGGTTAAGTGAGCTTTTAATGCTTGTTTTAGTAGCTATACACATCGGTGCAAGATAGCTTGCGAGCTTGATGACAGCAAAATCAGATTCAAACTGTCGGTAGTATGCTTTTAAAAGTCTGCCCAGCATGCTTTTTACATCTCGCGCGAATATCTGAAAAAGGAAACCCTACCCTTTTGTTTCTACTAACCTGTCAGTCCGGACTTGCATGTGCAACTTAAAAAAGTACATTTAGTGCTATAAATTTAGCTAAAGTGATATTTATCTATATTGAATCTACCGGGGTTATTTTTTATTTTGTTATATTGTGAATTTTGTACTGAATCCACGAAGGTTTCTCAAGGCCCCTGACGTGCATTAAATCGAACCGCATGCACGTCAGGGTTACGTGTCATAGCCGATATATTGAACTAACGCTTGGAAAATTCAATCCGATTACCATGATGGAATTAAGGTATCAGAATATAAAACCTTTTCATGAATTATTCCAAGTTAAATACGTCTGGAAGCGCGTTATAGGCCCATGTGAAGGTTACTGGATTGTCCGTGCTGATAGCGCTCATGTATACCCTTACCTAAGACGCATGCAGCATCAACTTTGAATTAAAGGCGAAAATGCAATGCACTTGGGCTAGGTGCTTATATAAGTATATACACGAGCTGGGCATTGTGATCAAGTTGGTACTGGGGTAAGATGGCACCAGAAAAACGACACCAAAAATAGTCCATAAATTAAGGTTTACTCTCTGATCATATATACACTTCTTTTACAAAAGCTGGTTAGATTATGATACTTCATTTGTGTAAATAAATATCCCAATACCATGCATTTTTAGGCGATCTGTACATTGGTTATAGTGTTTGTCTTCAGGATAATGTTTGCAGTGGTTTCTTTTATGCTCAATGATAATTTTATAACACCTACGTCTACGCTTGTATAATAATAACCTTTAAAAACCGTCAAAACCGAATAATTATTATTTCACAGCCAAGAATATCTTCAATCCCATATGTAAATAAAAAATGTGTCAAACATGAACCCTAATATGTAACATACAGCGAGTAACTGTTCGAACGTGACCATGCAGCGTGATATGCGTTCCGAACCAGGATCCAGTATGTCATCATGACCTTTGCATGAGAACCGCATCACAGGAGATTCATGACACATCAGATTATAAGCGTTTTGCGATATGCATCCTATAATTAGCGATGCAGATCTATTTACTCCGCAAAAGGTTTGGCAACCTCTGGTGACATTGGATGCAAGTAAAACCCATGCTCGAAGATTAGATATGGCTTCATACCTTTGAAGCGGTTATCTTTATTGTAGCAATATGTAAATTAAAATGCCTTAAAGAACAATAACTAAATACATGAAAAAATCAAATTATGTGTCCCAATATAATCATTTTATCTATTATCAATTGATTTTTATCTTCTAATTCTTGTCTCCACTGTGGTTTTGGAGTCGTTGTGGTAATAAGTTATGCAACTTTTTAGCTGCGTGGTGTGGAGGAAATTCGAGTGCTCGTTATATAATAGAATAGCGAAACAACTTAAATCTAATTAGGACTCAACATGATTATATAACTTAGTGTGGGCTGCGCCCACAGGTCTTCGACTTAAGGGGTAAAAAGAACACGTGAGTCAGGGAAAACTTGTCAACATCAGAAACAGATTGTTCTGTTCTATTTTATCAACATCTAGTAGACCTAAGAAGCAATAAGTGGGCTAAAAAGGAGCAGCTGGGAGGCCCATTTGCCAATTCAAAAAAAGATGAAAGTTTGCAATGCTTTCTAATATTAGTATTACGTTATGATCATCTCAACGAACCAACCAGTAAAGAGCATTATAGAACAGCGATTCTCACCGCAATAAACGATTTTATATCGACGATTTATCCTATTATAAAATGAGATAAGAATGTTACTTCGAGAATATGCGCAAATCTGAGTCTAATAAGAACTTGGCATTGCAGAACTGGCTTTAAGAAGGGATAAGGTTGCAGTCTTGGCCATTCAATAAGGAATAGATCAAATCGCGTCAATGTCAAAGTCCTAGTGAAATTTTTGCTTTCTTCATTAATCTCTGTTGATTTCACCTGGGTTTCGTGCATTTTGAGTTAACTTTTCGTCAGTAACGAAACCCTTGCTTGGTGGGGATAGTTTCATGTATTCGTACGCTTTCGGCGCGAAATTTATTCATTTTTGAATCATTATAAACGTTTCATTGTCGTGGAGAATGCTACTACTGGCGGATTAGCGTGCCGTTATCGGAGAAGAACACAAAAAATTTTCTCAGTTTGGAATGCCGCTTTCAACGACGCGTTTTTTTCAGATAACATTCGAGATCGTAGCTTCTTGCACGCGTTTTTTCAGATAACGCTCAAATCGTGGCTTCTTGGGCGCGTTTTTTCAGATAACGTTCGAAATCGTGGCTTCTTGGGCGCGTTTTTTCAGATAACATTCGAGATCGTGGCTTCTTGCACGCGTTTTTTCAGATAACGCTCGAGATCGTGGCTTCTTGCACGCGTTTTTTCAGATAACGTTCGAAATCATGGCTTCTTGGGCGCTTTTTTTCAGATAACGTTCGAAATCGTGGCTTCTTGGGCGCGTTTTTTCTCGTTTTTCTGTTATTTTTCGCGTTTTCGAGATTAATTGTTATCAAAACCAGAAATAACTTCTGGTTTGACCTCATGATATCGTAGAAAAAAGTCCCGATTGATTCTTATGAGAATTTCGCGTTTCCAGCTCTTCAGAAGTGATCCGATATACTGGAGATATACTCCGATCATGGAGTTTCGTGCTTCAATTTCATGAATTCAAGTTTTAAAGGAGTGTACGGGGTTCTATTATAAACTCTAGTCGGATTTGTATCATAAATCGATAGTAAAGGCAGGACATATTCGATTTCTGTCTCTCCAAAATATAATGTTAAGCAAATGATGATTTTTGTGCGGGTGAATTTTTGTTTGAATGGCTTCATTGCCTGGTTTTGGTTCTCTATCTCCATTGTGAACCAGTTTCTGTTTCATTCTTGACTAGAAAAAAAATTAGGAATGGACAGAAGGAGTTTATGTCGCGGATGGTGTCAAATGAGTCGATATTCTACGCAATAATTGATCACACCTTACATTTATCCCTACGTGCTTGTTAGACTCGAATTGGAATCAACTTTTTTATCGTTTCATGATGACCCCATAATTTCTTTTCTTATTCAACGAATAAATTGTGATATTCTTACTCTCTTTGAGATAATAATAAAGGGATGTCGAACAGACACTTGTGCTTATGATTTCATTATGCTCAACGAGATGCAATTGAAGCTACGTGTGCTGTTCTTGTGTTTCTGCAATGCTAGATGCATTGATCTAGCTTTCCTGGCTGGTTTTATCGGTCCTATTTCAGCCCTCGACGCGTCTTCTAAAGAAAAACAGGTCTGAATTAACTGTAAACTATATTTGATTTGATGAAGTGACTCGTTCTGCTTGTGTTTGGATTTTTTTTCCATTTCTTTTAATCTAATACTCAAAAACTAGCGAGAAATTGGAGTAAGGTCGCCGAAAACCTAGGAGAATCTTCAATATTGATGGCGTTTTTACCCCCGAATTTAAAAGATTTAATCTAGGAATCATTCAAGATAGAACAGGCCTGAAATGCGTTTACTCGCTAAGGGTAAATTCGCGGATTTATCTGGTATTACGAGTATTAAGTGTTCTTTTTAATGATTTCTACTTGCTGGTGTACATTTTTTCTATTAGTGAAGAGCTTTATCCGGACAGTGAAGCTTCAGTACATATGTTCAGAAAACCTGTTCGCATCAGGATTTTTTTGCTTGTTAAACTTCTCCGTTGTATATTTTTAGGAGGCCAATGGTGTCTAGCTTTGCCGTAATCGGCAGGATATAATCCTTTATCGAGTTCTGCGTCTTGATTGACTAGAACAACAGCTCATCATTACGTCCCTTGGAACAAATTATACCTCTGACGCTCTTATTGAGATCAAATCTAAGTACTTAGACATTCGTGTGTGATATTTAATTCCACCTGAGCAGTTTTGAAGGTGGAGAGTAAACCAGGCTTGCTTTTTTTCGCAGTTGTGAACTTTTCCTTTGACAGCTGGTCTGAAGTTTCACCTTTCCCTGTTCATTTTTGACGATCAGAGCTTCATTTTTGCATTTATCAGATTCTTCCTAGAAGCCATACTTACGCTGTGTCTGTCATGTACAGTGGAGAATTATTGTTGTGATTTCAGCTATGCTTTATTATACTCACAATCCCTTTAATTGCCTTAATTTTCCTTGGAACCAAGTTATAGACGCCTCTTGGTTCGCAGAATGTAGCATAAAGATGTCTGACTTTTGTTTTCAACCCAATTTTTGGTGCCATATCTTTTTAAAAAAAAAGGAGCTTATTTTGAGCATTAAAATGTCACAAATAGTAGTCTCCTGGGATAGCTTTTTTTTCGATATGTACTATAAGATGTCATGTAGCCAACGCATGTAGGTGACTGGAAAGATTATTATAATCAATAATTTAGTTTAAATAAAATCTATTATAGCACTTTTGCCATTTGACCGTAGTTTTATCTATTATCAACAATCGGAAACTTTCGACAAGCGTTAAGCACTGTTCAGTGTAAAATATTTATAATCTATGTGTAATCTCAATTCGGATTTGGCAAAAAACCTAAGGGGTTACATGGGGGATTTTGAAAAATCCCTGAAAAATTTACATTTCTTTTAAATTCACCTATTCTATTCAAATTAGTTCAAATGTAGATAATTTCGAATTTTATAGCTCTAGCATTGTTCCCTTATACGTTGACAGCTGATTTCAATTGTTGCCAGCGGCGGACCTGGAACGCATTTTAGACCATTCCTTTTTGATCACCAGGCAGTTTAAAATGTTAAATTCCTTATCAGATGATTAATTATGTTAAAATACCGCTATTGTTTCGCATTGGAACAGTTTTTATCAGAAAATAAAATTTTATTGTTTATGAGAGCTATTTACTAACCACAAGAGACAACTGCTGGGGTATCTATTGTCAGACTTTGTTCTAGATCCGTAACTTGATTGAACATTGTATCTCTGCATATTGAAGACAGCTTATACCTGGATAATAACTTAAGAACATTCTCATCTGGATGTCTGCGTCTATTGATGTAGAATCTGTCAAAAAAGTTGATTTTTATTGCTGAGTTCAGAATTCTTACTCTGTCATCTTCATCTAGATGGTAAGCCTGGGCATCGGGGGTACTCAGGTTGCTTCTGGTATTTACAGTTGATGTGTGTTTTCCTATTTGTTTCATGATTGCTCGCAAAATACCTACAAGCCTAGCATAATACGATTCGGTTATAACAACCTTCTTATCTCTTGTAGGCGATATTTCATAAGTGCAATGTTCAGACAATAAAATATCCTTAAAACCTGCAGCACACGCGCTATGTAGAGATTCATCACTAAAATTTTCATCAGTATTCACTTCCCACAACTGAGTGGTGTTCTTTTTCCGGCGTTGCCAGACAATATCGACTGTAGGATTTGGAGGTGGTAGGGTCATTTGACTATCACTGCCTCTTTCTACCACGAGTGCTTTGCCTATAGACCCCCAGAATTCATGATAATCCGCCTTGTATGTCAATCTATCCCAAATATACTCTCGATATTCGGCCTCATCATTAGAATAAGGCGCAGTAACATAAAATGGGGCACTTGAACGAGCGCGCAAATTGACCTTGACATCGATGCAGTTCAAGCCCTTGAAACTAATAGGATCAATACACTTCATTATGTGTTTACACATATGTATATTTTCCTTCTTATAAGAAAAGCAGCCGCATTGAAAAGTCATGGCATTAGTAGCATATTTCTTACAATCTTTTTCATATTCAGGATCCACTAAGTTTCTAGCAGCATCATTCGCATCTTTTTTCAAAGTACGGATTTTCGTCCACCTTCGCTTGGTCCACGATGTTTCAAGATATTCATATGAATCTTCGTAACTGTGTTTTTCTATGGCCTCTTTTAAAAGGTTTAATTTTCTAATTTGTTTCGGATACAATACGTTATAGTCTACCCACATCACCTTGTCCAGTCTTATGCAAGTTCGAGATTTACCCAGGATGTTTTTGTAAAGACTATTAAATGCTTCAGATATAGTATTTGTCGTGAATGAGTTGTATATGGGGTGGAAGCATTGCGACCATTTGCAAAACCACGATTTGTCGTACCAATTTCTATACAAATACTCCAACAGCCTCAGTAAACGGTTTGAAAGACAAAACTCAATAACCTCACAGACCGCCAATTCATATAATTCATCAGCATTGTAATACCTGGCGTTTGAGTAATCTCCAGAATTCAATTTACGAATATTGCTGAATATCTGCGAGACAGATGGATGGCAGCGGCTATGCTCTTGCCACATCTTCCAAAGATCCGAGAAGTTAACACGCTGATCTTCATCATTCACTTCGCTTGTGTCGCTATTGTCTTGGGTCTTGGACACAAGCGGCTGCTCTGACCAGTTACTATAGTCTTCAGCATGACATCTAGCGCAAGGGAATTCAGGATAGAGACCGCATGGTTGTGAGTACGGACAGTTTTCAGGTTCATGATGTTCGTTGTTGTCAAACAGAGCAGGCGAGTATTGCTTCATAAAATCAGGAAACTTTTCAGTGAAAAAAGGCGCTAGTGTTGGTGATGGCCTTCTACGTGCCTTAGTCGAAGCTAACTTTAGGGACCTTCCATTATGCCATGCGCAAATGCTCACCAGAGATTCAGGATAAATCGCCTCGATAACATTTAGCTGTCCAACATCTTTATCAGATGTGAATAGAGCTATTTTCATACCCGGTATTGTCTTGGGTGGCAAGGTTTCCCTATGTGAAAGAAAACTATACGTTTCCTGTGCCTTCATTCTACATATGTTTTCATCGGAGAAATCATGAGATAAACCTTCCACTAATGGCGTCATCTTAATGTGCTTTTCATTCTCCGAGTATTCTATCCCCATATCATTACAAGTGCCACGAAATAGCGTCAAGAAGCAGGCAGTGAGTAGGGACTTATCGTTTCGTGGAAATATTCTACGAGCAAGATCATTTATGGCAATGGAAACATCACATTGTGGCAGAGGGTGCGCTCTTTTCGAATATCCTAGCTTCTCTAATGAATTTTGGACGTCTCCTACTTTATTGACAAACATATATGCGAATGGAATTCCTGTCCGGTCTACTGTTGCATTGGCAACAAACACCTCGCACTTGTGCTGGCTGATACCGTAAGTAGCATCTAATGCCACGGATTCAATTTTCGGAAGAAAGCTTAACCCAGACATTATCTTTCTGAGCATGATGGCCACTCCTACGTGTTTCCCGCTATAAAAAGTAAAGTACGCATAATCGTCATTGTGTATTTCACAGAATCTGATCAATGATAGAAAGTCCGATTTATCGGAGATAAACTCAGCATTAACTAGTCTATCGTATTCTCTTGAAACAAAGGCATATTTTGCATCAGGAAACTTATTCAAAGTCATGTCCACTACAGACTGTTTGGACGATAAGAAAATACTCCCATCTTCGATTCTATTCTTGATCGATTTTTCTATAGCTTGTCGAGTGCATACCGGTATCGGAGGAGCACGAGAATTCGTGTGATGTCTATGTCTATGTTTGATGACCATAACAGGGGTGAGTTTGCTAAATGTGAATTTTAGACAGCCGTTGCAACTCAGGGGGGTGAATGCTCGGATACCACGCATTTCGAAGTCGAAATCTTCTCTGTTGACTTCTCTAGATCGTATAAAATTGCAACAATTGAAATACAGACTAATCCTGTTATCGTTAGAGAATGAGTGTACTTTTTGAAACCTAAATTCATAAGGAAACTGGTTAATATTTTCTTCTAAAATCTTCTCAACAAATGCTAACATATCTCGTGGAGACCTTGTGTCTACGAGATCCTGTACGTTAACGCGATACTCTTCAGTTCGAGAAGCACGGTTTTCGACCATATTAACAGTAAACTTTTGGTTCCCTACTGTGGTGCAAGAAGGATCACAGCGTGTTTCATCTTGATATATAGAACTTAAGTTATCAATAGCTTGTTTGATAGACATAGTATTCCCAGCCTCCGAAAGATGGCTCTCGATGGTAGTTATCCTACAGAACCTTGCAGGGTGATTTTTGCGAAAACCAAATTTATCAAAGGTGTGTCCTGTACAATATACTGTCCCACGCGGTGGATTACGTCTTGAAGGCTTAACGAACATATCATTTTCATTTGGCTCATAATCATCATCAGAATCATCGAAATCGCTAAAGCTCATATAGTTATCGTTTTCCCAGAACTGTAGACCATCTCCTATATCTTCTTCCTCCACATCTGAATCATTATTGTCTTGCGATATTGTGCCGGGAACGTAATTGTTATATTCATCGGCGAGATCTTCCAACTCACCTTCACTCAATTGCTCATTATCTTCTGATGCACTATCAAATATCAGCGTCAATTTATCTGCATTAGGAGCGCTACTTGGTCCATCCACATCCATGCCATCCCCATAATCGTCATTGTAATCGTAGTAACCATCATAATTAGGTTCAGTGACCAGTGAATCACGGTCTAGAAACTCCGGTTCATTATTGCCAGCATCATTAGTTGTCACGGATTCGCTACCTGGGGTCTGATCTTCACTATGCGATTCATTACCGTCTGTACTTGTCACAACTGGAAGAATAGAAGCTTCCCGAGTGAATTGAACTTCTCTAGGTATGTAGGGAACAACAGGCACTTCTGGAACCGTTGTATCTCCTAAATTACTGGCCTCCATACGTAACTGAGCTTTATTCATATGATACCGTTTTTTATCTTTAGCCTTGCGTTTTTCATGGTATACAGAATCATTAGCAACCCTTTTACATTCGCTATCATACTTCGAGAGGGCTCTACCAATTTTAGCCTCTTCCGGGGTATAAACAAACCGTGTAGATAGCTCTGTACGAAGCGTGGCATCATAATTGGATCTAATATTGTCTAAAGCCAAAGTTCGAAGACGCGTATTCCATAACAATTGGACTTTCTCTCTATTTTCTTTGCTGAAACGAACTCTTACATGCTTCCAATGTTTGTCAAATGTGCAGAGACTTCTATCCTTTGCATTAACAGGGATATAAATATTAGGACTCTCTAAACTAGATAATTCATCAGAGTGGAGTTCAATAATACGAGAATCGTTTTTCAATTCTTTAAGAGGACGCGCGAGATCAGCTACTGAAAAGTCCAGCTGCGACATAGGTGATGACTGTACACTACATTCCACAGATCATGAGCGTATCACGGTTAGTACCTCAAAACCCTCGTGACATAGCGTTGGGAGTAATGAAATAGGTGATTCCTGGGATGTAAAAACATAAAAGTGCTCTAAATCGTTAAAAAATAGAATATTTTTGTTGGAGGCTACCCTCCTATTAGGTCATCCTACTACTACTATATCTACTCCTCTAGACTAGATTATGTACTTATCTACTTTCATAACACTAATAAGTGATCATCAGACTTGTATAGCTTTACAGGTAGTTATATAGTCCAACAATTTTTATATTTTCTAAGTGTATTTGTTTAATTAAAGAATTGCGCTAAATCTTATACATGAAATACTATTTTACAGCTACTTTAAGTTTTTTCTTATTCTGTGCTTTATATGGCCACTGGAAATTCGGGTATTAGATACATGCATACGATATATGTGCATATCTGGGATTATTACCGCACAAACTATATTCGTTTATGTTGAGGTATATAACAATTTTCACACTAATTAGGTGTAAACATTCATTATATGCATAAACAGACCTATTTATCAAGCCTTTTATCGAGGTTGCTTTTTTCTATGAGCTGTTGTTGTGGAGAAACTAGATGAGGGACTAGCAAAGTGGGTCTCACATAACAATAACGATCATGCACCTCAGCCATTAACGTAATGAGCATCTGCCGGCATTTTGCTCGAAGCATACTAATCATCTAATAATATACTGAGTGGAGACTACAGCGAACTTTTGATCCTTTCGTCGATGTCCTGCCCGTGAATCCATCTTGTGGGAGACGAACAGCATTTAACTCTAAATACGATTCTGTGGTCTCATCCATCTTTGAGGTTCGCGCATGTAGCTTAGAATGCCTTTTGCAGCGTCAAAAAGCGACACTGTGATGGTTGTCTGCATTGTACTGTGCAACATGATACATACTGAACGCACTGAGTGGGCAGCAGCCCGTCTCCAAGAGCTTGAGTATCATCATATGTAGGTAGGACTGTAGGCATAACTGTAACTGTAACTATAACCGTAACCGTAACTGTAACTGTAACTGTAACTGTAACCGTAACTGTAACTATAACTGTAACTATAACTGTAACCATAACTATAACCGTAACTATAACTATAACTATAACTGTAACTGTAACTGTAACCATAACCGTAACCATAACTGTAACTATAACTGTAACTATAATCCTAACTGTAAGAGGAAATGAAACATATATCTATTAACGCGTTTTAATGTATGCGTTTTTTTTATTTCATGTACTATCTTCTTTATATTGACATCCTGGGTTACGTACGCAATAAGCTGTAATGTATTGAAATATCATTCTAGTGGCATAGAAACGGGTAGCTAACATATTTGTTTTCAATTTCCTCATAGAAGGGCATTATAAACATTCACTGCATAGGTTCAAGATAACTGGGGCCAGATATAACATTCCAAAAAGTGGTAAAGGTCCCCAAAGACTAATTAGAGTCATAGGATGATGAAAGAAAGGACATATTTACGGTATTGCTTCCAGTAAACAGTTACAAGAATTTGGATACGATCTTAGAATGATTAAATAGAAAGATAAAAAATTCAAGCCATTCATATATTTTGATTTCGGATTAGTTGGCAGATCAAAGTCAGTACTGCTGTGGGTTAAGTATACATATGTACAATATACAGCCATGACATCAAAGCCTAGGCTGTTTTTTTTCTTATCAGTTCAAGGGAAGGATATCTTGGCTTCTATTCTACGGAAATACAAATAAATAATGAGCATGATATAGCAAGCATAAATGTACTACAACTTGCTGTGAACGTATAAAGTTAGGAGATTAAAAAATTGAATGTTTAGCATTTTTTTGAGTATCAATTCCAACTGAAGCTAGTACAACTCTTGAACTCTTGAACTCTTAAACTCATTAAGTCGTTTCGCGCAAGTTGCTTAGGTGATCATTGTGGATCAATAAACAGTTTCGGTTTGAACAATTTGTCAGCATCCATACACTGGCAGGGGATAAAACAGTCAATGAACCGGCGTAAAGGGGTCGGAGATTCGAGCGACGATGAGAGCGAGGGAGAGATGAACGTGTCTGCTACTTCGCAAGCTCCCATAGACCGAGCATCATCGGCTGAGCCGAGTACCAGCTCACGCACCCCACCCAGAAACAGCAACCGCGCCAATTCGGATAGCGAAGAATCAAGTGAAGGAGAAGGCGACGCAATGTCGGATGATTCCAGCGAAGAAGGCAGTGAAGATGACGAAGAAGAAATCGCGAAAGTTCGTGATGGTTTTATTGTGGACAGCGACGCAGAAAGCGACGAAGACGCGAGCAAAAGTCGTAGACGTCGGCGTCGAAAGAAGCGTGCGCGGGAAGCAGAGGATATCCAGCTTGATGAGGACGATTTAGATGTTATTGGTGTCGCTAAACCCGAGCAAACGGAAAGTAGGTTCAAAAGACTGAAGCTTGCAGGCTCTGAAAAAAGCAAAGGGTTAAGCAACATGTTCAATGATGAGGAAGAAGAAGAAGCACCCAGACGTGCTGGTGAGTTTGATGACTTCATTGAAGCAGATGAGTTCAGCGAGGATGAAGTTGAAGCATTAAGACGCGAAGAAGAGCGCGAGATTGGCCAAAGAAGATCCGTTAAAAAACCTGGTCTTTCGATGCTTGGCGATCTTGCTAATCTTGATGAAGATAAGCTTAGTGAGATCTACGATGTATTTGGAGATGGTGAGATGTATGACTGGGCACTGGCAAACGAGGAAGAAGGTGATGCAGTTGTTGAAGAAGATGTTCAGCTAACTGACGTTTTCGAGCCTTCTGAGTTGGCTGCTCGTATGCTTACAGCTGAGGATAACAAGATCAGAGTTGAAGATATGCCGGAAAGGTATCAGATATTGCGACAAAGATTGAAGCACGCGTACGACCTGGATCCCGAAGAATATGCCGATAAAAAGGATTGGATTGGCAACAAAATTGCTAATCAAAAGAAAGTTGATGGTGATATGATTGTGTATACAAAGCAGGCTGTTTCTTCAGTTGTAGATTTCATTTCCAAAGAGAATCTGGAAGTCCCATTCATTTGGCATCACCGTAAGGATTTTATTTTCCACTTTAGCACACCCGATGCTGACGCTGTTCGCACACAGCTTCTGAGTCTCAATGATCTCTGGGAAATTCTGGCTTTGGATATGGATTATCATGCTCTCATCGAGCGTAAGAAGGCAGCTCAAACATTGGCAAAACAGATCTCTGAAGTTAATCCCGATAGTTTAACTGTTTTCAATCAACTGGAAACTCACGCATTTTCGTGTGTTGAGTTCCAGGATATCATCGAATACTTACAATTCCAATTTAGTAGTGTTTTGAAGACGCAGAAGAGACATATGCGATTTGGTTTGTATGAACGCATCCGTCAAAGTTCTTCTATGGAAATTGTCGAGGCTATCGGATGTAAAGCAGATGATGTTGCTAAAATTTTGCTTTCTGATTCAAACGACAGTGTTTTACAACAGGACACTCCTGCCCTTTCTCCTACAGAAGTGGCTGAAGCTACTAGTGGCAGTTTGGTTGATGCTGAACTCTATGTTGGTGCAGCTTTGAGTGTTCATCCTTTGATTAGAAAGTTTTTCCGCCAGCAGTTTGAGGCTGCTAAAGTTGACATCATCGTTACTGATGATGGCAAGAAAAAGATCACTTCAAACTCGCCGTTTGCTGATTTGAAGTACTCATGCAACTGGACTCTCCAAGAGCTAAGAGATCAACCAGCTTTATATTTGCGCATGCTTCGTGCTGAGGAGCAAGGTCTCTTAATTGTTCGTGCTCAGTACCCACATTACAAGACAACTCTTTACTCACGGTTTGCACGAGTATTAGGAGCTTCTATATCGGAGCAATCTAGCTCTGACAACCCTTGGTCAGATCTGAGAGGTCGTGTTGCCAAGAATGTTTCTAGAACTCTTGTCCCTATTGTTGCTCGTAACGTTCTCGAGTCTCTGAGGGCTGATTGTGTACGCAGTTTGAGAAGTCGTGTTCGTGAAGCCTTTAAGCAAAGACTTGATCAAGCACCTTACAAGCCTGCTGGTTATGTCCTTGGTACTGTTGCGAGAGTTATGTGTATCAGTGCCGGTGAAGGTGCTTCCAATGATGCCGTACTTGCAACCGTTGTGGATGAAGATGGGCATGTCGCTGAATCTGTTAAACTCGGTGATTTGAGAAATTCAAATTTCGGTGAAAAGCTAATTGATGCAGTGAAATCATCTCGCCCTGATGTAGTAGGAATTGCTGGTTTTACTTCAACTACTTTTAGATTATACGAGGAAGTTCGCAAGTATATTGTTGAACAGTCGCAATTAAAAGCTGGTCCTGAAGATGCAGAGGCGCCTTTGCAAGTTGTTTGGGTGAATGATGAGGTCGCTAGACTTTTCAGAAACTCCAAACGGGCCGTCGAAGAGTTCCCTGACCTTGTTCCAAATGCTCGTTACTGTGTTGCTGGTGCTCGTTATTTACAAGGCCCTTTGTATGAGTATGCACAGCTGGATGAGGCTCAATTACGAAGTCTCCCGTTGCACCCTGATCAATATTTGCTCTCTAATGAAGATTTCAATTGGGCTACAGAAACAGCCTATGTAGACTTTGTTTGTTTGGATGGTGTTGATATTAATCTTGCCGTTAGACAGCCTTATAAAGCTGCGGTTTTGCCGTATGTTGCCGGTTTGGGTCCTCGCAAAGCTCAGGGAATGATTCAAGCTATTCTGTCTCGTGTTGGTGGTGGAAGACTGGTGAATAGAACGCAGCTTGTAACATCAGAAATTACTACAAGTACTGTGTTTATGAATTGCGCATCTTTCTTCAAAATCCCTTGGTCCAGCTCACCTGAAGATGATGCTGATTTCTTAGACTCTACTCGCACACACCCTGAAGACTATGAGCTTGCGAGAAAAATGTGTGCGGACGCTCTGGAGCTCGATGAAGAAGATGTTATCGCTTTTGAAGGTTCGCATTCTGGAGGTGTTGTCGTTAAGTTACTTAATGAAGATAGCGAAGGCCGTAAGCTTGATGAGCTTATCCTTGAAGAATATGCGAAAGAACTTTCTCGTACCTTTAAGCAACAAAAGCGTATTACATTAGAGCAAATTCGATCTGAAATCCAGGATGCATATGCTGAGAAACGTGATCGTTTGCATGTTCTCACTTCTGATGAGGTTTTCACAATGCTTACTGGTGAAACCAAGAGTTCTTTCCAGATTGGTTCTGTAGTCTCGGGTACTGTCCGCCGTGTAACCGGTAGGCAACTTGTCATGAATCTCAGTGGTGGTATACATGGTGTCGCTGAATCTGGAAATATTAGTGATGATCGTAGTGTTCCTATAAATCAGCAGTTTGCGCCAGGTCAAGCAGTGCAGGCTGTGTTAATCTCAGTAGATTATGGTCGTCTGTTCGCTATTGCTAGCACAAGCGCGTCAGCTGTGAAACAAGCACTGAAAATGTTAGAACAGAAGGAGATCATGTCTATCGATAAACAACATTGGAACTTTGAAGCTCAGGATCGCGATTCTCAGTCGGCACAACGCAAAGCTGAACAGCAACAACGCCAAATGCGTGTTATCAAGCATCCTCTATTCAGATCCTTCAGTGCGAAGGAAGCTGAGGACTATCTTGCTCCTTTACAACGCGGTGATCTTGTGATCAGACCTAGTTCTCGAGGTACAGACCATTTAGTCGTCACTTGGAAAGTCAGCGAGCAAATATATCAACATATTGATGTTAAAGAACTTGATAAGCCCAACGAATATGCATTAGGTAGAACTTTGCAAGTTGGTCCTTACAAGTACACTGATTTAGATGAGCTTATTCTTATGCATGTTCAGTCTATGAGCAGAAAGATTGATGAAATCACCGCAAGTGATAAATTCCAGAAAGGTAATCGCAAGGACGTAGAAAGATGGTTGAAAGCTTATACTAATGCACGTCCAACACAATCGGTATATGCGTTCTGTTTTGACCACAGGCGTCCGGGATATTTATTGCTATGCTACATGCTTGGTGCTAATGAGCCTATAAAGGAATTGCACGTTAGAGTTCTTCCTAACGCATATGAACTTTTAGGACATGCCTATCCAGATGTTCTGGGTCTAACAAATGGATTCAAAATGATGGTCCAACGATCAAGAGTGTAAAACGATCCTACTGAGTATTTCATTAATGCTGTAATATTATTTAAAACTGTAGAAGAAAAAAAAATGAATAATTGTAATGGTAATGGTCAACATTTTGTGCATGATTCCTGATTTATCTTATAATTTCCTTCGAAATCATTAGATGGTTGAGCGCTCTCTATAGAAGCCAGGTATATATAGTATACTAAACTCTTTTAATTTCAACGTAAAGTAACTTGGTCAATAAAGTCAATTAAATGAAGTTCTAAATAAATTTTTAAATGAGATTTTCAGATAAGACCGAAGGTTGAAACGAATAATATAAGATGCACTGAGCCTCATATTACATTGCCAGAATCTCTTTAGCGTACTCTATTACTCTTTTGAGAGGTACAAGGTAAACATCATTTTTTAAGCGAAGATCTATTTTATTTTCAGTACTGTTGGTACATATTCTTATCCAATATAACTATTTAGCTAGTACAATCCTCTTTTAGAGTTCAAAATGCAGTCATTTTATTGATGCTATATATCGTTTGAAAAAAATCGTACGCGTGATAAATAATACTTTACAGACGATTAATTGGTGGCATTTTTTCAACCATGCTCTTATTATACAGCCAGTTGCTAAGTATTAATGAAGAAACTAACTGCTATGTGCTCTACTAATCTACATAAATGAGATCTGATGAAACTGATGAAACTGATAACCGAAATGCATACGTTACCACTAACGGTACCCGAGTAAAAATACGAACAGCAGTTATCCTTATCAAGTGAGTTACTAAGGATATAATGTTAACTATAGCTTTAGTTTATGATACATATATGATCAATTAAAATGATATTGTTCTAATAAAAGCGGGTATGACCAACTTTGCTTATCATTCTTATCATCCATTGGTGTTAAAATAGCTACAAACTTGAGTGTTATAGAAAACGTTTAATGTTTACATAGACAATACGCATGCACAACCGAAAAAATCACGTTCCTTTCATCACGTGCTGCACGGTGGATTATCATATTTTTTCAGTGGTTTGGGCAGCCAGAATCTTTCATTAGGACAGCTAACTTTTAAATTTTTAAATTTTTTTAAATGCCTCCTAAGCGCGAAAAGTTTGTACCCTTCGAGTTCGAACCTCGAAACGCAAGTAGCTTCACTCCACGAGCTACTTCGCTTGCCAATTCCGTAAATTCGTCGAAGGTTCCTTCTCCATCGCTATCTACCCAATCATCAACCCAATCGACTCCTTTCAGCTCTACACTTGATTTGCAAAATCTATTAAATGCAATTGAGAAGGCTACTGGAAGTTCCCCTCTCAGAAATCAGTTCCAGGAACTGAGCTCTGTTGAGGATGGATCTCAAATGATTGCCGCGGTTGACAACACAGTCAATGCTATTTCTGAACCTCAGCAAATTTCTGACTTTAAGGTTATTGATGGTATAAATGCTCTTCTTAAGGTTAAAAAGCGCTCTGTCGTCCGTGAGAGTGCTCTTCTTTTGATTGCAAAGTTAGCTAATAAATTTAATCAGGATCCTTGGGGCCCAGCTTTTGTCTTGCCTTTATTGCCTACTGCTCTCTTCACGTTTGTAGACAAAGAAGCTTCCGTTATTAATGCTGCTAAGAATGCTGTTAGATCTTTACAGGATATGTGCACACCTGAGGTTTTGGTTAGCAGATACTTGAACACCATTTTCGACGTTCTTGAAACTGGTAGCACTAAACCTGCAACAAAGGTTGCTGCATTGCAATGTATTGACTTCGTATGTGAGCAATGCCCATCTGATTGGATTGAGCAGCAATTTGTGAGAGGAATTCCAATCTTGACTGCTCAGTTGCACGATTTCAAACCGGAGGTTGCTAAGCAGGCTCGCAAAACCACTATTGGTTTCATGCAGAAATTGGATAACCAGGATGTTGTACCGCGTACTGAAGTTATTGTTGATGCCCTTACTGATCCTGGAAAGGTTCAGAATTGTATCAAGACTCTCAGTTCAGTCACTTTCGTTGCAGAGGTAACAGAGCCCTGTTTGGCTGTCTTGGTTCCTATTTTAGTTAGAGCCTTAACAGTATTCAGCAGTCAGGACTCTTTGCGTCTTGCTGTGATTGTCACAGAGAATCTTACTAGATTGGTCCATAACCCTTTCGAAGTTTCAAGATATGTTCCCTTCTTACTTCCTGGTGTTAAGCAGACTGTTGAGACTGCTTCCCTCCCAGAGGTCCGTAACATGGCCACTAAAGCTTTGGCTGTTTTGGAATCCGCATTGAACAGTGAAAATCAGAGCGATAGACAAATTCGTATCAGCAGTGAAGAGGCTATTGACATTATCCCTGCTACCATCCCCAAAGAGGTTCAGACTCTTGCTGCCGATGTTATTAAAGTCAGCGTCAACACTCGTGAATTTGATGTTTTGCGTAAGTGCTTAACTCATGTTGTCAAGTTTGATACAGAGACAGCTAACAAGCAAGTTCTCCATTTCGAAAACATGTTTGCTGATACCAGAATTGAGGAAACTGATGAAGATGGTATTGAGGTTGTTAATGCCAGGTTCTCTTTGGCTTACGGTGGTAGAATGTTGCTCAACAAGGCTACTTTGCGTTTGTTCAAAGGTCACAGATATGGTCTTTGTGGTCGCAATGGTTGTGGTAAGAGTACTCTTTTGAGATCTATTGCCAATGGTAAGCTTGAGGGATTCCCTGATCAATCTGAAGTTCGCACTTGCTTTGTAGAACACAAACTCCAAGGTGCAGATGCTGATCTAGATATTGTTACATTCATTTCTAATGATCCTGAGATTCATGCTGATCGTGATGCAATTGCTAATACTCTCAAAGAAGTAGGATTTAACGACGACAGATTGCAGCAGTCAGTTGGATCCTTGAGTGGTGGTTGGAAAATGAAGCTCGAGCTTGCCAGAGCTATGCTTATGAATGCTGATGTTCTGCTTCTTGATGAGCCTACTAATCATTTGGATGTTGCCAATGTTAAGTGGTTACAAGACTACTTGACTACTCATACTGACATTACTTCTTTAATCGTGTCTCACGATAGTGGGTTCTTGGATGCCGTTTGTACTGATATCATTCACTATGAGAACAAACGTCTTGCCTATTACAAGGGTAATCTTTCTGAGTTCGTCAAGGTTAGACCCGAAGGTATGGCTTATTACACTTTGACCGATTCGGTTGTAAAAATGCATTTCCCTGCTCCAGGTATTCTAACTGGTGTGAGATCCAACACTCGTGCTATTGCTAGAATGACTGATATTACATTCAAGTATCCCGGTGCAGCTAAGAACTCTTTGGAGAATGTCAGCTGTTCAGTTAGTTTGTCCAGTAGAATCACAGTGATTGGTCCTAATGGTGCTGGAAAATCCACTCTAATTAAACTTCTAACGGGTGAGCTGGTTCCTGACACTGGTAAAGTTGAAAAGCATCCCAATTTACGTATTGGTTACATTGCACAGCATGCTTTCCAGCATGTAGAGAAGCATAAGGAGAAAACTGCTAATCAGTATCTGCAATGGCGTTATCAGAATGGTGACGACCGTGAGATCCATTTGAAACAGACTCGTCTTTTCAGTGATGAAGAGAAGGCTATCATGGAGCGCCCACAAAAAATCGATGATGGTCGTGAACGTGTTCTCGAAGCCATTATTGGCCGCCAAAAATTGAAGAAGAGTTTCCAATATGAAGTACAGTGGAAGGGAATGTTGCCTAAGCACAATTCCTGGATGGCTCGTGAGGACTTGGTTGAAAGAGGATTCGGTAAACTCGTTCAAGAGTTTGATGATCACGAGGCCAGCCGTGAAGGTCTTGGATACCGTGAGCTGGTTCCTCCTGTTATTCGTAAACATTTTGAAGATGTCGGTCTTGATGGTGACGTTGCCGATTATACTCCTTTGGGCAGTCTTAGTGGTGGTCAATTGGTTAAGGTTGTTATCGCAGGTGCCACTTGGAACAACCCTCACTTGCTAGTACTCGATGAGCCTACAAATTATTTAGACAGAGATTCACTCGGAGGTCTAGCTATGGCCATCAAAGAATGGAATGGAGGTGTAATTTTAATTTCACATAACACTGAGTTTTTGGGTGCAATGGAGGCTGAGCAATGGTTAGTTGATAACGGTACTCTAGTTACCAAAAATTCTAATGGTGATGTTACTGATGCTAATGCTGAGAAGAAGGCACCTAAATTGACTGGTGCGAAATCTAGAGATAATGATTCGCCTGCTGATATTAAGATCCGCAAGAAGAAGAAGAAGCTCACAAGAAACGAAATGAAAGAAAGAGAAGCTAGGAGAAGATTAAGGTACATTGAATGGCTCAATTCTCCCAAGGGAACTCCCAAGCCTGTAGATACTGACGACGAGGAGGAGTAATGGAAAAAGCGAGTATTTGCCCTGTCCTAACTATACGCCAGTCTAATTTGAAATTCATAACCCTAATGTTTAAATACAGTTAATTTCACTTATTCTATATTTCTAATCTATAAGCTGATTTTAATTTTCATCTTTTACATCTTAGGTATAAATTCCTGAAGGATGTCCTATATTGGATCTGATCGCTAAAGAACCACTTGCTACTTCTATACGCGTTTAGTGGGCCACTGCCATCTCACCGTTCTGCATTTCTTTGGGAAAAAAATAAGATCTAATAATAGCGGCTATACGATTGACATTTAAACGTATAATTATACGATATACTAAGAGTTAACGAGATCGCAAAGTACGAAATTATATTTTGAAAGTTCCTGTCATATGGGACTTGTCTAGATAGACTGCGTCCGAAAGGTATGTCTGTGTTAAAGTCTAAGGAATGTCTTTATTAGTTGGAATGTATGAACTAATATATTCTGAAAATTATTCTAATAGATATATGAACCTTGAGAACTACAATGAAAATTATATTCAATTTATAAAACAAATGAAGAAAGTTCTAAAAATGTGAACGCATTCTTCAAGCGAATTGCAAAAAAGGTCATGGTTAAAATTATGAAACTTATTTCAATGTTGGTAAGTTGATGTCATCGTTTACGTGCTAAGTGCTTCCTCTTCCGCGCTTATTTCTTTTCCGTGATCAACTTGCTCTATCAGTTCTTTAATCATTTCTTTTATGGCTGGTTCATTTTCGACAGGTCCTAGAATAGATATTGTATTCCTCTCATCATGATAATGAGGGTAGGATCCTACCTTTATATTTTGTGCCCGGTATCGTTCTTGTATATCAGAAAGCAGAGGAGCTAAAACAGATTCCACAGAAGTTGTGGATATAAAATGCCGACATAATTTAGAAGACTGGATTCGTGACTCTATCAATGGCTTCAGACCTTCTAACAGTTTGACGAACAACGCAGGTATCCCAGGGAATATGTAAACCTGGCTATCAATGCTAACTACAGGTACCCATAAATCATCTGTAACAAAATTTGGCACAACCGTTGGACCCTTAGGGAATATAGCCATTCGTAATTGAGCTTTTAACTCACTGCTGTCGGGACTTTTAGCATTCGGGGGATGTTTAGCAATAGCATTCATCTTGTCTACAGTTTCCTCATTAAGAGCCAATGGCAAATCAAAGGCTTTGGCTACACTTTCATAAGTTATATCATCATGTGTCGGCCCTATTCCGCCAGTTGTGACTATAAAATCATACCGTGAACGGTACTCATTTAGTACGGCAACAATGTCTTCTGTTTCATCGGGAACAACCCCTATTCTGCGAAGCTCGATTCCATTCTTGAAACAAAAATCAGCAAAATACTGTGAGTTCGTATCTTTAATTTTTCCATTGAGTACCTCATCTCCTATTATAAGGATAGCTGCTTGTTTGATAGGAGCAGGCTGGCCAGTCATAGTAACACAATTATGCATATATCTAATTCTGGATGGTTTAAAATAAACCGGTAGATTTTTAAGAGTTTGATGTTTAAATAAAATGTTTGAGCACAGATTAACTGCAAGTCTACGATGATACATTGTATGTGTGGTTCTCAGGCATATATTACATATTTAAAGGGTAAGGAACCACAATTAGCTTCCTTATTTTCAGATTGCAGGCATACCGCAGATTTGAGAAGTTTGCTAAAGGCGTACATTGCGCAGGAGATGAACTTCAACATCGTTGACAAGAATCCGCTGAAAAAAAACATGAGCAACTAGGGTGACCCATAACAGATATTTATGTAATTCTAAAACGTGCATAAAATGTAACCGCAATTTATTTTATTTAAAAAAATGAGACTAATAAATATATATACATGCAAAAGGATTATTACTCTTAAAAGCCGGTGTGAATCTTGGGATTGTCATATGCCAAAATCCAGACAATCATGCACCCTACCCCTACGTATAGCTGCATTAGTTGATGCATTTCATGCATATACAATTTGTAGAGCTCGATCGCTTTTAGCAAATTATACTTTTACAAAAATAGAATAGTTACTTTCAGATTCCATGCCTTATTGCCAATGTTTTATTTTCTATAAGCGGTAATAAAGTTTTTGCGGGATTTTTCTTCATATTTGCGTGGCATAAACGAAGACGATGCGCTCTTTTCCTCAAACGGTAGTACGTAATTGTAATATAAAATAGAGTGATCGGTGCGTGCTGACTGGTGGTAAAAAAGTGCAAAAAAGAAATTAGCCCAACGGGGGGCTCGAACCCCCAACCTTGTGATGAACCCCTATGATTGGAAATCTAGTAAGAGTCACACGCTCTACCGATTGAGCTAGCTAGGCAATTGGATATTTGTGCTTGTTGTCATTATTTGTTGTATACACGTTTAGTGCTTGTAGAATATGATTGGTACATTGGAGCCACCTTATTGTTAGTGTTGTTGTACCAGCAGATGCGGAGAACCACTACAACAAGTTTCAAAAGGCTGTTTAGCACTTCTCAGCGGCTCTCTTCTTATGAAGATACACGTAAAAACTTGTTTGTTAATGCTGCTACGAAAGTAATATACCAAGGCTTCACCGGAAAGCAGGCTACGTTCCATGCTCAACAGGCGATTGACTACGGCACACAGGTAGTAGGAGGTATTAATCCTAAAAAGGCAGGTACTTTTCACCTTGATAGACCTGTTTTCAAAACTGTCGCTGAAGCTATGAAGGATACTGAGGCATCAGCAACTGCAATTTTTGTTCCCCCTCCCGTAGCTGCAAGCTCCATTATGGAAGCAATTGAGGCTGAAATTCCTTTAGCTGTTTGTATTACAGAGGGAATTCCTCAAAAGGACATGATTCGTGTTGTACAGGCTCTGAAAACACAGAGTAAAACTCGTCTCGTTGGCCCTAACTGCCCTGGTCTGATTGTTCCTGGTGAGTGCAAGATAGGTATTATGCCCTCCAGTATCCATATGCCCGGTTCTATTGGTATTATTAGCCGTTCTGGAACATTGACATATGAGGCTGTCAACCAAACAACTGAGGTTGGTTTGGGACAACGTCTCGTTGTTGGTATCGGTGGTGATCCCTTCCCAGGAACTAGCTTCATAGACGTTCTTGATGGTTTGCTTAAGGATGTCAAGGTGAATGGTATTATTTTGATTGGTGAAATCGGTGGTTCAGCTGAAGAAGAGGCTGCTCAGTTTCTTCGCGAACATAATTTGACTCGCGCTAACCCCAAGCCAGTTGTTTCGTTCATTGCTGGTGTTACTGCTCCTCCTGGTCGTAGAATGGGACATGCAGGTGCCATCGTTGCTGGTGGAACTGGTGATGCTAAGTCGAAAATCCAGTCTTTAACAAGTGCTGGTGCTGTTGTCGAGCCGTCTCCTGCTAAGTTGGGAGAGGCTCTTGTACGCCAACTTTCACGTAAATAATGATGCTAGAATTGAATCCTGTGTTTTTCCAGTAGAATGAAATATAATTAAAAAAAATTGCTAAAGATATTCAAATTCAAAATATAGAGTACTTTACAAATAATAAATAGAAGTTAATCAACTAACAAATTAACAAATCTGGACCAACCCCGCCGCCCTTAGCTCGACATACCTCACTGATTCAAAAGCATTGAGACAGCTGGTGAACAATTGCCTTTATTTTTATTTATCTTTATTTCATTTCACATAATATTAGACTTTTATTTCAATACCATCTGTTTTCTATAGAGTATCTTTTCATTGTATGCATCAAGTGGTCCGAAACACTAATTGGCAGATTTATTTTAGTCCATTTCGTTGAAAACTTGGTTTAAATCATCTAGGCTTATTGGATACTGTTTCTGGTTCACCACAAGGAACAGAATATCACCAGATATTGTACATAGAACCTTCTTTTTATGCATACTTAGTGTATACGAAGACCCTGCTTGGTGTAGGGTGTACCCATTATCCAAGCAGTACTGGACAACAACATCTTTGAAACTAACGTCATCGACGCAAGCTAAGTTGCTTGACATTGATACATTAATTAAATTCAGTACAATTTCGTATTCTTGTTTAGAAAGACGTTGTTTCCATTTTTCGCACCAATCTTGGCTGAGCTTACGGCTGTTCAGCAATTGAGCTAACTCCGCTAGCAGCGGTTTATGGACGTGATATTTCATAGTTTCAGGTATTAATGCATTATAATTCTTAAGTTTTGTATAGGCCTCATCTGCAGTGCTACTGTTGATGAGTTTTCCAGCAAGCACAGACTGGGGAAACCTTGATATCAATGTTCCTATCTCCTGGTCTTCAATAGAGTTTATTTGGCCTAATACCTCGTTGTAATACTTATTGTATATCTCCTCTCTGGTGTATATCCGCAGTAGGTTGTCCATATTACTTTCGTTGATGGGTATCTGCAGTGCCAATATCTTTGGTAGCACAGGCACAATTGTTGATTTTAAACTTTCTAATACATCAACAGCTTGTGAAATATCGTAGGTTAACATCAATGGTTTCAGTTTGGGTATAAGGCACCTGGATAATGTGCTTTCCCAAGTTTTTAAGGGAAAAGTCCATTGGCACAGCAGAAACAAACTGTATTGTTTATGCAGATCATTAGCAGCAATCGTGTCCATTTGGTGAACAAAAACATCTGCTGCTGCATTATAAAGTTCTAGTTCGGGGTCTAGCCATAATTTTGTTCCACAAAGCTGTGAAATAAATTGCGAGAGATTCATTTCGTAACCGGTTTCTAGGAGGTTACGAGCATTGGTTAAAAGGCTAATTTCAGATTCAATGTCATATCTTATTTTTTTAATATTATCATCTTCTATAGCCTCTTCTTTAATACCAGCACCTTTTTGCAACTTTTTAGCTTCAATTGGGTCTACAATTCCTTGGCCAGCTGCACCTAAGCCTTGACCATCAAGGTATCCCATCTTGCGCATCATGGCAGCACCGATGGACATATTTTCTTGAAAATCAGGCTTTTGGACATTTTCAACATTTTCTACAGAGCTGATACCAAACTCAGCCTCTCTCAAATCAGCTAAATCATCAGAATCCACAAAATCCTCTTCACTACTACTGCTTGACATCGGCTTTGTAAGACACCAAATGGAGTACAAGTACCGGTACCGGGTTGAGATCCAGCAAATGATGTTTGTAAGTGGGTCTACCAGCGACCCACCTCTGCAAACAATCATTGTGGTAGAGGATATTGTTAGGGCCCAGGTTGTCCAGCTGATCAACCGAGGTACAGCCCTAGCGCGACAGCGTGGGGCACGGTACATATCTGTAGAAGATATTATGTTCCTTATTAGGCACGACGTAGCTAAAGTAAATAGATTAAGCACATACCTGACCTGGAAAGACGTGCGCAAGAATGCGCGTGACCAGGATTCAGGTGCACCAGGAACTGCTGATGGTAACGATATTGTTGATGATCCATCAGCAAGTTTGGCAGACAAGAAGAGCGCTAAACCAAGACGAATGGGACTGCCATGGAAAGCTCAAAATATGTTTCCTATCCCAATGTCCTCGTCTGTAGTGCCAAGAGGTTCCTCTGGCGACCAGCAGGCTGACCCAGATGCTGGAGATGATACCATGGAAGTAGGCGAGGCTGATGTTGACGGAGAGGCTGATGGAGATAATTTCGACGAAAGTGATATAGAAGATAGCGAGGCACAGCAGATAATGAGCGAAAGACTGCGCAATGCCGATTTGCGAACCCAGAATATGACGCGCGATGAATATGTCCATTGGAGCGAGTGCCGTCAAGCCAGTTTCACATTCCGCAAAGTGAAAAGATTCCGCGAGTGGTGTGGTTTATCGGCTATTACTGACTCTAGACTGCAGGACGATATCATGGACGTGCTAGGATTCCTTACCTTTGAAATTGTAGCCAATTTGACTGCAGAGGCTTTAAAAATCAAAGAAAAGTGGGAATCTGGCACCAAAAGAACCACTAAAAACCGGCCACAAACCGGTACCCTATTTAAGCTACCCAGCATGGACGAAACACCGCTTTTACCGGCCCACATAGCAGCTGCATATCAGCAGTTCGAGAAACCGTCTACGAAACAAAGAGCATTGAAAAAATGCGGTGGAAGAATGCGATATAATGTCAAAATGATATAGCTATCTATACATGTGCTATATAAAATGGAACTATGAAACTATGAAACTAATTCTTTTCTTTTTTATTAAAACAAACATTTATTTGAATTCGTTGATTCAAACTGTCCTAGAATCAAGCTTGCTTTAGTTTTTTTATAATTCCTTGATCCGATTTTGTTTTTGTTTAGTTTTTGTTTTTGTTTAGTTTTTGTTTTTGTTTAGTGTTTGTTTTGTTTTCAGAACTAGTTGAAAAAATACTTATTTTAATCAGTTTCTTCAACAACTTCAATTTTAATTTCCTCAACAGGGATCTCTACACTCTGATTTGATTCAGGAGCAGCGATTTCGTCCTCTTGATCGCCCTGGAAATCGGCATACACTTCAGGGTACTTTTTGAAGCAGTCCTGCATCAATGTGAACTTAGGGATGCACTCGGATCCTTTAACTTCAGAATTAGAGTACACAAAGCACGAAAAGGCCTCTTTGAACTCCTCGCCACAGGGGCCATGTGCCATGCCACCCAAGCAGGGGCAGTCCCAGTCAATTTCACCGGTTTCTGGGTTGTAGGCACGACGCTCGCCATCAGCATTGGAATCTAAATCTTTATCATCTCCCAAATCAGAAGTAGAAAGCGATTTAACTCCTACTGAGATGTCAGCAGCACTAATGGTTTCTGGTCCTTCTGCCAGTGCCACCCCTGTGCCCAAAAGAAGACCACCAGTCATAGCCAGGGAGGCCAGTGGGACCAGTGGGCGTCCTTGTTTCAGAAGTTTAGCACCTGAAACATTACTAACAGATGCAGAGAACTTGCTGCTGAGTGGGATTCTTATTCTGCCGAGCAAACGAGGCAAACGGAACATATTTAAAGAAGCTGAGTAGTAAGCAACTAACCAATAACGATGTTGGACGCTGTTTCCTGGCTGAAAGGAGTTAAACAAAATGCTGTGCTGATTATTTTGAATCAGAAAATTACTGAGGTACGTCAATTTGAATTAGCGTGGAACGCATGTGCTCGCCGTGTTGTTACTGATGGTGCTGCAGACAGATTGCGTGCACTTAACAACAGTAAGTACGTTCCTGACTTAATTGTCGGTGATTTTGATTCTATTAATGAGGAAACTAAAACTTACTACGAGAAATTGGGTGTCAAAATGGTCAGAGATGAAGATGTTAACCGCAACGACTTCATGAAGGCCATGATACAGTCCCATGAACATTTTGAAGATGAGAATTTCACATTTTATGCATTCAATGCTTTAGGAGGACGAATTGATCACTGCTGGTCGTCTTATCTTATCTTGACCCTTGCTGAAAAGCGAGGTGATAGGCTGATTTTGCTCTCCAGTGAGAACGTTACTTTCAAGTTGGGCACTGGTGAACACACTATTTACACTCCTAAAGAGGTTCTAGATCCCTTTTGTGGTTACTGTCCGGTTGAAGGCGAGGCCAATGTTACCACGAAAGGTCTGGAATGGGATGTAGAGGATTATCATTGCAGTTTCACCACCCGATTGAGTACCTCTAACTTATTAACTGCTGAACAGGTGTATCTCAAAACTGATAAACCAGTGTTTTTCACTTTGAACATTAAACCAGGCTTGTAAATATCCTTTATTTTTTGTTATTGAATAAACAAAATGAAATAGGATATGAACTCAGTATATCTGGATCTGGATATGGATCTGGATATGGATCTGAATCTTATGTTGAGGTGCACATGCTGATGTTCAATTGTAAATACTTGTAAATATAGAACTAGAATAACTAATAATTGATTTTTCCACTATTATTTTAAATCTTTAAACGACTTTGTTGGTGATCACGTATTTCAAATTGAATAGAACCCAACCAATTTGAACAGATCTGTGCATACTTGAAGATTTGCAAACATGACAGCAGACGTTCGTATGAATTGATAAATATATAAATGTATAAATTTGTAAATTTTTAAATACTTTTACAGATTTAAGTACCCCTTTTATTTTAGATCGAACTAAATTATAGTACTAGTTCTAGTTCTACTATTACCTCTGCTTAGCACTCTTTCTCTCTCAATCCATCTAATATGTGGTTCCTTACCCTAATATTGCAAACACAACCTGGGGCGCCATATTTATACTTGACATCATGAAGATCTATTATCTAGGTATTTTGAAAGGCGGACAGGATGCCGTTGAACTCTGTAAAGCTAAAGACGTGTCTTCCTTCTCATTTTTTGAGAGAAGCTCGGTAGATCAGTTTATGACCTTCTTTAGCACTACCATAGCTGCGCGTACTGAAAAGAGCCAGCGTCAAAGCATTGAGGAGGGAAACTACATGGGACACGTGTATGTTAGACAAGAAGGACTCGCAGGCGTCGTAATTAGTGATAAAGAGTACCCAGTACGAGTCTCTTTCAGTATTTTGAATAAGATTCTCGACGAGTACCTTGCTCAGCATCCAAAGGAGGAGTGGGAATCTGCCACAAATGCTAATAAAGCCAACATGGATCTGTCATTTGCTCCTTTGGAGTTGTACTTGAAACGATATCAAGACCCTCACCAGGCAGACGCGTTGCTTCGCGTTCAACAGGAGTTGGACGACACTAAGATTGTGTTGCATAAGACCATAGAGTCTGTCTTGCAGAGAGGCGAGAAACTCGATACCTTGGTGGATAAAAGTGAAGCTCTGAGCTCAAGCAGTAAAATGTTCTATACTCAGGCTCGCAAAACTAACTCCTGCTGCGTTTTGTTGTAAATGTTTATCAATTGATCATTATACACAAAATACGATACTTTTTAATGTTTCTTTGGGTCCTGTGAAAACTTCGTTTAGCACTTGAGGAATTATATGCTCGAAATCTTGCGTATTCCTTTATAATAAGGGCTCAGCACTAGCTTAAGCCTAAGCTCAATTCAAAGCTCATTTTCAAGCTCAAATCCAAGTTCAAATTCAGGTTTCATTTGACTGAATTATTTGATTTATATATCTACATGGTATAATTTTATACTCCACATCACGAATTCTATAGTTTAAGACTAACAATTTAAATTTTAGATATATGGAATCCTAAGGTTTGCACAAGGAACCAAGAAAGTAAATATCAAGAAAATTAAATCAAGTATATATTAAGAGTATCAAAGACTTAGAACGAGATCGAGATCCATATCCAGATCCATATCCAGATCCATATCTAAATCCCAACTCTAATTATGATCTCACTCTACTAGGATGCAGAGAATGTTACATCGGTGCTGGTCTCACATACCTTCCATGCGTCGTTGTTTAATTTTTGTTATCTTCTAATTTATTTTTAGCGTAGTTGGGACACGTTCGTATTGAAGTTTCTATTTCCGTTTCTATTACTATTGCCAAATCTTTTCGCATTGATAAGATAAGATCGATGTGTTACCCTACTTTTAGACAGCGGATTCTGTGGCGGATTCGACAGATAAAACCAGATACAAAACTAGATATATAGACAATATAGTAACCTATGCATTTAAAATAAATATTAGAAGATTTTTCTACTTGGTCTCAATTTTATTTGAACATTTTGCGATCTATTTTCTACATGCTGCTATAACAAGATTATGCGAATGACATTATGCAAGATGAACTCTGTCAAAAAGTAATGGAATGCCTACATTGCAAAAGTATGCACAAATTAATTTCATAAATTAGCTGAATAGTTCATAGTTTTTAACTTTTTTTCTACTTTAAATCTCAACTTTGGACTGAAATATACTGAATTCGGTTGTTCAAACTCCTGATACATGTGGGGCAAGTTGGGCCGTGCCATCTTATGTATGTCAGCGCTGCCACGACAATGACTGAAATGCACATCGTGTTATGTCAAGGGCACGGTTTATGCACACATATTTGTCATCGCGACTCATTTACTCATACACGCCGTTGGAACAACTTAAACACGCATACTCTCAAAAAATGCCTTTCACAGTTGATTCCTATGCTGTAAATTCAGCTACATCTGATTTGGCACCATACAAACTTGAGAGACGCGATCTATGTGACGATGATATTCTCATTGATATAATGTATTCTGGTATCTGTCATACAGATCAGCATTTTGCGAGAGATAAATGGGGAAATGCAGTGTATCCTATGGTTCCAGGACATGAAATTGTAGGTTTAGTTTCAGCTGTGGGTAAAAATGTCAAACAACATAGCGTAGGCGACTTTGTTGCAGTCGGTTGCATAGTTGACAGCTGCCGCAAATGTACACATTGTTTGAATAACGAAGAAATGTTTTGCACTGAGGGAAACACACAAGCATACAATAGTCCAGAACCCAGGTTTCCTGGACACTCTACAGCAGGGGGCTACTCTGAAGCCATTGTTGTACCTGAGCACTTTGTTTTGAAAGTGCCCAAGTCTTTGCAAACACCTACTTTATTACCCGGTGTTGCTCCCATTTTATGTGCCGGAGTCACCATGTATTGCCCATTGAAAGAGTTCGAGGTTTCTAAAGGGCAGAAAATTGGAATTATTGGACTTGGTGGCTTAGGCCTGATGGGTGTAAGACTAGCTGTAGCCATGGGAGCTGAAGTTATGGTAATATCTAGAAACCATAATAAAGATTCAGATGCTAAAGCTATGGGTGCCAAAGGCGTTATCTCTTCCAGCAGTAAAGAAGAGTTAGCTCTGCACGACAGCACGTTTGACTTGCTTATCGACACTATTCCCACAGATCATGATATCAATATATACTTTCCGTTACTGAAACCACACAAGACACTAGCAATCGTAGGTCATGTTGGTCGGTTTGAGAAGAATATTATTGACCTCTCAGCTTTAATTCTAGGTAATCGCCACATCGCTGGCTCATTTATTGGCGGAATTGAAATTTCTCAGGAAGTTTTGAACTTTTGTGGTGAACATGAAATTGTTGCCGATCACACAATCATACCAATGGAACAAGCGAATGAAGCATGGAAGGTGATAAGCGACTCGGCTAAGCGATATATCATTGATATCTCCGCATTTTCCAACCGATCGAAAAGCAATTGAGATAGCAGAGGAAATATAAAATTCTCAACAGCTTGTTATTTCGCAGAGTTTATTTTCAATTGCACTATACTATATTATACTGAGCTAAGCTAAGTTGTTCTACGTTATATCGGGGATGCTTCTACTCTGTATAGACATGCAGTTTGCATGTCATGAGGACATGACTGTCGTTGACGTTAGTTTGATCTATCATCAACTATAACAAATTATTACTTCTAAAAGTATAAGTCGAACTTATGATTATTGATACCATCAATAATATTGATAATATTGATAATATTGAATATTTTTTTCTAATATGCAAAACGTGTGCATTTGTCTAGACTCTCACATGAAGCCAATTTATTTATTTTTTTAATAATTCACTAGCCTTGCCACACTTCTAGTACATTCGTTTTTGTTGAGAAGCCGCCTTGCTTATCAACATGATTACGCGGAGTCCCGATTTTATATAATACAGCTTTTGGTATCAAGTAATAATTACGCAGCTTGCGGGGTGTGCTAGGTAGGCTAAATATATATATATATCTGTTAATTATTCCTCAAAATTATACATCCTTTTTTTCCATCATGCCTTTTACTGTTAACTCATACGCTGCTTTGAGCAAAGACTCTGAATTGGTTCCTTACACTTTAGAGCGTCGTGACCTTGCCAAGGACGACGTGCTCATTGACATCACATACACTGGTATTTGCCATTCTGACGTGCACATTGCTCACGACGATTGGGGCTTTGCCACTCCTCACCCTGTCATTCCTGGCCACGAGATTGTTGGAACTGTCTCGGCTGTTGGTGAGACTGTAACCAAGGTTAAGGTCGGTGACTGTGTCGCTGTTGGATGTATGGTTGATAGCTGTTTAGAGTGCATTCCTTGTAAGGCTGACGAGGAGATTTTCTGCATTAAGGGTGCTACTCAAACATACGGTAGCCCTGAGCCGCAATTCCCTGGTCACACCACTGCTGGTGGTTACTCCGAGAAGATCGTTGTTCGTGACCACTTCGTTGTGCAGGTTCCCAAGGAGTTGCAGACTGCTGAGCTTCTTCCTGGTGTAGCCCCTGTCCTTTGTGCAGGTATCACTATGTACTCTCCTCTTCGTGAGTACAAGGCTGCCAAGGGCCAGAAGATCGGTATTGTTGGTCTTGGTGGTTTGGGCCACATGGGTGTCAAGCTCGCTGCTGCTATTGGTGCCGAGGTTGTTGTTATCTCCCGTAGCCACAAGAAGGATGCTGAGGCCAAAGCCTTGGGTGCTACCAGCACTATTTCCTCTTCTTCGAAGGAGGAGCTTGCTGCCAACGCAAACACTTTTGACCTCATCATTGATACTGTCCCCTTCGACCACGATGTTAACGTCTACGTTCCTTTGTTGAAGAACCACAACACTTTGGTTCTCGTTGGTCATCTTGGTAGTTTGGAGGCCACCCCTGTTTCTACTCACGGTCTCATTTTCGGTAACCGCCGTATTGCCGGTTCTTGCATTGGTGGAATTAAGGAGACTCAGGAGTTGCTTGAATTCTGCGCTAAGCACAAGATCATTGCTGATAACGAAGTTATCACTATGGATAAAGTTAATGACGCATGGAAGGCTCTTGGTGATTCTGCTAGCCGTTTCGTTATCGATATTGCAAAATACCGTGAGTCCAATAAGGCTTGAACAGTACTCGAAGTTCAGTCTTAGTTTATGTTTTCGATGAATAGATATATAGTACCATAAACGTAGTGCTATTTTATTGTTATATGATTGTTGCAACTTAGCTTGTTCTGAGATTTTTTAAGACTCCGTCTCGATTATTTAAGGATGTCTATATAAATTTCTTTTTCCATTTCCATTTCCAAGTTGACCTTCTGGCGAAGTTTTTGAAGGGTTTATACTGATCGGAATGGGTTGATTTAAATAAACCTAATACATTCAAACCACTTCATTCCAATATATATGTATCTGTGTCTAGTTTAGTTACTGTTGATTCGGTTCATGATTTTTCTTAAATTTCTAAATTTCATTCATAAGTACTCTGCTGAGAATCCAGCTTTCAGAATATTTAAAAGCTCGTCAATGTGAAGCCGCAGGTACTGCCTGGTATCCACACCGACAGCTCCTAGCATACGCATAACCAGTCTACGACTTGAAGTTTGAGAGTTTGCAATCTCGTTATTTACATTCTGGTATCTGCAGTAGTCTGCAGCCGCCATGATTCTTTTATAAGGATTTATGTCCATGTTCGTTGATGGCTGGCCAACGGGTGCAGCAAAGGTAGTATTATAGTATGAACTAAGAACTAATCCATCTGGTGTCCAGATAGTATCCTCAGGAGGAGCACGCGTTTCAGTATGGGGTGTTGTTCGTTGGCAAAGATCTTGTATAGACTGTCGTTCAGCTACTTCTAGTGGACTTTCAGTCTGCTTAAACAAATTAAGGATACTTGAACTTTGCCCTGAACCCGTATTATTATTGTTCGAAAAGTCAATTAGAGACTGTGATTCTGATTCTGATTCTATCATTGGAAACCATGTTTCATGGCTCAGTATGCGATCATGGTCTACCATTTCATGGGCTTTAGGAACCCAATCTATGCCGCAGGGTTCACCACCTAGTCCCATTTGACACCAAAATTGCAGATACGTAAGAACTTGTCGTAAATCATTGTTCATATCTCGGACCAGCCGAGATAGATTATTATAATTTAAAAAATGGCCCTCGCTCAAGGCAGTAGACCATGCCAGATCGGTTACAGCCTTAGAGTCAGGGGAGTTTAACCGCATAATATCTGGTCTCACTAAACTAAGAGCTGCTGCAGCCTTCGTCGCACTGCTGCAGGTGAGAATGACTGGTCTCTGTGATGAAGCGGCAAATTTAGAGAGAATAGGCCAGAACTGGTTGGCCTCATTTTCATAAACTATATCTACATCATCAATCAGAATAGCCACATTGGCTGCATTATGCACAGCATGATTTTGACTGATACCTTCTAGCAGTTGAGTTAACGCCTTTCCAGTACGCTTGACAGCACAACTGACTTCAAACACATAGGTATTAACATGCTTGGCAGCGCAGTAAACAGCAGAGGTTTTGCCTGCATTTATAGGCCCATCTACTACAAGGACGTTACTGTACTCGTAGCCATCTTCAGTCATACTAACACGACTGCTATTAAACGTCTCATTGTGCGATCGTATCCATTCAGCAATTCCAAGGCACTGTTTGGAATTGAAATGATAAAAGGCATCAGGTTCGTATTTTTGGTACCACGTTTGTTGCTCAGAGGAGCCAAGATCGAACGGTTTGCGTGCGGTGTACATGTCTAAGTAGCCCTTAGGAATCTCTGTTTTGAGAGTTGCCAGCAACGTCTCGATTTCGTGGCGCGAAACGAGCAGCCGTTGGGGTTTTCTAATGGGAGAACTTGATGATGCAGGAAGAGGAAAATTTGTTGATAAACTAGCTGTTTCGGCTAGCTTAACCTTAGATCTATAATTAAGCTGTATTTTTACTCGCTTTTTAGAATCTGGTTCAGATTCCTTTTGACGAACATGTTCAACATCATAAGGAGCTGGTGCCAGTGGAACTGGTGTGTATTTGATAGGAGGTGGTGGCAGCAATTTGGCCAGCGCGGCAGGAGATGCCTTCATTTTTGCCATAAACGTGTTTTTACGCGTAATGTTAAATATAGAGTTCCATTGTTTCACTGACTCCTTTCTGGCTATTGTTGCTGGTGTGCTACTGCTTTTATTAGTTTCCACCTTTACCGGTGGTTCCGGCTTTTTTTTAGGTTCTACGACCTCAGGAGAAGCATCTGGTGGCCTTTGGATCCATTGGGATAGTAAAGTGCGGCCATTCTGCGCCATGCTGTTTCCATTACAATCTCAGGAAAACTATATTCAAATGAAATTAAATTTTAAATTAAAATGAATAGAACGAAATGCGATTCAAGTTAATTTAGTATATTATAGTACAGCAAAACTTGGTAAACTTTGAATCAACTCAGTGCAGGACAATACAATTCAATCAAAGGTATGATTTGATCTGCTTTGATTTAACTTGATTTGGTTCAGTTTAGTAGTACGGTATATAGCTTAGCTTAGCTTAGCTTAGCTTAGCTCAGTTGAACTTGATTTAATTTGAATTAATTGAATTAATAAAGAACGCGTAAGTACTTAACGTAAGTAGGTCGTTGATTAGTACACCTTCCAATTTGAATTAAATATAAATGATACACTAGAAATGCCTGAACAAAGACACTAAATCATTTTAAATTATATTCAATTACGTGGTATCATTCTGGATTAGAGCTCTTGTATATAAACAGGAGATTGAGCCAAATTAGAACTAAACTATTTAGGGGGATAGTGATTAAATATATACGTACATTAAGACCAAGGTCGTTATGGATCTATATCTGCATAGTTCTATCAATGAATGCGTTTTAAAATTCAAGTTAAGTCAGTATATACCAATTCAAGTTAATTTAAGCTAAGCTAAGCTAGACTTGGAACTAGTTTACACAGAGAGAAGTATGCAACTACTTAATTAATTTCAACTTTTACTAAATGAGCAGTACTCATTTAAATAAATAAATTGTGAAAATAAGTAACAAACAAGTAAATATGCAACAGTTGTTCCACATTATTTCTGAATTATTGGCAGAGAGTTCTGGCCGTGACTTAAAGTGCAGTAATTATTTAAGCAAATTAAGGGAATGACGTCTAGCAGCTTAGCAGCACTGCGCGAGGCAGATTCCATCTGTTCAGACGCCAATGCCTTTTTTGCTGAGCTGAAACAGTTAGTAGAGCAGTGTGTAGTTCTATGGGCGCGGATCCTTTTTTTAAAAACAGGTTTGAATACCCAGTTCAAGACCTTGGAAACACTGAGTGCAACGGTTATTCAGCTGGCTGTTTCGGCCAGTGACGCATGTGCACTACGAATTGCTGCACTTAACACCCATAGATCTAGACTAGAAGCACTGCTGCTAGAATTGAACAACGTGAATGTTCACCCAGCGCTTGGAGGCGGTAGTTTAGGAGTGTTCATTCACCAAGAAAGCGTTTCTGCAATCAATCAACACACCCAGAATATGTTAATTAGTTTAAAAGAACAACAGAGCGAGTTGTCGAAAGTTCCAAAACAATTGAGCTCCCAGCTTTCGATTCTGAAGAGGAGCCGCCCTAATCTTCCTGCCGTCATAGAAAACGACTCCCCTAAAAAGCTTGCAAAACTTAGCAGTCGCGCTGGATCTGTTGCTCGTAATGTCACTGGTATATTAATAGAACTTACTGCAAAGTACGATGAAACTGAGTCGCTAGCAGACAATGAAGATGCTAATGAAGCCCAAAAACAGAAACTTAATGAACTCAGTGAGCTTAGATCGGAACTCAGACAAAGAAATAAGGAAAGTTATGGCTTAAGGCACTCTTTATCGGCCACTCTTGATCAGTTTCTGGAATTCCATGGTCATTTAGATACATTTATAACAGAGAGCGCACAAAGAACTTTACGTGAGGTTGAGTCGTTGAACCGCGAATGTGAAACCATTTTAGCATCTTCTGATCCAGTAATAGCTGAACTTAAAGCATTAACAGAGTACTATGTGCTTTTCCGGGAATCATACGACGCACTGCTTGCGGAGTCAACCCGCCGTTTACAAGCAGAAAAACGACTTGGAAAGTTCATTTCAAGCGTTAATAAATCATTGCACCAGTTCCAAGAGCGTGAACATGATCTTCGCACTGCATTTAATTCAAAACACTCAGAATTTCTTCCTCCGCAACTGCTGGACCTTCTTGCATCATCGCCGCCTTTATTCAGTATCCAATTTGAGTCAGAAAATCATCCTGAAATTGAATAATTTGAAACAATTGAGAATTATATTAATTATATTAATTACATTGTTTTATATTTTATTTTATTTTATATTATAATATATTAAGAGAGTAATGTCTATATGCGTCTATGAGTATGTTTCCGTTAGTTTATGGAACTTCGCAACGAGATCGCTGGGCTGCATGCTGACAGCTGACTTCGAACCGCGTTCTCTAACCGAAATTGTTCCTTTTTCTACTTCTTCGTCTCCAACAACAACAATGTACGAAGCATTGTCGTCACGAGCGTGTCTGATTCTTCTATTCAGGGATTCCGACTGATCGAAAACCTCGACGTCGAAAGTTTCTAAGTTCAATGGAACTGGCTTGTTATCCTGGAGTGGGAAATTCCGTAAAGTCAATGCGACTTTTTTGGCAAATTCAGCATGTTTGTCGCTAACTGGCAAAACCACTGCCTGCACTGGATTCAGCCAAAACGGCCATTTACCGTTATAATGCGAAAATAGAAGAGCCAAAAATCTTTCGAAGCTACCAAAAACGGCACGGTGTATAAGAACAGGTCGCTCGAGCTCCTGGTTAGCGTTGGCAAACTTCAGATCGAACTGTTTTGGGAGCTGGAAGTCCAACTGCAGCGTTGAGGTCTGGTGCTGCTTATTTTGAGAATCATACACAGAAACATCGATTTTAGGTCCATAAAAAGCACCGTCACCCACTTTGAGCTGAACGTCTTGGGAACCATTGCTTTCCATGGCTTGTCGAAGCTGATTTTCAGCATCGTCCCACTCTGCTTTAGAACCAATAAACTCTGCTGGTCTGGTAGATAATGCCAGGGAGTAAGGCAAGTCAAAAACACTGTAAACGCTGGAAACAAGTTTGAGAGCCTTGTATATTTCCTCAGAAACTTGGTTAGAAGCGCAAAAAATATGACCATCGTCCTGATGAAACTTCCGCACCCTAGTGAGCCCTGAAAGTGCACCAGTCGCTTCGTTTCGGTGTAAAGGAGAGAAATCTGCAAGTCTTAATGGCAGATTGCGAAAGCTGCGTTCTTGGCTTTGGAAAATAAGACAATGCGCAGGGCAGTTCATTGGTTTGAGGCTGTACTCACCTGCACCACCTTTTGCACCAGTTACACCGAACATATCTTCCTTGTAGTGTTGCCAATGACCACTTTGCTCCCACAAGGACTGTTTAAACAGCTGGGGTGTGATTACCTCTTCGTAGCCATGGACACGCAGCTGCTGCCGCATGAACCGCTCAAGCTTCCCAATCAGTCGAGCACCTCTTGGAAGAAAGAAAGCTGATCCAGGTGACGACGGGTGCGCGTAGTAGAGCCGCTGCATGTTGTTAACAGCGCGTAGTGCCGTTCCGGCTCGCATGGGTCACGTGCAATAAATAGTTCGAGTTCAGCAGTGAAATTGTATTTACCTATAAGTATACAATTCAAAGCCTGTGAAAAATATAAATAAATAACTTAAAGCTACTAATTATTGGTTTCTAATATTTATTATTTCTATTCAAGTTATATTAGAATTAATTATTTAATTAATTGCCCAAAAAACCTCTGAATTAGTTTCTTATATGCTATACAGCCCTGCTTGGTTAAAAGGTACATATTAACTACTAAAAAGATCCTGAGGTTCTAAAACAATTAATTCTAACTCAACTTGAATTTCATACCCTTTAATGAGTTTTTGTTTTGGGTCAACTGATTATTCGTTTCTCTTCATTCGGGTACTTCAATGGGTACGAAAATACTCAATGCAGTTTAATCAGTATATACTTTTTACAACCAATTATTCCAACATTGTGTTCTTAAAATAATTTAGATGTACATTAAAAAGTTCTACATGGTTCTTAGGTTCTCAGGTCTGAACATTTTCATGGTGTCATGTATACATCTTAATCAACTTATACAGGCTAGCACCATGGTGAAATTTTGAAAATCGTCTGCACGTGAGGCAACAATACTACAATGTAAACAAATCTAGTTATAATTGAATTATTTATTAACAACTGAATTTAAAAGCTGTGGTTTTGACAGATTGTTTGAAACAGCCACTGTTCATGAGTACATTGTACCTGTTTCTATACAACCTATGCATTGACAAGTTGATTCTTTTAATATTCATGAATTATAAACTTTGTTGTATTTTAATTTATTCAATCTTATAGAGATACATGTAGAATCACACAAGGTGTTCTAAATTTGACTAATTTCATTTTGTTATGGTTTATTCGGGCTGCTTATTTTTAGTTTAGTTTAGTTTAGTTCAGTTTGGTTTAGTTTAGTTTGGTTTGGCTTGGCTTAACCTAATCTTATCTAATTTTTTAAAAAGTAAGTTAATTTATATGTCTTGATCTGGTTTCAATTTTCAATTTCCAATTTTTAGTTATGGTTTAATTTTAATTTCATTGTTTTGATTCTGAATTATTTTGTTTTGTTTCATCCGTGTGTGTAACCAGAGCCGCTGAATTCCTTACCCTGATCCTCTGTAATTGTAGCCGACATGGACGTTGACTTCCTGCTGCAGACGCTCGCCAGCACGCTTGTGCCCTCACGCGAGGAGTTCAAGCAGGCAGAACGCACGCTTGGCGTTCTGGAGAAGCAGACTGGCTTCGCACCAGCCCTCCTCAGCATCGTGTTCGCAGAAGAGGTGCCTCTTGGTGTCCGCCAAGCAGCTGCCGTGTACTTTAAGAACAAAGTAACACGTTCGTGGTCAACGGCAAGCGTTGATCCTCTACCAGATGCCGATAAGGCGTTTTTGAAGGCTAATATCGTCTCCAGCATCGTGCGTGCGCCTCCTCCGCTGCGCGAGTTTTTTGTCGTGTGTCTTAGCTCGATGTTGTCGCAGGAGTACCGCAATGAGGGCTGGCCAGAGCTTCTTCCCCAGGTTATGGAATTGCTGCGGAACACGAACAACTTGCCCGGCGTCGTTGCAGGTCTTGTCGTGCTTAAACAGATTTGCAAGTTTTATAGGTGGCAGAACTTCACAGTGAACAAGCAGCTTTCACCGCTGATGGCTGAAGTTTTTCCTTACATCCTGCAGATTTCTGAGGCTGCGATTCAGGCCCTGCACAATGGTGACGAGCGCGAAGTGTACTACCAGCTCGTTTACGAGGTGCTGAAAATATATAAACTCGCTACTTCCCGCGTACTTCCTGCCGTTGTTCGCGAGACAGAGATTGCGAAACGCACAATTAGCATGTTTGTCAACGTTTTCATGCTTCAGCCAAAGGATCTGCCTTACGCTGAGAAGTGCACGAAGTGGGCAGCAAGAAACATCGCTACAACGTACACAACCTACCTCACAAAGTCGTACATCAAGCTCAGCGATAATGGTGCTCAGTACAAACCGTACCGTGATCTGTTTGTCCAGCTTTTCTGCCCAGAAATCACAAAGCTTTACATTCAGCAGCTACAGCTGTGGAGTGCTGATCAACGCCGGTTGAGCGATTCGTGTCTCAGCAGCGTGCTTATTTTCTTAACAGCAATGATAGACGTCAAGCAGGTTTATGTGAACCTAATTTCTCCGCAGCTCAACATACTGATTGCGCAGATCCTGTTCCGGATGCTTTCTCCAACCGAAGCAGACATAGACCTTTTCGAGGACGACCCAACCGAGTTTATTTTGAAGAACATGAACCATTCAGATTATATACAGACTCCATCTACCTCCGCCAGTTCCTTTGTGCAACGTTTAGTGCGCAAACGTCCTGAAACTCTGCCGTTGATGCTCTCATTCTTGGAACAAAATGCGCAGGCATTGAGCACGCAACCTGATAAGATCGCTGCCAAGGTTGGTGTGCTTAACTTGTTGCAAGCATTGTCGCCTCTCCTTATGAAAGGCGATCAGTCTGCTAGCCTCGAGCCGTTTGTTTCAAAGTATGTGCTCCCTGATCTTTTGTCTCCAAATCCGTTTTTGCGTACTGCCGTCTGTGAAACAATCATTAAGATTTCTGAACTGAATTACACTTACCGTGAGACTTTGCTTGTGCTATTTAATGGTCTACTAGACAGTTTCATGAATTCGAAGTGCTTGCCTTTGCAAGTTTCCGCAGCTTTAGCTTTGCGTGCAGTATCAATTGCTCCGCATAATCTTGATATCCGCGCTGCTTTGGGTGACCATATCTCTGGAATCGTGTCGATGTTGCTTGTGTTGACTGAGAAAGTTGATAGCGAATCGTTGCTTAGTGTCCTGGATCACTTCGTGGATTTGTACCCTGATCAGATCACTCCATTTGCGATTGATCTGGCTACACATCTCTGCACGCAGTTCCAAACACTAGCGTCGGAAATTGCTGAGCAAACAGACCCCGCCAACTTAGGCAGTATAGAAGGCGATTTGATGGTTCAAACCGAGGAGAAGGTTTCTTCAGGTCTCAGTATTATGAACTCACTCGGAAATCTCCAAAGTGCTTTGGAACATCGGCCTGATCTGACCGCACAGCTCGATGAAGTAATTGCCCCTATATTTACCCAGGTTTATGTGCAAAAGATTGCCGACTTCTACGCAGACTGTCTCACCATGCACGAGAATACGTTGTTCTCAATGAAGAGTATTCCCGAAAGACACTGGGCATACTTTGATATGCTCACTAAAATGCTTGAAATAGGTGAAGTGGATTACTTTGAAGAAGCAATGCCTGTGCTGGAAAATTACATTCTGTATGGAAGCCAGGCGCTTGCGGCTAATCCAGCCAGACTTGGTGCGTTCACCCAACTGCTTGTAATGCTTTATGCTCCTCAAGAACAGGAAAGACAAGATACTAACGCTGAAAAGCATATGCTTGCTGCTGTCTATTCCGAAGCCTATACCCGAGGTCATGTAATGTCATTACTAGTGAAACTTCTCACCTGCAATGAGCTTGTTAAAGGTCCAATGATCCCCTACATTCCCCAAATAGTGCAGGTTGTTAGCCAGCGAGTTCATGTTGATGCTCAAAGTGGTATCTCAGTTCCTGCTAGGTATAATGTAGCTCTAGTATCTGTTGTGCTTGCGTGCTTTTTCAATGAGCCCACTGTAACCATGAGTGTTCTAGATCAAAGCCAATCTACTGCCTCTTTCTTTGAAATGTGGTTCCAAACTCTGCCCGAGTTCGTACGCGTTACTGATTTCAAACTTTCTGAAATGGCCATTTTATCGTTATTAGTAGCCTGTTCCGATAATGAAACAGTCCAAGCAAATATCAAGCAACTGCTGCACGTACTCTGTGAATGCTTTACAAAGCTTCCTATTGCTGTACAGAAAATTAGGGAGATGCTTAATGCAGAGGAGTCTGCCTGGAATGATGACAATTTCGATGATAGCTTCTACTTAGAGGAAGAAGACGATGATGATAATATTCAGCCTTCTGAACTTGCTGGAGCTGGCAACGAGACTGGTGACGGAAACTTTATATACGAAAACCCTGGAGGAAATCAGTCCGCTCATGAAACACAAGACGTGACCAACGACTCGCAGGACCAAGATCAGGAGCATGATCAAAGTGAGTTTGATTCATCTTCGCATATGGGTATGTTCTTTGCTGATAATTACGACGAGCATTTGTATGCAATGAATCCTTTGGATAAGTTGAACCCATATAACGCTCTGCGTATTGCATGGGGCTCAATGTCACCGGAGAAGCAGCAGCTTCTGCTTGCTAATATGTCACCAGAGGACCAGCAGGTCCTGGACTCAGCTTTGAAAACAGAGGCTTTAGTAGACCCTAAAGCTGCTTGAGAGAGAGACGTAAAGACTAATTTTTAGCGTTATACGTGTTCTTATTTACTTTCAATATACATTCTCTATTCTATATAAATATATACCTGAAAGAACTGTATAGCGAACTTTGCTCAGATTAAATGACTGCGCTTGTATTTAGAATCAAAATAGGCATACTCTAGGTTTATTAAAAACTCTTGCACAAGCAAGTGTGAAGTAGTTCCTTGAAATTACATGCGGTAATAGCAGGATCAGTCCTGATCAGACTCTGATGATAATGTATCAGTTGGATAAAGTGGTTTAAGAAATATTATAGAGTGCAACATTCAATTGATAATAAATCCATCTAAAATAAAATAAAATAAAATGAAATAAAACTTGTCGAATCAGACTAAAATCATAATAACCATTAGGATGTACTAAACTGAACGAACCAGTAATATTATAGGACAACTATAACAAAGTATTGAATAAAAAATCATAAAAGGAACATGAAATCATCAAAAAAGCAAAAACTTTAGGAATAACAAGATTGCGATTAATAAATAATGAATTGAAAAATGAAAGGCATGTAAGCTGAACACGAGAGTAGACAATAACAAAATACATAACGCGTTCGTCCCTGGACTTGTATTTCTCTTGAACAAGAATCAGAATGAACCAATCTGTTCGGGCGACTACCAGCTAGAACTGGAAGATTCAAATGATTATACGTTTACAAAAACACGTTACAAACATAGCTTACAGTGCATTCAGGTTCACAAGTAACGTAGCTAAACAATGCAAGACATAGAAAAATGATTGTTTTTCTTCACAGTAATTAAAAAAAAAGAAACATTAACATTTAGGCTGCATGATCATCAGGGTTACCAAGCAACCTTTGCCTGGAACTGGCAAAGAGGCGCTCTTGCTCTTCTAATAACTCAGCCTCGGTTCGTCCAGTAAGCTCAAGTTTCGTAACTTTACGTTCGCGAAGCTTTTGACCCTCTTTATGTTCTGCTACTACGCGCTTAATAGGCTCAATGTATTCAGGGAAGTCTAGTTGGCGCAATGCTTCAATTACATGTTCACTAGTAATAGTTTTCTTTGTTTCATGTTCTGCTGTCTCATTAGAGACTTGACTCAAAATCATTATAAACATGACACAACATTCTATTAACGCGTCACGGGCTTCACGGCTATAACTGAGATCCTTGGGCAAAATTTCAGTAATTATTTTTTGGACAGTAGCTTTTGGCAAACTGAGATCATCAGAGCCGCCCTCCATCCTGCAATCAGCGAATTGAGAAGCTGCGGTTAGCCGCGACCGCAGGGAAGCGACGGTTTAAATACTTCTGAAACGAGACTGGAATATAGCCGTATACAGTGGCTCACGTGTAACTAATTACAGTAAGAAATATTTGTTTCATATGTAATCAGAACAGCATTTCCGGCCATAACAAACAAGCAGTAACAAGGAGAGAAGGAGAGAGATCTGGGGATCTGGGGTTCAATGTGAACGATATCGATTTATATCAAACGATATAACAATTAATAAAACAAAAGATCAAACTCATACATTCCAAATTCAATTTTTAATTTATTCTTTTTTAATCCATTATATTGCATCCCCATCTACTGATTAATTTGAGCAATCACACCACCTATTTCAGTCACCACTGTAAAGCTTGGCTCATCGAATAAAATAAAAAAATAAAATTAGTAGAGCTACCTTGTAAGTGCATGAATTAAAATAATTTTTATATAGATAGATAAGTAAATAATTCAATTATCGAAAAATTGAATTCATATTCAAAAGTATTGCACAAAAATTGTTCCTCTACGTTATTGCTAAACTTAATTTTAACTTTACCGAATGGGGGATGGCCTTGTGTGTGTTCTACACATTACCGCTATAAAGCACTACTAATACATATATAATTTAACCACTACCGCTAGTAAAAGGAAAAGGACATTTGCCAGTACCCTGGGTGTGGCCGCATAAGTGAAAAATTATTACATAACTGAAAAAATGAGGTAAGTAAGTAAGGGATCTTTCCAAAGGCACTGACTTGACTTGACAGTATGCCGAGCCCGTATCTACAAACCGCATTCAATGCTTCTGGAACACAGTTTGCTGCTGTTTTCGCTGCGCTTAACTGCCATAGACTGCGAGTTTCGCCCGTAATCTCTACACAGCCGGCTCAGGAGTTCCAGTTCGATGCCAATATTAAGATTACGACGCTTTTGTGGTCTGGCGTTGTGGATCAAACAATTAACTCGAAAAAGAGAAAGAAGCAGACAGGTTCTCATGCTGACACTGAGGTTATTGTGTTGGGAACCTCCACAGGCCAGATTCTAGTGTACTCTCCTGCCTCGAATAGCATAATTAACAAATATGTCGAGTTTGGAACAGTCCAGGTCACTTCTTTATGTACTCGTACCCCAGGTGTTGTTGCTGCACTTTTTGCTGATCAGACTTTAGTGGATATCGATCTCAATACTGGCGCTAACTCTACTGGTACAGCACCGGTTGACGGCGTTTGCATGCTCAGTTTCAACTCGCAACTGATCATTGCCAACACCGCCCCGCATCTGGTTGCAGATGGTGAAGTACGCACCAGTTTCATGGGATTTGCCTCGAACATCAAGCAATTAGTTTCAATAGACTCCCATCATTTTGCCGCCGTAGCCGAAGACAGACAAATTCTGGTGTATAATATCAAGAACCCAGCACCAGTTAACACCCTTGTCTGCCCAAGCGTCTCTGCAGTTAGCATTTCTGTGTCTATTGACGCTGAGGGACTTGCAGCTGTCACTGAAGACGGGCAGGTCCATGTTTTCAGCGATATTCTAACTCCTATGAGTGACAAGAGCGGCAAAAAGGGTCGTGCTTTTGCACACTCAACTCCAAAATTTGCAATTGATGTAAATGTATCTGGAAAACATGTTCTTGTCCAGCTCACCAAGTTTGCAGACGATTTCTTGACGCTTGTTTGGCCTGAACAAGGCACCGTCCCTGTGTTCGATAGAGTCAAATGGCGTGATGATGGTGTGCGAACTGAACCTCTTGTGCTGAATCGTGACGCAGCTGCTCCGTTGGCCCACGAAAACCTTGTTGAAGGTCGTGACCCTGCTACTGCCCCTGCCTACGCTGAAACCTCTGCCAGTATTGTCAGTGGAGAGAACGTGGCTCACTTGTCTGATGATGAGACGCTTGCGGACCGTCTTGATGCACTCGAAAAGACTGCACAGCCGAAACAGAAACAAACAACTACTTCCCAGACTCTGCGCAGTCGTCGCACTGATCTGCAGCAGCAGCTCGAGCAGCCAGGCACTTTTGCAACTGTTCTTAGCCAGGCTTTGACTATGAACGACAAGCAGCTTGTTGAAATATGTTTGGAAGAGAAAAATACCACTACCATCAGGACATCTATAGCAAAATTAGAACCCCAGAGAGCTGCTGCGTTGCTAGAGCACCTGGCAACAACCATGGCCCGCAGCCAAAACCGCAGTGATACGTTGCTGCAGTGGGTACGTTACACCGTTGTTATTCACGGTGGTTATCTCGTTACAGTTCCTAACTTATTGAAAACATTGGCTTCGCTACATTCAGCTCTGACAGCAAAGGCAGCGGCTTTGCCGAAACTGCTTTCGCTGCTAGGTAGATTAGAATTGCTAGAAGAGCAGCTTGAAGTGCGTGATCTAGAGGGTACTGAAGCGCATACATCTAGCTTAGAACCGCAAATAGTCTACGACGAGAGCGAAGTCGTCATTGTCAATGGTGAAGAGGCCGGTGACAGCGATATGTCCGAGTAGTAATGTTCTTATGTATGTATATTGTTTTCTTAATAGTAACGTTGTAATAGCTCACGGCTGAATTTCTGATAAAAAAAAACGGAATAATTTGAAATAATTGTGAATACTTAGTTAGAATCAAAATGTAAGAAAAAAAGGTTAAAAAAAAAATGTAAAAGAGCAATGCTTGGTCTTTTTTGTTTAATTATATTTCGTGAGGCCTTTAAATTTGGAATTCGGGATTTGGAATTTGGAATTTGGGATTTGGAATTTTAATTGAGAACTAAAATCAAATTAGCTCGGCCCATTCGTTTTCTATTTTTATTGCTTGTTCTAATTAGATCTAGGTAATATCTATTCAATTGCGGGGAGTGTTCGTACATTCTGTCTGTACACGTTCGTTAAAAAAAATGGGAATCATTACTGATTGTATTACACCTTACCAACAGTCTCTTCGCCGTCCTGCGGCTCGGCAGTGTAGAATGGAAGTGCATCGCTCTCATCATCTATATGCGGTGGTTCAATATCAGAGCGGTTGGCAGCGCATGTATAGCTGTGCAGATAGGCAGGGACGCTGATTCTCAGCTTTTCACTGCTATTAGGTTTCTCGACACTGGTAACTAGAATTTCAGCAACCAGTTTATAACTCACGTCGAAATTCGGGCTAGTGAAAGTTTCAGGAAGCCTGCCCAACACTTTAGCATTGCCGAATTTGTCCTGAATCTGCGCAATGGCCGCCTTCACAGGAAGTGCCATATTGTCAATAGTTAAAATAGGGAAATTGTCTCTGTAAACGCTTGTATTCCAGCCGTCATTAACACTGACAACAATCTTCTGTTTCAAGTAAAGGGTAACACGTTGTACGAGCAGAAGCGAAGCCTCAGGGCAGTTAAGGTCCATTGAGATGTGTGTTACTGCTGGCTCTTGCAGAATACCGACGTCGGGCACAAACATTGAAAGACTGACTTTTGTTTTTAGTTTATGCTGAGTTTGACCGGGGAAAAGCTGCTTGAACTTTCCGGCGGTCGTCCTCGTGAGCTCTGCGTAGCCTTCTTTATAGGTACTAACAAGACGCTCAGTCTTGAAAATCGCGATCTGGTTCATTGCATATGGTTGCGGTGTGTACGGAATCATGTTAAAATCCTCAACAACGCGTTTTGTTGCTGCTAAAACCTGACCTCGGTATAAACTGCCTTTAATGTACCACCTAATTCCCGACTCAGAGCCCTTAATCCGTAAGCTCTGAGGATATTTATTTGCTAATGGAATGCGGAATTGGAATCCAAACGAGTGAGCTCCTTTTCCTAAAGTGTATGTCGCATTGTCGTTGCTTTGGTGGCGCACAGATCGCTCAGGAAATACTGCAGAACTTAGTGACAGGTGCCTTCTACTCTCCATTTCATAGTAACCTCCTTGTCCATTAGGCACCCAGACGTACGCAAACTCATCGCAACGGAGCTTGATAACAATTTTCTGAACGCTGAAAGATTTGCCACTTTCTACGTGCAAGGTGCCTTTTATAAGGTCACCATTCGTATAGTATTCAGCTTTATTTGAAAACTCTAATCGAAGTTTGATGCCCCCAGAACCGCCAAGCATCAATTGCGTGGGGATGGAAGCAGGTGGGCCGTATTCCTGTGCTTTTAATGTTTGTGGTCTTGTACCTGCGTGCAAATTAATAATCAAACATCTCTTGATAAGGTTAGGAATAATTTGTTTATAATGCGGGTTAGTTTGGTTTTTTTTCCCTGTGCTTCACTTTATTATTAAAATTTTAGACTCGGTTCGGCTCGGTATTCCGCGATGTCTTACTTACAATGTTCATATATTCAGGTTTATTATGGAAACATCGATAGGTGACAATTTGATTATTTTTATTTAATTTAAATTTCAATTAATAGAAGCTTTTTTTCATAGCTAGATTCATCTTATTTCATTCCATTGTGCAAGTCGATGTAGCTTCATCAAGCTCAATAACAGGTGCGCAGGAAAACCTAATCTCATAATCGCTACCACTCAAACGGGATTGTACCTGATGAATTGAAAACAGGTAAAACAGAAAGAAAAACGCGGTTAAATTTCAAGGTAATTTTTATTAAATAGGTTAATTTGATTTAAACTCAATTTGAGGAGGTCAGATCATATCAAGCAAGATTAGATTAGATTAGATCAGATTCGCTTAATGTAAAAACACTCAACCCTGGTGGAGGGGAGGAGACTGAGTACAGTTGTACTATTGGTGAACTCGAACCAAGCATTGAAAGTGGTGTTGGGGGTTTCTGAAAAGCAAGAATAATTCGTACTGAATTTAGAACAAGATGAACAGCTGCTGTTTTTATCTTTTTTAATGATCCATACTCCACATCGAAAAGTATTTTGCTCAGCAACGTATTGAATGTTGTTGAGTTGAGTCTACCGATTGAGCAATTTCTTAGATAGCTTTTTTTAAAAAGGAACTGATGTGTATAGTGTAAATTTACGATTCAATTGAATTCGTATCAAGCACCCAGTAATTGACTACTTTACATCCTCCATTGAACTCAGCACTTCCAACCTTTTGAAAACCGAGGCTCTTATGAAAGTTCTCAGACATGACATTCGGTGGAACGCCATTGATCTCTATTCCAATAATGTTGTAGTCGTTTTTCCGCATGTACTCAATCAGTTGAGTGTAAAGATTTCTACCAATTCCCTTCTTTCTAGATTTTGGGTCTACACAGATACGGTCTAGATATACGAATTTTTTGTACCTTCTTTTGAACCAGTCAAAATTAGGATTATCATATGTGGAATCACTGTCAAAAGCCAGTGCAAATCCATCAGCATTTCCTGCGCAGCAGGTCCAACTAGCAGCAGCAACCAAGTCCTTGAATTCTTCTAACGTCTTGTCTGATAATTCCACTTTAAATTTTTGATTCAATGCATGTAGAGCAGCCACATCCCTCTCTTCAATATCATGGAACGCAATAGATTCACTAGCCATAGGTTCAATTATTTCTTTTTAAATTACGTAGTTAGTTGAAACTTATGATATTTGCTATAATTACAAACTTAACTATATCCTTGAGCAGTGTGGCGTGCCACTTTAGCGCAGGGTTGACTCATGTCTGCATTGCTTCATGTAACAATTTGGCAACAGTTAGATTAGATCCTTTCAGTTTAATATTAGTCTACTACTAGAGCTTGTTTAATTGAAAATATTTCACCAGTTTCTGTCTTTCTATAAATATACAGTCCCACATCCGCATGCTATTTATATATATGTTAATCACATCAAGTTTCTATTCATCAGAATTCGATATGTGTCTAGGGTAGTTATAGATATATGAGGTTAAATCATGTCTCACCATGATAAATACCGTTTCACTATTGTGGAGAGCAGCAGCCGTGGATAACTAACATAATGGGATTCTATATTGCACATAAGCAGATAAATAAGAACTAATTTATAAATGAAAATGATCAATCATTATTGAGTGAGATGTACCTAATAGTCGCAATTAGATCTCGTTGGTTACAATAATTCTCCTTTTTACTAGGCTCATGCGTATAAGCGTTAAGACCAGCGGTTTCCACAGCGAGGGTGTAAAATATACCATCAGACGAATTGCTGAATGAAATGAAGCGCTCTTCTTCAAATCATTAGTATGCCGGCCGTTGCTTTTGTTGTCATGTCTGCTTCCAATCAGTAACCATTTCGTCATGTTGCATACATGTTCCCTGCATGCTGCATTAAAGCATCACAAGAGCAGTTGGTTAAGCGAATGGCAGTATTCGTCCGTAAAAATCTAGTGAAACTTATTTAGTAGATAGACTATATAAACGATTTTAATTGCTTTAATCTTCATCTAAAATCCAACAAAACAACTACCCACAAATGCCTTCCACTAACAACAATAACGCTTCTGCACAATTCTCGAAAAATGACTTGAAAACCGAGAACAATGCTCCAAAAGAGGTTGATCAACCACAAGACGAGTGTGTCGGGATCTCAATTTGTTGCTCAATTGCATAAACATAGTCGTTTCGATTATTATCTGCAACATTCAACTATATATGACATCGCGTATATAAATTAAAATTGGTTTTCTCAAACAACGCTTCGAGTTAAGTAGTTAAACATTTATTTAATATTAAGAAAGTAATCCGAATTACAGATTTCGAACTCGCTGGTTTTATACAACAAGGTAGAATGTTATAATTTTATTTACGTTTACGTGGTATATCTCTCATGTAACGCATATATAGACGCAAATAAGACATGATGATTTTTTTTCAGCCGTAATTGCTGAGTATGAAAAGCATCCCTACCCCTTTCACTTATGAAAAAGAAGTGCGTTTATAATACCAGAAAGGTTACTGGATAACAAAGTTGGACATGGATATATAGTTTAGTTTCAACAAGATACTCTCAGTATATAAATTAAACTGATTAAGAGAAGTTAATTTTATTAACAGCGCAGTGTACACAATTATATCAGCCTACTTACGACTTGTATAGTTTCATTATATGAAGCAAATATAAATTTACATTGTAATGAAAAAAAAGAAAGATCTAAAACCTAAGTTTGAAAAAAAAGGTATAATAATGATGTTACGCATCAGTGTAGCAGCTAAGTACTAGTTAACCAACAATAAAACAAGCAGCTCAGTAAGTAAAGCCTGTTTTTTTTAAAAGAAATGGGGTAGAATATATTAAATTCAAATAAAATTAACAGAGGAAATGAACATGAAAAGAGAATTAAATATTTAGAAAAACATTAAGGCTGAGAGTTTTAAAATGGCTAAGAAACAGAAAATGAGGCAGACGTTTACGAACCCTTAACCACGTGACGTGCATAAAGTACAGCTTAGTGCTTTGCCAGAACCTGAAAAAAGTTGAGCGATGAGCGAGAAGATCTACGTTACATATAACGACGTGCACAAACTGTGCCAAGAAGGCGCCAAAGAGCTTGAAAAGTTCAACCCTGAAGTAATTATTGCGATTGGCGGTGGTGGATTCATCCCCGCCCGTATTCTACGTACCTTTTTAAAACGTTCTCGCGGCGATAGGTCCAAAAACATCCCTATTCAGGCCGTTGGACTCTCATTATATGAGGACATGGGCACCGATGACTACGAGGAGAAGATCGGCAAGGAGATTATCCGCATGCAGTGGCTTGATTTCAGCGCTTTGAACGAGCACAAATTAGACCTTATTGGTAAGAACATTTTGATTGTTGACGAGGTTGACGACACACGCACCACTTTGCACTACGCTGTTTCTGAATTGCAGAAGGACCTTGACGCTTTGGCCGAGAAACTGGGCCGTGGCGACGAGAAAACAACGCTCCTTGTGTTTGTTCTGCATAACAAAGACAAACCCAAGAACGCCGAGCTTCCTGCTGATATGATGTCTTCTGGCCGTTACGTAGCCGCATGCACCACCGGTGATGAGTGGATTGCCTATCCTTGGGAGGCTGATAACATTGATGAGCACACTCGTCTTGGTCTTGCTCAGAAGAAATAATCGAATTCGTAATTTCATACTTTAATAATTCAGTTTAGTTTAGTTAGAAAGTTAAGTTTACTATTTGTTCTTTATTTTAACAAATAACTTCCTCTTTCCTTAAATTCTTTTTCTTTAAAAATAAAAAAAAGGGTTGTAAACTTAAACAGAAGCAAAACACTTTTCGCACCGATCACAAACGGTAAAACGCTTTAAACGGCATCTGATTCTTTTAATTAGCAATTTTTCAATCTTTCAATTTCCGCTACAAGGTCCAGGATTTGTTGTTTATAGGCGTCCTTTACATCTTCAACATCAGCCTGTAATTCAGCAATGATCTCTGATTTTCTTTCCACAGCTGTTTTCAGTTGCGCGACCTCCAATTTCAACTGCTCAGCAAGTTTCTCTGTCTCTTCATAACGGTTTTGCATAACCTGCAACTGGTCTTCGGCGTCCATCATTTTCACCAAGCTGGTTTGTGCTGCATCATTCTGCGCATTGGCTATATCAACTTGCCGTTTAGCATTTGACAACTCAGTTTCAAGCCTTCGAATTTTAAGTGCTAGTTTATGAACAAACCGCGGTTGTAAACGGTTGTTTTCGTCATTAGCAACACTCTCAGAAAGTCTGCGTTCAGAGAAGCCACCAGAGAGTAACAAACTGCCGTCTGCGCTCGCCAGCGAGTCGCGGGTCATTGACCTATCAAGTAAAGACGGACGTTGTTGTTCTGAAGCTCCTAAAAGCCCTGTGGTTCCTGGGGTTCCGGGGGTTCCTGGGGTTCCTGGAATTTCGGGAACTTCAGGAACTTCGGGGATTCCTGGAATATCATCAGGGATATCTTGAATATCAGGAATGTCTTGAATCTCTAGAACATCAGGAATCTCAGGAATATCAGGCATTTCAGGACCTACAGTAAGCCGCGTATCGCTTTCCAAACTCTCAAGTGGTTCAATTGGCGGAATATCCAAAGACTCTGTCGACAGCGCACTGAAAGCATTGATGGGGTCGAATCTCAGTTTGCTGGCGCTAGGCGAGAAGGTTATTTGGTCCATTGAGGATACAGACGCCAATTGAGGGTTCGTAGAAACTGAAGGGACGTAACTGGAGACGGATGGTGAAGGCGGGACTGGGCTGCTGCTAGGACTAGCATCCAAGGGCGTGGATGTGCGATCCACGTTTTTGTGTGATCTTTTTGAGTCGGAATTATATTCACTTGAGTTGAGATTGAAGTTAAGCTCTTTCAATTCCTTTAGTTCGTTTTCACGAGCAGCAGCTCCTGCACGAACTAAACGCAGCTCGTCCTGCAGTGCTGTCACTTCGTCACGCGATTTTGCGAGTGTATGCTGTTGTTCATGAAGCAAACTACGCAGTTCGTTCGCACTTTCAGCTCTAGCATCGCTCAGAGACTCGAGATCAGCAATTCTGCTAAGCAGTGCTGATTCCGATGCATGCCATTGCTGCTTTTCTCGAGCGTGTGCTTCCTCGGATGCAGCAGGATCGTCCATACTGGACGCATTGTCTGCATGAGCGGCACTGGCCATGCCTGCATTGGCCATGTCGCGGTAGTGTTCGACTAGTGCTTGTAAGTCAGTGCGTGCTGTCAACAGCTCAGACACGCGCGTGTTTAGTTGCCGGATCTCCTCGTTCTTTTCAGATAGCAAAGCTGCCTTTGCCAATGCTGCTTGTTTCTCGCTACGCAATTTGCGAATTGTAAGGTTCAGTTTCAGTTCCTCACCTGCGAGTACCTGTCCTTCTTCGATGACCAGCGCAAGCTTCTGCTCAGTTTCAGTAGAGTTCGAAGGTTTAGATTCCTCAGAATGCATTAAACGACACAATTCCAGAACCTTAGAATTAGCACTCGTCAATTTCTCATTACACGAGTCGACATACGCATCCACCGCTGATTTCGCCTGTTCCAATCCATCGAGCACCTCCAAGGCCTCATCAGTGTGCACTGCCAGGGTAAGCTTACGCGCTCGCTGAAGCACTTTTGTAAGATCAGGCGTATCTGCGAAATTTGAGGCAGTTAATGTTCTGAATTGGTTAGCAATTTCAGTTGCAGCGTTCTGTTTAGTGCTCGAAGTTGGTTCCTGGCTGCTGTTCTGCGCCGGAAGTGGCGAGGAAACCGGGGTTTTTGGCTCTTTTAGACGCACAGAGCTCTTTTCATCCAAAAGGACTTTATCTAACTGCTGCTCAACGTTAGCAACCGCATTCTTCAGGTACTTCCCCCACTCTGCCATGCCACGTAAGCGTGAAGTGATGTGATTCGTATGCTATGCGTAATATAGCACGGAATATTCAGCAGTTCAAATTCATATTTATATCTATTTTTATTTTAGTTTTAGTTTTAGTTTTAATTTTTGTTTTAATTTTAATTTAATTCTAGTTTTTATATTCGAATTAGTTCATTGTGGTTTCTGTACAGAAATATATATTCACGAATTCTTCTTCTAATATATCTATTGTTGTTGTTCTTCTGGATACTTAGTTTTCTTTAATATATTTCAAATAATATTCAATCATTAGTTTAATGTTAACCTTCATTTTCTTTAATTATTTTAATTGTTCTCTTTAGATGGTTTGTTTATCATTAGGTAGTTTGTCTTCAATTAGTGTGTATTGGGCTGGCCTCTCGCCTGGTTGAGCAACATTGACAGGGTTGGATCTATGGTATAGGGTGCATTTGTGGTTAGTTAGCGATTGAGTTATGTTATAGGTAAAAAGGAAGAACGAAAGGTATTTAATTGTCATTTTTACATGCACTTACTGTTCATTGCTCATGTCTAATTGTATAGAAGTTACTGTGTATTTCATTTCTACTAACTTTATAACAGTTAAGTGCACAGTTAGCAGCACTTAGCAGCACCTAGCAGTTCATGTTCGCTCTGTATTGTTTTCAACTATTCAAAAATAATTAATCATAACCTGGCTACAAGGATAAGCATAGTGATCATAGTCAGAATATCTAGAATAGCAGTTAGTGCCACAATTGAGCTCCCTGTATGAAATGTCGTAGATGGATTAGCCGCCAAGTGCCCTTCACGGACATTTCGGCAATATAACGCCATAACTACCGTGCACAGCGCAGAAAATGTGTAAACAACACCAATGGCAAGGAACTCAGCAGTGAAAACACGGAGCACAAGCATTCCAAAAGAGAATTTGCTCAAAGCTGTGCGAAGATAAGCTCCTTCAAAAGTACGCTGCGATGCGTTCAGCTCCTGCTGCTCAACACGCGAGTACTCCATCGCATTTATATTGTCACAATTCAGTACTGTATATCTTTTACACTTATACTACACTGCACTATAATATAGACCACAGATGGTTATGAGGTGATAAGATGTGACCAGTGCCTTTGTAAGAGCAGGCTAGTAGGAGTCGCTAATGTTTCATTTAAACAGCTAGTTAGTTACTAATTAGAATTTTTCTGCAATCTGAACTTCATTCTTTTTTTTTATTTTGAAAAATGTAGTGAATAGACTTTGAAATCAAATCAATTTCCTATTTTATTTCTACTACTGTAGTTTAGTATAGTGTAGCGTAGACTTAACCCAACTTGGATACGCAGAAGTCAGATGACTACTTTCTCCATGCTTGAAACTAGTTCCAAGATCTTAATAAATTCAGCTTTCAACTGAGCCAACAAGATTATATATGTACTAGAAGATGCAATTAACATTGCTCAATTTTTCTTGTAGGTCCTGTTATTTAGAATTGGAAAACATTTGCTACAAATTGCTCTCTATATACTTATATTAAAAAGTAGTTGTTCTTTTTCTCTACAATGCTGGTGTTGGTGTATGCACTTAACAGCTTAACATAGCGTTCACGCATTAGATAATATATTATCTAACAATAACCTTCTGAGCCGGTCACTTACTTACTTACACACTTAGTCCTGGTATTCCCTCTCTCCCCTCTAGATTTAAATTTTCCTAAGGTATTTTTTTTTCTTTCCCCTACTGGGCTCTAGAAAAGTTTCCCTAGATTCCTAAGTTTTTCAAAGTTTCTAGTTCTGTTAATTCTCTAAATTCGTAAGGTCTAAATTCCTAATTCCTAATTTTAGTTTGCATTTATGGCCCCAGCCAGTTGTAAACAATGCGGCTCATCGCGGCTGATGACCGACCATGGCACAAACGAACTTATCTGCGCAAATTGTGGAGCTGTAGCAGAGGAGTCACGTATTGTGTCAGAGGTTAGCTTCAGTGAAACTAGCGGCGGTAAAGCCGTTGTAACCGGACAGTACATAAACCACGACCAAACAGGCGTGCTCGGAAATAGTTTATATGGTATGCAAAGTGCCGAATCACGGCATCAGACCATTGAGAAGGCCCGTAGAAGACTCGAACAGATTGGTCACGCGTTGCAAATACCCGAGCATGTAGTCGAGAGTGCATTAAGACACTTTAGAAGCGCCTTGACCAACAATTTTGTCAAAGGACGCAAAAGTCAGCATGTCCTTTGCGCCTGCTTGTACTTAGCATGCCGTCAAAGCCGTACAGACCACATGTTAATGGACTTTGCCGAGGCAATTAACGTAAATGTGTTTTATATTGGTGCAACATATCTCCAGCTTATCAGAAACCAGAAAATACGCGAGCTTCCTATTGTTGATCCAACTGTATACATCCAGCGTTTTGCTTCCAAGCTAAGGTTTGGTAATGATATGGGAAGACGTGTTGTAAATGATGCACGTTTGCTTGTACAGCGTATGAGCAAAGATTGGCTGCAACAGGGCCGTCGGCCAGCTGGTGTAGCGGCAGCTTGCATTCTTTTGGCTGCGAGAATGAACAATTTCCGCAGATCAAAGGCAGAAATTGTGCAAGTTGCCAAAATTGCCGAAGAGACATTGCAAAGACGTTTGGACGAATTCAAAAAGACTTCCGCAGGCAGTTTGAGTATAAAGGATTTCCGTAACACTAACATTGAGTCTTCAGCTGATCCCCCGAGTTTCACTAGGCACAGAGAACAGGAACGTTTAGAGGCAGAGAGAATACGAACGCGACAAGAACAGATGCACGAGATACAAGAGAAGCAACGCGAGTTAGCAGCGAAAATGGCCTCGCAACAGGTAATTGATGAGCAGGCGTACAATGATGAGAGCGGGAACCTTCCGTTCCCAGAGGATCCTTACCTCAGCTCAGAGATGCTGGAACTGGCAAAGCATCTCGACATGGAAGACGGATCTGAGATTGTTTTTACAAATGACGTGAACGATATTTTGAATGATGAAGAGCTGGCCGATGCAGCACAGCAACTTGCTGAAGAAACACCAGAACAACGGCAAGAGGCAGCACAGAAGAAACTCAAGATCAAATCCACGTTCAAGACTCAGGAACGCGACAGATTAGATGATTTGGAACAGTCTGAACTAGATCAAATTGATTCCGAACCCGAGGACACGCTTGTTGCTAGCGATGCAGAGGCTGAAGCTGAAGTAGTTGCCTTGCAAGGAGCTGTTGCTTCTGTATGCTCAGATACATTGACACCCACAACATCTAAACCCACATCCCCACAACCATCTTCATCTCAACCTCGTGTTTCCCAAACAGCACAAACCTTCCTCGAACAGTTCCGCAGGCGTCGCGAAGAGAAACTGAGCGCCCAGCGAGAGCGAGCTGAGCGCGAGAGACAGAGAATAGATGAGGAAGCCAGACAAGAACCGGATACGTTAAGCGATGTTGATGACGACGAGATTGACTCAGTACTTCTCAATGAAGAAGAAATTGAGATTAAATCCAAGGTCTGGATGTCTATCAACCGTGAATATTTGCTAGAGCAAGAACGTAAACGACTGCGTCGCGAGGCTGATGCTGCAAATGGTATCACCAAACCTCAAAGAAAGCGCCGTAAGCCCCGTACGAAGCAGGAGCATGGCGAGGCTACAAGTGCCAGTGCCAGTGCAGCTAATATGTTGAAGGAGAAAGTGCCTTCGAAAAAGATCAACTATGCTGCCGTCAAGGAACTGTTTTCTAAATAGTAGTCTCAAATTATTTATTTATTTCTTTTCATATAACTTATTTATTTATTCCAATTTTTTTTTAAGTTAGTTTCCTTTTATTTCACTTAAGTTTTGCTTTATTTTCAGATCAAGTTCTTCTCTTAAACTCTTAGGGTAGCGCGTGTGCAAAATCATCATCGACAATTCATATAGTCAGGTTACAAAAAATACAGATTTTTAGCATATTGGAAAGTTCATGTTTTTTTTTCATCAAACTGTAACTAAATTTGAATTTTATACGAATAAAATCTATTTTTTTTTTAAAGCTAACAACTTACATGTCCAGGTCTGAAAGGTACAATTAAATTGGTAAGAAACTTCTTCAGGTAAATTATTCCCTTGAGTAACAAGGTACCAGTTAACTGTAACTATGTAAACAAAATCAAAAATAATCCAAGCTTATAGATATTTTTCTGGTTTTAAGTGCAGACAAATTAATTTTTTTTTTGTGGATTCAAGCTTTGAGGCCAAAATAAATACCCTACCCTATTTAAACTTTTCATTTACTTATAGTATAGGAACAGAATGGGTAAACGGTCAAGAACTGCTGTGCAGCCTACAAACATCGCCCTTCTTCAGAACTTGATCCGTAAGGATCCTCAGTCGTACATTGAAGAATTTCGTTTGCAGCAGCAGCATTACCTGTCGTTGAAAACGATATTTTTTCAGAACCCGCGTACACCTACTGGACATGAAGAATTTGCTGAGCTTGTAGGATTCATAACCCAAATGTGTTCGTGTTTCCCTAAAGAGACTGTTGAATTTCCGAATGAGATTTGCCAATTGCTCACCGAGAACTACGATGGGCTTAATGCAGACGTTGCCGAGAAGCTTGTGCACAGCATCCAAATGCTAAGGAATAAAGATATTATTTCGAACGAAATCTACCTAAACACATTATTCCCAGTACTTGTTTCCACGGAGTCTAAACAATTGCGTACCCAGGTGTACGTTTCTATCATCCAGATGGTTAAAAGTGTAAACGAAGGAGCCAAAAACCAGAAGGTCAACCGTATGTTGCAGGCATTGCTATTCAATTTGTTAGAAGATGCCGAGTCTAATGGATTATGGGCCACTAAAATTACTCGTGAACTTTGGCGTCGTGGAATTTGGGACGACGGTCGAACTGTAGAGATTATGTCCCAAGCTGCACTTCACCCAGATACTAAAATTGCTTCCTCTGGAATCAGATTCTTCTTAGGTGGTGATAAAGAACGTGAAGATACTCTTGCGGAAGACAGTGACGATGAACTAGATTTGGCTGCTATTCAGCACAAGATGAAAGTTAACAAAAAGAGTAATCGCCGTAAAGCCCAATTCGATATAGCCGCTCGTACTGTGAAGAAGAAGCGTGGTGTTGGTAAAGATCAAACACATCTTAATTTTTCAGCTATTCATCTGTTGCATGACCCTCAGGGATTCGCTGAGAAACTATTTTCGAAGCATTTGCAGAACAATCAGAAGTCAGTAGCTAGGCTCACCCTGGCTCAGAAAATTGATTGTTTGAATCTTGTTTCTAGGTTAGTGGGTACCCATAAACTAACCGTTTTGGGACTGTATTCTTATTTCTTGAAATTTTTAACCCCGAAACAATCCGACGTGACGCAATTTATGGCCGCTTGTGCACAGTCAAGCCATGACCTAGTTCCTCCTGATGTATTACAGCCAGTAATTAGAAAAATTGCTGATGAATTCGTCAGTGAGGGTGTCGCAGCCGAAGTTGCCGCTGCCGGAATCAACACTATCAGAGAAATCGTTGCTCGTGCACCTTTAAGTATAGAAGAACCCCTTTTGCACGATCTGATCGCATACAAGGGTTCTAAATCCAAGCCTGTCGTTACAGCTGCTCGTGGTCTTATTCAGTTGTTCCGTACAGTGGATCCTAGTATGTTGCCTGCTAAGGAGCGTGGAAAAACTGCTACGATTGCATTGCGCGCCGGTGAGACGCAACAGGCGAAATATGGTGAAGAGAAGGTTGGATCCATTGAAGGTATTGAGCTTCTGCGCCAATGGAAAGAGAGTAACCCTGACGCCGAATTGGATGAAGATAAGAACTGGGAGGTTGACAGCGATATGAGTGATGTTAGCGATGAAGGCTGGATCGAAGTTGGTAGTGACAATGAAATTGAGATTAGTGACAGTGACGATGAAAACGACGAGTCCAAAAACAAAAAGAACGCCGAATCAAACACTGATTCTATGGACACTACTGAGACCGATCAGAAGCCTAGTATCGAAGCTACAGAGATTCTTACTCCAGCTGACTTTGCTAAACTAGATGAGCTTAAAGCTGAGTATGGTATTCGTAAGGCTATGAACCAATCCAACGAGGAGATTATTGATGCATTGAATTTGACTGGTGTTCCCAAATACAAACAGAACAAAGAGGAACGTTTGCAGCATGTAAAGGAGGGCCGAACTGATCGTGAATTCGGATCTCACAAGCGACATCATATGGAAAAGCCGCACTCGACTACAAACAAACAGAAGGCAAGAAAGAAGAATTTTGTTATGATGATCCACAAACGCGAAGTGCAAGGAAAGGCACGCAAATCGCTGCGTGATAAACAGCGTCTACTTAGGGCTCATTCCGAGAGACAAAAGAAGAAGAAATAATCCAATTAGCTCGTTTGGTTTTTAATATTTATTTATTGTGAAATAATTCTATTTATTATTATTCAAGTTATACTAATTTCTATTAATTAATTTCATGAGATTTGAAATATCTTGGTCTGGTATCTCAAATTTTTCAAATAACCTGGTAGGTATATGCAATTTGGATTTAATGCAATAGTTTAAAAAGTCTTCGAGTTGATTTGTTTGATTAGCCTCATAAAGACTGCAGCTAATAAGATATATTAGTTTCTCTGTTACTCCTGAGCTTTGTACAGTCAATTGGGTTAATTTATGCAGGTCAGGAATTGAAAGCGGAGCTTGTTTCCTTAAAAAATGAAGGATTCCAAACCATAGGACGAAAATGGTGTAATCATCGCTTTTGCTCAAATCCATTTTGTTTACTGTTTTTGAAAAAAGTGTCGCATCATCTATGGAAGTCGCATAAACAAGAAAATAGGAGCTTTTTCGGTTGTTTTTAGTTAATGGCATCACAAGAGTTATTAAATCTTCTCGAGGTATCCTTTGCGATACTAATAACTTTAGTAAATGGCAGCTGAATTTGGTAAAATGTTGACCTTTTAAAGACATTATATAGTCAATGCTGCCTTTGTAGTCCTTTTGTGCAATTAATGATTCAATATGCTCTTTATGGCCTTCGTAAAGACTGTAGCGAAAGTTCGTGATATTGAGCAGATTAGGATTCTCGCTGATCATTTTTGCTAAATCAATTGGTCTAAGATACATCTTAACCGATTCATGAATGCATAGACCTGTTGCATAAGAGCTCACTTTAATGTTTTGTGTTGTCATCCCGGAGATTAGATCGGATGCAAGGTTGTAAAAACCCGCCTTGATTAGTTCTAATAGAGCTATGTTACAATTTTTAGAATCAAGCGGGAAATTAAGCATTTTATTAACCCAGTCAGTAGTTTGTGAGGCCTGTCGCAAGGATGTATACATTTTTATAAAGTCTACACATAATGATGGCGTCAGTTGTACATCATGGACTAGCTGCTGTGCTTCGAATGGTTTGTGCTGATGGCATAGATGCTTGATATTATTTAGTAACAATGACTCGTGATTCTTGTCTATGCTATAATGCCTGTTTAAATTGATTCTAGCTAATCTAGCTGGTGAATTAGTACTTATTAGCCGCTGTACAATATTGCCTCTCCATCTTCTCATATGACTAACTTGAATTCAATCAGCAGTCATATAAGTTGTGGCAGATTTAGGATAAATGATACTTAGCGAAATAACTATATACGATGCTTTATTTATTAGAAAACAAAATTAATTGTGAATTGTCAAGAATGAGACGAAACTATTTAAGTTCACATGATATGTATAAGTTTAAGAACTCTGGTTCTTGTAGTAGTAAATCAAATGTAAAGAAAAATAAATAGAGTATGCTAGGTGTCAAATTTTAGGAACATATACTACGCCTTCTTTACAGTGTCTCTTTTTCTGCTTAAAATCTTCTTGCGTTCGCCGAACTTATCGCGGTCCATTTCGAGCACAGCTTGTCTCTTAGCAACACTTACTTTCTTAAGTGCTTTATCTATAACAGCTCTGTCTGAAACAGCAGTATATTCGGACATCTTAGTACCAACTCGTGCTTCTATATTTTCAACTCTTTCAACATCTCTCTCACTAACCAATGTCACAGAGATACCTTTACGTCCAGCACGAGCAGTTCTACCGACTCTGTGCACATAATCATCCGGGTCTGCGGGCAGATCAAAGTTGATGACCAGCTCAACTTCTGGAATATCTAAACCACGACTAGCTACATCAGTGGCAACAAGTACTGTCGCAGCACCAGCGCGGAATCTGCCCAAAGCGTTCAATCTTTCTTGCTGCGGCATTTGTGAGTGTAAACTTGTCACTTTAATATCCAATAATTTAAGTGTCCGTCTAATATGTTCAGCAGTCTGTGTTCTGTTTACAAAAATAATAGCAGTTTTATCACGAGCTTCTTCGCTATCCAAGACACAATACAAGTAAGCTTGCTTCACATAACTTGGAGACAGCAAAAAGTACTGCTCAAGTTGTTCTGGTACCGCCATTGCAGATTCAGGCACTTCGCGTGTATATATATTGTCACTCCTGTCTTTTAGAGATCTAACTGCATCAGTGATTGTAGCAGTGAAAAGCAAAGTTTGACGTTTATTAGCAGGAGGAAGAACTTCCATGCAAGTAGCAAGATCAGGTGCAATGCTACTGCTCAATAACCTATCCGCTTCATCTAAAACCAAGAATTTAACCCTTCTTAATCCGCAAATTGTGTCCTCTCCACTGCTCTTGATATGATCAGCCAGTCTACCCGGTGTTGCTACGACGAAATGTGGCCTCTTTTCTAATTCTAAACTTTGTTTAATCATATCATTTCCTCCTACAATTACACTCACCTTCACGTTCATATTTGCACCAATAGCTTTAAATTGTTCAGCTATTTGAATGGCCAATTCACGAGTTGGTGTTATGATTAAACCACAAATACCATAGGGATCTTTTGACCATTGCGTTAACATAGGTGCAGCAAAAGCTATAGTTTTTCCTGAACCAGTTTTAGCTCCACCAATGCAGTCTTTGCCTGCTAAAATTGGAGGAATACAATCTTGTTGGATATCTGACGGTTTGTAAATTGCCATAGCTGCCAAGGATTCATCTAACCATTTTGCTACGCCCAATTGCGAAAACGTACTCATTATAAGAATTTTGTTGTTCTGTAATTGGCTATTATGCAAATAATTAATTCAATAATTTGACAAGCTGTTTACAGTTAACAAATAAATTTCACTTGAGAATAAAAAAATTACATAATAACACGCTGTTGTAATGGTAATACCAAGACCTGTTGCAGTTTGATTCTAGTACTGGAAGGTTACATAGTTTTACATTAATGAGCACTGTACATAAATATCATGGTATACTTTCTATTTCTTTTCAAAATAAATCAAAGTACTAAACTCACCTATTTTTTTATTTTAAAATCCCGTCAAATATTTCAATAGGAACTTGTTTGCAGACAAGCGAGAGGGTTCATATACCAGCGTTCATGTCGCAATTAGTAATTCTTATGGAGGAGAAGCGACAGTTATATGAAAAGCTGGAAGCAATTGAAGAAGCGATAGTCTCTAGAATCTTAAAAAATCCCAGATGGGTACCCAAAATTTACAATCTAGAAATTGATAACTCTGTAAAGTTGCTTTCTCCTCGCGATATGGCATTAAGAAGAATTGAAGCAGGAAAACTTGTAGATGAATATCATAGAGTCCTTGAAATGCTAAAAAATTTACCAGAGGTCCATGAAGAACTTAATTTTGAAGATGAGCTGAAAAAGGCCGAAGAAGGCTCGTTAAATAGTCCAGACGAATCTTTAAAATATCAACTATCCACAGATTCTAAAGGCTTGAGAAGGCTGTGTAGTGATTTCACAGAATCTGCACTAGACGATTTAAACCAATATCCACCACAAGAGAATTATGGACAATTAGTATATCTAGAACCTTTTTACACTCAGCTGAAACAGGAAGATCCAGATAATTGCCCTAGTACATATCGTGAATATCTTGTTCAATTCGAAAAGTATGCTACTAACCAGAAGGAACTAATGCAGTATCTTATAGAAACATACAATCGGGTAATGGCGATTGGAAAATACTATTCATGGCCTGAACCTAATATAAATGGCACTCAAGCTAGTTCAGACACATCTTCTGCAAATTCAAATCCACTTCATTGCGACGCTTGTAACAAAACATTTGCAAAGGAAACCATATTTCAACACCATTTAACAGGACGCAAACACAAGAATGCTATTCTCAATAGTGTGAACTATATTCCTGAAATTCTTAAACTGCACAAGAGCTTGCAGCCTGTGTTTGATGCAACTATAGAGAATATAAACCGAAAGTCGGGAATGTCAATAGCAGATCGTCAACTTGAAATAGATATGCTTATAAAAGAACGCGAAATGGAGGATGAGTATGTTACCGATGAGGATAATGAAGTTCTAAACGAAGACTTGAAGAACGACTTACAAGCGCCACTACTTGGAAGTGATGGCACGCCTATTCCAAGATGGTTATTTAGATTACAAGGATTAAGAAATTGGTATAAGTGCGAAATATGCTCTAATATGAAATTACAAGGCCGCAAAAATTTTGAAAAACATTTTGATGATTCTAAAGACTCTAAACATGCAAACGCTCTACGAAAGCTTGGTGTGACAGACCTCGCAAAATTTAAAGGTATCACAACAGTAGGTGAAGTAAGGAGACTACAAAAGGTGTTAAAAAGAAATCAAGCATCTGCTGCCAAAGCTGACGCAGAGGTAGAGGATGAAGATGGCAATGTCATGAGTGAACGCATGTACAATGATTTAAAAAAACAGGGACTTCTATAGAATGTACCCTAAGCGCATCACTGATATTTAATTGTAACGTAACTCATTGCTTAACCTCCAAAATACGGGAAGGGGTTAATGTATTTATAATTTCTAATGTGTATTCCTTTTGTGGTTCACCAAAACAACTTATCAGAATCCTTAATGTCTGAAGATATCTCAATTGCACATAGTCCTACTTTAGAACTAGCTAAGACATTGCTTGTACGACTAATTTCACATTTAAAGAGTACTTGTGAGGCTTTCGAAAGAGTAATAATGAATTTATCTAAATACAACAGAAAGCGCGAAACTGCAGAAATTGTAGCTAGGTTTGTGGATCAATACACGCGAGCAATTGAGTCAGATAAAGGTGAACTGCAATAGTTTAGAAAGCTTGATGAATAAAATGGAACTTATTAGAGAACAAGATTGCATATATAAACACTTATGTAGTCAATTGATATTCACGGAGATAATTTGTGTTGTCATTAGTAGACTGAATTCAAATATTTATCCTAACCATAGCATAGTAATTGCAAGTGTAATAGTTATATACGACGATACAAAAGGAACTAAACCTGAAGAAACAACAAAATCCATATTAAGATAGAAGTCAACTATTTTACTTACAAATGAAAACCAAATGAGTTTTATTACATGGTTTTGGTTATTAGAGCCCAATTACAGTTAGTAGTCTACCACTTACGAGTACAAGTCATCATCGTCAACGACATCCTCACCAACTGCAGCATCCTCAGAGTTAGCAGGATGCTCAGAGCCAGAGAACTGGAAGTTACCAACACCGCGTGTCTGCTGGAGCTGCTGAGCATATGCTTCATAACGACGAAGTTCAGCATCCGAAACAGAGCGGCTAGCAGACTTCATAGCTTCCTCGAAATGAGCGCGTGTGATATACGGAACAGCATCCTCTTGCATATTTTCATCATCATTTTCAGTATTTTCAGATCTAACCAACGAAGATATAGAATCCTTAATAGCAAACTTGGCTGCGCGTTGAACAATGAAGCTCAAATCGGCACCACTGAAGCCATGAGTTTGTCTGGCAATCTCCTCGAGTTCCAGACCAGGCTCCAAAGGAGTCTTGCGGAGTTGCGCATGCAAAATTGACAATCTTGCCTCAGGATTAGGAAGAGGCACGTAGATAAGTTGATCTAAACGACCAGGTCTCAACAAAGCGGAATCAATCTGCTCAGGGCGGTTAGTAGCACCAATAACGAAGACATTCTTTTTGCTGTTCATACCATCCATTTCAGTAAGAAGCTGGTTAACAACACGATCGGCTCCTCCAGAGTCACCAATCGAGTTACCACGGCTTTTAGCGATAGAGTCCAGCTCATCGAAGAATACAACGCAAGGAGCAGCAGCACGGGCTTTATCGAAGATATCACGAATATTAGATTCAGATTCACCAACCCACATTGAGAACAACTCAGGACCCTTAACACTGATGAAATTAGCCGAAACCTCGGTAGCAACAGCCTTAGCTAACAAAGTCTTACCAGTACCGGGAGGGCCAAAGAAGAGTACACCCCTGGAAGGAGACAAACCGAATTTGGTGTACATGTCGGGGTAGAGTACGGGATACTCAACGGTTTCTTTGAGCTCTTGTTTGATACCATCAAGACCTCCAACATCGTCCCAACTGACATTAACAGATTCGACAACAGTCTCACGGAGGGCACTAGGATTAGAAACACCCAATGCATAACGGAAGTTCTCCATAGTAACACCTAGTGAGTCCAGAACCTCAGCCTCAATCTCGTCACTGTCGAGGTCTATGAGCTCCATTTTTTCTCTAATCTGCTGCATAGCAGCCTCAGAGCACAAACTAGCAATATCTGATCCGACATAACCGTGAGTCTCAGCAGCAAGTTGTTCCAAGTTTACATCGTCACCAAGCTTCATATTCTTAGTATGAATTTTTAGGACCTCGAGACGACCAGCAGGATCGGGAATTCCAATATCAACCTCACGGTCAAATCTACCAAATCTTCTCAACGCAGGATCAATAGAGTTTGGACGATTGGTGGCAGCGATGACAACAATATTGGCACGGGAACGCATACCATCCATCAAGGTCAAAAGTTGAGAAACGACTCTGCGTTCAACTTCACCATTAGTCTTATCACGCTTAGGAGCAATCGAATCTATCTCATCGATAAAGATAATAGACGGGGCGTTTTTCTCAGCTTGCTCGAATGCCTTTCGTAAATTGGACTCACTCTCACCAGCCATTTTAGACATGATTTCAGGACCATTGATCAAGAAGAAGAAAGCACCAGTTTCATTAGCAACGGCACGTGCGATGAGGGTCTTACCAGTACCGGGAGGACCGTACATGAGCACACCACGAGGAGGTTTGATACCAACAGACTTGAAAAGCTGAGGGTGACGCAGAGGAAGCTCTACAAGCTCACGGATTTGAGCCAACTGCTTACGGGCACCGCCAATATCCTCATAACCAACATCATTTAAAGTATCTTCCTCGTCTTCACGGTTGATAGGTTCACCCTCAGAGTGGATAACTGTGTTCTGGGCGACAATAGCATAATCCTCGGGCTCAACAGCAACAACCTTGAACTCAACTTGTCTCATACCACCACGTACTACAAAATGATCGCCCTTTCTAACAGGTCTATAGGCTTCAACGAAGTAAGGTTTCAGGAAGACATCAAAGAGGGAACCGGTAAGGCCCTCAACGGTATCGGCAATGGGAAGAACCAGGATTCTTGAAGCATACTTAATATCAGGGCAGGCATGAATAGTAACAAGATCACCAAGTCGCACACGCAAGTTATTACGAGCAACTCTGTTTATGCGACAAACGCCATCGGGCAACTCTTCGTCAATGAGCACAATCAACACTGTGTCGTGGCGCTTTTTACCTTTGACCAAAACTGTATCACCTCTAAACAGTTCGAGCTTCTCTACAGTGTTAGGATTCATAGTGATAACTGAGTTATCGTCAGTGGTGGCGTCATCGACCACAAGCTGGTTATCGCGCTTCTTACTCTTGAAAATTGCCGTGGCAAGGTCGTTCTCAGGAGGGGGAGCTCCTCCAGCAGGATTGCCGTGGGGAATTTCAGATTTAACTTCGTCAGCCATTGTTTGTTCAAAGAAACGTGTAACTAACTAAAGTGGGTAGGATACGTTGAACTGTGGCACTATGCGGTTTGGCCAACTATCTGAGTAATTGTGATGTCATCAGATGCCTCTCTGGCACGGTCAATTAGTTGGGGGCAAGGGGAGAACTCTATAGAAGCAGAAGAGAAGTATATAGAAAAACTGTGTTATCTAGTTTGCTATACTGTCAATTTAATAGAATCGAGGTTCAATCCATTCTTTCATATCCTGGCTACCTTCATGTACTTTTTAAGCGAGTTCGATTGGTGGAAGTGTAGCAATGCTTGGAGAGTTGATGCCCACATGGACAAGGCTAGGCAAGGCTACATGTGAATACTATTTTTATTCATACTACACTGACTGAATTTTATATATGCCTTGTATTGCTTTATGTTTGTGTTTTTCTAATTAACTATCGTTTAATGGCGCCAAATAACGATCATAAATAATCATACTGGCTACAGTTAAATAATCACTACAGCTATTTGTACTTAACAGCGCATTAAAAAACTCATACCTCACCCCCTCCCTCGTGAGATTGTAGTTTATAACTAGTTTGAACAAATAAATTGTCTTAGTTAGAACAAATTGATTGAGTACTCAAAATGTTACTTGAATTTTATGCAGGAAACGAGTCTTGTTCAATTGTTAATACAATGCCAGTTGTGACGGTCGTATGATGTCTATGGATGCTAACAGTAGGTATATGGTATTTATAAATTAAGAGTAAAATGGTCAATTTCTTAAAAGTTACTATGTATATAATCCTGCACTTTTTAATTGTGTTATGCCACCTATACATTTGTAAACGGACGGTAAGAAGTAAAAGCTACTGTCTCTTATACTGCTCCCAAATAGAACATTCAACTATATTAATTTAGAAAGAACATGCACTTTAAAACGTTTTAATGGACATATTTATGATTTAAAACGAAATGATTCAAATCAGCATTCAGACTTTCACCTAGCCCGATACTATTATACTATACCCCAGATTATATATGTGGTGTATACGCGTAAAGTGTGTGTATCTTTTTATAAGGTAGCTGGGAGAGAGTACATGCATACGTTCACCAGTGTATGCATAATGCGTGCCAAGCTTTAGGTAAAATGTAAGCGAAGTAAGCAGTTACAGCTGTTCATAGAATCTGTACTAAGTCCATTCGCTGTAACCGTTGAAATTAATTATTGTTCACAATAACTGAACAACTGAGTAATTCTGACATTTCTTGCACAATAATCTGAAGTATTTTTTCAATAGTAAGTGAAATGTCTAGTTGTTTTGTTGTAACTCTAAACTGTGCGAAACGTGCGCAAGATTCGGAGAATATTAGAAACTATATCCTCCAGAAAATGCTCACAAGTCAGCTTCCAGAAATTATTGTGTTTTGCTTGCAAGAAATTGCACCTATTAGTAGTTCCATGTTCAACTATCTATTACCGTACGTCACACCGTTCATAGAAGCCGTACCTTCTGAGTATACTTGCATTGCAGAAAACAATGTTGGTGGAACTGGTTTGATAATGTTTTCAAAAACCGTAGCACATCATGAGATAGATATCACTAAAAAAAACCTCGCTTTTGGAAAGGGCTGGTCTAGTCTGAAAGGTGCTTCATTGATTACTTTAGGATTCTCTGATCATGAATTTTTAACATTCATTAGTACACACTTCGCAGCTGGTGAAGGCCAGAAATATCTGAAAGAACGTAATAATAATTTGCGTTACTTGTTTACAGCTTTTGAGCTTGCAAGTGTTCCGGGCCCAATTATTCTGGCTGGTGATCTAAATTACCGCACTACAAATGGTGAACTTTCTACCAATGAGCTCACCACTGAAATACATAACTTTGCAAATGGTGAAGTCTTTTGGGAACCGAAAATTCAGTTCCCTGCAACTTACAAGTACTTCCCTTCATCTATTGACAATAATCTAAATCCTAAGCGAACACCGTCATGGTGCGACAGAATACTTTTAACAGATAAAGACGCAATCTTAGAAGTTTTTAACTATGATTCTGTACAAAGATACACTGACTCGGATCATAAACCTGTTTATCTGCATTTCAGGATCCAACCTAATAATGACAAACTAAACCACACGCTCAATCCTGAAATTCTTGAAAATACTACTGTAAGAGTGAAGGGAATAAAGCCGACACTTTTAGCAGACTTTTTCATTGGGTCCTCATTGTTTGTTACTACTACAAAGCCAGGGTGGCTCTTGGTCACGCTTGTTCTTTTGTTCTTTGTATGTAAATATTTCTTGTGAATCGAACCGTTTCATAATGATATCTAATAACAGTTGAAACAATAACCTTACGCAGAATAATAAATCACTTAATTAAATACTTTCAATACTTAGACGTAGCGTACACTAGCTAATATGAGAGAATCATGACATTTAAACGACCTCTAACTATGATGATTACATATGAAAGTATAAATATGGCTCAAATACTTTAAACCTCACACTAATGCCGATTGGAGATTTACAGTATTGCATCCGTATAATTAACAACTACAAACAAGAACTAGTGGATTCTAATTGGTATCAAACCTTTATAAATACTTTACAAGATTACCATTCTTCATTTGATGAAATAAGATGCTTGGCTTTAGGTAAAATATCTGATGCAGTGAATCCTAGATTCCAGCTCGCATTACTGCTGCTTCTGCAAGAACAATATCATCCTAAGAGAATTACTGCTTGGGACCCAGTTTTTAATGACATGGATAGAGACATCTTGAGTCATTTCAACATAGTCGTCACGGAAGAAACCCCAGAACAAACATGTAAAGCTGCAACACTATGGTATATCCCTCATGGACCCATGTCAATGATAGAATCGCTCATTCCCACCATTCAACAAGATCTTTATATAGGAAACAATCTGCTCGAATTAGATCTCGAAAAAACCAGCCCACAATCTTTAGCATACTCTAAAAAAGCTCGCATAACACCAATAAACACTAATAAAAAAGAGAGGTGGTTCCAAGCTTTCAATTCAATGGCCATTCATGCGCTCAGTAATTAGCAAAATTTAAGTATTCACGATAACTCAAGACTCTTTGACTTCAACTATTCACTAGGTCCCTTATAATGATCTTGATTGTAAAATAATGTAAAAATTAGATAGCTATTGTGCCTTAAATTAGTTTTTACTTCAAATAGACTAAAATCTCTATATTCAGGTTTCTATAAATTAGCGGATTTACTCCTTTGTGATTTCATCCCAGTTATCAATCACACGTTTACATTCAGGACTTCCAGTCAGATCGTAAACAGTTTGGAAATATTCCTTGCTAACCTTGAAAGGTTGCGCAGTCAAGTTAGGAATGTACTTGCCTTCTAAGCTTGAAGGTTCAATGGCATCCTTGGAAATACGCTTGCTCAAGAAATTCTTGAAAGGCTTCACACCAGAGCGCAAATAGGAAGAGTGGAAAGGAACTGAAATTCCAGGCAAAGGAATGACAGCAATACCACGCTCCAAAGTGATAGGTTGAGGTTTGGCACTAGCAATCTTAGCGGCCTCGGCAATAAAAGTCTTGCCATCCTCCTCACTTACAACACTCAATGTCTTAACCTTGTGCTTCTTCAACAAGTTGAGCACAGTGTTCAATGTATCTAATGCGCGGAGGTCACCGGCAGTAACATACTGCTGATTGGCAACGTTGAAGTTAACAATCTCCAGCAACCAGCCAGTTTCCTTAGAAACATTAGAAACAACAGTACGAAGATCATTTTCACTGAAGTTGAGGTGAACACGGCTAGGATTAACAGCACACATTCCGTAGTTGGAACGGCCGGAAGAGTCTCTAGGAACAGCAACCTGCATAGTCATACCACGGTAGAACACAACATCCACAAGTGACTCGACAGGCATGACCTCAGCCATAGCAGCGAGAGCAGAATATTCACCAAGAGAGTGACCAGCGAAAGCGGAAGTTTCCAAATCGACAAAGCCCTTAGCCTTCATGTCCTCAAACGCAGCCTTCTCCATTAATGTCAAAGCAGGCTGAGTGAACTGAGTCATAGAAAGAACACCGTTAGGAGATGTGTAAGTGTAGTGATCAGTAGCGTCAGTGATTGTGGGGAAAATAGGCTCAACCTTAAGTTGTCCATTCTCATCAAGAGTCTCAAACATCATGGACATGTAGTTCTCACGGATGGTACGACCAGTCTCACCACCAAAGTGTACAGTCAATGTACGAGGATTGTTTCTGACAATATCCAAGATAGAAATGCCATAAGTGGCGACGAAATGACGATCGGCACGATCCCAGACTTCACGAGCAACGTCGGAAGAAGAATAGAGATCCATACCCATACCTTGCTCTTGAGAACCTTGGCCAGTGAAAACGTAAGTAGTAATAGGCTGTTCAACCTCAGCAGTTCCCTGCAACACGAGATCACCATTGCTGTTGCTTGTACGGACATTGATGATCTTCCTACCATTGATCATACCAATGTGCTCCAAAGATGTGTGTAATTCAGAGTTAGGAAGAACCATTCCAACGAAATCACTGCTGAAAGCACGAACCCTCTTGCCATCGTTATTAGCAGCCCACATCTCAACCTGAGATCTGACCAAAGCAGATGTGTACATACCATGAGTGATGGTACCAGGCAAATCAACGTAAGATGAGAATACGCGTGAGACGTGAATGGGGTTGTAATCAGCAGAAACCTGTGCATAAAGCTCATTAGTGGCAGGAGATCTAGCCTTAAGAGCTTCACCAACACCTGCAATAGCAATAGGAGCTTCGAAGTGAACAGGCTGCTCGATCTTAACACCCTTACGATTAAGGAAATCGACAACGGGGTTGCCGAGAGATTGACCGGATTCGTAAACAACCTCACCAACTTCAACAACCTGTCTAGTAGGAAGGATGTACTCAACTACACCCGTGGTGTTAACCTTCTCGAATACATTAGCAGTCTTGAAGCGAAGATAAGACTTGCAGCGTACAACCAAAGTCTTTCCAACAAGTGACTCAGGAGTGATGGACTCAGAGGGGTGGAACCACTCCTTAGAGAAAAGAATGGCAACATCCTTAGGAGTCTCCATCTTAAGCTGAACAGGAGTCTCGTCAATCTTCTCGAAAGTGAGATCATAGTCATTGAAGCTTCCACGATAAAGGAATTGAGAGCTGACAGTGATGACTGGCTTGTCACCAGTGTAGATGGTACCTCTGACATCAACAACCTTACCAGCAGGGGTAATGACGACCTTAGCAATGGATGCTTTAGCATAAACCTCCTGGCCCTTCTTGATGGGCTGAGCACCAGGGACCATGCTGAATCTGTTCGACAAGTGAACCAACTTCAACAAATCACCATCGATCTCATTGGGGAAGATACCCTTAGTGATTGCACGCCAGCCAATGACAATGGCGAAATCCATAGGAGCAACATCACCATGGACATGAGCCTCACCCTTGTTACCAACAGCATGAGCGAAATCCTTGACAAGTTTACCGTCAACGACAATAGAGCGGTCAGTCCACTCATCCTCCAATGAGGGAGGGTCGTACTTATCATCTCCGAACCACATACGCCAGTAGAACTGCTTGATACGAAGGTTGCGGCCCTCCATGTTCTCCTCAATGGGTAGATGTCCGAGCAAAGCAGGGTGATAAGTGAAGAGAAGCTCCAAAGCTTCAGGGTGTCCACTAGCAGAACGGTTCTCCCACAAAAGAACACGAATGTTGACATTATCGTTGCAAATAGCCTCAAAAGTCTTGACGCCATCTTCGAACAATACCATAGAAGTAGGAGTAGCGACAACCTTAACATTAGCAGTAGGAGCCAAAACACGACGAACAGGGTTATCAATGTGGCTAGAGCCAGATGCCTTAATCTGTTCGACTTGAGCGCTATGAATCAAAGCATATCTCCAACTCTGAGTGCTACCTGCAATGGTGTTCAACCACTCATAAAGCGAAGGCAAAGTAGAGACTGCACCAATAGTGTAAACCTCTTGGCCGTCTTTCTTGTCAGCCTTAACACCACTGAAATGATACTCAACATCACTGCAATGAGGAACAGGAAGAGATAGACATTCAATTTCAGGAACATTAGAAGCGTCATTGTTATACTTCTCCTTCAACAAACGCTCAATGTGACCTTCGTGAATAGATCCCAAAATCTTACCAACGGGCTCGTCAGCGACTTTACTGAACTGAGCAGCGACGGGACCATGAAGGATACAAGTTCTACCAACATCGTTATCTACTGCAGCCAAATCTTCACTCTGCCAAAGAGAATCCTTCTTGAACCAGTATTCAAAGTTCTCGTCCAAAGCGGGAACGAAGGGGACGGGTTTGTGATTCTTCTCGAAGCACAATTCAAGGAAGAAATCTCTATCATGAGCACTCAATACCTGAGTCTCGGAATCAGGATAGGCAGAAACAAAGGACTTGATGAACTCATGAGGCTTATCAAGCTGTTGTACGGTCTGCAAAACAGATTGACGCTCAACTCTAGCCAAGCGCTCCTCAACACGAGAAATGAACTTAGCAGCCATGTCACGAAGACTGTTGTCAATCCAACGATCCTCAGAAGATACGTACATAGTACGAATGAGACGACGGAGAATCTGAGCGTAAGTCATATCTTCCAAGTCGACAACCTTACCATCCTCAAGAGTAGGGAACCAAGGCTTCTGGAAATCAGCATTCAAGCGCTTAGCCAATTTCTCTTTCCTAGCTTGAAGAGCAGCAACACGCTTGGGGCCACGAGGAATGCTGAAAATAGTAGTATCCAACTCCTTCCATAGCATAACACCACGAGTGGTCAGTTTATGAATCTGCTCACCCATTTCACTAGTGACAGTGATGACACCGCCGCCACCACGAGCCTTATAAGTCTCTTCCCACTTGGAGTCAGGGACACCAGCAGCAGCGACGATGGCCTTCTTAGCATCCTCAGAAGTGAGGAACTCAGAAGCGACCATGACACGGCTACCGAAGAGGAAACCATCGAAAGGCATGGGAGGATAGCTGAACTGGCGAGACCACTCACCAGTAAGGTAGGGATAGGTACCCTCAGCATCACCGAAACCAGAACCAGCAACCAAGATGATGTTGGAATACTTTCTAATAGCACCATAGGTTTGCAAAATAGGAGCATGGAAGTCCTCATAAGAGTGATGACCACCACCACGGCCACCAGTCCACTGGATTATAACAGGGAAATTAGGGTTAGCAGCAGCGATAGATACGCACTGGCGAATAGACTCGACAGTACCAGGCTTGAAAGAGATGTGCTTAAGACCAAGATCACGAATATACTCATTGGCAACCTCGATAGAAGGTACACCAGCACCGATAGTCAAACCATCGATAGGGAATCCAAGGCGGCGCATCTCACCAACCATCGGAATGCACCACTGAAGCATGAGAGGATTAACATACAAGACGTTCAAAGTGATACCAGCGGGGGTAAGCTTCTGTACCTCAGCCAAAGCAGCCTTTAACTGAGGTTCGGAGAAGTAGCCACCACCAGCCAACTCGATATGATAGCCAGAGTTCAAAGTAGCAGCAACAACAGAAGGATGCGTTGTGCAAGGTGTCATACCAGCGACCATAAGAGGGGGTCTTGCGAGCAATCTAGAGAATTTGGTATCAACTAACAATTTACCACCCCACTTGACCAACTTAGGTGAGAATTCACGATCCCAGTCAGCAGAGTACTTAACACTGGAGTCATTACGATCAAAAAGTTCACCCTTTGAGCCCAATCCAGTAGCAGCAGGGACACTGAACTCACCAGCAGCAATCACGCGCTCACCGGTACCCTCTTTATTACGAAGGGTAAGCAATGCAAGTCCAGCGGAACCACCGGGACCAAACTCGATGATATGAGTACCCTTGAAACTGGTAGCAGCCTCCCACATGACAGGAAGCTCGTTAATAAGTTCAACAGAACGACGCTCAGCGTCCTTGTTATCCAGAACGGAACCATTATAAGTATCAAATACAGGAATGGCCATCTCGGTAGCAGGGCCATGAGCCTCCATGTCTTCAACCACTGCAGTAGTGGCATCCTTAAGAAGTGAGCAATGGAAAGGAACAGTAACACGGAGGAAACGGTTGACAATTTTAAGTTTGCGCTCGCTGTAGGGAATACGACCCTCGTTAGCATCAGGATCTGCTTTTACGTTTCTAAGAAGTCTATTCAAACCATACAAACTCATGGGAGGACCACTCACCACGAATGAACGGGGACCGTTAACCAAAGAGACAGAAACCTGCTTCTCAGGAGAGAGGAACTTGTTAGTTTGGTCAACAAAGTGTTGTAGCTGCTCCAAAGAGAGCTCTCTCACGGCCAGCATGGGAGAGGGAACACCCTCACCATGATCTTCACTATCACGAAGAACTGTTGGAGACAGAGCAGTAACAGGGAAGCTCAACTGACTCCTGTAACCAACGTAAAACAAAGTTGTGGCACAGCGACGAGTCTCTTTCTGCCAATCACTCCATGAATCAGCTCTAGAAATAGCCAATGCAGTAACAATACCTTGCGAATGACCAGTAGCACCGCTCAAATAGCGGCGGAACTCACCAGGGGTGAACCCTAGAATTTTACAGGTGACCTGATAGTGGGCCAACTGGATTAAACCAATAAGCGGAACACTCACTGGAGCGGTAATGAGGTAGTCCTTGCTGGGAGTGGTCTCTGGTTTATCGAGCCATTCAAGGACCTCTAGACCATCTGTGTAAACCTTACGGGCATCCACCGTAGAATCAAGAAGCTCCTGGAAAACCGCAGCAATATCATTGATCAACGGACGAACCAACGGGCCGTAAATATTCACCAAGCTGCGCAACTCATCAAAGAAGTCTTCAGAGTTACCCTGGCCACCGAAAATTGCGTGTATCTTGGCATGTTTTTCATCAACGGCTCTTAACAATGCAGAACTGGGAGCAGAGGAAGGGCTGGACGACTTAAGGGGGCACTGCAATACTTCAAGAGCACGCAAGTAGCCACGTACAACAACGCCGGGTTCAGAAGATGATGAGGCGATAGTGTGCACGTCATTACCGACCAAGAATGATTTTTGGAACTCTGTAAGTACACTGGGAAGTACTTCAATAGCATCCTGATTCTCATTCTGCTCAGTAAGGTATTCGAGGAAGTTAGCAACTAACTCCACGGGAGTCTCGATCTCAGGCAAAGGATCGCGTTTTTCTAAGGCAGCCTGGAAGTGATCACGAAGATTCGTTGAACTAGCCAACAAAGTAGAAGGTACAAGTACCACATGTTCAACAGAACCATATGAAAGCGTCAGCAAACGCTGTGAAGCAGACGAGTTAGGGCTCGAAACTCCGGTTGCGCTCATTTTTGTTACTGCTGTTAGTAGAGTGTGAAAAGCTGAAGCCAGCACTGTAATATAACATAACTTAGCTGTCGCCCAACCCTGATGGTGGATTGAGTAGGGTTGGGGATAATGAAAGGTTGGGGCTGTGTTAGGGTATTTAGGTCGCTAATCTATTTCAATTTACATAATAGGCAGAAATCGGGCAAATGAGACGTTGGGTGATTGATAAACTGAATTACACCACCTCTGACGACATTACAGAATCAAGGTACGACTATGTATAACTTTCATATATTGTTTCTATACATTAGTACTTAATATACGTGCAGTTATTCTATTATTTCATGAAACTTTTTTATTTTTATGTAATTGGGCTGTCAATCTTCCCAGCTCAATTTTGAGGCCATCATTTTCAGCTCTTAGTCTATCCAGCTCAGCTATATATTCATCCTTAATTCTTTGCTCTTTAGAGGCTATGTCATTCTTAATTTGATGAAGGCCTGACTTTAAAACAGTCTCCTGGGCTTTAGCTGCTGTCTCTAGGGCTTTAGATCTGATTAGCATGGTCGCACCACTGTTAAGATTCGCGTTACCCATTGGAACACCTTCGATTCGTTCTTCTAAAATACCTTGACGCTTAGGTTTTAACAAGTAAAAGGATTCAGAGGGAATTATGTCGTTGGCTTGGAAATTTAGGTTGTTGCGTTTCAATGATTGAGTTATACTTTGTTCATATACTCTTGCAAATACGGCTGAGCTTCTCAGAGCTAATGAAGACACAGCTTCGCCAATTGGGAGCGCTAGAATTGATGTTGTTAAGTCATTCATGGATCCACCCAATATATAATCTCTAGACTCGCCAGAATCATTCTCTTTAATTTCATCAACTTTAGGCTTCTCTATATCCTTATTTGCTTGACCACTTTTGAAATACTCAGCCCTTTCTGCTGATTGTTTCGCTAATGTAAGTAGCATAGGCTTTCCTGGGTTATCCTCGGCATTTTTTGCTGCTAGGTTGAAACATTCAGCTGCCTCTGAAAACAATTCTGCTGCTTCAGCATATCTTCCACTTAAAACACTTGCGTCTGCTTGCTTACCGGCTGTAAACGCCTTGTCCAGAGGCGTTATGTCCATTGAGTAGGTTTAGGGTACTTACGCGCTCACTTGACGACAGCGATGCAGACTTAAACTTCAAAATTGAGGATTAGGAATAACCCCAGATTGAGAAACAGATTAAGAAACAATACATCTGGGTGACTTGTTTATGTTGGCACTTCTTGCATATATATTTTACTGCATTGTAAATATTCACAACAAAGTTTGAAAGATTGTAAAACATATTATAATAATTAATTTCATGAATATAACTGCTGGCAGATTCCCTCACGACGACACGCATCACTACTGGTGCTATATACAAATAACTGAAGACATAAACTCATTTATTTCACGCAATTTGCCAATTAATATTAAACGAAAAATTATAAATTGGATTGATTCATTATGCATTTAGTTTCTAAAAACTTTTGAGATCTATAGTATTATTACCTCTTGTCCCACCTGCTGATACACGAATAAATTCAGTCCAAACCAATCTAGGCAAATATACCTTATTTGATGAGTCAGCGTATTTTTTGGGTTTGTGGCTTGTTGTGTGCCTCACGTCAATGTCAATAAATAGATCGATAAATAGATAAATAGACTAGGTTAGGTTTAACAAATTGAACAGGTACATGAAAAATAAATTGTTGGCTTGTTGAACTGCCAACCTTCTCTCCACTACCTTTGATTTTATACCTGATTAGTGAAATAAGTTAAACTATTAGCCTGTTTCTTGTTACCATAGAACTACAGATTATACTTCAATGAAAGTTAAGTACCACGTGTGTTTGTGTGTACTGTTCTTATAAAGATATTTATCTCTCGAAAAACAATTTATTGATGGTACACTGTTGTTTTTAAGATCTTGGTATTCCATTTCTGTGAATGACGCCAAAATCTGCAGAGGTGCGACTGCTGGTTCCTGTATATACATATGGCAAAAAAAAATTTATTATTCCTTGAAGTATAATATAATATTCATTCTCCTAATCAATATTTAATTTTTTAGTTGATTTAGAATTAGTTTCCATTCTTTCTTATAAGTCTAGGAACTCTATTCTCCATTTGTGGACAAACGATTGTATCAATCAGATGAGGTTTCTAGTTATTTGTTCTATTCCATTCCATCCCTATGCACTGAAAAGTCAATGTTTACATTTGAACTGAATGTAAAATTAAATTTTAAAGCTCAAATCTCAAAGAGCAGAATATCAGGAGTTACTTCTTCTATGTCAACGTAAAGATGAACAACGTACACGATAAAAAGCAAATAAACGGTAAACATAAACATAAACCATAAACCATAAACTTATAAAATTATAAACTTATAACGAATTAAAACGTTTTATTTTCGCTGGTACTATACCAGCAAACTCATATATATAATATTAAAAAAAACAATTGGACTGATGAACACGAATCCATCAAGTAACACATTAGATAGAGTCTCCCATGCTGTATGAGAATCCTCTGAACTCTTCCTGCATATCGGAAGTGACAATGCTATTCATTGGAGTCAGTGCTGGCATTTCAGAAGTGAAGTCACGTTCGAAGTATCTGACATCCGTTGGTGAGTCTAGTTCAGGCTTATACGGAGGCTCAACTTTCAAGTTAAGCAGATCGGTGAAATTAATGTTTGCGAAGTATGGGTGAGCCATAATATCTTCGGCATCATTAACACCAGATCCAAGTCTTTTCGAGGAATCTTTGGTTAGCAACTGCTGCAACAACGAGACAGAATCGCGGGGCATGTGAATTGGGTAGAGAGGTTCATCACTTAGAATAGCATCATAAACTTCTTCTTCATCACCACCATGGAACGGCGACTTACCCAGCAGCATCTGATACATGAGTACACCAAATGCCCACCAGTCAACACTACGATCGTACTTCTGATCCAACAAAATTTCAGGAGCAATGAAATCAGGCGTTCCACAGAATGTGCCTGTAGTGCTACCGTAGTTCATGTTTTCCTTACAAAGACCATAATCTGCTAATTTGATGTGGCCATCCAAGCTAAGCAATATATTATCCAACTTAAGATCGCGATAAATGACGCCGTTGGCGTGGAAATGTTTCAACGCAAGAAGAACCTCTGCTGCGTAGAACTGAGCTCTACGGGCAGTAAACATCTTCTGCTGTATATGGAACATCAAATCACCTCCACTAACGTAGTCCATTACGAAGTAAATTCGGTTTTCAGTCTGGAAACATGCAAAAAGCTTGATCAAGAACGGATGTCTTTCACGATTGGCAATTAAAAATACACGCTTCTCGCTGCGAGTGCTTTCAACTTCACGGTTCTCGATGATGAAATTCTTCTTCAAGACTTTAACAGCATACAAGTGACCAGTATGCTTACTTTCTGCGAGCATAACTTTACCAAAATTACCTTTTCCGAGCACAGCCAGGAACGAGAAATCGTCAAGACCAACCTTACGACGGCGACGGTGAGTTTTGGCAGGGACTGGTTCGGTCTTCGTTTGACTTGCTAAAGATTGCGAGGGTTCAACTTCAGTGGACTCTGCGGATTCAGGAACATTAGAGCTCTTAGAGCTTTGGGGTGTTTCAGGGGTTTCGACATTCTTCTTAGAAGGTACTTCAACGGGTAATTCAACAGGAACTTCAACATGAGCTTGAGCTGGCTGCTCGGGTATTGACTGCTTGACCTCAGTTGGTGTATTTACAAGCGATAAGGAACTAGATGTACCAACACCTGTACCGAGATTCGAAGTATCTAAAGGACCAGTAGGTGGTTGGTAACCCGACGGGGCTGAAGGAATAGCAGAAGTGTCTACAGTATCTGCTTTTTCTACAGTCTCTACAGGGCCTGATGGAGCCTTAGAAGCCTTAGGAACCACAGGTACTGGAGAAGCAAAGGGTCCCTTAAGAATAGCAGGGCCAGTAAGCGCTGAAGAAACGGGTACATTAGGTACCTGCTGAGAGCTTTCAGAGCCAGTGGTGTCTAAAGGTCCACTGGGTGGCGTGTACTGCTCCCGATGAGAAGGTACTTCAGGACCAGAAACTGAACCAGAAACTGGACCAGAGACTGGACCTTCTGAAGAAGCCCTAGAAGTTTCATACGTATCGGCAGCAGATTTTGAAGGCTCCAAAGGCTCCAAAGGCTCTAAAGGTTCTAAAGATTCTAAAGGTTCGGATGTACGTTCCTTCTTGAGAGCCATAGCTTCCATTGGATCGAATGCCAAAGGCTCCAACTTTTCAAGCGGTTGCAAGAAACCATGTTCAGACCGTTTGGGTGATCTTGATGATGATCTGGGTGGAGCAATTACTGGTTCCTGAGCAGAGGACGACGAGGGTACTGAAGGTACGGCAGGTACAGGAACCTGCTCTGGTTTCATAGCCGGAGTGTCTGGGACCTGTTTCCTGCGAATAGGAGCGTTCTTTGGCGGCGGCTGGATAGACTTGATCGATCTATTAGTTTTCGTACGCACTGGAGCCATAGAGTTTGGTCTCTGCGGCCGCTGGGGTCCCTGCATCGACCTGCCGGCTGCTTTTGTTGCCTGGCGGATACGCGTGCTGTTGATTTCGTTGATGATTTGAGCAGCGGTGGTCATTGACATACCGCACAAGTCAGGAACAAAGGCGGCACAGGAAGCGTGCACGGTTACTGAGCACTCTGTGCACCTACGAACATTCTTTTTGCTGGCCAAAGGCAGAATAAATCCGCACTGCGCGCACCAAGCAGCTTTCATGTTAGTTGAAGGTTCGAAATGGTGAGGAATACGGTGATTAATTTCCTCATCTGGGTCTATGGACATCAACGCACGGCATTTGGTAACGATCTTCGAGAAGCATTTGCGGTCGCACGTCAGCAAACATTCTTGGCACTGGAAATAACTTGTGGTAAAATCGCCGCAAACAGCACACTTCACAATGTTGTAACTCTGCTGCAAAACAAACTCGTGGCCGTGCACCTGCTGCGTCTCCTCGCGCTTGCGAATAGCATTGTGACGGCCCAGCGTAGCCAGGTCCTTGCTTTCGTCGTAAACCCGCGGCCGTTTGCGTTGGCCAGTGCCGGCTTTTTCGAATCCGAGCCTCAGATAAATCCGGCCAGCCGGTTCTAAGGTAAACCACCCTTCAACCGTTTCGGGCAGTTCAGGGTTTCCAGAGTGGTTTGGATCCGATCTAGGCGCATTTACAGGTTTGTCACTAGAGCCATTAGAGCCATTGGGTCCATTAGGTCCATTGGGTCCTGAAGGTTGATTGCTGGAGGCGACACTGACCTCAGCGTCGTTGTCGACCGCGGCGTTCATGGCCTGCACTTTTGCCGCCGACGCCCAACCAGTATCCTTGAGTTCGCGTTCAACACGTTTCTGACGGACTGCTTCAATGATATCGCTGATTCTCAACCACAACAGGGCCACAGGAGTAGCTGAATTAGAGCCAACAGCACGGTCGTAAACGGTGAACTCGATTTCGTTGCCTTTGTCCACAGGAATGCTGAACTCCTCGTTCATTTTCGAGGTTGTTGAGGGGCGTGTGTGCGCAATAGCAGCGCTGTTGTTCTCAACCTTCATTGAAACCCACATTTCGACCTGATCGCTCCACGCAATCGTGTGGTCAACCTCCTCTACCTGGCTGATGAAGATCTTGAGCACACCGGTTAAAGGGCGGCGCAAATTGGCCATAGCCATCCCTGGATCCATGTTCTCGCTGCTGTCACCGAGCACTGCTGCTAAATTCATGTCCGAGTACCGCTTTTTCGAGCGTTTCAGCAGCGCCAGCTTGGCAGTGCTCTCTGCGAGGTTCGCGTACGCCTCAGTCTGACTGCGGCGGTCGCCCGTCTGCTTGTACAGGTTGATAAGCTTGCAAGTACCGCGTTCGTACTGCTTCTCGATGCTCAGCTTGTACTCGAGCTGCTGCAGCATGAGCTGGATGCGCGCGCTCATTGCCTGCGGCTCATCCCAGCGCAGGAGGTCCAGCCGCGTCAACCGCGCTCTTTGCTCGCGGGTTTTCTGTGAGTTTTCGTTGTCGCCCTCCTCAGAGGCGTTTACAGTCAGCGAATTCAGCTTCTCCTCGAGGTACGCGATGTTGCGCGAAGCCTCGCTGATCTGCGCGTCGCACTGGCTGCGCACCGTCTTGTTGCGCGCCGACGCACGCATACGCTTGAGTCCTTCCATGATCTCTTTCTCGCGGTGTATCATGCGGCGCACATCGTCGCCAGCGTTGCCTTTCATCGGCCAACCTAACGACTGCAGTGAAGGTGTGTGCTTACGAATCCACACACAATTCGTGGGGCAAGCGGTTATTTTGATCCAGTAATTTAAACAAATAATCCAATGGTGTTTCAATTAATTTTTATTTGAATTACATTTTTAATTCCATTCTTAATTTCATTTTATTTTCATTTTAATTACATTTTAATTTTAATTTAGTTTAGTTCTAATCTTGGTCCTCTAAATTATTCAAATCCTACTGGATGATCAAAGAAATGGTCTATTGGAATAAATAAATACTGTATGTATACTTTTAGTCGTGCGGCGGCGGGTTTATACGGTTCAAAAAGCGAGTAAAGTCGTCCCACTCGCGTTTAGGTCGGCTTTTTTGTTTCTTGGCATTAGTTTCCAGCGGCGCTTTGCCCATGCAGGCCTTCAGGTCCACGACGTGGGAAGCACACTGCGGCGCTCCCTCGGCGTACGACGCCCAGCAGTTCAGCATATTTACCAGTATAGGCAAACAGGACCCAGTTGCTGGCTCATCAACAACGTTCATGCTTCGTGGCCGCAGGTACTTCACCCTCGGCAAGCGTTTGGACGGCGGCATATTATTAAGATTTTCAGCTCTGGCTGGATATATATATTTATTTGAATCTGAATTTATTTGGATTTAAATAATTCATATCTTCTTAATTTAAATATTTACAATATTTGAAATGTTTAAAATATTCTAAATATTCTAAATATTTTAAATATTCCCATTGCTTAGATTTTATTTGGATTCCGGATGCTGGGGGTTATATTCTTGTCTCTATTTACATTTGTTCTATTCTAGTTTGTACTTATTTTTACAATGACACTTGTCAGTAATACTAACCCGCCAGCCATTGCTAGCAATTCCTCGCTGGTAAGAATTACTGGTTTCTGGGTGAGTCTTTGAGTTAAATTGTTCCAGGACAATTCAGGACCCATGTTACTTTGTACACTTTGTGCACCTTGTACACCTTCTGTAGTACCAGTAGTTTGTACAGTTTGCACAGTTTGCGAACCTTCGGTGCACTGTACATCGGCTGTACTTGCTGTAGAAGAGTTCAGTTTTAATGCAGCTTCGTGCTCATTGAACATTGTTTCTACTTTCTTTTCAAACCCATTGAGCATTCTGCGGCGTTTCCAGGGCTCTAAGAACAGCTGTACAACTATGAATAGCAACAAGTTTACGCCCATGAGCACCAATGTACCCCATGTGGAAGCCTGTCGAATTTTATCGCTCCATAACTGCTCCTCGCGGTACCTTGCAGAAGTGAGTTTGCTGAGCGTCATTTGTAGTTCCTCGAGATCGTGCTCGCTGCGTTCGTAAACCTCTTTTGCTTCTTTGACATCCTGCTGGATCTGGTGATCGTCCTTGTACAATTGAGTGAACCGCTCTAAATCTGCTGGCTGCCATGCTTGTTTTCGCATTAACAGCTCGTTGATCTCTTTTTGCTTTGTTTGACGCAATAACAAACAGTCCGTGTATTGTGCCCTTGTATCCCGGACTTGCTGTCTTGCGGAACTTATTTTCTTGTCTAAATCGCCTATTCTCGTCTTCAGTTGTTCAATATGTGCGTACCCAGAGATTTCGTGGAATCTCGTTATACCAGAAATAAATAAAGCGTCGAGTTTATTGATCCGACTTTGCCATTGCGAAATATGCCGCACTTGTGCTGTTTGTAGCCTTTGAGCTATTCTGTTTGGGGCTTTGGTTAGCCAGAAACTGCCTATTAAACGGGCTTTACCAACGAAGTTCATAGGTTACGTTATACAAATGATTCGGTTTAAACTTCCGGCCAAGAAAAAGAAAACTGTTCAGGAAGAGGAACCGCTAGAGATTGTAACTAGTTCTAAATCTGAAATTGTAACTACGTCTGCGGTTGAGACTAGTGCTGCTTCCACTGCTGGTGCTGGTGCTAGTTCTGGTTTCAGTTCCACACTTAATAAGGGTGATGATGACCAGCATGGAACCCAGAAAGGAATTACTCTGGCAGAAGCAATCAATGGCAATAATTATAAACTAGAAGTTACTGAAAATGAAAATCCTGATAAATATAATCCCACCAGCACTGATTCCAGTGCCAGTTTAAGTTCTTCTACCACTAACACTAATTCTAATTCTAATTCTCAAATAGTCTCCAGCACTCCCGTGAACAAGTTTTCTTTACCTGATATTTTAGCAACGCTTCCCCCACCACCAACAGAAGAAGATTATTCAGAAGTTCCAGTAAACCAATTTGTTCAGCGGTTGAAACATCTCCCGACCAACCGTTACTAAGACTGACCACACATGGTGAACCTAGAGCAAGAGTTGCTTCCGCCTCAGCAGCACAGCCCAGCTAGGTCCCCATTGCTTAATACTTCACATGGGTCTGAATCAGGCTCTAATTCACCAGTTAAAGTTTCAATGAACTCTGAGGTGCGCCAAACAGATTCTCATATTTCTGATATCAAAGAGGATACCAAAGAGGATCTCAACGATTTGAAAGATCTGAATGATCTCAACGATTTGAAAGATCTCAATGATGTCAAGGATGAGGTTGAACAAGATGATGAAGATATTTATGAAGTTTATGAAAATGAAGTTGACGAAATTGATGATGAAGACTCTAATGAGGACGACTCTGAACTTCTTGAACTAGCAGGCATTTTGGAAGACTGTTTAGATGCAAAAGATAATGGTTCAGAAGTTCCTCGTGTTACTGTTTCTAAAGACTTTGCCCAGGAAGTGGTGGAGTATTTAGTGATGAACGGAGTTCTTCTTTTTATTGCCAAGTACGTTCTCAATGCAGAGACGTCTTACCCAACAGGTGAGCTTTTGGCAGCATTGGGATATGAGCTCCCTACGGAGCTAATTTTGGATGGTGGTTTAGATAGCCGTAAACTACAGATCATGTTGCAATTGGCAATGCGTGATGTTTTGGATAATCGTAAACGTTTGCCAGCACCTCGCACCTTGGATGAGGTTGTTGAGTGCATAGCGAAGGCTGAAAACATCATTGTGGTTACTGGTGCTGGAATTTCTACATCTTTGGGTATCCCTGATTTCCGCAGTGATGATGGCTTATATCGCCGTTTGGAAAGCCTTGGTTTAAATGATCCGCAAGAAGTTTTTGATATTCGTACTTTCAAAGCTGATCCTTCTATTTTTTATAGTATCGCTAAACAGATTTTGCCCGAGGAAAAGTTCAATGGTGGAACACCTACACACAAGTTCATTAAGCTTTTAAGTGACAACAAAAAGTTGCTTCGTAATTACACACAGAATATTGATAACCTTGAACAGTCCGTTGGTATTCCTTTGGAAAAACTTGTGCAATGCCACGGCTCTTTTGGTTCGGCTAGATGCTTTACTTGTGGGTTTGAGGTTAAAGATGGCAGAACTTTGTATCCTCAGATCAGGGCGGCTGAAATCCCACGATGCCCTGAATGTAAGTTCCGTAAAACTAGAGGAAAACGAAAGAGTAAGCCAGATTCAGATAACGCAACTTCAAAGAAGCATAACTATAATTACAAGTCCAATGTCGGAGATGAGGAAGAAAATGATGAAGATGATGAACCGTCCTACGGAGTTATAAAACCTGATATCACTTTCTTTGGAGAATCACTTCCCTCTAGATTCGATAATTTGCTCTTTGAAGGCAGAGACGCCCGCAATTGCGATCTGCTACTGTGTTTGGGAACATCTCTTCGAGTATCTCCAGTGAGTGAAATCGTACATGTTGTTGGCCGTCATGTTCCCCAAATTTACATTAGCAAGACAAAGATTAGACACGTTACTTTTGAAGCTGAATTTGTGGGAAGTTGTGATGACACCGTTGAACTTCTTGCCAAAAAGCTGGGTTGGGATCTCGATCATCCTATGTGCAAAAGACCTAATGACATGCCCGACTCAGAATATCCTGGTGGAAAAATAGAGTACGATAATGGTTTGTTTGTTTTCCGGGATGCATCAGAAAACGGCGATATCGACTCCAATAAACCTGCGGAAGACGAATCAGAAAGTGATTCTAAGGATGATGCGTAGAGCACACATATAGAAACATAGCCTTCATGCACAAAACTAAAATAAAAATTAATCCTAATATTGAAATAAGAATAAATTTAAAAACTAAAGTAAAAATAAAAATAGTTATTGCTGATACAACATGAAATGAAGCTAATAAGAGTACCAACTCCGAACTCAAAAACCAAATAACAAATACTGGTATCAGTAACAACGTAAATGAATATGAATATAATTATGAACATCAATATAAATAAAAATATAAAATTAAATTAGAATTTGATTAAATCATGAAGTATAACATCAACATTTACTAGTAAAAATAAGTATCCGGCATAAGAGTTCTAGGGGGAAAAAACCATATACAGTAGAACTTCAGACTGAAACTCGACAGTATAACAATGAGAAAAACAGCATTGAGGGTTGATTAACCTACTCAACTGTTAAGCTTGGATAAAACTGTCAAACTCTAGTTCAGACTACCGGTAACTTTGGACAAATAGAGATGTGAAGGCTAATAACGATAAAATAGTAAGACGATAACATAATTGAAATTTGTGGTTTCGCGAAAAAAAAAAGATGTGGGAACGGATAATCAAATCAAATCCAACCTTCCAATGCTTTTAATGCATTGGTAAGTCTGCGTCTTCCTTCTATTCGTTTAGACTCATCCATTTGCAGCTCAATGCTAAGTTTACTGAGCGTTGTAATAAACTTATCCAACAAATATTTCTCTTCTTTAGGAAGATTAATCTCGTCAAGATCATAGCGGCTTTCCTTGGAGTTCATGAGATCAGCAATGCTAGATCGCGAAAAACTGCGACGTGCTTTCTCTTTTGAACGCTTCTCTTCCTTCCGGCGGCGATGTCTGCGTCTGCGACTATCCTCTGATTCCTGTACAAGATCCGACCGTGAGTGCGAAATATCTGAAGGTGGAGAATACTCCTCTGAATCAGCTCGTCTTGGTGTCATGAAATCCTCGCTGTACTCTCCCGTCTCGGTTTCATTGACTTCAGACACATGCGACAAATCCGATATCAAAGAACGTCTGTTACTAGAGATGCTCTGGACTTGAGACCCGGAAGATGATGGGATAATTTGGGTCGGTTGGACTGTTTGCGCGATTTGGGCAATTTGTGCAATTTGGGGATTTGATACTTTTGAACCGTTGGATCCATTGGAAGCATTCTGAGCATTTTGGACATCTTTCGTTTGGGTTTGGAATTGAGATTGAGTCAGGGGGCCTTGAGCAGTTTGAAGACCTTGAATTTGCGACAATTCGGTGCTTATCGGTCCTGTATTCAATCTTGGTGTCATGCTGATTTCCTTAAGGATAGATTCCTCATTGTCTGGTTGATATTCAATTCCTGAGTCGGACAAATTGCGCCTTCTGGAGGGTTTCGACTCTGCATTGATCTGCAGAGACGAGGTAAAGGTATCAAGTTCGTTTCCAGCGAATGGAGGGTTCAATTCCAGCGGAATTCTTTCCTCCAGACGTGCGTTATCAATATTATTTACCATGCTCTCGGTTCCTACGTCACGGAAATCTTTAAGCTCCCGAAGTTTCTTGAGTTCTTTAAGGCTTTTAAGATCCTTTAAACTTCTAGCTCCATTAACGGTTTCTGCCCCAGGAAGACTAAAGTCTCTCATGCGTGAGGCCCCAAGGTTTGAGACATACTCATTGCCAGGGTGTCTTGCGCGGGCTGTTGAAAGGGTGTCTATACTTACCGAATGCAAGGGTCTGTGGACAGGTTTTTGAGACACAGACAAGGGTGATTCAACATCGTCGTTAATCAGCATACGCAGTCTGGTCATCGTATCTGGGCGTCCTGGGCTTCGTGGGGGTATGTTTTTGTTGAGGTATGAGCCTGTACGGGAGACACTTCCGAGCAACTCCTCTTGATCGGCAAAAGTGACGCTATTAGTTCTGGGTGCGCTGGAATTTCCATTGCCATTCGAATTGGAATTATTTGTTGCCAACGTGTTGCTACTAGATGAAGGGGGGTCAGGAAGCTTCAAACTAGGAGCACTTGGGGCTATCTGTGCATAAACTTTCTTGGGTGAATTCGAAACGGAATTCTCTTCGGATGGAGCGGAATCGGGAGTTAATTGCTGGAAGTCTTCCGGACGTGATCTAGAGGAGTAGAAAAAGGTATAATCGTCACTCCGAGCACTAGAAACTGAATGTGACTGCTTGTGGTGCGATTTAGGTTGTCCGGACGAGGGGGACATCCAAGTCGCATTGCTTCCAGGAGCTGAACTAGGAGGTTGGTGACGAGATTGTTTCGCACGAGTATTATCAAGTGTGTCCGTGGAAATGTTGCTCAAGATTCCGCGTTCAGTGGAAATCTCTTCAAGCATCGCAGTCAGGCCATCAATGGAGTGTCGGACACTGCGAATCTGCTCGTTTCGAGACTCTACTTTGGGCCTAGAGGGCTTGTTCGTACTTATTTCCTTATTGGTACCGGAAACTTGAAGGTCGTTGGCGGTCATGGTACGAGGGGGGACTGGGGGCACCGCTAGGGGTTCGAAGTCGTCTGTGCGGACGGGTAAAGACCAGCGTTTAAACGCATCTTTTGTTCTGCCAAAAATATCAGTTGATGACCGCATCGGTGTCAACTAATGGATCCGCTAACGTCTCTAATAATTAATCTTGCACGATCTTCAGGGTTTAATTCTTTTAACCCTTGCCTCGATGCACACCTCTCAAAACTAGCGGTTTGTGCATGCAACACACTGAGGCACATGATAGCTATATTTTAGTGTTTGTGAGCAAATTTCAGCCTTTAGATATTCTTAAGTCTATATCCGTATATAGTTGTATTTGTAGCCCAGTGGTGCTGTATATACCATCACCTACGATAATTGACGCGATGTTTACATACAACAATCGTATACGTATTTTAGTTAGTAAAGTTCAATTCCAGGGGCTCAATTCTATCGCACTCACTACATCCGTATAGGTCTTCCCATAATTTCTTGCTACGATCGCTGTTTATTAGCATTGCTTTTCAACGCACGAACGAAACTTAAGTTTATTCAAGAGAAGGCAGGGTAAGCCCACTCAATTCAATACATGCATAACCCTCCTCCATGTGCAGTTTGTATTCACTACCACTATAAATAGATCAAGCCTGTGAGATGTCAAATGTCTGATGTGAAGGGCTGGATCGAAAACGTAGATATTAGAAAACGTAAAGCTAGGGTGTACTGGTGTGAATAGATACGCCTTCAAAATGTATCCATAGTATGCGTTTTTAATTATATATCCTAAATCAATACGTGTGCTTAATTTCAATAATAAATCGACACTGATAATTATCGTCTAAATATTTGTGAGTTTGCAAAAATCTTGGAACTTTTTCAAATGCCTGTTTAGGCAATATGACGAAAAAACATGATCGGATTACATCAACATTAACATCTGTGTGGATCTACCGAGAAGAGTCCGTTATTAAAATAGAACAGTTATTACACACATATTTCTAACTCTTTCTTGTTTCTGAACTGATCTTGAAAATGTGTGACTATATTTGAAACGCAGTCTCGATCTGTCTCTAACACCCATGGGAAGCACACATCACCTCTGCATGATGCGACTTAGAATCTTGGTTTCATTTTAATTTAGTTTAATTGATTTAAATTAAAACCAGATTGATGTTACAAAAATAAATTGTAAGACTTAGATATATATACAAAAACCACCATTACCGCTCTATCATTCGTTTATTGTCTTATGAGTAAAGCTACGATATATACATAAAGGTCGAGATGATTTGCCACTCAATTATAAGCATTAAAATGTAACAAAACTGACTATTTATTAAACTAACGCTCAAGGTAAATGGTAATTGGCAAGAAACCATGAAATAAGAGGCTTCTATGTCATAGGAAAAGCGCTAATCGATATCTAAGGATAAGATCTGCATGCAGTATTTTCGATACAATCGAAACTTTCCATATGCACGTAATGAATTTTTAAGAAATTGCATTTCATTTCATCCAAAAAATCCTGCTATATAGACTATTGATCATTAATCTCTTCTGTGGTTTTTAATAAGATTCCTTGACCTATTTCAACAAATAGAGGTGGTATATGGCCCGGATGTATGGAACCCCGTACCCTATTTAAACCTGAATGATTCGAAGCATTGTTAAAAGCAGCTCTTTTAAACTCATTGCTCCGCAGTTACAGCCACGAAGCCTAAAATTTCGCTGCTTGCACAATTCTATACCTTCATATGCCAAAATTGAACCTTCAGTTAGCAGTAAAACTCTAGATTCACATGAAGTCCGGTTAGAGCCGGCACCTCGTCCCAACGAGAGTATTGAGAACAAGAGGGCGCGGTTATTATGGCAGAGCCGTAAACGGGGAATTCTTGAAACCTGTGTAATTCTAGGGAAGTTTGCTCAGGAGTACTTGCCCACGCTATCAGTTGAGGAGCTCGAAGACTATGATAAGTTTATGAATGAAAATGATTGGGATATATACTACTGGATTACCGAGACGGAGAATCCGCCGAAACCCTGTCCTGAATTTTGGAAAACGAGGCCTGTGTTTGAGAAACTCAAGAAAGTTGGACGCAATGAAAATAACGAGATAATGCGCCAGCCGAACTTGTACTGAAGGCTTAGTTGCAGCCCACACAGTATCTAGCAGATAGTACGTGCAACTCGAAAACCGAAGACTACAGACTAAAAATCAAACATTAAACACAAAACATTAAACATTAACCATTTAGAAGTAACATTCTTAAACAGTAAACATTAAACAATAAATAGTAACCACCAGGCACAAAACGCTGGACACCAATATAGTTCTTTTCGCATGTATTTATAAATAATTATGAACAGAAAGAAGAAATAATATTTTCGCATGCATCTAATGATCATGCTTAAAATGCCCAATGAGTACCGTTTCAGACCACATTGAGGCGTACTACTTGTCACGGCTGGCTCTGGTGAAATGGCCATAGTGAGGTAAGCAAAGCTTAGCATATGGCAAACGTATTCCAAGAGCAGCTTAGTTCATGGCGTTCTAGCGCAGGCAGACTGACATCACAAGCTGCTGAGTCTGTAAATACTTCATTCTTTGACAGATTATCCAATCCTTTCCGACAAGAGTCTCTGACTCTGCCTGTGTCTGAGAGGCCAAGCTCAAACGAGCCGATTGAGGAACCTTCGTGGTTTACATTAAGCAGATGGGATAGACTAATTGTCTTTGGTGTATGTTTAGCTGCTGCTGCACTCCTTTTTACATCCTGTTTTGCACTATTGCCTGTTATGGCTACAAAACCGCGCAAATTTGCAACTATATGGACACTTGCGTCGCTATTATTTGTAATTAGTTTTGGTGTGCTCCAAGGGCCTGTTAACTATATTTATCATTTGATAAGTCCTGGGAGAATTTGGTTTACCATTTTCTACTTTGGTTCTATCATCGCTACATTGGCTTCAAGCATTGGCGCTAAGTCGACAATTTTGACCTTAATTTCTGTGGTTTTGCAGATTATTGCCGCATTGTGGTATACCATAAGTTATTTCCCAATGGGAACTCAATCCCTAAGGTTTGCATCTAGATTGGGCTATAGTCAAGTTTCTAGCTGGCTCAATGGTTAGACCAGTTGAGCTGAATTCTCTCCTTACTTCTTTAATTAGACTTGATTTAAGTTGATGTTCTCATGCTGTACCTTAGATCCTGTGATCCGCTCGCGTAATGTGCCGCTATCCAAATCAACTAATCGTATCATGTTTACTGTCGTTGCATAATTCCCGCGTTAAGTTGAGCGTCGAAGACTAACGCAACTTATCTGTGCAACTGTAACAGCTCCAGTGACTGAGTTTCTAATGAACCGTTCCTGCATTTTCTGTAAAATCGTGCTTGGTGAAATTCCAAGCATCAAAATTGCTGAAACTACGAAATCGTATGCTTTCATGGACATTGCTCCTACTGCCAAAGGCCACGTCGTGATCATACCGAAATACCATGGTGAGAAGCTCCACAACTTGCCTGATGAGCATTTGGCTGACCTATTGCCTTTGGCTAAAAAGATTGCTATCGCCTCGAAGCTAGATATTAGTGGACTTGATGGTGAAGGATACAACTTGCTCCAGAACAATGGCAGCATTGCCCACCAAGTTGTTCCTCATGTTCATTTCCACCTGATTCCGAAACGTAGCGAAGATACTGGATTGCAGGTTGGTTGGCCTCAGCCCAAGCTCTCAGAAAGCTTGGAAGAAATTGCCGCCGAAATTACCAAGAACTTAGCGTGATCAGAAGACGTACATTATGCTATGCAATGCTATCTAACATCCAACTATAATTAATTTCAAAATAAATATAATATTGAAATAAAAAAATGGCTTATATTAATACCTTAAATATTTAATTATAAATCCCGTAACTGTAACGAATAGCTTAGGACCTCGTCTTGGTGTTTCTAAATGACTCAATGGCATATTGGGGGCGTCTAGAATGCATTGTTCTATGGCTTTAATTATTTGCCTTTTATTGTTATTTTTATTTTTCATTACTTCTTATGTATAATAGTACTATCAGTAACAATATTTTTAAAAGCGATTCAGCATAGAAAGGCAAAAGCAAGCATTTACTGTAACGCACTCGGATATTACCACTATTTCAGGCTAATCTAGCGTTGTTCTGTATATTTTAGTTCTGTCTAGTTCAATTTTATTTGAATTAATTCAATTTAATATGATTTATTAAAGTGCATATATAGCTTTGAATTGCTTGGTCTCTTCCCTTTTCATTTGATTTTTACTTTGTTTTAGTGTTGAGATATATTTACAAATGGTAGTACAGTATAATTTTTATAATTATTTAAGTGAGTTTTGGTTGCAGTAATTTTTTTCATGGCAAAGAAAATAAGGTTTTATTATTTGACGATTAAATTCCATAGTCTTTTTTTTTGCGTCTCAACCTTCTGTAATCGGTATCACAATAGTAGATTAGGTATTTGAATTCAGAAAAACGAGACTCTTGGCCATAGCTCTTTACTAGTTTTAACGAATGGTTCAGTATCAACACCAGAAATTCTAAGTTCCTGGTAGGCGCTTTCTAAGTCCTCCTCAGTTACAAGCTCCTCGATCTTCTCAGCAGCTTCAGTGCTCAAATTTTCAGTGAGTCTTAAAATTCTTCTAGTTTTCAACCAATCTAGGACATTGGTAACGAAACTGTTTGTATACTGAAGTAGTTCGTCATTCAAAACATCACCCTCAGTAGCGATTGTTGGCAGAAGCTTCAATTGCATTTGTTTGATAATGTCAGGAACATGGTCATCTGTATCCAGGGCATGTCGAATAATACAAGCACCCATTGCGATTTGAGAATTAGTAGCACCTCTCTCTTTAGCCTTCTTTAAACTTTGAGTAGCTAATACGTGTTTCTTTTGCGCAGCATAGACTTCAAGTTCCTTCAGGTAAACAAGAGGAGTGGGACGTACCTTTTCCAGAGTTTTTAGCACATCTACGGCTCTAGAAAGACCGTCAGGGCTCTCAAGAGCTGCAACGCCAAACGGATCACTATCAGTTTTCGTGTCCACCTTTTCCAGCATTTCCTTTCGCCAAGAGTTGCCAAGAGTAGTATTTTCTTCTCCAACAACGTCCAAATATTTAGCATTGATGGTAACCCAAACAGTAGAAACGATATCTACTGCACGGGCATAAACATCATGGTCGTAAACTGACTGTTCCCACTCTACCATATTGATGTAAGTACGCAATGTACCCTTTCTAGGACCAAAGAAATGGAAATCATACTGCTCACGCTGATAGATGTTGAAAATGTCAATAACATTCAAAGCACGCTTCAAAGCCAGGCCATACTCCTGTCTGATCATATGAGCCGAGGCCATATTGATGACGGTGTTGACACTTTCAATGGAAGTTATGTAGTTCATAGCCTCAGCATCGTCTTTGGCGTGCTTTCCTTGGATGTAGAATCTGAAAGCAGCTTTATAACCAGCAGAAACATCGGAATTTTTGAAGCAAGCTGCGGTGTACTTGGTGTTTAAATAAACATCACCAGGAAGCTTTCCAGAAGCCTTGGCCAAAGCGGCCTGAGCAGCAGCCAAATCACCGGCCCTAGTGAGTATATGCGAGTACGCCAGCAGATAGTCAGCCTGGGTATCGACATCCGTACCTGCATCCGCATCAGCAATAGGTTTGACATCCTCAATTGCTGTTAAAGCATCAGAATGGCGGTTAGAGTACGAGTAGTGGTAAGCAATAAAGACTGCAAAAGGAACTTCGTCGCAACTGTCCTTCAGCTGAGCAATGTTATCATCGATGAGCTTAATAACTGCTGGATCCGAGTAGAAGTCTTTGAACAACACAAATGTTGTTAAGACGTTTCGGGAAAGTTGTGAAAGCAAGGTCTTCATGAACAATTCAGTGAATTCCGGGCTAGTTGAATCCAGCTCATTCAAAAGCAAGAAACAAGGAGTCAGTTCTTTAGGATTAGCAGCACTGAGCTCCTTAAGCAAGCCAACAGGGTCTTCAGAAAGTTTCATTGCCTGCTTGTAGTACTCTACATCGCTTGGGTTGCGTTGAATTAATAGAAGGTAACGCTTCTTGGCCTCAGGTTTGTTAAGCTCTACTAGTAATTTTGCCTCTAGTTCGCACCAAGCCAATTTATCCCTGACATTGGGTTCAATGGTGTACAAATAGTTCAAAGCTCGCTTTGGTTTGTTCTGGGCAACAATGGCCTCTGCTTTTAGCATAAGGCATTCACTACGCTCAACGCGGTCATCGACTTTAGGATCCTTAACCTGTTTTCTCTCAACTTCCATAACACGGTCGTAAAGCTCAACGGTATTCTCAACCTCGGTGTACTTCTTATCCAAAAAGAGTGCTGCAATAAGTGCTGCCCAGGACATCCGCTGGTTCATGTGCTGTGTTAAGGCTTTGCGACGGACATCCACCAAAGTAGGGAAATCACGGAGCTGTGCAGCAAGCATAGCAAGGTCCTGATACACATTAGAGTTGTCAGGATTCAACTGGTAACTACTCATGTACGCCTTTAGTGCCTTACGGTACTCAGTTCGCAGTTTGTAGTATATACCAGCCATATGCCAAGCAACATGGGATTCGCTATCAATTTCCGAGCCTTTAGCAGTCAGTTCATCACACTCTTTCAAAGTTTCGGCATCAGGTTCCTTTTTGAGGTGGTACAGTAACAAGCTTTTCAAACAAAAAGATTCGCCATGTAGTCGGTCTTTTCGGCGTTCGATAATACCTTCAACTTCAGCAAGACTTTGCTCATACTCTTTTTTCTCGTAATGAATTAGCGCCCGCTGGAACGCTGAACTGTCTTTGCTGTTCAACGGCTGGCTTTTCGGCATCGCAGATTGATCGTCGCCCTTACCCGCGATTTCGTTTCAGTCCCCGGATTTGTAAGATGGATATTTCATTTCTGTTTAGTTTAGTTTAGTCTAGTTCTGTTTAATTTAGTTAAGTCTCGTTTTGTTTAGTTTAATTTAATTGTATTTGAGAATACTTGCTATCTTTAGATGAACCCCTTTTTTCTCTATAATTCTCAGTCTGTATTTGATTCGATTTGTTCTGGTTTATTATACTTCTGTTAGTTGCATGAAACAAGTATATCCAGATATATATACCTATACTTCGATAATCCAACATTATATTTTTCTAGTTGAAACTGTATCAAAGCTTTTTTTTGATATTAAATAAAGAAATATATACAGCTGTAGCAATAAACATGTGTCAGTTCGTTTATGCCACATTGTGCGCGAATAGAAACCTTCGTAACTTTCAAAGAAAAGGCTAATCAAATGAAATAAAATCAAGTTAAATAAGATAGATTTAAATCAGATCAAGTAAAATGAAATAGATCAAATCGAATTAAAAAAAAAGTATGCGTACACATTTAGTTATTGACTTTGTCTGGCGTAGATAATAACTACTGTTGGTTAGTCGAACCCGCTCTATTTGATAATTTCAGCCTCAAAATTCAAATCATTCAGCTAGTTGGTTCAGATTGGCTGTCAATCTTCCTTTTAGTGCCTACTCTGTGTCCTTTTTCAGCAATTTGTAGAGCCTCCTCAGAGACGCCTGGTATTTTTATATAAATAACACCTTCACGTTCTAAAGTTGAGCGTGACGTGTTGTTTTGAACGAATGTGCTAGGCTCCATAACACCAACAAATACAGTTTTAATAGCTGGATTCTCTAGTACCCTTTCATTACATGGTTTGTTCCCGCTAAGTCGATAAGTGCAAGGCTCCATAGTCGTGTACAAACATGTTCCTTCAGGAATTTCTTGCCCACGTTTTGCTAATTTCGCCAAGGCATTCTCTTCAGCATGGGTATTACCCTCTAGTTCTCGTGTATAGCCAGTCTCAAGAATCTCACCATCGTGAACAAGTACAGCGCCAACAGCAAATGCACCAGGAAGATCTGGGGCCTTCCTAGCCTCTTCAAGAGCTTTACGCATAAATTTCATGTGAACATTGGTGGCCCATTCAGGGATGTCAGTCTCGTATGACCATGAGTTATCTTGTGCCTTATATCTAAGCGCATGCAAGTACAGGTTCAAATCATTAGGTCCAGGATCGGTATACAATGGGGTATCACATATATCACAGACCTCACCACTGAGCATTTCTCCCTTAGCATTTGGGTATTCGTAACTCTGTGCTGGTTCCGTTTTTCCTGCCTTGTCGAGAGCAGCAGCTATTTTCTCGACATCTGCAGTCTCAGCGGTGAAATTCTTGCCTAAAGTAGGGCCCCACACTTCAGGATTGGAATAAATAGGATCATTGACAATCGGAAATCCTAAATGCTGAAGATGAACACGGATCTGATGGGTTCTTCCTGTCTCTGGCATACATAGTACTAAACTGCGATCTGTTTCTTTGTCGTAACTAACAAACTTGAACTTTGTGCAACTTGTCTTGCTGTCTGGGTGGTTATCCATCATATTCAGTGATAATTTAGGATCCACAGTACGCATATTGCCTTCAACCTCTGCAGTAGGGGGGAACTTTCCAATTACCAAAGCCAGGTACTGTTTAGAAACGGTTCTGTCTCGAATTTGCTGTCCTAATTTTTCAGCGCTTTTAGAATTCTTTGCTAAAAACATCAATCCAGAAGTAAGTCTGTCCAATCTGTTACAGGGATGACACACAATTTTATTTTCGTGTTCTAAAAGTGCCATTACTGTATTAAAGTTAAATCTGCCTGTTGGATGCACAGGCAGTCCGCCAGGTTTGTCAATGACAACAAGGTCGTCATCCTGATGGACTATTTTTATTGGACGGGAAGTGACTGGTTGTTCATGCTTATGGGTTCTGTGCATTATTAGATCGCCATTTTTCAGAACTTGGTCAGTGCTAGCTACTTCATCGTTCACCAGAACCAAACCATTGTCTATAGCTCTCTTATAATATTCTTGCGTTCTGTCTCTAAACTCTTGGGTGAATACGCTCAGGAGCTGTTGGCCAATCCAGCGCTGTTTGCAAAATGTTAGATAGGTGAAGTAGTACGGGGGGACTCTGCGCAAAGGTCCCTCGATTATCCACTGCGCTCCTTTAGCTATTTCTTCATTAATAGCTACTTCACGGGCTGGGTCCTTCAGCACCTGGTGAAGCATAGAGTTCCTTTTCGTACGGAATGCCATGATGTACGATCTTTTTCACGTTGTCAGCAAGAAGATCAAGCTTGAATTCATGAATCCATCAAGATTGTACAAATGATCATTATGAGCATTTAAATAATTAATTTGAGATAATATAAAACAGTTCTGGTTAAAAAAATAACTTTTGGTTTGATTAACATTTACTAGTTGTTTATTTAGTATTATTAGTATAGCTATCGCTTATTATTTATTAGTCGTACTAGTAGTACTAGCAGCAGCAGTAGCAGTAGTAGCACCACCGGTATTAGACTAGTAGTATACAAGCAGTATACTAATAGTAGTTGTAGTAGAATTATAGGTACTGAAAAGGTTATTCATACCCAAATGGTGTGAGCATTACGCCTAAATTATTGAATGAAGTGATAAGTTTAGCATCATGTGCTCATTAATTTGAACGATAAACATGGATACGGATACTTGAAGGACAAGCATATCTGCCACTTCTGTATCATTACACCTGTTTGCTCGTTCATATTTTTTCTACTTCAGTCAGCGCAATCTCGAAACCGTCATGAACTGTAAACAGATTCATTGAGATGAACCTCATCAACATTATTTTCGTCTTTCTCACCTTCAGCGTATCTTCCAGGATGGCGGATACTGATCCTTCCATAGGCAACACCAGGATGAATGATAGTTAGAGGCAAGAGTCCTAGGAATATCATCAGCCCATCAAGAGCAAGGTTGTATGCCTCGTTTCTGGTTAAATAACTGGTCCATCCATTTGCTAGTTCGACAACACGGTATATTGATCGAATCTCTAAGAAGAGCAATGACACGAACACCGCAGGGACCCAATACTTGAATAGTTTTCGATGACGTCTTTGAGAATATGGTGAGGTCCAATTTACCTCGCCTGCCTTGTGAATACGATGTAAGGTATGAGCAAACAACAAGACAAATGCTGTTAAAGTTGCAACTTGGAAGCACATACCACCGACAGCTACCCATCGACCAGTATTTGCACTATCGTCACTGTCTGAACTTGCTGCAACTGCACCACCGGCTGTTTGCACAGCCAAAGCTACACAGTCCAGAACAGCAAATATGACAATGTACTTTCTGGGTGATACATATCCAAATTGGCGTCCATACACCGTTACTAGAGCCGCAAGTTGATAGTACAACCCACCGGCCATATACGCAGGCCCCATAAGTAAAATAACTTGTTGCACTTGATACTCAGTAACAGCGCCATATGGTCTATTATGACCAACGATTCTGCAAACATATCCAACGAACTCCAAAGATGCGGCAAGATTCCAAAGAAGAGCGAAGAAACGTTCTTTTGTTCTATTTCCTAAGATGAGTTGACAGACTAAAATGAGACCGAATAAAACTGCACCAGCTACATTAGCTCCTAAGTTTGGAACATATCCATAAGTAAGCTCATCCATTGTATTTGTTGAGATTTGAAAAAAATGTTATTTGTCTTTCAGGCGCTAGCTCTACGGGCACTATTTAATGTTTTAAACAAAAGTTGCTTGACTCAAATAAATCAAGCTAGATGTTCGCTCTGATCAACTTAGGATGCACCAAAGTGCTAGTATATATATTAGCGATTTATGAGCTACTATCCAACACTGCATGGCTTAGAATATGCAGGGTAGTTTGTGGAGTGCGCTTGCCCGTACCCTTCGGGAGTCCACGCACGTTGGTATGCAATATTGCACCATTTGTGTCCGGATAACTAACCATTAAAGATCCGCAAAGAGTTCGCTATTTTCAAGAAAATATTATTCACAGTATTATACTATTTGTAGTAATGCTCATGAACCCTCAACTCTGCTTATCGTAACATTCCACCTCAATAATTGCCCTGGCATCAACCTACATCGCTAAATTCATTGCTTACACATTCAAAAGAAATAAACGTTGAGCTATCATACATCGTGCTGAGGCTGAAAATACCAAGTACGAGTTAAGCCCTGATTTCCTTCCAAAGCCTTGTTAGACTATTCGGTGCGGGGAAATTCGAAATGATCGTTAATTAAGTTTTTTCTTTAAAAAAAAAAGATAGTTACAAGCTACATCGTGCTTTAGGTCTGAGAAGTTAAGAGATAATAATGATGATAATAAAGAATACAATGAGTAATAACGAAAAATGAAATGCACAATAACCGCGTTTTTAAATTGAACAATTCTTTTGAAATTTTATTTGAGTGTTGATCCTCGATTATCCACTCCAAGTATAATGTTCTTGCGCCGAGTCGTTAGAAATGTAATATTTTGACATCCAACTGAAACACAATCGTACTATCAGGTGCGGCATGTCTCGCTAGCCACAACTCCTATAATACTTTTAACTTCAATGTCAGAAAACCACCGTATTTTTCAGGATGTAGCTCTTTATATTTAACAGATCACATACCTCGCTCTTTAGTATTCACACTTCGACAGCTTATACCAGAACATACAGGATGAATGATAAATTGCATATTTTACGATATATCCGATGAAAATATTTAGAAGATACACTGATGAATTAAATTAGTTGTATTAGATTGAGATATATGTCATATTCGACTACATTAATATTATTAAAAAATTGTAACTAGGAGGTTTTGTTGTTCGGCTATTCGAATCTACTTCAGCTCGTAGAATACGTTTAATTCAGCCTCATCGTCGAATGTGTCTACTTTTTCTATAAGTCCACCATTTTTATTGGTGATACTCATGCGACCATATGCAAGTCCAGGGAAAACAATCGTTAAAGGTAGCATTCCTAAGAATATCATTAAGCCATCAAGTACCAAAAAGTAAGATTCTGTTACCATAAGGGGACCATTCCATCCTTCTGAAAGTTCTACAACACGATAAATTGATCGAATTTCAAGGAAAATTAGTGAAACAAAAACTGAAGGTAGCCAGTACTTGAACAAGGGACGCTTTCTGTTCCTCGCATATTCTCCCGACCAATGAGCCTCGCCCGTGGCATAAAAAATCCGATAAACCACGTATGAAAACACAAATATGAATACTGTCAGGACAATTACTTGGAAAATTATACCACCAACCATCACCCATCGTCCTACATTTACTGAACTAGGATTCTGGCCAGCAGCAATACCACCTCCTGCACCTTGCATGAAGAGTGCAATAACGTCTAAGGTTGAAAAAACAATGGTGTACTTTCTTGGCGTAACCAACGAATATTGTCTACCATATAAAGTCACGAGAACACCAAGCTGGTAGTATAATCCCGCAGCCATGAATACAGGTCCAATCATCAAAGTAACAAGCTGAATTTTATATTCCGTAGACGTAGTATCAGGTTCAAAATGGCTGATTGTTCGACAAACGTATCCACAAACCTCTGCACCTGCTGTGATAACCCACATAGAACCGAAAAAAAATTCTCTAGTAAGTATACCAAATATAAACTGGAAAGCTGTAATTATACCGAACAAAATTGTAGCAGCTAGATTCGCACCAAGATTGGGCACAAACCCGTAAATGTTACCTGACATTAGAAGCGGAGCTTGTTTTACAAAACCGGAACCACTGAAAGTATGTTACGAATGTGGAGTAGACTAATAGTCTGAATTATTATTGTGACCTCAATAATAGAATTGAACTCAGAATGGGACTTGCGTTCAATAACATGCTACTATTACCCAGTTATATAAATTCAAGATATGTTGGCTTAGACCCGTCTATCAAAATAAACCGCAGTCGCCCTGCATATCTTCAGCCATATGTCGTATCTATAAATAGAACATAACAAAAAGGGTAATATGTCAGTGTACTTTTTGTGGCTCGATGTGCATTATAATCATGGCAGAGTCATAATCACGCGTTCCTAAAGCGAATAAACTATTTACTCTCATGCAAAGAAACTTGTGACATTGTTTATTCGCCAAATCAGCGTGCTAAAAATTAAGTCCTTAAACTTGTTAACCACTGATGATATATTAAAAGAATACAAAAGTACACACTCACTTATAATAAGAACTGGTTGAAAATGAACCAAGGAACCATAAATTTCTTTAACATTTTTTTGTATTCATTTATTTGCAAATGTTTAGTCTAAGTTCTTTTAAGGCTTACCGTAATGTCAGTATTTTAGATCTGTTTTCTATACACATTACTATTTTTCTCACTCATTCCCTCAACTGCTTTGATTAATAAAGAAACAAATTAGGTTCCCTGGGAAAATTAGAAAGTCACGTTTAATAAAGAAAGAAACCAGCCTCAACGATGGCTGTGCACGCAATATAGTTTTCTTTGGAAATATTTCAAAAAGCCCCATCCAAAAAAAATTAAAAGATTTAGCATTCATCGAGCTTTAGAAACAATCTTTTCGACTTAATTGATGATTTTTATGCAAAATAACATAGAGACATAAAGGAAGGGCACAAGCAGTCCAAATCAAAATAAAGGACCGAATGAACATGACGAAGACACTTTACAATAATTTGTGAAAATAATTAGGATATCAAACTTTGGAAATGAAGCAATTTATCATAAGTGGTTCCATAGCAGTAAGAAGCAGCGTAACTGGGTAGAATGAGCATTAACACTCATAATTGTATCCAAAACCCCTAGTGACACCAATTCATTAATATGAGCGAGTGATGAGATTCAACGATAGTTATAAAAATTTTCGTGAAAGAATGAAGTGAATAATGATTTTCTGCGCACATGCAAATGTATAAAACGCGCATAGATCTAGCCGTAATCTAATGCAGGTCAGGCATTCTATTCGTGATATTATGGGATCATCAAAGCTTTATCATCAAAACTTTACTTCCGAAAATTCTGAATTATTATCGGATCCAACGGGGTTATAGCCGCTATATTGAGTTTCCGCGTCTTGTTGTTCCGCTGGAGGTAATTTTTTGTCGTTATAATGGAGTCCGTTAATAGGAACAAACCCGTAACAAACACCAGGATGGAACACAGTCAATGGTGCCATGCCGAGTAAAATCATTAAACCATCCAAAACCAAGAAGTATCTTTCTGTCCTGATCAAGTGGCCGAGCCAACCTTCAGATAACTCGACAATACGATAAATTGAACGGATTGTCAAAAATAATAGCGAGATACAAATAGATGGTATCCAAAACTTGAACAACTTTCTCTGTCTAGTGCTCTCGAATTCCGGATTCCATCTGTCTCTGTTAGATTTCTTGAAGATTCTGTAGTTTACTATTGTGAACATGATAATAAATGTGATGAGAACTAAAACCTGGAAGGCAATTCCGGCTACCATAATCCATCCTCCGGTAGCAGGACCTTGCGATGTGTTCAGCATTGCTGATGCTACACCGCCACCTGCAGCTTGGACGAATAACGAGATCACATCACCTGTTGTGAAGATAGCAGTATAAATCATGGGCTTAAATATAGAAAATTCCTCACCAAAGATGGTTACTTCCACCGCAAGTTGGTAATAGAGGCCTGCCGCCATAAACGCTGGGGCTATAATAAGGCAGACAAGCTGCATCTTAAACATGGGATCTGAAAACGGATAATAATTTGACATTATTCGAGCAATATACCCTGCAAATTCAAGCCCTCCTGTAATGGTCCATGCTGTCAAAAACCACCAATCTTTTGTCCATATACCAGCGACAAACTGAATGACGGTGACGATACCGAAAAGGACTGAAGCAACTATGTTTGCTGCAAGATTTGGCAAGAACCCGTATGAGTTAGGGAACCCAGAAATATTCCCCTTCAAGAGCCAATCCATTTTTTTTATCGTACTACACCAGGTTCGTTGGCAGAATCTACTTTTGTTTTTCTCTCAAACGTCAAAGTCTAATCGAGCAAATTACAGTCAGTTCACATGATACATGATGCATACATCTCGTACTGTGCATTAATGCATGTTTGCGAGATGTTTTAATGACCTAGGGTTAGTATATATCGGTAAACAACTCACGATCAAACGATGGACGGAAGTGTTGAATATGATGCGCTTGGAAGTAACCAAAAACAGTATATATTGAGAATGGTGGAATTAAGAGATTTATTGTTGACCGCTAACCTTGAGGTGGAAGCAGCATGTTTAAATGCAGAGGAGTTCCAAAAAAACATACTTCAACTCGAATTTATTTTACCAACAGTACATACCCTTATCATGTCTAGTGCATACAAGACCGATCATGAAAAAATTAGACACCGAGGTTGATTAAAATATAAACAGGATTAACTAACTAATTTATTGATTTTGTTAAAATTCTCATGGCTCCTGTGTCAATATATCTACTTAACGTGTGTACCCTATAAAAAATGGGCCTATATCATTTAAATTGTTTACAGCAAATGACTTACCCTAGTAGGTACCTCCATCCTATTCAGGTTACGATATCTCTCACTCTGCCCAAGTTATATTACTAATATTACATAAATCCGTTATATCGGCTCACGGACACATAAGACCCGGCAGACCGCTTTGGCCAGCAAAATGTCGGCATACACAGGTTAGGATCTACATGGGTCCTACAGAATCATTTAAAAAAAGAAATTGCCTTCCGAGCACTATTTTAAAATTTCAATAAAGTTTGTAAATACTGAAATCTAAGTGAAGTAGTTAGTATATCAGTTGTCAATACGAGATGTATTCTTGCCAAAATTGATTGAAACACACCCTTACCCTTCTATCATGGGTCATTGCAGAATGATGTTCTGATGTGGATTTAGCTACTGATAGTAATGCAATCGCATCCCTGATGATGTCAAAATGTATAACTCTGAAATTCGAAGTAGCCAAAAGCGGACTTTTTTTTATAAATTATATTGCATTTGTTAAGAATAGTATGAATTCATGACATTCTCATTAGAAACCATAAGAAAAACATTTCATTTGCTTCCTCCATGCTTGTTCTATAAGAAGACTGATTGCTCCTATGGATTAAGTACAACAACGAAGAATATTTAGTACACGACAATTGCATATATATTCTGCATATAGTACGTAGGTTCTATGTATCTTCAACTGAAAGATAATTTTGGCTAAAAAACCACTGCACAATGTGCGACCAAGAGCTATCGAAAATGTTTCTAACTTGTATTACCTATTAGTGGTAGCTAGCGAATACTGTTGCGCAGACTGAAATCTAGGGTACCATTTGCATATGTGGTCTCTCAAACAGATGAGGTAGGGTTACGCATTAGTGACCCGTGATATGCTGAAGTACGAAACATTTTCAATATGAGCGGTGTACGTAGGCTCAACTCATAGAGATATTACTACACGAGCAACTTGTTATTAAATCTACTTGCAATTAACTTGTAAAGGATTCAATTGCCTGTATTCATTATACCAAGTCTTATATTTATATCTACTTTCTAATAGTGCAAATTTCACAATTTTTTATACTTTCGTGTAATTAGGTACTCCGTTTTTTCCACTTTTAATTACTGGTATTTTGGGTCTCAGAAGAATAGCTAAGAGCGTCGTTTTTGCATTCCAAATTTTGAAATCATCAGATTTATATATTCGGAATGCAGTTTGAGCGAGTTCTATGAAGCTTATTTCTATTGAAATTAGCACTGTAAAAAATAGCAAAAAAATGAATCCAAAAGCTTTGTTGTTGTTGTTTTTCTTAATAAAAGAGCCACCCTTGAACAATTCCTTGCATAATTACCCCAGTCATACTGGCCGGCATGTATGCATACCCAATCTATGCAATCCGCACTCCAATGTAACAGGAAGTGGCATTAAATCATTGTAGAGAGAGAAATGCGTTCCTAGAAAAAGACTGCCAGATGGTTTTTCATCCTATCAAAACGACTTAGATGTTAATGATACAACTCTGTGTTTCTTTTCTCCTCATATTGAGGAGTAATTCTTTTTGTCGTGTACCGCGTATAATGTGTATGTACGTAGGCTACTTACCCCTTAAACATTCGCATACAGTTTGCGCCATGCTTACGGCGATCCGAGCGTCAGGGTTTTTAGAAATTACTCGAATGCATGCAACCTAATTTGGTGTCGCACACAAATACAATGGCGCACCTGATCACATGGAAACTACCGAACAATGTCAGACTTACTTATTGAATAAGAATAAGATAGACATCACATGAATCCATTGCCTCATAAGAAGAAAGCAACGCAAAAGATCCTTGTTCCCAATAATACCTTAAAAAAATTACTTGTGATACGATGTTACAATAGAATATACAAATACATATACAAATAAGTATACATACAGCTAGCTTCCTAAAGAATACAATACGTTAATAAAGCTCACTCCTACTTTGATTGTAAAACAAGACATGGTGAATGGAATGAATCACTTAACTGTTATATTTGTTTTTAAAGCTTCTATTGGTACTTTGAAAGAAGATCATTCTTACAATAAATTACATTAGTTATTCTATACTAGATTGTTACTTCCATGAAGAGAAATTATAAGTAGTCGTTCAATTAGTTATGAGGTGCAACACTCCAGTTGCTAGGCATGAAGCTAGTCTAGGCCGGTCCCACCAAGCGAGGAGAGACAGATTAACATGAAGTTGTTAAATACTAAAAGATTGAGATATTAAATCAACAAAGAAGTAATTTATTTTTAATAGAGGCAATCACGAACCAATATTTAACAAAACGACATATATATGCAGACAGCTTTACAGTCCACGCCTTACGTCTATTGAAGTTACTACTTACTGTTAACCATGTTTGGCTTAGAAAAAAGTTTGTTGCTGAAGGCTCAAGCAAGAACTACAGTCAGGTCAGGTCTTGAAACTCAGACTGGGAATCAGGCTTTCTGAATTTACGTAATAAAAAAAATCTTGTGGTATATTGAATTTATTAATTAACTAGAACACCAAGGTAGATCCATACCTGAATTGCTATGCGTAAGGTTCAAATTTTCATTGGTTCAAGTCACCCTGAACTCGGCCAACTTATATGCAAACGATTAGACGTGGAACCTGCACCGTGCAGGATTACCAAGTTCAGTAATGGTGAGACTGCCTGTGATATTGGCGTCAGTGTAAGAGACACTCATGCCATCATCATTATTGGCAGCGCAAACCATATTAATGACATTATTATGGAGCTACTTATACTAGTTAGTGGCTGTCGTGGCGGTTCTGCTTCGCGTGTTACGTGCGTGATTCCCATGTTCCCTTATTCTAAACAGAGCAAGATGAAGAAGCATAGAGGTGCTATTACTGCGCGAATGCTTGCGAATCTTCTTGTAAAAGCTGGAGCCGACCATATTATTACAATGGATCTACACGCTTCACAGATGCAGGGATTCTTTTCGGTGCCTGTAGATAACCTCAGTTCGGGTCCTACTCTTGCAAGATGGATCAGACAAAATGTACCTGAATATGAGAATGCAGTTATTGTTTCTAAGAATCCAGGTGGCACAAAACGTGTGACTGCCCTCGCTGATGCTTTGAAAGTAAACTTTGCTATGATTCATACTGATCGCCGTCGTAGAAAGTTCTCTGCTATCAGTGATATGTACCCAGAGTCAAACCTGATACACCACGAGGACATTGGTACTGATGCAGAATCACACACAAGTCATAACAGTGATGAAACTGATGGTGCTGCCAGCGGAAATATTCACATTGCTAGAGTTTTACAAGGCCATGTCGTCACCGAGGACGGAAGAGAGGCCGAAGTTACTGAGTCCGTTGAACAAGATTTGATAAGTAAAGGAAACGAGTATAGCAGAGGTCTCGTTTGTGACGAAGAAGTTCTTAATTCTGACGATGAAGAGGATGAAGATGACGAGGAAGTTGATTACAGTAAGGAACAGGTCATTGCTCTAGTAGGAGACGTTTGGGGACGTACTGCCATCATTTTGGACGATATGATCGACCACCCTGACTCTTTCATCGCTGCTGCCGAGCACTGTATGCTAAGTTGTGGCGCTCGTCGTGTTATAATTGTTGCCACGCATGGTATGTTCAGCGAGGGATCTTTACAAGCTCTTACTGCTTCCCCTCATATCCACCAGATTGTAGTTACAAACACCTATCCAATTTACGAGCAGAGTCCTAAATTGACTGTAATTGATATATCAAACATCCTTGCCGAGTGCGTACGTCGTAACCATAATGGCGAATCGATTTCTACATTGTTTGATCAGCTCGCTATCATATAATCGGATGCTCTATATGTGATATCTCAATATTTTTTTCAGTTGGATGAATATGTACTTGTTAGATACAATCACATACAATCATAAAAACCCACCAGATTTTTTCTCTTCTTTGTGAATTTGACATTAATTTACTTACTATACTTACACTTCTGAATATTAACAAAATATGAGATTTGAAGAGATAGTCATAACACAAACCTGACTGGTTTACAAATAATAAATTTCAGCCCATTTCTCATATTCCATTCAATGATGTTTCTATTCTTGGTTTTGATTTTGATTTTGATTTTTATTGTAATTTTAATTTTAATTTTATTTGGTTCTAGTCTAATTCAGTATAAATGAAGGTATATTTACTTAACCATCAAGCGTGATTTTAACAGGCAAACCTCCATTATTGGGCATGGACACTCTTCCGAACTGGGATTGAAGATGATAACACATAGAATCAAGGTCCATATAGTGCGTCAAACTACGTCTAGTAACGCACGAAATACAGTGTTTAGAATCCAATTGAACATCTAATGGACTCAAGGAGTTACATCCGGGTGATATAGTGATCCTAACTTGATGTTTGCGTTCATCACCTTCTTGGCACTCATATACCTCAAAAATGACCTGAGCTAAGTAATCCAGCTCAGGGAGCTGATTACGCTTCAACTTAACAGCAAGATTACTGCCAAATAGAATGCCCAACAAAGTGTACATATGTGATTCTTTTGTAAAGTAGAACGTCGATCTGCCATGAGCACTATCACGGTTATACAACATATCTTGCGTAATACGCTGCACTAAAGGCATAGAAGTGAGCAACCCAATATCTAATTTCTGGTCATTCGTTATTCCATATTCTTGAGGACAGACGTAGTCGAAAAGAATCTTGGCTAGCAAATACAACTCTCTCAATCTGGCATACTCAGGACGATCGAAAAGGGTCATTGGAGCTTTTGCGAACTTGAATTTACCGCTATATTCTTCGTGAGGAATGACGTCAGGCATTTCAGGATCTGAAGATAGCATTTCAAAATCCTCAGGGAGTTCGAATACACGCTCCAGGAACGCACGGTTATGCAAAGCGTCAAACTTAATTGTATCGTAGAGCTCGCTGATCTTGCTTGGATCAACTTTATCAACACTTTCGAATTCTGTGTAAAGTTTTTCCCAGCGCTCTCTAAACAGACTTGGGTCTTCTTGGCAACACCATCGCTCTTGGAATGTGTCCACATTGGCGTTTTCGAAATGCCAATTCATAATCCTACGATGATATTGCATTAAGTCCACAACTCTGCTAAGAACTTGGAATGGCTGAGGGATCTTTTCAGGCCAGGCAAATTGAGGAGGAGGAGACAGTCCTTTACGGAGCATCAGCTTCAACCGTTTCTTGACATCATCCATTAGACTTTTAGCAGCGTTACTATCATCTAGCAAAGGCTCAGCAACCGTAAGGTTAAAAGCCGCTCCTTTCAGTAGAGTGTGCGCAAACATCTGTGCCGTGGCGACTACTCGACGTTCGCTTGATGTGAACAGTTGTACATCCTTCAAAGCATCTGGATTCAACAACAAGATGTCCTTTCTAGTCTGCTCTCCGAGATCTTCTGACTGAAATCTAGATGAGTGCGTAGCTTCACCACCCCATTTGAGGATAACCTGGACCTTTTCTAAGGGTGCGTCAGCGTCTTTGTTCTTGAAACGCGGTTTGATTTGGACTTTAGTTCCAGGAAGATCGAGTTTGATAGATAAGGCGTGACGAAGTTGCTGTAACTTAGCCATGTCCTCAGCGGAGCTTGCAATTGCTTCATTAGTGACAGCAAGAACTGAACGCAGATGTTCCTTTTCACGGATGATAACCTCAACACGGTGTCCTTGCAGCAAATCTCTGAATAATTGAGATTTGAAAGTGAATTTAAATTTCTGTTTTGGCGTACGATCTGCGTGTCTGATAACACTAATCTGAGCTTTTAACTTCCATTGTTCCTGCTCTTGAGTTGCAAGCTCAGGAGCTGGAGCTGGCGCAGTACCCTTTTGGCGCTGCTTGCTAGCATTTTGAAGAATGCTTTTGAGTATTTGTGCACATTTCTCGTAATAAAGATTGTTGTCTTTAACAAATGAAAAGCCATTTACGTCTATAACATAGCTTTTCTTGCCAACACGAAGCAAGTCAAACCCACAGATAGTTTGCTCAAAAGCGATACAAACATTGCGTGCCATTCTACATTCTTCTGGACTGAGTTTTGTAACGAAACGAAGCTCCTTGCCGTAGGTGTTACGTCTAACAATACCATCAACAACAGGACTCTTACGAGTCTCAGCGTGGCAGAAATTAGGGCCTACTGTGTAAGCTTTAACATCCTCAAAGTTATCTGTATCCATGAATTTCTCGTAGATGTAAGATCCAGTAGTTCTAGGTTCTACCAAATTGGGGTCAAATTCGCTAGACTTATTTCCAACTTTCCTAAACAATCGACGACCACCTCCACCACTGGCAAGCGGGTAGTAAACGTATACATTATGGTCTTCACCATCGACAGGCTTCTCTACAAATGGTTTGGTAAGGGTTGCACCATCACTCAATTGTATAGTATCATAATCAATCATTCTAATTGTTTTCTCTACCTCCTCATTCTTTAAATGGACACCATGTTTTAATAGTTTGCGTTTGACAACAGTGTCCACTTTAGGCCCGCCATCTCTAGAAACCACGAGTCTCTCGGGTGTTGGAACATTAGCAGCGTCTAGTAATCTCAACACCAATCTTCTGTCCCACAGTACCTTTTGAAGCTCCAAATCATTAACCAAGAACGGCTGTCGCAATTTCGTATACTCGATAACTTTTTGCAAAGGGAATCCAGTGCTGAAAAAGCTGATCAGGAAGTCGCAGTGTGGCCAACGTTCGATAGGCTCATCCAGAATAACTTTGTCATTGAAGAAAACCAAATCAAATTCACCGTGTTGTTGCAAATTATTCAAAATTGCTCTACAGGGTTTAGAACGTGCTTTATGCTCCATCGCACATACACCTAGTTTGCCGATGTAGTTTGGAGGCTTTTGATAAGCACTTCCAATAGGTGTATCAGTGTCTACAGGACTCGCTGAGCTAGTTGAAGCAGTGTTGAACCCAGTTTGCAACGATTGCAAAACAGGCACCGATGGTTGCGACGAAATTGAATTAATTGTAGACGCACCAACAGAGCTTGCTGGGGTGGTTACACTACTAGCATTACCTGAACCAGGAATAGTGATAAAATTCGTCTTTCCAGGTGATTTCACACCATTTTCCAAGACGTTACTGTCTTGAATTGGCGAATCTGTGTGGTCGTTAGCATCCATTGCCTTGGTTGTGAACGTGTGTTGCAGGGTAAATATAGGGCAGGATATATGGGGGTTGAATTTACACCTTAAGTTTTAAGGCCTCAAATTATTTATAATACATTTGCTACTATGAAAATCAAATTTTGAGGTTTTGATTTGAACTAGATTAGTTACCTAGCTTAACCAGTTGCACTAAACAAAAAAAATTAAAAACCAAACTGCCAAATTATTACATAATAAATAAATTTCATGAAGAAACAGAAACAGCAGAAATCGACAAACAGCGGTAGTGCGCATCTTCCGTCGTCTAGAATATTCAGTCCTTTCCGTACTGTTGGATTGGTCTCTACAAATGTTCCCTGCTCAGTCTCAACCCTTGGTGATACGTATATTGTGAGTTCTGTTGTTGGTAATGCTGTTCAGCAGTACGATGCTGCCAATCTGCATTTGCTGTATATGACGCAACCACAAACTTCAGAACCAATTGAATGCATTACTACAAAGTTTCACGACCTTTTTGTTGCTGCTGGTAATGACCTTATCGTCTATAGACGCGGCCGTTCGGTAGCAAGCACAGAGCTGAACTCTCAATATTCTACAGATTTTAGAGAGTGCAAAGGCTCTAGAAAGTCAAAAGCCATCAGTATTGAGGTTTTTGGTGGTTTTGTCTGTGTGTGTTATCCACGAGGCGTTCAGGTCTTCAAATGGTCCTCAAAATCTGCAGAGTTGGTTTTTTACACATCAATTAGCCTTCCTTCAGTTCTTGGCTCCTTGACAGGTATGTGTCACCCTCCAACTTACCTCAATAAATTATTGATCGCTACAAAGTCCTGTCTTGTTCTTGTAAATGTTAAAACAGGTAAGGTGATCCATACTTTCAACGAACCAGGATATGTATTATCTGGCGTAGAGGCATGCCCTGTTGCTCTAGATATTGCTGCATGTTATGGTATAACAGGTGAGATTAGTATTTTTGATTTGAAGACTGATTCCATATTGTTTACATTGCAAACAAGTGAGCCCATTACTAGTATCTCTTTTAGATCTGACACTGGCGTAGATAGTGCTCCTTTACTTGGTGTTGGTACATCTTCTGGATCGATTTATTTCTATGACTTGCAACTGCGCAGACGAGTTCAATCCTTCAGATCCTTTAGCAGTGCTACCATAGGCAAGATAGCATTCTTACCTGGCCAGGCTGTTTGTGTTGTTAGTAGTGGTAACAATACCCTCAGTGAGTTGGTTTTCGATCCTCCATTGGCCACTCGTGCTGTTGGAGCTCATAGAGCTCGTCTATTGCGTCACAGAGGTGGTCATTCTACACCACCTAGTACTTTGGAGTTCGCTGATGCGGAGTCTCACTTTTTGCTCTCTGGATCAGACTCAGATTCACTTTGGGCACTCTCACTTCGCAAGGATAGTCAAAGTCGCAGCTTTGGTAAATTGAACGACAAGGATAACTTTGGTTCTATTATTGCAATGGCTTACAGCGAGGAGAAAAGCTCAAGATGGGAAACATTAGTTACTGCACACGCTCAGTCTAATATTGCTCGATGCTGGAGTGTTTCTAATTGCGCATTAGCCGCTAAGAAGACACTTACTAGTGTTGATGGTGGTATAGTCAAATCCGTATTCGTTTCTAGTTGTGGTAATTTCGCTTTGCTAGGATCAGCACTTGGTGGTGTTTCCATGTTTAACCTACAATCTGGAGTCAAAAAGGCGTTTGTTTCTGCTAGTAAATCAAGCATTCAAGGATTAGCCTTAACTCCTAATAATGCCTTACTCGTCACAGCATCTTTGGATGGAATTATCAGATTTTTCGATATGACTTCCGCGACAGTAATTTCTGAACCAGTAAAAATTTGCGAACTGGATTTACAGAGTGGTTCATTGACAAACTTAAGATACAATTCTAGCAGTGGCTTAGTTGCGGTCAGCACCGATTCCTCTGCATTGTTTGTTATTGACACTAATACATTCAAGATTGTCCGTGAATTTTACGGTCATACTGGTGCAATCACTGACTTTGACTTCTTCCCTAATGGCAGAATGCTCATTTCAGCTAGTTTGGACAGTACTTTAAGAACTTTTGATATTCCGACAGGTCAATGTGTTGATGCTGTTCGAGTGAAGGCTCCAGTTGTCAAGTTGAGAATCAGCTGGAACTCGGAATGGTTGGCTACTGCGCATGTATCTGGACTAGGAATTCAACTTTGGGCTATCAAATCTGTTTACGAATTACAAGCAGTTGAAGATGTTGTTGATATCGAAATGCCTGTAGTTAGTGGTGAGAATGGCGTCAGTTTGATTGATCAGATCATAGAAACTAACGAAAAAACTGCAGAGACTGTTGGCGTTGATGAAGAGAGAAATGATGGTCTTATTCAACTAAGCAACCAACCAAAAGTCAAATTCACTACGTTGACCAACTTAGATGAGATTAGAGCGAGAAACAAACCCATTGCCGCACCTGAAAAACCTCAAAGGGCACCTTTCTTCTTGACCGCAGGTTCTAATAATGATGCTATGGAGGAAGATACTACAGAAAGTATTGAAGAAGTCACTCATGTAGATAATATCAACACTACTCCAGTCAGTCAGTTTTCAGAAAAATTACGCTCAGGTGATCTTGTTGAATACCTTGTATCACTCCCCCCTGCTGCTACAGACCTTGAAATTCGAAGCTTGGATCTACCACAGCCTGATGGCGAGATTCTAGCGTTTGTGAGGTTAATGATTGAAGCTTTGAAATCTGGCCGTAACTTCGAGCTTGTTCAAGCATGGATTTCGATATTATTCAAAAGCCATATGGCCGAGCTTGCATCCGAAGAGTTTATTGACATTCTGGCTGAACTCGAAGAAGCTCAAACCGAAGCGGTTTCAAGGGTTCAAGAGCAACAAAGATTCTGTGCAGGTATTATCCAATTTGTTCGATACTAGAACTACTAAAATTCAGGCTAATCAATGTATCAATTACGTTTATCTTGTTTAAAATATAGAAGAAAATAAATCTATTAACTGTACACTAGTTTTTTTTTGCAATTCCAATGTTTTAGAATTACTGTCACATATTTTAAAGAAAACATCAGATTAAGAAGACTTTTAATGTATCTTAATATCCAGAATTCTTAAGACTTAATAGAAAACTGTCTAAATATGTAGATACGACAGATATTGCTAAAATGGTTAATCAATTACGCCTGATCAAGCACTTCAAAGGTTCAAAGGTAGAAAGAATACCTTTACTAAATTAATTTTACTCGATCATAAAGGAGGCCCAGTTTTAGGATTCCATCTATTAGTCGATTGGAACTTCTTTTGCACGTGCGAAGGTCCTTGTTCTAAATATTCAGTTCTTGAAATCGTGAATTTATCCATAATGAACTCGTCATCTTGGGCCATGCGTGATGCACCTTCCCAGGCAGTTTCGGTATTATTAGAACTTGTATGAATATTCAGTGGTATGTCACAGGGAGCAAACTTTCTAATTTCTGATTCTAGGCGCTCTTTGAAGTTCGGCAGATTCGCTGTTCCTCCACATAAAACAATATTGGACCACATTAAAGGTTGATACATTTCCGGTGATGCTAATATGCTTGTATTGACTATCTCAGGTAAAGGTGCTTGATTAACGCCCAAATGGCCTAATGGATCAAAAAGGGCCTCTGGTACACTAAAACGCTCATTTTCTAGAATCAATACTTGGCGATCACCAGATTTCTGAATTTTCACAGCTTCGTTAACATCATCAATAACGTGGCCATATAAGTCTTCATGGGAGCTAGGTAACTCGTAACCAATAGCAAATTTAGAATGCGTTTTCCGTAGATGGTCACGATGCCAATTGTTCAAATCTGATTTGAAATCCAGAGACGTAAAACATGTGCTTTCTTTAACTCTATTTAAAATCGTAGACTCCTCCATCATGTTGTAATACCTGTAACTTACAATCTCTTTCAAGTAGTTCGTTAGCATTTTACCTCCTACGTCTAGCCTTCGAATACCGCTTTCGATAGCGTTGACCGAATTAATGACAGGAACCACATATGTTGCATTGAAACCAACATCAATAACTAAGCTAGCATCTGGAATATTTGGTTGAGTGTAAGCTGCTAGCATTTGCGGGGGGCATCGTCTATATCGTTCAAACTCATACTCCTCGAATATGACTTGATCCGTACTCGTAGATAGGGAAGGCAAGGTACCTAGACTTTCAGTAAGTATTAATGTCATATCTTTAAACTCGTCTTCGCTCTTAACAACTTTTTTTGAGTCCCAAATCCAATCCCATATAGCTTTCTCAAGTTCCCATGAATATAGTTGACCTCGTTCTATCGGTCGTTTATACTGCAGACCAGTAAGATCTTTACACATGTCTACAGCATTAGCAAGCCACAATCTACGATCTCTAGACCGCATGATTGCATTACGAACATGGAAGCAGTCTGAACCTGCTTTACCAACTTTTATCTCGTACGAACCATTGTCTATCACAAGAACACTCATAATAATGGATGTATATCAAGAATTGTATTCACGTTAAGATTGTATGTTATTTGATTTGAAATGTGATAGATCTACTACAACAAAAATAACAAGTCTTACGTCTATAGAGAGAAGGATTCAGTACATAGTGCTGCACTTGGTACGTACTTTGCTTAATAAACTATAAGTATGCGCATGTATGGAGCTTCCTTGTTTATTTCGCGTACAAGCACAAACTCAATAAAAGTCTATAACATGTATTCAAATGAAAAAATCTGAGACTAATTGTTCATTTCTGATAGTGTAATTACAGAAATAAGGTATGAAAAAATCAGACAGCCTCCTCTGTAGAGATTATCAATTCAAGCCAAATTCATTCAAGCTGTTGGAGATCACGTGATATATTGTAGGTTTATCCTGTCTTTTGTTTTCTGCGTTTCCTGTCTTGGTGCCTTAAAATTATTTTATTTTTTTCAGTGTTACCAGTTGACGTCCTCTTAGTAAACAGACCAGTGAAATTTACTCGAATTGTGATAGACAAGCTTTCGAACTTTGAAAGTATATAAGCATTGGATAGATAAAAATTAATTGTAAGAACAATGTCCAAAGCACCTGTACTATCCTCAGAAATTGAGTATGCCAGAACCGAACAGAAAGCAGAAACACCATCAATACCAGTAACTGAAATTGGTGATTATTATTATGTGGATTTAATTGCTGAAAATATACGCACAAATGGCTATAAATCAGTATGTTTGCAGTTTCCTGACAATTTAATCAGAGATTCTACTTATGTTGCAAGCTTGATTCAAGCTCAAGTTGATGCTAAAGTATTTGTTTTAGCCGACACATCATATTCACCATGCTGCGTAGACGAGATAGCAGCTCAACATGTACGTGGTGATGCAGTTTTTCATTTTGGAGACGCTTGCTTAAATGCATCAAGGTCCTTGCCTGTTGTTTATGTCCAGCACAAAAACTTCAGGCTCAAGGCTGAAAACATTATGAACCAAATAAAATCTTCCGAAAATGAAAATTCAGATCAGACAACGGATAGAAAGATCATTTTATACCCTGATACCAACTTTGCAAACACTGCTGCGCAGTTATGCAGCGTTGACATTAGTGTTGCAATGCCAGCACCTGAAAAAGCAGTGCTAATTCCTGAACATGATATTTCTAACGCTCAATCTTTTGAGGTTTTTCCTAATAGGAAAGTTATAAGTAAAACTGATATTAATGAAGAGGATATATCCCAATACGAGTTGGTATACTTATCAGACTCCCCCAGCGAGTCTCTACTACTCTACTGGTCAACTGTTTTCAGCAGCATAAGAATCATTAATGGAAATGGCGAGGAATCAAGTAGTGTACCTGCACTTAGAAGAAGATATCGCAATGTTCAGACTATCAAATCAGCTGGTACAATTGGAATCTTGGTAAATACTCTATCTTTGAAGGATTCTATACCTTTGCTAGAAAGAATGAGATCGGCCATCACACAGGCTGAAAAAAAATATTATACGTTCGTTGTAGGAAAGCCCAATGTTGCTAAACTAGGGAATTTCGAGGTTGTCGATGTCTGGGTGGTTTTAGGCTGTCCTCAAGGTGGCATGATAATGGATGATGATGAATATATCAAGCCTATAGTAACACCTTACGAGCTCCAGCTGGCTTTCAACGATGAGTGGACAGGAAAATGGCTGTTGCAGTTTAAGCAAGTTTTGAATGATGTTATTGTGCCCAAGAAAACTGATGAGCCATTGTTTGACTTGGTCACTGGAAAGTTCGCCTTTGGAAATACACCATTAAGGGAAATGAAGGAAATTACTTTGAACGATAAAGAAGTACAACTAAGTTCCAACTCGTTAACAATCAGAAATACTGTATCTACCGCTGCTAAAACCTTACAAGAGAAGTCTTGGCAAGGACTTGGCTCAGATCATGGAGATATTCACGAAGAATCAGCAGAACTTAAAAAAGGAAGAACTGGAATCGCACGAAATTATGGTGAAATGAAATAATCAACTCCTAAAATGCGAGTAATAATAATTTATTTACTTAAATACACTTTAATAGGATCATTAATGTAATAATAGCTGCATAAACTAGAATTTGTACTTGTAAAAAAAGATGAACTATGTTCAATGCTAAATAGTAATTTGTACTAGTGGAGTAAATGATGGTTATCAGTTATCTGTTCCGTAAAATTTCTTGAATATAAGACTCAATAACCTGTTTGTACTGAACTGGATATTGTCGTCCATGCATTCAATATATTGATTTCCTTGATATTGGTGTAGTAGTAAATCATCGACAGTAATAAGAATACTACCATTTGGCAGTAAGATATCTTTGTATGTTACTTCAAGCTGGAACTGGGCCACCTGATAGGAGCTGAAAGTCATCACAACTTCTTTTCTCTTACGCTCACTGTAGCCTCTCAATCTAATCAGTATACCTTTCTCATAAAGTTTATCAGCAGTTACTCTGTATCTTCCAAGCTCTGGAACTTTAACATTACTTTCATGCGTCTTGAGACTTGAAAGCTGGAATTTCTGGAAACGTTTAGTTTTAACATTAGCAGACTGCGCAACAGCTAACTGCAACGCGCGCATAGCATTGTTAATATCAGCATTGTAAGTTTCAAGTCTTTGTTTTAAGAAAGCATTTTTCTCATTCAGCCGCTTATTTGTCTTAATTCTGCTCTCCAGGTTCTGTTTCCTCTCTTTCCGAACAGTGTCTTTACTTCTGATATCATCTGCAATCTTATTTATGAGTGTCTGGTAGTCATCCTGGCGCGTGATAGCTCCGCTACTCTCCAATTCTACAACTTTCTCCAACAACATATGCTTCACTTCTTTATATGTGAGGTTTCCTAGTTCACCAGCAGCTTCTCTTGCATTTCCCGTGTTCAAGAGGTTATAAAATTTGTGTTCGTCTGGTTCAGTCACTGGTGCGAGCAGGACAGACATGAGATCAGAGTAATTTTGCTGTACCTGTAGAACATATCCCAAGCAACGAAGAGTAGTTGCCATGAGAGCAGAATTTCCTTCTGAATTCATACCGATAGAGGCCGTACAGAATCTGGAATTCAACGACAAATTAAGTGTCTTGAAGCGTGCAATATCGACCATTTCACGAGCGTCACGCGGTAAAGGACCCAATTGTTCAAGCAGTGGCTTCAATATTGTGTCACCCTCACCGATAAGTGCACTCTGCTGTTGATAGCAGAGGTTGTGAACAGCTAAGATATAGTCAACTGGAAGTCTAAGTCGTGGTTTCCCATGCATAGTGTAATCATCAGCCTCTGTGATGTTAAAGAATCGAGAAAGATCAGGCGTTTTCTGAATTACAGGAAGTAACTGTGCAGCAAATTGACGAGAACTACTCTTCACAAAATCGTTTAATGGTTGAAGGAAGATGTCGCTAGATCCCTTTTGCGCAAATGGCATCATTACACCGACTTGATGTAGTATTCTACTGACGTACAACAAATTCTTGCTGGTATGACCAACAGCAGCATCTACTAGTTCTAGGGAATCGGCACTCAACAAAGCCGGATGAATAAATTGAGATATGATGACCTGTGAGGCCGCACTCATGGCATCCGTTTTATTATTTGTTGTTTGCAATAATTTCCTAAATGCTTGCTTCGATAAGAAGCGAATATGGTAGGGTAGATCTTCAAAATGCTTACAAGTCTCCTGAATAATTATAGAAGTGATTTCTCGAAGATGCTGCAAATTCTGAACAAATACGTTTCTTACAGAAGGTTCACGAATAGCATCTTCAGGAGATAGATCACCACCACCCGTCATATGCTCGTAGATAAGGTGTGGGTCATATTCTAAAAGCTGGTCAGCAAAGAGTTTCAAGCGCTCGCAAGCTGGTCTCAAAATTACCTTGCGGATTTCTAAGGATTTGGATTCCATATTGAGATGAGATACAATCTCCCAGGAAACAGTATTTTCCTCATTACCAACTTCAGTGGAGGTGATGCACTTCTCTAGAAGATTCAGTAAGAAGAATCGTTCTCTGTTTGTTTTCCCTTGACCAAAAATGGAGAAAATCAATTCAGCAGTTCGTAAAGGACGCGCAGGTTTAAAGTACATGAGTTCGCGAGTATACTGAGGCTGCGTCTGAAGAACGTAGAATAAGCACTCGTAAAGCTCTACCCTCTCTCGACTAGATTTTAGCATAGAATTAATGTTGAAGGTTTCCTTTAAATCGTATTGCTTAGAATGTGGATCGTTTGTAGGGTTACTCATGTTAGGCTCAGCATTATCGTCTTGATCGCTTCCGAATTCGATGACCTTACCATTTTGCTTCTGATTCCGTAGAACTACTTCATCGATGTTAATGTTATTCTTTACAAGTAGAGCAATCTTCATATCCAGTTGATGAATCTTAGCCTCAAGAACTTCATTTTCTTTGATTTTGCTTGAATTTTCCTTGAGTAATGTCTCTAATTTCATTTCATTCTCGTAGTCAGTAGGATTATCATCGATCAACTGCAAGAAAGGTTTGATTGATGCTAGACTCGGGTTTGCTCCTCCAATGAAGGAACGGTAATGCTTGCCCTGAGTCTTAGTTCTCCAAATACTCTGTATACGTATAATCACATCGGTATTAGCATTCCAAACCTGTACAATACTCTTGACTTCCCTTTCGCGTAAAGTACCTCGACCAATTGCCTGAAAATTCACAATACTATCGATGTTATGATCTAAAGCTTCATATAAGCAGCCAATCTCATAACGCAAAACTCTACCTCTGAATGCGCTTTGCAGACGAACAAAAGCCTTTGTACTCAGGTTGGATTGCAGTTGGGTCTTCAAAAGAGAAATCGACCTCCGAACTAAAATACCACGAGCCAAACCTTGGAAATGAGCTATGTCATTTGCACCACTAGCAAGAGCGGTATATGTTCCCCGGAAAATCTTTCCTCTTATTATTGCCTGTAATTCCACAAAAGCTGGGTTAATAGCTTCTGATATCTCCTTCTTAGACTTGGCGACACCATTCTTAATTATTCTAGAGCGAATGATTGCCTGAAACTTTATAATCTCATTCACAGAAGAGCTAAATTCTTTAAGTTCTTCCGAAATCTTTCTTCCACGGATTATCGCTTGCAAAGCAGTGATTTGACCAACAGATGTAGAAAGCTCTTGCCTTTGTTTTTTCAAAGCTTTCTGAAGTAAATAACCACGGACTAAGCCTTGAATCTTAGGGATACTTATAGAAACATCAAACTGTGCTTTGATCTTTCTATTTTGCGATTCTATCAATCTTCTTCTACACACTGCTTGGAACTGGATGATTTCAGGCTCCAGTGCATCCAACTCCATCAGTATCCGTTCTGCGTTCTCATATGCCTCTTTGCGCAGGATTGTCATAGATGATAGATTCCGGTAGCCATATCCGCGAGAATCGTATTGACTGTATCTGTTATTATAATAAGTGGGAGAGAAGATGCGCGTATCTCGGCTTGCTTTTCTAATTGCCTGTATTCTCGACTTCTGTTTAGAGCTACGTTGAGGGAGTATGTTCAACATTTCATCATCATCATCACTATATTGTAGATCCCGATCGATATATCTGCTGCTTTTGCTCTTGCTAATTCTCAAGCTTGAAACATTAGGTACATCTAGTCCAATGTCTAAATCTTCTCCGTCATCGTACTTACGTCGTCTTTGCTTTGGTAGTGGCCGTGAACGACGATTAGATATCTCGTATTCTCTCTCGTCATCTAAATCGGAATCAAACTTCTCATTCTCAGAATAGCTATTCGTAGGGGAAAGTGGTGGCTCCCTAGAAGGATTTTGCTTCCGCCTTGTAGCTCCATGTTCAGGTATATCATCGAGATGTGCAAGATCTTTCTCAAGTTCTGCTCCAAGTTCTGGGTGTTTCCCACTGAGTTTTCTGTTCATTGCTCCAAAGTTGGGCATATTCTGTCCCGCTAACCCTTTCTGCGTGGTCAATAATTGATCATCGCTGAAATCGAGCTTTCCAACGAGATCTTCTACAGCTGAAACTGTGCTTTGTTGCTCTGCAATGAAATGGGAGACTGCGTGTATGCAATATATAACTTTGGGTAGATTTCGTTTCTCATAAAGATCTGTCATGTCAAAAAGAAATAATTGAGGAATACGCAACAAATCCAGAAGTGAGAAGAATTGAGTGATATTCTCGGTGTGCCTATATTGAAGACGCTTGTGTTCAAACACTGGCCACTGCATTAATTCTGGATGTAATTTCTTCGTGATTTTGGCAAGTGCAATACCATTTTGAAGACTTTCTGGGAATTCTTCTGCGGGAGGCAATGTTTCACCCAAAATCTTCTCCATCCACTCTTTAGCTTCAACGACATGGCATAAATACTCATAAGCCTGCCAATTTTGACGTTCTTTATCCCAAGAAATTTGACTAGGAGTTAAATTCTCGTTATGCATCAAAGGATTACGATCCGGTCTAGGCCCAACTGACTTTATAGGACTTATAGTACTCGGTGATGCAATCATGGGTGTTGATAATGATTTTGGAACTCTTGGTGTACTATTAAAGGCTGCTGTATTTGTTTGAATCTTGAGAGCAGATGGCTTCGAGTTACCGAAACTACTCGTTGTTGACTTAAGGTTTTTATTACCATCCGATCTAACTGTCAAGACTGATTTTGGATCAGTACTGCTGCTTGAAATAGTCTTCTGATAACTGCTGATCTTCTTTGTAGGATTTTTCCTGCTCACGATCTCTGGCATTTGAGGCTCCGAGTTCTCTTCTAAAGTACGTAGGTACCTATCAGCAATTGAAGGCTTCGACATACTGGAGAAAAAGTGTGAACTGTTGATGTGTTTTTTTGTTGATGATTTAACGTTTTGCTTAGGTTTAACTATTTTAGGAAACTCTTTGTTTATGTTGGGTTAGGGTGTAGTAAACAAATAGCAGATGCATGCAGCTTGAAAGCGGCCACAACAGATTTTGAGTGGTAATTATTGAAAATAATCTTAACCAGTTCATACTTTTACGTCATAACATATATGTACACATACCCCATAAAACCTGTTTGCCGTTTATCTAACGGGCTCACGATATCTTAGAAAGTAGGAGTCTATATTTACTGTTATTTACTCCCTTATGTTGAATAATCCGTGCATCTAGATTAATTGATTCTTACCGTAGAAAACGCATTAAAAGATAATTTTGAAATACTTTACATTTTCTATTATTATCAACATTCCATCCTCCAATTAATTGTATCAGTGGACATATTGTGTAGACAAGATCAAATTACCTACTACCATGTTTCTCACTTGACGATATAAGTAAACACAGTCTAAATATCGCTTTCCTATATTCTATTAAAGCTATTAGTGTGTGCTTGTTTGATTTCATACATTGCCACTACATACATATATACCGTTTTCTTCATTTCTTTTATTGTTGCTTCCAGTAATTCTTTCAGAAGGTACTTATTGTCATAATTAAATAAAACAGGGGAGTACGAGACAGGGGGTGATATTGAGTTTTCCAGTTAGAGCTGGTTGCACTGCTGCAAATACGCATAGGCATTGTGCAATTGTACTCGAGATCGTATTCGTGGATTTAAAATACAGAAAATTTGAGTTTTCAATCATGGTTATTGTTAAGGAAGATATCAAATTCAATAATTATTCCTCATGAAATCATTTTATCTCAAGTGTTTAACCAGCTACGTATGCAGAGAGAGAGGGAGAGAGATATGAGACATGCGTCATCGGGGTAACTGTTTGTGCGATATTACCGGAATACTTATCCACAATTTGTTGAATTGGACGTTATAAATATAAAATGGCGATAGGTACCGGCTGTTTGAAGTGATAACCCTGAAGCTGATAAGAGCCAACCAGTGCAGAGGCCTAGCCACAAGAGCAGGGAGAAGGATACAATAATATTAGATGGTTATATTCTAGATATAATAAAAATTTTTAATCAGTTTTGGCCTTAGATGCATCAACAGCGGGAGAAGGAGCAGCAGCAGCCTCATCCTTAGAGCCGCCGAACAAAGACTCGGTCTTGAACGGTCTCTTGTACTCAGGGCCAGAACGGCCGAGAACGTGGATTTGGATAATCTTATTCTCATAAAGATTCTTCAAAGGCATGATACTTTGCAAAACCAAAGGGTTAGTATATTTCATGTAAAGATGCAAGAAACCCATCATGGCGACACCCTGGTACAAACTCTTCAAAGCGGAGCTAACCTGCTCCAAATCGTAAGCCTTGACAGTTGTGGTAACGGACTCGGGGGGAGTCTGGCTGAAGGGGGAGGCGGGCTTCTCCATGGTAAAAGTGGTCAAGTCGTTCTTAGACTCAATGACCTTCTTGGCATAAGAGTAGGCCAAGAAAACAATAAGACACGAAGTCACATAAGCAACGCGCACGATGGTGATGATTTTAGGATCTTCAAAATCAAGCTGCCCGCTCATCTTGTTGACAGCGAGCATAACGAGCAAATTAGTTACCATAGGATTCATTTTGAAATGTACTGAGTGTGTCTAAGACAACGTAAGTATTATATAGAAGGCGTTCGACTATATCGTTGAGTGTTCACTTAGATAATTGAAAAGTCAGGTGCCTGAAATTTCATTAAGTGGCTGACTTACGTGTATTCTAGAAACTCACGCCTTTGTGACGTGCCACTAAAGGCACTCTCTATCTCCTAATAATCTAAAGTGATCACGAATCATGGGTAGATAACGATTTCATTAGAAACATCTATAACATTCTGAGCACTACTTTCAAAAATTATTCATTATTTAACTAAAAAATAGAGATCAATAATAATTAATCGGTAATTTACAAAAGTTAATTAACGAAAGTCAACAGTTATAGGATACAGAGATTGCGAAATGTTACTTACCTCCCGAAAGCACACACACGACTCTGGGCTTGGTTGAGAACATTATATTTTTGAAATTCAAATAATTGACGATCATTCAGTAGTAGAATTAAGGAAAAAAAGATGTTAATATTGCTTGATTAGATTCACAAAACATATTTAGTTACTATCAACACAATCTTAGATATTTGTACCTGCATCCCAAACAATAAGGGGGGGGAGGGGACATTCCTAATCAGTACTTGTAACTTATATCAATCAATTTAGTTCAACGTGAATTGACTTATTCTAGACTTTTATTAGTTGTTCCTAATGAATTTATCTCCGAGCCTTTATCTACAGATGTTTTGATCTTGTCTTGTTTTTTAGTTTTATTTTGGTTTGTTTGTTTTGTTTTGTTTTAGAACTAAGCTTATTAGCTTCCCAGCCATGGCAGTGGTATATATAGCTAATAGCTGTAGCTCAAATTGTGGCTTTCGCGATACACGTAATACTGTTAGTATTAGTCATGATACCTTTACTGATACCAAGTTATTTGGGTTACATTGGCTTTTGAGTTTTTGAATTCATCACCGGTTTGAAAGGCTTCTGTAGGTAAGATTATCAGTCTTCTTTATGTCAGTACTTTCTCAAGACCGAACTGCTGAATTCAGATCTGCAGTAAAAGTTCAGCTCCATGGCCTCAATCAGAGAACACCAACGCCTGTGCAGCAGGTTAAATCGCAGAGCGCGAGAAGCCAATTCATGAAACAGGCGTCGACAGTTGCCCAAGATATTGCTTCCACTACTCAGATACTGCAACGGCTTGCACAGTTAGCAAAACGGCGCCGTTCTTTCGATGATAAACCTCAGGAAATCGCAGAGCTAACAATCGTTGTTAAACAGAAAGTCAATGTTCTAAAAAATAATATTACATCTTTAGATCAACAGACCAAAGAATTGGGAGGCACAAAAAAAACAGAACAAGCGGATACTATGTCGCGTAATGTGGTTGTTAGCTTGCAAGGAAAACTGCAGCAAATAACTGGAGATTTTACAAAAGTCCTTGAGGAAAGATCAAGCAATATTCAGTCTAACAGAACAAGAGCTGATCAGATTATAGCCCCAAGACAGCCTGCCCCCATATCTAATCCTTTGTACCAAGAAAACCCTTTTGCACCTAATATGCTTGGTTCCGAATATGGATCTCAGGAGGATCAGCTGCTTCTTCCTTCTCAAGAGCAAAGCACTATACTCTTAGAAGACCAGCAGACTGGCTATTTAACTCAGAGATCTTCTGCTGTTGATGCCATTGAATCCACCATAAATGAGTTAGGAAACATGTTCAGCCAACTTTCTCATATGATTGCTGAGCAAAGAGACACTGTGCAACGTATTGACATGAATACTGAGGATATTTCACTCAATGTAGAAGGTGCTCACAGAGAACTTTTGAAGTTCTATTCACGAGTCTCGTCGAACCGTGGTTTGATGCTAAAAAGTTTCGCAATCATTATTTGTATGTTCCTTGTTTGGATGGTAATTAATTAGAACACACTTAATGAGTTTTGCATGAATACCATTTCATTTGATATTCCTTTCCAAGTTTATTGTTCAGTTCTCTCCTGTTACAACGTAATTTCAGGGAGTACCTTGTTTAAAATTTTAACGAAATAAATAAGTAAATCAATAAATAAACTATTTTCTTTAATGATTCTTGTTTTCCGGTTCAATATTCACCCATACCAGTTGCGTTGATTTTTCCATTCTGCAAAGATAAATTGATCTAGCTATATTTAGATAAGACAAAAACTAAATGAATACATGAGCAGAACAAGCAACGACAGATCCTTGCTCTAGGCAAGCATAATAGATAGATATAGCAATTGAAAAATGATATGAAACTCCTTAGAAGGTTGTACGTTTTTCTAGGCTTTGAGGGTTTTCCACCCACCTCAACTGCATAGACAGATAAATAGACAAATAGACAAATAAATATATATACCCACCATAAATGAGTAGCACATAAATGTCTCAATTGATTTAAAATTGCGATTAATTCACTGTTCTCTTAGGTTTGCTTGAATATAGTTTTAAATTTAGGAATTTATTCCCGCATCTGCTTGTGCAGGGTTGGTTTTATTTTTAGTTTTTAATGTTAGTTTTAATTTAGGTAAATTCAATGGGTTCAATTTAACCGAAATGGAGTTAATAATGACTTAACCTAGGTATACGCATGAAAGATTTGTAGTATTATATCATAATTATGCTAGAATGTACTAAACCTGATACAATATATCACTGCTTTACTCTAATGTGAGATCCTCCTGCAAGGTCCATGCAGTCTGCTAGCAGATACGAGTTTGGTTATTCAGCAGTTGTGTGATTAGCTCCTGGCCATCTATACGGTACTATGGGCAATACATTTGCAACTTATAGCAGCGCACAACAACTATCTCCAATTGAAACTCTTGAGAAACATGCTTGGGCATTATTATCTCCGTTTGAGAAGATATCGCTAGCTGGGCACTTGAAAAGAATTAACAACGATGAGAATAAGCTGCTGGCGGCTTTGGGTTTATCAGATGCGCCAGGTAAAGAATTAATGATTAGAATGGCCACACATGCTACGGGAAATGATCTTTTTGGATATCTTCCAATTGCGGTTTGTTGGTTTAATGGAAGGTTGGTGAACAAACTCAAGATGGAGCGTAAAGCATTTGTAAAGCAGCTGTTCGATAGTCTTTGTGTTTCTGAAATCAATGATGAGCCATATGCAGATTTTTATGATCTTCATCAAATTTACACAATTCTTCTAAGCGCATTCGATTGGAATCCAGCTTTGTATACCGATGCTGATGAACAGAACATTCGCATGCTTGACAGTCATTGTTCTTTGATGATGCTAGAGGGTATCAAGAGCCCGGCTGTTCAATATGATGAGTTCTATTCTGTGATTAAAACCGAGCCATATTTATTGACTTCTTTTGCTAAAATTTGGGATCGTCTTCTTTTTGATAAAGACACAGTAATAAAGGACAATATTGAACCACCTATCGCCTCGCATGAATTTTGCTTGTCTGCGACAAGAGAACAAAAGGCCATGTTATATGCCACGATAGGACCAGTATTAGACAAGAGTATCAGACTTTTTGAAGGCTCACGCAATGGTTTCAGTATGCGCGCGTTTGAAGTAGGTGTCACTAAATGGGAAATGCCAACACTCTTGTTGCTAAAGGGATGGCAACCTAGGAAGTTCGATACACAGTGGAAGGACAAGCATTACGCAATAGATAGCATTGTTCCACCGGTGTATGACGCACCTTTAAAAAAGATGACTTCCAAACACTTGGCATTTGCATTATTTGTGCAAACCCCCTGGAAACTTAGTTCTAAACAATGCTTTGGTACATCAGATTCTCTCCTTATCCAAGTTCAGCCAGTATTCCGTGTCTGGAAAATGCCTGCTGGTTCGGTATTCTTGAAGCCAGGAGTTGGCTTAGGGGTTGGGTTTAAAAGGCCACCATCAGCTGGATCTACTGAGACTGGTAATATCCTTTTTATTGATGATACGATGGAGCATGCGGTTTTGAGAGTAATGTCTGACGAAGTGCATGGTGACAGATATGAGCATCGGTTCTACATTGACGAGTTAGAGGTTTTGGGATGTGGCACTCTTGAAGATCTGCATAGACAAAAGGAACTATGGGAAATTGAAGAAAATGAGGCTGAAAGAAAACGGACTTTTAATGTCCAGGAGGATATTGCATTATTACAAATGGATGGGGTTATGGGAAACTATCGTAGTTACTGAGTGGTGAGAACCTAAGTTTCCTGAAATTCCAAGTTTCAGGAAATATTAATTATCCGAATATTGAATTCTACTTCTAGTATTTAAAGGAATCTGGTATTTGGCCACTACGGTCTAATCATCTACTATTTTTCAATGGATTTCCACAACATATTCTTACCCTTCACTCATTTGTTTTCACTGCAAGAATACATACAGAATGCATATTTCTTTATTTATGGAATAATTTAACATTATGTTTTTAGCACTGAGTGATTCAATAATGACCAGTTAATTATATTTAGTTGATATTTTTCCGTAATTTTTTCATGTTGTGGATATCTTTCACATTAATTTAGTGGTTCGCATAGGCGCTTTATACAACATGTAGGCACTTGTTGGTTTGTGCAAGTGCCGTGCATATGCAATCACTAAGCTGCTTATACGTCAGTTCTTAGAGCCACCACGGAGGATTACTTAGGTCTGTAAGTAGTGAACAGTTGGATTGGGTTAGCTACCTAGAAGGCTTGGTAGTTGAAATTTACCGGAATTTGTTGACGTCCAACAAAAACTCGTTGAAATGAATGCGGAGCAATTTTAAATGAAACAATAATCATAAATAACCGGGGGACTTAAAAGCAAAGCAAGGTTATTTTTGTACTTTTGCTTCGCACAATTCCACCTAGATTCTTTAGACCTTCGCAGTTTGCCGCACACCCATGTTTGTTACTAGGGTATTTTGACCTGCACATACACTCAGCATACTTAATATAGCGCAAATACAAATTTATGATAAAAAAGTCATCAATTAACAAGTGCAAAGGTGCTATTTTTAAAATTTGCGGGAGCAACTCTCTTTACATCCTTGAATAGTCTCATACAGTTGGCAAACCGTCGGTTATTCCGCACACTACACAGAGATATACAATTTTTAAAAAAACTATATTTATAAATGTATGCATTGATGATTACTTTCCTCCATGGTTTGTGCCCATAATTTCACATAAATCCATAAAAAACCATATGTATGCATGACTATTCAAATCTGCATGGTGCGCACAAAGCTGTACATAATTAGTTAGTACCATGCAAGTGACTATTATTCCTTACCTTAGTTGAGTTTTTAGAACAAGTCCTCAAGAAGGCCCAGTACTAGCATCACGTGCATATATATTCCTCTATTCTGGCGCCCGCAACTACTTTCAGTACACCTAGTAAAATTGTATCTGCACTTGCTGCTACCATAGAGAACTGAGAATATCCATAATTCCTGGTGTTAACTTCCTAATACGGTAACGTGTTATTTTATAAATGCCTTCTGACCTTAATCCTCGTTACAGGAATGGTCTAACGGATGGGTCAGGCCGAGGTCTCAGTGCTACAAGCATAAACTCTAATCACAGTAGCTCTAGTAATATGAGTACTATGAGTGCAAATAGCGGGGTAAGTGCAACAAGTGCAACCAGTCTTAACGAGACTCAATTTCCACAGATCGAAGTCGACCACCTTATACCTAGATTCGTAGAGCCTCATACGATATCTGCTAATGGAGAACACAAGACACGAGGCTATCGTTCACATTCTCATGATCGCGGTCGTTCAATGCATCACAATTCTAGTTGTGGCGACAAGCTTCCTCATAGAAAATCTCGATCAAGACCAAGAACTCAGTCACAAGGCCCCTTGCACCATATCTTAAGCAATTTTAAACCCTTTAGCAGAGACTCTAACTCAAAAGAACTTCGAAAAGATCTTTTAGAAGCCAATACATCACGTTCGGCCGAAACTTCTAGAGAAAATAGTTTTGTCAATGACCACAGAAGGCCATTACTCAGATCAGAAAGATCGGAAAAGTCGGAAAAGTCTGATAATAGGGACAAGTTTGATCGATCAGATAAGTCTGACAGTAGTATTGCGTCCTCCACTATGAGAATACTACCGGCTTTGTCAAATTTAGTTCCTGGGTACCATTTCTTGAATGACCCAGTGCATTTTTCTATTGATCCATTCCGACCCAACTCAAATAACTCAGGCTCAGGTTCTGGTTCTGGTTCTGAGCGGAGAAGGTCTAGTCAACTTTCGATGGACGGGAGTATTGTTGAAAGCACAAATGAGACGTCAACAGAGTCTTTGAGACATGTAGATCTTCCTGCAGGAATTAACAAGCATGAAAAGCTCTGCTTCCTGAGAGTTTATCGAGCAGATGGTACATTTGGTACTATGGCCTGCCCAATGAACGTCACTTCAGAACAGCTTGTAGCTTTGGCTACTCGTAAATTTTTTATCGACAACTCATCTGGATGTCGTTTAGTTGCCCTGTATCCGAATCGAGTACAAGTCCTGGATTTTGATACGAAACCTGTCTTACTTATTCATAACTTGCTTGTTATGGCTGGTTATGAACCATCTTTTGCTCTACTTAATCAAATATGCCGAGGAGACACAACTTTCTTATGTCGTATCGTTCTCGCGCATGAAAATGAGCCACTTAGAGTACCGGAAGTCTTGGGAAATGTTCAATGTCTAGATGTGTCAAATACAGATATTTTAGATGCGCCTAGCAAGTATTGTCCCGATCCTGATGGCGTTATCACAATGAATGTTAGCTATTCTGCCTTCCGTGGAACATCTGCTCACTTTAAGAATCTTAAGAGACTTAGATTGAGAGGTGTCTTTCTCTACATGAGTGTTGTCCCAGCAACACTTGCTTCGCAAATGGCCAAGCTGTGCTCTAATTTAACGGAACTAGATATCAGTGGTAATGGTCTGAAATATATAGGAAGAATAAATCGGGACACTATGCCTAATTTAAGACAGCTCGACATCAGAGGAAATCAAGTTACTGAACTTCCTTCTTCCCTTGAAGATTTCCCATTCTTAAGAGTCCTGCTATGTGGAACTAACTGTCTTACAGAATATAGCTGTTGGAATCCTAGCTTGGAGGAAATTGATATCAGTTATAACCAAATCAATCGCATCGACTTAAGCATTGAACAGGCAAGGGCTATGACTGATCTTCTTGTTTTGCAGCTTTCCGCAAACGATCTTAGAGAGCTTCCTGAATCATTTAAAAGTTTCCCATCTCTTGTTGAACTGGATGTTCGGCATAATGCTATATACGACCCGAAGGCTGCCATGGTTCCTTCTCTGACGAAACTCATTGCTTCCCACAATTACCCGGTCTCACTCAAACTTAATAAAAAAGAAATTAATCAGGATTCTCAAGATTTGCAAGATCCTGATATCAAGGATATAATGCCTAGTATTAAGTCACTGGATTTGAAAAATACCATCATGCCGTACTCGTCGGAATTTCTATTCAAGCTGGCTCCACGACTCCGAGTGCTTGATCTTCGGAATAATAACTTAACTAAGGTTCCTGTCTCTATTGCTAAATTGAGAATGTTAGAGGAGCTGTATATTGCATCTAATTCTTTGATTGATCTCCCTGTAGAGATATTTGCTCTACCAGAGTTGAGAGTTCTCGATGTTCATGGCAATAAGTTGCGTACGTTGCCTGGTTACATCTGGTTAGCACCTAAACTTGGCACATTGAATATAGCTTCGAACCAGATTTCGCAGTTACCGGCACACCCCTCTGGTATTAACGCTTCAAGATACGCTCGTGCTCCTATCAAATCACTCATTACCTGTGATAACCATCTAAATGAAGAATGCTTTGCTGAAATTGTACACCTCCGAACCTTAATCGTTCTGGATCTAAGTTACAATTATATCACTGAAATTCCAGGAGATGTTTTTTCCCAACTTCCTAACCTTGAGGAGGTATATCTTAGTGGTAATGCTCTTAATACATTACCAAATGACGATTTCGACAACGCCTCACAGCTACGTGTTCTTCATCTTGCAGCAAATAATCTTCATGCATTGCCACCTGAGCTTTCAAAAGCTTCTAAATTGGAGGTTCTGGATGTCAGTGCCAACAAACTGCGGTATAATGTTTCTAATTGGCCATTCGATTGGAATTGGAGATGGAACACTGAACTGAGATATTTGAATCTTAGTTATAATAAACGGTTGGAAATTCGAAGATCGCCTCATTTGGTAAATGTAGATGGTATAGAAAAGCCTGTTGATCTCGCAGATTTCTGTGTATTGCCGAAGTTGCACAGTTTAGGGCTCACAGATGTGACATTAACAACTAATTCCGTCCCTTTCCAAACAGAAAATTGTCGTGTCCGTACTTTTGGTTCAGATCTTGGGAAGTATAAAGTGGGAATCGCTGATACGTTAGGTTACAGACCCTTGGCTATTAATGATATGGTATTCGAGAGATTTAGAAACGAGCCTGATGAAACTTTAATTGCCTTGTTCGATGGACATGATGAAGAACCCGGCCAAGGTAATAAAATATCTCAAATCGCTCAACAATCTTTTGCTTCTATACTTAAAACTGAACTGCAAGCAGCAAATGGTAACATACCTCAAGCTCTACGTCGTTCCTTTTTGGCATTACACCGCGAAGTTGGAAATGCGGCGTTACTTTCACCGACTGAGATCATGCATAGTGCCTTAGGACATCGATGTACTACAGCTAAAAAGTTAACGCCTCGTGACTGGCAAGCAGGTACTGGTGCAACTGTCCTTTATATTTGTAAAACGAGGTTGTACATTGCATCTGTAGGTGGTGCTCGTGTTATTCTGAGTAGATCAGACGGAAGTAATGTGGTTTTGTCAAAGCCTTTGCCACCTGTTGGTAAAGAGTTGGATAGGATTCGCTCGTCAGGCGGTATCGTTAATCCTCGAACGTCCTTAATAAACTTCTCTTCAAAATATCCCCGAATGATAGGTTGTTACACGTCAGGTACTGTATTCAATGCTGTCCCCTCTATCTTCGAGTACGACATTAAAGAAACGTTGGATGTCAGCGATAACATTCTAATAGGTAGTGGATCAATCTGGTCTTATCTTGGCCATGATACTGCGTCTGCAATCATAAGAAGTGAATGTCAAGATCCTATGCTTGCTGCTATAAAGCTCAGGAACTATGCAATGGCGTATGGACTTCGTGATAGAGCTATGGCTATAGTCATTGGGCACGGTGGAACTCATTCTAACGGATCATCTGTAAGCGAAGGTGCTGACGATGATTCCGGATTCAAGAAGCGACGTTACTACGCACCCGTAGACTCAACATTAGCGCATTTAGGTTCTGAAGTCAGTCCCCCGTCTGGCGAAGTTACTATGGTCTTCACAGATATCAGAAACTCGACGCAGTTATGGGAGACATACCCAGCTCTAATGCGCGAAGCCATTAAAACACACAATAGTCTGATGAGGCGTTCTATTAGACTGATGGAAGGATACGAGGTCAAGACCGAAGGTGATGCATTCATCATCAGTTTCCATTCCCCAACTAAAGCTTTACTCTGGTGTTTGACTGTTCAGCAGCATCTGTTGACTGCTGAATGGCCTCCTGGATTACTAGATGTTGACGAGTGTGCTCCTGTATATGATGGCACTAATTTAATTTTTAGAGGTTTAAGCGTTCGTATGGGTATTCATTGCGGAAGACCAGTTGCTGAGCCAGATCCTGTAACACGGCGTATGGATTACTTTGGACCGATGGTTAATAGAACTGCAAGAATTAGTGGTATAGCTCTCGGGGGCCAAATAAGTGTTAGTGAGGACTTCCTCACTACCTTAAATCGGGATCTACACGCACATAAAGCTGTTCAAGCAGGTGAATCTCCTGCAACTGCTTATTATTGGGTCTCGCCACCCGCTGCGGAGGCGTTGGAGCGTAGTGGAGCTGTGTTAGATCATACAGAGTATACGATAGATGAATTGGGTGAATTGAAATTACGTGGAATCGAAAATGCTGAGCACATCTACAACTTTTATCCAAAGAGTCTGGATGGCAGACGTAAGTGGTACGCTGAACAAGAAACAAGTTACGTTGAATCGGAGGAAGAACGGATTGATATTCAGCAGAATATGCAACCTTCTACTTCGGGCAGTGCTTCGGCAGCGGCAGCAACATTAGGCCTTCCTTCTGTTCAAAGTTTGATTAACGTGCCTCTTATGAACTCTAACTCTTCGAAGTCAAGTAGTTCTTTGCATAATAAGCGCCCCCAGTTCTCACAATATCCAGTACATCCGCCTTCACAGAGCTCTCTTTTTACAAGAGGTCATTCTGTATCTACGGCGTTCTCGTCCACGCCAACATCGCCTGTATCTAGTACGCCAATGACGCCAATACAAAAGCCGTGTGACGATATAGCACTTGTGTCCAGACTAGACGATTACAGGTTGCAAAAGGCACAGCACCCTATTCAAAATCTTGCACAGAGATTGGAAGCACTCTGCGTGTCATTATCTACGGGTGAGAGTGCTACGGAATATCTTAAGATGATCCAGCGAGTAGAGCCTGTAGCGGATCCAGTTGAAGAATCTTATTCTATTTGGACCACACGCGTAGAGAATGCTGTTGCTCGTATTGAGGCTTTATACTACCATAGGTAAATTTTCGCTTTATGTACCGTAGTTATTGAAAATGTTTGCAAAATCATGAAAATCTGATTTTTGAGTATATGTACGTTATGCAATGTGACTGTTACCCAAAGTTTGAAGATTTATATATATACATAATTAGATATATAGACTCTACAAGAGTAGAGACAAGGTGTTTCATTCCATGAGCTCACTCTATATCGCATGCGCAGCATATTACTTGTTTAAGTATTTGTCAAGTAAATCTTGAGGTTTTGTAAACAACCAAACGTGGATAATATGGTAGTCACCCTAAACCTGGATATGCCATAGTGTGCATGTTCAAGCTTCAATGTGTGCACTGCACAAGCTACATACATCAAAATTCGTGTTGAATATTACATAATATAAATGACAAACAGGAGGTAAACAATAAATAATAATAATTGTAAACAATAAACCTAAAGTAAACTTTTTACTATTTTCTAATTATTATACCCTCATATGAGCTCTGCTGAACCATCGAAACCTTTGAAAAAGAAGGATCCTCTCCCTGACCTCAAAAAAAGTTCCATCCTGCGGCCTTCCCGGCCACCTACCACTAACACAGTCAAGCAGCCATTAAGACCACCAAGCCTTGCTGATCCAACAAAATCTAATAAGCTACCAGGAGGATCATACACAATCCCCAAATTGGTCCCCACTCCTGTCAATGATCTTTTAGGAAATAGCGGCAAATATATTAACACGGCTGATAACGCTGATGATGAGCAAGTGGAACCAATTGGATATACTAAACCGAAATATAAGCAGATAATTCCTAGTGCACCGAATCCTCAAAAGTCGAAATCTAAAAGAGCAACAGTTTCTGTAGGAGATGGAGATTCAAATAAGGCAATAAAGGTACTCTTGGAACAAAGTAGGAAAGCGAAGAAACATGACTTGAAACATCAAAACGATGAGGACGAACAACTCGATAAGAATAACCGTATTGAAGGCCTAACACCCGCACTACTTCCTCATCAGGTTGTTGGAGTGAAATTTCTCTGCCGTCGGGAGGTGTGTCCAGTATACTCTCGTGGCGGAATATTGGCTGACTCTATGGGTCTCGGTAAAACAATTCAAAGCATTTCCCTAATATTAAGAAACGCACCACCGAAGGGAGAACATAAGCCAACATTGGTTGTCACTCCGGTCGCAGTTATGAATCAATGGAAGCAGGAGATCGAAACAATGGCTCCAAGATTAACCGTCACTACACATCATGGCACGAACCGCGCGAAATCATTCAAACAGCTTAAGAAATTTGATGTTGTTATCACTACATATCAAACAGCTACTTCAGAGCAAAAGACAGATGGTGCTCTTTTCCAAGACGAATGGTTCAGAATAATATGTGATGAAGCACATAGTTTCAGAAACTGTGAGACTGCACTTTTCAAGGCTATGCGATCCTTGAAAAGTGATGGCAGACGGTGGGCTTTGACGGGAACTCCAGTACACAACAATACTGCAGACATTGTGTCATTGTTAAGATTTATTGATGCGGAGAGATTTGACCAAAACGACAAATTGGTAGATACCCTTGTGACTTCAGAACATCTGGAGGTGATTTTGGAACCTTTGGTGCTGCGCCGAACTCAGTCAATTTTGAAGAACATCCTTCCCGAGTTGAAGACAGTGCAACACAAACTACAACTTAACAATAAGAAAGACAAGAAGCTAATGAAAGAGTTATATTATATGAAACTGCCTCGTATGGTTCATCTTGTTCGACTGCGTATGGTTGCAGACGGTTTGTTGACTCTAAGTAAAGGTAAAGAGAATGTTTTTGAAAACATTGCTAAAACTTCGGCGTCAAGCTCCGAAAGCAAGGTCAAATCACCTTCTCATGCTTCATCATCAGGAGCAAATAACATAGATACTGTGACTGCGGATGAGGACACAGCTCTTGCCGCATTGATGAATAGTATGAATTTGAATGATTCAAAGGATACAAAGAAACACTTCCTTGGTTACGACAATGACAAAGTAATTAAGATAAGAGAAATATTAACCGAGAATCGTCAGAGAAAAACTGTTATTTTCTCTAGTTTTGTTTCAATGCTAAGGCTAACGACATTTATGCTAGAGCATGAAGGTATCAATTATGAACTTTACCATGGTTCTTTGAACAATACTGACAGATCGAAAATCCTCGAAAGATTTAAGGATCCAAAGGGAGGTATTATAGTGCTTCTGTGCTCTCTGCAAACTGCAGCAGTAGGTCTAAACTTAACTATGGCTTCTCAAGTTATAATGATTGAGCCTTGGTGGAACCCCCAAATAACAGATCAAGCGGTTAAACGTGTACATAGAATTGGTCAGAAAGAAGAAGTGGTTTATCACGAATTCTATATTCAAGAGTCGATTGAAGAAAAAGTACTTGCTATCCAGGAGCAAAAACGACATTTGGCCACCTCTATACTCGATGTTCCACCTAAACTCTCGAAGGAAGATATGGACTTTATAATTGAAAGACCTTCTTGAGTTGTTAACACACAAATATATAGATTAATAAACCTTCTTAATACAGATGCTATTATCTGGGGATGTATAAATGCTACTGATCGTAATTGTGGAGTTTAAAACATGATGCTAACCTACTCTCAGCACATGTTGTGACAGCAATTAATGAAGTGACTGCCACAAATTTGTATTGACTAAGTCACGTTCTAAAAGTGCGGGCGTATGGCTAAATAGATCATGCTTTTCATGCAGCTTACAAACTCGCTAGCTTATGATTCCTAAACAAGGATTATATCTTACAACCAATGAGGGTTCAAATGCAAATTATTATGAAACTGAAACCACCAAATTTCGAGTTTACATTGATAAGAAAATATCACTCAAACCTCTATATTCAAAAATACTAGGAATATATTGATGTAATTAAGTTATCTATTGAAGATATAGAAGTAAAAGCATTCTACGCTATGGTTATACTATGCATATCATGCGTAGATACACATGATACGCGTGCATATATATATAGACAGATGTATAACATGCAACACTGTTCAAATTTATAAATAAATATATAGGTCGCAGAAGACGATCGGTTAATCAAAACATTGTTTCCAGATAGCAAGAATACTCTTTTGGCTGCTAGCATTCCATGAAACTGCTTGAAAACTATAAAAAAGCCGATATAAGTCTTTCGGTTACCTGAAGTTGTAGGTATTAGTGTAACTCACTCGTAACCATTCAGTATATGTATATACACACTCACATTCATATCCAGAAGAGGAAAACGATAATCATCGTAAAATGAAGCACAGCTAAATAGTTCTCTCTGAAAATAGTGAAATTTATCTATTCTCTAGATAATAATCATTTTTTTTTATAAGGTTGTTTCAAAATATATTAAATATGACACAGACTTGTATGGTCACAAATTTATGGTCGAAGTGCACGTATGTATTTACAAGCATTATAATAAGGGAGAAACATTGATAACGCTTCAAATATCATTGCGATTCATTCACAAAGTCTAATCCATTACGAACGAAAGTCGTTTGCTATAAGTTGTGACAATTAATTTTGCCACAGATAGCGTCTGCTTAGGCCAGCCGATCTATTTCGTGATTTGAGAACGCCTTATCACCAATTAGTAATCAAACTTCACAATATTGTTTTCAGACCTAACCCAGGATTGTTGCAGTACGTATTATCGTCGGCGGCAAATAAAGATTTGGAAATATTTGTTGGGATTGGATGCGTCTTCCTAACTATTTTTCGACGGCATCCAATCGCGCTGCACTGTCAATCACGCAGACGATGTACGATCGAAGAGCTCTGGATTGTACGTCGAGCAGACCGCTTGTTCAATCACTACAGGAGCTCATGGTCTTGACTAGCACTAGTTCTCGAGTTCGCGAGACTTTATGCCAAGACGGAGGATTAGAGCGACTGGTAGAGATTGTAAAAGAATCACAAAACCCAGAAGATCCCTTGTCGCCGTACAAATGGCACCTCGGTCTGCAATGCTTGCTGAACGTCAGCGCGCGAGGCTCTTCTGAGGTTAGAAGCCGTATAATCGAAGCAGATGTTGTTCCAGTTGTCGCAACAATTCTAGATAACTATTTAGCAGCACGAGAAGAATGGGTTGCTTCTCAGGAAAGCAGACTGCCCTGCCAAACTGCCTTCGGAGAGTACCAAATGAATAGAGATAGAAATTCTAGTCAGGAGCGAAGTGATGGTAATTCCTCGGATCGTGATTCCAGCCAGCCAAGCCAAGGTCAATCCATAGACTCTTCAGGACACTCGCCACCGCATTCGCAAACTCATAGTCAGAACATCAATAATCCGAATCCTAGTCAAGCGGCAAATACAATTACAAGCAATCATGTACCTCCATTGCCGCAGTCACAAAATCAGGTAGGTTTGGTGCAACAAATACCTCAATTACCGAACCAGACTCAAAATACATTGCAAATGGGTGTGCAACCCCCATTACCACCGCAGAACTCGCGGTTTATAGATCCAATTCTAGATCATGGTGTTTTGGATACAGCTATGGATGTTGATCCTGATCCCAACCAGCTCAATCAATTGAATCAGTTACGCTCCAATTCCGAAGTTAGTCTACAAACAAGGGCAGATTCTAATGACGGTATTGACCAGTCGGAAGAGGTCCGTGAACAACATCTCCGTTCGTTATTTAGTCAAGCAACTGGTCAATTTATTGACCAGAGTAGAGATCGTAATGGAAGTAGTGATCTTGAGGTTAGATTAAACCCTGAGCTCCCCAACGTACCAGAAATCCCTCTGAACCTTCCTCAGCCTATACAATCTCATCTTGGTAGCAACGGTTTAGAACCTCTGGTGGCTGCTGGTATGCCTGTGTTCTCAAATGGCAGATTGGTTCCTCGTGAGCAAGATGTTTGCTGGGCTCTTGAAATTATTGCTTTTGTTTCGAAGCACCCACAACTTCGTCGGATAATGCAAGAGACACATTACCTACCGCAAATATCTTTGCGAAAAAAGAGTGACATTGTGTATAGTCATACAGAAGAAAAAATCTTGCCTGTTAATTTTGAGCACTCTCCAGATAGTGTGTTACCTTTGCCAGATTGGGAAAGGGAATACTATTTTTACAATTTTGATAATAACGTTGACATGTGCGAACAATATGGTGCTAAAACTTTCAACTTGTTCGAATTGGTTGAGAAGTTTACCGCTTTCAGATCCCCTAGAGATTTCCCCTATTGGGCATGCTTGATTATGCGTAATTTTGTCCGTAAAGATGATGGTGGCATAAGGCAATGCGCAAATTTCCTTTGTGGGAAGTGGGAAGACTATCCGCGACAATTTGCCAAATGTCGCCGTTGTAAACGTACCAAATACTGTTCCAAAGCTTGTCAACTCAGAGCGTGGACCATGCATAGATGCTGGTGTACTGTATCGCAGACATCCAGTCATAATAACCACAGTCAGAACTCAGGTTCAGGATCCAGTTCTCTTTCCTATCAAAATTCTAGCCAACCAGCTAACTCTAATGCAACTCAACAAGATCAACAGATTCTGCAAATTCAGGTGCCATCGCAAGAGCAAATACTAAATAGTACTCAATCTGAAATAGACATCTCCTTGAGGAATGGTGTCCAAAATGGAGACTTGAATCAAGATCAATTGGCTGTAGATCAAAACGAAATTCAACCTCAACTGGGACCTACATCACAAAATCAAAATCAAAACCTTGCGCGCAATCAGATACACCCACTGAATCAAAATTAGTATCTTCTCAACAATCTACTTTCATACCTTTCGAAACGGCAATTTACGTGTCACTTCCAACTATGAGTTTACTGAAGTTTCAAATCCTATTTCTCTCAAACAGCTAAATAGTGCCTTGATTGCTGAATTTGACCAGCAGCGTCAGACCAGCAAGCAGCGTACTATCATAGCTCTAACAGAGAAATAACACATTGCATTGGACGTTTTTTTAATACTTCTTTTTAGCTTTGGAGATTGTTATTAGAATGCATATTTTAATTTTTTACGTGTTATTATTTATTTACGGCAGTATTAGTGAAGCGTGCACACACCTAAATAAGAATAAGTACAAAATTTTCCTATCTCAACCCATAATGAATTCTAATTTTAATAATTTGCTGCAAAAAACTGCATAACGAGCATGGGAGAATACGAATTTGATTCCGCGTAAAGTAGTGCTATAATACAATTTTAACTTATTCTATAGGTTTGATTATGTATTAAATATACAGAGACTGTGATTTGTCTGCTTCTATTGCTACTTCGTCTGTCCATTAAGAGCATCATTAGAGTCATTTATATATATCATATCGCTTGATATATCTATAGCTCTAGCATTTCTTATTTCTACTATGAAGCGTCTCATGACCGTATAATTCTATATTTTTTACTATATTCAGTACAGCGAATATCATAGTTTCAATATCGCTCCTTATATTATAAGGATTTGTAGGAGAAGTAACCCTACTTTTGTGCAGGGAAGTATTTGAAGAAAGATGAAATCATATATATTACCTTTTTGAGAAACCCATTACAGCATTCGGATGATTGAAAAGACTAACATGTTATAACATGTGCAGTTCACGCAACCAATGTGGTTTGCGGCATTAACACGCTTTACGTCACCAGATGACAGAATCGAGAATGTGGGTTAATATACATGGGGCATGGCATATCAAATGTCAATAGTAATTTCTAATTACAAAAGAGAAACTATAGTGGAGCAATTTTATTTTTATATCTCGTTGAGTTCAGAAGATCCTTTAGCACATTGTGACATTTGAAGTCACTCACAAGGCAATCGTCATACCACGTTTCTTAATAAGTATTACAGACAGACGTCTAGCAGTAAACCTGGAGCGTCAAACCCGTTACATATACAGTAGGGTTTTACATACCCTACTCGCAAACAACAACATAATTCAGCGACTTCTGCTATTGTTGATAATCTATGTCCTTCAGAGTTGCTGCTCCTAAAACTGCTTCTGCTACCGTGATTTTCCTCCATGGATTTGGCGATACTGGTGCTGGCTGGTCCTTTCTGGCCAGTGAGTGTCACAAACGTCCAAGTTTACAGCACGTAAACTTCGTATTCCCGAATGCACCAGAACGATTCTTTGCCATGGCTGGGGGAAACTCGACCGGCTGGTTTGACTTACGCTCTATTGGTGATGATATTAGAACCTCCACAACAGATGTTAAAGGTATTCTTAACACTGTAGATCTTGTTCGATCGTATGTCAAAGAAGAAATCAAGAGCGGCATCTCACCTAAAAACATTATTATTGGCGGATTTTCGCAAGGAGCATCAATCGCTTTAGTTATGTCTCTTTTATGTAAAGAGCATTTATTGGCTGGATTCATAGGACTGAGTGGGTTTCTTCCAATCAGAGACACGCTTGCTGAAAAACAATCTGTTGTGAATAGAAACACACCTGTACTTTTATGCCATGGAACCTATGATGACACTGTCCCTTCCAAAGAGAGCGACGAATCTCGAGATTTCTTAATTAATGTTGCTGGTCGAACCCATGTAGATCTCAAGAAGTATACTGGATTAGCACATGCTGCAGATATCGAAGAAGTTTCCGACGTAATGGACTTCATTGAGAGCGTACTCAAATAGTAGGATCTTTTCATGAACAGTTTCCTTTACCTAGCTATTTTGCTCATCTTATGTGGTTTACCATAATCTGGACTACTCAAATCTAACTGTTACTATTTAGTCAAAGGTAGTTAATACAAATGCATAATAAATAAATAAAGTATACATTAAAAAGATACAAAAACTATGTTTAAACGTAAGTTCCGGGCCTTGCTCGTCTGCTCCTAGTAGCACATTTGGCAACATGTGCAGCAAATCTATTAGCAGCTACCTGCCGTTCACAGAGTTTACATGTAAAATACTTGGTGTCAGTTGGTTTCTCTTGACCATATATGTCAACGCCACGCTTTTGAATGATTACTGGTCGGCCATGCACCTCACCTGATTTGGTAACTGAGATGGGAACAGCGCGGCCCCAGTTCTGACGAAGAAATTTCTCTTCAATACAAGCAGCTAGTATCACGGATTCACAAGAATCTTTGAGCAGATCATTCACAATTTTGGTTGCTATCTCATGGTTGTCCATATCTGGATACCGAAATATCCACGAGTGATGATGTTATCACACTCGTAAAATTAGGATTGAAAAATGCCTCTCCAAAGACATATAGGCATTCTGTTAGTGAGCATGTGACTATGCATTGTAGATAATAGTTTTTCACATAAGTATATTTAAGATTATCAGCTAACTTTGTTGAAATGAATATGTGCTACATTGTTTTTATTTAATCTCTTTTAAAACAAGAGACCTTTTTCTCAGTTTTAGTTAACTTTAGAGAATCACAAAACTATAACATGCTGATAGCCGAATTAATTGAAAATGACGTAATAGCGACTGACGAGCACATATTACGTGTACATGTGTCTGAATGCAAAAGTTAGAGAGATATATAGCCATGAGCCATGTTGTGTAGTAGACTTTTGAGATATTACCATTAATAAGAGTGAGCACAGTTTTAATCTGGATCTTTTGATGAATTGTGTTTTATTGCTCTATTTGGATGATGCAATGACATATAGCTGATACGAATTAATTGTCACACCAAGAGCAAAGAATACTTTTTATATACTCGCTTCACTATCTCGTAATTTCGAATAGAGAGTGGAAAAACATCGAACGAAAGGTGCATTGTGTAACTCAATTTATTTAGCTTGTTCTGTACTACTAATTAACTCGTAGAACTTCACAACTAAGATCGATTGGATGGACAATTTCATTATTTAGTATAATACACTTCTATAGCTATCTTTTTCATAAACAGATTGTAGTATAAATATGTATTGCACATCGCTTCATACTCCCACCATCATATTTAGTTTTATTTTTACGGCAATGGCTTTATGAGTCTAAACACTATGATCTTGTAGATGCTACAATGAATGGGGGGGGATACAAAAGAAGTTGATTCCTCAAAAAATTAAATATACATGCCTTCACACATGCGTATGTATGACAGTTAGAAGTTATTTCTGTAATTCAATTCAATCAGTAGTCCAAATAGATATGCATACAAATAGTTTTTACCAAAATTGATGAATTCTCTGAAACTTCACAAATAGCACATTGAAGAATTCCGATAACAAAAGATTACCACCCCAATTATGGTGATGCATGTTGAAAATAAAAGATACCCAAATGATTAATGAATCACCTAGTGTTTTCGTTCAAGTCTTATATCATATGGCTATGGGATGGTTATAGTTATCAATGTCATATTATCTCTCTATGGGCTAATGAAGAAATTATATGAAGTATTAAGGCTAGCGAAAGCCGGTGTATGTACAGAGCTCAATATAGGTATATAATAATGATGGAGTAACTGCAATGCATTGATTACTTCGTATGTTAGCACGTTGGGCAACATAAATTCTGGCATATTCCGTGAATTTACATTTTCAAAAGAGACAGCATTAATTGAGTTGAAACTATAATTCTCAAATGTTATACATCCATAATTTCAACCGTTTGACATGTGCATAAAAAGGTACCTGCATATATATGGGCCTTACGAAACGGTGTGGGTGGTGATGGGATAGGTCATGCAAGGTCTGAATCCATCGAGGAAAATGTCATTACTTGAGAAAGTACCCTCGATGTCTGGATTCCCAACTAGACGCAGAATTTTGAAGTCCGATTAGATTCAATTGATTACTGCATTACTTGGATTAAATCTGTGTGCGGTTTTAAACTCGAAATAGGCTTAAGCTAGTGTTATTTACAGATAACTGAGTCACGCGATTCACCAGGTACTGCATGTGCATCCTTATACTGCATTAGTAATAAACCGTATTCAGTGAATAGCCTTATCCATGTGCTACCATGTACCTTACTTTACGTTAAAGTTCGGCCGCAAACGACCTAATCGCTATCTAGATCTGGGCTGGGTGTAGATTGAGATATGCATATGCAGCACGTATTTTCATGCAACCAGATTGAATTATACCGGTAAGATTAGTATCTCTCTGAAATTCTTTAGGCATTGGCGTTTCCTAATGTAGCACAGACGATATTTGAATACGAGCTGAAAGTTTCGTTAAAAAAACTGAAAAATTATAATCGTTAGCAGTCAAAATGAGGTGAGATGGCTAAGTAGATAATAATCTATCTTTGGATGTTTACCCTAAACCATGACGCGATCAAGGGTCAACCATGTTTAGCCTTCAACCAAAAGTCTTTTAGCATCAAAATTAATCCGAGTTACTACCAATGATGTCGAAACGAAACACGATTTTGTTGTCATTTGTAGCATTCTTAGCTTTTGGATTTCAAACTGTTGGTGTGTTTACGGACCCCTTGTCTAAGGGCAAGTTATCTATAGCTTCTACCAGTACCTACAATTATGGCGTTTTTGGCTATTGCAAACTTGAAGATGGCTCAAGAGAATGCAGTGGCTACTCAGTTGGCTATGATATAGATGATACTGACTTAGACTACGGAATTAACTCATCCGGCAAGAAGATTTTGACTGAGATTCTGATTTCACACGTGGTTGCCGCTGGCCTTCAATTGATTAGTCTTATACTTGCAATTAGTACAATCTGGAAGAATCAAGGATGGTACATATTCATCATCTGCTACTTTATTTTCACCTTCCTCGTGTCTTCGCTATCCTTTATTGTTGAAATGTTATTATTCCGCTTACACTTACAATTTTCTGGATGGTTTACTTTGGCAGCATCTGTGCTCAGTATTGTGTACACCATCTTAATGGGTCTTGATTATTCTTCATTAAGAAAAGACAGGGACTCCCCGGAGGACGAGGATCTCTTGCTAGATTCTAACGACAAATCGTTCTTTCCCCTTGATGAAAAGCCATTTGACCTCTACACTACGAGCCTTGGAGAAATCAAAGGCCCTTACAATATGTCCAATTCTTCATTATCCAGTACTTCTTTGCCCAAGAAAGATCAAATGGTTACCGTTACGTCTTTAGCCAGCGGAGAAAATGAAAGTATTCATTCAAGCGTATATGATTCAGCTAGCGATGTATTTGGTCCTAAGCAGAACACTATGGACAGCAGGAGGAATGCAGGAAATCCATTGGTTCCTGCTGGAGCTTATGTTTCTGGAGCAGGTGTAGAGAATGCACGTATAAGACAGGCCCCGAACAATCAAGTACGGATGCCTAACGCTGGAAGACCAGCACAACATGTCCCACCTCCCCAAGTAGCTACACAAGCCGTTACGTCCCATACAAATAATGCCACACAGCAATTGTCTAACGTCGCTCCAGCTGCCGCATCCGTGGTGCCTGGTGCTGTAAACAACTTCCAGCAATCTGGGTCTCGACAACAACATCAAGGATCAAACAATGTTCAAGGTGTTCAGACACAGCAAACGTCGCCATCTCGTAACCAACAAGTTAACCAGTCGCCCCCCCGTCAGGATGCTAGAAATACGAATCCTGGAATGGCTCAAACTTGGAATCAAACAAACCAAACGAATCAGAACTATCAACCAAAATACACTCCTCCCAGGCAACAGTATCAACCTCAATATGCTCAGCAGGCCCCACCACCCCCTCAAGCGTGGTATCAGCCTCAATACAGCCAACCTGTTTATCAACAACCTATGATGCAACAACAGCCAAGACAATACGCTCAGCCAATGTACCAACAGTCGTACGGACCTCCTAATCAGCCGCCACCTCGTCTACCATTGAGCGATTTCGCCCTCCAAAATAATCCTGATTTTATGGTTCCAGGCAATAGACGAAGACAACGACCCATGTAGTTTTGATCAATAGATGCGATTCTTCGATTGCACGTTAGGTTATTTATTTTATTTTACGTTATTTATTTTTATTTAGATTTAAGTAAGTTATGATGATCATCACATATTATGAGTATTGAGACTAATTTAAATGAGAGGGAGATTATTTTCATGAGATGGTCTCAAGAGATAGTCTCTACTAACAATCATAATGACATATCACGAATTAAGAGAATAACACGCAAAAGTTAAAACAAAATGTTGATTTGAATTTTATTTGCACAGTTCTTGATGAGAGAGAAAGAAAAATAAGGTAGCGCACTAAGTACCTGCAATTTCAGTTCAACTAGTAGCCGTCTCGAGAAAGAGCTATGGCTGCACGTGATTATCAACATCTGCTAGTGTTCTTTTTACCATCACCTTCTGTGATTTTGAAAACATTAGTCCCAGTTTAATTTAATATTAGAAGTCACAATGGCTGTTATTAGCCAACCAGGAAGTAGTGTAAAATTCACTAATATCTCCCAGATTAGAATGAAGAAAGGCGACAAACGATTTGAGATTGTTTGTTACCGAAATAAAGTTCAGGACTGGCGAAATGGAATCGAGAAAGATATTGATGAAGTTGTACAGGTTCCGCAAGTATTCATAAATGTAGGAAAAGGAGAATTGGCTGGTGCACAAGATCTACAAAAATATTTTGGCACCACAGATGTAGAAAAGGCGGTGCTTGAAATTTTAAACAAAGGTGAATTGCAAGTTGGTGGTAAAGAACGTCAGCAACAGCAAGAGCAGCTGCATCAAGCAGTTCTTCAGATAATAGCTACAAAAGTAATAAATCCTAAAAATGGTAGACCATATCCTGCCTCTATACTTGAGAAGGTATTAGATAGGATAGATTTCCGATTCAGTGCTACTAAACCAGCTAAAGTGCAAGCATTAGAGGCTATAAAATTGCTTTTGGAAGCTCAATTAATACCAATAGTTAGAGCTCGAATGCGCATCAGAGTAACAGATGATGCTAACAGTTTAAACGCTTACAGTGAAGATTTGAAAGAAAAAATGAGTGTTGTTGAAAGCGAAAACACTGAAGGAAGCAGTATTGAAATATCTGGACTTATTAACCCTTCGGATTTCAGAGATATTGATCAGCTTGTGCATGAGAAAAGTAATGGTGAGGGTTTAGTTGAAGTACTTTCTGTTACAGAAGAAGCACAAGAATAATTGAAACCCCATAGCATAAGTTATTGGCTAAAGTTTAAACCTATAGAAGTGTACTATACTATTAAAATCCTTAGCTACCACACGCGAGCCTCTTGTACCAATTTTGTAACATGCAAAAGCTCTTTTTTATAGAATTCAGTGACGTTATTATCACGAGGACCAATATTACCTAGTCCCAATATCAGCTTTCGGCTTTCAGATGGTCTTTGCCGGAGTATGAGGGATGCTATTGTTTCCGTATAGAATTTACCCGCAACATCATCATCCCCACTCCCAAGTAACACCTCCGGAACAACATTAGCAATTAAACCATCTTCGTTCAGTGCGCCTCCGATTAACGGGTAGAGCTGGCATTTGAATACTTTACCCATTTTATCATTCTTATAAACAGATATATGAATTGTATCAGCATACCCTGCAGTGGCTACAGTATATGATTCACCGTCAAGGCTACCTTCAACGAACTTTCTCTGCATCTGTAGTAGTAACTAAAATTAATGATCACGCGGTTCCTTTTGAGCTTAAAGACTTTCTACTGCTTTTGATCTGTTGTCAGTTTTGATAGCAGGTATCCAGAATTAGTTAGCTAAGTATTATACTTCTCCAATGAAGCAGAAGCAGGTGAGTAACAGGGGGTCGAATTGCCTGTTAAGTTTTAAATTTTCTGGAAAAGTGGGTACTGGATTTGTCTGAGAAAACCTGTTTATTTAGTCCAGTATATCCTTCCTCTTATGACACTTTTGGATGTAGATTTTGTGAGTGAGCCAAACTACTTCTTCTGTTCAACTATATCTCAAATATCTCAGATCTAATTTATCCTAAACTGTTTTTAGTTCTGTTCAACACAGTATACCGTTGATTTCTTTGGTTGAGACGCTTACTATCGGTAAACAATATCATGTGTATTATAAACGCGCGTATACGCGTAACGTGCCACTGAAGTAAAGCGCAAATACCAGTGTACTAATTTGCTGGTAGTTAGTTGTTAAGAATACAGACAAAGAACAAGGAACAATATTGGAATAGTTTATAATGAGCACCGGAGGAGCAAATATAAGAGAAAGAACACAGCTGTTTGCAAATGCAAGACCCTATGTGCCCAATAATCCGCAGCCTGCAAGTATGCAGTCGCAGCAGCGGTCTAGGTACCCAGAGTCACCTTTCCAGTACTCAGATGCGATGAATGATCATACTGAATCACAGCAGGACGAGTATATCAATACAATAAGCTCAAAGATATCTGTTTTGAAAGACCTTTCGTTGAATATAGGTAAAGAGGCTAATGATACCAGTGGGTTTCTGACAACATTAAACGAACAATTTGATTCTGCTAGAGTAAATGTTAAGAATACTATGCATAAGATGATTCGTACAGCGGATCAATCCGGGATCAGCTGGCGTACATGGCTTCTCTTTATTGCGCTTGTAATTTTCTGCTTTTGGGTTGTAATGTTTTTATAGAACAGAAAGTTACAAAAAAAAAAATAGCATGAACATATTGTTTGATCCATTCTCTACTACAATCAACAGTTCAGATTGCTATCTCTTTTGTACTTAAACTTACACAAGGATGTCCAATAGACAACTACCCATTATGTTGGAATGGATTCAAGCCACATTCTTTATTTATTAGAGACAAGCAATCAAAACAAAAAGCTGTAAGCATGAACATTCTAAGTTGTGTAGTGTTTGTGTTCAATATGTTTAACAGTGTATTCTAGGTTATGAATATGTAAACAAATAAAAAGAACAGGTATAGACATATATACACACATCTACATGAATATTTAGGAATATACATCAAGGAATATCTACAAAGATAAGGATAAGATGAGATGAAATGAGATAAGTTTGGTTAACCTCAATCAGATTTGTTCAAAATATCTTCTAACAGAGGTAATTTCTAAAGAAGACTGTCCGATGCAGAATTTGATAGGAATGATTTATATTAAAGAAAAAAGATTAACTGTACAGCTCATTTATCACTGCAGAGCCCAATGAGCAAGAAAAGAGATACTAGTTCTCAAATTTGGAAGCTAAAAGAGAAGCAAGTCTTTCTAAATACTTTTGGTCGACTTGATCAAAGCCATTGATTTCCTTACAATCAATGTCAATGACACCTAGCACCTCTTGGTTTTCACTCAAAATAGGAACCACAATTTCGCTATTACTAGCAGCGTCACACGCTATATGCCCTGGAAATTCGTGGACATCTACAATCAATTGAGTCTGTTTTTTCTGAACCGAAGTACCACATACACCCTTACCAATTTCGATAATCTGACATGCAATCTTCCCTTGGAATGGTCCAAGCTCTAGAATTTGTTTCGAGGAATTGTATGTGTAAAAACCAGCCCAATTGACTTCACTTTGAGGTTTCTGCTGAGTGTGAAAATGTTCCCATAATAGCGCAGACGCATTAGCAAGGTTCGAGACCCAATTTGAGACCAATAAAGCCTCCATCTGAGTCAATAAAAGCTCATAACTATCTATCTTTGAAGATGCAGACATTAAATTAAGAGTCCAGGATGAATCTAGGCTACCGTTACACAGATTCTTCACCTTACCGTTAATATGATTAATAATAACAGTGTACTGTGTGATGGCATAATAGCACGGTACCTAATCTAATCTACTGGATCATCACATTAAATCAGAATCAGAGAGGAAACTGAATATTGAAAGTGGATTGAGGAAGAAAAACAGCAATGATGATTGCAATTCTTATACACGGTGAAGAAAACTTGGCGGTGTCGGCTTCACCAAAAATGCTAACAAATAATCTTGACAATAAATAAATGGTAAAGTTGCCTCATGGTTGAAATATGCCAGTTTAGGGTTCATCATGATAATCCGTAGTTTCCGGCGTTGTTTGTGGCTCCGTAAACAAATCTTCCAGATCAGAAATAGTATAAGATCCTAGACAAAAGCAAACCAAAAGTGCATCAGCAACTGTGCTAAACGTAGTTTCTGCTGTGCCCGATACTATCCAACCCACAATGAAAGATGTTGCACCAATCCAATAGCTATATAAGCTTGAGCTGTCATTATATCTGTCTGCATGCACCCAGCTCAAAAACATAGTCACTAAGGAACAACATAGCCTTGTAGCCGTTAAAATAACCTTAGCAAGATGATAAGACTGGAAGTCTATCACGTACTTGCGAACGTCTTCAGCAGCATCCTTCAGTGAACACCGTTTTACGATTGCTGTTGGAAAACACAACGGATCCAAAACTTCTAACACTGCAGGCTGATATAGATTCAATGATGTTTTCAATGCATTTTGAACAAACTTAGGAAGTAGCAGTAGCGGACCTCTGACCATGATGGAGATAAGCGAAGAATAACATGATGTTGGTAAACTGTGTAGAAGAGTTTCTTGAACACTTAGACTTAGACAACCATCCATATCTTGTTCCAGGCACCAACGTGAGGTAACAAGAGTCAACACAGATTGCATTGAAGCACTCAGAACACCCCACGTCCATATGTACATGAATGTAAAGAACAAAGCAAGGAGTATACCCCCTTTGCCTTCCAGAAAGGCATGTGCAATAAATACCATCCATATAGCCGATACTATCAGACTGGCAATCCCACTTACAGCAATCAGTAAATGGAAAATTGGTGAGCATTCGTTAATGACGTTAGCCGAGTAGACTATAAGATTAGAAGCGCGTTGAATTTTCTCATTAACCTTCTGAAAGTATCTTGTCCACAGTAGAGCAACTGCAACTAGGACTAATGAGCCATAACCCACTGCTTTATGCACATTATGAGTGAGTGTATAAACCACTGTGGACAGCATGATGGGTGGTACAGCATATATAGACACCTTTACTACTGTTCGTGTGTACTTTCTTATTAAATAAAGCCATATTAGGGATGTAGAACAGGCAATAAAGGCATGTAGCGCCACATTTTTGGCAGAGTATTTGAAAATTGGATAGATGTTACCCTCACGCAAAGAGCCTGATGCAGCTATGAGAGTAGCAGTAACAATAGCAAATACAGTTAGCAAAATATAGCACCATGAAACTAAGCTCTCAATAAATGGTGGCTTAGCTCGTGGATATAACTGTGAACGAGTAATAGGTGATCTTAACCTTCTTCCGTTGCCGTCAGACGTATTTCTTTGCCGTTCATTATTTCTTCTGGCATTGATAGTATCTTCATCGGAACTGTCATTATTATTTTGATGCAATGTATTAGATCTGTTTCTAGCTGCCTGTTGACGGTCACCGTCTCGAAAGTTTGTGTTTGGTGGTCTCTCAACTAACAATTCGCTTGGAGGATCATCATCATCTGAAGAGGAATACGCGTTGTTATCAGCATTGAATGTATATGATGCATTGGTCACTGTAGAAGCAAAGGAAGCAGTGAAGTCGCTCTCATTGCCTATGTAGTTATCTTCACTATCGTCATCGATACTCTGAACAGCGCCATTGAACAAAGGAGCTGGTGTAACTCTAGATTTAGACAAAAATTTAGATGCGTACTCGCTGAACATAACACGCTATATCTAGTAGTCTCTTTACAATCTATAATAAATCAAGAGAGAAGAAGACTAACAAAGGCGCTAGTAAGGGTTAGGTATTTAGCAATTCTAATGCATGGCCACTAATGCCTGCAGTGGTGTAACCTGCATAGGAGAGAGTGAACTGCCTAATCCACAAAAAGGGCCTGGTACTCCCAGATCCTGTAATACCCAGATAAGTTATAATGAAGTGCAAATGAATACTGGGCTGAATTAAACCTTCAAGTGCGGCTGATAATTATAAAGCCTAATACAATACCATTATACTATTTTGTATAAGCAAAAACCTATTTCCGTATGAAGATACATATATTAACACAACCAACTGCCCCTAGAATATTCTCTATTAGATTTAATTTTCTGCAGTATTGAATTTTGACCTACATATATTAGAGAAAGATTGAAGGCCAGCTCTATTCAAAGTAGTCAATACAAAAGGTGGACCACCATGTCAATTAACTCTCAGTAATTCATTATAGTTCAATGTACTCTCAAACATATCTCATAAAGATAAATTGTCGTCCATTTATCAGTCCTCATAGCGTGCAAGTCGAATGTATTCAGGACTATCACGATGATCATATCATATCTGCAGCTGCTAATAACAATCAATCATAGATAGCCTCTCTTTTTATTGTCCACAATTTGATTGTATCTACTGTGATGTTAAGTACTCTTTTGGCCCTACAGATTTATATTCTGTCATAGAGCCATCGTAGATTATAGCTGGATTGAGCAATACAGAGTCAATTGCCGCTTTTACGACACAAGCAGTAGTTGCTGTATTACAATACATAAGAGTGGGCTTAGCCATATCAACATTCTTACCAATTAATAGTTGTTTCAATTGCGTCTTATCTTTAAACTGCTTCACATTGCTACCGTTATCTGTCAAAACTGAAGGAGGGGGAATGTTAATAGCAGATATCAAATGCGACTCCAAGTACATGCTCTCAGGCCGAGTATCAATTACATTGTAGTTCTTGTAATCACCAGACTTGTATAAATTCACAACTTCTTCAAGATTAAACCACATCTTCGGAGGCTTATCGGTAGATTCTGCGTAGCTCTTATTTACATTGTTTTCAGAATCAGAGGAGTTTAACATTAACTTATCTAGCGAATTTGTATTACCGGACTCAATAGCACCCCCAAGCTGCTTATACGCTTCATAACTGTCTAAACAGGCAACGTACGGGTGGTTAAAAGAAGAAAAAACAAAAGTGGCTCGTGGTGATCCTAGAAACCCAACTCGGTCATAAATGACTATCTTATCGGTGCTTTTAATTCCTAGTTTACCGACCTTGTCAGAGAATTCACTGAATGACTTAGGCATCATAGAGGGATATAGACTTTTTGAGGTAACATCTAGATAATGAAAGTATTTGGCGCTCTTGATATGCTCTAGTAAGTAATTGTCATATCCATTCGACTCACTCTTAAGAATTGTACAATCTAATACTACTAGATTAGAGTCTTCTTCGGACTGCAGACGAAGGAACTCGACTGCAGTGATAGTTGGGATTGTGGCTGACATGAGGATAACGGCAGAAGGTGGGCTTACTTGTAGCTCTATATTCCTCATCACTGAGTCCAATCTACTTAAACTAGACCTAAAAGGATTAAATGCAGGTAACCCGAACAAGATCTATTTACTCATCTAGTCATTTGTATAGAGTGTTAGCGTTTTTACCAGACTATATATGAAGTAATAACAACAAGTTGTAAGATAAATGCATCGTGAGAAATATTTAGATAAATAATTCAAAGTAGGGAGGATAAGGTGGTCTATAAACGACAGAATCATTGCAAAACAATAACAATCCAATTTGACGTTTACAGTATGACATCCAATCTACATTAAGTGGTTGTATTCTGAGCTTGATTTTATTCTTGTTCCTTTCTAATTTTAACCAGGTATAACAATGCTGGCTAATTAGAGTAAAAAAAATTATTTAGTGTGTGTGGGTGTGTGGGTGTGTGTGAGGGGGAGTGTGGATTGGGAATGCGGGGGAAAGGGGCTTCTTTTATTTCGGGCTTCAGGAGCTCTGAATCTGAGACTACTCAAATATTTTGTTCAAGGTGACACTGGATTTTGTCAGAAAGATAAAATTGATGGTAGCCGCGTGTGTATGATGATGATCAGTACTAATCATTCCATATCAAGCTTAATCTGTTATAGCTGGTTCTCCTAAGCAGGTTGTGATCCTCAATAAAGACTGGCATCAATCAATAGAGTTGTAATCGTTATGACAACCTGTTAGGATCATATCCAACTATATTTATTAGTTCTAGCAGTTTTACTGAGAATTTGTGCCGTATCCAATCGTGCTGGCCCTTCCCGAGTGTTCCCTGCTAAGGCTATCGTTATTAACAGAAGTACGCACATCTTTAGATTCGTTTGTAATAGCAAGACCAGTGCTGCTACTTGAAAGTCGTATCAGCGGTGGTGCAACTTCAGGCGCATTTGGAAGAGCAGGGTGATTAGAATGCGTTTTTGAGGTTTCTATATGCTCAGATTGATGTGACTTGCAGATACTCTGTCGTTGTGATTTCGTGCCGTGAATTTCTGGTCCAATAGACCCTCTTAAAAATTTCAGGAATCTTTCTCCATACTCTTGCGCTGGAATTGCACTTAAGTCCTTCCGATCGTGCACTAAGCTTTTACAGAAAGTCTCTACACTTTTTCGGAAGTTGTATGGAGTTAAAAAGTCGATTATTCCGATATAGTAAATAACATCTCTATCAGCATTCATATCATCAGTGGACATAAATCCACCATGCTCGTGATAAAAATAAAATTCACTTCGATACTCGTCGGCGAAATCAAATTCCTTCAGGCGTTCAGGTGTTGCTTTCTGTAGCATGTGTTGTAGCTCCGTAAACTCTTTCTGAGCAGTATGACTCTGCTGGGAGCCATGGTGCATAGCCGCTGAGGCAACTCTTTTTTCGGTTTGTGATGCCTTCTCATCTTGAGGACCAAATTCTGCCAGCCTTAGTAGTGCATTAAGGGCCGCATTTCCTTCCTGCATAGAATGTACTCCTACCAGTAGAGAGTAATCCATGACATTTATAGTTTCCAAAAACCTCACATCTATTTCTAACTGCTTAATCAAACGCTCACGTTTTTCTGGGCCTAGAATAATACGTTTGTGTCGTCTCATCCAGTCTAAATCTTTAAAAACAGCTATGGGCTTAGAGGGCTGAGGCTTGTATTCTCTACCTAGCAAGCTGCCCTTCAAATCATAACGTTCATGAATTTCGTATAAGGCCGGGAAAACATTGTTCATAACCACGAAATGTATTTTTCTTCCGAATGGGAGTCTAACTCTATGAAGTCCATAAAACTGTGACACAAGCGTATTGGGATTCCTAACAATATGGCCATAATATTGCTTGAGAACTTTACGCAACAATCTGTGTTCAGAATGATGAATAGTTTTGATAATGAACCTATAGTCTCTGGAGTAGTAGAAAAATGATCCGGATTTTCCTGGAGAGCCAAGTTCACTCACTATATATTTTGAGGTCAAAGACATTAGATAGTCAGCAGGGTCAAGCTTGAATGCATCTCTAAGGTGCCTAAAAACCCACGGAGCATAGTCTTTAAATTGGAAAATATACTTTGACGAGGGACTCTCACTTCCTCCAGATAAATGGAAACCAATTTGATCAGTTTCTAGGAAATCCGCGTGGGTGAGAGGTCGGTTATTTTTAGCAGTGCATCTAGAAACTGCTACGCGGATTCCTGTAAGCATATTATATGCCGTGACGAAATTCTCATGACCTTCACTGACGCGGGTGCCAACTAAAACGTCGTCATTCAGCTCAGCTGCAGCAACAGCAGCACGCTTAGAAGCCGATGATAAAGGTGATGAAATATCAGGATCAATTGTAGTGTTTGCGTCCTTTGGATTCAGGAGATTCGTAGTTACGCTTTTGACTGATTCATTATCTTCTATACTTGTAGATGGTGTTGGTTTAGAGACAGATGAATCTTGGTATTTAGTGTTGTTGGCTTCAGAATTTGTGGAATCGTTAGCTTTTGTTTCCTTAGCACTCGCGTCTGGGATATCATATTGTGCATTGAATGTAGCACTATATGTATTATGAGAGATGTTTGATCCACCTAATTCTTCAGAATCGTAATTGTTAATACTCACGCCAGTTGGTGTACTAGTGCGGAGAAGATGAGAATTAGAGTTCACAGTATCATGATACTCTTCCTCCTCGTACTCAGTTCTATCCGTAACATCGGATACAGGGCTTCTGCTTCCTGAATGACGTGTGAAGTATCCCGGGGAATCCTCTGAGGATCCGTTCAGAGAGCCAGCTCGTTTATCTAGTAAGAAATCGCTTTCGCTGGCATCATCGTCGCCACTAGAGAGTACGTCCGTATGTGTGTTTAATCCTTTTTCATGATATGCAGTCAAGTCAATCCCATTACCGCGCCCGTAAGTAGTCACTGTGCTCGAAACCATAGAGACTTACGGCGCTTTGGATGCTGGAAGGTGTTGTATGCAGTGCCGCGAAGCCTGAGAATCAAATAAAGTTCCTTGCCCGAATCACGTGTAATACCTTATAATTGCAAAGTCTGAAGGCGAAAGAAAAAAGTAGCAATGATACCATAATGCCGTAACGTAGTCATCGCTGCACTACGTAGTCATACAGGGCACCTTCCGTTCATTGCCTATGTTGGTGAAATTCGACTAAAACAAGGTTTCCGGAAATATCTAGTAAATTTTTGTATATTTATAAACAAATTTATTTAGAAAAGGTCTCTCTAACGTAGACTAAAAAATTGTTAGAGAATTGTAATCCTGTGTTATCAATTCGCTTAATTATGATGATGAATCTTATATTCTTGTTTTTGTGAGAAGTGTATAATGAGTAGCCACTACATCTTCTATCTAATCTATTCTACTCCCCTCCAGCCGCGAAAATGTAGCCACGTTCTTCATCATTTATTAGGGTTATGCATGCGCTTTACCTGAGTGTGCGCTTCGGATATCGGCATGGCAAGATTCCACCCAGCATGCGATGCACCAGGGGACAGGCGCATATTCAGACAATTATATTTGAGTATTTATTAGTAGTAATTACGCGGAAGACATCCATATTAACTTATTTAGCTATTTGATGACTTTTAAAGACTATTTAATTCGCTTAATTGTATCGGGCGACATACATGTGGCAGTTGTAGACCTCGAGGACTTTTTCATCCTGCATGACGGTATTGATTGTCTTAGTTTCACTGAGCTGGCAGGATAGGATAAATCAATCTGTAAGCATTTTTTAACTCAGTAAACAAGGCTATATACCAGTGTATAACATAAATAGATTAAGAAAATGATAACTGTTCTATGCCAAGTGGTTCAGGAAATAAGCAATTGAATCCACTATATGTCGAACTATTATAAGCTATGTTATTTATACTATTGCGAACTCAGCTAGATGATTGATGTACTTGTACTGCAGTGTTGAATAGTACTGTGCTGCAACAAAGATCCACATAAATTGTTCCTGAATTCAAAATACTTAGTGTAACATGAAGATTAAATGCGTGTGTACGTAACTCACACAATTTGCAGAATGAGTGCGGTAATTATATGCTTTATGCAGAATCTAAAAATAGATGTATTTACATTCACATTTCTGAAAGAGTCAGGGTTTATTTGGGAATAAGACGCGATGGCCGGAAGAAACAGGATAAACAAACGCGACGAATTGGAAATGCTAATAAAACAGTAAGAATACAGAGTCAACATGTATAATTTGCGCGGTCAGTTTGATAGCTTTATAGAAAATTATATATGCACATAAATGTAAATTAGTTGAGAAAAAGCATTGTTATTTATTGTTACTATTGATTCTACACAATAGCGTATGCCTTATTCACAAGTGTTGTTCTATTTGAGTTTGAATAGCATTTTCAAATCAATTTAGAGAACATGCAACGTTTGTATGGTTATCAAAAAAGATATAATATCTGTGGATTGAACTCAGTAGCGCTTATATGAGTACATTGAAGCGGAAGAAGATGAAGGATTCCGGTTAATAACCTTAGGATCTAATTGGAATATCACTTGCCTTCCAGAAACCCAGGGATGTGCCATTCTAATGGTCACAAATAATGAATTGGTACTTGTAAAACTCATGTCTTTTCCTGTGATTACTTGAACAGACTTCCCTGGAGAACTTCCTATGGTTAGGATTTCAATAAACTCACCGCTGTGTGATAGGACAACAAGATATGGTGCTACATATGCAGCATCGATGTTTTTGTCCAGGAACCAAGTTGGTGCTTGAGAAACTTCTTTACCGCTGTTATCACAAACTATGTAAGAAGAATCGTAGCATAGTAATAGGTGCGTTGAATCAATTCTGAACACTTTTAACGGCTTTCCGTAGGAATTCACATCTTTTGAAATAGTTGAGACATTCCCCACAGGTAATTTGATTGGACTTTTCGTATTCAATGATAGCCATTCAAAGGATTTCGAAGTTGCAAAGATCATGCTGTTAGAGAAAACATCCACATTAGTGACATCGGAAGATGCTTGAAACCTGTCAAGCTCCCTAAAGCTGTCTATACATCTGGACGCTGGCTTAATGCCTAACATTGTCAGATTGCGCATACCAAGGGCTCCGTATGAATATACTGGTTCCATTACTTTCACCATTCCATTCTGTTGAACATACACTACTACGATTGCTTTATTGATCACAGAAACTGAGAAATCTATGATTTTACGATGTTGGTTAAGTCTCATCCCTATCGACTTTCTGTCATCACCCAATCCTCGAGCAATAAGCTGGTCTAAAGGGAACCATGTCAGATTCCGTTCTCCACAAAGTATAAACACAGCGTTCATCGATTCCAATATCTCGATTTTTACAATTCTTCCTGGCTGGCCTAATATCTTACGCCAGGGCTTGTCATCCAAAGTATTGAAGAACCATAGGCCAAGGTCGGTTCCCATAAAGTAGCACGCTTGAACAACAGCAAAGCAATTGACCCTTCTCCTTAGAACAACTCTTGAAGTACATTGTACAGTTCCGTTAGCATCACTTAAAGATCTATGCTGTAAAGTATGCGGTATCGGAATTGGTAGATGGGGAATTTCATTGTCAGGATAAGCGAATCCATCGGTTATCAAATTCAATGCAAAGGCTTCTGTAGAGCTGGCCAAAGCTAAACGTGCACGGCTTTCTTGTAAGTTAACAATAGACTGTATCCATTGTTGCCTTTCTGCTTTACTAGATATATATAGCACATATTTCTGCCCCTTGTATCCCAAGTGGGTTATACTTAAAGGGAACATGGAATTGTCATCCACAGAGTTACTCGTAGCTGTATCATCAGCACTAAGTCTAGTGATCGTTAATCTGGTTGTGAGCTTCACTACGCCTTCTTCATCACCATTTTCGATGACCAGCAAATCCAATGGGATAGGATGTTTTGTTATATAGAATGCAGTGCCATTTTGACCATCTTTCTTCTTGCTTAGGACCATGAAGTTATCCAGTAGTAAAATATGTGTCGAAACCCATTCCATTTTGAGCTCACCACGACGCTGAACATCACCTCTGTACACTAACCGTCGTCTTTTGTCACTCAACTCCAAGTCTGCCATCACAGATGGTGATTTGAATACTATATGTGCTTTTAAGCTTTGAACATCTGATATCCGCTTTTGTTTAGCAACACAGTCATCACACTTTTGCGTCAGTTCATTACAAGCAGCTATAGCATCATTAACCCTGTGTAAGGCGCTGACTTCATTGTCAGGAACATATTTGAGGATTGCATTTAGAAGAAGTTGATATCGCGCAACTCTAGGTAGCACTCTATGAAAGAAAAAACTATGAGGCTTACCTTGAAGTTTTGGGTTCTTTCCCCTTTCCTCCATCCATGTCTTTGTTCGAACGTTTTGTGAGAGCTCCTGACGCAAGTGCGTTTCAGTGGACAAGTAGTCATTAGCATAATTGATATATGCTTGACTTGTCTGATCTAAACATGACCATTCTGTAACAATATCGCTGACGTTAGATGTATTTAAATAGGGTCCCTCTTTGTATTGTAGGTTCAGTAACTTGTTAAGCATCTCTTTATTGGTGGCCAGCACTTTGGATATTCTTCCGAAAACCTTTTCTACAAAGCTCTCTTGATCGTTCATAATACTGAATCCCTGCATTAATTTTAAATCACCATAGACATCTAGATATGTTTCAAGATCTTCGACATATAAAACCTCACTCATTATAAGTTCATGCAGTGCGAACTGTAATTTCACAACTTTGGGATCAATATTAGATAGGTCACGCTCCTCTAAAAGCCAGAATTTTCTCCAGTTCATCTCTACCGACGCAAGCGATTGATTGTAGGTATCTTTTGAAATTTTCTGATAAGGGGATCTACGAGTACTGCTTATTGAATCGAGCGAGACTGGTAGGGATGAAGTTCTCACAGTATTTAGTGTCTCACCACACCTCGGAGCGTAGCAGCTGGCCCATAAGCGGGGAAGCTTATCGACTTTTGTTTCTATATTACTGATACGGTTGGAGTTTGCATAGCACCCATCATTGCAGAGCAACGTTAACACACCTGAAACTCTACTATCTCCTGGGTTAACCATCAATTGGTTATCACTCTCCAGAATAAATCGCTGTTGCCGCAGAGAGTTAATCGCATTGGTGGCTAAATCATTCGCAAGCTTCAAGTCTAATGTATTAATACGGTAGACAAATAGTTTAACTAATGCTTTTTTCATATCGTCTACAGATATATCTCCATTGTTAGAAAGAAGGAGTTCATGAATCCACTTTGATAAACACGATAACGACCAGATTTCTTCAGGTAATTGCAAGTCATTTACAGTTAATTGTTCTGCAGAAAAACTACTCTTAAGGAATGGTGGGGCCTGAGGCAGATCTATATTAACACTAATAGGTGTTGTTACCTGTGGCAAAAGATCTGTTGGTAGGTTTGGATCAGATTTGAGCTCTGGAAATCCAATAGATTCAGCACTGGTCGGAGTTACTGGAACCATTGGAGAAGCTGGTGAGCTCCTCAAGCGTGAGGTTGAAGATATATCCGAATGAATAGTTGTTTCAAATGATCTATTGTACCTTGTAGCATCTGTTGGTGATGCAGGCATTCTGACTATGTTATTAGCTTTTATAGTGGAATCTGGATAAACGTTATCAAGATCATGCAAGTTATCATAAGAACGGCTTAGCAATGGCTCTTTAGCTGGAGTACGAGGGGTTATGCTCGAATGGCTCCATCTAGAACGCGAACTAGGAGATGTGGGCGTTGTGGGGATTGATAATTTAGGTAGTACACGGACAGTGTCTGCACTTGTGTTAATGGGATCGGCAGGAAATTCTAACCTAGGTTCGGAATAAGGCAAGCGGGCTTGTGAAGGTGTATTATTTTTCGATAATGCTAAACCGTAACCATTGATGTAAGGCATCGTCATCATTTCAGGAATTTTTGTAGCGCTTGGCGAATCTGTGCCATCCAAAGACCACAGAGAATCTAAACTGCTCTGCGAGAACAGACTTGATTGGGATGAATTGGATCTTTTAAAACTTAATGTAGACAAACTATCCTGAAGAACTGGATATGGAGTATTTTGTATTAACGGCCGTGGTCCTCTCAGTTTAGAATTACCGCCTCGTGTCAGCTCAGGGGTAACTAAAGGTACTTCAACTCTTAAGGGAGATTCGGTCTCACAAAACCGAGAGTATCGGCCAACTTTCGGTGGCGATGGTTCTGGTCTTGGACCTATTGGCATTTCTCTGCTTTCTAGTTCAATCAATTTGTTTACAAATAAGGAAGTACTGCAGCGACAGTATGCAGCGCATGTGACTTTGTCAACATGGAAAACGTTTGTAGCATAATACTACCATACTAGCATACGAACTAGGTAATGAGGTTTGACAATTCGAAAAAATTAGTAAATATAGCACTAGGATATTTCAATTTGAAAAACATACATTAAAGAACGAAACAATTAAAAAACCAGTAAAAGTCTGAGGCGCTATAAAGCTAAGAAAACTGAAATTGGTATAGAATGATAAAAAATAATATGATAAAAGAAAGATTATGCGAATAATATTTTTATCTTACTGTTTCTTAAAATATAGAATTTTTTTTGGTTTGGCTATATATTGTCCTGTCTTTAATTAGTGCTCTGTCTCACTTTGTGTCTACTTAAGATCCATGGATTAGGTTATTGTAGAACAGTTGTTGACAGTACATTTCCATTCTAGTGTTAGTTACTGTTGTATATAACATGTATTCCTGGTTCTTCCACAAAAATAAACTAATTCAGTAATTTATTATTGTATTGATGTATATACCTGGATTACTTATTCAATACAATATAATTGAGTTAATTTTGTGTTCTAAAGCCGCTGAACCATGCAATTGTAGTAGGAAAGAATGTGCGTTCTGCTCACATACATAAAACGCTTATCTGAAACTGCCTGTGCGTTCGAGAATTCCACTAACGGTGAACTATTGAGGGCCATACTAATAACTCAAAAGTAATTAATGATTGCTCTTTGAAAATGTAATAGAAATCTTGGTCTCTGTTCTAATTTAAATCTGAATATAAACTCACTTGTGTAGCCTTGCTCTAACTTATTTGACATACTTATGGATCATTGGTCAAAATGTCCGTATCATGTAAACATGACATTTTGAGCGATCAACATCGGTTATAATTTCACAAGTGCTTGTTGATTTTGCCAAATGGTTAAACCACTTAGAGTAGGACTACTGCTCAGTAGAACTCCTATTATAACCCCAAAGCCAGCTCCTTTCTTACAGGCATACTATAAGTATATGAGCGAGCTAGAAAAGCGCTTGATGTGGACATTTCCCAGCTTTTTTTTCTTCAAAAAGGGTACGCTAACCCAACGCAAGTTCAATGAGCTCCAAAAGGGACCCATCGCTAGAAACAAAAACATAATATTCGCCCAGGGTGAACCGGATGTCCACTTTAATCGTGACAGAAGGTTTAAACAAGAAATAATTCTTGAACCTGATGAGCAAGAAAAAGTCCGAGAACAACCAACTGTGACCGAAGCAGATACTAAAAATGATATTAAAAGTTTGGAGAGGAAAATAGAGCAGACATTATACCTTCTGGTGAATTTAAAATCTGAAAATAAATGGAAATTACCATCATTTGAAGTTCCTGACAATGCGCGTAGTCTTCATTACGCTGCTGATAATGGACTTCGCAGTCTCGGAGGAGACTCGATGAATACGTGGACCGTCTCTTATACACCGGCTGCTGTTTTAAAATCTAAAGATAACGTACCTGAATTCCTAATCAAAAAGCATATTTTGCAGGGTGTTTTCCAGCCAGACGCTAATGTTGAATTCGCATGGCTGTGTAAAAATGAAATCAGGGAAAAAGTTGATGAAGATTACTTTAAGCAAATAGAGGTTTTGCTATAAAAAAGGCCCGTTTCTTTCTAAGAAAGTGGGCTATATTTTAGAATAAAGACGTGTATTTTAAATTTAGCAGACATTACATAGATAGTGGCATGATAGAATGTATTTAGGGATGTAGTGACACATGTTACAAGCAGAATTCCGAATTTCTTTCTGTTTAGTGCAGCTTCCAAGTCTACGAAGAGCAGTCAAGATAAACTTTCCAAGATAGATTTCATTTGATGTGACTGTAGTGACAATCGTTGCATGGAAGGCAAGTAATTTATGTAGGATAGCTATTGGATTTGTAGCCAAGTGAACATTCTTCAAAATAATTTAAGGTTAATAGCAGTGTTATATACTCGAACCGTAGCAGTCAACAGTATTATAGTTTACAAACTACCTTATTGTATTATAGCTATAGAAAAACGTATAAAGTTATTGTAGAAAATCTTTTATCTGAAAAAAAATAATATTATTCGACAGTATAGTAAATATTAATCGTAACTTCTAATAAATATGGGATCTTCACCAGATAAAAAATCATCAAAAACATATCCAATTTATTATCTGGCTCTCTTATTTACTGGTTGTACATTGCACTTCATAATTGCATCGCTATTATCAAATTTGGGATTGAAAGGCTCTAGACATGAGTTAGATTAGTAGGATTAACTATGTGACAGCAATGACTATTGATGCGAACATACATTTTCAATCTCTTAAGCACCTTTTGTTGTTTGTAGAGAATTGCAATCAGAACGGACTAAAACTTCTACAAAATATGAAAAAGAATCATTTTGGTTGAGATTGTTGCTGCTGCATTTGCTGTTGCATGTTAGAGAAAAACTGTTGCATGTCAACATTGCTACCAGCAGGGCCCATCATAGACGTCCCTTGCATGCCTGGCATTTGATTCATGTTAGGCATACTTGGCATCCCAGGTATAACAGGCATTCCGGGCATATTTGGCATGTTCGGCATCCCAGGCATATTAGGTAGACTTGGTATATTAGGGATTCCAGGCATTCCTGGAATTTGTGGACCTCCGGGGATATTTGGAATATTGGGCAGGTTCTGCATGTCAGGAATATTGGGCATACCATTCATACCTGGTAGATTTGGCATGCTTGGCATCCCGGGCATTCCTGGTAGTCCCATCATAGGCATACCAGGCATTCCCATCCCAGGCATATTAGGCGTCATACCGGGCATACCCATCATATTAGGCATATTAGGCATACCCATCATCATCGGATTTTGACGATGCATCGATCTAGCGCCTAGCCCACTTGTGCCTACATCAACGTCAGGCTCCTGCATTACCTGGCCAGGTTCTACAGGAAGACCGCCTGTTCCACCATATTCTGAAGACATTGCCCATTTTCTATCGAACTCTGTTAATCTAACACATGGAATAATGGAATATCCCGTAGAGTAGTCAAAACAGTCTCTGGGACCGAATCCAACACCCCACCTCATTTTTAACACAGATTTATTTTCATAATTACGTTTTTCATACTCTTTTCTAATAGCATCAGCATCCTCTCTTTTGTAAACCTTTGCAAATGCATGACGTTTATCACGATTAACTATTAGTGATTGAAGTGGGGCTATTTCTTCCATCTCTTTGCGCAGACTAACCTGGTCATACATATCACCGACATTAGCTACATAGATTGTACGGGAAATAATTTTGATTCTGTCAGGCATTAAACTCTCATCTCGAGTTAACCCTCTACTTTCATCTCCTTTTCGGCTCTTAGGCTGGTATGCGTTGACATCAGCAGAGTTTTGACGACTGGGGGACCTTGAACGATTTCTGTCAAGAGCACCTGCCTTAGCAGCATCCCTACCTCGCTGATAGGAAGAGGTCACACTATTCTCCTGGTTGATCTTATCAATTGGGTTGTTAGCAGCGCTTTGTAGGTTCTGAGTTTGAGACATTAATTGATCGAGTAAACTAGTAGTGCCTGTGGCATTAGAAGAGGATTTATTTGAATTATTAGAAGCACTACTGTTTGAAGCTACAGAAGTCGGCTTAGATTTAGCTAAATTTTGAAGAACGCCAAGTAATGCACCAGCATCCGGCTTTTCTTCAACTTTTGGAGTTACCTTAACAGGTTCATCTTCAGGAATGCCACCCCATTCAGCAGGTGGAGAGCCAGGAGGCGTTGTAGTGTAGGGTTCATAGAAGTAGTCCTTTCGGAAGCCATTTAGCATATCGTCATCAAAAGTACCAGCTTTCGCCCAGATATCTAACATTTTGCGCATTTTTATGAACTGGCCAGTACTCTGACGCCTAATTTCCATATTTTTGATGAATTCAGGCATTGTAGATCTAATTTCTTCCAAGGCTGAAGTAAATTCTTTTGTTTGTGGTTCGCGCTTGGCCTCATCTTGGTATGCCCTAGCTACCGCATCAATAACATAGGTAACTCCAAGCTTCCGGCTAACAGTACTTTTCAAAGCGTATTCTTTCAAAGCAAGAATAACATCCTGATAAAGACTAGGATTTTTGATCGCAAAGTCTGCGATACGTCGTATACGGCTACCCGAGACACCAGGAGGTTTTACAGTATTTAGTTGATTCAATATGTTACGGAATTCTGAAATATCACTCATAACGAAAATATAACTCGATAGCAGTTGCAGAAAAGACTAGCTTTTCTCCTCGCTATTAAAAACTAATGTATATCAGTACAATGTATTAGATGGCAAGGACTACTTATCTAATAGCAGATTCTTTTAGTCTTAACATTAGTCACGTGCATATTAGGGAGGCCGGATATTCTTGGCAATAGAATTATATCTATTAATTTACTTTAAGAGATATAGAATTAATTATTATTTTTGTATGTAGAGATACATATCTACACTATCTAATCTTGGATTTTTTCATACTGATCATTGAAGATGCTTATGAAGTAAGAAAGCAATGCTTGGAAAAAGCAATCATTATCTTTCTCATCTTGTAATATCCAGTGATGATGCTACGTGAAATACATATCCAGGCAGGATACTTCAAGTTTTGATCTGTTCACCATTATCATTGAAATATGTACTATAGAGTTAAATTTAGTAACAAACGTAAAGTTCAAATCTCTGATCATCCTGTCCTCAAGGAAAAACAGATGAAACTTTTCCATAATTGAACCATCTAGCGTGATACCTCTAATATATAGCTTCTAGCTTTGAGATTAATTATATCATACCAATATTGTATGGTTAAGATAGATAAACTTAGGGCTGTGTTTGTCTAGATAACTCGGAGTTACCATTTCAAAGATCGCACATGGAAGTTTTGCATAAGCCTCAAGTATGTGGATAATACTGACGCACGTTAATCTGTATAGTTTTATTTGGAATTCTACAATAGAGAATTGCCATGCAAATTGTTCTCTTTAAAAAAAGAACTATGAACTATAGGAAAAGCAAGATGGAAACCTTAGGTTTGTGCTCTTGATTTCTACATTGTGATCTCAAGATGGGCGCAAAAAGTACATGGTCAAATTATCTATTCATTCCGACTCCCGATCAATCATTATACTAATACTTAGATTCCTAAGGAATATATATTGCTAAGTATGTGTTAAAATTCTCTAATGGAGTATTTCAAAAAGGCCCAAAGCTTCCTCATTAAACTGAGCTTTCACTTTTGTGGCACAAAATATTACTAACCAGTGAGAATGTTTATGATTTTGATTAGCTCAATTTATTAAGGCTTTTCAAATTTTAATAGCTACCTCTTCTAAAATGGAGTGTACGAGGTGTGGAAAAGATTCAACCATCAGTACCAGAGGGGAAAAATTTTGCGATGACTGCTTTGTAGATTTCTTAAATCGTAAAATAAGGCCCCAATTGACGCATTTTAGAGTTAACGGATCTCCAGACTCCAAAACCGTATCTCCTTTAATTGTTGTTCCTATAAATTTTAGAGCAGCTTCATTAGCTCTCTTAGATATGTTGGTTAATATGAGAAAATTACAGATGCAAAAGCACAAGCAAATGGATGGATTTAGAATTCTTTGTCTTTATATTGGTGATCTATCCGACGATGTAAGCTGGCCATGGCCTGAAGTGGATTTCGAACAAATTGAACTAAATGTTTCGAGTATTGAACAACCAATTGGTATTGATAGTGATACACTAACCAGGAGCAGCAAACAAGATTTGGAAAAAATCATGACCCGCCAAATGATTTTAGCATATGCCAAGAAACATGAGGCATTCACTGCTTTCGCTTATTCCATGACCAAGCTTTCAGAGATAACACTTGCTGAGACTGTTAAAGGGAGAGGGGCCAATTTGCCAGCTTTGGTTACACCAGATTTAATGCTAGATAAAGTTGTTTATCCACTACGCGATATTACATCTTCTGAGTTGGAAAAATACTGCAAGATAACAGGATTAAATAAATATATAATACCCGATGCGCCCGTTCCTAGTGTTACGAAGCGACAAAGTATTGATGAGATCGTACATCTATATTTTACAAAGGTCCAAGAGGAATTCCCTTCGGTGGTGTCAACAGTTTCCAAAATATCATCAAGATTATCTCAAACAGGAGAAGAATGCGGACTTTGCCAGCCAAGATATATTGGAAAATCTGTTAAACTATGCTATGCATGTGCGAGTATAGCCAAGGAAACCGAAATGAAGCGCAAATTGGATATACTGGACATGTATGAGTTATAACAAGGTCTGTGGATGCCAATAAACGAATCATAAACGGTTACTAAAGGAAAAACAATTAGAAAGCAAATAAATAAAACCATCAGAAAATAAACAAAATATTAGTTGCCATTTCTTCTAACTACAGCGGCTGCAGTTACTCTCGCTTCTTCTTCTTTGATGGCTGGATCATATTCCTCGGTAGCCACTAATGGCATTGGCTGCATAGACTGAGGAACTTGAACAGGAATTTGTGGAGCTCGGCTATAATGGTTCATCTGGCTCATAGAAGTGTCAATAGTATACTGACCGCCCATATTAGAATTCATTCCATTAGAAATAGAATTGGCAGCAAGCATTGGTGCGTATATCGCATCATGATTTTCACGAATTAAAGGCTGCAAATCAGTTCTAGAGTGTGTGATTTGTTGGGTCAAATGAGGCTGCATATTAGTTTGAGTTTCAGGGGACTGTCTATAATTTTGAGGCATTCTCATGACATCTACGTTGTAAAGTGCCTTTTCAGGCATGCCATTTTGTAAATGCGTTGTTCCCAAAGCTGGCTCAGGAAACGCAGGATGAATCTGACGCCAATGTCTGCGCATATTCGAGCAGCTTGTAAAGGCGCGATCGCAAACACCACATCTATATGGCTTCACGCCGGTATGTACACGTGTGTGAAGCTCCATATTCACTCTTTGAGAGAACTGCTTGTGACAGAATGCACATTCGTATGGCTTTTCATCGTTGTGTGTCCGGACATGTGTGTGAAGATTACCGCTACGACTAAAAGTTCTACCACATGAATCACATTTAAAGGGTTTTTCTCCAGTATGTGTCCTCATATGTACAGTCAATAATGAGGATTGAGTAAACTTTCGATGGCATATCTCGCACTCGTAGGGCTTTTCACCCGTATGCCTTCGGACATGAGCCAGTAAATTACCTTTTAATGAGAACCTCCATCCACAATATTTACAGTCAAAAGTTCTTTGCGGTTGAGGTTGTCCTATTCTTTCATTGACCATAACTCTTCTATTTTTATTCCTATGTTGAGCTACTGGTGCATGTAGTATATTTTGGTCATGTAACCCAGCGCCTGTATCGTTGTTATCATGAACGGCGCTGACCACTGCCGGTCTTGTATTGCTGGGTACATGCACATGTCCGTGTTCATGTGGTATTTCAGGAACTGGCACAGTGTGATACAAAGCAGAGTCGTCAATTGGCTCCTCAGTGTCCTCTCCAATCCCAGATATATTGACCTGTGTCCCGGGACGTGGGAATTGATTCCCTTTCTCAGACATGGATGGTTTAGTGTATTTGAGGCTCGTTAATGGAGTAAAAGCGTGTAATTGCGTGCTAGCGTGAGGGATCAAAAGTTATAAAACGCGTATATATAAGTGGATGTGTTAGTCCCTGAGTTTTCTTAGTCACTTATTAGTGTGTGTCATGATTAGCTACTAAAGTGATAGTACATGTACATATTCATACATATATGTGCTGTACATGCATGATTAGAGCACGAATGCATATAAATCGTCTAAGTTATAATGGCTTAATAAATTGAATTGTGAGCTTTTTTTTTCAATTTTCTGGTGTAGAATTATTTTAAATTTTTTTAAGTGTCTTTTATTTGCTATTTAGCTGTGTAACTCTAAGTTCCGTCAAGATCAAATGCGCGAGCTCGCCTCGGTGCACTTTCTGAAATGTTACATATTACAAATATGTATACAGATTTCTCGATAATAATATTATTACATTGTGTTTTTTCAATTGGGTAAATTTTCCCTAATGAGTGTATATGACTTTCAAACTTTTAATTATTATTGTTTTATCACCTTCTAATAACTGATTTTTATGAGTCTTAAGCAAGAATATCGATTTATAGGTGTGTGTCTATTCCGTCTCCGTTAGGCACGTATAGTCCTCATATGTTGTGCTGGTGACGCAACTGCCCCACAAAGCAAACGGTGTAATTGTTATATTTAGATCAGTTTACGGAATTTATATTGATAAAGTATGATTTCTATTGAAGGTTTACCCCATATACTCAATTTAATTAAATGGATTTTATTTTGTATTTTTTTGTTTTCATTAGCTTTCTGCACTCTGGAGAAAGACTGTAACTACCATCATTCATTTATTTGAGTACCGTGTAATATCTTACACCGCTACAATCAAAGAACAAAAATCCACTTTTACAGGGGTCTATGATGCGGTCCCGTGTTATATCGGTATTACTTTAACGCTATCAGTTTATCGAGATCAAGGCGTTGGGTGATTGTCCTTATGCATTGTGCTCGGGTGCAGAATGTGAACTGATAAGACTTACGTATACATGCATATTGAACCGAGCATAGTGATAAGCGTAACGATGATTCAAAAAGTATATGACTATCAGAACACATTGAGACATGAGACATGATAACACCACTTGAGCCACTAGATTTGATAGATTTGAAGATTCTACTAGATAAAATATATATTTTTTGTAAAAAATTATACTCTCAAAAAATTATGGAGGCTATAATTAAATTCTATGCAAAAGTTTTTTACATTTTTAAATTGTTATTTTAAATTAATCTACAAAGTTTTTATTACATTCCCACTTTCTTTCCGTGTCACAATTCATTAGCCAATACCACACGGCCAGCTCTGGACGCACCAATCAATGTCTGTTGATTACTCGAATCTATGTAAAGAAATCAGCAAAACAAATAGAATCAGCTCTGCCTATGTACTTCTGTAATAAATGGTTCAAATTCATGGAACTATATCATAATATTTCTAAACTTTTCTTTTGTCCCAACAGTAGTGAACTCGGTCGTCCGACTGTAAATGTCAACATCATTTGATAAAAACGTTTTAAGTTTGCACTCCAGATAATAGTATACTAAAGCTTTCTATCATGGAGAGCAGTCTTGCCAGTAAAAATGTTAGTGATTGCTAAAGTTATGTTTGAATCGCAAGTGGGCGTTCGAATAAATTACTATTATTATTAGATCACAGTCTTAAGATGGTTAATTTACAATAAAGATATATCAGAATCATACCTATAAAACACTGAGATAATAATATGGTTGTATCTCTTAAACAAAAGATGACTAGAAATAGCTTGGGTCTTTCTCCTCGTGCAATGAAAAAGAGCCTGATTTTCATGCTGTGTACCACTCGTGAAGTCCTTATTCCATAAGAATATACAAAATCACATACAGCATGAAGCCCTTGAGTCTTATAAATACTCATCCAATGGCACCATTTCATTGCAGTGAATAAAGTAGAAGATTCCCAAGTAGAAAATAGAATTACTAGAAACAATAATTAATAAAAATAGGTATAATTACTGGGACGTGCGTCAATAGAATGATCATATGGAGAATACCTGCAGATTGATTGGAAACTCTTATTTACACAATCCAATCCAACAGGTTCCAGAAATTCTCAACTGTTGAGTATTAGAGGCTATACAGCACATATACATAACGACGATCAGTTTTTATATTAATATCTGAGACATCAGCTTGGGTGGTAAAAAAAACTTCTACCAATGTGATTCACTTTTGGTCAGTTGAAAAGGACCATGTAACCACCTTAAAATGAAAAATGAAATGGGATACAGATTATACTGCAAAGGAAACACGCTTTTTAGATCCTTTCTTTGGAGCTGTCTCAGGCTCAGCCTTGGACTCTGCTTTTCCCTTTCCCTTTCGCTTCCTGTTTTTGAGTTCCTTTTTCTTGTCATCTATTCTCTGCTTATCTTGTTGCTCCTTCTCGTCAATTTCCTTTCGCTTGGCTTCACGAATTGCCTCAAGCTGACGAGCACGTTCAAGTTTCGACGCATGTGCTTCATTAGATTGTTGAAGCACTTCAGCAAGGATTATCTGCATGGATGTATCATTAACGAACTTCTTGCCCTTCTTGCCTTTGACTTTAACACCTACTGGATCTAGAGCAGTGTTCAATTTGGGGATACCCAATTCCTTTTCTGTATATACTCTTTCCTTCTTTTTTCTGCTCAATTTACCTTTTGAAATTGCACGATCTCTAGCCTTATTATTTTTAGAGACCCCTTGATACTGTGGTTTAGAAAAGTTCAACATGTTTGAGGCCATTTTGTCTTTGTGCACATCAGGGGCCACCTCTCGGGGTGCGCTTTGACTCTTTTTATTCACTCTTGACTTTCTCGGCTTACCCATTGAGTAAAATAATGTTTAATTAGGATTGAATGTTTTAATTTTCGGAACTCCCACTGTTGTTTTGAAGTTGTAAAACACGAAGTTGGAAATTAAAGTTCACAGAAATTTCAAAATGAAAAATACTAAGCGACCTTACCCTTAATAATTTTGGTCGATCAATAGTGGTAGTTGATAAATGGAGTTGACCGAGTTGGAAGCCACTCATATTCAGTGAGGAGAAAAAAGAAATATATTTTTTATTATTTCAAGTAATAGAATTCAATATTCATTTGTCTCTACTCACTACATTTTTAGCATTGGGCTTACAATTACGCATATAACTATTTCCATTGTTCCTTCTTGCTCCTTCGTTTTCAGATTTCCTATGAGCTACAAAAGTAATAATTCATCCTCCTAGTAAGTAATGCAACCATTTTTTTCACATGTGATTCGTTTCTACTTACTATATTGATTTGAAAACAGTAATAGCAGGTATCTAAATTATTTCGTACATTAATATATCTTTAATGAACCGCTGGTAGTCTGAAGTGGATGCTAACCGTTATTTGACATCAACCACGGCTGATAGATGCAATATAGTGTGGGTATTCTTGTTCTTCGGTTTTGTGGCATATATCTAGCATGACGCAGATTGCGTCCATGGAATGTTTAGACCAATCATCTAGCACGCTAGAGTTTTTGTTGAAAAAGTTCGATCTTGATTCTATAGTTTCGTACAAAACACTCATGCTTTGGTTAACACTTAAGAAATACATGAATTTGTAGACTCTCGCCATAGCATCGTTCAAACACCAATTTCTTTTTATCAATTCGAATTTCGAAACATTGTTCCTTTCTTCTTTTTTTGCAATTGTGTAACAGACTAAGAGTAGTTGCTGAACCAGCTGCATTGAAGTGCAATCCTGATGTAGCAAGCTTAATAGCTGAGCCATGCTAAGCTCCTCGGCTTGCATGCGATTTAAAGATCTTAGAATCCAGTTCTCAACAGAAAGGTATGAACAACTAGCTCTTTTGTGCTCTATGTTCATATCCTCATCGACAAGCTGTTTTGCTTGCACCGTTTCTAGTATCTTCGGCTGAGAACCAGTCCAATCATCAGTGGGTAAAACAATAGCTTCGCCATTGATACTATACTCACTATTTGAATACGCGCATCTGCTCAAAAATAGTGCAATTGCTAAGATGAAATGACCAGCAATTGTCTTTAAATAATCAAGAATGCGACAGTGCTTGAAGTGTAGAACATTGCTAGTGTCCTTTAATGAATTTACAACATATGACTTGTCTGAATTCATAGACACGAATGACAATTGGGCACTATTCTCTTGAAATTGAAACTGTTGCTCTTCGGTCCATCTGTTAAACAAGGTTATGTTGTCCAATTTTGGATGTTGATTCCACGGCGTGAATTCTTTCCAAGTTTCAAGATAGTTAAGTTGTCTTACGGTACAACGTAAATTCAGCTTGGTATCGAAGTCGTCCTTTATACTACATGGAAAATTTGGTTGGCTAAATTCGTTTCTGTCATTCAAATTACATTGACCACCAGTGGCAGCTACGTTGACTTTTATTTGTGAAGTTCCAAGCATTCCAGCTACTAGCGTCGGAATAATCGGGAAGATTAGGATATTGAACATTTACTCAGCTGTAGATATACTTGTTTAGGACTTGCACGTAGCTTTCTGATATATTTTCCCGTTTGGGGGTAATGAAAATAAATTAATAGTACCTTGGAATTACCGGGGGCAGTATCACCCTAGTAAACTTGTACATTAGAGTCTAATATGAAGGCAAAGTTACCATAAACACTAGAATTTAGAACAATTAAGGTAAATTTAGAAGCATTTCATAATGGCTTGAACTATCCAACAAATATCTGAAGTCAATTCCAAACATTCCGAATCACAAAATCTAGTTAGAGTTTTAAGCAAAGCATGTAACTGATATCATCCGAACATGAATGCGCTTTCATATGCAGCACCAACGCGTTAATGAAATAGATTCACGTTTGAATTGTCATAGATATAATTTCAAATAAGAGCTACATCCTTGGAGAGATAAATAGTGATCTATAAATAATAATTTATTGAGATACGTTAATACTTCCGGTTTCACTGAGCAAATAATCCTGATATCATCATTCACATCATCAACTGGAGCTATTCATTTATATGCTACGACTGGTGCGGCTTTTGGTGCAGCTCCTACATGTTATTTGCTAGTGCTTTATATGTCGTAGTGTATGCAACTTATTTGCATTTCAGGGTTGAGGTTCAGCTGCAGCTAAAATCTTCAAGCACTTCTTTACATGCATATATGAAAAATGAAGATGTGACGTAAACCAGCATTGGTATGTGCTTGAAGACCTGGATATAGAATCTTAAAATAAGCTGTGCAGACTTTCAACAACTATACTCAAATCTTTTACAGCCGGATTTCGCGAATGTGCATCCTGTTGAGCATTCTTCAAGTGCGTGCTACACTTCTCATTCAATCACGTATATTCGAAGTGTTGTTATATAATATCGTAAACAAACGCATTCCACAAAACCGCTATATCACTGTATTAAATAGTAGGAAATGTTTAATATTGCTACGAGAAGTATACCATTGGTACCTTCCCATCAAGGAATTAAAAAAGAAACATTGCACTCATTATTTTCTTGTGATGATAAAATATTTATCGCTAGGTCAGTAAAAGAGCTAGCTAAAGACTGGGATGCAAGCTACACCTACGCAAACCATGAAAGTTATCGATATACTAGCATTGTCTATATTTGCTTCGCTCAAGTTTTTAAATTTATTTCTGTGGAGAAAGCGTACACCTGGCTCAAGGATATCCAAGTTAGAGCAGAACGTGTGCGCGAGCTAGATCTCTTCGTGGATGGTATAATTCAAAGCTACCATTACGGCTGTAAGTATCAGAATACTAACACTTATACTTTTGATCTGCCAGGATATCTGTACTACATACTACAAAAAGATATGTGGGATCGTACGTCAAAAATGCCTAGTATTATTATTGATATTATTATATCAGGTTACTGTATACCCTGTCCTCGAAACAATCAACTATATGTACATCATGACATACGTCGACATGCAAAATGTCAATTAAAATTATTGGAACGAATCAGTCGTATTAAAATGATTACAGCAATGCATCCAAGATTAATAGCTAATTGTGCGAATCAATTCTTGGCTATCAAAAATAAAGCGTTTCACCAGACAATTCAAAAAGTCCTAAAGAGATGTTCGAAAGAGTATATTGGAGCGAAGAACAACGTTTTAATTAAGCAGGATAGGTCATTTGAATCCATTATTGATTCAAACATGTTTTTAAGAGATGAATCTCCTAGTATTCCAAAATCTTCAGCTACAGAAAGCAATACAATGAGTTTTTTTTCAGCCGATAGAAGACCAATACGGCAAAAAATAATGAATTACTACCCTTCTACGGAGATGTTAAGTTTTGATAACCAGCCTTGCATGAACCAGCTAGAATTGTCGGCATCGCTTAAGAACAGAAACAGGACAATTGACTGGGAATTTCCACTCGATATCAGTCGCGATAGCACATTTATGAGAGACCAACCATCTACAGCAACAGTTTTCGGATTTCCTGGAGGAGGGTCACAAGTATCTTACTCTGCAGCAGATCAAGTCGTTCGGCCAGACTACACTCTCGAGACAAATAAAGACAGCACAGAAAGCTGTAAGCTAAATCAAAATAAAGGACTGCTTTCAACTGGAAATCGTATTTTATTTTTTTCAAAGGGTGAACATCGAAATCGTATCAGTTCTGACCAAAAATGGAATGACCAGCTATGTTCGAGATATAACTTCAGGCCACTACATGGATCGTTCGAAGTTAATGATACAAAATCATCACTATTTTCTATAATCGGCAATATTTTTGATGTTCTGCTGATTTTCACAGTCTTGACGATATGTTATATGAAGTTCAACCAGCTTCCAGATCTAAACCTCAAATCGCTAACAACATTTCAACGAACGGATTTTATCGCGGCTTTGGGTTAAAATAGTACATAAAATTAATAAATCATGAATATCAGTAAGTTTGCAGAGTTTTTTTACATATATATGTCCTTAGATGTCTCATGCTAGCTTTTACAAAAGTTCTTCTAATAAGACACATTGTTAGAGAAAGACATTCGTCTGGTAGATAAGAAAAAAAGTACATTTTAAAGCAAGTGATCGATCTGAGAATCAAAATCGTTTACAGCTACTTGAATATATGCAAATTTAAGTAGTACAAAGTCTGAATTATTATTAGTTTAGAGAGCAGTCGTACGTCAAAGTCTCTCGGTGAATATAGTACATACAAATCAATAATTTGTATAGGTTACCAAGTAGAAATACTAATTATACAGTAGGAATTGACGTGATCATTCTCTTTAAAATAGAAATTCAGACTTGCAACCAATGATGTGTGTCCTAATTTGCGCAACGGCATATGCGTTAAATAATGTAATCAGTCTCAACCTAACTATAATCATTGTGAATTATTCGCTTGGAAACGCCATTACCGTATTAAAATGGATAATCAGAATAAATCCTGTTCAGTTGAAGATCAGCCTGCCGTTAAACCCTGCTGCGTTTGTAAAGATGAGAAGGCGCAACGTGATGAATGCTTTTTGCTAAAGGGTCCTGAATCTCCTGATTGTCAGTCAATTCTTGGTAAATACAAGGAATGCATGGCTGGTTTTGGATTTAAAATTTGAACACAAAAGCTTCTGCTAATTACGTATTAACAAAATAGAAAAAACACTTTTATAGACACTTTCCAAGAATCTAGTCGCCACAGATGACGGAAAAGCTAATTGCTGATATAAACAAGCATCTCAGGCATCAAGCAAGAAAACTTAAAGATATCGTTTTAAATATAATCTTGTAGCACACATATTGCGCATCTAGGTTTTATCAACGGTAGTATTATTCATTACAATGGGAAGTATATTCTTACCACACCTGGTAACTGGTTGGCATGTAGATCAAGCGATTCTACATGGTGATGATAAAATTGTTGTTATAAGATTCGGGAATGATGCATCCATGGAGTGTATGCAAGTAGATGAGGCTCTCTATGGAATTGCAGAGCAAGTAAAAAATTTTGCGTCCATTTACGTTTGTGATACCACTGAGGTTCCTGATTTCAATGAAATGTATGAACTATGGGATCCAGTTACATTGATGTTTTTCTATGGAAATCAACATATGCTGTGCGACTTTGGTACTGGTGAAAACAATAAACTAACATTGGTGGTTACTGACCCACAAAAGCTGATTGACGTTATCGAGACCATATACAGAGGAGCCATGAAAGGAAAGCGGTTTGTGGTCAGCCCTGTGGATTTTTCTAAAGATAAAAAGTCTTAGAATAATTATTTGCAATAAGGTGAGAGTTTATTGGTGTCTTAGAAGACACAGCGTTGTATACAGTGTCTGTTTATAAACAACTGAATACGGTGCTATATGAACCCCACTATTATTAGGCATCTAATTCGTCCGTTATTAACTACAAAAGATGAAGGTAGAAATCACATTAGTGTCCATTCACCTTATAGAGCCGTAGTTATTTTATTTATATATTTTATGCGATATGAGTTGCCTGTTCACATACACGACGTCGAGAGAGTAGCTTTAAGATATTCAAATTAAAAGCTTATGGCGATTGGATTGAGTAGAAAACTGCTACATAAACTAAATAATTGATGCATCATTTCCAACCGACATATTACACCACACATATTCTACCAAGCTGTAGCTTGAAAACGCGTAGCAGGCTTAGGGTAATGCATTAACATGCAATGTGCATTAGTTGTGAAATTTTTATAAAGATGATTAGTTGTAAAGGACCCTTGCACATTTAACAAAATGGAATTAATTAGCTTGCATTCCTAACATAAATTTGAAACAATACGTGATTACTCCGATTACGTTTCTTTAAATTCATCAGAAAGTAGCAGATATGAACTAAAGAGAAGTATGTACACATACATTTAAGCCAAAACACATGCTCACGTGAATACTTAAAGCATTGTGCACTTTGTGTTATGGTCATAAAATACAGCCATGGTGCCGAAATGGGACAGTAAAGAAGGCATAGGAACGTAATACTGAACCTCAGAAGGTCAATTCTCTTCATTCGGTTGAAATTGTTACAAGAACATCGCGAATAGACCACATGACATGCGAATAGAAGAGCAAGCGTTGCTCTGTCTTTCTGACTTTTAAATTGCTTTCCTTCATCATTTATGAGTAAATTTATAAGCTGATTCACACCATTTCAGAAAGAAAAGGTAACTGTAATTTTTTTTTACAGTTAGACGTCAAGCTCTCGCTAATTCACTTGATCGCGATGTATACCGTGGGTACAACACGGCAACAGCCAGTCCAGCAAACGTCAGGTTAAGGGCTTAATGTCAAGTTGTTATAAGAAGGATAACCATCTGTACACTAAATAAAAGTTTGGACATATTTCAGAACAATACACAATATTTAAAGCCTTTTGATGTATATATTACGTTTTTGTGGTTTTCTAGACTCAATGAAATGATTTTCTTGGTATTATGGCGGGCAAATATTTAGGAATAACCGAACATTTGTTCTAAATTAAGCTTCCCGTAATCAACAAACTGATTTGTGAAGCAAAATATAGAAAATATCAATGGATTCATTTCTAATGCCACGAATGAGATCATATGGTCCTGAATAATTCATAAATAGATTAGAAAACATCGTGTTATAGGTAATAGGCAGGCTCTGCGGAACTGTAATCAGACTGATGCTGCTTCCGCGCATTATTCACATGAAGCGTGCCATGTGCTACCCTATCCCATTCTCACTGAGCTACTACCCTGAAACTGTGCGCCCACATGTAGATATCTTGTATTTATTTTTGTTATCTAGAGTGGTGTCGTCAAAATGTCCAAGGAAAAGGTCAAAATCCTTGAAAAAAGAGTAGTACACTATAATGATGACGATCAAATGGTGTCGGCGCATCTAATGCCACTCCATAAATCTGCATCCTTGTCATTATTAACTGAACCGGATCGAATAACAATTAGTAGTGGTGAGGCTCGAAATGCTCGAAAAGAACAAAAAGGAGATGAGCCGAGCAAAAGGTTAGATATTACAGGGTTTAAACATTTACTGATGTTAATTCTTGTTGTTGGGAATATCAAAATGCTCTTTGCAGACTTCTACAGCTTTGGAGTATGGGACACATTGAATCATTTTGGTTTCGGTAAAGATGATTTACGGATGGGATTTCTTATTTCATTGAGCAATTTCTTGTACACACCAATGGCACTAGGTATAGAGGTTAGTGCAAGTACAAAAACGCACAGCTTGCTCAGGAAGTATGTAGGTGCTTTACACACAACTGTTGCTTTTACAGCTTTAATTTACGGCAGTATTTTAACTTGGCAAAATGTTCAGCACCCATTAGTTGCTACAGCATGTGAAGCAAACGTCATTGTCACATTTCTTAAGCTAGTGTCATTCGCCTTAACCAACAAGGAGTTACGACAAGGCGTAGAGAATAAACTACCTCTTCCCAAATTCTATGAAAATGGACCAATTTACCCACAAAATCTGACTCTGGGAAATATTTTCTATTTTTGGTTTGCACCAACTCTAATATACCAGCCTATATACCCCAAGCGCTCGCGTGTACGGTGGAAGCGAGTATTCTCTTTGCTTGCTGAACTGGTAATGGCAACAGTTCTTTTTTGGGTTTTAATGATGCAAATGGCAATCCCTGCTTTGAGCCATTTCTTTGAGAATCAGGAATCGTTCCCTACAATGGTAGAAGATTACTTGAGTTTGTGCACAATAGACATGTGCTTGTGGCTCATTGGCTTCTTTGTGCTATTCCAAGTTGCATTGAACTTAGTGGCCGAAGTGACAAGATTTGGAGATAGAACGTTCTATCAAGATTGGTGGAATGCTAGTAGTGTAGGAACTTTCTGGCGTGACTGGAACTTACCAGTTAGCAACTTTTTCAGGAGACATCTGTATACACCCTTGCGAGCAAACGGATGCCCTAAACAAATTGCTGCTAATCTTGTGTTCCTTGCAAGTGCGGTACTTCATGAACTGCTTTTTGGAATTGCTACGCACAATTTTAATGGTGTTGCATTTATGTGCATGATTGTGCAACCTATATTCATTCTTGCAACACAACCATTGGAAAATGAAAGAGGTAAAGGATCGACAATAGGAAATTGCGTAATGTGGGTATCTATGATGCTTGGTCAACCTACCGCTGTAATTCTCTATTACGAACAGTGGATTGGCCGAAATGAAACCATGCGAACTCCCACAGAATGGAGGTATTGGATACCATCTTTCCATCCGACTAGAAAGTAATCAACGTGATTAACCTCAATAAATCTAGTCGTACAACCAACTGCATTATATGATCAATAGTTTTTGATAGTTTTTAAGTACATACCTAAATATAAACTAATATCATTTAGGACAATATTTTGTCTAGAATAAATAACACTTACTGAGACCATGCAAGACTTTTATATACGTATACACAAAATGGTACGTTTAAATGATCTGTTTACCTTCGATTTACTTAATTTTCCAAAAATAAAAATGCCACAACTTGACCATGTCGATGCTGGGTTCACTTAATTAATTTCACGCAAATCATTCGCTGACGTAATAAGCGTTTCCTAAATCCAGAATCCATATACATAGCTTCACATCTAACTCGAGAAAATGATCAGAAATTTGCAGCGAATCTCTTCACTTTCTCCTGTGCAGAATTTTTTCAGGACACCTATACACTCGAAACATATTGTCAGATCTAAGGGTACCTACGTTCCCCCCGGAAGCAAGTCTGTTCTCACAAAAAAACCATTAAGGAAGCTGAACTCCGCAACTGTAAGACCAGCTGTTTATTATAAGTTTGACCAAAAGGTCGAACTTAGTGATGGCTCCGTAATATCTAGGAAGTCGGTATATCCACGTGCGGAATGGAGAATGTTACTAGATCAAAGAACTAACCCAGTGTGGAACCCATCTAAACCAAATTTGAAAACACAATTAGCCGCTGACAACAGTAAATTGGCTAACTTCCGCAAAAAATTCAGCGTTGGCGAAACAGATAGTGCACAGTTTGAATCTGATCTAGACGAATTAATGAGCGGAGACGCACAACAGGTCACTACTGGTAGGGTATTAATAGAGAAGAAAAAAGAAAAAGGTAATCGCAGAAGAAGGTGATACATTTGCAAATTATAAACTTATAGACATTATTTCTACTTTTGTATTCAATTATACTTCAATTACTTACAGAGAGCACGATCAGTTCTCATGATCACATTGAATCGCTACAAAGATTTTACTGTTAACAACTATATGAAAAGAATATGTACTCATTGCAACAAGAATACTCAATTGAATAATGGGAATCCAGTGGACGCTTCAAGTGACATTTCAAGTGACACTTTTAACTAACCAATGTACATGTATATAAGAAGAATTTCCTCAGATAACTGTTTTTTTCAGTTTATTTATTTAATACATCGATTGAATAAAGTACTATAATTGAGAATTACAAAAGAAATTCGAAAATGAGAGAATTACACATCGATAGTGTCTGAGAGAGCCTCCAATATCGAATGGAGCCCATCGACGGAATCTACGTGGTATTTAGCAATCGTCAGCTTAGACTGAGGACCAACGAGAACCGGGAAAATACCTTTCTGTTCAGGTTCTTCAGCAAGCACTCTGAACATGTCCTCGTCAGTAGTATCATCACCAGCAGTTAGAACGAACTCAGGGAACTCCTTACGTTTCCTAGCTTCTTCAAAGATTGTCCTTACAATTTCACCTTTATTGAACAGCTTGGGGCGAATTTCAACATTGGCCTTACCAGCCATAACCTCAATGGGATATTTCTTTGCAACTGTCAACTCCAAGTAGGCACGCAAATGGCTAGCCTGGAAACGACCGAAATCAGGATCGGCCTTTCTATAGTGCCAAGTTATAGCAGACTTTTTCACTTCAACCGAAGTTCCCTCAGTTCTCTCTGTGTAACTTTGCAGAACATTAATCGTGACTTGCATCCACGACATGTCTGTCTTTGACACCAGATTGTCCCAAGGATCAGCGGCTGACTGGTTGGCCCATTTGACGTAACATCCGTGCTCGGCACTTAGGTTGATGTTATAATCGGCCCAGTACTTATCGAGGAATACGGTGTCTCTGCCACTGATAATCCAAACTGTTGTCTGAGGATCGTCACACAACTTTTTCATGATGCGTTGAATGCGTTCATTTGGAACAGCTGCTGCAGGATCTCTGACAATAGGTGTTAACGTACCATCATAGTCCAAGCAGATGAGTCTCCTTTCAGCTGACTTAAAGGTATCAACCATAGTCTTCACGTCTGCAACCGGAGTGTAATGTTTAACTTCATGCTTAAGATCTTGCAAAACCAAGTGGCTAAGAATTTCAACAATCGAAGAGCCGACGTTGTATTTTTGGACTGCGGTATCAAACAACCGCTTCTGCTCAACTACCTCCCTTTCACTAACCAAGGCGGCATTGAGGTTATATGCAACCTGCACAGGATCATAAGGGTTGACACCCATATCACCTTGTACAAGCATATCGGAAATACCCATAAACTCACTGAGAACCATGGCAGTCTTACTATCTTTGCGGCCTTCTTGGCAGATAGCGTACTCAATGGCAACTGAACTGGCACCCTCACGCAAAGGAGTAAAGAAGCCAACATCAGCTTCACGCAATAGCGCAAAGTACTCATCTTGGACCATATGTTTAGTGAAATGGATGATGGGGGTGTAATGTAGATCACCGTAACGAGAATTGATATATGATATCAATTGTGCCATTTGAGTTTCCAAACTGGGTGAGAACTGGAATGTTTTAGTAGTAATTTGAACAAAGACAACTTTTCCTCTCCACTGGGGATAGTAGTCCAACAAAAGCAAGAAAGCTCTAAGCTTCTGTAAAATACCCTGGGTGTTATCAAGCTTGTCTCTGCCAACAATAATCTTACAGTTTCCGTACATGTTATGAATTTCTTTAGCAATTCCCAACACTTCCGGGCTGGAGCTACGCTCCAGAACATGGTTTACATCAATTCCAAAAGGTACATCAACACATGCAACGTAACGACCAACTGGAGTGATGAGTTTGTTTCCAGAACTCTCCAATCCAGTGATACGGGTAGTAGCTGAAATGAAATGCTTAATGTACTGATAACTCTGGAATCCGATAATCGTGGAACCAAGCATACCTGTCAAAAGCTCCACACGTTGCGGCAGACTTCTAAACAGCTCAGAACTAGGGAACGGAGAGTGCACATAAAGACCGATGAGAGCATCAGGGAGCTTTTCACGAAGCATTGAAGGTAGCAAAAGCAAATAAAGATCATGAATCATGATAATATCACCTTCACGGTAGTTAGCAATGATTGCTTCAGCGTATTTTTCGTTAAATTCTTTGTAGTATTGATAACCTTTGGCAGCGAAATTGGCATCCTCTTCAATTGAAAGGTCTTTCAAATTATAACTATAATGCAAAGTCGGCCACAAAACACGCTCAGCATACTCTCTCCACTTCCATTCAGGTCCGTCTAGCCACACCGGGATATTCTTGGGTCCTAGAAGTTTGCCAAATTTCTCCTTCTTGTCCTCAGTCAGGATCTTATCGGCTTCTTCGTCACCTTCTATATCACCAGGCCATGCAATGTTCAAACTATCCCATTCAGTTTCATCGGAGAGAAACTTCAGCATAGAAGAAAGCGAGCTGAGTCCTCTCCTATCGCGGATATGTAAATCATCACCTGAAACGCAAGCGACAGGGAAATTGGTAGTAACGTTCAAGATCCTGCCACTGACATTCTCTCCAGCTCGTTTAACGTCCTCAGGAGAAGCAGCAACGTGAGTAACAGGCTGCGTGCCTGGTGCATTGAGAGGGTGAATATACTTCTCTAAATGCTCAAGGCTAACAAGTGATCCCAAATAGGGAGTACGATGAAAATCCATGTTGCAGTGCAAAGAAAGACAGCAAAGTCGTTAGTTTATTTACCGCTAATAGACCAGAAGCCGGTTGCTATCTGAGTCAGCGAAATCTGATATATGGGTAAATCCGGGGTATTTAAAGTAAGTATTAAAAATAAAGAATTGGCTAAGTCGAGATTTCAAATATGCAAATTTAGGTTTACATGAATAATTTAGGATTTGAATAAGTATATTCTTAAAAGATATTAACACAGAATTTCTAGTAAGAGCCTACTGCAGCTCGCGTTTGTTAAGGCAGGGAAAAAGGCTAGGTATACACATATGTATCAATTGTGGGGGAAATAGGGCAACGCAAAGACACTCGTTCACACGTAATTATAACGTCGTATATTAGTAACTTCGTGTCTCACATTGCTGTTACTCTGTAAAGTACTTGATGGTTTGAGCTTTACAATGTTTAAATTTCGATTTAATTACTACTGTATTATATTTCGTAATTTCTTTATATAACTAAACGAGACGAATAGCTGAAAATACTCACAATATACTTTATTATCCTTTAATTATATTACACCGTAGACAGAATAGCATAGCATGGTGCCTTTAAGTTCTTATTATGCTGAAGGTAGTTAATAGTATTGAAAAATTAATGCGAGTACTTAGCAACATAAATAGGTAGGTAACATTTCGTACAAATTTCAGAGGACTTTTGTGCTTTTTTTATAAGGCAAATAAGCGCCATAATGAGATTCGAAAATACCCTCATGATAATTATAAAAAAAGTCTAAACTATGAAATATAGTTTAATTATCTCTCAAAAATAAAAATATAATCCGTTTATAAATGTTGTATTAACAATTTAAGAATGCAACTCTGGCCTATATAGGTACACATTGTACGATAAACAGCAACGCTAATCTTAATTACATTTAAAAGATCACTTAGTTTATCTGATGAATATCAGAGTAATCATTTTTAAATTGCTAGATGTTATCATAAAGCTGCAAATCTTTTTGATAGATTGGCCAAATATGTAGAACTATGGGTACCAGTTTAACATTAATACATACAAACCAGTATGTCACTAGAAAACCATTATATCTGGCAATATATTTTAAAGTGTACTATAATTTTATGGTTATTCTAATAATGATTATGCTTGTTTATAAAAGACGCGTAATGTGTAATAGTTTGTTTCAGAAATATTGTATCTCCAGCTAGAGACAGCTTTTGCCATTGTTTTCGTGTTAGAATTGGAAAATGAATAATATAATAAACTACTCATCTAATAATTTTCTTTCATTAAATGATTGGATTGAATACTAATAGAGGCATCTTTCTTGCTAAGTATATATGCAGCATTAATTATTCTTCTTATACTGTGTTGTAGCATTTATGTCATCACCATATTTATAAATTACTACAGACAAATGTGTAGTAGTGCATAGTAGTGCCTCAAGCTGTATAAGCGGATCCCAGCTCTAATTGATACATACTTCAGATCTGCCAGACAAACATTCAGTCAGTTCGTTGTAGTAGTATCCACGTTTTTAATTCAATATTTAGGCTTGTTTGCACCCAAATAACAGATCTGGGAAATTGGAATACCAGGGTTTTATTTCAATATAAAAAGTACAGTAGGTGTAACTTCAAGTCTTCTAGTATCATAAAATCTCTAGTTGTAACACACAAGATCGTAAGTGTGCTAACTTTGGAAAATAAACTTAACCATCAGAAACACATACTGCTAAATCCGTTACTTCTTACCTTTTACAACTTTGATTCGAATAGTGTATCTACTTAAGTATTTCTTACAATTATCATATGATCTACATAAGTCGCACATATAATGTACAAATATCTGAGTTAGACTGTATAACGAAATCAATTTCCTAAATATGGGAAAAATAACCACTGTTATTTATCATTACCAGATAGTCTAGAATAAGTCAGAATTGGTAACGCTTTGCATTGATGTGAAATATGACTGCAGGCAAACTTCGCGTAAGCTAACCTATCAGTTATTTCGGTCATCGAAAAATGGCATACGCCAGCTTATCAACGTCACCGCTAAAATTATATGTGCTCTGATTATGCAGAGAGACAGTGTGAAAAATAGTATAGGTACTCCGCGGAGTATCAAATGATATCACGTGATTGACATTAACTTGTCTTGACTGCTTTATTTCGGTATAGATTTCATCATCCTTCAATTATATCATATAATGTTAGTGTCTCTATTTTCTCACGGAAATCCAAGTCGTATTTGTTAATAGTTCGCACAACCTAATTTGCTGTTAATCGTGATAACTATTTAGTTCTACATATCCCTAGCCCATGTTCTCCATGGCGTTTGTTGTATGCAGGCAGAGCGATAAGACTGCATCGAGTAATCTTGGAGGAATGTGCCGTAAAATATAGACATATATAAACAACAATATTCTACAACATTTAGATAGTTGATCTTTATAGAACTTCAATGACGTTTGTTGGTTTCTCGGTTGATAAATGGCTTGAGGTCAATAAGACTAAACAAGATGTGCAAAATAATATTTTAAATCTACTGTCAGAGGTCAAAGACTCTGCCGGGCCTGAATGGATTCATTTGTGTAACGAGGCTGAAATTTCAATCCAAGTTAATTTGCTTCCCTCAAAATCCTCTTCAGATTTGCCTTTGTATGGTGTTCCCATTGCAGTCAAAGATAACATTGATGTTCAAGGACTTCCTACAACTGCTGCTTGCCCTACATTTGAGTATAATCCTTCTGAAGATGCTGTCGTAGTTAAAAGATTGAAAGATGCAGGTGCTATTGTACTTGGTAAGACAAATTTAGACCAATTTGCTACTGGCTTAGTGGGAACTCGTTCTCCTTATGGAATCCCACACTGTGTTTTCAACAAAGATTACGTTAGTGGTGGTAGTAGCAGTGGTTCCGCTGTTGTTGTTGCCAATGGAATTGTGCCCATCTCTCTAGGTACTGATACTGCAGGTTCTGGACGTGTTCCTGCCGCATTAAACAACATCATTGGTGTTAAGCCAACTTTGGGAATTTGGAGTACCACAGGTGTTGTTCCTGCTTGTAAGAGTCTCGATACTATCTCCGTTTTTGCTCAAGGCTTGAAGGATGCTCAGCTTGTTCTCAACATTGGAACCGTTTATGACGACAATAATTGCTTCTCAAGAAAATTCCCTGATAGACCGGTCACTAGCTTCCCCTCTCGACCGGTTATTGGTGTACCGACAAAATTGGAATTCTTTGGTGATGAGGAGAATGAAGCTCTATTCAGAAAGTTTATCGAAAATGCATCTGCTAAGGGTGCTGAAATCAGATACGTCGATTGTTCTGATCTGTTTGCTTTAGCTAAACTTTTATACGAGGGCCCCTGGGTTGCAGAGCGCACCTGGGCTGTTCAGAAACATATCAAGGAACACGGCGAAAGCAGTTTAGATCCCACTGTTCTGTCTATTGTCAAAGGTGGTTACTCTATCAGCGCTGTGGAGGCTTTCGACAAAGAGTACCTCAGACAAACTCTCAAGCAGAAGGCACACAGATTGACAGCCTCTCTTGATGCACTCCTTATGCCTACTTGCCCATTGAATCCTAGGATTAAGGATGTCCTTCAGCAGCCTATTGCTATAAATTCACAGCAAGGCTATTACACCAACTTTGTTAACCTTGCTGATTTAGCTGCCCTCGCTGTGCCCAGTGGCTGGCGTGATGATGGCTTACCGGTCGGTGCCACTTTCTTGGGTCCAGCTTTTACGGATTACGCTCTTCTTGATTTGGCTCATAGATTTTTGGCACCTGAGCGTAGCACTGGGGCTTTAAGTAGCGTGGACTCAGCAAAGGATATCATCAGTAACTCCCTCGATGGAATTGCACCTAGAACACTTAAACTGGCTGTTGTAGGAGCGCACTTGTCCGGAATGCCCCTTAATTGGCAGTTGCGATTGGCAAAAGCCACTCTAATCGCGAAAACCAAAACTGCCCCTAAATACAAGTTATTCGCATTGAAGACGACACCTCCTAAGCCTGGAATTTCGTATCATACCGAAGGTAAATCTCTTGATGTCGAGGTCTACGATATCCCTTACGAGACCTTTGGATATTTTGTATCCCAAATTCCTGCTCCACTTGGTATTGGTAAAGTAGAGCTTGAAAACGGTGAAATCGTGTCTTCGTTTGTATGGGATGGCAGTGGAGAAGTTGAACAAGAAATTACCAGCTACGGAGGCTGGAAGCAATATGTTTCTGCCAATAATATCGGTAAACCTTTTACAAAAGTTCTTGTTGCCAACCGCGGTGAAATCGCTGTCCGCATCATCAAGACGCTCAAAAAATTAGGCATTAAGAGTGTTGCTGTGTACAGTAGCGGTGACAAGGACTCCTTGGCTGTTCAATTGGCTGATGAAGCTGTATCGCTGACAGGAACCAAACCGGCTGAAACATATCTTTCTATTCGTAAAATTCTTGATGCAGCAGCTCAGACTGGTACTGAGGCCATCATTCCTGGATACGGTTTCTTGAGTGAGAATGCCGAGTTTGCTGATTTATGTGAAGCCTCAGGTTTTGTGTTTGTTGGACCATCAGGAGAAGCCATGAGGGCTCTTGGTTTGAAACATTCTGCCAGAAATATTGCTCAGAAAGCAGGTGTACCTTTAGTTCCAGGTACTCAATTGCTTGATACGCTGGAAGAGGCTATGTCAAAGGTAGAAGAGATTGGCGGCTATCCAGTAATGTTGAAGAGCACCGCAGGCGGTGGTGGCATCGGCCTACAGCGTGTTGACAGTGATGAGGAACTTAAGGTTGCATTCACCACCGTTAAACATCAAGGTGAAGCCTACTTCGGTGATTCTGGTGTTTTCATGGAAAGTTTTGTTGAAAATGCACGCCATGTTGAAGTACAGGTGTTCGGTGATGGATTCGGAAATGCTGTTGCACTAGGTGTTCGTGACTGCTCTCTGCAAAGGCGTAACCAAAAGGTTATTGAGGAGACGCCTGCTCCAGCTATGCCTGCCGCAACTTCTGAGCATTTGAAGAAGTGTGGAGCTAACTTAGTGGCATCCATGAATTACAAATGTGCTGGAACTATCGAGTTTATCTATGATTCCGCTAGAGATAAGTTTTATTTCTTGGAGGTCAACGCTAGACTTCAGGTGGAGCACCCAATCACAGAGATGGCTACAGGCATTGACTTGGTTGAGTGGATGTTATTGGTTGCAGCCAATCGTGCTCCTTTCAATAACGAAACTGTAATTGAGGCTAAAGGCTGTGCTATGGAAGCAAGATTATATGCTGAAAATCCTATCAAAGATTTCCGTCCTTCTCCTGGTCAAATTACTGAACTTGAATTTCCCAGCTGGGCTCGTATTGACGGATGGGCGTCCAAGGGAACTGTAATCACAAGCGAGTTCGATCCTACTATTGCTAAAATAATTGTACAAGGAGCTACCCGTGAAGAGACCCTAGCTAAGCTTCAACAAGCTCTTCGTGAAACTGTTGTCGGTGGAATCATTTCTAACAGGGAATACTTATTGAATATTGCTGAATCAAAAATGTTTGCAGATGCCAAAATGCATACAAAGATTTTAGACGATTACAAGTATCAGCCTTCGGTTGTAGAAATCTTGAATCCTGGTCCAAATACTAGCATTCAGGATTATCCTGGACGAACAAGGTATTGGAGAATTGGTGTTCCCCCCAGTGGTCCTATGGATCCTTTCTCCCACCGCGTAGCGAATCGTCTAGTCGGTAACGGTTCAGATGCTGCAGCCATCGAGGCTACATTGGCAGGTCCAACAATGATGTTCCACTGTGATCGCGTAGTTGCTGTTACTGGTGGAGTTTGTGAGGTGCTTCTTGATGGAGAGAAAGTATCTCAATGGAGGGCAATTGATGTAAAGGCTGGATCCAAACTAACGGTTGGAAAAGTTACTTCAGGATGCAGAGCTTACATTGCCATCGCTGGCGGTTTAGATGTGCCAAAGTACCTCAACAGTCGTTCTACATTCGCTCAAGGAAAGATTGGTGGATATAATGGACGTGGCTTAAAGTACGGTGATCTCATCACTCTATTTGATGCACCGGAAATTAACGAGAAGGCTTTGTTCCCTGCCTCCTTGATCCCTAAACTTAGCCGTCAATGGAAAGTTAACGTTACTTTGGGACCTCATGGTGCCCCTGACTTCTTTGCACCCTCTTTTGTCCCAACATTCTTCAAGGAGGAGTGGAAGGTCCACTACAACTCCAACAGATTCGGTGTAAGACTTACAGGACCTAAACCGGAATGGTCTCGTACCGATGGAGGAGAGGGAGGACTTCATCCAAGCAACGCTCATGATTATGTTTACTCACCTGGTGCCATCAATTTTACAGGTGACGAACCTGTCATCCTTGGTTGCGATGGTCCCTCGCTAGGTGGTTTCGTTTGCATGGCAGTCATTGTTGAGAGCGATTTATGGAAAATTGGACAAATGGCTCCCGGCGATACTATCATTTTCAATGAGGTTCAATATGATGAAGCTAGGATTATGAAGAGAGAGCTAGATAACATCATTTCTAACTTCAGCCCTACTGAACCACTAGTGCCTATGACTTCCACTTGTAGTGATACTAATCTTACTGGTGTGCTGTACCAAAAGTCTGACCCCAAGTTTGTTATTCGCCAAGCTGGTGATCGTTATGTTTTGGTTGAATATGGCGAGAATGTCATGGATTTGAGTATGCGCTATAGAGTTCATCTGTTAGAGGAATCGTTAAGCAAGATACAGAGTGTTGTTGAGTGTAGTGCTGGTGTGCGATCTCTACACATTGAGTTCAACCCTGATTTGATTTCACAGTCTAGCCTTGTGCAGTTGTTGGTTGATACTGAATCGAGTTTCCCTAAGAATTCTGATTGGGAGATCAAGTCTAGAATTATCAATCTGCCTATGGCATTCGAAGACAGCCAAACTATCAAAGCGGTAGAGAGATATGCTGAGACAATTCGAAGTGAGGCCCCTTGGTTGCCTAACAATGTCGATTTCATTGCTGACTTGAACGCGATTCCCAGATCTCAAGTTCGTGATTTGCTTTACACTGCCTCATTTATGGTTATGGGTCTCGGTGACGTTTATTTGGGTGCCCCTTGTGCTGTTCCTCTTGATCCTAGACACCGTCTTCTAGGCTCTAAGTATAATCCTAGCCGTTCTTGGACTCCTAATGGTTGCGTCGGATTAGGTGGAATGTATATGTGCATTTATACTATGGAAAGTCCTGGTGGTTATCAACTTTGTGGTCGTACTGTTCCTATCTGGGATAAGCTTTGTCTTAATGAATACTCTGAGAATGGGGAGCCCTGGATGTTGAAACCCTTCGACATTGTTCGCTTCTATCCTGTCTCTGAAGAGGAGCTTGAGGAAGACGTGGTCAAGGTTGATCAAGGACGATTCAAACTAAGAGTTGAAGATTCTGTCTTCAACTTTGGAGATTACAATAAGTTCTTGGCCGAGAATGCCGAGTCTATTGACGCTCACAATAAACATATTAACGAGCACATGGTAGAATTTGCAGCTGTTATCGCTGCTAGTGATAGAGATGCTACTTCATCGTCTACAGACGCTCCTGATTTGACACAGTATAGTGAAGACGCCATCCTTGTTTATGCCGAGATTACAGGGAGATTCTGGAAGTCTATTGCCATTGAAGGTGCTATTGTCAGTCCTGGTGACCCGTTGGTTGTACTAGAGGCAATGAAGACCGAGATGTCAGTTATGGCGCCAGACCATGCTAAAGGAAAGATCGTTAAAATTGTTCACAAGAATGGTGATCTTGTAGAGGCTGGTGATATCGTTGCAGTCATTGAAAACATTTAATCTATTTAATTTAAACATTATTTATTTCAAAGATGGAATATATCTTATATATGTTAATGCATGAATGAACATTGACTACCATTTTGAATATTAAATCAAATTCTACTGCTGTTGTTTCCCATCAAACAGGATCCGTTTAACATTCGTCTATATATTAAACAAGCTGATAATTTAGTGCTGCAGCAAGAACAAAGCCTTTGTAAAAGAGGACATATTTTTATTCCAGCGTCTCTCCATCACGAATACATGAACGTTATTACACAAGTGAAAAAGTATTCTCGATAAAAAAAATGAGTAGTTGAGAGAGCCTTATATGTTGATTCGGGAACCTCACCTAGTCCTCATTACTCTCTTTTTTTACAGAAGGAAAATAAAATTATATTTAACAATTTATACTAGTCTTTTGCACTAACTTAAACACAGTAATTTTAAATATATCTGCGGAATGGCAGAATATATGATTACGCATCATCACCTCACGACCAACAAGTTTAGAAGTATTTACAGTTACACCCCTGATTACCTCTAAACATTCATGTCGGATACACCTAAACAAAACGAAAGCACTGTTGATGGGGAGGCTAGTATTATCACTGAACTCCCTGTGCTACACACAGCTAAGCGTTTGAAGCTAGAGGCACGTAAACTTGATGGTATGCAACGAGAGCTGTACAGCCTTGTGGGTGATAGTGCATCGCCAGTAGCTATTACACCAGATTCCAAATTTAAGAATAAGGCTAGCTTCCTCCAAAAAGCAGCAAACTGGAAGTTGGCAGAGTTTAGCCCGAAACCAGGTCTTAATTTACATCACTGGGTGCGAGCTACTTTAGTCACTGAAAACGCTAATACGGACAGATTTTCGAAGTTCAATGTTCCAGTAAACGTACCGCAATGGGATGATGCTGATTATAAGTTATTTAGTAGCGAAGAATGGTCGTTAAAGGAGACAAGGTACCTTTTCGAGTTGGCAAGCCAGTTTGATTTACAATGGTTCGTCATAGCTGATAGATATGATTTCGAGAATAAAAATAGAAGCATAGAGGATTTGAAGGAACGATATTATCAGGTTTCGATTGAACTTATCAAGAATCAACCCGCGTCCCTAGAGTTGGGTCTAAGTCCCAGCGATGAACAACTCATCCAATCCATGAAGTTTCCTAAGGAGAACGAGCTCAAAAGAAAACAACATTTGAAGCAACTTCTATCAAGAACCCCGAAAGAGGTGGCAGAGGAAGAGGCTCTTGTTCTCGAAGCCAGGAAACTAGAAGCAATGTCTGAGAAAATGCTAGCAGATAGAAAAGATATTTTAAGGTTATTAGATTCTCCACAAGCCATAAGTTCAAAAACTCGAGTGGATCTCAATAGCAGTGCAGGCGTTGGTCAACTTCTTCAAGATCTACAGAGTGAAAAAGACAAAGAGAACAAAGAAAAGGAGAAAGAAAAGAAAAGTACATCTACAGAACCTGAGAAAGCAGTTAATTTCTTTGAAGGTAGAGATGAGAATTCATTTGTGGTTAGATTGGTACGGAATAAGTTAACACCGAGAGAAATTGCAGCCTGTGGAATCTCCTACGGTAATACAAAACATGCAGGTGTCTATTTAAGATCTACAAAGATTACCCCAATTCGTCAAAACCTGCTGCCAAAAGTTCGTAATGTTGCAAATGAATTGGGCATACCATTGAAACCAGTAATGCCGACGTCTAAAATCTGCGCTCTATACGACGAGCTATTCCAAGATGTTAATGTACTATTAGAAGCTAAAAAGGCTCAGGATAGATTAGAACTCGAAATTGAAGTTCTGAAGAGAGCCGGAAAGACGCCAAAAACTTCAACGGAAATGGAGGTGGACACTGCAAATGCTACATCGGAGGGTTCTAACACAAATCAAGTAAATGAGGAATCAAACAAGGAAGAAACCGAGATTAAGGAAGAGAATAGCAGCAGCGACAACCAGAAAAATAATGAAAATGAAAATGAAAAGGAAAAGGAAAAGGAAAAGGAAGCTGGAGACGACAATAGTGCTATCGAAGTCTAAGAGTAAAATCCAACAAATACGTTCTTAGGCTCGATATACTTCTCTCTATTGGTTGACGTTTGATACAATTATATTTAATCAGAATGCACTATATGTAGATGCACTAATGACTTTATGACAATCCGCAATTCTTGTAGCTATCTTCATTTCCTATTGATATTATGGTCAATTGAATTAATTGAATTTATATTAAGTTAATTGGATATAAACAAGATCAAATTTTGAATCTTCAATGCTCAGGAACATAATACTTTGCAAGGAAGGACTGAGTGATGTACTAAATATAGAAAAACGTTAACGAAATGTGAAGTGGGAACTCACCAAGGCCAAAGTTACCGCTTATATACACCATTGAAGTCGGACCAATTACCGGTGTCGAGCGATTCTGATAATCATTATTAACAATACTTACTAGGCTGTGTGACCTACAACAGGTTGAAACAGAATGTATGCAATAGGATTATAGAGCCGTTACGTAGGGTACGGTCAGTGGGGTAAAGGGCGTATAAACGGTTGCTGAATTGTAAGCCTTATTATCAGAGCGAACATAAGTTGAACTCATGGATCAGTTTACTTTTAAATATCTTGGGCACATGTGGTTCCCTGATTTGCAGAAGAAAATACTCTATCTATGCATACTTAAATAATGGAGGTAACAACTGCGTCTTTCTACGTGACGATATAACCCTTACCTTTACAGCAAGGTCCGAAGTGAATGTGCAAAGCAATCTATGCGCAGTAATCACTACGCAAGTGGTTGTAATTCGTTCAAAGGCGCGTGTCCACGTGCCCCGAATTCGGGAGCGTATACATATATAACCCAATGCCCCAAGTTGCTTGGGGTAACGTCTAACGTTTCTTTAAAACACAACCACAAATAACCTAATGTCTCTTGCTTTCCAAGCCGGTTTCCCCAGCGTCAGTCCTCTCACCGTTGTTGTCGGTGCTGGTTATGCTCAGTTGAGTTCCTACATCATCCAGCGTCCCATCTTTGTTGCTCTTAACAACAAGGCTAAACAAACCAATGATGCTAAGGCCACTTTGGAGTCTGATGAGTCTAAGACTGCTGCTGCTTCTCTTGCTACCAGCTTGGTTTCCTCTAGTGTTCAATCTTATGCTCTTACTGCCTTGCTTCAGCTTGCTAACGTTGTTTCATATAAAGGTGCAGCTGTGGTAGGAACTCTAGTTCTCGCAACCCAGTCTGGTCCTAAAATCATCAATGACATTTTGGTTAAGAAAGAGCCCATTGACGTTGTTTTGTCTGGTGTTGCTGTTAAGGTCCTTGATACAGTTGGTCTTGCTTTGTTCCTTCAATGGTACACTCATCGCAGTGTTGTTCCTAAAATTGGTTCCAATTAATTCGGTCTATTAAAATAGACCACTTAATAAAAGAACCTTATATTTTTACTACTTATTAGAATTTTTAGAGAAAAAAAAAACTGAACCTTTTTTTACATCGTTTTTCTTGTTTTCATGCTCTCTTAGATGTAGTTTTCGATTTAAATTTTGTTTTTTTTCCGCATTCGCACATAACAAAACGTTTACTTGTCTCGATTGTAGCTTTTGTATAATATGGATTGGAATTTTTTTGTTTTGAAACGTAGCTATAGCGGCATACATCTTGGAGGCTTTTATTATGTACATTATCAGTGCAATCGCAGTGAAGACTACAACTACTTAGTACCGTAGTATTTCTTTAACAATGCCAAAACACCAACTGAGGCACCAATAGAAACAGCGCCACCGATGATGTTGATTGCATTGCTCAACATTCTATCCTGTTTTTTCGATCTAGTTAGAGCTTCAGAGTACCTAACGTCGTCTCTGAACGAAACCATGGTGTACAGTGGTAGCCAAAGGTCACCAAGTGCTTTCGAGAGCATATTGTCAAAGTATTTCCGCATCTTGAAAGAAGTTTTGGTAACAGAAGAGCACATTTCCAAGTAGTTGGCCATGGAAAGATCGTTGATAGCATCCAAATCTGGTTTTCGGAACTTCGAGTAGGCATTGAAGGCCAAAGCCCACTCATCCTTAATTGAAGTATCAATGAACTGTTCAAAAAGAGTCCGAACGTCCTCAAGTCCAGCATTCAGTCCTTGGCCATAGAAGGGAACCATACTATGAGAGGCATCGCCCAAAAGGACAATCTTACTTCCCAAGTTGTATGGTGAGAACTTTATGCTAGTAAGTTTACCCCTCGGAGCATTCTTTCCTAACATTGTAAGGCCTTCCGTACCAATAACCTTAGCAGCATCTGGGAACTCAGTTGTGAACCATTTTGCTAAGAGCTCAGGATTGGCAAGATCACTCTCGAATAGGGTATTCGGTGCAAACAAAGTTCCAGTGAAGCTTCCATCATCGTTAGGTAAAGCAATAAACATATGTGAACCGCGAGGCCAGATATGTAGGTAATTCAAGGGCCAGTCCTTGATAGCTTCTGAGTTAGGAATTGGCACTTCCATGTAATACGTGGAAACTGTTTCTTGCTCGATTTTATAGTCGGTGTGTCTCTCAATTAAACCTCTAATTTTCGAGAACGCACCGTCACATCCAAAGATGGTTTCACCCAAAGCAGAAACGCCTTCCAAATCGGAAGGGATTTGGTGACTGAAGACGATTTTAGCACCGGCTCTCTCTGCAGCATCAATCATCAAGTTGTTCAACTTTGATCTGCTGATAGAATTGATTGACTCAGTACCATACACACCATACAGAATTGGTGTCATATGCCCGTCACCCGGAGCATGAATCATTCTGCCTTTCATGGGCACAGTGTGACTGATAACCACATCACATATTTCGGGATCAATGGCTCTCAAAGACCTAAGGCCTCGGGCGCTAATAGCAAGGTTGATACTACGGCCAACATCCTTGTTCTCCTCAACGCGAGGATCGGGACGTTTCTCGTATATAACAACGTCGTACCCTCGTTTAATGAGAGCCAATGCCGTAGCACAGCCTACCATTCCAGCCCCAATCACTACTTGCGTCATTTATGTAACTGATTTGCGATTTCTTAACCGGCTCACTCTACTTTATCTAAAGCTATTAGTTTACTAAGTGTATACAACGACGGCTTGTCGCTCACAGAATTAATTGTCCAGGCCGATAAACATATTATGTAACTGATATACTCACGGAACTATCCGCTCGGTTCGCATTTTTCAGCACTTGTGTGCGCTTAATCTTAATCAAACAGAGGAGGAGGCTTACACAACAAAATGTAGTCAGTGTTTTAGGCGAAAGGATTCTGGAGGTTGGGACAGAAGTTAAGTGTACATCTCGTTTAAACTAAGCAGATTTATCATCTTTCTATTCCTGTATTCATTATCTGCATGATGCAGCAGGAGCCCCTCGCTGCCCCACATCGTCTACATGTATTAGTTAGCATATCAAGCATTTAAGTCTGAAAGTGGGGAAACTGACGCAGGTCCCGAGACGCAAGCGGGTAATGCAGATTCAAATAAAAAAACACATTCATAAGTTTTTTCGGATAAATCCGTTAGTGCACGCTAGTATATTGAATATTTTGTAGCGTTTACAATTTTTATCATGCTTGAGTCAGTCATAGTTTTATCGTAATTCCCCCTTGTCGTATGATTTTCCCTATATGTTTAACAATCACTAGTTTTTTTATAATTCTTGGCTAATGCATGCGTATTGACGATTTACACTCGCTTGCTATACATATTTAACGGTTACTTTATGTATTGCGTTGGATATTTATTTACCTTATATCATTACAAAACCTCCGCTGACTTTTCAGTAGCTCTGGATTGTATCACATAACCAAGTAATATATAGACTGATTGTCTTGATACAGCACGACTCATGGCGTCTCCCGTTTCTATGGATGCTGATGTTGAAGGCTTTAACTTAGATGACGATTGTATAGTTCCGTGGAACGATGGTGCGTACTATGCCGGTAAAATCACGAAGATTTTGAATCCAAACACAGGTCTGATCCAGAGAGAACCTAAGAAAAAAAACAAAATCTGCAGCACATCTTTTGCTGTGCTAAGGAAAAGAGAAAAGGTTAGAAGAATTCCTACTAGTATTATAGAAGATTGCATAAATGAGGACGAGAACTTTTACCGTATTCACTTTACCGGATGGAGATCAGATAATGATGAATGGCTTACAGCAAGTAGAATACTTCCATATACACCCGACAATGTCACATTAATGAAAGAGGCTAATGATGCATTCAAAAAACGACTCCAGGCGGAACGCGAGCGGAAGAAAAAGTTGAAGGAGGAACAAGCGGAAAAGCGACGTACTTTTACAGAGAATGGTACAGAAGAATCTAAGCCGAAGTCTAAATCGAGAACTAGCGCAACTGTTGAAGAAAAGGAAGGAGAAGAGGACTCGGACGTGAATGTAGCCATAAGTCCAAAGAGGGCTAAAGTCATCTTAGCTCCTGATAGTATTACCGAAGTGTCCCTTAAATTTCCCCTTCTTTTGAAACGGTTGTTAGTAAAAGATTGGGAATTGATAACAAAAGAGCATTTACTAGTTCAGTTGCCTCGAAATATCAGTGTAGTGCAAATTCTGAGAGAATTTAAGGAAGAGCAGATTGCTGAAAACATCAGAAACGATACATCTTCGGAGCCCAGTGATGGCGATATAGAGAATCTAACAAAGTTCACGGATAGTATGGCAACATACTTTGATTACACTTTGGGTGTCCTGCTGTTATACCGATTTGAACGAAATCAATACTACGCTGAATTTCATGACCAACCAAAATCACACCCGTCTACTGTATATGGTGGTGAGCATTTGTTGAGACTTATTGTTAGTATGCCTGGTTTACTAGCTAAAGACACCAAAATTGACGATATTACTATTGCATACATTGTGGACAAGCTAAACTTACTGACGCAATTTATAGCGCATAACCATAAAAGATTTCTCGTGGGAACGTCTAGTTACGATAAAGCTACTCGGTACTACGACTCCATCTCTACTCCAAAAGCAGCAACCGTTCCAACAACTCAGGCAGAAGAACCAGCGCTCAAAAAAAGTGGTGAGTTAAATGAGTGAGCACTAAACTAATATACCTCATCGAGAACGAAATAGCCTTGTATTATATCATAGAACTGTTTCGTTTTTTCTTCAATTTGATAAAATACATATCCTAACAAATATATATGATTGACGATATATCCAAATTCAGTAAATTTCGCCTAACGATCACAACACAATGATGAGTATAGTCACAAAACGAGGTTTGAATCTTTCACGCATATAATGATGTCCTAGAAGGATGATGCAGATGATGATTACCGTCCAGTTATTTTGGGGTATTGGGCTCATTATAAGATCAGAAAGAGAGCAACAAAGGTATTAAGGGAATATAATATCCATCTGAGAGGGTGGACTGTTCATGTCAGTAACGACCTAGAGAGAAAAAAATTATTCATCGTTATAAAAAAGGGATCGTTTTCAATACAATTCATGTATTCCAAGGTAACCATGGGTATCGATGGTGATGGCCTCAACTTCTGGGCCCATGTTTGCGAGCTTCATAGCTGTGAAGCTCTTGCTCATATTAATCTTAGGAACATCTCTCAGCAGGTCATTTCCAAAAGCATCCAGCTCCGTGCCGGATCTTAATCTTTGCTGATAGTCGCTCCACTCGCTTTCTTCTTCAATAGGTGAATTCTTCTGCTTATGCATTTCCTGATGGAACGGTGTACCATCCGACAACGTATTCCATACTCTTACTGTTCCATCTGCGCTTGCTGTAATGAATTCTGATCTAGAAGACCATTCTATTGAATTAATATTATCCACGTGGCCTGTAAAAGATGCTAAGGGTTGGTTAGTGCGGATGTCCCACAACTTGATAACATTTCTGTCATGTACCGCTGCAAATTGATTACTGCTATCGTATGAATTCCACTTTACAAGTGACACATCGTGTGTGTTGCCAACTGGAGGCTTTAAGCCGGTTGTTACACCATCTTTGGTTCTTATGTCGCGAATACATACACCGCGCTTTCTTCCAACAGCAAACACACCATCTCTGTCTGCACTTAAATCAAGTGTATTCACATTACTAGTGCGCTGCATTATCAAAGGTGCATCACTCCGATTGGCCTCCCACAAGAAAATGTGATCCGCGCATAAGGTGAATAGAGACTGAGCTGGACAACTAGACCAATTTGCGCTAGTCAATTCCATGTTGCGAATGCGTGGTGAGTATCTGGTGGTGGGATCTGTTGGGATATGCTTCATATGATTATATCTCTTTAGTATCTCGGCATTTCCACTCCTCGCTGTAGAGTCTGGCAAAAATGTCATATGAACAACACCATTTCTGTGACCAGAAAGGAGCACATTTCCCAATTGACCCAAGCTAGATGATAAAGGTGCCCATTTCAAAGCTACAATTTCTGGAAGGGTGATTGTTTGATGATGTATGACCTCATCAGTATATGCTTCGTAAATGAAAAGGTTATCAGTGGTAGACCCACTACCAATGGCACACAAACGGTCGTCTCTTACATCTAAACTAGTCAAAAAGTCTTCTTTATCTTTTACCTTCCAATAACTGGAACTAGGTTGTTCATCAGAAGAGAACGATTTTACTGAAGAAGATAAGGATTCGAGAGATGGCTGTTCTCTCAGGACCGTCTCCTCCTTTCGTTGCATGTGGTCAAACTTAAAGTTCATGTCTGAGGTTTTAAAAGCCCCAGGCTTGTCAAACTGGTTCGTGATCATATCCATGAAGTCTAATGGTCTGTCTTCGTAGTAATGAAGAGAGCTAGCATGCGGTAGATATCGGTTATTCATTGCTCAAGTCGCAATTAAAGTGTGGTGATGTATAGCCAAAAATTATGTACTCTCTTTGCAGTATGTATATGTATGTTTGAGACTGCCTTAGATTATTTAACAGCGACTAGCCACCTTATATGAGATTTGATCATTTACGTTAGTATGCATCCAGCCACGCCTGATTTTTGGTCAAAGCTCTTCCTGATTGGGATAAGGGTTTGGTTAATATGCATAATTTATGCATGCACTCATTAATAGTGGTTATCCACCCACAGCAATAATTCGTTTGAGAAAGCGTTATGCTAGTGATTTAAGCGAGAAAACCAAAATCGGAAGAGTGTTTTCTTGCGATATTGATATAAACTGTAATAAAGTCATACTATATGGTCTATGGATTGTGACTCTAAAATTTTAACTTGTAAATTATCTACGACGCGCCATTTAGAACCACATTTGCCCAGCTTATTTAGAATATTATTTTTAGTCAATTTATGTTTGGGTCATTATTCAAAAAGGCTGGCTTGGGAATTGTTCAATTAAACGAGTATCGCTTAAAGCAAAGTAGGTAAATGGATTCTCTTCCTGGAAGCATCGGGTTGTTTTAGCGAGGACTGATAGATTTTTTTTACAATTGCATAATACATGACCAGGGGTAGCGGTTTATGTGGTATGATTAATATACGAATGATAATTAATCTACTAGTCTGCTAGCGCACAACCCCTAGCCATATCGAATATAGTTACGACGAGTGTGATTACGACAGGAAAAGTGAGGATAAAATTCGTGCCACGGTATGCACCAAGCATGCATATCGGAGTATAATAACGCTTTGTCGGTGGTATTAAGTGTATAGCATATGGATCTTTTTCTGAAAGATACTCGTTTTATTTCACATCTTTATAGTTCCAAACAGTATAGTAACGCTAATTTCTTGGTAAAATTAATTTTCTACTAGCATGTATAGATTTTATATTTCTGAAAATGATCCTAGATATGAAATTCAAAGCTCAACCTGGGGACGTGCGCTATAATATTTTGATTCTTTGAAACTGACGAATTCATTCAATTTAGAAAAACAAAGAGGCTGTCCCCGATCTATCTAGCATTGAATATGGATGAATGTTTTGTTAGAAAATCGACTGATCCTTGTCGAAATTATGACCATTACAAATTCCCTAAAGCAGATTAACAAAATTAAGCTGCACTGTTCTCACAAAACTTTAAATATCTACATAACATAAACAAAAGTTGGTGATGGGTCTTATCAGCTTTTTCAAGATTGTTTTTTATTAGTGCGATTATTTTCGTAGTAGTATGAGTCGTCTAGTACCAGTGCCATACGCCGTATATGCTTTAATTCACTCATGCTTAGTACAAGCAGAGCATCGGCCATATTGTAGAGCAGCGCAATTAAAAACATTCAATCGAATAGTATCAGCCGAGCATGGGGTTGTAAATAAAAGCTTTCATTCCAAACATTTAATTTTTTTTCATGGTAAACAAGATATAACAACAATACAGATTCTCTTATCACGTCCACAGACGACTCAGGATTAAATGAGAGTATATCAAACTTATGTCATCATAATCACTTCTTGGAATAGATGTCATTGAAAGAGAAGCTTAATGCTGCTAGACAGCTCAGTCATGCCCTGAAAATGTGGCCAGATGACTCTAGTAAGATATATAGCTCATTAAGAAACTCTCAGCTGAAGATTTATGGAACTGAACAGCCATCGCAGCTTCCACCAGCGAGGACAATGGAATTGCGCACCACCTCAGCATTGAAACTTCTAGAGAACACATACATGTTAAAATTTGACACCGGGGATAAATTACTACATCCTGACGGTAATTCGCATTATTATGACTTGATTGCGCGTGAAGCCCAGAAGGCAGCGCCTAAATCGAGCACTTTGTCTGCACTGAAAAACGTTGTTTTCGGTTGGTGGAAAAGATAGCCTTAAAAACACTTAAATAATAGATTCTCTTATAGACAGCATAAAATTTTACTCTTCAAAAAAGCTTTAATTATCATGAAACATTATATACAATTCAATTGGAAGTGGCAGCGACTTGGAAATGCTCATCATAATCATTTGGCGTATGAGACTTTACCAATATTTTGATTTGTTACATATTCAATTGCATTTGTTGCCTCCTCTATACTTCCAAATTCTAGAAATCCAACGTGTTTGATTGAGAACATGCGAGCGTCTATGAAACCTGGTAAATCATCAAGCAATGTTTGCAAATGTTCGAGTGTGACCTCGCTGGGGATTTCCTGAACTAATAGAACATTGTGAGGCACTCCATAATCATGTGAATCTTCTTCAATTATATTTGTAGCTTGGACATCCGCCGATGTCGAATTGGTTCTGTCATTGAGCTCATTAGAATCTTCTTTGTTTTTCACACTTTCTAATCTACGAGATTCAACCTCCTCCGGTGTCAAAAGTATATTAGGGAGCGATCTAGCGAAAGAAACATTGACTTTCTTCTTATATAAAACACAGCTCTGCATTTCGCTATGTGCTTTAGACGCACTTTCAATCTCATCAAAAACAATGAATGCCTGGCCTCTTTTCCTGATTCCCTTGTGCGCGATTACAGACAGCACATTACCATATTGACTAAACGTTTCCAGTAGATCTCTCTTGAGTATTTTTAAAGGAATCCGCTCATTTAAATTATTTACATAAAGAGCCTGATTCATGAACAAAAGCTACCTCGCCAGAAACTTTTGATTACTTATAATAGTGGAGAGCTGCACTGCTATACATTATTCTACCCAAAAACGAAAGCGGTTGCGTTTACTGTTGTACTATCAAACAAAATGTTATTTTTTATATATTATATGTAGAACATTATAATTGCGCTGTTTTTGACTTCGATTGGTGTACCTTAACTCTGTAAACAGAAAAGCAAATCTTGGCGTAGTCTACACAATTTAAACGAAATGTATGTAATGAGTGTAATAACTATTGATTTTTATGACTCAATGAAAACACACAATAGTATAGATCAAGCGTTGAAATATTATATGTGAAAGGGGCCGTTATAGCTTTACAGCATCATTCGAAATTTGGAACTATAACATTTTTTTTCTCTTCCTGCAGTAGATCCAATTTGGGTCTCAGTAAAGTTACCACATAACGCTAGTAATAAAATCGTGAAGCGTACATGATGTTCAGTGCTGCTGCGTAGTACGCACAACTTTGCATTTAGTTATATTCTGCGGCTACAAGGATAATAAAAATCACAATGCAGGCTAATAGTAAGAAGTTGATTACAAGTATATTAATATCGTTCGGAAGCGCTGCTTTGGGATATTTGCTAGGTTATAATTCAAACCTAGCCAAAAAGTCAGAGGACGCTGAGCCAGACCTAGAGGTCATCGATCAGTCTGGTGAGGAGCAATGCAAGATGGTTCTTGTAGTTCGTAAAGATTTACCCATGACGAAGGGAAAAATTGCTGCACAGTGTGCACATGCTGCCCTTGCTTGTTATGAGAAAGCCGTTCAGAAAACTCCTAAGAATGTACAGGTTTGGAAGAGCCAGGGTCAAGCGAAAATCGCATTACAGTGTGAAGGTTATAATGAGCTCCAGAGACTTAAGGTCCGCGCAGCAAGAATTGGGCTTATAGCTGAAGAGATCGTTGATGCTGGAAGAACCCAGATTGAGCCTGGAAGTACCACCGTTCTTGGCATTGGACCCGGCCCTGTCTCGCTAGTAAATGAAGTTACTGGCGATCTAAAATTACTGTAACAACACAAATGTAATATTAATCGATGGCACATATGAATAAATAAATTTAAAATTTATAAAACATAAAATTAGTTAGGAAATATTGTGCTAATAATATGATTTGGGTTTATTATATTTTAAATTATATCTTAACTCTTACGAGACATGGTCCGACATTTAGTAACGCTTGCGGAAACGACGGTCGGGGAAACCGGTGGTAGGAGTCTTGATATCAGCCTCAACGTTAAGACCCAAGTTCTTGAGCAGATCAGCAGTCTCTCTGTCAATGGCAAGACCACGGTCAATAATGACATCGAGAGCAGATCTGTCGGGAACGTACTGATCACGACGCTCACGCTCCTCCTCCTGGAGGGCGAAGGAGACACCGTTAACGGGACCCTTGGCAATACGGCGCATGAGGTGGGAGGTGTAACCAGCGACCTTGTTACGGAGACGCTTAGAGGGAACGTATGCAACAGAATCGATGAGACGCTTGTTAGTCTCGAAGTCAGTAGTGAGACGAGGGTAGTATTTCTCAATGAGGCTCTTGCTGGCTCTCTTCACAGTCTTTGTACGAACGCGACCCATATTGTTATCTTATTCCTAAGGTACTAGGTTCAGAAATTTCAAACCAAATTGACGCTTAGCCAGCTACAAGTAATACCAGTATCCAGTAATTTAATTGTTGAGTCAGTAAAACATGTGATCCTGAGCCCTAGTTACCACGACTATGTGTATTGTTATATAATATATACAGTCATCTCCGCCAGTATTTACTACTAATATCCTGTATGGTGACAATATCATGTATCAGCGATTTGGAATCGCACATTACTTCAAGATAAACAACCTGTGGGTAGTTAAGAGAAGTTCTTAGCTATATAACTATAACTATCCCATTACTGTTTTAGTGTTGCACATTAAATTCGGTCGCTATTACTCTTTGATCTTTATATTTGACTATTTGATATGTCAGGTAAAAATAAATAAGACAAATTAGTACCGTACCGTTGATCATTCATATATATAAAGGCGCGTCATCATCACATTTGGGGAAATCATTGACCCGAATCTGGAGGAGTGCGCAATTAAAGTTGCTTAAACTGTCGCTTTTTTAGATTAATTGTTAGCATGCTTTCTTATAGCATTCAATTTCCAAAGTGACATTACTTAGTTTGCACTAATTCATATTCATATATAGTTACGCTCCTAAACCTCACCATCCTGACTATTAAGTCGGATTTGCCATGGTGATAGTTGTATTACTAATCCAGTCTTGGAGAACCTTCACTCCACCAACATACATCTGTTGGTACAGTCCAAAACATTATATCTAGCTAAATATAATGGGTAAGAGCGATGGATTCGAAATTATGTGCGATTGCTGTGGAACTGATTTGTCCAATTTAGTCTCCATTCGCTGCGCAGAATGTACAGATGAGGAATATGATACGTGTGTGCCATGCTTTGCCAAAGGCGCATCATCGAAAAACCATAAACCTTATCATGATTATATAGTAATTGAACAGCAGGCCTATCCTATTTTCACTAACGATTGGGGTGCAGATGAGGAATTGTTGATGATTGAAGGATTAGAACAGTTTGGCGTTGGATCCTGGGAAGATATAGCTGATCATATTGGCAGACGAAGTAAGGAAGACGTAGAAAAGCATTACAAAATGGTCTATTTAGAATCACCAAATTATCCAATGCCTTATATTGTTGACAGACCGCTATTAGATGATATGAGTGAATTTATGGAAAGAAGGAGAAAAAGACTGGAGAAATACAATGCACATCAGCAATTACTTCGATCTGACCCGCAACAGAAAGGTACCAAGGATCAGCAAGGTGCACTTGCAAGTGTGCCTGCATGCCATGAGATTCAAGGTTACATGCCTGGACGATTGGAGTTTGAAACAGAGGCTGAAAACGATGCAGAAATGGTCATTAAGAATTTATTATTTGAGCCTGATGATAATGACTTTGATGTAGAACAAAAACTGACTGTTTTATCAATCTATAATAGCCGTTTGGAAAGAAGAACGGAACGCAAACGCACAATTTTAGCGCATAATTTGCTCGATTATCGTAAGCTTATTGCAACTGAGAAGAAAAGAACAAAGGAAGAGAAGGAACTTTATAATAAACTCAAACCTTTTGTTCGTGTGCTACCAGCTGACGAATTTCAAAAGTTCACTGAGGACATTCTCGCTGAACAATCATATAGACACAGGATTGCAGAGCTACAGGAGTACAGGCAGAATGGCATAAAAACATTGGATGAAGCTAAAAAATATGAAAAGGACAAACAAGTAAGGCACTCTGCCATATTTAGAACTTCTCAACCACCTATCCCTCAAAGATACAGCTATTTTGAGCAACTTGTAAACGAACAGCATTCTATTTCCAATATGCACGCCAACACTAATAATATAAGCAGCTCATTGACATCGGATGGAAGCAGCACACCTAATGTTGTCATCAACGACGAAGAGCCTATGCTCATGAAAGTTAAAAAGATGAGCGGTATCGCACCATTAGACGTTGCTCACGCACCTGACGTGGATCTCTTGTCACCTCAAGAAAAGCTCTTATGTACCCAACTTCGCATTGTTCCTAAATCTTACTTAGCTATCAAACAAGGTATCATACAAGCCGGGATACGCAATCATTCAGTTAGCCAGCGCAAATTGGTTCGTGAATTATTCCCCCATATCGATGATCAACGAATTTCCAGAATATACGACTTTTTCGTGGCACAGAATTGGATAGCTTGATAGTTTGTACTATATAAGACTTAGAATTTATTTTATTCTCATTTCATGTCATGTCACTTTATATTATATTATATTATATTATATTACACTTTCTCACTTTCGGTTTGCTTTATTTTATTTCTTTGCACACTCATGATGCATTTTGGTGCTTTCTTGACATGTGTACTGACTCCACACTGGACACATGTGGTTCATGATCAGTATGCACATGCATGGATCTGTGATCACGTACACATGCTAATGTGGGATCAAGAGCGAAGATATTCAAAAGCAAAGTAATAACAAAATTTTATAGAGTTAGATTAAAAATAAATTAATAAATATAGAAGATAGATAAAGCATTTTTCTAGGTTTAACATAAAATTACATTTTAGCCACGAACAGCTCCACTGCCTTTTTCAAATTCGGCTCAGCTTCTTGTTCTAATATTTTTTGTGCGAGTAGCGTTCTTAGTTCGTTCTTCAACTCCAAGTCTTTAGAGGACTTGGCGTACAGTCCGAAAAGTTGCTTCAATTGATTGGGGAACTCAGGGCTGGAAACCTCGTAATGCCTGATAGGAAGACTAATTTCCCAGAACTCAACAGTGGTTCCTTGGCTCTTATCCAGACGGTGTGATAATTCTTCAAGGATATGTGAGCAAAGATATATGCGATTAAGACTGGTAAATTGGTCGAATATTGCCAGAGCTTTCTCGCTGAACTCCAAATATGTGGATGTAGGCAGGGCGCTCAAAGCAGAATCATATACTGCTAATGCTACGTCACCCCTCAAGGCAGGATTTGATTCCACATCACCAAGAATGTCTATGTTAACGCTAGGTAAATCCTTCAAGTCAACACCATCGCTTTTATGTAAGTCAGTTGATGTTAGCTCGTCTTCGGAACTAATTGGTTTGTTCTCATCAACTTCTTCCTTTCTCGCACGCTCAATACCCAATATTTTCCTTCTAGCCAAGATCTTTGCAACATATATCAGTTCAAGACGCATGTATTCCAGCCATAGATACGCAGATTTCGGATTGAATCGTAGACCACGTTGAAGCACAGCACGAGCTTCTGGAACGCTGGCATTTTCTTCCAATTGGAACTTGGCGACATAAACCCAGACCTCAGGGTCTCTTGTATGCATACGTAGCAAATTTGTTAGAGATCTTTTAACCACCTTAGTGTTACGTTGTTTATTAGCATATTCGACTAGCTCCATCCAAAGTTTCAAGTTCGCTGGGAATCGCCTTGTTCCTCTCTCAAGAGTGAAAACAATTCTTCTAGGCCCTGCCCAATCACTTATCGTGTTCTTACCACCTAATTGTAGTCTATCGACTCGTAGTTGGCGTAAGCGATCAAATTGCATTTCAAATTTGGCGTATGCAATAAAATCTTCTGGTTTAACGCCTCGGCTTAAGAGTTTGTGCTCGAAATCTGTACGTCTTTTCATCAATTTTGATATTTCATCTTGATCGAATATTTTCCTTTCTTTCAAGTCTTTAATTTCTTTTACAGAGCTTTCTAAGTAGTAACGGACTTTATCACTCATTGGCTACTAATATTACTGAAACGAACAGTTAGGAGGATATAAACAATTTTACAAACTTCAAAAGTATTAGTGGTAAGTCTTTAATTGCCTCAGATAACAAAATATATCGCTTCTGTAATGTTGAAAGAATTAGATTTTTAAAACAAAATAAAAATCCGGCAGACTGAAAGAAATATTATCTAATTACCCATAGTTAGATGATCGACTTCCTCTATGCAGACCAACACAGGTTACGGTCAGTTACGCTGATGTAAAGCGCTGCTGCAATATAGGGCATGGATACATCTGTATGGTGCTGGCTTAATTATAAGAAAGAAAAGTACAGGTAACAAGCATACATATGGTAATTTATCATTAAGACATGGTACTAGCATTATTAGATATGTATCATTAACAAGTTACCGACTAACTATGTACAACTCATATATCACATATGACTAACATCCACCAGTTTGCTGATTAAGCGCTTCGATGAAATCGCCATCCTCCATACCAATTGAAGCTGGTGTATCTTCATCATGAATACGTTCTCCATCGAAGATAAATCTTAAGGAATTTCTATCTTTACCAGTACGTTTACAAAATGCATCAATTACGCGTTTAAGCGGGGTCTTCATCTTGACCTTGAATGCAACGTCAGTTTGACTATCGGTAACTTTAAGGCTCAACATCTCTTCACCTTTGTTATCCTCTTCAGGATTTTGAGAAGCAGATGATTCTGTTTTTGGCTGAATAGCATTTGCGGCCTCGTCAACTTCGTGATCAGACATATTGGTCAATTAACTCGTAGATGAGTACAGGCTAGAGGCGCGTATCGTCTAGTTGCTTGGTAATTAGCTAACACGAATTTAACCATGTGATTATCAGCTTTAACACACTTTCGAAGTGGTCATTAATGTGGGTTTTATTTGAACGATTAACTTCAGAATAAAATGGAGATTAATTGGCTTGAAATATTATTGTAGTAGATCAGATAATTCTTAGTTTGATTTTATTGTCACTTAGGCGCACTGAATATATATTTGCCTCTAATGAGTTCGCTCTTCTATGATGGCTCATAACCATATTCATTGAAAAGTTTGGAAACAAAAAAATCTGCGGGTCGTCAAACATAAATAAGAATTGAATCTCAGAATTCATGATCCGACTGTTCCAAACATTTAAGAGGGTGCTATTTTTTTTCTCTCCTGTCATCGCAATGAATAATTCCAACGTTTTGTAACCGACTTATTATATGCAACTACTGCTGTACGTCAAAACTTTCTTGCAATCAAGCAGATTAATAGTGGCGTTTATTTTGCTACCAATGAATTTAGTGTCCTGTGTGGTAAGACTGAATCAATGTAATGATCCAGTAATTAACTTGTAGTTGTCTGTAAAAATAAAACATCAGATACGTTCAACAAACATTGAAAGGCAGAGAGAGGTTAGAAAGCAGTCTTTGAAGGTTAAAATTGGGGTTCTATACAGAAATCATGATCGAACCCCCTAGATATAAGATATGAAGTAGTCATAATAAATTCTCTTCCTGTATGCATTACTGCATTTCATGAAAATAGTCTCCAACAACCGTGAGATGAGCTGTAGCTGAATAGAGAGTGTTACTTAATAGTTGCGGAAATAATAATACGTGCCTACATTGCTTATAATAATGACTAGGTCGACTATATTATTATATTGAGTAGCTCATTATAGTCATAATTTCTTATTGATCACCTTTAAAAACTACATCCATTGTTTAACCTGAACTCTCAACTGTATATTTCATATTGCGAGATATTATTTAAAATTCTATATTTTGCTCTCTCTGTCTTCTCGGATATAATTACTGGTTGTAGTGAAACTATGTATATGGAAGAATAGCGCAGTAGTAGATATAATTTATGCAAAGCTGCTTGCCCCTACCTAGCCATGTTTCAGCAGTTTTTGTAATCCTATAATCAGTGAATTTCGCTAATTTCCGCGAATAAATGTTAAGACAAGAGGGTAGTGATTGGAATGTAAACGGCACTCGCTTTTGTGAATAATGAAGTTAATCGACGTAACTGTGCATATTGAGGTACGGTATTTATGTTTCTATATGTTCTACATCACATCAAGACAAACCAATTACATGATCGATATTTTTAATACCAGAAGAATAATTAATTTAGTTGTTTTGGCTTTTTAGATTCTTTTCACAAGTCACCTTGCGCTATGTGCAAATATGCCAGCTAATAACGACCCCTTGCAATCTTGAGCTTATCTTTAAGGTCACGAAAATCGCTATCTGTAAAGCTAAACTCTGAAAACCCAATTACCATGCAGAAATAAATTTGCGACCATTTACAAGCTAATTGTTAGGATAGATTAAATTATTATTATTTTTTACCATTATTATCGTCGTCTAGCTGATAACACCACCAGGCCAAGGGTTTCTATGTTGGCCCTACAACAGTCTTAACAAAGGTTTCACACGGTCAGGTGCTCTTCAATAGATTCCTAATCATTGGGGCAATGTACTATACTATCCCAATACGTTGTAATAGCATAGGCGATCAGAATGGAGCACGAAGTAGTTAGTTTAAAAGACGGTTCTAAGGGGACCGTTTTCTTTGTACGTGGTGATTATAAACTAGATGTACCTGACGAAATCGTTGATCAAATGTGTAATCTTTTCAATCATATAATTGAAGAAGGTAAGACATATCCTCATTTGGAGACTTTCACAAAGGAGTCGTTTATTGATTACTGGATGGGTAAGTTTTGTGCGATAATGGTAAAGGGTGAGCAAGACAAGCTTTTATCCAACCAGACGTTATTGGGGACATACTATGTCAAGCCTAACTATATTGGAAGATGTTCAGAGGTAAGTAATGCAGGATTTCTCGTATCGCCTGATACTCGTGGTTTAGGTGTAGGTAAAGCGCTTGGGAAAACATACTTAGAATGGGGCAAGAAGCTCGGTTACAGATATTCTGTGTTCAATTTGGTTTTCGAAACAAACGTTGCGTCACTTAAAATATGGGACTCATTGGGATTCGAAAGAATTGGTCGTGTACCGGGGGTCGCCAATTTGAAAGGTTTCGATAAACCTGTTAGCGCTATAATATTTGGAAAGTCATTCGTATAAACAAGCAGCAGACCCAATTTCTTATTAATTTCTTTAGAAATATATACTATTCAAATTATATACAATACACCAATTACAGGGAATTGTTGGACATTTAGTTATAGTAGTGACCGGTTATTATAGAGCTTTTTAGCTTATAATTAGCTCATACTAATCAATGATATTATATAACAAATCTGCCAATATGTACCTGCTACCTAGCATAACTCATCCCTCGTATTTGTCCTCAAATGTACAAGACTACCTAAGTATACATGATCACACCTCAGTGGATAAACATGGAGAGTAATTGGCAAGTCTCAGCTGCATTTTTACTGATGCCAATTAATATTTAATGCTAGTGAACCTTGGAGTATTTTTTTGTTTGTAGCATGCATGGATGTAGGGTATAGTAAACCCTATAGCGAGAGTAGGTACATCGTATGGTCGACACGAGCAGTCGCTTAATTGTACATCGGTCAGTGTTAAAATTTCTAACGACATACGTGCGGTGATCTGTGATAAATTACATGTGGTTAAAAAAACATGTTAAAGATTAGACATCTTGCTTGAAAACATAGAAAACTTTATTTTATCCTGCTAGTAAATTGCTAAATTTATTGCACTATATACTGATTACTTTTCAATTAAATTAACTTGTTTCAATTAGTTGTACAACTTTGAACACCTTAGAGTACCGCTCGTCACGTTCATGTGGAGTCTCAAAAAGTCTGCCTAGCCCTAGCTCGTACAAGAACCGACCCTTGCCCTTGCATCTTTCCGTGAGTTGGCGTCGATTTCATACGTTACAGGAGTAGGGTTCCTGCAGAGACAAATCTCATTTCATTTGTATTTAACATAGAACTTTTCCTTATCTTGAAGATTACCTCTTGCATCATGAGTTTACGTTCCGAAGACTGGTCTGTTCTTGATCCTGCCTCGCCTCCCCGCAAGCCTTCTCTGCCTGGTTATCAGTTCTCTTTATGGAATTCCCAAAGTACAGAGTTTAGTCCCTCACCTTGGGCTCAGGCTCCTTTGCAACCTAGCACCAATATCTGGGGTCCTCAAGTCAAGACAGCCTCCCGTCCTGTTATTGGCACAAGTGGATACTCCACTCCTACTAGTTTTGGTAGTTCTTTGAGTCTCGGCAGCTTGAGCGGTGTCTGCAACCGCAATCCAAACTCTTCTACAACAACCTCACTAGTTTCTTCATGTTCTTCATCTTCTTTGATGTTTGATGATCCTTATTTGAGTAGTCCTCCTCCTTCTCCCCCGACTACCGCTGCTCACACACCGAAGCCTTTGTCTCCTTCGCAGTCTAATGCCACTTTCGATAATGGAACAATTATCTCTTCTACCTGCGGCCCTTTGTATCTTGTAAGATTCAAGGGAAACCGTATTAATGTTTTTACTGCTCCTGGTACTGCTGTTTACAAAACAGGAGACACGGTAATGGTCGATGCAGATCGTGGAAGGGATCTTGGAACCATCGTCGCAGCTAACATTTCTCGTCATGAAGCTGCTGCTTTGAAGCAGAGACATCACTCTGATCGCCATCAGGCACTCAGAGCTTCTTCTCCTGGCGCGACTCCACCGCTTAACGCTGCCGCTGGTCCAATTGTTTATACTCCTAAACAAATTCTAGCCCCTGCTACTCCTGGAGAAATTAGCGATATGGAAGCAAAGTTAGCTGATGAAGCAGCTGCTGTAAGCTTATGTACCAAGAAAGCGATGGAGAGAAATCTTGATATGAGTATCGTAGATGCTGAATACCAGTGGGACAGAAGAAAGCTTACCTTCTTTTATGTCGCTAATTCCCGTGTGGACTTCCGTGAACTTGTTAGAGAACTGTTTAGAGTTTACAAAACAAGAATATGGATGTGCGCGACCTCTGCTCGTTCTTAAACTTCTATATTCGTGAAGACAAAAGCAACTGAAAGCAGACGTATATCCAAACTAACTTATAATGACGCATATAGACGCCCAAACCTTGGTTTTATAGAGAGCATCCTATTCAAAGTTTTAGATTAAAGAATCAGGATTTGCTGGGTATTAGTATAAAAGCTATTCGTTATCGAGAAAACACAAGGACGTACGCGAACACGAATAGCAAGCATTGTGCATTTTTTAGATTATATATAAAGAAGTAGGTGTAAGATACAATTCCTTAGTTCATTTTCTTGTTTTCAATAATCTACAGTAAACCGCTCAAGGAAGCGTGGTGAGGTTATGGGATACAGGACGTATGCAAGCTGATGGTGCATTCTCCTGTCAGATAAACGTGAATTCACTCTAAAGTGCGCCTGGCGTGAACATGCACATATACACAATGCAAACGCGTTAATCGTTTAGGTTCGCTTACCTGCCGCATGAGGGTAAAACAGGTTGGGACTAGTGGCGCTCAATGATAACTAGCACATAGAAATTATAAAATTCTTCTGTTAAGTAAAGATCTATTAAATGATTTGAATATTTCTAAAATATCCAGTTATAAGTGTAAATCTCTCTAGGGGTGTTATTGACAGGAAGTTTGTTCTTACCCCCTATATAGTTGTCGTTTTGTCGTAAGCTCATGAGTATCTCAACTAGCGCTATAACCGCGAGTAGCAGTCAGTATGCAACCAATTAGTCCAAAACTTTAATATCATTCTAATTTCCATTTTAAATTCTATATAAGTGTTGAGAACGCACCATTTATGCTAATGCCAAATGATCACGCAGGGCCTCTACTCAAATATTAAGTCAAGCGACTGCACCCGCAGTTAGTATCTCGATTGTTATTCTATTATAACTAATAATAATTGGTACCCATAACATCCCTAGGAAGTAAATGTAATAAAAGAAGTGCACTAAAAATTGACTTAATATATAGCAAGTGACCCTTGCTAGTCGAGTTAGAAGCAACTATGAAATTTAGAGTTTATTCACCTCTTTATAGAAAAGTATGAGTGATTTTAGAATCACTACTACACATCAAGATTATGCAACTCGCATGGCTATAAAGACACCTGAACCTTTATGGCATTGAGCAACAGTAGAGTGCAAAGAAGCTAACTATGATACAAAATTCAGTTGTTAAATGTAGCATATGGTATTTCATTTATTGAAATCAATGTATATATTTAGAAATAAATGCCTAAACATGGACTTTTAATATATAATGTCAATCTTTTGAGACCCTTTCCTACATTCTAATCAAGCTTTGTATAAAGGGAAATAATTATTGTTAGTTTTTATGAGATTTTATCTGTGCTTATTTATGACATGGATACCTTAATAAAAAAACCCCAGTTATTTTTTTTAGATTTTGCATTTCTTAATTTATCGAACAAACATACCAAAGCTGCCCCTTTAGGCTTTACCCAAATCCAATATGGGGTAATTGCATATTGCACCTGTAATGGACGTGTCGTGTGATTGGGTTAATCGATATGTATATGTAGGTAAAACTGTTGTAAAATATCAATTATTCCTTGAGAAAGAAGTCAAGACTATGTAGCAAACTATACTTCCTGTTTCGTTACTATGAAAATGTACAAAAATTTACAAGGCTTCAATTTCTACGCATTTGAGATGGAATTTGGGTTCTGTTTATCTGCAGCTTCTACCTGACCCTGGCTAAATAACGCGTTCTTGGAAACCAGAATGCTGCAAACAAGATGAAATAGTACATACTTTTTGATGTGTATAAACAACAGATATCAAAATAAATAGTCCTTAATTAAAAAATTTAAATATAACTGTCCTTAAATCCAGTTTGTAGCTAGTTCTCATGTAGCATAGGGTAGGGATGAAATGTTTACGCGTCTGTTTGTGTAAGCAGCATACCAGTTTGAAACTGTTCCTCCACTTTGTTTAACTACTGGAACGGATTTATTACACAGACAAGCCATGGCTGACCATAGGTTGAGCCAAGTCTCGACTGCTAGTAGTAATAACTCCAGGCGGACAAAGGCATACATAGGCCCATGGCAGCTGGGAAAGACTCTTGGACGAGGTTCTTCTGGCCGAGTCAGGCTGGCAAAGCACACCGAGACCGATAAACTAGCTGCTGTCAAAATTGTTTCCAAATCTCAGTTTAAAAATCAGCAGAGTGCTCATCACGCCCATAAGGAGAATGAAAGCTATGGAATCGAACGCGAAGTAATTATCATGAAACTAATTGAGCATCCTAATGTTATGGCTCTGTACGATGTTTGGGAGAACCAAGGTGAGTTATACCTAGTTCTGGAGTATGTTGAGGGTGGTGAGCTTTTCGACTATCTTATTAGCCGCGGTAGATTAAATGAGGCAGAGGCCGTGCATTACTTTCGTCAAATATGCTACGGTGTGGACTATTGTCACAGATTCAACATCTGTCATCGCGATTTGAAACCGGAAAATCTACTACTCGACAAAAATAGAAACATTAAGATCGCAGATTTTGGTATGGCTGCCCTTGAGTCAAGTGACAGACTTTTGGAGACTAGCTGCGGTTCCCCTCACTACGCGTCACCTGAAATTGTTACAGGAAAAACATACCATGGTGGACCATCGGATATTTGGAGTTGTGGTGTAATTCTATTTGCCTTATTGACCGGTCATTTGCCATTTGATGATGATAATATCCGTAAACTACTCCTAAAGGTTCAGGCAGGCAGATTCTCCATGCCGGCAGCTCTTTCACCTGAAGCCAAGGATATAATTTCTAAGATGCTCGTGGTTGATCCAGCAAAGCGAATTACGATGCGTGAGATTCTCCGACATCCTTTGCTTAGGAAATATCCAGCGCGTAATGTACCCCGCCAAAACATGACCAAGGGAGTTTCCATTGATGCGACCCAGCCCATTTTGAAAATCGATAAGGAGATTTTGCGTAACTTGCAAACTCTGTGGCATCACGATAGCATCGAGACACTAGTGAAGAAACTTCGGTCTCCCGACCCCAACGTGGAAAAGACCTTTTATATGCTCTTGCTCAGGTTCAGGAAGAAACATGGTTTGCAACAGAAGGAAAGGATGCCAAGAAACAGGTCAACTACGTCGATGCGTACACTACCATCAAGCAAGTCCATTAGATCAATAGCATCTGTTAAATCACATACCCGCTCCGGTTCTATAATGTCGGCATTTTCCAACAGGTCCGTAAGATCAGGCACCACTGTTAAAACACCCAGGATTGCAACTCGACGCAGCCCAACGAAGAACCACAAGACCCACTCTCGCACAAACTCTAAGTCCACTCCAGCAGAAGCAATACTTCAAAGGGCTGGTACTTCGAGTCATAATAATTCGGATTCCTTAGACAGTTCACATGTTTCTGATGCGCTACAGTCGAGCTCAGGAGCTTCTAAGTTGAGTCCGAACTCCAAAGCTTCTGGTTCAAAACGGCAAAAGTCTACAAATTTTGAGCCTAATTCAGCTAACGCTTTTGCTGCACTTCTGGACCAGGTTTTTAGCTCATCAACTGCGGAGAACACTGAAAAACGTGAAATCAGAGCGACATCTAACCCTACTCAATTGGAACCCACTGGTAAACCTGAACTTGACTCGAAGCGTATTTTTAGTGCACCAAATGCACCTTTGTTCACATCCTTTAATTTCCCTACTCCCGAGGTTAGTTTGAGCAAAAATGTAGATATGACTGGTATACACTCTGAATCCAAACTTGACTCTTTTGTAAGCTTGAACACAAAACTGGAGTCACTAGATAAAAGCGCAGATAACTCGGCTTCAAGAAGTGTGAATAAGACAAGTCCAAGTGCTAAGACTACGCATTCAGCGGTCCCACCTCATACAAATAACGCCGTTGGTACACTCAATCCGTCTGGTAAAAGCGATGATAGAGACTTCATTCTGCCAATGATTTTTGAGGAAGACAAGTTTGCAGATTCATTCGACCAGGAGTTTAACTGGAAAGACAGTTCAGAGAGATCAAGCAGTCTAAATCTTAAACTTGACTTTGATACCCAAGACAGCTATAGAAGCTCTCGTGGCTCTTATATAACAGAAGCGACCGAATCGTCACCTCCACCAGTTCCTATACATGGATCCACCCAGGTTGTTAGTGTCAGTTATAAACCTTCCCCTGCAGCAGCTTCAGTCAGTGCGCCGGTGCGCAAGGCTCCTGTACCACCTAAAACACCTAATATTACTGACCCTTCGATCCAGGAGCATAGACGTGTTCCTAGTGGTCCGCGCGCACCTCGTGCAAGTAATGCTTCGCCGATTAATGTATTTGTCGAATCGGAATCAAATGGTAGTACTAACAAGAACACACCGAACACTACCAATTCTCAATTGACCACGAAGACTCGTCCAGTGTTGTCAGAGATCTCAGCGGCAAAGTCTAATGCTCGCACCGGACCACCTATCACTACTCCAACTAGGAATTTTACTGACCCAGAGAAGCACGAGCAGTTGGTTATTCCAAAGAACAGTCGGCAAAGACAGCCTAACCAGACGGATAAATCAAACCTATTGTCTCCGCCCACCAAGGAAAATGGCACGGAAACACACAAGGAGCATAGAGATGTGCGTACCTGGATTAGAAGATTTACGCCAAGATTAAGTTCTAAAAAGTCGAACGCTAAAGATCACGTCACCGGAAATTCAGAGATTGCAAATACGAGCACAGTTACTGCTAGACCAAACGGTAGTGCTGTAAACAACATCGACCAAGCCAATGCAGATTCGAACACTCATAATAATAATAATACTAACATTAAATCCAAACCTAATGTTAATCCTAGTACTAGGAATTCATCAATCTCTCATGCAAGTGTTGCTAGAAATTCTGAAATTGACGGACGCAATGATGCAGAAGCATTTAGGTCAGGAATCACTACTGCGAATACGAGTTTGGATGACTCCAATAAAGAGAACTTAGTTTCGCAACAAAATGGAAAGCCCAAAGCGGTAGTTTCTACACAAGCACAAACATTAAGACCTCTACAGAACGCGGAGCCAAACCAAAACTGGGTCATGAAGTTCTTCTCTGGAATATCACAGCCAGCATCGCAGGTATTTGTAAGGTCTGCACCTCTAAACCAAACTAAGGAGAACCTTCTCAACCTGCTGAACTCATGGACGCGGTATGGCTTATCGATTCGTAAATCCGATGATTCAAACAACAAGTTCTTTGTTTCAATTCTGAAAAATAATACTTTGCGAATGAAAAGCGCGGTTATTCTAGTGCTGTTATCGGCAAGGTCACAAGGTTCAGAGATCAAATTGACATTCCATAAAGGGTCCAGACACTCTTTCCATACTTTTTGTCATGAAATCAATAGGAACTTGGTTAGTGTCTAAATTTCACAAAAACAATGCTCGCAGTAACTATTTTTGTTGTTCGTTAATAAGTTTTATGTTTGCGTATTAAAGTAAAAAATAAATAAATATTATATCAAGTAAGATGATTCAGGCATCAGGATTTTGGATTTTGAATTTTGAATTTTGAATTGTGAGTTCTGGACTTTTGATACTTAAAGTACAGTGTTAAAACACAGAATTTAAAGCAATACTGATAAGGGTCTATTATGGAAGTATTTGATAGATTTGCTAATCTCCTTATTGAAATTTTATGTTAGAGGTCGTGTTCATATTGCAGCCTCATTTAATTCAGCTTAATCTGTTCTTCTTAAATCTTTATTCAGTTTGATTTAATCTAAATGCAAGTCACTTTTATAGAAGTATACGATGGTATTAAGATAAGATAAACTTTTCAGTGAATCAATAGAGATTTACTGCCATTGATGTCCGCTATTCCAACTACAGTGTAATATAAATATATTCCGGTCTCTGTGCTTGATTAATCTACGGCTTTAAGATCTGAATACTCGAATATGCAGCCAGAACGTGTAAATGAATGTAATAGTGTGTGACGTTACTATGCGTACGGTTCGTAAATCTGCTGGGAATGTGTCACATGACACATTCATCACGGCCCAGCACCTGTGAGCATAGCATTAAATTAATTAGTGTCAACCAACCTAGACTTAATGCCGCCTAAGAAGCACCCCTCAGTGGATTACTTGAGAGTTTATCCAGGCTTAAATGATTTTACAGATGCTCTTGAGGCAATTCCACAGTCTGTTATTGGACATCTAACTACGCTCATGGAACTCGAAGCCAAGCAAGGGAAGCTAAATATTGAGCTGGACGCACAAGTGTCAAAGTATTTTACTCCTGAGTTCGGTGAACGAGACATCTCTGCTTTAAAAGAAGTAGAGTCCTTAGTGGATCGTCTGCTTCCCAATATGGTTGAGAAAATGCAAGTGGCTTCACAGGCAGCTGAAAATATGGCGCGCCAAATTGCTCGCCTAGATGCAGACTACCAGATGATTTGTGACCACGAGGTTCCTTTGGTCATCCAGCAGAATCCGAAAGATGCGGCATTCCTCGAAATCGTGCCTATTGAAAAACAGGGAACTGCAAAATCACAAGCTAGAAGAGAGGCTCGGGAGAGCCGTGAGGCTCGCAGACAGGCACACCAGGAGTCTCGACAAGAATCACGAGCAGGAACACCGGTGCACTATAACCAAAACCAAAATTCGAACCAGAATCACAATCAAAACCAGGTTCCGGAAGTTCACAGTAGACGCAGAGGGCGTTATGCTGACCGTGACCGTGAATACCGACCGGAGGGCTATAAAAATTCTGCACATGAGACTGTTGATAATGTAGAAACTGAACCCGAATTCGACAGGACCAGAGATCGCGCTCGCGAACAAACAGAAGAGCAGACTCAAATTCCTAGCGAAGTACAACCCCAAAACCAAGCCATATATGCACAACAGGACGCACAAATGTCTACGAAACCTCTTCCAGTACAGCCGCAAAACCAATACTATGCTGAAGCCATAGGGTTCAACCAGCCAAATCCAACTCATGTAGTTCCTCCTACTCAAGGAGATCCACTAAGAAATCAGGGTGGTCAAGTTAACCAAGGAAGTCAAGTAAATCTTCAAAATACCACAGAATTAGGGCAGTATGCACATCCAGAGAATCATGCTTTAGAGAAGCAGGAACCTAGCGAACATCATGATGCCGTGCCTCCAGTAGTAATGCCTACAAACTTCCAAGAGCCATTAGAAGCAGGTGTCAAAAGAAAGCATGGTCTTCCGAAACCATTGAGTAATGAACCCACGTACTGCTATTGTGAACGAGCTAGCTTTGGTGAAATGGTGGGCTGCGATGGTCCTAACTGTGAACGAGAATGGTTCCATCTGGGCTGTATTGGCCTCAGCGCCCTTCCCAAAGGACAATGGTTCTGTGGTGAGTGTAGAGCTAAATTAAGAAGGCGATGAGTATGATTTTACGTGTATAGAATATTGATAATGCTAAATTTTGATCGATCATCAATCATCGATCATCGATCTTCATTCATCGATCTTCAATGATCAATGGTCAATTCCCAATGGTCCAAGTTCAAAGTTCAATGTTCAAAGTCCAAAATGCAAAGTTCAAAGTCCAATGTTCAATGTTCAATGTTCAATGCTACTTTCTAATTTCAATTCTAATTGGTGATATGTTTATGTTAATGCTTTTTTTATTGATTCGATTCATCGTGGCTTTTATCATCATCGTGCTTCCTGTAAAGTTTAAAAAGAGAATTTAAACTATATGGGCTGAATGCGATCTTCAGAATTCAATAAAGAAAAGATAAACAGAACTTTACAGCTATACCTCTTTACTCTGTGATTTCACCTTTTTTATGTTTTTTGAAAGTCGATGTCCCGATTGACTCAATTTTATTATTTGCGCCTGATCCGGAATTCAGTTCATTCTGGCTCATAGGCACCATAAACTTTATAGAAATTGCCATGCAGAGAGACGCGTGGCATGTGGGCTAAAACAATATGCATGCGTGCGATCAACTACTTTTAGGGCAAGGTACATGACACTGAACTTGACCATCTTATTTTCACAAAATGACGACGCCAGTAAAAGAGTATCAGTTAGTGGTAATGGGCAGCGGTGGTGTCGGTAAGAGCACACTGTCTGTCCAGTTCATACAAGGACAATTTGTAGATGAATACGATCCAACCATCGAGGACTCCTACCGTAAGGAGCTCGTAGTAGACGGTGAGACCGTCTCTCTTGATATTCTAGATACTGCTGGCCAGGAGGAATACAGCGCTATGCGTGAACAGTATATGAAGACCGGCCAAGGTTTTTTGCTAGTTTTTAGCGTTACCTCCAGATCTAGCTTCGACGAGATTTCCGTGTTACATCAACAGATCATGCGAGCTAAGAATAACGACAGTAACTATCCGATCTTATTGGTAGGCAATAAATGTGATTTAGAAGACCAGCGTGAAGTACCTAAAGAAGAAGGCACACGTCTCGCCAACAGGCTAAATTTGACTTACATTGAGACTAGTGCTAAGACTCGTACTAATGTCGAAGAAAGCTTCACTATGCTTGCATCTAGGATCCTTAAATATGAGAAACAACAAGTCGTGAATGCTCGTTCCCGTGTTCAGAGCCAGCATGCTCCTGCTCGTGCTACCCCAGCTCAGCCTCAACCCACAACCCCTGCTAAAGAGGAATCTAACTGCTGTATTGTTGCCTAATAGTATACTATTATACTAGATGCTCGTACTTCTGTGAAGATCGGGCCTAGTTTTACATTGGTTGTATGTCGTTCGTGATGTATTTTATGTGATCAGATTTAACTAATTTTTTTATGGATAGTAATTCGAATTGAACTGCCTTTTTTTCGATCAGGACGGAGCTATTTCTCATTTGATTTAGATCCATAACTAGCTAAAGAGGTTCTTTAATCACTCAGATTGCTGTTAGTGTCAAAGTATTTGTACTAAGTAAATTTGGCAGCAGGGCGATGGCGATGTGATCATAGGGTTACTCTACGTAAATCTAAAGTTATGATAATTATTGCGATTTTAAATTAGAATTTCAAATTTTGACCCTTAAAACAAGCAAACGTCTATACTTACATTCTTCTCTCTCTCCCCTCTCCCCCGGTACACTCTTCAAACTAGGCTCTCTGGTCTTCATTTGCATATATCCCTGTAATGTACGTGCTCTAGCTGAAGCGACTATTCCCAGGACTACAAGCGTAGTAGCCCTTAACCTTGAGGGTTTTTGATGCAAGCTAGATTGGGAGTAAGGTCTGGTTGTTACAGTAAACAACCAGATACATACATACGGCATAGTCTGCTTTTAATAGAGATCGTCAACATAATGCAGCATTTAAAAGGTGATAAACTTTAATAGATGCATGGTAACCAATAAAACGATCGCCGATTTCATGGCAGTAATTGATTCGTATATACTGTCAGTAGCAGGATCCCATTAAAAGTTGATTTCATATTGATAATTTTGCATGGTATATTAATTAAAATGTGTTAATGTTATATATAATCCCAAAAATGCAGCACCAATTCTTGCGTAGACGCGCATAATAAATAAATTTTGGTTCATTAGCTTTAAAAGCAGATGCGGCTGTTAAAGGCAGGGTCTCTCAGACATGCATTTACGTGGAGGAGGTGGAGGTGGACGACTTGCTCCAAGACGAGATGTGGTAGATATATTAGACATAGTAACTGGTGATTGAAACTGTTGATTGTTATAAACACGAGGTTGCATACTGTCTTTGAAGCGGGGTGTTATTGCATCAGCTGTGTTATTATTAGCAGCTAGTTTAACAGCCGAATTAGTAACATTATTTTGAGTATGAGGGTTAGGCGGTCGTGCAGGTATAGATGGAGCAGGGCCGCGATTAGGGTGGACAGAATTAGTTTGTGGTTTTGTAGTTGCAGCTCGAGAGCCTCTTGGAGGGGGCGGGGGGACATGATGAGCGCGTGAAATTTTATTTTGTGAGATTGTGGTATCCCCTTGGATTTTGTTATTCGGAATATCTAATTGTGGAGCTGTATTTTTTGTTTGTATTGGTATCTCAGATGTAGTTGCATTATTATTATTGGAGACATCTTCGGAAACCTTTAGTGTTAGCAGGTCATTAATGTTCATTTCAGCTTGATTATCAGGATTATTTTGCTTCTCATCATCCTCTTTTTGTAAAGATGACACAGTCGTAACACTTCCTGACCGGCTTGAGGAAGCAGATCCAAGCAATGAGTGAGAATTGGCCAAATATATACATCTTTCAGCTAGATTGTTTATTATCTTTTGATTCTCAGATGCATCCATAGGATCTACAGCGGAAGAGAGTACTGTTATAACGTTGTTCGCGGTTTGATCATTCAGAGTTCCTGGATATTGCATGATCATCAACAGTACATGCAAGAATTTGATTCGTAAATCAGATTCAATTAGTGGAATCTCATTGAAATCTCGAACAACTAGATCAAGCAAGACAATTAGATCATTAGTATAAAACAGTTCCTTTGTGGAAGGTGTTTCAAAAATCATTTGAAGTAGTCTTAATGCAGCACTTTTAAGTTTATCTTCGTGCTCATTAAATCTGTTGAAAAAGAGCACAAGGGCGCTGGTAAACTGAAAATTATTCGAAGGATCTGAAGCTAAAATATCAAACACTTTGTTATTTTTATCATTGAGTCCAGCAGTGATGTACTGTATGTTAAGAGCCAATAGTAGGTACATCGACTCCTCTAGCATGATATATTGCTCCTCCTCATTGATCACTCTAAACAGAAATTTTACAAAATGTTCACTGATCACATCTCCTAGTTCTTTAACACCAAGCTGGGTACTTGTACAAATGTTGTAGAGAATACGCATATACTTATGCACGATATTGGACTGCGTAAATCTATATGTCCAAATACTCTCAATCACTTTACGCAAACCATTGTAGGACGACGCTAGCTCATAAATACTGCGTATGTCTATTAGTATCACAGTTGCGATGAATTCCAGTACGTTAGATTCCAGTACATCTACTAAGCTGAGCCATTCTATAAGTCTTTTACGAGAATTTTTAACATCCCATTGATATGCCTGCGACTGGACGAAGTCTGTGCATACAAGCTCTTTACTTTTATCATCCAAATTGCCGATTTCAGATGAAATAACGTCGTTGTAGAGGTCTAAAACGGAGCCGGCTTGATCGATATCATTGACAGGAGATGCGCCGAGCGCACGTAAATCATCAAAATATTCATTCATAAGGTACTTATTAACCAGATTATGCTTCTATAGAAGTTTAAGAAGATATTTGATACCACAAGAATTTTCAAGGGTTATTATTTTCTTCGCTTTTGTTATATGTCTTGCTTAAGTGCAATTGCTTAACTGGGCTAAGCTTTCTGAAAGTCTATTTAGATAATGCGCTACAAGCGTGTGCCTCCCTAGGCTGACGCACCCTGCATTGCGTAGTCAGCAGGATTAAAGTCCAACATAGCAGATAAATAAAGATATGGTATCAAGCGATAACATGCAACCTATGGGCATACTTCTTTTTTTTAGTTGGTTTTTATATGGACTAACTTTAATAAATTTTTTCAATTGTAGGAGTTGAACTCTTCCAATAATTGTTGTAGCCTGATGCTCATTTTTTTTAGCTCATGTTTTATTTCAAGGCTTGACATGCGCGTCATATATACATGCTTCTTCCCTAGCTATATACGATAGAGCAACGAATTTGAATCATACATAAGAAAAATAGACTCAATCATAATGTATAAATGTTAAAGTAATAATTGAATTCAGTAGCCTGATTTTGTAGGCTACGGAAGTTATGGTGTTACGAAATTATGTCTCTCTGGTCACCGATCTCTTGCCTCTGACATATATGTTACCCTGTAAGCAGTGAGCAACTTTCATCTGTATTGATACCTATACACACATCCAAAGTTACACATAACTGTTCAAGTCTTCTTGATTTTTCTGTTACAAATTTGGACTTACCGGATCTTCGAGACATTATATAGATGAAATTAAATGTGATATATTGCAATGCAACTACCCATTAAGTACCAAGAATTTTCTGACTTTACATTTATTTAGTGCTATTTATACTTTGCATCATTCCTTCTTTGGCAATTAAATGCCCTAGAGTTTCGACATGCTCTAGTAATTTGGAAGTGTTATATCCCCATTCATTGAGGACATCATCAACATCTTTAGGTCTAGCAAAACTGATGATTCTTTGCGGTCTATCAATGCGAGCCCAGACTGTACCATTGATTACAAGCTTTGTGACGACATCCTCGGTTTCTGTAACATTCAAATCCAGAAGCTCTGCAAGTCCCTGGATTGAGATTCTTGTATAGAATTTAGCAACAACGCGAATATTATGTTCGGTAACTCTTTGCCTCAAGTCAGCCAATCTCTTCTTACCAAATTTTTCATCAGTAAAAACCCAGTGATCTTTCAAGTCTTTGCCGTATACCTCGAAGATTTTAGTCCACCTAATAAGCTCAGATGTTGTAAACATCTCAGCCAACTCTTCATATATCGGAAGCAATGAAAGATCAGGCTCGATACTTAACCTATGCAACATATCGCTTTGTTCGTTGTCATACGGCGCCAGCACCGCAAACATAATCATGTTCTCCAGGAGTTCGTGCTTCTTTGCGTCATCCTGTTGCACAGAGTCGGTGTCGTAGATATGGCGCATATTAACACAAACATTTAAGTATTCCTCCGTGTTAAGCGCAATGTCAGTCTTCAGCGTATAATACCTGATCTTCTGGCTAGAAACCTTTTCATCGGTTTTCTCTTTAGCAAAGTAACGAGGGACAATTTTGCGTGATACGATAGAAGCATGCGTGAAATCGCCTTTTTTGATGTACAATGTCATTTGCTCAAGAATATAGTCGATTTTCTCAGTCATTGACATAGTTCCATAGGTCTCAACCTGCAATTCGCCCATAAGATCAGCAGCCTTGGCGTAGTTGCCAAACTTGTCAACCTCAATCTTGGCAAGAATCCAGGTAGCCTGAGCTCTTTCGAGTTCCAAATAGATTCTACCTTCACTGATAAGCCTGATTGCCTCTATCGTAGCAATTTCAGCATCTTGAGAGGGCGCTTTCGGCAAAAGCTTGATTACTTCTTGGATAAGCGCGGTAATAGCCTGTTTGGATTGGCCGTGCTTTTTGACCAAAGTTTGTACTTCCTCATCAAGTCTAGTCCAGTCGGGTTGGCTGGCTAGCAAGTTTGCAATAGCAACAAGAACACGCTTCGACGAGAAAACGTCATTGGCTTGTCTGGTTTTCTTCTCGAAAGTGAGAAGAGCCTCGAAGGCCTGTTCCTTGTCACCACTTTTGGCAATCTCCTCAATTTTTGGAAGCTCTACGTCCAGCTCCTTACTGAAGTCTTTGTCCGCTTTCCTTATAACTTCTTCAGACATGGTTGTGGTTCAGATGCGTTGACACTGGTTTGGTAAGCATCGCCACAGAGTTGAAATCCAAGGTTTGAATTTGTGGACTTGTTTATATAATGTAAGTCAAGTCTTAGAATTGAAAGTATATATGAAAAGAAAAGAGCTCAGCTTGGTCTTTAGACTACGAACTTCATCGCTTATAATTTTCAATTAGCTTTCAAAACTGGACCGGATTATATTTGAGGGGTTCGGGAAGCTACCGAGATAAAATAGATGTTTAAAAACATGTGTAAGGTGCTAAAGATGGCATACATTTTGCGCTGACTTGTGTTATTAGATACTCCTATCATTAATCGATAATCACATAAAGATACTACAATTAAGCATACATTTTCATTCATATCAATAAGTACAACTTCGCTAAAACCCAAAATGACCGTCATTGGAACCATACTTAGGGCTTGATTTGATGAACATCTACATAGTGGGAGGGAGCGGGTTAAGTTAATGGTTATCATCTTGTCACAAATCTGATCAGTGTGAATTGACTACTTTTTGAGTGAGAGTAAATGTCGAAACACAGCAATGGCTACCTTAATGTGTATAATCCAGGCAGAAGTGTGCGTTACCTGTTCCTGATCAATTGATTGGGCAAATATTGCTAGTTGAGGACCTTGAGATACACTATAAGTCTTGTATTCTAGAGCAAGTTGCTTTCCAGCTCTTGTCAAAAAATTTTGAATTATTTGACATGCTTCGGTTTGTGTAATACTTTTTGTGTCTTGGCAACGAGACATTTTTGTAGCTAGAAAGTAACACACAAATAGAGGTGAAATAATGTCTTCGAAGCATTCACATCGATAACTTGTTTGTATAAGCTGGTTGAATAGACCTTTTACATCGAGCTTGCTCAGTAGTCTATTTCCAGGAATGCTATCAACATATGTAAGAAAGGTTTCTGGATCCAAAGTTTGCTCGATAGAGATTGCATGTTTTTCAATTGGTTGCTTTCTGCTATCTAGTTCGTTGATATGCTCACAAGAATCATTTATACTTTGATTTTCATTTATAGGAAATAATGGTTGATGGAAAGTCCTAGGCTTCTTTTGGCTAGTTGAAAATAGATTTTCTCTGAGTTCTGTAGATCTCTTAAATCTCTGCTCCGCCCAGTGACTATATTCGCTGTTCTTTCTAGCAGAAACGCTACCAAAAATACGGTTACTTGTTATTTTTGGTCTTACCCGAGGAATATAAAGAAAATCTGAAGTTTGAATATGGGTGAATGTCGGATCCGGTAAGATTTGTACGTTTCTCCCTCTGTCCATGGTATTTATTTCCCTACTAGTTTTATGACTATAATTGTCAAAGAATGTAGAGCACGCAATGGGCCTCTGTTTCTCAGCTGTTATAGATGAAGTGCCATTGAATGAAGTATTCGCGATTTTATGGAAAGGATCATACGAAGGAATACTTTTCTGTTCACAATTTAAATTGAAAAGTACACTCATCGGCTTCCTTTTTACAATTCTTGAACAGACCTTCCAATATGTGCTCAAATATATTGCTATAGTTGTTTAGCTTCAAATGGCCAGATATGATACATGCTTCTCAATTTATGCATTGTTTGATTGACAAGGGTGTCAATTATAACAGTAAACTAGAAAAGTTCTGGCAGATAGATGGCAGGGCTGGTTGTGTGATGATGATCTTAGTGAGGCGAATTTAAGTTCATTGTTTGCCATCTTCACAGTGAGTAAATAATTATGTTGTAATGGATTTTTAACAGAGACATAAGAATGCACAACATACAATTCAATGCTACTTTTTGTTAAACTGGAAAATATGTAAATAGTACAAGTCGTATAGTCTAATGAAATGATTCGATTCTTCTACTCTCTTGATCTGAATATCTTCGCAAATAATGATGGATTTGCACTACAGGTAATCCCTACTATGCATATGCGCCATTCTTGGAAGAACAGCTACAAACCAGATAGGTGCCATTTTCCACGTAATTCCTATTAACTTTTAAAACTAAAATTACTTTGAGCCTTTCTTATCGTCATTTCAATCGCTGATTCTTCTCAAATTTATTACCGAAGGCCCTTGGAAAGATGAGCTTATAACAACTGCATTTAGCACCGTAATTACAACCTCCTAACCTGATAAACAAAACAAGTAGCGGTATTGAAACAACATGCGATCACTATAATTAAAAAATTCGGTATGAAATAAATGACTAGCCTTTAATGTTATAATTTAGATAGGTATTTTCGCTCCAAATCTATTAATGAATCAGAGTCGCTTGAAGAGAAAAACTCTGATTAGACAGATTACTGAAAGGAATGAGAGGTTAAACAATGAATATGAAATATCCTTTGAACAACTGTACTTTCGAGCTTTATTAGGCATGTTTAAAAAAATAACGTCTGTAACCCTATCACTACGATCACAAGTTAATATGTACTTCAAACATATGCGAACAAGGCATCGTCATCTAGAGTACCGAATAAAGTACGCAGCCCTTTATGTATTTTTTGGAGTTCCGCAGATATTGTGATAGCTAACATCAGATAAGAGTAGAATAGCAGGAAATCATAATTAACTTGAACGGGATTTACGCCTTCATGACCGTTGCATAGCTGCATCCTGTGGCTCTTCAATTTGTTAACAAGATTTTCCATTGCCGTTTTCGGTTCTTCTAAGTATTCAGGAACAGGAAAACCTAATCTAACAGACGTGGAAGCAGTGTAAAACTGCAAAAACAATGAGTTACTGAGTTGGTATCGTTCAGGCGCCGTGTAGAACACTAAAGAGCGTTCATTAGAATTGACGTCTGGTTCGTTTTCAATTAGGATACTCACACTATGCAGAGCATCTAAAATCCTTTGTGTTGAGTCTAGAAGAATCTGATATGGTCTTGCATTAAATTTTCCTCTGAGCCTGAATTCATTCGGACTATTCTTCAAAAGAACATCCAAGTGCATCATCATATTCTGTAATTCACGCTCAATGCTAACTCCTTTGAATCTTGAGTACTTGCTACCGTTGGGTGATGATACATTAATTATACTTAGAAGGTCACTCTTCCAGGTCATTCCCATTCTCATCCATTGAATGCACAAGTTTGCTCTCAAAGATTGTCTAGCACTGAATGGCCAAACAGCAAGTGTTATGAATACAGCCCATAAGACGCCAATGATAACACCTACACATCGATGGAACGCAATTTCGTACATTCTTCCCAGACTTATGACATTATCGCCCATAGACTCATCTCTTGATAATGAATATCCATACAAACAAACAAGGTTATACGTTAGCATTATGAATCTACCAAAAACTGGATTAGTTTTACTGAGAATTCGTCTGAAACAGAACCAAGATACGATTAATCCGCAAAAAAACATATAAATTCCTGTTCCTTTGCAAAATACTGCAACAAAAACACCACTGATAGCTCCAACAATTGTTCCTACTACACGTAAAGGGATCTGGTCCGTCATAGCTCCTAGGTTGCGTGCCATGATAATCATATACGTGATTACCGCCCATTCTCCATGCCATGATAGAAATATGGGTCTGAGATTTTTATTGAAAGCTGGATATGCAAGGACTAAAGAGCCCAGCCCAACTCTCAACCCGTGTCTCATATCTCTAGTTTTGAACACTCTTAGCCGTCTCCATAATCGAGCACTAAACTCATCCGACTCAGCCTTCATCTTAGGATTTAGCAGATCGTTTAATTGACTAAAGTATGCAGGTACTGGTGCTAGCACATCCTGTGAGTGCTGTTGAGATGATGTCATTGAGCTCGCCATATCGGATTCCCTTGGAGTGACAGTTGCATGTGTCAATTGCTTAGAGAATTCCTCTAATAGGAACAAAAACAAAACCACAATAGCCAAAAGGCTGTCCTCTTGTGGCTCTTTACCATTAAAATTGAATGTTTTGTTTAAAATAACATCTCTATCGTGAATATATTCGTTCACCCAATCAAAAATCTGAGGTGTTGATTCAGGATGTGCCACGAATTGTCTAAGACGCCATACTATTTTTGTCATAGGCGTATGCAGTTCTTTTATTAAAGAATTGTCTATGCCTGGCTTGAGTTTATAAATGGTTTTCACACAGTGATGCATGCCACCTAGGTACATTGATTGTCTTTGTAACGAGTTCACATAGCGATCCGTCTTCAGATATCTGTCATGCTTTATATGCAGGAACTTTAGAACGTACATCTCATACCGCGCATATGTCAAATTATCCTTCAGAGATGATAAAACAACGTTTGCAGTAGCAACATCATTGTTGGATGGATAGTTATTAGTACCAAACCCAGACACCATTCTACAAAGCATATCGATATATGCCTTCTGCAACCTTCTCCCGTCGGATGCAGCAATTGCACGTGCAGTTTTCCGATATAATAAGAATGAAACCATACTTGTTATGAACACACCAGTTAGGATCATCTGCAAATAGCGAAGCACGTTATAAACTGGAAATTTTCCCTCTTGAGTCATATCTTCTCGTACTAGAGTCAGAGTCAGATAGATTATATTCATTGTGGCTGCAGTATTAAATGAAAGTTTGTTTACCTTCACCTTTAAATATCCCAGAAGTCCAAATATACAACCCACACAAATAAGCATAACAGACGATGAATGTTGAAATCCGGGTATTAAGTACTGTAAAAGTCTGACCAAACAAATAGCAAGTACAGATTCCACTGTGGACAATGTCACTAGAAGAAGAACATAATAGACAACTTCAATCATATTTCCTAAAGTACGCACAGGATATACCCATACTGAAGTTGTGGCGATAATGTGCTTTGCTGCCACAGTACCCAAAGTGAACCTGAGAGGAGAGAACACAAACAAAGACCCAATCATGTAAGTAAAAGAGCATAGTGTGGTCTCAGACCACTGAGGATACTCGGGTATTTCTTTAACTAAATTTTCTTTTAACAAAGGAGTTCTTTCATTGATCTCCTCTATGTTATTCAAATCATCGGTAAAGATATCATTAGTGTGAGAATGATGGGACAGCCCCATATATGCACCTATAGAGAGAAGGTCTGAAGACTTCTTTACAATGCTTGATGGTTCCTAGCCTGTGAAACAATGAAAATTGATAAGATCAGATCTGTTATGGTGATAATCAAGCGATAGTTAGACCTAACCCCGATATGCCACAAATAGTTACGGTATAAACATAAACAATAAATACGACCGGTATTAACTATTTAGACCCATAACCAGATCAACGGGACAAAAAAATTATAAAAAAAACAACGAGCATACAGTTTTATGCGAGATTTTATTAAGTACAATAAATAACAATTTGTAAGTTAAATACAATTTCAGTATCTAGAATGCACTGCAGTTTGAAGTATATTCAACTTATTTCTCATACATATCTTTCTTTGTATCATACAATTATGCTCTTAGAACGTTGATTGTATTGTTCGACTCATATTACAGAAACTGATGTCATTAATTATTATGTACATGAACACAATAGTACTAAAGTACTGACTGATTTATCGCTCCTATTCTAGTTTAGTTAAATAATAGTACCAGGTAAAAGGTTATATTTAAGATTGTATTCTATTTTTTCTTTTTCGTATAAAGAATAGAATTTCAAAGAGCTGTTACCGTTATTGTCTTACAAAGTTATTTAATTCATGCATGTGATACATTAACAGTCACTCAGTCACGACAAAGTATCTCCCAAGTGGTTACCAATCCTAGAGAAGTCTGTTGTGTACACAAGCCAGTTAGCCAACACACAAAACATAAGAACCAAATGTGCTTACATAACATCGTCATATACTTAATTATAACCTTACCCACAACAGCACTAATAGAATAGAAAGCTGAATACCTATTGACCTACTTATCAACAATTGAATCATTTCCTGGGTTGAAATCACTTAGGAATGACTGACTGGGATAATGAACGGCAATCTGTCTACTCTACATATGATGCAGATGGTAACTCCATCAGTGGCAATTCTCAAGGACGCAGTGATAGCTCAAGTATCTATCGCGACTTGTCCCCCGTTGCTCAATTCGAATCTCCACACGAGACGTCTGGAGAAGAACACCATGGCCAGTCAGATAGTCAAACACACGATGAAGACGAGTCAGTCGAGGAACTTGGAAATGTGCAAGGTAGTTACGAGGAATCCCAACCTTTAGACCGTTCCATAATCAGCCAGCATCCTAGATATACAATCTTGACAGTAACTGAACCACAGAAAGTAAGTGATGGTAGTAGTGCCCACATATCTTACTTAGTGAGTTCTCAAGACACACATGATGACAGACCTGAGAAGGTTCGAAGAAGATTTAATGAATTTGTGCTGCTTCACAACGCGTTAGCACAGGAGTACCCTTCGTGCGTGATTCCACCAATACCGGACAAGTCTAGACTAGAATATATTGCAGGGGATAGGTTTTCCCCAGAATTTACAAATAAACGTGCAGTGGCTTTAGAAAGGTTTTTATTTCGTGTATCCCAACACGATGAATTGAGGAAATCCAGAGCATTCAATCAGTTTTTAAATCCCAGTTCTGGATCCAAGTCCACAGTAGTGTCAAAGGACTCAATTGTGGAGGCACCTAGACATTCACAATCTCTTCCAACTTCTACCTTCGATCATATTAGTGACTCTTTGATGAATGCTTTTGCAAAAGCACGACATCAAAGCAAGGAAATGATATATGCTAGGGAGAGAGCAGAGAGGTATGAGCATAACATAGGAACCATAGATAAGGCGGTGCAACGGGTTTCCAAAACTCAGTCAGATCTAGTTCCTGATCTAGAGAGTATGTCGAAGTATGCGAGCAAGTTAGCGAAAATAGACCCTGAGAACGCTGAAGAATTTAACACACTTTCATTAGCATGTCATGTTCTGGCTGAAACTAATGGCTCCTTAAGAAGAGACGTGGACTACAATTTTGGAGGTTCTTTAAGAGATATGGCGCACTATGTTCAAGCTTTGAAGTCAATGTTAAAACACAGAGAACAACGACAAATCGACTACGAAGTTTTAGTGGAATACCTGAAGCGTGCAGAACATGAATTGGTTGGTGTAGAGCATGGCTCGGAGCCTTCTGGATTTTCTTCTTCTTTTTTGAAGTCCAAGATTAATGAATTGCGAGGTGTTGACAAGCAACAAACAAGACAGGCTAGAATTACGAAATTGAAAGCCAGAATCGATGAATTTAAAAATGAAAGTACTTATGCCAAACAGTTATCAGATCAATTAGAAATATTAGCAAGAAGGGAGGTAAGAATATTTGAACAGACTGAAGCTATCGAGTTACAGCAAACTCTGGGAGGGCTTGCCGATAGTTACATTTCATACTACAGTGATATATTGCAAAAGTTCAGTGAGCTAGAGGCGAGCCTAGAATAAATTACTTGCATATGAGATTATACCGCAACCCTCATGTATTGGAATAACCGAACTATCTACACGATCATCCTCATTGGTAGTAAGTCAACTATATTATTTTTCAGTCGCCACTGTTATAAAGTGGCGAATTAACCGACACCGCATTTGTGGCGAAACCCAGTGGCAACAATGGCAAATTCTCGAGATGTCTAGTAACAGATTAAATCGATAATTCTGCATGCTGACGCACACGTGCATATGATTAGCGCATGTAATAGCATTTTGACGAACCAGAGGAGGCGGTGGCGATTCTCTCACTAATAGTTTTTCGCTTATTCTGGCACTTTCCTCGACGTTTTATCCTCCAGCACCATTCGAGAGGGGTTGTCGCCCCATAAGTTACGTCTTTCCTGAGCATTATTGATATTTATTTACAGATATAAGTATATTTCAAACATCACAAATAATTTTGATATTTTACATATTTGATATTCTTCGTACAAATTCAATGCTTTTTTGAAAATTTTAGAGTTCCCTAGACTTTGTTCTTGATTCCGCCTTTTTTTCAATGCACTACTAAATTGAATAAGTACTAGTTGGAACCCTAATAATGAAGATTTCTATTTGCGTGTTCGGTGTTCTATATCGAAACCACACGTGATTGATCGATCTACGTGTACGTGTACGTGTACGACTCAAAGGGGCTACCGCGCGTTAGGACACAGTGTGCTCTGCATCTTACCCTATTATTGGTTCACTGAAAAGCAGGAAGTGCATGATCAAAAAATTGGAAAAAAAGTTGTATAGTTGTGTTCTCAATGTATTGAGTAATATTTAATATCTAAATTACTTCGTTTTCTATTCATTATTAAGTATTGGTTTGTATAATTGCAAAGATTAGTGTCTTCTTTTGTTAAGTTTCTAGAAAGAAAAAGTCAATACGAACCACATTTAGTAAGCGCATAATACTGCATTTACAGCAGTGGTTACGGTAGTTTATACGTGTCAACTCAGTACAGGAGGCTAACGTAAGCGTGTATATATATGCATATTGGCATATAATCGTTAACCGAATACAGCGCCAGTAATGAGCAAAGTTTTCAACACTTGGAGCCTTATTGGCTTTTTGTTAGCACTTTTCGTGCTTCCATTTACAACAACAGCTCAGGATGATGTTGCAGATTATGGAATTGTTATTGGTATTGATTTAGGTACAACATACTCTTGTGTAGGTGTTATGCAGCATGGCAGAGTTGAAATTCTTGCCAACGATCAGGGTAACCGTATCACTCCTTCTTACGTTGCTTTCAAGGATGGCGAACGTTTGGTTGGTGATGCTGCTAAGAATCAGGCTGCCTCTAACGTTGAAAATACCATTTTTGATATCAAGCGTATCATTGGTCTGAAATTCAGAGATTCTAGTGTCCAGAAGGATATCAGAAGATTCCCTTTCACAGTTGTAGAGAAGGATAGCAAACCTGTTGTCCAAGTCAACTTCGACGGAGAGAAGACTTTCACTCCTGAGGAGATCAGTGCCATGGTTTTGGGTAAGATGAAGCAGATTGCTGAGGACTATCTCGGTGAGAAGGTCACTCATGCTGTTGTCACTGTCCCTGCCTACTTTAATGATGCTCAGCGTCAGGCTACCAAGGATGCTGGTACTATTGCCGGTTTGACTGTTCTTCGTGTCGTCAATGAGCCTACTGCTGCCGCTATTGCCTACGGTCTTGACCGTACCGATGGCGAGCGCCAGATCATTGTTTACGATCTTGGTGGTGGTACTTTCGATGTTTCTCTTCTTTCCATCGATAATGGTGTCTTCGAGGTGCTGGCCACCGCTGGTGACACTCACTTGGGTGGTGAGGATTTCGATTTCCGTGTCGTCAGATACTTCCAACAGAAGTACTTGAAGGAGAAGGACGTTGATATTGAGCAGCACCCTAAGTCTTTCACTAAGTTGAAGGCTGAGGTTGAGAAGGCCAAGCGTATTTTGTCGTCTCAAATGAGCGCCCGCATCGAGATTGAAAACTTCTTGAACGGTGAGGACTTCTCTGAGACTTTGAGTCGTGCTAAGTTCGAGGAGATCAACATGAAACTCTTCAAAGACACTCTTAAACCTGTTACCAATGTCCTTAAGGATGCTGGTGTCGAGAAGGACGAGGTTGATGATATTGTTCTTGTCGGTGGTTCTACTCGTATTCCCAAGGTTCAGGAGCTTCTTGAGGAGTTCTTCCACAAGAAGGCTTCTAAGGGTATTAACCCCGATGAGGCTATTGCCTATGGTGCTGCTGTCCAGGCCGGTGTTCTTTCTGGCCAGGCTGGTGCCGATGATGTCGTTTTGCTCGATGTAAACCCTCTTACTTTGGGTATTGAGACTACTGGCGGCGTCATGACCAAGTTGATTAACCGTAATACTCCTATTCCTACCAAGAAGTCCCAGATCTTCTCTACTGCCAGTGATAACCAGGATACTGTTTTGATCAAGGTTTTCGAGGGTGAGCGTCCTCTTTCTAAGGATAACAATCTCCTTGGCCAGTTCGAACTTAAGGGCATTCCTCCTGCTCCTAAAGGTGTTCCTCAGATCGAGGTTACCTTCGAGCTTGATGCTTCCGGAATTCTGAAGGTCAAGGCTCTTGATAAGGGCACTGGTACTGCTGAGTCTATCACCATTACCAATGACAAGGGTCGTCTCTCTCCTGAGGAGATCGAGCGTATGGTCGAGGATGCTGAGAAGTATGCTGAGCAGGACGCTGTCGTTAGAAAGCGTATCGAGGCCAAGAACGCCCTTGAGGAGTACGTTAACAAGGCTAGCAGACTTGTCAATGACAAGGACTCTGGATTCGACATCAGTAAGGATGATAAGGCTAAGATCTCTGAGGCCATCTCTGAGATTGAGGCTTGGATTGTGGAGAATCCTGCTGCCGAGCCTGAGGAGTTCCAGGATCAGCTCAAACAGATTGAAGACATTGTCAACCCCATCACTTCTAAGATGTACGGTCAGTCTGACGACGCCGACGAGAGTTACGATGATGATGTAGAGTACGACGATTTCGATGATCATGATGAGCTTTAAAATGTGTGTAGCACAGTAAAATAGAGTGTTTCACATACTAATCACCATCATGTATATTTACTATGTAAGTGCTCGTTAATTATTCATACTTCAACAATTTAATTTAATTTGTGTTTTAATTAGTTAGGAACGCGTCTCTGTTCGTTAGTGGAAGGCAATTGCTGATCTGACATTTCAGTCGTGCGATCTTTAGTTCATCTTAGTTGTTCCTTAATTGAATGACTAGATAAGCTGGGTATAGTGCTTGTTCCAACTTGAGTATCGTATGTGAAAATTGGCCCATTGGCTCTGTGTATTCGTTGACGATTAAGTAGCTGGAACGAGCAGCGAGTGTTCAATAATCTAAAATTAAACTAATAAAGATTCCTCAATGATTAAATTTAAGCCATCCGAGACATTTCTAGATTTTGTATACTCTCTGTACAGGTTTGCAAGCTTCTGTAGCGCTTCATTCGCAAAGTGTTATCAGATTAAGTCTTCAAATAGGTTCTTATTTTTGCAAAGCTAAATTTGAATAAGCGTTGAGTTAAGTTCAAGACAAAAATGCCTACAGCTAAATTTTGAATTCCTTTGAATATCTATGAGGAGATCCTTATCGATAAGAACGAAAATAAATGGTGAACGGGGTGATGATTTCTAAATCTCGAAAGAGCAACGTTTTTGTACGAAGTGAAATAGTTTTTGAAGCACAATTCTATGTCGCTATCATCATTATTATTTTTAAAAACGATATTTATTCACCCTAAAGTAGAAATATATTAATTATTGCTTCTGTTTACAGCCGTTCATATATACGCGGTTGGCTATGATTACAAAATATACACACCATCATCGTCCTCACTGTATCATACGATATCATAACAATATCTATATAAAGCTGTATTAAGCGAAATTGGTGCAAATTAGTGCAGATTGGTGCAATTCAAGAGCAAGTAATTTCGTTAAATGCATAACGTACGCCGTGTAAAGCATACCGAAGAACAGAAAGCACAACGCAGAAAACGTGAGCAGCATGATATTCAGAAATTTCAGAAGCTTAACGCAGAAGTTATCAAACGCGACTTCAGTGACCTTGGTAGAGTATTACTACTAACGACACAGATGCTCAAAATGTGTCCGGAGCATTATACTGCGTGGAACGTTCGTCGTGAAGCTATCTTGAAGTTAGAAGAACAGGACCAAAAGGTTTACATAGACCAGTTAAAACATGAACTCGAATTTACCGCGTCTCTATTACCCCAGAATCCAAAAATACATTGGATATGGAATCACCGTAGATGGACAGCCATACGTCTAGGCGGAGGAATGGAACATGAGCTCAAATTAGTTAATCTTTTGCTGGCAAAAGATCCTCGTAACTTTCATGGCTGGACGTATCGCCGCTGGGTCCTGCGATTGCAATTCAACAACAATATTCCTGCATCGGAAGTTGAAAAAGAGTTAAAGTTCACTACTGAAAAGATCAACCAAAATTTCAGTAATTATAGCGCTTGGCATCACCGCGTTCAGCAGTTGAAGCAGTTACCACTTGAACTACGTCCACAGCTCTCGGCCGAACTTGAGTATGTCTTACAGGCCGTCTTCATGGATCCTAACGATCAATCAGCTTGGCTTTATTATACTTGGCTTTTAGAGGGTGATCTGTACACCGTTAGTACAGAGGTATTGAAAGAACAACTTGATATGATTGAGGAACTATATAGTGAAGATCAAACTGCTTATGCCGCGCGTGCATTGCTTCAGCTCAAATCATTACTGAACATGGAGCGTGACCAGAAACTTGTAGATGACCTTATAGAGATGGATCCTATGCATAAAAACAGGTACAGAGTCTGATTTTGCAGCCATGAAATTAAATTATTTAAATAAGTTGCTGGTCTAAATATACAGACTCGTTTTGTTTATTCAATTTCATATATGCAGTTTCGTACTTATGTGTTTCATTCATTTTTGTTTTCATTTTTGTATTCATATTTTTATTCATATTTTTATTTGCATTTATATGCATACTCATTGAATGTAACTAGAAAATTTGACAACTATTTAGCAGCGAAATTCATTAGATCAGTCAAATAAATGGAACAAAAACTTTAAAACATTAACATAAACAACATGAATATATAAAAATACAAAATTTTTCTGTATGCAAATGACCGTCAGTAGCCAACCAGGTCTTGATCTCTTTATTATGGCTGCTTGGTAAATTGATACCGTGCAAACCCTTCTTTGGAAACTCTGGAGCGATTTTGCGCTGCAACTTTCTGAGTCTTAAGTTGTGGAAGACGCTGTTTCCGAAGCTCCTTTCTTATTAGCACACTGAGATTCAAACCTTGCGTGTGCACGGATCCCCTAGTTTGCACCTTCTTAGCATGACACATTATATAGAAATTTGCAAGAGTTACCATGCACCGCGACTCCTCACATCTATTTAAATGCATCCTACCTGCGCTAACATTTGCTAGCAGCGGCAGATTTCGCGTGGTATACCATGTGTATGGAGCTTGAGGTGGCATATTCGCTTCGCAATACGCATGCAACAAAGCTAAACGCAGAGATGCCAGAGCAATTGCTGGTGTTGAATAACACAAGACCGCTGATGTTTCGTACGCATCCGCAGATATGAGCCAGGCGTTATAGACAAGATCCTCGTTCTTAATACGCAAATAATGTGCAAATTTAAGTACCCAAACTGGAACATGCTCATACTGAAAGTCAAATGACGCAGATTCTAACGCCTCTCGTTGAACTTCTGCGATTTGTTCAGAGGTTACTGGCTCTAACAAACAAAATTGATCTATCACGGTTAGTATTTTGCCTATTTTTTTTGGTATTCCCTCAGTTAATGAAGATGCTGCTAAGCAACCGGCTGCTAAAAGTGTGTACACACTGCTCTTTGCGTCCTTGGAAGCCTTATGGCTAATGTTTCTTTCCTCAGGCAGTTTATTTGGCAGTTGCACGGCGTCGTTTGTAGTATCCGAATTAGATTTAGTAGTTGTGCTTTGAGTATCTTGATTATTTTGAGTAGTTTGAGTAGTTTGAGTCTTTGAAGTCTCTGAAGTCTCTGAAGTTCTTGATGATATCTGAGCATCTTGTATGCTTTCTCTCCCTAAGGTGGCATCTTTAAGCCGTGCTCGTAGGTCAGGACATAGCACTAGAGTCGTTTGTAGATACTTCATGGCCAGCGTGTAACAAGTTAATTGCAACCCCAGTTTTTCGCATAAAGTCCATATGATTTGAGAGCACGATCTCAGTGCTTCAAAACTTATTCTGGCTTCTGAAACTTGTTCCTGTCGGAGAAAAGGGTGCGAAGAAGTTACTAGAACCTTTAGAATGGAGTCATTCGCTTCTTCAGAATCCATTTCATATGCCACTCCGACCGTAGGAGGTTTTGGTAACCAACTAAACTAATGAAAATTACAGGGTAAGGGTGGAACAAATGTCGCGTAGACGTCCACAAATTAAGCTGAAACTAGAACTGGATTGAATTACGGAAGCTGAGTTAGTCAATATATAAATCGGTTAGGCCAGTTAGAGCAGTTAGTACAGATAAACCAATTAGTCTAGTTATACTAGTTACACCAGTTATACCATTAATACTAGTTAGAACAGCTATGATTCATGGTATGGTAGTATGAACTGAAAAGATAAAGCCACATATTTTTTGCAATTGACATCAACACAACTCAAAAGTAATTATGTGACTGAAGCTAAGGTCTGCAATAGCTGGTAATCATAATAAAAACCCAAAATCATCATCAATTTTACTTCTAGAATTTACATCCAGTCATTGAATCAGTTTTAGTGCCAACTGAATTCAGATAACTAAAACCCCAGCTTTGTACAACTAGTGGACGGGGAGCAATAATTTATACTGAAACTGGATCAAGTAATTAACCTGCTTTGAAAAGCAAAAATCAGAACAAGAATAAGCGAAAGAGCTCTCTACTAATTCTATATCCAAAATTAAAAATATTCTAACGTTCGATGTATTAATTAATTCTTAACTGTACGTCTACATACGATATATAGATTTAATTAAATAAAATTAAATAAAAAAAATTAAAATTAAATCAAATGAAATGAAATGAAATCAAATTAAATTAAATTAACGCTACCCTGTGCTTTTCTGTATGGACAGCTTGAGGATCTAAATATCAAGTAACGCACGTATGCCAAATAAAGTGATTCTATCATGCATCTATTCATTTACCGTTTACATCTATACAACGAACAAATGAAGAGCGGCTTGACAGCCGGAGTGTCATAAGTCATAACTAGTTGTGCAGTGCAGCTGCATCAGGACCTAGTGTCGGTCTACCTAGTGGGTTCTTGGAAGGATTCTTGGAATGGAAATCTTTGATGGCGCTCTTAATGGCATCCTCAGCCAACATAGAGCAATGCAACTTCACAGGGGGCAATGACAACTCTTTAGCAATCTCAGTATTTTTAACCCGTCCGGCTTCGTCTAGAGTCATTCCCTTCACTAAGGTGGTCATATAAGAAGAAGAGGCAATAGCACTGCCACAGCCGAAAGTCTTGAATTTAACGTCCTTAATGATTCCTGCATCGTCTACTTCGATTTGAAGTTTCATCACATCTCCGCATGCAGGTGCTCCTACAATACCAGTACCGACATTCTGAAGCTTTCTATCAAGCATGCCAACGTTACGTGGGTTTTCATAATGGTCAATAACCTTCTGGTGATACAAACGGACCTGGGAAGAAAGCGCTACAGAGGAGCGAGGCATAGAAGCCTTCAAGGCGGAGGGAATAGTATTTTTGGTATTTGAAAATAGTCTTAGCATTGTAAGGTTTGTATTCGCGTGTTTCTATACAGTCAAATAAATGCTAGCTCAAATTAGTCGATCTGCTTTAACAACCTGTTCTAAGCGTTCAAAAAGCTCTGAGATGAAAATGATTAGGATTTATACCCAGTAGCCGGGTAGTTATCAGTCATTGATGACTGATCATACTATAAACGCATGATGTAAATGTTCTCTCCGGGAAAATACTGGAATAGCTTGTTGCGTGTACTATACATTCGTATTTGGATTAGATCTTGCAGTACATTTATCACTAGAGCATTTAAAATATGCTTTATGTTTTTAAACTAAGTTTGTATGAATACTAGTTGGATTTGCCGCTAATATCTGTGACTTTACCCGTGGGTAGTATAGGGCTAGGTAGGACTCTCAAAAAGCGGTCCAGATCGTCCTGCTTAAACATAGCCGGTTTCGGGCTGTGATTTGTTCAGGCTCTCTCAGCTCATCTAAGATAGGATACTGGATATGTCAAACTTGCTAAAGTGGAGGTGTGTGCATTAACTTAAAATCAAACCGTTCGTCATTTGTTTGCTCAAATCTATAAAAATGAGTAGCAATTCTGTTCCCATAAAAACTTCGAGCCAAACTATCAATTGACCTCTTAGTTTACTTGACGAGTTATAATTTATCAAATATTCTAAACTTTTATCTATTAATTCTTTTTGAAATAAATCTATAAAATATAAAACAAACCAAGATTGGGCATTATTAAACTCAGGGGTACTTCTTTATTGATTAATTTATTATCATTGTCACTTCTACAAGCCATGTCAGTTATAGTAATCTAAATTCGGCATAGGAACCAGAATTGAAACCAAAATAGAAATAAACATGAGGAATGACCTTGAGATCTTGTATGGTTCATTCATAAAATAGTGCTATTCAATTCTTTCTGTTCATTGGACAGGATAAACAAACGTGGTGCCCAGGATTAAGTAGAGTGTTCAGTTGTACTGAGTTGTATATAATATATAGATCCTGATGTATAGACATGAGAAGGAACAAAAAAAAAAAACCAGAGCAACGCAATTGACACTACTGAGTATTACAATTCATTTACACTAGAATTACTCTCCAATTATTGGTTTTATGGCTGGTTAGAGGTGCCCATACCTTATGAAGCTTGTCGAACACAAACGTACACGATTTCAATATAGTGGGAAAACTTAAAGTAAGAGCAAAAACCAAAGCGAGAAGAGCAGATATATAGTAAAAAGGAAAATGAAAAGAAGGATACAAGTAAAGCACTAAAAGCATGCGTGTGCCGTATATAGACTGTACTAGACTATTTGAAGAATTTACTAAGGGCGACCTGGCCATCCTCATTGCGGGCCATGATCTTGGCTACAGCAAGCTCGAAATCCTCTTGAGTAACATGAATTCTGTGTTCTCTCAATGCATACATTCCAGCCTCAGTACAGACACCTTTAACTTCAGCTCCAGAGCTGCCGGTCATCATCTCTGCAATCTTTCTTAAATTAATTCCACGAGTCAGATTCATGCGACGAGAGTGGATTTTAAGAATATCTGTACGTGCCTCTACTGTCGGAGGAGGGAATTCAATTTTACGATCGATTCTTCCTGGTCTCAACAGTGCGGGATCAAGGATATCAAGTCTATTAGTGGCCATAATGATTTTGATATTTTTACTACTCTCGAAACCATCAAGCTGGTTCAAAAGCTCCAGCATTGTGCGCTGAACTTCACTATCGCCACCGCCAGAGCCCTCGACCCGCGAGGAACCGATAGAATCAATCTCATCCATGAAGATGATGGAGGGGGCATGATCACGAGCCATAATAAACAGTTCACGAACCATACGACTACCTTCACCAATATACTTCTGCACCAATTCACTACCACTGACTCTAATAAACTTGCACTCGGTATGGTGAGCAACAGCACGAGCAAGCAGAGTCTTACCAGTACCAGGAGGGCCGTACAAGATAACACCTTTAGGCTGAGCAATACCCAAACTCTCGAAGAGTTCAGGATGCTTCACGGGGAGCTCGATAACCTCTTTAATCTCCTTGATTTGCTTGTCCAAGCCGCCGACCATGTCAAAAGTACTTTCAGGCACCTTTTCAACCATCATAAGAGAGACGAGAGGGTCGACTTTATGGGGAAGAATTTGGTGCAGCTGATAGCTGTCGGCTTTCAAGCATACACGCATGCCTGGCTGGATCTTTTTGATATCAATTTCGGGCGCCACATCAACAATATATTTGCCTTCCGGATGTACCTTGACCAGCGCCTTGTCTTTAGACATAACTTTGGAAACCTCGCCGACGTAGCTGCCTGGTTCCTGGAGAAGTTGCAGTTCTTCCCTCAGGAGGCGCACTCTAGCGTTCAAGGCGTTCCTTCTGGCTTCTAATCTGCGTAAGTCCTGCTTCTTTGTGTTAATATCCATTTCCATCTTCTGGATACTCGTTTCAAAATAAGGTCTTATCCCATCCGGCAAGGAGGAAACATTGCCTTCCGTTGTGGTCATTGTTTAAACTACTAGTCCACCTGTTCAGGGATAAAGGCTTAAAGATGGGTAATTAGCTAAGGCGCTGGTGATATACTGTAATCGGCTATACCTATACCATTCTATTCTAGAATGGCCCTTCGTTGTCTGGCAAGCGAAAAGATAAATTTTGCTATGTTCTAATGAATTATTTGAATATTTATACGTATCTTTTTATTTCTTGATATTTATTTTTGAATTGTTCTGTTTAATCTTCGAATTTGGTGAAGTCGTTTTTAAGCTCAGCGTTACATACCATATTAGAAAAGCAACTCCTCCCTCCCCTCCCCCATAGCAGGTAGGGGAAGGTTGTTCTGCCAAGTTCAGTGCGTGTAGCATTTTGAGGTACCTAGTGGCGGTTAGATATTATTATATAATCATTAGAGGAACAGCGTCTATTGTTCTTACTAGTGGGATAACATTTGTTAATTAATTAATTTATTAATAGTCCCGTCTGGCAAGTAATTCAGACACCAGTACAGCATCTGTGCCACATATTGATATTATATTCACTATTTCATATCATATATTCATCTATTTGCTGAAAGAATTCGTTGGTGCAAACAAGTAGCTTCATGACGTTATATTGCCAGTGCAGATGTCAAGAGTCCTTTCTGGTTGAATTAGAGAATAATGCAGAATGCTCTAATTGCACGAAACAGTTCTGTTTTGACCAAGAACAGTGCGATATGGAGGTCAAACTCATAGAGACTCAATGCATAACTAGAGAATCCAAGAAAGACTCTTTGATCATCGTTCTGTATTTACTGGTCTTATTAGGCGCCATTGTTCTTGCTCTCAAAAAGAGAACTCGCATGTAATATAAAACCAAGTGGTAAAAAACCAATCTAATTATAATCTCCCTTACTTGACTGCTTTCATCAAAAGATGAGATGGTACTGGTAATTGTCTACTCCTGTATCAAGAATCAGGGCTTTTTCCATTTGCCGTGCAACTATATTTCACTAGTAATGAAATATAATCACTCAGATCGAATTTATTGGGATCAGTGGGGCAGTGCATTGTTTTGATAAATTGTGAGACTAAATGTCTAGACCACTAGAAATAGAGAAATCATTAATTAATATTTTATTTTCCCACTTAGCATTCAGTTTATCTAAACTGCTTTGCAACAAATATTGCGTACAGATTTCAGTTCTATCCTGATTATATCAATTATACATTACTAGACTGGAACCATTCTATACTGCTGTAATTAAGACTAAAAGGCAATATAATATGATTCTAATATAATAAAGGGAGCCATTTAAAACCAATCTCCACTTATTTTACTGTAAAGTTCAAGAACATGTGTCGTTAAAAATTATAAGCTGAAGAGTATATGGAATCAACAAGTAGATGGATAAATGAATCATAATGAAGAATATGTGGGTAATTGACTAGAGAATAATCGAGCGTGTGTGAAAAGGGTTCCGTTCGGGTAATTTAGTTGCATAGAGATTAGGGTTAATTCGGTTATAACGGGTAAATAAATGATATGTGTGTTTATTCCAAATAGTATATATATCTCAGTCCGCACTTTAGTCGGCAAACGTGAAGGATAAAATTAAGTGAAACATACTTCTCGTAATGTGTGGTCATAGTAAGGAGCTACGCCCACAGGATGCTTTGGTAGTCAAGCGCTTAGGAAAATTAGCCATTAGGTCTATGTTTCTTTGTCGCGATGTCGTAGACCGTGTTTCTTTCAAAATAAATCGTGAGTTGAGCTCAATGGTACTGTATGTATACGATCTATGCGAAGAAGCTGACCCAGAATGGCGTGAGAAATATGGAGATGATATGGCTATTCAGTCAAAGTTCTGGGATCGCCAAGATTGCGACATCAGCATTCTTACAGATTCCAAAGTTAACCGAAGAAAGCAACAGATTTTAGTTGCGAATGATGTTCAAACATTGAAAGATTGCGCTCAATTTTCATATTGCTCCGGCTCACACCAATCATCAATTCGTCAGTCTATCCATTCTATTATATCCGAAGATTTAAGCTCTGAGAATACACCATCGATTGGACAGATGGTAGATGGCAGAAAGAAAATCGGTATTACCAGAGGATTTCATTCACAAAAAGGCTTCAGTGGATACTATCCAGAAAATTGCTACTTAAAATCGGGGTGTTTTAAGGATCATCTGGATAAACAACGTATTAGCTCAGAAGATATTGATAGTAAGAATAATGAATCACTTGATATAAACTACAAGACACAAAATCAAGAAGTAGTATCTGAGTCTGTTCAGCCAGGTTTAAACTTTGAACCAGTTGTGAAAAAAGGAGACAAGAACAAAAGACGATCATTCCTCAACTGGTCATCTGCTAAACTGAAATTAGGTCTGAAGCATGAGGATTCGAAGGAGGTTGATGGCTCGCAGCTTCGAGATGAACTGAAAGTAAGCGCTTCATTGGAGTCCAGTGAAGCTAACCAAAACGGAGGAGATGGTAGCATATATGAAAGTGCTTCAAATGCTTTTGATACTTTCGAAAAAAGTGACGATGAAGACGAAAGTCCGATCAGTTACAGTCAAAACCAAGAAATAATCGAGAAAGGTGAAATAAATCATCAACAAACAGATTCACCCGAATTATATGAAACCGACACACAGATGAATGCACACAATGATGATGATAATGATAATAATGATGATGATGATGGAAGTAAACCTTCCGAAGACCTGAATGACACTGATAATAGCCAGTCCTATATTGAAACAATCAAGAGCTCTGAACCACATCGAGTACCTAGCAGTTCATTGTCGGTTGCCTCTTTACTTGAGGCTACCCAAGGTGATACATCTGAGGAGTTGGAGATACGAAACAAAGTTGCATCAGCTGAATATGAATCTAACACACTAGATGAAGACAGCAGTGCTGAAGAAGATGCCGCAAACTCTGCAGAAGCAGACGGTACGAATCACTTATCTAGCTCAGAATATCAATGTAGCGATACCTCTGGACAGCTAAATAAAGAGCCAAGAAACGAGCTCCATCAAGGAAGACTCGGGAAACCTCTTTATAAATTGCGTGGAATATTCAAGCATGAGCAGCAAACAGATATATAAATGATATCATCGTCGTATAGCATTAATACAATGTAGATTAGATATAAATCAGTGAACCATTATTATAGAGAAAATAGGTTTTATATTGCTAGATTTAGTATGTAAACCGAACCAACAAATAAGGTAACAAAAACTCATTCAAGTATTTCTTACCATTTTCAGTGAAGTAAGATTTTACTTCCTTTTCGTGCGGCCGTCAACTCTGCCACGGCCACTCTTACTCCTCATCTGCATGTTATGCTTCTGTTTGAGTTCTGCCTCTTCTTTGGCCTTAGCGTCCATGTGCACCTCGGCAATAGTCTTGGGACCATTATCGCCCTTAGGATCAACCCATTTATTCTTCGATAATTGCTCAATATCTATTAACATGAACTTCAAACGAGATGGGAAGCCAGGAGACGAACGCCAGTCAGCAATTCGCTTCATAAGAGGGAAGAGAATATCATCCTCCTTACGCTGTACCATGCACCAAGCGACTGATCTAAGAAGCTGAGTACAAGATTCAACAATGTCTTCAGTAGGCTTTGATTCGGCCAATGTGTAGAATGATTGTGCAATAGCATTAATACGGATGAGACCAGCTTTGTAAAGCTCACCAACAAACTTAATAGCACCAAGTGCTCTTCGCTTCTTAGCCATAAACTCATAATACTCATCACTTAGATCATCAGGGGTAGGTTGGTCATCAGACAGATAACTACCATTTTGTAAAGCTTGTTGACAAAGATGTAAAAGAACATGTCTCAAGACAACCATACCTGTTCTAGGCTTATTGGGATCAGAGTTATCAACAATAGTATCAGGGAGAGGCTTCGTCTTGTGGAGGTACAAGAAGAACTCTACGTACACCTTAGTATAGTTAGGCTCATCAATAGCCTTATTAAATGCGAGTGTAATAACCTGTTTCATAGTTGCAGCATCATCTTCGCCTTCAGAGATCATAATAAGATCGTAAAGCTTGTCAGAAATTCTCTGAAGGTTTTCGAGAGTCATCTTGTTCAACAAACTATTAGTCTTCTTCTTAATTTCTTCTGGCGACATCTTCTCAGGAACATCAACAGCAACAGGAGGAACAGGTTCCCCGTTGGCAACACCAGCAGCAGCCTTTGCAGCTTCCAACTTGAGCTTGAAATTAGGCTTCCAAGCGTTTTCGGCCGTCTTAAGAGGAGGCAAATCTTCTAATGGCAGGTGAGCCAAAGGATTGTCATCCTGATCGCGACGACCATTCTTACGCTTAGAGCTCTGTCTACTGCGAGTCGAATTGCCGCGTCCAGACATACGGTTAGAGAACTGACCCATTCCACCACCATTTCTAGAGTTATTACGGTTGCTCATACCGCGAGCAGAGCCCACCGACCAATTGGTTGCTGTATTGATATCGACATCCATAGTCTTAAGAATATAAATTCTATTAACACGCGGCACCTTGAATCCAAATTGACGCAAGAAATCAATAGTATATCTATGAGTCTGAGCATCGCTATTAGCAGCAGTATTGGGAACTGAGTTTGAAGGATACGAGAAGGTTGTCAACTCGGCAGGAGTAAGACGCCTGGCTTTTTCGACCAAGTCGTAGAATTTCTGATCAGCCAATGCGCTAGCGGCTTCAGAGTCGGCCTCAGTCTCATCAGCACCAGCAGATTCAGTGATTTTTGAAAGCTCTGAAGCAACCGGTTTAGTTTCCAAAGCTGGAACAGTAGGAGCAACAGGTGCGGGTGTAGTAGAAGGAGGAGTCTGGGTTTCGGGAGTAGGCGCAAACTTCGACTCAAGCGCTGTATTAGGCTCAGTACTTGGTTGAACGCTCTGCTCCTTCTGCCTTTTAGCATCAAGTTCACGGAGGATCTTGGGACGGTAAACACCGGGTTTTGGTGCAGAAGCAGCCGAGTCAGCCTGCTTGTCTGCAGATGAGGTTTCAGGAGTAGAAACTGATTTAGCTTGCTCCTTAGCGAGCTGTTCAGCCTTAACCTTGGCTTCCTCTTCGGCCTTAGCCTTAGCCTCAGCCTCAGCTTCAGCCTTAGCTTTGGCTTCCTCTTCAGCCTTGGTCTTCTGCATAGCCTCTTCTTCAGCCTTTTTAAGCTCCAATTCCTTTGCCTTTTTTCTAGCAGCAATCATCTCTCTGAATTTATCAGCTGTGTCATTGTTACTCGGTTTGGGTTTAACAAATTCTGGGGTCTCAGAAACGGCAGAGTTGATAACTATTTGAACATTAGAATCGCTGGGTTTCGCAGCAGATGCAGGTGGGGCAGTTTTGGCAACAGGAACCTCAGGGGCTACAGAAACGGCCGCTGGTGATGCTTCAGGTTGTTTGGCATCTTTAGCATCATCAAATTTTGCTGGAACTGCTGGTGCAGTTTGAGCTTCAGTTCCAGTTTGCTGATGGCGCTGCTTTACATAAGTGGCCATATCGATCACGTTGCCGTTAGCGTCGGTCAAATTAACGGGGACACTCGGGGTATTAACCATCGTCGGTTTCGTGTGTGGAGGTCTCATGAACATAGGCTGTTCATTCATACCGCTAGGACCAACACCGTACGCTTTCATGGGATAGTATCCATTAGGGCGATTATAGCTGTTGTGTCTTTCGTGACCCTTTGACTTGTTTGAGCGCTGGTTGTAAGTATTCGAACCGTGGTCTTTTTCGCCAGCAGCATACCCGCCCTGGCCACCATACTGACGCCTTGACTGGTGATGTTGGTTATTACCGTGGCCATGGTTATGATACTGATTGTCACGAGGATATTGTCGATGTTTCACCATGTCAGGATTGTTGAAGCCCGCTTGATCCACATGTGGAGGGACAAATCCTGGAGCAGAGGAGATAGGTACATTGCCTTCAGCAGTGTTTTTGGATTGTGTGTCTTTCGTTTCAGAGGACATTAACTATGTTTTCTACTTGGCCTTACGTCCAAGTCCAAGTAGGTAACTGGTTTGTAAGGGTTGCGAAAAAAAAATTTAGGACCTATCTTGAGATCCTGACTAATATAACGGCGGCACTATGACGGCTAAGCTGCTTGGGAGTAGCTGATTATGGTAGTAGTCATAATACCATGGCATAATATTTTATCCATGGTTAGATAACAAAACAGCACACACCACTACGCACAATCAGGTGTTTCAAATTACACATTATACATAGGGCGGTTATTTATGTCTGTGTGTATGTGCGCATAAATTACTTGAAGAATTTTGTGGTTTTGTAAATATCAAGGCAGGATGAGAGAATAACATATTTTAATTGATAGTACCATTTATAATATTGGTGAGCAATATATCCTATTTGGAAATTTTGAGAGCTCCATAATGCATCTAAAAATATATTAGACGATACTATATTCTCGCAAAAAAAAGCATTAGACATGCAATTTGTTTACATAGAAGTTCCAAGGTGGACAAAAATATCGCATCAGAGTATCTGAAGTACAATTGTTCAAATTGTTCCAAATGATCTTATTGACTCGTGAAATTATTTATCCATCTTCATTCTGTACAAGGTTGTTGCTTGCAGTTTATTTTATTTGCGGGGCTATTTTTCTTCACTGCTGTACTCACTTACCTAAACTAGTTCGTGCTTTGTTTCTTATCTGAATCTGCTTACCACACATACAATGAGCCCTCTGTTGAAGTCACTCCACAAAGAATCGCTTCTAATGTCAAAGATTTAAATAGCTGGGCATTATAAACACTAATAAAGTAATTTAAAATGGCATATTTTGAATTAAATTCCTCATAAGGTGTAAAATATTTAGATCTATATTCCGTATCGGAGATTTAAATATCTACAGCTTGCTACCTTCTGCACCAGTTTGCGAGTACTTAATTGTTCTTATTAGTCTTTACTTGTAGCTGTGGGTCTCAGATGTAGATGCATACACGGTTCTATTCGTTTTTGATCAGGGGAAAAAAATCCGATTTCATCAATTTCACAAGGGTATTCGAGAAATATACAATTCGGCTCATCCCCTGTTACCCCTTTGAATTTGATTATGCGTTTAAACTAAAAAGGGACCAATTCATACCGCTATGTGTAGCGCGCAATTAATTTTCCTTTAAGAAACACCCTTTGCAAGCCCTTTATATTGTTCATGAGCTATTAATGCAAAATATATTCATACAATTACTCTTTTTTTTATTATTTTTCTTAGATCTAATCTACAATCTTATCAGCCATCGGACTTTCACCTTTTTCTTTTTGCATTGTTCCTCTCGGCTTGAGTTACGTCTAAACCAGCAGATCTAACCACTGTTTATAAAGATGTTGATAAACCCGGTGGAAACTTCGTGAAATAATTTTACAAATATAATGCACGCTCATGAAAGATCCAGGACCGTTGTCATCCGGACATCTTTAGACTTATACCGAATTCCTTAACTATGATCCTATAGTAAAACGTACGCAATGTAGGTGAATACAATATTAAATCTATGTATAGCATTATCTATGATGCTGTTTCTCCGCTAACCTGTGGGACAGAAGATAGCAGGTTCAATTTCTTAGCACTGATCAAAAATTACGGTGTAATCGCTTTTTATATTCTGATACTTTAGGAATTATTGATGCAATTGACTTCAGGTTTCCATATGCAGTTTTTGGATAATCATATACGGCTGCTTACGTCCGTATTTTTCAAAATTGATACATCCAACTGAAGTATCTAAATATATTTAAATTAAGCGAAGTCTTTGAAAAGACTCAAGATTATGTCTTGTGCTACCATTGTGGCGTCGAGCAAAGTATATTTAGATATGTTCTATTCTCGTTTTTGAGTCAATTTGTGCCTCGTTTGAGCTCCATGCATGCGAGCGGTAGGTATGCGATTGCTTACTCACAACGTTAGTTTAGCTGTGGTAGTGCGTTTACTGCAACAGCTAATTAATCTTATGGAATACGCTCATGTTCTGTAATCGAAATTTGCTATATATTAAAGCAAGTGGTTGCTATCCAACATAGGGAAGTATTCAAATTTACACTTAGAAGTAGTTAATGATTAAGTATAATGATCAATTAAGTCAATGAAAACATATAAACTACTAAGTTCGTATAGAAAACCGACTTACGAGATACACTGACCAGCCGCTACAAAGTCTAAACTTTTATTTTTTGCCTAATTGCATTGATGTATGTTTGAATCTTTATTTTCAGACATTTAACAGATCAAGGCAATTGTAAAGCTAGCAAAAGTCTTCTTGGATATATGATTAAATATAGGTACATATGTGATTTTTCAACAATGTGTAATTTCCCTCTCGGAATAATGAGACGCGTCCATGTACTTTCCCCCTATTATTATTGTCTCAACATAATTAATAGTGTTGGCTCATAGTTGCAATACCGCACACCCTTGATCAATGACTAAAGCAGCCCCAAAACCGTTAACTCAATCTAAAATAGCTGTAAACGATCACGTTTTCTTAACGATGGAAAGTAGTCCCAGCCATGACAAAAACGTGTCTTCAGTAATTTTCTATGCTTATGTTAGTAAGGTGCAATACAAAGGAATGGCACATAAACGCATGCACGCATGTACGAACAGTATGAAATGCATCAGCCCACATGTTGCAATAAACTAGATTAGCGTTATTATTGTGAACTTTTTTTGGAGATGATAAAATAATCAATAGAACATATACTGCTAGGAATGTAATTAAAAAAAATATGGCAGGTTGACGATACATACTGCATCTCCTATACCAAGGGATAGTTTCCAACAATGGCTGCTCTTTAGCGATTCTGTATGTCCATTTCGGGGAAGAGGTTTTTCTACGTATAGACCCGCTACAGTACATGAACCCTGCATATATACTATATTAATCATCGCTTCATGCGCAACATAATGGAATTGCGGTGAAGCAACGGTTTCTTGAGATACGATAAATCTATATTATTTCAAAATCAGTTGTTATCATTATTAATTTCATGAAAGTCACACATTGTTGTCATAAATTGGCTTTCTTGAGGCCTTAAGTTGCTTGTTTCTATTTATGCAGATCGCAAACCCTATCATCGAGAAGCTCTTAACTTATCTTACTGCTACTTTTACACCCAACCCTGCTCTCATAATACTGCTGGGAGGTCGTCGATTAAGCTCTCATAAAAAGGCAGAGTATTCCGACATCGACTGTTAAACAAGCAGTTATTTTGAAGATTGCATTTGTTACTGCACCAGTTTGAAGTTCGAAATATATACTGAAAGATTGATTACAGGCATTTTTCTTTTGTTTTTATACTGAAATGTTAGACGCACTGAGGAAACTCTCCACTGTGCCTCGTCACACTGTTACCGAACCCCAACCATCGTGTCACGCTGATGGCCAGGCGACACAGGTTAGGACATATAAAGAATCCAATAATCCTGACAGCTCTTTGAATTCAACTGCAATGTCGAATTACAACTATAGTTATAGTAATTACGAACAGGGTGGACCCCAATTGGATAGCAAATGGATTGATAATGTATCAGATGCGCCTACATATTCAACTGGAATGCAGGGGATCAGTCCGGATGATAAGTTCTCATATTATTATAACACGCCATATTATCATCCGTTGAGTCCATTGAGTCCAGTCGAGGATAATGGTGGCAAGAAACGTCGTATGAGTGGTAATATTTATCAAGAGGATAACTTCCAAATGACTCTTCCTTCGAAAGCTCGTATTACTCCTCCTCATGCGTCCTACGAGTCGTATGGTGGCTTGAACACTATTCCAAATACACCAATGTCTTCCACATCCACCTTAGATCTTGATACTAAGACAGCAATGGCCTCTGCGAACATAACGACACCTTCAATTCAAATACCCAAGACACCACTCAAGGCAGCGGTTGTCAATCCGTATTTAGAATTCACACCAAAAACTCCTACATATGCGAAGCCTACTGTTCAGCACGAGCTGGCTCAAGCTGTGCAGCCACTACGACTTCATCAGCCCAAAGTACGAGTTCCACAATTGCATAGTCAAATTCCTTCACAACAGCGTGCATTCGTACCTCACACATACAGCGCACCACAGAACACAGCTAAGACCTCAGTTCTTTTCAAGAAGTCTTCAAGAACTGTTGAACCATGGAAACCGAATGATGTTGTCCTTCCACTTGTGATCGACACAACACAGGATTATACTGGTGACGATGAACAAGGTCACTATCAGTACCAAATTGGTGAACTATTTGCTGGTCGATATACAATCCTCAAGTTATTAGGTCAGGGAACATACGCTAAGGTGCTTCAAGCTTGGGATAATCGACAGAATGAATATTGTGCAGTGAAAATTATAAAGGGCATCCCAAAGTACCGCGAGGCCTCTAAGATAGAGCTGCGTGTATTCACTCTACTTAACCGACAAGATCCTACTAATCAATATAAATGCGTTCAAATGAGAGGTTGTTTTGACTATCGCAACCATGTTTGCATCGTTACAGATTTGCATGATATGTCTATTTATGATTTCTTGAAATCTAACAGCTTTATGCCGTTTCCTGGTTATCAGGTTGTTAGTTTTGCTAGACAACTGTTGAAATCTATAGCATACGTGCATTCTTTGGGTCTTGTCCATACTGATCTCAAGCCAGAGAATATGCTCTTAAAAAGCTCTAGCTCTAGCCAAGGTAAACATAAACGTCCCAGATCCAGAACTTACGAGACCAGACGCGAACTTGTCAATACAGAAATAACTTTGATTGACTTCGGATCTTCTGTTTTTAACGATGAGTATCATCCTTCAATTGTTTCGACTCGTCACTATCGTGCCCCTGAAGTAGTCTTAGGTCTTGAGTGGACCTCTGCTTGTGATATGTGGTCTATTGCTTGCGTTCTAGTGGAGTTATGTACAGGAAGAGTGCTTTTTGAAACGAGGGACAATCTTGAACACTTGCACATGATGCAGCGTGCATTGTGTTCAACTTTTTCTAGCAAGCAATTGGCTTTGACTGAGTACAGTTCGACAGGGGCCCCTGATCTTGTTACATGGTCGGCAGGAAGTCCAACTCTAGCTGCAGTTACCAATGCTGATTCTCAAGAGAAGATTTCTAACGCTAAGAGTATTCCTCAATTCCTAAAAAGATATGTTTCTTTGTCTCAAGACAAGACTTTTTGGACCGAATTTCTTGATTTCATCTACAAACTAATGGTATTCGATCCGGATTATCGACTGACAGCTGAGCAAGCTTTGAAACATCCTTGGTTATGCCATTAAAGTTTATAGTGAGATCTATTCTTTTGTCTCAATTTTGGCAAATGTGATACTTCAAACAACTTATTATTTATTCTATTATGCAGCATTTTTTTCATTTTATTTTTCATATATTCCGCACATAAGAACACTACATATATTTACACTTTTTTATTGCATGTAAATAGGAATATTCCATTATGGCTGTTGCTGGTTTGAATTCTATTTAGATGGTGCCGAGTTCTGTATCGGAAAGCGTCAGTGTAACTGCTCACATGATGTAAATTTTGAAATTGTTATTGACATTACTGAGGCATTTAAGGTTCGATTTGATATAGAAAGCGTTAAGACATCATAATATTACTTTACCGTCTTATGATTCCTCAGAAACGACCATGCCATATAAGTAGAGTTTAACCTGTTCATTCCCTTGTAAAGTAGTATATATCGTGAAGAACCAGGCTTGTTTTAAAAGCAACCTAACATGAGGACGTTTATAAGCGTTTTGAATTATCAAATATATAAGAACACTGTAAAACTAGATAAATATTTTTGAGGGAGTGCGAGAAGTATTAGAAGTACGGCATCCAAAGAATATCCGTTACAGCTAGACTCTTTGGATTCACGGCCAAACTAATCAAGTCGAGAACTGACTGATTCACTGATAGATTATGATGAACATGTAGCAAAGAGATGGCACGTTTAGAAATTGCATCAACATTGCTGTTAATAACTTCAATGACACCCTTATCGTTCAAGCCGTTAGGCAAACGTAAATTATGGCTCAGCTGATGAGCAAACCACGCTATCACTTCGTCTCGAATGAAAACCGGAAGGAAGCTGTGCAAGTCAAACTCGGGATTGGTAAGTGCCTTTGCAATGACTAGTAAAGAAGGTGCGAACACTCCTTCGATTGCAGTAGGGCCCATAAGCGTCTGCAAGTTGGGTGTTAAACGGAATGCTACAGGCTCTCCATTTAAGTATGTTGGCGCTTGCCTGATTTGTGACACTAGAGGCAACATATCTGATGCCCAGACTTGTCCAGTTCGAAGATTTATATGGAACTTGTGGGGATATCTGTTATTAGCACTAAGAACTAGCACCATAAACGAAGCCACTGCATAGCTATAAGAGAACTGTCTTCGGAACCTCCAGAAATCGTCGTAACTACGATACTCCTGCTTAAAATAATTTTCCATAATGTTGCTTGGAATAATCTCAGACTGAATTCCGGATAGAATCTCCATCTTAACGGAAGTGATATCATGCTTAAACGATGGATCTGACGCCAATCTTAGTTTCTCAACTTGATAATCAAATGGTGCATCCCGACTAATTCCAGATTTCTTACAATACTTTTCATAAATTTGGTAGAATGAGATATAATCCTCATCATCCTGTACCATCCTAATATACATGTTGAGTGGCACTGCATTCGGTAAATTAAACTTCAAATTGCGACGTCGTGTCTGTGGAGAGTGATCTAGAGCTTTGCTTAGTGCCTTGAAGACTTGTGAAACACGCTCTTCACGACGGCAGTTCCTAGCAGCAGGGAATTGAACAGCAAATCTGTGAGTTGACCCATCATTAGCTTTCATGGCAATCCTCTTATAGCAAATACCATAACTTCGTACAAGATCCACTGAGGGTACGAATCTAGTTATTTTTCGGAAGTAATGATTATCATCAGTTAAATCCATAGACTGACCAGGTATCTCAATATCTTCAAACTTCTGATAGTGGAACTCGCCTAATGGAGGAGATAAAGCTTCCAGGTTCACCCTATAAGGACGTGAATCAAGTTTAGCTTCCAATCTATTTCTCCATTTTCTTAGACGCTGAATATATACATCAACCGTAGGCTTAGGATTCACAAAATCAGCTTCAAATTGAGGTCTCGTAGCTTCAGGAATCACACTCTCAGCGAATCGATTGACATTTGCCTGTGTATTCGCAGGCAGCTGCTCATCTTTATTTCCAGGCTGTCTTCCAAGATAACTTAAGCCATCGTTCAGCAAAGCTACAATAAGGCGGTATGCGTCCTCATCTCCAGGAGATTTGAATCTATGATGCAGTTGATCTACAAGTGTCTCTAGCGATAAAGCTAATAATGGATAAGCTGTTTTCACCATATTCATAATCTCATCCGTATAGGCCCAGGGGGCTGCTGTATTAGGAGCACCTGCCGTGTTGGGTCCCTTTTCAGAACTTTCCTGACCAATTCCATTTGTCCCGTTAGGTCCATTTGTACTGTTCATATTTTCCGAAGGATTGCTGCTGTCTCTATTCTCAGTGCGACCCGCGTTGGCATTACTTTTATTCTCACTATCTTTGGAGAGGAGTCTTTGCAAAACGGCATACTCCTCTTTAGCTGTCCGTAAGTGGAAATGGACAGCTTGAGGATATGATTTCGCAATTTTTGATAAAATTGCAGCTGCATACTTAGCTTCCCTTTGTGAGAGCGCTGTGATGAGTTGAGGTATGTACGAGATCCAGAACCATGTTGGCGTGTCGCTTTTATAGTTATTAAACGCATTCATTACCCCACCCTTGTCGTCAACTGCTAACAACCATAATAATCTTCCGAGCAGCTTGCGGCTCTTGTGATTTTTGTACAATCCAGCAGCATGCAAATAGCACACTGCTGCTGCTGCTGCGAATGAAGCATCATCTGGTTTATCTTGGTATCTACTATCATTAAAATGACCCCAAGAAGCCCAGGCTTTAGCCAAATATACGTCTATCTGGACTGCTGTACTGAACGCAGAATTTGCGTGATCGTACTGCCCTAACTTGGCTAAGGATTCGCCTTTCAAAGCAAAAAATTCAGATTTCTGGGGGTTCCCGAAGAACACAAGATTCGTATTAGCAATTACGTCCAAACCAGTCGCTAATTCCTTAGGATTCTGTAAATGGCATTTAGCTTGTTCTCTTAATTTCAAGAAAGCTTCCTGAATTTCAATATTAGGCAATGTATAGATTTTGCTCAGTTGGGTAATACATACTTCGGGTAAACCTTGCTTTCGAGCAGTATGAGCAAATCGATTAATAGTCCACGCTATCTCGTGGTATCCTCTATATGCAGCACTACTGCTGGCACCATTTCCGCTTTGAGAAGCTTGTACTTGAGGTACAAGTGGTAAATAAACTCTGTTGACAATGCCAAATACATGCTGGCGCCATGCAGCCAAATCACTCCACATATTTATGTCATCCCAAATATTTGGCAGTCTGTCATGCCATGCTTGCATGACACCTTTTAGTTCCTGAGACTTACTCTCAAGATTCAGCACTGTGGTTGCCTGAAGGGACGTGTAGACTTGAGCAGCCTCCATAAACTCTACGAATTGTTGGAAAGTATGAAGCAAAGGATCGTGTGCATGACAATAAGTCTCAGGCAAAGCATGCCAGCGGCTAAGTGTCAATTGGATACCTTCATCACAATTTTGACTCAAATGCTGAAGAGCTTCTGGTTTTTGCACAGAGCCTTGTAAACTCAAGAATGTCTGGAAGACCTCGCGTCTTGGTGTAGGTACATCCATCACCATACGAATAGTTGAGCTCAAGGTCTCCCTGTCTGCTAACCAATCTGACAAACGCCATTGGCATTCTAACAATAAGTCGGTAAATCCTTCATGTCTAGCAATATCGGCTAGAATCTCCCAATGTTGCAGCTTCTCCGCACATAGTATCCAATGATCTTCCCAAAGATTGTACTCAGATTCACCAAAAGGTAGAGCACCAGACCTCGCTCTAAGTTGAGCGGTCTCGTGCAAATGCATCGCCTTTGACCACATACCACATTGCTCATAAGATAACGCAGCTGCAGTTATAGGGAACTTCGATTTAGACCTCCAATGGCCGTAAAAGAAGTCATCCTCGCCAAGAGCTGCATATAACTCAGCTAATGTGTCATCTGTCACTTTCGAAACCAATGGTGTTGGATTTTCGACAACTGTAGTCATAGATTCGCAAATCTGTAAGGCTGGGAACCATGCACTATAGCTCGTAGCTAAATACTTGGTCAACTGTGGAGGAACCATCTGTTTAGCGTCAGCCAAGCCTGTAAGTATTGTTTGCACAACATTCGGACGCTTGTTGCACTGTCTTAAGTTATACTCTTTGGAAAGTAAAACAACCGTACTCTGTAGCAAATCCGTTCTTTCTTTGTCATTGTATGCGTTTGATATAAGATTAGGGAAGAGGTCTATCCACACATCATTAACCAAGTGAGGATCAACAGTAATCAGATTTAATAACGGCTCAATAAATTCGAGCGTATCAATCTTATCTATACGACCCAACAAGTCAACACATCTTTCGATAAATTTCTGTAGCTCAGAAGAGCTATCAACGTCGATACCTGTTCTGCTAACACTGGCAATTGAGTACTGAAGAACTTCAACTGGAGCAAAAGCCATGTCGATATCAATATCAAGCTTTTTGTTAACTTTCACTACTGCAAGCAAGATAGCTAGAGCTGGTGCAAGCCACTGCTGGTCAGCAACAGCTTCCCAGTTCTGCTCTTGTAATACATAAACCAACCTCTTAGAGATACTTCTGTCAATACTGTCATTTAATATCCTTAGCAGCTGCTTTCGAGCTTGAGGATGGTGCTGTGTCATACAACCAATCAAGAACGGCTGTTCTAACCTAGCAGGAAGTTCCGTGTGACGCAGTTTGGGATCATTGAATATACCTACGATCAAATCAAAGTACTTACTAACAAGAGTAGCATCCGTAAATGCCACCTGCAGTTTTAGCAATAAAGCAGCTTTTTCCTTGATAGTTGGGAAAGCCTCCGTACCAAAGACCCAATCATCAAGTGTTTCAAGGACAAAATGAGAGACCTTTGTATCTTGAACACGCTCTCCAATATGGGCGAGCAGAGTCAAAAACGCACGGCGCTGGTCACCTAAAACTGAAATTCGAGAAGTGACAATCTTCAAGGCTTGGATTAAAACCGATGAATTTCCATTCCCATTTTCTGCAAAATCTTTGGCCATCTTCGACAATGCCTTGATAATTGATGACATCTGGTCATCTATACAGTTCGGTTGAACTTTAATTGCCTCGGAAGCAATACCCACCCAATTTGAATTTACTGAATTATTGGCGGAATTACTATTATTTGCAGTGCTGGGAGGAGCAACTGTTGGATTGATAGTTGTTCCTGTACTGGGTGCAGGTGTCGGATTGGTGTTAGCCGGATTTGGATCAGGAGAGATTAGCTCGCTCAAGGCGGTTAGAACAAGCTTCAAAACGGTTTCAGTTTCATCTTTCTTCATTACATTGCTCAGGATAGAGATGACCAGCTCATTTATTATATGAGAATTTGAATGTAACGGTCTCTCAAGAATCAGACATATCTCCGAAGCATGCTCACTGATGTATTTTCCGGAGCAATGTCTCAACGCGGTTTCAACAACTCTAAGAGCATCAAAGGCAGACTGTAAAGACTGTGCTGATGCATTGAGGTCCGGTCTGAGCAATGCACGATCGAAGAATGTCAATTCAACAGTCACGTCTGGCCATAGAGAAAGCAATTTGTCCAATGATGTAAGTACTCGCTGTGCAGCTTTCGGGTCCCTAGTTGTCCTAGTGGGCTGTGCTGTTATAAATCGAACCAAATATATAATTATTGTCTGCTTCATCGAATGAGGTAGAGTGTAGCCTTTAGTTGTTGTAACCTCTTTTGAACTGTCATTTGATTCCTCATGTGCTTGTTGTTCCCATTCGGTTATCAGTTCTGCCAAGTCAATATCCAATGCTTGATTTGACATATGGCTCAACCTGGCCATTGCGCTTACAATAAACGGCATGTATGATTCTCTGTAAGGATAGAACATTTTGGTGTGCTTCGCTAGAAATAAGCATACATTGGCGATGTTCACAACGCCATGACCATCTTCGGCAAGAGCAAGTCGTGGGCCACGGGCCCAGTAATTGGGAGACAGCCTTTGGGGAAGAACGGTAGCAAGTTCATCCAAGCATTGCTGTACTAAAGGTCGTGATTCGGTTTGCGAAGTTTTAAGCAATGCCATATATATTTGGACTACGATACGCTGTATTGTTTCAAATTTTGCAATAAAATGCGTAATCAGAACATACGCACTGACTTTGGAATATATATCTTCCATTACAATGTATCGCCAACCAAACTTAATAACATCCTTTCTTAGATGTGTCAATGCTGTTGAAGCATATTTTACCATAAGAACGCTAAGACTTAGGAATTGAATTGAGGACCAGTCTAAGGTTGTAGAACCTAGTCCAGAGCCACGAATATTACCATATTCACCTTCTTTCGGAATGAGGTTATCAGTGTTTAACCAAACCAGTTTGTGAACTTTATCTACCCATCCATTTTCACCACAATTACACAAGTCTAACAGAGCATCATCAGAGTAACCCTTAGCCTCAGCATGATATAAGAGTAAAACATTTGTAAATCTCAAATAAAATTCGCGCGACTTGCTGCAAAGTGTACAATCAGCAGCAAGAGGGACAGCGAAATCCAACCATGACTGGGCTAACTTGATCCGATCAATATGATCATCATCGACATCCATTGCGTTGCCACTAATTTCAACATCCTTCTTCTCAGTGTCGACCTCATCGATGTCCATGGAATCTTCAGCGTTGTCGTTCTTAGCGGTACTACTATCAATTTGCTTTCTTTCGGAATCACTAAGGCCTTTAGTATCACCGATAAATGACATCCATAGAGCAGAGTTAATATCAAAACTGATTTGCATTCCGACCTTAGAAATAGAATCAACTAAAAGTTGGAGCATTTCAAAGTTAAACTCAGTAGTAAGTTCCGCTGCAATTATCTTTTGAAGCATATCAACAGCAAAAGGTACATCAAGATGTAAATTCGAAGTCATGGCCAATGTCTTAGTATGTGACACAACAGGTTGTACATTCTTTAAAAGTATACTAAGCCAGTCTCGTCTATTTCCCTTCAAAGTTCCTACCAGTCTGACAAGATTGCAAAACTTCATGCAGGTATCGTCATCGACGTCATCTTTTAATAAAACAATCCTTTCACCAATAGACTGGCTTGTGTAAGAGTGCAGTTCCTTAGATCTGTCAACCATATCACTGAACATTGCACCAAGTCTTTGATCACCCAACCTTTCAAGGAAAAAATCGTACGACTCTTTTGGGTACTTACTTAAGAACTTCGCAAGAGGTTCTCTGAAGGGGGACGTTTGTATTCTTCGCAAAATTTGCTCGATAGTATTAACTGTAGTCACCAATGGTGCGATAAATGAGTGTGCAGCAGGAGGTAACATGTGAAACACGTTGACCAAGGCAACACCGACTGCAATTTTATCATCGTTGGCCAGGACCTTTCCCGCTAAAGGATATAATCGGGTAGGTTCTGCAAAAGTGCGCAAATGAGTCAGTAGTTTAGTGCCGATCTCAACTCTGAAGTTATAATTAAGCAATTCCAATAATCTGGTCAAACAGTCTAAAACACCAACATTGAGGCGTTTAAACTCACTGAGGGGAAGCAATATCGGTTTCAATCCAGATTGCAGAAGTTCTTTTGGCAGCTTGGGTGATACAACTAAAACTGATTTTAAGGCTTCATAGGCCGCGTCGACAGCGCTTTTAGGAGCATTGATCATTGTCTTGAAGAAACAAGCCAGGATACGAGCTCTGATGGCAGGGGATATTGTGCTAGTGCTATCAGTGACTTGAGAGTTGTTAGCAGCCGCGTTGGCATTGACAGTATCACTTATACAAACAACCTGCGATAACATCTTGATGCAAACAGAACGTAGTTCCGTCAGCTGCTTATTTGTGGTATATTCAAACACTCTATGCGCGCTGGTTAGACTTTCATCTTCGGCATCAACTAATGCCAGGGCTTCCTCAATCATACGATTAAACTTATCATCGAACTTGAGGAAAGTGTCAGGTAACTCAAGACAGAAACTTATCGCATCGATGTAACCCACCTGCATGGCAAATGGAAGCGCTCTTAGTGGCTTCATATAGATAGGGGTCAAGAAGACATCCGTCACGGGGACCAGAATTTCACTAACAGTTTTGTTGACAGTCTTAGCAATATACGATAGTGATTTTTTTGCTGTAAGTCTACTCTGTGGGCAACTGCTTTCAAGTTCGAAAGCGAGCATGCTCGTGAGTAACGAAAAGTACCGTTCGCCTGGCTTATGTTCGATATTCTCTAAAATATACAATAACAAATCGCTTGCAAGATTTGCAACAGAGTTGGGAACAGAAGAGTCTGATCCACTGCCATTGCCGGAGGTATCCTTGATAACAAACAAAAAAGTCCTAGAAATCTCCAGTACGCGCACCATCAACCAAGACTTGGACAAGTTGGTTTCTTTTAAAATAACAGACATTCCTCTTACAGCACCTCTTTTAACATACCAACTTTCATCAAAACAGGAGTGGCTAACCTTAGCAAAGATGTATCTGAACAGCGGATAACGGTGGGTTTCTGTGTCCGTGCAAATCTCAGTACACAGCGTGTGTATCCTTCTGATACAATCTAGCGCTGCATCTGCTATATCAGGATTGTAATGACTCAGTGCATTCACTATAGCGTTCACAAAAGTTTTCTGTGGGACGAACAATCTACCCTCATGTTCGTTTACGTTAAATGGCCGCAATGCTCTCCGGCGGTCGGTGTTAAACTCACCAATGTCCAACAACATTATATGCTCAGCTACAGATACCAGCAAGTTAAAGGCTTCTTCGCGCAATTCAGGGTCACCACATGCACAAAAGATACCATCTAGTAACTTTTCTATAAACTGTATGGCCATTTGCCTGCCATCACGATCAATTGGCGCATTCTCCAAAGGTGGGGCGTCATTGAGCTCCTCTGCTCTGACATGACCGCGCATATTAGCTACAACTGATTCGATATTCAACGCGGACGTAGAAGTTGGTATGTGCTTCAAGAGAACAGCACTCAGTAATCTGTACGCATTACGGCGATTTTCAGCAGAAAATACAGGCAGCGGCGCATCTAATATGCGCAATGCAGTTTGAACAGCCGGTGTAACTCTAATATTTGCTTCTACGTTTGGTTCAAATGTTAAACTCACAGACAGATCCTGGTCAAGAGAATTAGTGAAATTAAAATCTGCAGGAACAGAGGATGCATAAGCTCTCGAGCGTCCACCAAGTTTCCCTAGTACACGAAGAGTAGTGTGAGAAAGCTTATGATCATAAGGCAACGGCTTCAAATGTTTATAGAGTGCAGGAATAATCTGTGGTAACACAGGTTCAATATGAGGATCAAAATAAGAAGCTGTGAGATTGTCCACACAGAGTTCTAAAGTACGCAAGCCTTGAGCCACTAAATCTGTGTTTTTGGCGCTAAGAGCCTGTACCAAAGGTTTCATTAGGTAGTTGAGATGAGGAACCATTAACGAAAGACGTACTGGAACCGTAAGACATAGTTCAGCATATGCGTCACGCTCTTCGTCGAGCTTAGCAGATGCAAGTCTATGATTTAGAGTATCTAGAAGATAATGCAGCAAAGGAAGTACGGTCTTGTACACATTATCAAATCTACCACCGCCAAGAGTACGGAATAAACTCTGTAGCAGTGCAAAATATCGCGAGGGTTCTGGAGCATCTTTTGCGTATTCTAATGATTTCACAAGTATGTTCTTCAAGTGAGGAAGTATTACAAGCTCATTTGTCGTGGGAAACAGGTTAACAGCAGAGAAGCATTGTTTAAATAACTTCAAGACAGTATTTCCAGGACTACCAACACCCTTAGATTCGCCTAGAGATTTCAGACGCTTATCCATCAAATGGTCTAATAAAATAGCACAAAAGGATGCACTTGTAGCCTCATTTCCTGTAAGCAAATAAGTCAAGTGAAGCAACACTGGCGTTTCAATGGTAGAATCCACAAACCCCTCAATCTCCTGGCCGAAAATCTCAGTAAAAGTTGCAGTATCAAGTTGCATGAAAAAAGCTACAATAGCATCCATATATTCCTTCGATGCTGTACTATCTTCAATAACTGGCTTCAACTTTAAAGCTGCCAACGTCTGCTTGAATAATTCCCTAAAAATTTCTACTGCAGATAACCCGAATACTTTAGCACTGTCCTGCCATTGAGCTTCCAACACACGATGTAAAGCAGGAGGGTTGGAGGCTTTCAATGAAAAGGCTAATGAGCGCGAGAATACCAATAAGTTACGAGTCATAACCTTGCAATCCTTAACAGAAGTGGTTGAATCAATACTAGTATGAATGATATTGCGTGCCTTGTTGAAAATCTGACATTGTTCGCTCATTTGTTCGTTATACTCTTTTAATCTTTCGGTCACAGACAGAAGTACAAGTAACAGGATGTATCGGCATTGTTCTGGCCTGGGAAAGTTGCTTAGTCTATCCAGTATGTTCAGCAGAAGGCGTACGCACATCGATTGGAAATGAGCACCGAAGTTAGGATCATTTAAATTTGATAAGAAGACATCAACAGTCCTCCAAATTTGCATTGGTGATAAGTCACTTCTAACATGATGAACTAATTCAGCAACAGTGTTATAAGCTAGAGGTCGCAACGTCAGTTTTGCTGTAAGGCCACTACCAATTAGGATACGCTCTTCCAAGAATAAATTAACATAAGTGACAAAATGTCTTCTGTGTTCAGTGTTAACGATATGGCGGAGAGCCACCAACAATTCCTTTCTTGCCATATAGGCATGAGGAGGGCAGTCTTTAAGCAATCTGATAATCATTGATGGTACAATGCTTATCTGCGTATTCAAAATCGGAGCAAACGAGCGAATAACAAACACAATAAACGAGATGAATTTAATCTGGACGGTAATCAAATCCGTGTATTGCGACGAATACTGAGAATTTCTGATAACTGGGGATACACCGGTGAAAAAGGTACCTGCTTCACTAGCTCTGGCATGTTCATCAGCTTGAGGTTTAGCTTCAAGAGTTAAAATCCCTAGAACACGAGGCACAAACGTAGGAAAGTATTCAGATACTAGCTGGCGGTGATGATTAGCTAGCACTACCATGATTATCGGCGATTCCATTAGCACTTTCAAAGACGAAATGGCAGGGCACAACGTATTTACGTTGTTGTTTTGACCAGCCTGTAAACTCACTGAACTGGATGGTGTGACAGGAGTAGTACCTGAAGGGGTGGAGGGTAAAACGGGACTCTTGTTATTTTCTGAAGAATCCGCATCTAAGTTGTCAAAATATTCACGAATAACTGCTGGAACATGTTCTATGATCGTAATGATCAATTGAATAAACGGCACCACATGCTCACTCAACTTTGTTTTGTAAAATCGGAATATATTTGCAATAAATTTCATACAAAGAACACCATTTTCTTCATTGTCTTCTTTAATAATTTTTGTAGCCAAATCTATAAGGGCACCTGCCTGAGGCTCGAGAGCATCTGTCGGTTGTAGTCTGTAAATAGTGTCTAAAACGCAATTTCTGATCTTGTGCTCAGTGCTGTTTGACTGCATAGAAACTTGAGTCTCCTCTAACAATTTCAACAAAACTGGCAACAAGTTGGACACAAACAGCTCCGAATCAGCAGTAATTTGACCCATTTCAACTGAATCGCGCAACTCAACTACTACATTGAGCTTGGATCTTGAATCTAGTGAGGAATCACCCAGTTGGGTGACATACCCCTCAACTATACCAGACATTACGCGCTGATGGCAGATGTGAGGACGCGGATCTTGACTTTGTTCGAATCTTAGTAATATGTTATGATATCCCTCACGTGAATAATATAAACATCCACAACTCTAGATATATTTCAGTGAGTGAGGAACCGTAGTATCTTGCCTGATATTTATACTTCCACGGTTTGCACTTACCATTTTACACTGACTTTTTCAGTTTTACTATGTACAAAAAAATATAAGCGATAGATACTCTGGTTACCACATTTGAGAACCAGAATACTAGCTAAATGACTCTGCAAGCTATAAGATTTATATGTTCTCAAATACCTAAACGCACTAAGTAATTGTACATTATATTATTGTTATGTCTTATGTATTCTGAGATGGTGATTAGCTGTTTCTCGACCCCTAATTAGTAAAATGACAATCCCCGGGGTCTAATCAAAAGAACCAAAGTCTAAACAAAGGATATCTCTATAATAAACCAAGTCCTATATACTATGGTTTGGTTTTGAGGATTTTCTCAAACAAATATGATTTGATGCAACACCTTTTTTTTCTAAGAATGACTGCATAGTAACCTCACCCGCACAGATAACTTAAGGAGACATACCATTGCGAACTGTCAAGTACTAATCGTATAACTTTACAAAAATAAAACCATTGTTAAAAAGGGCACCTTATGCGGTACTCACTGTGAATCCAAATGAAAAACTAGGCGATCTATATATGCAAAAATATAAGATTAGTAGTTAAAGTTGTTAGGTGCAAATATATGCCACGAATTGACAGTGGCTCTCTACACGCAGACATTCTGTACTGAAGTACTGCTCGCTCAAAGTGCAGAATATAATAAATGCGTAGTTCTTGTAATAGGTTGATAGATAAATCAACTAGATTGAAAACGGTTAAAAGCTGCAATTTATCATTGTCACTGGTTGTTGCATGTCAGACCTATAGATCTACGCATTTGCTTTAGCATTTTTCTTTTGTTGGTGCAAACTCTTCTTGACCAACTGTTTTCGTTGCGCTCTAGGTAATGTTCTTGGGTCAATTGTTTCATCAGTATTAGGGTTCTTATCATCATATTCAACAAGCCATTGCTTGTCGGCTTTCTTATTGGCACCATTATAGCCCCATTTAGGAATCCATTTCTTGGTTTCTTCATCAAATACCAATTTACCATCCTTAGCACGCTTCTGAATACCTTTCTTGGCAGCAAACAACTCCCATCTCGTTTTGGCTTTATCCTTAGGTACAGGTTTCTCTCTGGGGGTTTGCCAAAGTGGTTCAGGAAGACTGAAAAGTGTCATTGTACTGTTTTGTGAATTGGAAGAGTTGATACTGTCAACAGTACGTTTCAATGGAAGCTGGAGAATCTGATTTACTAGCAATTGTACATTGTCTCTGTTTAATGCATACAGATCAGTTTCTATAGAATCAGCATTTAATACAATGGGATTAGAATCAGCAATAGCTAAGTTGCCGAGATCGAAAACAGTAGGGATAGCCTTTTCAACAATAGGTGTTTTCATTTTAACTCGAGTATAACACTGTTTACGAGGATCGAAATTTTGTATAGATTTGAAAAAAAATTATGTAATGGAAGTAGTCTCACGTAGTATAGTGCCCTGTAATGTGTATATATTTGGTATATACAAACAAAACATAGAATTTTTCTTTTTCATTATATATTGCAGGACTCACTAACTAATTTATCGCATTATATCTCCTCTATGTTTAAAATAGACACAAACAAAAGCAAATTTATATCTTTGATCTGGTACGAACTTTTTTGAACTATTCAACTTGACAAACTTGATAATCAATATATAAAGATACACACAAACGTGCAAAGAAAACACATCTGATGGGGCACTTATGATATAAAGTATATATATATTATATGAATGACACGTAGTTCGTTGGTCACCCCTAAAGCGTTGAGCCCACAGAATTAAATACTATGATAACATGCAACAAGATCACACATTGAAACTGTCTCAAATTTTCATACATAGATCGCTCGAATTGACGAAATTATTCGCACCAGATATTAATACCAAATACGAACAAGCAGTTGAATATAATTATACTAGGAACGCCGCCCATCGCCACACGAGCAACTAGCTATCTAAAGACAAAAGGAAAAATGATAAACTATTCATTTTCCATACAAGCATCGAACATCTCAAAGCTGACAAAAATCTACAAAACATTCATATTAAACTAACATGCACCAGAGTACATATATACTATATACAGTACAAAATATGCTTAGTTGGCAGGAATGTTGTCATGGCACTTACCACAGTAAAGGTGGTGAGGCTTCTTAGACTCGTCCTTATGAAGGGCCATGAAGACATCAGGACCACACTTGGAGCAGGGAGTGCGGAGAAGATTGACAGATCCGTCATCACTGACCTGGAAGTACTGAAGAATATTCAACTTAGTCTTCTTTCTCTTGTGAGGAATACGCTTAGGAGTGGTGTAAACCTTCTTCTTACGCTTCTTACCACCACCACGGAGACGAAGCACCAAGTGAATAGTGGACTCCTTCTGGATGTTGTAGTCAGAAAGGGTGCGGCCATCCTCGAGCTGTTTACCAGCGAAGATCAAACGCTGCTGGTCAGGAGGAATACCTTCCTTGTCGCTGATCTTGCTTTTGACAGCCTCGATGGTGTCATTAGACTCAACCTCGAGGGTAATAGTCTTTCCCGTCAACGTCTTTATGAAAATCTGCATTTTCACTAGTGAAGGGAGATGAGAATTAGTTGCAGCTCTTTTCTGATTAATTTGATATTTTCAAATCACGTGAATGTGTTTACTAATCTCAACGACAATATTCCTAGTTGCAACATGTATTTGTAATACTTAAAGCCCTAAATCAATTAACTACTATCTGTGTGATTAGTAACGTATGCTTGAGGAAAACGAACGATTATGGTGGATAGGTGGGATCTTAACGGATCCTACGCTTAGATGTGCCTTACACCTTTGATTACATTCGCACACCTTGCAATACACTGACGTATCTAGTTGAGTGATTGAATCCTAATAAATGACTTAAGTAAATAGATATTTAACTTTTAAAACTTTCTTGATTTTCATCTAAACCATTAGATGGAGCTACTTTTGTATCAATGGCAGCTGCTGCAGTTTACAGTAGTAACATAAGCATGGTTTTATATACACGGCTGTTGTGAATACATATGGAGAGAGCTATGCATTGGATAATAACTAGACAAAATAAATTATATATATTACGAAAATTCGCGTTGTCGTTTATATGTGGTAAACTTTAACCGCTTCCGCAAGACTCGCAGACTCGATTCTGAGAACCCTAAATAAATTCAAGAGTTCATGCATAGACGTTCAGAAGTGGTTTGTGGTTTGTGGTTGTCAACGCGACGCATATGTGAGGAAATTTCCAAACAATAGTACAAACAAAAGTTGATTTGAATCCGTTTAAATACATTCTAGATAGAAATTTTGAAATTTAAAAAAAATTAAAAATAAATATAATAACTCAAGATAAACTAGTTGACATTTCAGAATAAACTTGCGATTTATGCGCCAAGCATGATGAAATGACATAGCATCATCTAAATATTCACAAACCACCCCACATGAGATACATGCAGATAAATTAGTGGTGGTTAATAAACAGTGTTTACAGATAAAAAAAATTACCACCTGGGATCTTCATACTTTTCGATTATCCTCCATAACTCTCCTATTTTATTAGAGCTTAATATATACGCCCATCTAACAGAATACAGGAATGCAATCAACGTGCTTTCAGAATCAGGGACAGATAACAAAAAAAGCTCTGATAGAAAATTATCGGATATTGAATGATATTGGTAAAGGAAGTTTTGGAAATGTCATGCGCGCTGAGAGCAAAATGTATCCTGGTAAATTCGTTGCAGTGAAAACGTTGCGTAGCAAAATCGGGTCACCGAAAGACTTTTGCAGGTTGCGAGAGTACTCTTTCTTCGCAAATGTACCAAAGCATCCAAACCTAGCAAACTGTTACGAGATGTTCATTAATTCATATACTGCTGGTGCCGTGTTCATCTTAGAACTGGCGGATATGAATCTGCTTCAGCCAATTGTGTGGCATAGGGAGTGCGGACCTCTCCCGATATGCACATACGACGTTGCAACGTTGACACGCGATATATTATTAGGTACTGCACATATTCATAAGTTTGGTTATGTGCATAGGGATATTAAGCCTGAGAACATCCTACTTAAGTTCATGAGCGATGGTACCACAAGCGTTAAAATTGCAGATTTTGGACTCAGTAAAAGACTAGAATCAGAATCATCTCGGTGGACATCATATGTGGCTACCAGATGGTATCGTGCACCAGAGCAACTACTTGAAATAGGCAACCACACTACAGCACTAGATGTATGGTCTGTATCGTTAGTTATGTGTGAATTATGCAATCTAAGACCGTTGTTGCCAGGAGAAACTGCAACCGAAATGCTACAGTATCAGGTCGACTATTTGGGGCTTCCCGATCAATTTGGTCTCAGCGATGTGGAGGTGAATATGCGCTTAAAAGTTGAAGAAGGTGCTTTTGCGAAAAGAAGAGCACCAGGACTTCCTATGATAACGAAGAATAAAATGCACAGAGTTTTTGAATCATTCATTCGACTCGGTTTGGAGTGGAATCCTTCTGATAGGCCAAGTGCCTCACAAATGGCACAGTACCTAGAGCACTTGCTCTGTACTGAGATCAAGGAAAACACCGTGCCGATCAAAACTACACCACTAGAGCAAAAAAGGAGGTGCTATTCTTTATAGAACACCATACATAGAACTGATAGAACTGATTGTTATCCCAAAATCAGTTATGTTTGCGCATATAGTCAGCAAGACTAACTCGCTTCTTAGAAGGAAGTTGAGGAGTGGCGCTAACTGGTGAGCACCAGACGTAAATCTCAGGTGCTTTATCTGTATCAAGAGCACTTATAACATCTGCATGTAGCTTTGAATTCTTGTCTTCTGATATTCCGCTATCCGACTGTATTTCTATGTTGGTTTGTTTAACTAAATCCTTAGTAGGAAATATTAAAGGGCTCAAAGTTGTCACTTTCGAAATACTGTCAGAGCATACACTCCAGTCCTCAGAGTCTGAGTCTTCATGCAATACTGGATGGCATTCCTCCTTCGTTACACCCAATAGCCAAAGGATGTTATTGACAAGTCGTGTGTTTAAGCTGTTCTCAGTCTGTCTAATTGGGTGGTCTTGAGGCCAGTACCAACCTAGAGTCACCTCAGCGCCTGCTGGAATTGCCTTACGAGAATACAGCAGTATCCGAATTTTATCATCATCATCTCGACCCGCGATAATCTTGCAATTTGGATGGGAAGAACGTCTTAAAAAAATAGCTTCGGAGCCTCTTCTGCGACAATCGATTACAAGAGGGAGGTTTGGTAAAAAAGCGACACCCTTTTGTGGACACCCTAAACGATCAAATTGGTTGATGGGGTTGTCGCAATATTCCTTTTTAGTCTTAACTTCACCGAATATCTCACATACTATTTTACCCTTTGGAATACTGCTCGTAGCAGTCAGCGTTGATGAGGATGGGCCAAATTGCCAATTTCTATCTTTATTTTCTATTCTTGTGGGTTCAAGTGCTGCATGGGTATTGCTATGGCTGAAAGTTTTTAGATCTTTTGGAGGAATACGGTGAAGTACAGAATCTAGCGCCAACCAAGTCCTTCGAGCGTCCTCTGACCATGTTATTGTACTCGAAGGAACATTATAATATTTTAAGTTAGCAATTCGCTTATATTCATCATTATGGTCAATATCTCCGTGACGTTTTCTGCCACGCCTTCGAGGTTCTTCTTCTTCCTCTTGTTTATTACGAGCACCTCGTTGATGATTTGCAAGCCTCTGCAGGAATAATTTCTGATACTCTCTTGCAGCTGACACGTCAATTGATTCTTCAGTTCCACTACATTCAGGACACAAAAAATTGTCTGGAACCGCGGATTCATCAGATATATTCACGCACCTAGCGTGCTGCCAAGCGTTACAGCGCTCGCATTGGATAGTGAAATTATCATCGTGATCAAAACCACATATACATCGAATTTCAGTTGAGTTCTCAGGAAGTATGGTGGCCATTGAGAAATTGCCCTGAATGTCAACACAATCTCTCAAATACAATAAGTTTGAGAATTTAGTGCCACCATACGGTCAGTGGCATTTATGGTTGCTGATGGTAACAGAAACGGACAACAGATATTGATATATACAAAACTATAAAGTCGACTTAAACTTACGTGATTAATGTTCTATAATAGTAATTTCATTATAATAATTTAGATCATCTCACATTTACTATGAGAAATTGCGTTTCATGTCTCATTTATTCAAACTCGCTTCTTATGAGTTACTAGCACTTTTATTGTAGTTAATAGTTATGTAAAATGAGTTACTTGATATGTCTAAAAAGTACCACTTGACTCTTTCAGTTTAGCAGCATGTCCGGTACGGAGCTGTACAAAACATATCACGTAGACAACAAAAACTTGTTATTCTTGTCATAGGTCAACAAGCGTGCAATCATTGGGTGATATTTCATTCAACGCTAGAGTACTACATCGGACGTACAACAACCTGAAGAATTTACACAATAGATTACAATAGACTAATAACATGGCACATCGAATCCTGTGGAACGTCGTCGTGACCGGCACTCAAGTTTTCAGTAAAGCTTTTGTGGAGGCGTATAAACAAGCAACCTCAGCATCTGTAAAGGCCTCTGCTAAAGCAGCTCGTCAGAAGAATGTTGGTGGTATATCTTTAGAAGAGGCTAGAAAGATTTTAGGGATTGACTCTGGGCCGTTGGATCTCACACAGGCTAAAACAAAATATGATTTCTTGTTTAATGCTAATTCGAAAGAAAAGTCTGGATCGTTTTATTTGCAATCGAAAGTATATAGAGCGATGGAACGAATAAAGGCTGAAGCGCCCCCTAATGAAATAAAAACCCCCAATGCATCTCCACCAACATCTTGATGCTTAAATGTCAAAAAACATTTTTACTGTACATAGAGTAGTTAATTTTACCTATTTTATCAACAAACTATTATCATGATAAAGATAATGTTTGCATAATCTATTTTTAATGTTTTGGTGACTCAAGTTTATAGGATTGTTTCTTTACAACCAATGGCCCTGCGTCAACGTGTGTTGACTGCACGTTTATACTGACAAACCGCTCGCTAGTACACACACACTAGCCAACACGTGGGTGAACTGATGGCACATGTGGTTTAATGCACATTGGGGTATGTAGGGTTCAGGTTAACAAAATATCACTATATATACGCTTTGAAATTTTAAGAAATAAATATCAGGCACTAGGAAACGAATATTTTAACAATGGTTTCAAACATTTTTGCTTCTGCGATTTGCGCTTTGGCTGTGGTCGAGGCTTTCGACATGAAGCCGTTCTACACTCCCGATACCCCTTATCCTCAGACAATGAACGACAATTATAACTTGTTGAAATTCGTTGGTAACCGTGGTCCTTATTCTGACCGTAGAGGTGTAGGTCTTAACCGTGATGCGCCCGACAATTGCCAAGTGGACCAGGTTGTCATGCTTGCAAGACATGGCGAACGTTGGCCCTCTACTGGTGACTTCAAAGATCTCTCTGCTAGTGTAGAGAAGGTCAAGAGCGTTGAGCACCCTCATGGTCCTTTGGCTTTCGTAGACGAATGGGAGATGATTGCTTCCAGTGATAGCGGTTGGTTAGAAGAGGAGACCTTTGTTGGTCCCTACTCTGGTCTTCTTGACGCTTATTACCATGGTGTTCAATACCGTCGTCGTTATGGACATCTTTATGATGGTCAAAGCTCTTTGCCGCTATTCATTTCTGCTTACCAGAGAGATGCTGATACCGGACGTAAGTTTGGTGAGGGATTCTTGGCTTGGAACTATACTGATCTTGCTGCTGTCAATTTCGTCTTGGAGAACAATGGAGCCAACAGTTTGAGTCCTTCTTGTGAGTTGAAAGAAAACATCAGCACCACTTTGTGTCCTGACTTCACTTATTATAAGGAGTTTGACGAGGCAGCCCAGAGACTGAACAAGTTGTATCCTGGCATGAACTTGAACTCCTCTGATGTCTATAACCTTCTTGACCTTGTCAGTTATGAACTTAACGTTCGCGGTAGCTCTCCTTGGGTATCCGTTTTCACTTCTCAGGAGTGGGTTGCCTACGAGTACTACGTTGATGCTCTCTATTACTGTACTGCTGGACCTGGTTCCGTTACTGGACCTATCATTGGCTCTTTGTTCCTTAATGGTACCAGAAACCTTCTTGTTAAGGGTCCTGAGGAGTCTAACTTGCCATTGGCTTTCTCATTCGCTCATGATACTGATATTCTTAAGCTGGCTGCTACTATGGGTTTGGATGCCCCTGAGAACGTCACTACTTTTGATCCTACCCAGCTCAGATTCAATAGCAGTTACCATGTTGTTGAAATTGTTCCTCAAGGTGCTAGATTTGTATTTGAGAGATTGACTTGCAGATCTGACGCTAACGAACCTGACTATTATAATGAATTCCCCGATGCCTTCAATTCCTCCACCTATATCAATGGTACCTCTAACTCCACCAACACTTATGTCCGTATTGTTGTTAATGAAGCAGTCGTACCAATTAATGAATGCGCTACTGGTCCTGGTGCCTCTTGTCCTATCGATGACTTCAGTAACTGGGTTGATACTCATTTGGAGGGCAGAGATTTCGTTGAAAACTGTGTCATCTCTGATTCTGATCCTACCGAGTTCACCGTTTTCACAAACTACAGCTTGAGCAACGAGTTCAACGCTGATTCCCCTTACGAGCCTTTCAGAGGTAGAACTTTGAACAGCACTGGCCAGCCTGTAAAATAGACGTATGAAGTAGTTGCTAAGACTTTCTAAATCTTTGGCATCGAACAGAATATGTATAATGTAATTTTAGATTCCCTATTTTTCTATACCTGTAATGACAGAACTTAGCAATAGCAAGTTGTACATTAACAGCTAATTGATATATTAGACTTTAAATCCTGAGGATGATAGACATATACGAAATGTTAGTCCTGCGTCTATTTAGGTGTTTGGTGGTAACAAAATTTTCTTCTAATCTTTTTATCTTGTTTACTTCCAAAATATTAAGGACTTGAGAAGACCTACATCCGCCCTCAATGACAATACTGTTCTTTACCAGATCACCTGATGTTGTAACTGGAAAAAAGAAAAAGGGCTTGGCCGGGAATTGAACCCGGGACCTCCTGCATACTCCATCAGTTGAAACTGATGAGGATTTGATCACCCGAAGCAGGAATCATACCCCTAGACCACCAAGCCAAACTGTAACATGAGAAGGGACAATATACTTTTTATTACTGATGCGTTTTTGAACCAAATTTCAACTCCTTATTTTCAATCTTTAAGAGCAATTATCAATCAGGAGTACTTCAAGAATATTTATCTTCTATATTTGTGTCATATCGAATCAAAAATGCGAATCACAGTGTCAATTTTTAGCTACTCTATTCAGCAAGTAACACCATTTTCTCGTTTATCTGCAGCTACTGTGCCCAGAATGTGCTTATGTAATTCTTATTTTACTGGATGTCATAACAGAGGGTCGTAAAACAATGAAGAAAAATGATAATCTGCAACCATTTTTGTTATATTCAATATCTAGTCGAGCTTAGGATTGACTTGAGCCTAGTCAATATTGTGTTGAAGCTAAACTTACCTCAGTATCTCTTATCCATTTGTGTGTTGCATAACCTCAGCCTCAAATCGGCTGAATTGGTATCGCAATTATTAGTCAGGGTTAATGGCGCATATTAGACTCTTCATCATACGAAAACGATCCTGATAAGTGGTTGATTGGATGGCTTGGTGCTTCAATTATCGCTTCTCAGAAGGCTCATTACTTATTTCATTGTCAATTGATGTGAATTTTTTAAATTTCATTCCCATAATTCTTTATTATTCTATAATCTTATTCTAATTTTAAAAGTAGGGTAGCAACTAAACGGATGCTTTTCGGAGTAGATGACCATGCATAATCGCCTATCTGCATGACACAAAGATAGGGGTAAGTTCACTTCTTCACGTGAGAAAAACTAACTATATATATTGCCGCCCGTTAGCATTAGCAAACACCATGTTGTCTTCTATCATCGCTCTTGGATTGGCTACTATTGCTGAGGCCTCTAACAATACTACTAACGCTGCTAACCAGGTGATCCCTGGTTCAGGTAGCCTTGCTGCTATTGGAGTCGGCGCCGTTGTTGGTGCTGCCGCTCTGTTCCTTTAATGGACGAACAATTAATCTCCGATATAGAAATTGTGGGTGTGATCCCTTGTGATCTGTTTTCCTTTGGACTGTTTGGATCCATCCAGTGAAGCAGAATCTGTTTCGTCGGATTGTGCACTCGCACCTGTAATAATTGCATCTTCGTGCTAATTTTTAGAATATTAATTATTATAAAATAGACTTACCATACAATTATCAGAATATGATTATAAAAATATATGTAGAACTGTTTCCCTTCACTATGAATAGGAGTTATTTTCCGTGTTCAATAGTGGAGGAGTCATAGCGTATTTGATCTCACTTTGGAATATGTACCAGCACAGTGCGTGTAGGCAATCATTTTATTATTGGCAGTTCTCGTGTTATCTTCTTGATTTATTGATATCAATAGCCGTGGATACAAATAAAACGATGAATTCCTGATTTAATTCGAAATGTGCTGGTTGGCTAAATAGATTAAGAATTACGGTATATGCTATGCAATGAAGTAGTGTTATGTTCTACATAAATACAGAGTTACTTTGCAACTTTCACAGAATGCGCATCCTCTGACATGCAACGCATTCTGCAGTTTTTTGTTGATTTCATAGGTATGGGAGAAATGAAGGAACGTGCAAAGTATCTCACTGTTAATGTAACAGAGGAGGTTCTATTAAAGGTATTTTCTATAATCAAGGGAGTTCTGTGATAAAACTTTTATTGCGTATTTTCAAGAACCTGATCGAAAGCGGCACGCCCAAGCTTTGAGTTCTGGATAAACCTCTGCAAAGAGAAGTCCTCGACAGACTGGCTAATTTTCTTAAAATTAATTCCTGAGTGGAATGACGCTCTCTGCGTGAATAAGGTATTGTTGGATGGTGATGATGGATCTCTTTGATAAACAATTGTTTCCATAACTGATAACACGGTAGAGTGATCAAGATTCTGGGTACGCATAGTCAGAGTCCCTTTCTTTAAGTCAATTTCACTCACCTCACGGCAAAAAGCCCGGCCATCAGTGCGCAATAACTTGGTGAGCCATAATGGCACAGGCTGGCGAACACCGATTATTCTCTCAGTCCTCAAAATATGGGTTTCAGGATCAATTTCGCGTCTTAATACATCAACTGTTTCCACGTGTGTGGTAATTTCGTTGGGGTATTTGTTCCAATTTGCGCGCGTTACCTGCTCCCAAGAATAGGGGAAACTGCTTTTGCTGTCAAAAAACTTCATCCTGCAAAAAGTAACGAATTATGATGACTGAGAAAAACAAAGCGTAACAGCCACTAATATTAGTTTTGGATTGTAAAAAAATGTTAGTAATCTAAGCCTTTATGCAAGACAGCGCCGCATGTGACATAGCCTACACTATGATACATGTGTGTGATCTTGCATATTTCCCGGCGTCGGAGACGCATGAATGCACATCTGTGCACCTTCGCCACTATTTGAATTCTACATAATTCTAGATATTTCTACATCGTCTAGTGTGAATTAAATGTGTTTTTTCAAATAAGTATATGGATACAAAAATATGTTAGCATTGTGTACCTAATTTCTATAGTTTGGATGTTCACAGCCTTGTGTTCAAAGCTGCGGCAACGGTCGTAATCGGGAATAGATAACGTCATAAAACAAAGTAACAGTTGCTGCTTTAATCAGAGCAATGAAAGGAGCATCAGAACTTTTTTATTCATTTTGACAGAGTATGGGCGTATCAAATTACCAACTGGCTTTTTTGACACCTGGGAGATCACCTTGTAATGCAAGCTCTCTAAATTTGATTCTACACATGCCAAAATCACTAATTACGCTCCTACCGTAGCCACTCTCGATGCATCTATTCTTAATTTGAGTGGGACTTGTGAAATGAGGCATAGCATTTAATTTTAGCTGAGCTTCCAATCTAGTTTTCATTGGTAAGGTAGTATTTCGCGACAAGTATCTCAATGCCTGTCTCTTAACTTCATGTTTGGCAAACATGAACCTTTTAAACTGATCACGAATAATATAAGTGGTGTTTTTTGGACCTCCAGGCAAAGGAACCGTGTTTAATCCCGGATATCTCATTTTCTCCAACAGTTGATATGATTTGTCAGCGCTGAAAATAAGGAGCTACTACTACTTGTCTAGCTGACTTACTTTAACGTTAATAAACTGTAAAATAGATTCATTTACCAGCACTGCTGTTAGTCTTCGCAAATCGTTGACGAGTTGAACAGTGTGCCATAGTAATTGCAATATATAGCTTTAATGATTTATTTCTTCTAAATAACCTAGTCAATTGTATCTACTATCTTTGATTCTAGACTGCTGTTGTTTAATCATTCAACATGCTTTCCATGTTTCCCATATCTCCTAAATGATCAACCGGACTCATATTGCTAACATTTGGCAGAGAAATATAGATTATTTTCTTGTTTTTTAAAGTTATAATTCTCTAGATATGCACCAGTCCTAAAAAGTATAGTATCAATAGTGTGTAAATATTCTATCATATCAAATTTAAATACCAGTGACAACACTTTTAAGAATTGTATAGTCCTCCAGTCCAAAAATAGAGTTCTCTCTTCCATATCCAGACTCTTTTATACCACCAAATGGTAAAGAGACCTCGGTGATTATTCCAGTATTAATACCAACCATTCCGGATTCCAATTCTTCCGAAACTCTATGAGCCCTACTAATGTCCTTAGTATAGAAATAAGAAGCCAAACCAACCTCTGTGTTGTTAGCCTGTTTAATCACCTCCTCTTCTGAGTTGAATCTAGCAATGGCAGCAAGGGGTCCGAAAGTCTCCTCGTTGAACACTTTAGCGTTTGGATCAACATCAGCGATGATGGTTGGTTCATAAAACAATGGACCAATATCTGAACGCGCTTTTCCACCGGCAATCAGCTTACCACCACCTGTATGCAACGCATCTTCAACATGTTCTTCGATCTTTTTCATGGCACTCGGGCTTGACAAGGGACCTTGAGTGGTTCCAGCATCTAAACCATGGCCCAACTTCAGCTGCTTGTTAACAGCATCCTTAAACTCTGCAACAAAGGCATCGTATATGCCATCTTGAACGTAGAACCTATTTGCACAGACACATGTTTGGCCAGATCCTCTGAACTTAGAGGCAATGGCACCCTGAACCGCAGCTTTAACATCAGCGTCATCAAACACAATGAAAGGAGCATTGCCTCCCAGCTCCATAGAAACCTTCTTCATTGTTCCTGTGGCTTGTTTAGCAAGTATTTTTCCAACTGCAGTGCTGCCAGTGAAACTGATTTTGGAAACTCGCGGGTCTGTAGCAAGTACAGTTCCAATCTCAGCTGCATGATCACTACTTGTGACAACGTTTAGAACACCATTCGGGATTCCAGCATCTAATCCAAGCTTCAACATTGCCAATGCCACTAACGGGGTCAACTTAGCAGGCTTTAACACAGTAGTACAACCAGCCGCAACTGCAGCACCAACTTTACGAGCAATCATAGCAGCCGGAAAATTCCATGGTGTGATAAGACCACATACACCGGCAGGCTGGCGTAAAGTATGAATTCTGTGTGTAGGATCTTGGGAAGGAATTGTCACACCACCGAAATGAGGACACAACTCACTGAACCATTCGAAAGTGAGAGCAGATTGGAGGACCTCACCTTTTGCTTCTGCTAACGGTTTACCATTTTCCAAAGTAACTAAATGTGAAAGATCATCTATGTTTTCACGAACTAGTTGGGCCCATTTCTTTAGCAGCCCACTTCGTTCACGAGGAGTTGTGCGCTTAAACGATTTAAAAGCAGCGTGAGCAGCAGCAACAGCCTTTTCTGCATCCTCGGCAGTGCCGTTGGAGACAGTGGATATGACATTACCATTGGCTGGATCTGTGACATCAAATTGATCAGCTTTGCGAATCCATTGTCCGTTGATCAAATTCGAATCAAGAAGCAGTTCCTTGTTACTCAGGCTCAGTCGGGAAGACATATTGTTGAATTCTTTGCGGGATAATAATCTACGAGTATTGTATAGGAAATTGAGTTGGCTTTTATACACACTCATTGCAGTTATATGACAAAGTTGAGATGCATAACGGCTGATAGGGTTGCTTATAACCAAAAGTAAGGAAAATGAATACTTACAGTCATTTTTGCTGGATTAAAATCTTACTGGTTTTCCAATTGCTAAAAATCTAAAATTTCATGCTCAATAAATAAGCCCAAATGTCTTTTATAACCATAATACTCCATGTTGCATGACTCGTGTAAGGGCTAGGTCTGCATTCGTAAGTGCGTTTGTGGAGTTCAACATTTATAAAAGGAAAAACTAGCCGAGATAAAAGGTATCAGCCACTCAAAAGGGATAATTCACCCGAGCAGTCATGTTAAATGACTATTTTAAAGTTTCTCAGATGAACTTAACATCACATCGCCATCACATATAACGTAGACTATAATTCACGCATGACGGACTACAAAACTATGAAGAGGTACAAAGGGTATGGGTAGAATAGTAGTTGTCATCGTGTATGCAGGTGGTACTTGTTGAAATTTTTAATTTAATTTTCAGTGCTACCGTTTGATTTTCATTTTTTAATAAAATATTGAAAAGAATCTGAGTATAGTATAAAGAAAAGCAACCAAGCCAAAACTCTTCAAATTTAATCAAAAAATACTTGATCAACTAAATTAAAAAAAATAATATAATTATGGGCACTTTCTCGGATAGAGTAGATGGTGTTACTGCACACTTCGAAAAAGCTTTTTTTGCTACTCTTGGTAAACGCCCAGCTTATCTAGACCAGGCTTCTGACTCCTCAATTGAGACATATAGTACTAAATCTGACAGTTTGAAATCGGACAGTAGGAAAAGTGCTAAAGTTGCAACCAATGTTGCTATTGATGAGCAGGATGGTTTGGATAGCGAAGCTGACCGAAGATTAGACGTCACCAGCGAAGAGGCGCCACAAGAGCCAGAAGAAATGACTAAAAAGAAGAGATACTTCACGTTTCTGAAAAGTCCTAGATTCTGGTTGGCATTTTTCGTTGGACAAGTCCTTTCTTTGTGTATAACATGTACAAATACCCTTACTACCGAGATGGGAAATGCTGGTACCTCTATGCCTCTTCTACAAAATATGTTGAACTATGCACTGCTTGCAGTGGTTTATAATCCAGTAATGTGGTACAAATACGGATTTAAGAAATGGTTCAAAATTTTAGTGAGAGACAGCTGGAGATTTTTCTTCTTGGCATTTGTAGATGTTCAAGGTAACTATTTTGTTGTACTTGCGTATGAGTACACTAACATGTTGAGTGCTGCTTTACTTGATAATTTTGCCATTGTTGTAGTGGTTATATTGAGTTTTGTATTTCTTCATGTTAGATACCACTGGTCTCAATACCTTGGTATCTTAGTTACAGTTGGTGGTATGGCACTACTTATCGTAAGTGATAGACTCACTGGTAAGGATTACCACGCAACAGATCACGTAAAAGGTGATCTCTTTGTGCTTTTAGGCGCATCATGCTACGGCTTCAGTAACACTTTTGAAGAGTTTTTGGTTAGTGAACGCCCGTTGTATGAAGTGCTTGGTATGCTTGGATTCTGGGCATCGGGTATTAACGGTGTACAGATGGCAATTTTTGGAAGAAAGGATATACAAAATGCAAAATGGACACCAAAAGTTGGTGGCTACTTGACAGGTTATACTTTGGTCATGTTTTTGTTATATCATCTTGCACCATTCATGTTCAGAATATCCTCTGCTGCTTTTTATAATTTGAATGTGCTTACTTCTGATTTCTGGTCGCTTTTGGTTGGTATTGAGGCTTTTGGCTACTATGTTTACTGGCTTTACCCTGTAGGCTTCGTATGTACAGTTATTGGTATCGTCTGCTACTGTGCTGCACCTATGAGTGATATGGGAGAAGCCGTTAAACCATGGCTAGGAGAAAACCAAGAACGTGGAATTAATGGTATTGGAACAGCAAGAAAAGGTCTCGGTGTTGTAGAAGATTGTGAGAATAGTATTCACAGTTCATGTGAAACTTCAAGAGCAGGCTCAGTTAGAAGCTTCGACCCTACTGCAAATGCATCTGCATGTGCTACAGATAATTCAATTGATCATGGCCATAATACTAGCACAGAACCTGGATCTAGTACTAATAATTAAATAGATTAGATGACTTCGAATTCCTTTTTCTTTGTACCTAATTTGCTGATTCTTAAGTCCTTTTTTCTTTTGCATTTGCATATATTTTACAAATTTATATGGTTTTTATAAAGCTGTTTACTACATTACAATGCTGTGTACACACGTTACTCTTCTCTCTGCTCTTTTTTAAAAAAAATATAAAGATTAATCCAGAGAGGTCTCTCTAAAATTTGAGCTATAAATAATTATTGTTCTTTGTACAGCTTTTACTTGATAGATGATATGTGTGCTTGAGACCCTCAAAATGACTACAAGAATTAAAGTAGAGTTTGCTGTATCTTCGGTGATCTAGCTTTTAGCTTCTATGTATCAATGAATTACTGTTGCATTTTGAGAATAGAACGTATAGGCTCGGATATGTGAACGCTTAGAATGTGTACCTTACGACATATTTACGTCTCATACGATGTCATATCTATAAATGCTTTGTGGTGCTGTTAAATAGATTTTCGATATTTACTTGGACCCTATTCAAATTCTATTAGGATAGAAAGAGCAGTTAGCGAGAGATCAGAGTGGTATATATTCTAATTATATGCCTGATCCGCAACATCAAAAGTCACTGAAGTTATAAGTTACAATTAATTATTTTTGTTCTAGTTTACACGCACGTTAATCTTTACATTACTTAGGTGTATCAAAATTTCTCAAGCAAAACAGAACCTTTCGGAAGATATTTAGCTGGTGTCAACTTCACAAGTATATTAGTCATCGTTTCTATAACTTTCGACGAGAGAGACATATGCATTTGAGACTTAATCATGGTTTAATCATTCAGCGCTAAATACTACGACCCATTTTGGTTATATAAGCATTATGTTAATAGCTGGACAGCGCTTCAAGTCCACTTACCTCAAAACCTCATTATTGTAAATATAAAAAATGGCGAAACGTCTACGTAAAGAACTTGCCGACCTCAGAAAAGATCCGCCTTCATCCTGTTCTGCTGGACCCGTTGGTGATGATCTATTTCAATGGCAGGCTACTATTTTAGGTCCTGCCGACTCTCCGTACGCAAATGGACTCTTCTTCTTGAAATTCCAATTTCCTCCTGACTATCCCCATAAACCCCCTAGAGTTACTTTCGAAACAAAGATCTATCACCCAAATATCAATTCCAGTGGCAATATATGTGTAGATGTGCTAAAGGATAACTGGTCGCCAGTGTTAACAGTTCCAAAGCTACTATTGTCTATTTCGTCTTTGTTAACAGATCCAAATTTCGATGATCCTTTAGTTGTAGAGATCTCGAATCAGGCGCGACAGGACCCTCAGAAATATGAAGCAACTGCCCGTGAATGGACAAGGAAATATGCTATGTGAAGGCTTTTTTGTACGCTAATTGTTCGCGAATACGGTACCAGGTTTATATAAGTACTGATAGACTTTGAATAATTATAATAAGTATAGCATCTGCATCTTCTTTGCATTGAAAAAAAAGCTACTCAAGCTTAAACTGTTCGCTTTTACTTCGCTATGTACATTCTAGTCGGTTTAACAAGCTATAATGGCTCAAAATTAATAGCATAAATGGTCTGTTCTTGTCTGGTTTAGTCTAGTTCGGTTTAGTTTAATTATATCCGGTCGAGTCTAATTGGGTTTTAATTATATTTAAATTTAAATAGCATCAACTTAGGCTCAGTACTAAATAAAATAAAGCTATTGAGCAAAATAGACCAAGCACTTTTCTATGATAAACAGCTTAATTTTAAAATTTTTAAAATTTCAAAATTTCAAGATTTCAAACTGAAAGTGATATCGCCACATATCGGCCGTCGCCGTGTAGTACTAGAATTTGAAAACAGCAATATAAAAGTTCCGATTACAGCAAACTAAATAAGAGATACGATAATGATCTTTAAAAAAATAATAAATAAGTATATATGAATCTGGAGCTTAACATATAATTAGGAGAATTGTGAAACCCAGCTACTAAGCTCAGCATCTAGCAGCGAGGATCCCGCTTAAACAAAACGCTCGGCTACTAAATTTGTGGCGCTAGATTCGATTTATGTTGATCATGTGACTTTTGTAAGGTGTGTTCTTGGAGGCTGGGTCTTTTAGCTGTATGACTTGGGTAAGCTGTTATTACGATACCACATCAGGTACCTATTAAGAGGTAAATATTCATTGTCATGTATCCATACGGAAACCAGCCTACACAGCCTGGTGGGTACGGATACGCACCGTACAATCAATATGCTCAATATCAGCAACCGCAAGGACAGTCTCAGCAGCCGATGCAGCAGATACAGACGAACAGCGGGTTCGCGCCGCAAAATGCGATGGGAAGCTACGGTCAAATGGGTCAGGCTAATCAGATAGGTCAAATGGGTCAAGTAGGACAAACTGGACAAGTCAATCAAATGAACCAGTTGGGTCAGATGGGCCAAATGGGACAGGTGAATCAAATGGGCCAAATGGGACAAATGAACCAAATGAATCAAATGGGACAAATGAATCAAATGAACCAAATGAACCAAATGAATCAGATGAATCAGATGAACCAGATGCCGCTCCAGCCTATGCACACCTCGATGCAACCTACCATGCAGCAGGCAGCGCCGGTGAACTCGCAAGGTAATTTTGCCGCAAGAATCCCAAATAAACGACTCAGTTTCATCACTGCTGAAGACCAGGCGAATTTTGTTAACCTGTTCAAAGCTTCTTTGCAGCCGGACGAGCAGGCTATGTCCGGCGACACGGCGCGCAAGGTTCTCCTGAGATCAAATCTGCCCAACAATATCCTAGGAGATATCTGGCAGCTTTCCGATACTCAAAAAAGCGGCCGATTGCTCTTCCCAGAGTTCTGCTTGGCAATGTACTTGTGCTCGCGTAGTATGCGTGGTGAGCAAGTGCCTTACCAAATAGATGCTCGGATTAAGAAGGAAGTCAGCGACATGGTGGACGAAATCTCGTTTAGTGCTTCGGATACTGTTCCTAGCAAGGTTGTTCAAGAAGCCCAGAAATTTGATGCATTGCGTCAACAGCAAACTGGTGGAATTTTCTCCCAACCGACTGGGTTTCAACCTCAGCAGCCTCAGCAGCCGCAAGTAGGACTTATGTCACAAGCTACTGGCCCTTTTGCGCAAGGTATGCAGCTACAGCAGACCCAAAATCAAAACCAGATCCAAACCCAACCGGGTCTCGGTCTATCTGTGCAAGCTACTGGCCCTTTTGCCCAGCCTGTGATGTCGCAGCCAACTGGGCCATTAATTAACCAGATGACTGGTCCACTTATGTCTCAAGCTACTGGTCCACTTATGTCTCAGGCTACTGGCCCGCTTATGTCTCAAGCTACCGGTCCTTTGATGTCTCAAGCAACTGGTCCTTTGATGTCTCAGGCAACTGGACCTTTGGTGAATCAAGTTACTGGGCCTGGACCACTTATGTCTCAAGCAACTGGTCCTCTTGTTAACCAAATGACTGGCAATGGACCATTGATGTCTCAAGCGACTGGACCATTAGTAAATCAAATGACTGGACCACTGATGAACCAGATGACTGGACCGTTAATGTCACAAGCTACTGGTCCTCAGCATCTAACTGCAATGCCTACTGGTAAACCTGGTCAATGGGGTTTTTCGAATGCAGTTACTCCCGGTATGGAGATGTTCCAGACTCAATTCGATCCTCAGGCTACTGGCTCGCAACCCAACCAGATGCAGCAGCAGTTACAAAGAGCTCGTGAACAGCTCTCTCAGAAACCTGTCCAGGCCAACTCCTCTTATGGAATGTCCAAACAAGAGAAACGCACTTATGATGGCATCTTTGCCCAGTGGGACCAGACCAAGTCAGGTTACGTTGATGGTGCTACAGCTATCAAAATATTTGGAAAATCGGGTCTGCCCAATACAGAACTCGAGTCAATTTGGAACCTTTGTGATCGCCAAAATCGTGGAAAGCTGGATAAAGACGAGTTCTCCGTTGCTATGCATTTGATTTACCGTAAATTGAATGGTCAGGATATTCCTGTTAGGCTTCCTCCAGAGCTCGTTCCGCCCTCCCAGCAGCGACTTGATGAGCAAGTCGAGAAAATGAAGTTGTTCTTGAAGGAGAGCAAGAATTTACCATCCCAGCCTAAAGCTTCTCTGCCCAAGAACGATGCAACTGTGTTCAAAAACAACGATAGTGATTTGGGTGCGTACAAGTCTGCGGCAAGACACAGATCAGGCTCAACTTTTGGTAATGAGAAGACAGGCACATCTCAGAGCTCTCAGTCCTACCGAAGGACTTCTGAAATCGGCCGTTCTTCTCAATCATCATCTGGATCGGTCCAGGACCTCATGAAGGAAGTCCGCGAAAAGCGAATCTTGTTGGAGGCTGCTGATGCAGAGGACGACATGAGTATAGAGTCAGCGCAGCATGCTGAAGCCGAAAACGAGAGGCTCATAAATAGTTTGAAGTCGAAAATCAGAGGTATTGAGACTGCTCTTCAGGAACGGAAAAACTCTAGTGGTGGAAATAACGATGATCTCAAAAATGATATGGTGCGTAAATTGCGTAATATGTCTGAAGAGCTTCCTGAGCTCATTAACACTATCAAGAACGTGGACAAGGATATCATTAATGCCAAATTGAATTCTATGAGATCTAGATTCGAGCAAGAGCACCCTGAAGCCAAGATTGTCGGTACAGGTCCTCAGGGTCAAGTAACTGAGACTGATATCGCAACTGCCAAGCGTAAGTCTGAGCTTCGCCAACGTATGGCTGCTATTACCGGAAAACAAGCAACTGGTTTCAATGCTGCAGTTTACGAAGAGTTCGAACAGCAATTGAATTCGCAGAAGAGGGCTCTTGAGGCAGATGCTGAGAGCAATACTAAGTCCTTGAATGGTCTCTTTGAGACCGTTAGATCTCTAGAGAGAGATCTAAAGTCGCAGCTGAACATTCAAATGGATCCCAAAGAAGAGCGTGAGAAACTTAAGTGGGAAGATGCTGTTGGTGTTGAGCCTAGTGTCAAGGAATTCATTCTTTCCATGAAATCTACCTCTCAGCCCAAATTGGTTGGACAGACCACCGCTGCTAGTAACATTTCTTCAACTTCTAACGCATCAAATTCGTTGTCAGGAATAAGAAGTGAAGCAGCTGGGCCAACAGCCCCTGCTGCGGCACCTTCAGTGTCTTCCTCGTCTAAAAAAGAGACGACTGCTGAGCGCATTGCAAGGATTCGAGCTGAGGCTCATAGAAGAACTCGTGAAAAGTTCGCTAAAGCTGGTATAAAGTTGAGATCGCACAAGGATAAAGAGGATCCATCTGCTGATGCTTCGGCATCTTCAACTCCTCCTTCTCACGCTTCTCCGGCTCAATCAGAGCCTCAGTCGCGCACTGAATCACCAGTCCAAACTCACCAGCAGCAGCAAAAAAAAACTGAAGTCAAGAGTTTGAATACTGCGCCTGCTGTTTCTGAACCTAAACGTGTACCTTTCCCACAATCAGATAACGAGGATGAGGATGAGGAGGAACGTGCACTCAAGGAACAGCTTGAGAACGAACGTAGAAAGGTTGCGGCTAAGGAAGCCGAAGCTCAAAGACGTCAACAGGAACGTGAAAGACGTAAGGCTGAGCTGCTTGCTGAACGCGAGAAGCTTAAGCAACGTGAAGCAGCTGCTGATAAGAACTCGGTGTCTGATGATGATTGGGATGAGGCTGACCACAAGACTCCTTCTGTTTCACAACCTGTTCAGCCCCAGACAGCTAAAGTTGTTCGTCCTTCTTGGATGCCTAAAGAAACACCTAAGGCTGTTGTTACACCTCCTCAGAATTTGCCAACTGCACCTGCTGCCCCACACATTCCGCAGCAGTCCGCAGCTAATTCTACTAGTACTGTGAACAGCATTCAAGAATCGTCACAACCTACTACACAGGTTACACCTCAAGCTCCGGCTCAGGCTAGGCAAGCTAGTATAACACAAACTTCCCAGCCTCAACAGCCGCCCCAACCGCCTTCCGCACCCGCTGCTGTTCCGATCATAACTACAACCGTTGCTCCGGCTGCCGCACCTCCTGCCAATGGCTCAAATCCTTTCCATCGCCCTGGTGTCAGCCCGGCCAACGACTCATATGATTGGGGTTCAAATGCAAGCGATGACGATCTAAGTGAGGATGAACCACGTGAAGGTGCCACTGCACAGCAGCTAGCTTCAATGCTCTTTGGAACTATGGGTTCTCAAAGACCTGCCGAAGCACAAATCAAGACAGAATCAAAAGAAGCTGTTAACCAGGCGAGCTCTTCATCAACGAGTCTGTCTCAGGCATCATCTGCTCCTGTTCCTACACCTGTTGCTCCTGCTGCCCCTCCTGCTCCTGCTGCCCCTGCGGCTCCTGCTCCTGTTGCAGCTCCGGTCCCTGCTCAGGTACCTTCTCCGGTTCCAGCCCCGGTCGATGCCCCAACACCAGTGGATACTACCGTACAGGCCGTTCCTGAAGCTTTACCTAGTGTCCCTAGCGCGGCACCACCAATTCCGGTCGCACCAGCTCCTCCTGTACCATATGAAGCTTCAGTGGAATCACTCCATAGCTCTCACAGTACGACTGAACTTCAGCAGCCATCGGAACAGTATCAACCTCAACAAGAGTATCAACAGGATTATGCTCATCCTAACCAAGCTCCGGATCAATATTCGCAATACCAACAATATCAGCAGCCTACTGATGTAAATTATAGCCAATATGCCCAGGTTGACGCGCAGGCAGAACAGCAATATGTACCTCCAGTTTCTGATTATGGACATTCTACACAAGGTTTCGACCAGAATTATCAGCAGTACGCTACTCCACAGGATAATGTGCCCACTACGAGCGAGTCCTATTTAGTTCCTGATAATCACTCAGAGTATGCGACCTCTGCGTACCAATCAGCTGCATCTGACGTCTCGGTTCATCAATATAGTGAACCAGAGCATCTAGAAACTACTCCTGAGTACGCTGCTCCTAGCGCACCTGAATCGGAGTTTGAGTTCGGTACGCCTACCCCCAGTGCTGCTCCTATGGCACCTGCTCCGCCTCTCGCTGCCCCTCCTGCTCCACCAGTTGCTGCCCCTCCTGCCCCTCCTCCGGCCCCTCCTGCGCCGGCTCCCCCTGCAGCAGCTCCTTTGGCTCCTTTGGCTCCTCCCCCACCTCCTCCTCCTGCCTCATTGGCACCCGCAGTCTCCTCTCTCCCTCCTCCACCTCCTCCACCTGAGTTTACCCCAACTTCAGGTGAAGATACAAGTGGAGGTGCCGGACCAATGGGTTCTGCTTTACTAGGAGAAATTAGTTCTGGTGGATTCAAATTAAAAAAAGTGGATAGATCTCAGCAGCACATAAGCAGTTCTGCAGAGTAGAGCGAAGTTGTGTAAATTTAAAGCAGTTATGAATATTAGTTTGTATAACAACAAAATAACTGTGTGCTATTCTATATTTGTAAAATACCTAGATGATCTTCTTAATGATTAGTTAAATATATCATTATTTGATTAATGTGAAACAAAAGCTAACCTGATCTTCTATACTCAAATCTTCGTAGATCGATAAATCTATTGTTTGAGCGCTCGGGTATATCAGCAGTTATAGTTTCATTCTCCTTATTAAATCCCAAATGGCTTGAGCTGTTTTTATTAATGTCTTTCTTTGCACTGGTAAGGGGCTCTGCGCGAAATGTGTTCAACTCCAATGGTTCTAGAACAGAATTTCTTGAGGTTGGTTTGTGATCTACAGCTCGGTGAGTTAATGGTATAGCAGATGTCTTCATTATATTTGGCCTCACCTGCTTTGATGATAGTACTCTGTGTCCCAAGGTTTTGAAAGTGCTGGATTTAGCAGGGTTCATGGTATTCTTGGCAAGTGTTTCAGATTGGGGGACAGAGACCGCTTCCTTGCGGCTGGTGGAGTTGGAGGAGCTATCTGTTTCAACTGCTTTCTTGGAGGTATCTGCAGTTCGCGCATTTATAGGCTTCAGCGTTATATTACCGCATTTAACAATAGGCAAAGTGTTAGTTTTTGAGGCAGCTGAAAAAGAAAAAGAAGTAGGTGCTTCAATTTTGACACTGCTGCCATGTTGTTCGCCGCTAACTGACTTCTGTGCTTCAGGGGGTGGTGAATGAAGCTTTAGTTGTGATTCCTTCTTCAAAACAACTTCATCTTCAAACGCTGAAATCGAGCCTTCAAATGAACTATCAGGCGTGGGTAACTGTTTGAAGAACGGGGATATGCAATAGTTCGCACTAGTTTGAGTTCTCAGTCTTTTGTCTACAGAGAAGGATATATCCTCCATCACCCGCTTCCGAGCTGGTACATATAAGGGAAGCTTAGAAGCTAAGTTCAATATATCTTGGGGAATTTTTAGTTCGGTGTTATTGTCAGGGTGAATGCTACCCACTGCAATTCTATGGGCATCTTGTCTCTTTTTAGAGGCACCAATTATGGAGTCAGCTAGCTGATCCTGGAGTTCTTCCGGAACTGGGTTCAAATAATCCAGAACGCATTTCTTAGGGTTCCATACTCTTTGATACTGGAAGGCAAGGTCAGCAGCCATAGCAGCTGTCTCAAACTCCTTGTCTATCTGGCCTGATTTGAGAAGCGATTCACAGATGATCTTTAAATCGCTTTTATGCTTGTGAACCATTTGGGTGGCCTTCACTGGGCCCAAGCCATAAACACCGCGAGAATAGTCGCAGCCGGCCAGGATAGCCACAGCTCGTCGTCCCTCAGGAGTATTTAGAGGCGCAGGAAGATTCTCCGCATGTATCACAGCACATTTACCGGATCTAGCATCTGCTTTTGTGATCAGAACCTTTGCACCAAAAATGACCATGTCGCTGTCTTCACTAAGCACGGCATCTATATGACCATTCTGCTCTAAATACACCAATTGAGCATCTGCTTCATAGGGTGCAACAGTACATGGAATTCCGCGAGCGTGAAGACATTTCATAACCATTGCTGCATGTTCTGGTTTTATTTCTATACCCTGACGACCTTTGGAGATGTCACCATTCATGGCATATTGAGCTCTCGCTGACTCTCTCTGCTTGCGTCTCTGAGCTTCCACGCGGCCTTTCATAGCAATTCGTCCACCATCAAACACAAAATACAATTTAACACCGTGCATTTGGAAAAGCTGGACATGACTGTCTATGCTCTGCACTAGTCGAGTGGGTGGAGTGTCTCGAAGAAGCTCCTCTGCACAATATACAGCTGCACGATGCAACCAAGCATATCCATCAACACCTAATGTCTTCCCTGCAAAGTGTGATATGGCTCTTGGAGTTGTTTGCGGCTGTAAAAACTTGAGCAGACCATTAACACCCATACGAAACTGCGCGCTAGAAGGGGGTTAGGGGATAATATATACAAACGCGTCGAGTGCATTATTAGAAATAATTTTTGAATAAAATGATTCAAACAAAACAAACTAAACAAATTAAGGCATAAATTTACTTCTAAATAATAGTACACACGTTTACACCTTTGATTGAAGATCCAATTGACATGTTTTCTAATCTAATATTTCTACTTTTCTATCTGTCTCACTCGAGATGATAATTTATCTATTTAATTAACCAGACTGCATTACTTCAATTTAATCTAATTTACTTCAAGCTCAGGCTCTGATGTTTCTGTAGAGTGAGAGACTGGGCCCAATATTGTTAGGTCATCATACAATACCCAGAGCTCTTTGAAGGCGGTCCTAAGGTTGATCCAAAACTTTTAGAACAAACATTATTGAGTACAGAACAAGATTCCATCATATTAATTTAAATTTAATTACCATATTAATTGTTTTAGTTCTAGGTACGTTTTGATACGGTTAACAGTAACATCGTCTGTAAGACACTTTTTGAGGCAGGACCGATGATGTAACAAATGCATCCATGTTTACAGCTGTCAATATAAATTTAAATTTAGAATTAGAAATGAAATAAGTAAGACGCAATGCTTCACATATTTTGCAGATATTATTAAAATTAACAAAAAAATAAAATGACTAGTTTTTTTAGAAGCAATTACAAGCTCAATTCTGCTAAGGTGTAACAAGCTTATCGTGATAGTTTCTCGAAGCTAGAATTAGTACTACTAGTAGTTACAGATTACTAACTGTAGGTATGCCGGACGAGTTGGAGTCCAGGTATGATGAGTTGGTAGTGCAAACAGAAGATGTTGATATTACCAGAAGACTTGCAGAATTAAAAATTAATAGGGCTAAACACGGTCCTCGGATTTATCCGGGATCACAGGCTGCTAGTTCATATGAACCTAAGGACGCTCCAACACCGCTAGTATCTCGCATTCCAGCTCCTAAAGCACCACAGGTGCTTGGTTTAGGTGGCCATTTACAACAAAGTATTCCCATAATCCCTCAAGAAAGAGATCTTTCTCAGGACGCTGTTGACAGTACCAATGATGGCACATTCTTAACCTTTCAGGCTGCTACACCGCCTCCAGCTGATTGTGTTTACAATGTTGTGGATCAAGGTGTCAGTAGCCCTGATTTCTTTCGTGTATCTATGTACAATGTTCCTGCTACTTCCAAACTGCGTGAACGTACGCAATTGCCTTTGGCGTTATATCTGCGTCCACTCGCGTTACCAATAGTTCCTACTGCTAATTTTGAGCCAACTTATTTGACTCAAGGTGATTCCGATCACACAGAACTCCCTCCTCGTTGCAATCGCTGTCGTGCGTATGTTAATCCATCAGTACGATTTACTTCGGGTGGTGCGAATTTCGTGTGTAATCTGTGCAATTACACCAATATCACACCTCAAGAATACTTCTCACCAACAATGCCTGATGGCAGAAGACTCGACTGGGAATCCCGGCCTGAACTTGCCTACGGTACTTACGATTTCATAGTAGATGAGACCTACGGGAAGAAAAAGGGCGGATTTAAACATGTGTTTTTGTGTCAATCTTATACAAACTCAGTGGATGTTGATTTACTATCTATTTTTTCAGTATCCTTGAAGTCTGCTCTCCAGTTTATGAATCACGGAGACGAAATAGCTATTATCTTGTTTGATAAGTACGCCCGTGGTTTGAGACTGAAACAAAATACTAAAAAAGATGTCAGCACTATTGAAATGTTGACTTTCTTGCCAGATATGGGATGTTTACCACCAGATGTTTTCATTAAAATTGACGATAATTCCATACCTGAAATAACACACCTCATTGAGTCGATTCCAACATTGGTCACAGAATATGATATCCAATCCTGCAAGGAGTGTTGTTTTGGTGAGCTGGTTGAATGTGTTTTGGACTCTGCACCTTTCAAAGCTGATGGTGGAAGAATCACGGCTACATTATCAACAATTCCTACTGGTAATTATGCCGTTGCTCCTGGTGATCCCGCTTTATTTGATCTTACTGGTGATGGAAATGATCCGAGATGTGCCGAAATCAGTGAGCCCTATAAAAAGCTGGCTTCTCGGGTTGTTAATGCAGGATCTGCGTTAGATATATTCGTGGTTGCAAATAGAGGTCCTATTTGTTTATCGAATCTCTCATTTTTGGCTATGAAAACTGGTGGCCGAGTTGAATACTTTCCTAGATTTGTGGAAGAAAAAGACACACGTGCTGTTATCACAGCATTTCTAGCGGTCTGTTCAGAGAGATTATGTGCCCGCCAAGCTGATGTTCGTATTCGCTGTTCACTTGGACTTAGCGTAGACAGTATTCATAGTACAGGAACCTGTGATAGTGCTAAAAGTACTAAAGCGATTGGGGGTGACGGTGATTCCAAACTGTCTTTCTTTGATTCTCAATCTACTTTAACGTACATTCTTAAATATGACTCTGATTTGAACCCTGCATTAGATGTCCACTTTCAAGCAGCCATGCTTTACACAGACAACTCTGGTGTTAGGAAGGTTAGAGTCTATAATCTGATGGCAGGGGTATCTGTGAGGATGAAACCTGTACTGAAATTCGTAGATTCTGATGTTATTTTGGCCACTATTTGTCGCCAAGCACTAGCAGAAGCCGTTCAAGCTATTTGGTGTGGAAGCAATGGCGAAAACTCTAAACAGAGTCAACGCTACAAACAGATCAGAGCTGCTATATTGCATAAAGTGGAAGATATATTCGGTGCGGCTAGACTGTTTGCAGGTCAAGGTTTACCAAACTCGCAGTTACTCATGCCTACCAGTTTACGCCAGCTACCGATGTTAGCGTTAGCTCTTACTAAAAGCGCAGCTCTTGGCTCGAGGTCGTTCAGTGCAGATTTTAAGGCTTTCAATGCATATGAACTTCTGACCTCAACTCCTAACCAACTTACACTAAGTCTTTACCCACGCATATACGATATTGGAGAGAAGACGATGTTGAGAGCAACTTACAACGCACTAACAACCGGTTCTGGAGCTTGCCTAGTTTATACTGGTTCTATTTTTATGATTTATTTGACATCGAACGTAGATCCCCAGATTATTGTCGACCTTTGGGGTGTTGAATCACTTCAAGAGGTGCCTCCTTTTGCAGATGAAATACCTACATTTGACAATGAAACAAATAATTGGGTGCAACGCTTAATGTCTGAGCTTCCTTTAAGGGTAGGTCGTAGCTGGTGTCCATTACAGATTGTTAGACAGGAATTGGATGGAGCTGAGTACGTGCTACGTTCTATGATGTCGGAAGATCCGCTTGAAACGTGTCCTTCTTATGACCGATATATTCAAAGATTACATGACCGGGCTAAAAATTACAAGGAGACTGAAAGCTGGTTCTGATTCTGTTTCTGTTTTGATTTATTTAGTGAATTTGGAGAGTCTTTTGACTTCAAAAATTGAATTCAGTATGTAACAGACAAGGTTGCTAAAGTCACTGCATCAATTACTGTCTCTGAGTGGTTTCTTACTGACGAAAATGAATAGTTAATTCATATAAAAAAAAGTCTTTTACATAACTTATTTATGTACATCAAAAATAATTAATTTAAAATCCTTTTAAACGAATTCATTGTTAACAGTTGTTATATTTGTGAAACCTTTTTTTTTGGATTTTATTTTTCTCTGTTACTTGTGTTAGACAACTAATTAGCACTCATAGGTTTACCAGTTGTGCCACTAATACCAGTAATTCCGAAGTTCCATTACTCATCATTATGGCAGACGAAGAGCTGAATCCGGACTTTATCGCTCATGATGGAGAAATAGAAGAGGTAGATCCCAGTCATGTTAAAGAAATTCTAGCGTATCACAATGGGATTATTCTTGCTGAAGAACAGCAGAGGAAATTCGCTGCAAACAAACAGATCTTAGATAATTGGCTGCATCAAACTGCAGCACTAGTAACGCATCTCAGTAGGAGTAGCGAGAAACATAAAGTATACTCCGTGGATGGATTGAATGTGCTTGATTTAGAAATTAAGCTTGGTGCTAGGTCAAGTATTGTGGAAGATGTTGGACCTGTAAATGTCAAGGTATTACAAGGAAAATTGGAATTGGTCAATCAACGTTTACAGAAACTTATTACCCGTATCAATGACACAGCATCGCGGGTTCTAGTTACAGGTGATCTGAATTCGGGAAAATCAAGTCTTTGCAATGCGCTTCTGAGAAGACGCATTTTACCTGTAGATCAACAACCATGCACAGAGGTATTTTGTGAGGTTGTCGACTGGTCCAGCAATAATTACATAGAAGAAGTGCACGCTGTAAAGTCTGATAGAGAGTACGATATTGCTGATCAATCAAGCTATGACTTTTATAGTGTAGCTCAGTTGGATGATCTTGTCAAGGAACGCAACAAGTACAAACTCCTGGTCATCTATATTCGTGATATGAGACCACCTGAGAAGTCATTACTAGCCAATGGTAGTGCGGATATTCGCTTAATTGATGCACCTGGTTTGAACGTTAGCTCTGTCACAACTACTCAATTATTTGGTAGACAAGAAGAAATCGATTTGGTTATCTTTGCAGTTAGCGCTGAAAATCATTTTACGCAGTCAGCTATGGAATTTGTTGATGATACTGCTCAGGAAAAGTCTTTGCTTTTCTTTGCTGTCAACATGTTCGACAAAATCAACGATAAGGAGAGATGCAGAAAACGGATATTAGACCAAATTCAAGATTTAGCTCCAGAAACTCGTAAAATGGCTGATGACTTAGTCCATTTTGTTTCCTCAACAGCTGGATTTGAAGATAGCGCATCCTCTGATCCCCAAGACCCTAATTCTGATGGACCAGAGGATCCTGAAGACCCTGAAAATCCAGATGAAAACCCGTATGTTCGAGACATAGATAATCTTGACGCTAAAGTACGCTCATTTGTCTTGGAAAAGCGAAGTGCAACCAAGCTAGCTCCTGCTAGAACCTATCTAGTAAATGTTTTGCATGATTTAAAGGCAATTTCTCATGCCAGCAGTGTAAAGGCTGCTGAAGACTCAGCAGCTATTCTTTCTAGACTGCAAGAGATTACCCCGGAGCTAGATCATTTATCTAGGAATTTAAATACAGTCTACAAACAGACAGAGAATGATTGCGAGCAACTTCTTCAAACAATTCAAAGAGACTCAGAGAAAGATATATCCCGAGCAGTAGCTGGCGAAACAACGACCATGCCACCCTGGAAAGGAGTTACAGATGTCTTTGGCTACTCAGATTTAGTGAAATCTGCAATATTGGAAAATGTTTTGCAAACAGTTAAGAATTGTGAAGATAAGGCTCGAAGTTCTGTTGTGCAGTCTGTGCACAACATATACACCATAGGAATCACTCAAGTTGGGCCCGAATCTGTCTTCCAAAAGGTATTTGTACCAAATGCTATGTTCACAAGACGCCGTGATCTTGCAGCTCACAACGTCGATGTGGAACTTTCTGTGGTTGATTTAGTCCGATTGCCAACTTACCCCATTTCTTTACCTTGGAAGAGCGATACCAATGCACTGGTTCGTGCAACTAGTGGATTTACACTGTTTTCATTATACCAATATATGTCGTACATGTCATATATTCCTCGTATTTCAGAAATGTCCCGCGTAGTTCCCACTAAAACAGTTGTGGTTTCCGCAGTAGCTATAGCGGTAGCTGCATGTGCTGCCTTTGTACTTGAAGAGCTTCCAAAATCTGTGCCTCAAACTCTAAGTACAAAGATCAAGCATAAGTTGGAGTCCGAGGGGTACGCTCGCAGAAATGCGGATCGTATCACAAAGGAGTGCCGAACAGTGTTGGCCATGCCCTTGACCGATTTGAAGGGTGCATTCAGTGTTGTTGTGAATGATAGAACTAGAGAGAAGTTAGAGTTGGAACGAGAAAGTCGTCAGTTAATTGAAGCAACGACGTTGTTCGATAGCGTAGATCAGAACGCCAACGACCTTATTCTAGAAGCAAACATGATGGTTCTTGGGAGCTAACACAATGTGTCCTTCCATCAAAATCCCCCATTATATCGTTCTTTTAATTGCTTTAAACATAAAAACGAAACAAGAATACTACACAGGATCTAGCATACGTGTACATAGAACTAGACCTATTAAAGATAAATAAACAACAAATATACAAATAAACTCGTAAACTCGTGATAGAAGATTCACATAACCGTGTTTGAGTTCAATGTAAATCAATATTAACACCTTTTAAGGCTTGTACAGCCCAATCGGGGTATGTTTTCGAAGGGTAAAGGTTGCTAAAAAACTCATTAACGAAATCTTCAAACTTATCATCTATGATGCTTTGTCTTACTGAGCGCATAAGGTTTAGCTGATAATAAGTATTATGCAGTGTAAGTAGATGAGCTGGAACAGTGTCCTTTCCGACAGATAGATGGAAGTAAGATTTAGGAATATTTTCTTTGCAAGCTAAACAGCCGCATCCTTCTTCGATAGGGCTGCTATCATCTCTGTACTTAGCATTTCTAAGATTAATCGATCCAAATTTTGTAAGGGCAGAGCCGAATCTTGCAGTACGAGTGGGAAAAACACAATCGAACATATCAGCGCCAAGTGCAACAGACACCACAAGATCCTCAGCATATCCAACACCCATACAATAACGTGGCTTGTTCTCCGGAAGGTTATCTGTACATTTGGATACAACTTGACAGTACTGATGCTTGTCCTCTCCTCCACTCAGACCACCGATAGCTATACCAGGAGTGTCGCGAGCAGCCATTTCTGCACAGCATTTAACACGAAGGTCCAAATCCAAACCACCCTGAATGATAGCAAATAGATTCTGCTTATCAGGATGCTTGTTAGCCTTTATGCATCTATCCAACCATCGAATACTTCTCCACATGGCCTCTTCAACCCTAGGACCGGTTGTCATAGTGTGCACAACATCGTCTAATTGCATCATAATATCAGAACCAATACTATTCTGTAATGAAATTGAATGTTCGGGTGTTAAAAGCATGGGTGAATTGTCATGAGGAGAAAGGAACGTTACACCGTCCTCCGTAATAGTTGCAAGTTTCAGTAAAGAAACCATTTGGAAACCACCAGAATCAGTAAGAATATTTCGATCCCAATTTTGGAACTCATGAGCACCCCCAACCTTGTCAAGGACTTCTTGACCAGGCCTAAGGCCTAAATGATAAGTATTATTTAAAAATATTTCACAACCCAAGTCCTTCAGTTGCTGCGGCGTAAGACCCTTCAATGAAGCCTGGGTTCCAACAGGCATGAATACTGGAGTAGAAACAGGGCCTCTTGGAAGCTTCATTATAGCCGCACGGGCTTTAGACTTTGAGCATTTTGCAACGACCTCAAATTGCAGCGCCATAAAAAAGTCTACTTGGGCAAGGTCGATCCTCAAAAAAATCAAATTGAATAATGACGTAATACAAATACAATGCAATTCGGGGTTCCAAAGTTTTGAAATTTCAGAAGTGTAGTAGTGAAATAATTCGTGTTTCAGTGCATTTAGTACATTTTTAATTGAACTATCAAATAGAAAAATTAATGGGATATATTAAAAGTGAATTTAATATTTTGCGTCTTTTTCTACCAGATTATTGTTAATTTAGATTAGCTTTAGACTTCAAGATTATAGGATTTTAGTTAACAGGTAAACAAGGCATATATCTCTTAGCCACACAAAAGTACCAATGTGCATCCCAGACCACAGAACCTTTAGCATGTTTGCTAACGCCTGTGGTTTATCATATACGGGTCATATGGATACTGCAGTTTTATCGTCAATAGACTAGCATATTCAAGCTAGTAAACCACCTATAGAATCATAAACTTGTAAGTGTATAATTACTATTGCTGTAATATATATTTATAAATATGTTTCGTTGGCGCCAGTCTTATGAAGTCCAGCTTTTTTCTACAGTTTCCCGTACTCTTTTACAGTATAGATTCAGATGGTCTTTGTACATATTAGAAGCTTCACCATTAGCTGGAGAGGCTGTATTTGGGTCGTTCAAAAGACTTTGAATACTTGTAAGGATTGTTGATACGTCAAATGTCGGACTCCATCTATTTTGCAAAATATCTAGACATAGATCTCCATTCTGGTAGACATTAGGATGAAACATCTCCGACACAAACTTAACCGCAGGCGGTTTAGTTGGATATTGTTCATCAAATTGTAGGACTAAACGAAACGTTCCATCCTCGAAAGGCGTCCCTTCCGGACCGATGATCACGGCATTCCAACGCATAATATCCTCCGGCACAGGGGACGCTGAAATACCTCCGGTAGGATCCATTTGTATCCTCTTAAAGTCGCGCATAAGTCTCTTACGAGCAGATGTCGACATATTTGAGAGATTTGCCAGTCAGTCGTGCGATTTTTGTTATATATTCACTGCGTGTATTGCCACAGCAGGGTAAAGGGTACGGGTCAGAATGATTGTCTCTATAGACAGAGATACGGAGCCAAGTAACAAAACGGTTACTGCAATTGCGTTTCTAGATTTTAATTAACATATATCATTTATGTTTAGGAGTACAGAATTATGCTTAAAGCCTTTAAACATATTATGCTAGGGTTCTTGAGCATCTGAAGATGATGGCGTGTTACTGATTCATTATCACACGATACCACTACTGAAACTTACGCGATGATATAGCGCTTTCATGGAGTTCATTCAGCGCCCAAGTTAGATAACCACACCGAAATTTTAGGCTTAGCAGATACCTCCCCAAATTTAGTGTAGGATTATATTAATAAGCGCCACCGTGTGCATACATACCGTGATTCAAATGCAAATTTAGACGCGCAGTCGAATCTAATTATACACATCTTAATTTGTTAACGATTACAACGATTTACACCCTAAGATTTGTCCGTAGTTCTTAAGCGACCCCATTTTTGCAAGAATATAATTATTTCAACATAGAACCTCAATTTCCTTCATCTTGTATCGTAACAGCCTCCTCTATTAATTCCGGATTAGTACAAAATTAGCATTGCAGCAGCATAACTTGCCCCTATTAGTATACATATATGCATAGAATGTATGCTGATTGTTCATTTATGCACATTTATGCAAACTCTTTGATTATTTGTCTCATGGTGACGCCAGAAAAATAGACTAAGCAATGCATCAAACCTAATAGAATCCTGTTGTTATTTGAATACGAGGTATAATGTAGTATGAAGTTATTATAACCGCTACCAAGGTCATACGCATTCAATTAGACATAGAGAGACAACCCATTGCGGTTGTGGAACAGCTATGTGCACTTCGTAAAAAAAGAATATCAGATAATTGATATGATGTTTTTCATGGCTCTATAGCAACTAACGAAAGAAATTCCATCAGATCATTCCACAAGGTATACTAAAGCTCGAATTTAATCGAAGATTCCATTACAGGTGAAACCAAATTAGAGTTACGACTAAAATAATTTATTGGATCTGCGGGTGTTAGCAATATATCGGCCAATATCCAAGGGTTTCGTAGCGGCTATAATTCTCGTACTTGTGGCTATACAAAAAAGCGCATTTATTGTGACGTGCTTTTAACACATAACAACTAGTTGCGGCTGCAGGAAGTGATGCAAACAGAAGTAGTTTTTCATTATTTTACATAAACATGATTCCAGCATGTGCTCATTTATCGCTAAAACATAATCTTCACTCATATCATCAAAAAATCGCAAGATATTTATAGCGATCTTCAAAGGATATAGCGTACGCATTCCGTTAACATCATATGATGCACCTGCGAATACCCGAAAAGTTAGCTGTCCAATTAGTGTTTGATATTTGTATCATGTGATTCATGCGAAGAATATGATTATAAATCAAAATCGCTTCCCAGCGGGCAGATAGTGCAAGAGAAGGAAGAGGGGGGTCGTGCCAGCTCCAGCCAACCCTGCTGCATAGATGCAGTGGTCGTACTTGGTTGTCAACTGAAATCAAGGGTTGAGTAATAAGCGCTGGCACAGATGGGTTCGGGCAAACAAAAAATTATATTTTTTGCTGCAGGATCTGCAGCAATTAAGTTTAAAGTATCTAAAAGCATCAGACTTGCATTAAAGGCATAAATTTTATTCAGTATTAGTGGGAACAAACCAGAATTAACTTATCGAGTGCGTTACGTATGCCGATTGGGTAAAAATGCACTGGCATTTTGTTGTAGTGTATAGTAATTCGTAATCATTCGTAAGCATTGCCAGGCACTAGCAAACTACAGTAAATAGATACTTTGTGTCATTAAATGGAAGGCAGACAGTATTATCCTCGATAGTATATATATATTTATGATATTAGTAGCTCATCAATCGTGTACGTAAGTGTATCCGGCGCATATCCTAATGAATATGGAAAAAGTGTGGCTACTACCCTACATATGAAAACCGTTGCGAATGATAGTCAGAGATTTCGCTCCATGTACCTGTTCTTCTTAGCTGCATTTAGATCTAAATAGAATGTAGTGGAAATTTCCATCAGCGACAGTAAATCGGTAGGCATAACTATACTTCCGATCAAATTTTATCATCGTCGGAGCGCATGACAGGTAAGAATAATCAAACTTGGTCCATGAAGCGAAGTTTGACCATATGCGGACGTTACCTGCATATACGTATATGTAGGACACGGGTTATGCAACGCATGCACGCTAGAATTACCCCGTCAAATGTTATTACTAAACGTCATTTCTAAATCGGATACAACGCATCCGCACATCACTTTATTAAATCTATACACCTAGCGGCAGTCAGCAGCGGCGCATGTCAAACTTCGGACAAGTGCCCCAGCAAATTGCCACGCCAGTGGGCACCCTGCCCGTAGGAACATTAATGAACATGATGCCAGCGATGTACGTTCAGTACAACCAGAACATGGCTGGAAACCCGCAACAACCGCCGCACCAGCCGGGTCAGTCGCAGCCGAATCAGCCGACGCACCTGGGACAGCTCAACCAGATGGGACAAGTGCAGATGAACCAGCTTGGTCAGGTGCAGAACGTGCAAGGTGTACAGCCGGCGCAGGGAATGGTTCTTCCTAAACAGTCACAGGCTCGCAAGTCGCCTGGTGCGCCGCCTGCGATGTTACCAATCGCCCAGAGCCACTCGCCGCCCCTCATGCAACACCACCAACCTCAGGGCTATTCTGTCCCTCTACAGAATATGTATCCGCCAAATGGTTATCAGATCCCGCCACAGATGTCGCAGGTAGTGCAGCAGCCAGTTCAGTTTGCCCATCAGAACCAGAGTATGCATCAGGAGCGCCAACCAAGTCAGGGTCACGAAATTGCGCAGCATAATGGCCACAATGTTTCTCACGGATCTTCGCCGTTCATACCTCAGCCAATGGTCCCAGGGATGCAGCCAGTTTCTCAGAGAATGCTCCCTGGTATTCCTCATAGCATGTACCAACATTTACCGCAAGGCTGGACTCCACAAAATGGACCTCCAAACATGCCACCTCAAATGCTAGCTTCTGGTGTTCAACTGCCTCCAAACATGACCTCTCAAATGCAGATTCCTATACACGCTCCACAGGGTCAGATTAATACTCCACAGCCTTCAAACCAGCCGCCAAGTCACGCTTCAGCGGGTCCTTCTGGGCCTGGTCCTGCTGGTCCCTCAGCGCAAGCACCTGCACCCCCTAATCCATCCAGTCTCATTCCTAACCCGACGAACATTGGTCCCAATCCTAACCAGAGCAATTCTGCAAATGCTGGACTCTCTGGATCCTCGGTTCCTCCTGGTCCTCCGGTTGCATCTACACCGGCTGGTATGCAGAGTCTCGGAGCAAATGCTGGACCTCCTGGACCTCCTGGACCCGCTGGAACTGTTGGAACTGTTGGACCTCCTGGACCCGCTGGTCCCACTGGACCAGTTGGACCTGCCCCAACTGTAGTACCTGTTGGACCAATTGGACCTGTTGGTACCGCAGGAGGACCTCCTGGAGCACCTGTACCTCATGGGCCTGTAGTTCCAGTTGGTGCTCAGATTCCAGCGAGCCTTTCTGGACCACCTGGACCACCCGGACCTGCTGGACCTCCTGGACCTATAACACCAGGACCTGATCTGGTCAACCAAGACCTAAAGCAAGGCACACCAAACATGCGTACTTCTGCGACTCAACCACCACACCCGCACGCACAGCAGGCTAATCGTGAGCGGGAGCCACAGCCCCGGAATTACTCTCAATCACCGGTAACTGCTAAACCAAAACCGAAACCGAAACAAACGAAGCTCCAAAAGGAATTGGAGCGCATGACCGGAGAAACATGGGCCGATTTAGGTAAGCTTGCCGAGACTGTAGGGGAGTTCAAGACCGGCGTCCAGTGTCTAGAATCGGCACTGAAGTTTAATGTGTCCTCTGTTGCTATTCTACAGTCTCTTGCTAGCTGCTACCGTCACGTTGATGAGTTTGATAATGCCATTGAGGCATATCAAACCGTTATCCAGAATCAGCCGAACAATGGCGAGGCATGGGCTGAACTGAGTCACTGTTATTTGCACGTCGACGATTTGGACAAGGCTTATCATTCCTATCAACAAGCTTTGTATTTCCGTAACCGTAGGGATCCAAGGTTGTGGTACGGAATTGGTATTCTTTATGATCGTTATGGCTCATTGGAGTATGCTGAAGAAGCCTTCGTACAGGTCTTGAAAATCGACAAGCATTTTGAAAAGGCTTCTGAGGTTTACTTCAGGCTTGGTCTAATCTATAAGCAGCAAAATAGGTTCGATGCGGCTTTGGAGGTTTTTAAGTACATTTTGAGTGAGCCACCTTCTCCATTGACATCTTCAGATGTGTGGTTCCAGGTTGGCTGTGTCTACGAACAGAAGCAGGAGATCAAGGAGGCATGCAAGGCCTACAAAGAGACATTGAAGGAAGCTAATAACCACTCGAAGGTTCAGCAGCAGCTAGGATGGCTGTATTATCAACAGGGCGAACAGGCAACTGCTATGCGATACCTGAATGGAAGTTTAGAGTCCGATTCATCAGATCCTCAGACTTGGTACTTGCTAGGTAGGTGTTATATGTCGCAGCTTAAATATGAGCAGGCTTATGATGCATACCAACAGGCAGTATATAGGGACTCTCGTAATCCCACTTTCTGGTGTTCAATTGGTGTACTCTACTATCAGATATCTCAGTTCCGTGATGCTTTAGACGCTTACTCAAGAGCAATTGGTTTGAATCCTTATATCAGTGAGGCCTGGTACGATCTTGGAATGTTGTACGAAAGCTGTAGCAATCATTATAGTGATGCTTTGTATGCCTATCGCCGCGCTGCTCGTTTGGATCCCGAAAACGAGCATATTAAGACTCGTATTGAACATCTGGAGAAAGCCGAGCAGGACGGCACTGCACCCGCAGAGAATCCGGCTGACAGACAGGTACTTGCACCGCCTTCTGCCATCAAAGCACTCTCTGATGCTCCTGAAGACGCTGCAAGACCCAATTTACCACCTGCTCAATTTGTTGATAGCGCAGCTCAGCAGAGTCTTCAAGCACATGCTTATACTACTCCTGACTCTGTCAAGCCAGATGCTCCGCAAGGTCCCCCGGGCCCTTCAGGCCCTTCTGGTCAACCTTCATCGCAAGATTCCCAGGCTCCAGGACAACTTTCACAGGCACCCAACCAACAGGGTGTCCCAGGTATGAAGACACCCGAATCAAGCTCCCAGAATCCCCAGGGATCTCATATTCCGCCTGTTATACAGGCGCCACAAAGTCTTCAGAATCCTCCTGTTCAGCAAGTGTTGCAAAACCCTCCTATTCTTCCTTCTACCCAGGCTTTCAGGCAGCCTGGTCAACCGGCTGGCGATTCCTTACCAGGGCAGCTGCCGAGGGACGGTGGTGCTCAATCGCAAACTTTGCCTGTGATAACACCCCATCAGTCGTCGCATCTATCCCCGCGAGCCGTCCCACCAACCATGCAGGATCAGTCTAATGTTCCTCCACCAGTGCAACCTCCAGTGCAGCCACCAGTACAACCGGTACAATCGAGTCAACCTTTACCATCAGGTTATGGAAGCCAACCAGGTCCACTAGTACAACCTCTACAAGCTATGCAGCCTATTCAGCCTAATAACCTGGCCCACACTGCTGATAACGAAGACCATCGGAGTACTTCCACTTCTACTCCGGTTAATTTGGCCGCAAGTTCGTCGGGAAACTCTACAAGTCCAGTTAAACCAGGATCACTTAATTCAACTGGACCAATCCCACCTATTCAGACACTGCCTTTGATGAATTCTAATCCTAGTCCTTCTGCACCCCATGCCATGGCCCCTATTGCACAAATGTTGCCGGTGTCTTCAATGGCACCAACTGTGCCTGCATCTCTGTCTAACGCTGAGCCGCAGCGTAATTCTTCAAGTCCATCAGTAGTCCATGCAGAGCGCCATACTTCCGAGAATTTGGCCCAGCCTGCCGACTCTAATCAGCCTAGCATGCCAAATGCTTCCAATACTGATGTGTCCTTGGCCTCCCAGACATCCTCTGGCAGCTCGATTCAAGCTGTGGAGTCAGTTTCATCAAGCTCTGATAACCAGATGGCTAACGCTAGCGATAAACCAGACATCAATTCTAATTCTGACAACTCAAATGGCTCTGGTTCTGCAGAAAATTCTGTCAACTCAGTTGGTTTCCCTATAACACCAGCAACATCGAGTTCTGCACATGCTTCAAACGGCGATACTGAGATGAGTGGCACTGAATCAAACTCAGCACCGTCGACGGCATCCCCTGATGTAGTTCGTCACGATTCTGAGGATTCTAGCAGAGCTACAGATTCTGGGGAAGCTGGTGAGAAACAAAGTCTTACCAGTGTTGCTGAATCAAAGGGTCCGAACACTGCGTTAGGCGAACGTAATCAAACGGCCCCTGCAGCTAACGATTCCCCTAGTGGACGCACTGATAGTCCCACTCCATCCAGTCAACCGCATGCAGTTCAATCGTCTTCCCAGACTCCAGCTTTATCTGAACAGACTCAACCTGTCCATGGTGATACAGATTCTAATGTAGAGTCACGATTAACCCCCGGACCAGAGTCTGCAGCTGAGAAAAGGGTAAGAACAGGTAATGAGCCGCAGGCTAAGCGCCAGCAAATAGAAGAGGGTGGCAGAGATATCGCTGAGGATGATGATTACGACTGATTGTAAAAATCCAAACGTGGTTTATCACGTTAATCATGAACAATATGAACAATTGGTCTGCCTGGCTCACGAAATAACTGTGTAAATTTATAAACTTGTAAACACTTTTTTACCAGTAATGAGAACATTTCAATTATTTTCTTTTTTTTATAAATAATTTTAAAACCCCAGTGAGTTCTGCTAGAAACACGCGAAATTACGTCGTGATACATTTCGCTACGTTTTGTTGCGTTGAGATACGTTGCGATACGACGCAGTGTGATTTGATGAAAACAGCAGAATTGGATTTTACTATAAGCTATAGTTATGCTTGTCAAAGTACACGCAACCCATTATTAGTTGTTTATTTATTTATCCATTAACAGTAGATATAACATTGGGCTGCATGTGTGTGTGGTCCTGGTAATCATAAGGCCTATGTTCTGCTTTAGGCGAATAACTCTTGAATGTCTAACCGTTGGAATTTTTTTTACCCATTAAATATAGACCAATACAATATATATAGCACGTTAGCATAAGTATGATATAACAGATGTATACACTTAGTGGACACCCTTCAGTTTGAATATAAATAGATATCTTCATGATCTCAAGGAACATACACTGCATGGTGCAAACATTGACTAAAAGTTGAGACACACAGGTCGATGATAAACTAAAGTGGATAACAAAGAGCAAGTACTTAAGCGATCAATCTGAGTATAAATTGAGGCGTATTTATTGCGCCAGCGAGAAGAAAGTACTAATAAAAATCGAAAAAGAACAGACAGTTCATTACCCTCGCTCTATGATTTCGCTTGCTAAAGTCTAGACCATTCTTAGTGCACCTGCAGTGGCCTTGTCGATATATCCAAATTAAATCAATTAATTAAACAGGCACATCATAAACGGCATGCGAGAGGCATGCATCCTTTGCATATATATTGCGTTAAATGTATCATGTAACCGAGAACTGCGCGGATGCCGTATCCAGTAATCAGCGCACGCGTTGTTTCTATTTCTATTTACATCTCCAAGCCTAAGCATATACCTTCCACTATGTCCAGCTACGGTTCTGCAGTATCGCCCCAAAGCTATGTAGGTTTCGATACCATCACGCGACAAATTGAGCGCCGCTTGTTGAAGCGTGGTTTCCAGTTCAATATCATGCTTGTCGGCCAGAGCGGTCTCGGCAAGACAAGTTTAGTTAACACGCTTTTCGCGAACCACGTTGTTGATTCTCAGGGCCGTAAATCCCCCGAAGAGCCCCTTGCGCGTACTCCTGAAATCACTACCACAAGTCAGACGATTGTGGAGAACGATGTGACTCTAAAACTGACTGTTATCGACACTCCAGGCTACGGTGACCAGGTGAACAACGAAAAATGCTGGGAGCCGCTTGTAAAGTATGTAAAGGACCAGCACTCTATTTATCTCCGCAAAGAGCTTACCGCACAACGTGAGAAACACTTCGAGGATACGCGCGTGCACTGTGTGCTCTTCTTTGTGCAGCCTACCGGCCATGGACTTAAGCCTCTTGACATTGTAGTGCTTAAGAAGCTTAGCGAACTTGCCAACGTCGTTCCTGTTATTGCTAAGTCCGATTCTTTGACACTTCCTGAACGTGATATGTTCAAGCGCCGTCTTCAGCAGGAGTTCACGCAGCACAGATTGCACTTGTATCCTTATGATAGCGATGAGCACACTCCCGAGGAGCAGCAGCTCACTGAGCAGGTTCGCGCAATTCTCCCTTTTGCCATTGTTGGCAGCGAGACCATGGAAGAGATTGATGGCCGTGTTGTACCTGTGCGTCGCAACAAATGGGGCGTCGTTAACGTATCCAATGAAGATCATTGTGAGTTCCCTCACTTAAAGGCGTTCCTTATTTCTACGAATATGCAAGATTTGATTGAGACTACCGCCCAGGTTCACTACGAAGGATTCCGTTCCAGACAGCTGCTGGCTTTGAAGGAAAGCTCGGCTCCGAAAAAGAAGTAGCTTCGGTTAGGATATTAGCATGTCGGTAACGATTGAGATCGAATTCGAAAATAAATTAAAATCATAGATTATTTGGTAGGTAAGTAAGCATAAAAACACATTGTACACAATTATTGCTGTCTAATTCACTTTCATTAATAGGAATTCTATGTAAGGATCGTCCTGGTCTTTATGAGTTTATTTTATTTTACCTAAAACAGTATAGACAGTCGTCGTAATTTCAATACCTATTAGAATCTTACAATATGTTTGCGTTAAAAAGTCAAATGGTGCGCATATATATATGCTGGGATATCTATTAAATGCGAACTAAAAGCGTAACAAGAGTAACGCTAGTTGAATACTAATTACCAGCTTGTTTGAAACAGTCTAGTTTAATCTAGTCGAATTATTTTATTGATTTATTTATTGATCAAGGAATAAATTAATTTACTTTCTACTCGTGCATTCTAGTGCTCGTTTATATAGTTCTTGGTTTGCCATGAATTGAGCGATTGTAAATCGCGGGCTTGATTCAACAGCTTCTAAAAAATCAGAGTTGCGTTCGTTTCCAGGGTTCGCACTAATCATTTCGTATAAATAGTCAAGTGTTTGTGGTTCAACTCCAGCCTTACTCAATGCGTTCATGAGATCGCGTTTGGTGACCTTCGTATACCAGAAGTTGTAGACATCAGGTGATGTGGATCTGATTAACGAGAGTAGACCCGTATACGTTAAAGGAAGATCAGGGTATATAAATTTCGTGCTTTTTACTGTCGAATTAGTGGGCGAATTATGCGATACGCTCGTTAAGTTTTGCGAGTTTATAGATGTGCTTATTTCGTCTTTTGAAGCTGTACTGCCTTCTTTACTAAGTGGTGCACTTTGTGTCTCCGTATTTTTTGCACCGTTTTTAATCTCAGTGAATATGTACATACTCTCTTCAAGTAATTTTTCATTTTTTGGATCCAATTGAAGTCCTAATTTCACAGTTTCTTCCCATTCTTGACGATCTTTATGCAGATGTCGTAAACAAACCGCCTTACGCCAGTACACTTTAGTTTCCAAGCTGGGTAGGGAACCCTTAGCGATGGATTCGAGTGCCTTATTGCAGTCAGAGTTTCCTGTCTCCCATAGTTTCAGATGAATACTACAGGCAGCCTTATTCGAGTAGGCTGCAGATAATGTAGGATCATTTTCTACGGCTTTGGCGTACATGGCCGCAGCACTCTCCCATTTTCCTTGCTTGAACAGTTTATTTCCCTCGTCTTTAAACTCCATAGATTAGTCATTCACAAGATTGAGATCAAGATCGTACTTGTTTACATTTATGCTGTACGATATTCAAGTCTGTTACACGTAAATTTTAGACTGCAACGTATGCTTGGAGGCGATATATATTAATTATACTTACCTTATACCAGTACATACTAATATACTAATTAAAAAGACCAAATTTGTAAATATATTAAGGAACCATCAACAAAAGTATTTATTTTCAAATCATGATATATGCCGGTATATATTGTGACTACTTAGATTGAGAATAAACGTAGTTAAATCGAATAAAACCATATCCTATCTGATCCAGTAATTACTAGAACTTACATGAATCAAGTATACGATTAGTATTGACTGAATTAGAGCATAAATGAAAAAAATGGAAGATGGAAATAAAATTAAAATTAAAATTAGAATTAGAAATAGAATTAAAAATTAGAATTATATTTTCAAAATTTCAATGATAATGTGATGAAAATGATTCAATTAACGAATACTAAGAATAACGGGTTAGCCGACAAGCAGAAGGGACATTTCTAAGTAGACGACAAAAACGATGGGTGTGGATTTGAGATGTAAGTTGAAATAGTTTAGATAGTAAAAACTACGACAAGTAGATGGAAAGTAACGTATACACAGAAGATATTATGACAAAACCTTCCTTTTTTTGCCACATTGCCATGTGATAAAATAGCATAGAACTAGTGGAATCTTTACAATCTATATAATCTTTAACGAATTTAAGTTTGATTCGTACAGCATCAGTTCTTGAGGCATGTCACACTTATGGGAATATAGATCTAAATTTTAAACCTTACGAGATAAAATTGATGATAATAAATGCAACGCAGGACGTACGCTTTCTTCTATTTAGTACGTATTATGACTATACATCTATGAATCTCTTCAGAAGTAAATCCGAGTGTACACTGAACGTTCACCAGTTACTAGCAAATAAAAACCGTAAATGAAGATGTATTTTGCTAGAAAAGATGATATATTGTGCGTACATTTCGTGTTAAATATCAATTGAGTAACTGGGTTTGTATCATCAGATCTTAAACTGCCTATTAATAGCTGCTAAAGTATAGATGTATGCATTTCAAAAGCTGGCAAACAGTACTAAAATTCCTGAAACGGTTAACAAAATTAGAGTTCAGAAATGCTGCTCCATTTCTGCCTGAAGGTCATTAAACGCCAATTATTATTGGACACAGGCAGTCATTTTTATATGTGGGTGGATGCATGCAGGTGGTGGTAATTTTGGCGTTTATGCAGTGCACAAACGTATAACCATGCAGCACGAGCATGTAATCCCAAACCTACAAAGATGTCGTACTTCTAATTACATTAAGAGCATAGAATCAGGTATACGTACCTATTTTAGGAAGGTCCCTACACGAACTTTGTTGGTGTAGATCTTAAACCTCAACCCCACCGGTCATTATAATCAATTAATCAATTAATTAAGTAGATATCCACCGTTGCAGGTAGATAACCGAACAAAATAAATAAACCAAAAATAAAAATCAGATCTAAATATGAAAATGAAAAATGGAAAATGGTAAATATAAAATAAAAAATAGAAAACGAAAAATGAAAAATGAAAAACGAGAAAAAAGAAAAACAAGAAAAAAAGAAACCACACGGAAATAAAAAAAATGAAAAATCTCAGATTAAAATATCAAAGTAAAATTCAAAACCTTAAACGACATCTAGAAAACGGAGTTAATATCCGAGAAACTGCTAATGCGACATACCTCGAATAGAACACTAAGTATGCAATGCTTATTAGATTAAGACAAAGTAATAAACCCCCCTACTTTTTTACAAAGGAAAAAAAAAACAAAGCAAAGGATTAAAATGCAAACCTAAGTGAACGGTGTGAAGCGTCTAAGCAATTGTATAACGTGTAGATATTCAAAGACAAGTTAAACCATTGAATAATAAAGTACCAGTACATAGAGATAGAATAGCAGCACCAAATAATATAAATCACATAACCCACAAAAAATCATATCTAGAAATAAAATAAAAAAATATAAACGTTTAAAACCGCTGAAATACCGGGCTAGGGCACTGTACGCGACTACCACTACCTGCACGCGATTTCAGAACCTGCGGATTTTTGCGATCTCAAGCAATTATGAACGACTGCTCAGCGCTGCAGCGAAATTCTAACCTAAATTTCCGCAAATCTGGCGAGGAAAGATGTGGTACATATAGCGTGACTAATACACGAAGTCTTTACGCTTCCTCTTTACCGTGCATTCTAACCACGCGTCGGCGTTATAGGCATGCAGAGACAACCACCGTATAATCAGAGTTACTCGCCGTACGATCAAGGCCAGTACGGCTATAACCAGTACGGTCAGCCAAACCCAGCTCCTAACGGCGCCCAGCCACCGCAGCCGCCGCATGCACAGGTCCCACAGGTTCCACAGGTATCGCAGATCCCACAAGTTCAACAGATCCAACAGATCCAGCAAGGCCCACATAGCGTACATCCTCAAAACGGTGTTCCCCAGGTCGGCCAAATGCCACATGGCCAGCTTCCGCAGCAAGTTCAGCAGGCTCAACAGGCCCAGCAGGCCCAGCAGGCCCAGCAGATGCGTGCTGCTAACCAAGTACATGCGTCTGCTGCAGCTGGCGGTGGTCAGGCTAACCAGCCAAATCAGGGAGGCCAGCCAGGGCAGGCCAACCATATGGCAGGCGGTTACGCGCCTCAGTGGTACGGACAGCCTGCCAGTGGTGGTTACTACCCGCAAAATGACTACTACGGGATGCGCCAGCCAGCTCAGAACAGTGCCATGCAGTATGCAATGCGCCCAGGAATGGTGCGGCCCAATATGCCCGTCCGCGGTCGGGAGGACCTTGTGCAGCCGTACTATGCAAACACTGAAAGTTTTGATGAGATTATCGCAAAACTGAAGCGAGCCTTTCCTGATGTTCAGGAGAAGACCCTGGCAACGGCCGTGCGCACACGCAAAACGTTCAAGGACTCGTTGCACTGGCTTACACAGATGCAGCAGCAGAACCTTTTGCCTACAGCACGCGCTCAAGAAACTCAGCGCCGCTCGATCCGTCAAAAGTTCACCCAGATGGGCCAGTATGCCTACGCCCCGAACGGAGGAGTTCCCGGAGTTCCCGGAGTCCCAGGAGTTCCTGGTGTCCCTGGTGTGCAAGGAGTTCCTGGAGTTCCTGGAGTTCATGGCGTTCATGGTGTTCCCGGCGTTCCTGGAGTCCCTGGTGTTCCTGGTATGATGCCAATGCAGATGGGCATGCCGATGCAAAATCCGTACATGATGGCTCCGCAGATGCGTATGAACGCACCCGTCCAGATGACCCAGAAACCCATGCTTCGAAGACCTGTAAATGCTGCCAAACGTGGATTCGAGAAGGAGTATTCCGACAGTGAAGAAAGCGGCAGTGACAGCTATGATCCCGAGGCCGCTGCACAGTTCAATCAACGTTTGCTCAACTTCTTGAATACAGCTTCTCCTGAGAGCATTGCTGATGTTGCAGCGCAACCTATGGAGCTAGTTATGGCTCTCGTGAAGAAGAGACCGTTTAGTACTATTGAACAAGCCGCAAAGGTTGATGTTCCGGGTGCTTCTAGTGTACCTGTAGATGCCAACGGAAAGCGACGTCGTGGTGCTGCTAAGAAACCCGCTGGATCTAAGATTATCGATGCTGCACGAACGACATTGCGTGGTTATGAGGCTGTAGACTCGCTGATCAAGACGTGCAGTCGTGTTGGAAAGCAAGTACAGAGCGGTATGAACGCATGGGATTTGGATCCAGAAACTTTGAAGGCCAATGGAACTGGGTTCTTCAGTGAGCAGCCTGCTTTGCTTTCTGAGGGTACTGTCTTAAAGAACTACCAGCAGGTAGGTGTGAATTGGCTATCACTGCTCTACAAGTTGAAACTCTCATGTATTCTTGCAGATGAAATGGGACTTGGTAAGACCCTCCAAGTTATTGCGTTTTTAGCTCATTTGAAGGAGATCAAAGAACCGGGTCCGCATCTTATTGTGTGCCCTGCTAGTACTCTGGAAAACTGGCTGCGTGAGTTCGCAAGATTCGCACCAAGCCTGAAGGTCGAGCCTTATTATGGTTCTATGCCCGAGAGAGCTGAAATTCGCGAGGAGCTTCTCTCTCATGCTAGTGACTTCGAGGTGCTGGTAACAACGTACAACTTGGCCACTGGTGGTAAACAGGACATGGGGTTCTTGAAGTCTTTAGGATTCAACGTCTGCGTCTATGATGAGGGCCATTTATTGAAGAACTCACAGTCTGAGAGATATAATAAACTGATGAAGTTACGTGCACATTTCCGAGTCTTACTTACAGGTACTCCTTTGCAGAATAATTTGCGTGAACTTGTTTCCCTGCTTTCCTTCATTCTTCCTGTCATTTTCGAACAGAATCGTGAAGATTTGCTTGAGGTGTTCAGATTCAAGGCAAAGGCTACCGCGACTGAGTCGGAGAAGAGCCGTGACGACTTGCTAAGTGAACAGCGTATCAAGAAAGCTAAAACTATGATGACACCGTTCGTGATGCGACGCAGAAAGGAACAGGTCCTGGCCCATCTTCCTCCCAAGTCACATACTGTCAGTTTCTGCAAGATGACGCCCAACCAGAAGCGCATTTACGAGCAGGAATTGAGCCGCAACAAAAAGGGATTGAAATCTGCCCGTGATCAGGTAGAAGACCAGCCCAGCACTAAAAAAGGTAAAAAAGAAGCCGGAAAGCAGCTTGATAATGTGCTCATGCAGCTGCGCAAAGCAGCAATTCACCCGCTTATGTTCCGGGTTATTTATACCGACAAAAAACTGCGTGTCATGGCCAAGGCTATTATGAACGAAGAGCAGTATAAACAGGCTAACGAGACTTATATATTCGAGGACATGCAGGTCATGAACGATTTCGAGCTCGATAGACTCTGTCGCCAGTTCCCTGTCACACTTGGTGAACATATTCTGCAGGATGAACACTTCCGTGATAGTGGTAAAGTTCAAGAACTGTTAAAGATTGTTCCTGATATGGTTGCTAATGGTGACAGAATTCTACTCTTTACCCAATTCACGCAAGTGCTTGATATTCTTCAGCGCATTCTTACTTCTATTCTGAATCTCAAGTATTTAAGACTTGATGGTCAGACTCCGGTAGATATGCGTCAGGATATGATTGATCAATTCCATGAAGACGAGGAGATCAAGGTATTCTTGCTAAGTACTAAAGCTGGTGGATTCGGAATTAATCTTGCCGTCGCCAACGTCGTTATCATTTTCGATCTGAGTTTCAACCCGCACGATGACAAACAGGCTGAGGATCGTGCGCACCGTGTGGGTCAGACTCGTCCTGTACGCGTTGTGCGTATGATTACCGAACATACCATTGAAGAGAATATTCTTGATTTAGCCAATACTAAACTTGCTTTGGATAAACATGTGTCAGAGGATCTTGGTGAAGGTGATGATGAGATAGATACTGAAAAGGAGGCTTACGTAGCAGGTCAACTACTTAATGAGGAGGTCGAAGGTAAAGATGATAAGGAACGATCTAATTACTCGTATAGTTCAGACTCTGATGACGACCATTTCGATTCAGGGGATGATGTCCCAGTTCCCAAGCGTGTTAAAAAAGAACCCAAATCCGGAAAGGCAAGGGTAGGGAGGAGAGCCGTGAAATCCGAGGAGAATACTGCTGAAGACGACGCTGAGAAATCCGCTGCTGATGTGAAAGTAGAAGAGAATGAAGCTGAGTCTGTCACAGAGGCCTCGAAGGAGGAGGATGACTCCGCAGTAGAAGTGAAGACTGAAGGTGATACCGCTGCTAATGAAACAGACAACAATCAAGAACAGGCCAATGTTGAGCAATCTGAAGAAGCGGGAGATCCCAGCATTTTAAATGAAACAAATGCTTTGAAAGCAGAACCTGCCCAAGATAACGATACTTCAGAAAATCAAGAATCCGCAGCTGAGCCTTCTGAATAGGAATCTATCTGATGATCATATTTTGTCACAGTTGTCTAAACTGATCTTAACCAATTCTAACTAATTCTTAACTAATTTGAACCAGTCTGCATGTACACGGCTTAGTATCGAAATAGTCATGATTAACTTTATTTGCACAGAACAAGGTTGTTAAATCTACGCTAAGTTTTTTTATATTCTAATGAAGTCTTAATGATTTCCCAATCAATTTCGAAAAAAATTCATTTTGAAGTTATCAATCTAACCCCTTATGCATCATAATTGGAATCTTGATATGTCGGAACTAAGATCGAAACAAACGAAACAAAACAGAATCAAAATGAAACTGGAAACTAAAAAACCTAAAACATCACATAGCCAGACCTTTTGAGAAGGGGCCCTATTTGCCAGCTTAGCTGGAACAAGGAAACAAGCAGATGTGTTCGCCATCTACTTACTCCGAGTATTGTATTAAGGTCGTAGAGTTGATACTGGTGATTGTTAATTTTTTATTGATTGTCTACTTAGCTGGGCAGTCCAAGTATATAAATACGTTTTTAATCAATCTATTTATTTATTCATATTCATTTTACGAATTTCTACATAGGCTATACGCATTGAGCTTGCACAACGAAACCAGTACTTGACGTTACTGCATGCATACGTTGCATTGTTTCAAGTTATATTTACCTCGGTCTAAGACATCTCTTTGAGATCTTATGGCTTAGATCTTATGGTGTGATCACTGATTAAAATAATTGGATATAATGAAAAGTCTCACTAAATGTCGCATCAAATACTAATAAGAGTGCATTATAGTTTCTGTTTTAGTTGATTATTGTACGTAGATTTGTCTATTCGTAGATGCTGGGTGGTTACCCATAGGGTCTGAATGCGTAGTCCTCGTCAATACTCTTTTTGAGCTTCAGCCGTTCCTGAGGTCGGATTGGCTTATAAGAGGCTTTGCTATCGAGAACTAGCTTAGCAGAGGAACTCTTATTATTAGAGACTGGAGATAGAGACGGTGAGATTTGCTTGGATTTATAGATGGCCAGAAGAATGATAACACACACAATTGCACCTGTGAGTTTCTTTGGTAGGAATTGCATGCATAGGCCTGCTAGCAGGAATGCTATATGGCTGGTTGATGGAAGATGTGGCATGAAGGAATCATTTCCTGGGGTCTTTACGCAATTATTATAATTAGGTTCTGGTGAATCACAACCTGCGTGTTTATGCGTCTGTACGTCCTTTTTGGGTAATGTGCTACTTGCACTATCAATGCTATTTGTGCGAGTAACCTCTGAACTTAGCTGAGAGTATCTTTTATATTGTAATGAATGAGAAACATCACGTTTGGATGGCGGCGATAAGTCGGGGATTTTATGCAACATTCATGTCCGTGCTGAGTTATATAAGGTGACACAAACAATGAATGTCGAGGGTCGTTCGGATATAGATCTCAGACGCACCCTAACCGAATGACCCCTTGATCGCTGACTTAAGAGTATCATGTAATAATGTAAACAACTTTATAGCGTGGTACTACTATAGCTTATGATAATACGCATACTAGATATTACTGGAACAGCGGTACGCTTAACACTCCAGTGCATGGTTCTTCAGCGCTTAGATTTATTGCTTCTATTAAACAGCGATCTCAAAACAGAAAATTTTACGAAATATCGGAATATAAACTAAATAAAGGTCGCTTTTAAATAATAACATAGTAGTTAATGGCTTTTTATGATGTTTGAAGATCCAACCTGACTACCATAATATAGAATAATGCATAGTTGAAACACACAACTCCCATGCACAGATAATAGTGGAAAATCGAAATAGGATAATATCGTACAAGCAAGAACAAATATAGTTAAAACTATAAGCATGTCTATTTCTATTCAGTTTTAGCAGAAACATGCTGTGTGATTATACAAAGGGACGCATAGTGTCAGATCATTATGTACAATTACATGTGAATGCGTATATTTGAACTTACCATGTTTACCAAGATAGCTCAATAGAGTTATAGAAATTATTGTATCAATGATTGACAGAAGTTATATTTTATTCGGATTTCATAACGCTTGCTTTAATGAAATGAATATAGCATCAATATTTTGATGAACTAACAGGTAATAACGCGCTGTGATATAGATGTTAGCTTGTGATTGATTAGCTGTGCAACTGCACGATTCATATCTACATCTATGATCTTGTTCTATATTTTGTCCAGCTCCAAGCTTATTGGTATATATTTTACTGTTTGCAATCAGCATTTATAATTAATTATTTTCATTTTTATATTTGCTATTTCGACATTTAAATAATTGAGAAGAATTAAAATGAAAACACCAAAAATAATATGTTCAAGTCAAGCTATGCGCGCCTTATTCTTAGTATTCCATGCTGCCTAGAATTACTTGTTAAACGTATGTAGGTTTCACAACGTCTTAGTGCTGTACAGCGTAGACTGAAGAATGCCCAGAAACACAACTAGACTATAACCCAACCCTAATTAATCAGCACAATCACTAATAGTACCTCGTAAGATTTTGAACGCGAAGTAATTTGCAAATTTATGATTACTCACTAGGGCTTCTCTCACGGGACCACTCATACGGATTTGTCACTGGGATCTAGCTAAGCGTTGAGAATCGTCTAAACCTAAGTTTCGTTAGATATAGCAGACAATGTCATACGACCTTACAGAGGCCGATGCCCGCCTTCTTCTAGCTGCCCAGGCTCATATTGGTTCCAAGAATGTCCAAAAACGCAACGAGCAATACCTCGCTGCCACTCGTCCCGACGGTGTTTCTGTAATTCGTTTCGACAGCACTTGGCAGAAGATCCAGCTTGCCGCTCGTATCATCGCTGCTGTGCCCAACCCTGCCGATGTTGTCGCTGTTAGCGCCCGTACCTACGGTCAGCGTGCTGTTTTGAAGTATGCCGCTCACACTGGTGCTACCGCTCTCGGTGGTCGTTTCACCCCCGGTGACTTCACGAATCAGCTTACCAAGTCCTTCAAGGAGCCCCGTTTGATCATCGTTACTGACCCCCGCACTGACTCTCAGGCTATTCGTGAGGCCAGCTACGTCAACATCCCCGTCATCGCTCTTGCTGACCTCGACTCCCCTGTCGAGTACGTCGACGTCGCCATCCCCTGCAATAACAAATCCAAGCACTCTATCGGTCTGATCTGGTGGTTGCTTGCCCGTGAGGTTCTCCGTATCCGCGGTACTATTCCCGACCGTGAGACCGCCTGGAGCGTCATGCCCGATTTGTACTTCTACCGTGATCCTCAGGAGGCTGAGATCCAGAACGCTGAGGAGGTCGATGCTCAGGTTGTCGTTGCTGTTGAGGAGACTGAGGAGCAGACTTCTGTTGCCATCTCTCAGGACTGGGGTATCAACCAGGCTGCTACTATTGATAACTGGGCCGATGAGGAGGCCGAGTGGACCCAGCCCACCACCCAGGAGGCTTAAACTCATTTATTTATGCCACAAAATATACATAAACTACGCAAATAATTCTTCGCTGCTACGATTAGTATGATTTGGAAAATGTATTTAAGTAATCTGTGTATATAGCACAGGTCCTAACATTAGAATATTTAAGTTAAACTATTCAAAGAAAAAGAGGGTTAAATTAGTATGTAGAAATCTCAATATAATCTTATTGAAAAAAATAATCTATTCCACCCTCTATTCATTATTTATTTTCATTCCCGTTGTAGCTGTAAATTTAGTTCTTATTTTTATTACGTTGGCATTTAGTTTAGAAATTATTATTATGGGTAAGCTCACTGGCTAGGTTCATAAAAAAATATTAATCAAATAAGCTAACTGACTGCTGATGCAGATCTACGTACGAGCAAAAATTTGATCACGAGTTGCGATAAAACCACTTTGCAATGTCGCGTCATTAGAGTGAGTTACAAACAAGTCAGGTGACACTGAAAAAGATTAACTAATTGAACAAATGATAGATGCTGTACCTTAATTCACAATTACAGCGAGTATATGTCTGGGATTGAAATTCCTCATAGGTCGAGGACTACTTCCAGCCATGAAATTGGCCGAAAGGCTGCCAGTTTTCAAAACTGCCCACAGTTATCTCGAAAATTTGTCGCCAGACGCATTTCTGAGGGTGAGACTGGCAGATTGAAAGAACAACTAAAATGCCAGGCCTGTGGTAAAGGGTACAAACACGTATCTTCACTAGCCAAACATTTATGGGAGCATACACCTGAATGGAACGTCACCTCAAAACTTCTAATTTCAAAACACCAACAGGTTCAGCTACTAGAGGCTGCGTCCATTCTCGTTTCCATGAACGAGGAAGACGACTGCTTGGAGAAGGGGGAGAGCGATGCCTTAGAAGATTCAAGTGACAAGGGTGATGATGAGTCTGATGATAAAAAAGAATCTGACTCTGAATTTAAATACAAAAGTAACCAGAAATCTGGTTCCAGACATGACAAACACGAAGACTATACACACGAAGCGAGTCCGGATATCCAACTTAAAAATACCGCCGATAAAGGTTCCGAAAATCAAAACCATATGCTTTCACCTTCCTCTATGAAGAACGAGTGCGCAGTAGATGACGTCGTTCCTGCCAAAGAGATCCCAATTCTTAATGCCAAACCCATTGCTAAAACGTCGCTTCGACACCGAGCTAGAAGAACATCAACTACTAGCGCATACACACACTCATACGGTAGTCTTAGCAAATTAGACGATCTTGCTCAGCTAGCATCCCCCTTACCTGACTCAATCTTGACGAAAGATTCTTCGCATTACCCGCCTCGCAGACGCCGCCAGAGCACACTAATAGCAAGCAGTATTCCCAGAGATACTTACGTTTCTTTAGATGATGATGGTTTGCAAGAGCCTCAGGATCCTCAAGATCAAGAGGGTCATGATGCAGATAAGCATAGTAGTGACAACGAGAACGACTCATATAATGCCAAGGATAAGGAAGGTATGGGAGACGTTTTCGGGACCATGGAAGTGTAGCAAGAGGAATATACTTATCTTTTATCTAATCATGATGGTTTCTTGTCTTACTAGCTCGGCGCTTCGGCTGCTTTACCCCTACTGCTTTTGGAATACACATTTTATTTTTAATTGAAATTGAAATTGCACTAATTAGTTTAGTACTATGCCCTGCATCAACCCTAACATCGACATAATTTGTGGATATAAACACAAAATATAAACATTAACTCTTTCACAGACATTTTCATGTACGCTTCAATCTTGTTTCTACTAGCTCAATTCACCAGCGCCGATAGTTTGGGAGCATTCAAGCTCCAGTCTGAACTTGTTACATTCAGCAATCCATTGGCAACGGAAACTAATTATGTTGTTGAGCAGAATACCGTTGACACTGCTATAGTAACTTTGGAAACAAAACCAACAAGCACTAAGCATACATCTACTAACACTGTCACTGTCTGGACACCAGTGGGGACAAATGTTGTAGTTGTTACGGGTACAGTTGTTATTCACACAGGTACCACGAACCAAGGTGACAGTAACACTGACACTGGAATCAATAGCATCAGCTCACTAGATTCTACCAATGAGAAAATAACTAGTCAAGAGTACACGAATACTACTCCTGATGGACAAACAAACACATCGATCAATAAGGCTAGTGTGAACTTGAACCCTACTACTACCTCTTCAGACACTATTAGCACAACATTATCTTTGCATAAAAAGGGAACCACAGAGACAAGTTCAAGTTCAAGTTCACAAAAGTCTATAGTATGGCCATTCAATAATCAGCCTACAGTACCGTTTAACCCTAGTGCATTTATACCCACGCCCCAAATGTCACCAACCACAACCCTCTCTTCAGGTGCGTATAAGAACCTAACTAGCATACGATCAAACTCAAGTTCCAATTTCCACAGTAACAATACACAAGTAACTATAACTCAAAGAGAAACAGATACTTTAACAGCCACAGCGATAGAAACTGACATTCGCACGCAAGTTCAAATTAGCGTTTTGCGAGAAACAAGTACAGAAACAGCCGTTAGGACTGAAATTGCTGCAAGTACTGCAGTAACTACTATATACCCTGAATTCAACGGTATTACTATCAATTTCAACCAAACAAATGTAGAAAGCTATTTGAATCTCCTCACTATGGAATTACTAGCTAATTCTTCACAGCCTCAGTATATTCAACTAAGCCAATACGGCTTGTACTATTTCAATGGTGTAACATTGATACCGGTATCCGTTGGCACTGCCATCTACCCCTCGACCTCAGTAGTAACGTCGACTTCAACAACCTTTTACGACTTTAGTTGTGATGAAATCGGCGGCAATGCAGACCTATTAATGTGTAAACGTAACAACCAATTCAAGATTAGTCCATCTTGGTTTTTATTGCTTCCATTGCTGCTGCTCTAAGCACATGACCACTAATCGATAAACGTGCATGAAATGTTTCTCCAGATTCGTCACGAATATTGATAAGGGTATATGATAACGATAATGTGATAGTAAAATCAACAAAAAAACTAAAACTTTGATGTTTTAATGTGTTCTATAATATTAAATATAGCTCTAAATAATTGTAAATAAACTCCGAACACAGAAAGTTAGAATGATTCCTGGTTTTAATATCCCGCCCACCTTCTCCTTGAAGCGCGTCGGAATTCTCATGAGCGGTTTACTATTTGAGTAAAAGATTTTCCGATAGCATTTGCGCCGATTATAGCTGTAAATGAACGATTGTACGTTTTCAATTCACTCCAAAGCGGTGAAAAACCAAGTAACATATTTTTTAACTACAGAAGCAGCCCTTATGTAGAGGTACTTGTGTGGTGTTCAGTGCTAATGGCTCCTGGTATCCTGATCATTAGAGATACCGGCTCTGACATGTAGCTAGTACCAAATAACCATTACAGAATCCTAGAAAATTACATGCATGCTTGCAACTGCCCATAAAAGTCGTGTGGACTGATTTAGCAACACCAAACTAGTCAAAAAGCAATATCTACAAATCTATCTATTATATGGTGCCAATATATTTTTCATTTTGTTTTTATTTGTCCAAGAATTTTTTGAAAGCCTCATTCTCGTTCTCCTTATGTGGCCTTTCACCTAACAAACTGACCAAATCCTTTCTAGTCAACTGTTCTTGAGACAGTAATGCTTCAGCAACCTTTGTCACTTCATCTTTATGTGTTTGGAGTAGATTAGTGCACACTTTATGAGCTGCATCAATGATGGTCTTTACCTCAGCGTCTATTCTTGCGTCAGTCTCCTCTGAGTATGGTTTCAACACAGCACCCTGCTGTCGCTCTAAGCTAACAGCTCCCAGCTCAGCAGAGTATCCGTAATTGCATACCATACGCTTGGCGATTCCGGTAATTCTCTTGAAATCATCGCTTGCACCAGCTGTTACGTTCTCGAAAAAGAGCTCCTCACTCACACGACCACCCAAAGCCACGGCGATTAAATCATTCATTCTATCAGCAGTAACGATTGTGTCATCGTTAGGCAAGAGCTGTGCGTATCCTAATGCAGCAGAACCGTGAGGAACAATTGTAACTTTAACCAAAGGATCAGCATATTTCAAAAACCAACCAGCAACTGCATGTCCAGCCTCATGGTAAGCAACAACCTTTCGTTTATCAGCAGGAAGAACTCGGGATCTTCTCTCCAAGCCAGCAATAACACGATCTATAGCAATTTCAAAATGATTAAGCTCAATGATGGTAGCATTAGCACGAGCGGCAGCCAGAGCAGCCTCATTACAGCAGTTAGCAATATCAGCACCACTAAATCCAGGTGTCATTGCAGCGAGCTTTCCACTGAGCTCAGGAATACTCTTATCGTAGTTAATTTTAGCCAAATGAACATCATAAATTGCTCTGCGACCATCGAGAGTAGGAAGGTCAATGTTAATATGCCTATCAAATCTACCTGGTCTTAACAATGCCTTGTCGAGCATATCAACACGGTTAGTACCAGCAAGAACTACCACTCTTTGATTGCTTCCGAATCCATCCATCTCAACTAGAAGCTGATTCAGAGTAGCTTCGCGCTCGTCGTTACCACCACGGACATTAGCACCTGAACGTGCCTTTCCAATAGCATCAATTTCATCAATCCAAATCATTGAAGGAGCCGTGTCTTTTGCTCTTTGGAACAGATCACGCACTCTTGACGCACCAACACCGCTGAACATTTCCACAAACTCAGATCCGCTAACGCTGAAAAAGGGAACGCCAGCTTCACCAGCTGTAGCCTTTGCCAGCATAGTTTTACCGGTACCCGGAGCACCAGACAAAATGGCACCTCTCGGGATCTTTGCTCCCAGCTTCTCAAATTTCTCTGGGGCTTTAAGGAATTTAACGAACTCCATGATTTCACGCTTTGGTTCGTCCATACCAGCGACCTCACTGAACTTCACCTTCAGATCAGTATGCGGGTTATAGAGGTGTGCCTTGCTCTTTCCAACACCAAATAAACCAGACATTGGACCTCCAGCTCCTCCCTGTTTCTGTGCTACGCCTCTGGCCATGTACAAAAGGAATCCCAGGAACATGAGTGTCGGCAAAAGGCCGAATGCTGCAGCTGCAAAACTACCTTCTTCTGAGTAGATAACAGGAACACGGTCCTCAATGTTAATTCCTAGCTTATCCTGAGCTTCGTTAAGCTTCTGTTCAAAAATCTCTACCGATCCAATCGTGAAATAAGCAACGGTGCTACCGCCACTTGTATGGGTCGTGACCTTGGCCAAGTTATTATTGATGATATCAATACGCTCGACCTCTCCCTTGCTTAAAAGATCACGTTTAAAGTCTAAAAATGAAATCTCTGGCGGCTCGTTGCTGCTAATAAGCAGTGTATACAGGAACAAACCTCCGAAAACCATCCACGCTATCTGTGTTGCTGTGATCTCGAATTTGATGATTCTATAGTTGGGATTGTTATTTGGATTTTTGCTACCATTTCCGTTCGTATTACTGCTGCTGCCGTTTCCATTACCGTTTCCAGAACTAGAACTAGAGCTAGAACTAGAACTAGAACTAGATTTAGCATTAGCATTAGCATTAGAACTAGAGCTTGAGCTCTCACGCTTGCTGGGCTCATCTATATCTTGATCAATCTCGTCTTCAGCATACTGACGATTCTCAGCGCTAGTTTGGTCCTCAGATTTCTTAAATCCTGGACGGCGAGAGCGGCGAGCATTGTTCATTGCCGTAGCCGAGAAAGAACGCCACGCCAACGGATGCACCGCAGCAGGTGAACGAAGTAGCGAAAAAGCAGCATTTGAGCTACCTATGCCGGTCATGGCAGCTATGCCAGGCCGAAAATGCCTGAATCTGCGAAGTATTAAACTTCGCGCCATCATTATAGGGTACGGTTGATGTGCTAGGGTTATTAACCGGAACCACTATGTGCGTGAGCATTGGAACTGGTACATTATAAATTACAGTTACAGGAAAGGTACAACTTAAATTTAAGCGAATTTTAATAAACTGAATTCTGCTGAACAACAGTAACTGAAGAAGAGCCGAAAAAAAACTAGATCCAGACAACAGGTAACCATGAATACCCCAGAAAATTCGTACGAACAGTTTCTAGAGCCTTACCTCCCTTCGACCACAGACAGGTGTTTTGTAACAGTTACCTACGCTCAGTCACTAGACGCACGGATCGCATGTGCTCCTGGAGAGCGCACTAAACTAAGCGGTGCAGATACTAAACGCATGACCCATTTCCTAAGATCTAAGCATGACGCTATTCTAGTAGGAATAGACACCGTTATTGCTGATAACCCAAGGCTAAATTGCCGTTATCCCACTATGGCAGAAGATTACAATTCGCCATTATCTCCACAACCTGTGTTCCTGGACACTCATTTCAGGTGGGACTTCACCAAAGACTGGGCTTTGCTGCGCTCATCTACTTCTAAAAAGCCGCTCATTATTACAGAGTCTAAAAACTCTGGAAAAATTGCTTCCTATATAGAGTTTGGTGGGGAAGTACTGCAGGTACAGGATATCAGAAACTGGACTGAAATTGCACGTGGATTATACTCACTGGGATATACATCAGTTATGGTAGAGGGTGGTGCCAAAGTGATAGACAGCTGTTTGACATCTGGAATTGCAGATTCAGTAATAATTACGATTGCTCCAGTATTTTTAGGAACCAATGGTCTTGCAGCGGCACCTAGCCATGCAATTACATTCAGCGAGCCACGATGGTGGAGATCTGAGGGTGTGCCCGATACAATATGTGCTATGAAATAGTATCAAATAGTATGGAATAATGTGAAGTAAATTTATTTATTTTTAGTATGATTTTTCATTAAATTAGAATTGAACTAGAGTCCATGTTTGGTAGATGCTGTTCATGTAGATAATAAGAACGTGTTCTTGTCCACTGGTTTACTTAATTAATTTATTTTGCTAATTCACCAATTTCTAAATTCCTAAATTCCTAAAATTATAAAATCCTAAAATCCTAAATAAATCCGCCTTATATTCTGTTTAATTCTAATTCAGTATCAAGTACCACTGCTAGTACTTGATCTTGCAATGTGGTCCATTCTTCAGCAGCAGCGTCTCTGTTACTAATCCGTATGTCGGCTCCTATTTTCCAGGACGAAGTAACCGAAGAACGTGGTGAAAACGCTCGTTTGAGCGCCTTCATCGGCGCCATTGCAGTTGGCGATCTCGTGAAGACGACTTTAGGACCTAAAGGCATGGATAAATTACTGCAGAGTGTCTCCCGCGCTGAAAGTCAGACGACGAATGACGGCGCCACAATTCTGCAGAGCATTCCCTTCCAGAACCCCGCGGCTAAGGTGCTTGTGAATATTTCAAAGGTTCAGGATGAGGAAGTTGGCGATGGTACGACGACGGTGACTGTGCTGGCCGCAGAACTGCTGCGCGAGGCCGAACGGTTAGTTGACAGGAAAATTCACCCGCAAACAATCATCAGCGGCTACAGACAGGCTAGCCAAACGGCACGTAAAGCTTTGGCTGCCTCTGCTACTGATCGCAGTGCTGATCCTGCCGCTTTCCGCGAGGACTTGCTTGCCATTGCTCGCACTACTTTAAGCAGTAAAATCCTGTCCCAGGACAAGGAGCACTTCGCACAGCTTGCTGTTGACGCTGTTCTTCGTTTAAAGGGCTCAACAAATCTTGAGCAGATCCAGGTGATCTCTAAACTGGGTGGAAAGCTTAGCGACTCATACCTCGACAATGGTTTCCTGCTGGAAAAGAAATTCGGCGTTGGCCAACCCAAGAAACTTGCCGGAGGAATCAATATTCTTGTTGCAAACACTTCAATGGATACCGATAAAGTGAAGATTTTTGGCGCTAAGTTCCGCGTCGACAGCATGAGCAAGCTGGCTGATCTCGAAAAGGCCGAAAAAGAAAAGATGAAGGGCAAGGTTGAGAGTGTATTGGCTCAGAAGATCGATTTGTTTGTGAATCGTCAGCTTATTTATAATTACCCTGAACAGTTGTTTACTGAAGCCGGCGTAAACACCATTGAGCATGCTGACTTTGTTGGTGTTGAGAGACTTTCTTTGGTTACAGGCGGAGAAGTTGCTTCTACCTTCGAGGATGTTGGAAAAATCAAGCTCGGTTTCTGTGAGTCAGTTGAAGAGATCAATATTGGCGGTGAGTCGCTGCTCAGATTCTCGGGCTGCAAGAGTTCTGAAGCCTGCAGTATCGTTCTTCGCGGTGCCACAGAGCAAGTTCTTGGTGAGGCCAGAAGATCTCTGCACGACGCGCTGAGCGTGCTGTCGCAGACTATTGGGAGCCCCAAAACGACCCTGGGTGGTGGATGTGCCGAGATGATCATGGCTGATGCTGTAGATGCTGCTGCAAAGGCTTGCGATGGCAAGGTTGCACTGGCTATTGAGAGCTATGCTAATGCTTTACGCCAACTGCCGACAATTCTAGCTGATAACGCTGGTTATGATAGCAACGAACTAGTTGCTAAACTGCGTGCTGCTGTACATAATGGTAATCATACAACCGGTCTTGATCTGGATAATGGAAAGCTAGCAGATATGCGTGAATTAGGAATTGTTGAGTCTTATAAATTGAAGGATGCAGCATTGTCTAGTGCTTCTGAGGCTGCTGAAATGCTTCTGAGAGTCGATAACATTATAAAGGCTAAGCCGCGTACTGCTGATAGAGGCGAGGGGATGATGTAGATTAAAATTACTTTATTTATTTACTTAGTTTGGACGTGATGATTATCATGATACTTCCTTTTGCTTTCCTACAAGGTTTAAATACCTGCTTTGTTTTTTTTATTCTACTTCTGTTTAACTATGTATGTTTAGGTTCTTTCACTAAAGGTTCAGTTGTGTTACCAATTAATTTTTATGCTGATTTCTTTTTCTTTTTTCTTATTTTAAACAAAAAGAGAAAAGCCTTGTCAAGTACTCTCTTACTATTTCTTTCTCTCTCTCTCTGGTTTCATGATTGTTTACTAAAGAGGGGTGTGGAGTGGCTATATACCTATAACTGGTTTATTTGCCTATTTGCGCTTTGAAAAAATATTCGAAATCTTCTCTAATTGAAGTCTAGAATCACTTGCTTCATATTTGTTTCGCATTCTTTTGTTTACTTGTATCTATATTTACTTTAGAGACAGAGAGCCATTACCCCATTTGGTCAATGGTGCTAAGCCATGCTACTGTTTTGATGGCCTGCATGAAACTAGATGAGGATATAAAATTTATTTATTTATTTAAAATAGCCAAATATCCTCTCGGTTTAATTCTAAAGAAACATGGTTCAGGAAAAAGCTGGTGTCCAGACTATAGCCACAGACTTACTGAACAGTGCTGAACCGCTTCTGGAAAGTGCTGGCGAATCTTTAGGAGAAAAGGCGCTCACTGTCATAAGTCAATGGGCAAAAAAGGCTTGTACACTTGATAATATAAGGAAGTGTTGTGATGAAGCCAATGAGTTGCTTCAAGTGCTAGATTGCAAGCATGGACTCTCTTGTGGCTCGTGCAATCTATGTGGGTCAAGTAGTGGTGATGCCCCAACTAAAACCTCAAGCTCAAATAATGTCATTTCTGATGTTGCTAATGCTGTCAATGGCGTAGTAAATGATGCGAAAAGTGAAGTTAGCAATGCCGCTAGTGCGGTAGTAGGTGCAGTTGAAACGCAGGTTGGAAATGCGGTTGGTGGTGTAGTTGGAGACATGATTTCTCCAGGGAAATCAGCTGAAAGCAATATACCTAATACCACAGAAGACACGGTTAACACACAGCTACCTTCAAATACGAAGAAATCTAAAACTGGTTCCGGGGCAGGGAAATCTGTTGAAATAAGTGTACCAAGTGGTACTAAAAAGTCTACAGAAACGAACACAAAGACATCTACCGCCACAAAAACCAATACTTCAACTGGAACAACAACAGAAACTATTTCTGTGACTAGTGCTGCTTCTACCAAGAGTGGTACAAGTATTAGTTCCAGCACTAAATCTTCACGATGTTGTCGCTGTTGCCATAGACGCAAAAAGACAAAATCAACCACTGAATCAGGAACAGACTCTGGAGCTAGCTCTAAGAATTCCGACGCTGACAGCAATACTAAATCCAATACAAGCAATGGCACTGCAAGTACAACACCTGCTTCTGGCGTCACTAGTTCCTCTGGGACCACTGGCACCACATCGGGCTCAATCTCTCAGCGAACTAGTAAATCTGCTGTATCTTCCCCTAATACCGAGTCTAAATCTCGTACGTCTGCTAGGAATCCTACTCAGCACTCAACAAAATCTAATAATGACAGTTCTACAAGCACCAATGCCAATGATTCGAGCGATACCTCATCAACATCAAATACATCTAGTTCCGGAACCAAGTACACAACAATCGTTATCGATGACAGCACCGGTAGAGTTGTGGATGTCTCAATTTCAACTAGAATTAATTCAAGTACTTCTTCTGGGGGAAAATCTAGTAAACCTGAGAGCTCATCTAGTAGCTCTAATCAGTCAGAAAGTACCAGTAGTGAAACCCCCACCAACTCGGCTACGTCAGAAAACACGAGTTCGACGTCTAATTCTTCTGCTTCGTCCAATGGATCTAACAGTTCAACTAGCACAAGTACTAGTGGAACAGATTCTGGAACAAGCTCTTCCAATACAAACAGTACTGGAGCTAATAGCAGTAGTAGCAGCAATAGCGCAACCACATCGAATGTATCAAACACCTCCTCTTCATCTGACAGCACTTCCACTAGTATTACTGGAAGTAATCAAGAAGGGTCTAGCAGTAACCAGCAAAATAACAGTAGTTCTACTAGTAGCAGCTCTGTTCAAAAAAGTGCTACTAAAGATGTCGTTGTTAAAGATGTGAGTAAAATCAAATACATTAGTCTGCCCAACAAATTTGATAACACCAAATATAAAGTTGCAAACTCAGACAGTGACAATGCTGCTTCAACTACAACTGCTACAAGTGGAACTGCTTCCGAAAAGGCTAAGTCAAATAGCTCACTAGAAAAATCTACATCCACTTCAAATGGTTCAGTTGCAGAGATCAAGTATATTAACTTCCCTACTAAATATCAGCACACCACATACAGCCCGTTTTCAACTTCTTCTACAGGTTCTAAATCTACTGTTACAAAAAATACAAATGCCGCTAGTTTGACTTCAGCTGCTATTAATCAAGGAACTAGCAACAACAACCAGTCTACTATAGTGAATCATTCCAAGCACCAGTCAGGTGCACTAGCACAAGGTAAAACTGTAACCAATTGGGACGTCATCAACAAGCGAAGGGTGTAGAAATAATACAAAGAGAATATCATAGTAGATTAATTGCATCAATTACATAGACATTATTAGTAGTATTAGTATTAGTATCAGTATCAGTAGAAGCGATATTATGTAGATTTACAATATTGATTATATATTAGACCTTCTACATTCATTATTTATGGAAAAGTGCTCGACTGAATATCTCAATCAAATAAAATCGGCACGTTTTAATTGGTTCGGTTGAACTTATTGTGAATAGTAAGCGCCAAACCTTCATTATTACAACTTATTCTGTCGAAACACGAGGATGTTCGTCATCCTCATCAATGGATTTAAGTACTCAGGTTGACTTTGATCATTCCATCAGATGTAAATACATAGTGGTGCTTGCGGAATCAGTTCTGTGTTTATTTATGGCTTCTAATTGAACAGTTTATATTCACAGTCTACAGGATTCATAAGAGAGCAGAAATTACTGACTACCTACTGAATACAGAATACGAAAATTAATAAGAATATCTAAACCAGAGCATCTCCTTATCAGTGAGATCAGCAAATTCGACATCTTGAATGTCTGCTGGGGGCTCAAATACTCCAAGCTTATCGCGGCGTCTGTTCTCATAGATGTTATATCCAAGTAAAACTAGTACCAAGGCAAGCTCAGCGCATTGAGTGGCAGCCATAGTAATTTTGCCTGTGTTGTATATTGGTGCTTCTGATTTCAGGAATGTCTGAGGACCAATAACGTTACCAGCACAGTAGCATACCAACATAAAGGCACTTGAAGTAATCTTCTTTGTGTGACCCAGACTGTCAGACTCAACTAATGAGATAAGTCCTACAAATAGAATTGGCTGGCCTAACGAATTCAAATACAACCCCGAAAGTTGTGAAGGAACGTTAGGACCCCATGCTAGTAAGCAAAGAGAAAGAACCGACAAACTGGATCCAAAGATCGTGAAGTTCAATTTTCTTCCTTTGAATAAATAGTTGCTCATTAATGCCATCAAAAGCATACCAACAAGTTGCACGGCTGATCCTGGTAGGTTCATAAGGAGTGCATCCTTTCCAATATATCCTTCACCTTCTAAAATTAGAGTTGCAAAAACTGTTGTTCCACCATTTGGAATATCAAAAAGTAAGCAAGAAAGACCATATAGCCATGTTCTAATATCTGTTAATGCTTCCCAGACTTGATATGGCTTAATGCGATGAGTACCGTATCCCTGGTTATTACCTCTAATTCTCTCAACTTGCATTATTTTCTCTTCTTCTGTTAGAAACCAAGCTTCACCGGGATTGTCTGGAACTATGAAGTAGAACAACACTCCCATTAGTACCGTTATACAGCCCATGATGATGTATATCACTCTCCAGGGTGACATTCCATAAACATCTGGGTTCTTATCGTAGTGCACTTTAAGACCATAACATACACTTGTAACAAAAATTCCACCAAGACCATTCATTGCCAACCAACAGCATGTTCTGGAGAATACTTCTGATCGTTTGTACCATTGACTAATTAGGATCACCAATGCTGGTTGTGTTACTGATTCAAATGCACCTAGCAATACACGAAGTGCAAGATATGATTCCATAGTTTGACATGCTGCTGTACATGCGACTACTATACCCCAACATACAACCATCGCACTTGTGAATCGAGACAATGGAAGTTTCTGCAAAGCATAACTAATGGGAAATTCAAACACAAGATATCCGAGATAAAATGACGAGCCAACCCAGGAATATCCTGTTTTACTATTTGCAAACAGGTCGCTATTGAGGTTAAGAATAGCTGCACCTGAAGGGATTAACTTGTCCGCAAATTGAACGCCATATAAAACAGAAACGAACGAAAGTAAATACCTGTCTGCTTTTCGACATATCTTTCTGTCAATCTCTGGAGTTATTTGGCCATGAGACTTATGAGCATAGATCAGAACTGGATCGCTTCCTGTGGAAGTCACAGAATGTACCTCCTCGAGGTTGTACTTCGCGACACCTTTCTCCTCTACATTAGTCTGTTCGTTAACAGAACTAGAAGATGATGTGCTTGACATCTTCTCTTTTACTGATACAAATGTTACGCTCACAGTCCATATTTATATTATCTAGGGTACCCACAAAGTGAGGAGAAGTATACATCATTCATGCAGCTATCTCAACTGATTAAAATTGGAACTAATTATCCGATTCACTTACCCAGGTTATACTAATTTGTGTAATTGGGCTGTTTTTTATCTCTTCAAGGTATACTATTTCCGATATATAAAAAACCTCATACTAAATTGGTGTAATTGCTATATTCACGAACCTATACAGTTAATCAATGAAAAATAACACTCATCTATCTGCCGTTAACTTACGAGTAACCAATGGCAAAGTGGGGAAAGTGGATTATAGTAATTCAACGTGCTATCGTGCCTTACACTTTAGGATCGCGCAATCCGAGACGTTAGGGTACTGCAAGAAATACGTAGTCTATCCAATAGTTTTTGGTAAAAATTTGCGAATAAGTGAATAAAAAGTGTTACCGAATCCTAGTAAGTATAAAAATATTCGCCTATCAGTACTTGACGCATGACTCTATAGGTATACTTGCATGTTACTGTACTGTAAGGTACTGATACGCAATGGCCATTGACTCTTTTTTTAATTTAACATTTTGTTGAGAAATAAGAAAAATATTACAGACATATAGATTTTTAACTTTCATATCAAGGCAGAAGAAGCGACCTGTATTCCATATTGTGTATAAAAGATACTAAGTTTAACAAATTCAACGTACAATATATTGGAATCACTGATTCTAAATAAAGATCTTATTCAATTTATTTATCTGTAGAAGTGATCAGGAATAAAATTGCACACCCAATACTTCCTGTTCTATAAGAATCGTACCCCAAGCACAAGAACTTTTTCCATCGATCATGAATATAGAATAATAAAAATAATCATGTACAACAAAACAATCTTTTCAAAAATATATTTTACTGGTTAAAAACTTCAAAACTGAATTTCTATACTCTCTCCTCACCAATTCACCTCAAAATCGTATGACGATCATCATCATCAAATGCATGATTGCTGACTACGACTGTTTACAACCACAAATGGAGCTGGATATATCTTTAGCTGCGCGTGTAGAGCTAGGACCATTGTTAGAACGTGCGTACTGGGAGTTAAGCAATCGAGGTTTATTGATTGCTGCACGCTGGGCTGCTGATGCTGCTGCTGGGCTTGATGTCACTTGGGAATCACTTCCATTAGCTCCACTTCCCCTAAAGGGAATGCAAGCCAAGTCCTACTTCGATAATCGAGAATACTTACGTGCATGGAATATAGTTGGAGAAGGTTGTAACGATCTTCCAACGCTTTTTCTAAGGCTATTTGCTCGTTATCATGCTGGAGAAGAAAGAAAGGAAGATGCATCAACCTGTACTAACGCGCTACTGAACACAGATGAGGATAATTCTAGTGTAATTAACAACAATAATAATAATTTGCTTGGATTGAAAACTTCTACTGGTCCAGTCAATCCTTATCTAGAAGAAATCATGGCTGAACTAGTTGTGAGCGAACAAGATGCTTTTACAAAATATCTAAGAGGCATTATATATAGAGCAAAGGGACAACCAGACCGTGCTCGGGAAATATTGATGGAGAGCGTGACCGAATACCCTTATAATTGGAGTGCGTGGTTGGAGCTAAAATCATGTCTTACTAGGTTGATAGACACTGAGGAAGTCATTACAACGCTATCACAGAAATTTAAATCGCTTTCCAATGGTCATAATGTGATGCTAGCACTATTTTTATGTCATGCTAATGAAGAAATGGACCCTGCTCATAGTGCACGCGTGCTTCAACAAAAGCTATTCAAGTTTTTCCCTAAATTATCGAGTCTGTTGACTTTGCTAGCTCGTATATATAACGGCGAAGGCCAATATACTTTGGCTACAGAGCTATTTGAACGAGTGATTAAAGAAGACCCTTACCGACTTGATGATCTGGATGCATATTCTAACTTACTGTACGTCACTGAACAGAAAGCAAAACTCGCCTATCTTGCACAACATGTAGAAGCTACATGTAAATACCGCACTGAAAGCTGTTGCATTGTTGCAAATTATTACTCTCTGGATGAAGCGCACGAGAAGGCTGTTGTATATTATAAACGAGCATTGGTCATGAATCGAAATTATTTAGCAGCTTGGACTCTAATGGGACATGAGTTCATAGAGCTGGGTAACCCACAAGCTGCAATTGAGTCTTATAGAGCAGCCATATCCATTGCATCTTACGATTTCCGCCCTTGGTTTGGTTTAGGACAAGCGTACGAAGTCCTAGGTATGCATTACTACGGTAAGTACTACTTTCAGCGTGCATTGGCCCTGCGCCCTGGAGATGTGCGCTTATGGGATGCTCTAGGTAACTGCTATGAGCTACTTTTCCAAGACCACGAGGCTTTGAATGCCTTCCAGCAGGCATTTGATATCTCCAATGGTGATGTTTATTATGGGTATCGTCTAGGCACACTATACGACAGAGTTCGTGACTATGAACTAGCAAATAAATACTTTACAGCTTGTGCCGAACAAGCAGATAAAATAGACTCTGAAAGAGAAGAAGGTGATGCTAATGAATGGCCATCCCGCGCACAGCTGTGGTTGGCTCAGCGTGCTCTTAAAAAACGCGACTATATTACCGCACTTGCATGGGCCACAAAAGTAACGCGTGGAACTCGTGATATGTTAGAGGAAGCCAGATCCATTGAGCATACAGCTCGCGTAGCTGCTGAAACCACTTAGATGTATATGAAACGTATTGAAGATAGTAATGTAGGCTTATGATGAGAATATTTCTAAAATTCTCCGTGAATATAATGAATCACTAAAAACTATACCGAATATTCTAATTACGTTTGTCTAGATTCTCAACTCAGTAGACTCAATTTCAAACAAGTTTCTGCAACAGTTTCTCGGCTGTTGTAGAAGCTTGGCTCGTTCAAAAAAAACTGAGCTAAATATAAACAAATTAATTTAAACATAGAAAGTGATATAAATATAATACAGAGCTAATATTAGAACACGGACTAAAACTATGGATGTAATAGTAGTTAACAAATTGACAACAAGATCAAACAAACAAATCAGCAAAAATTAAAAATAAAAATAAAACAAAAATAAAACATAAACATAAAATAGAGAGTGAGAACCTCTAATCGGAGCCTGAACCTGAGCCTGATGACAACATGTGATTTGGTTGCAGATGAATCTCCCGGATTGACACTGTGGAAACACCGCAGGCTTCAATTTTATTTCGAATTCTTTTATTCTCTTCTGCAAGTGAGATCAGCCGTTCTAATGTAGCTTTCAATACGTGACTTTTAGGGAATTTCGCAGCTGAATGTCTAACTTCTGGAACTAGATCACACATATCCTGATATCTTTCTTTGATATGTGCACGTCGTTTCTTTTCACTATTTACGTGATTTATTCTGCTCATTTCCTCCGTGTCAGATCGCTTGCGTTTTCTTGATTGATTTGTAGCCGTATTTGTCTGCGTTTCTTGAGGGATGGGGATATCAGGAACAGCATTGTAAACAGGTAGTAATTGCTGATAAAGTTGCTGATAGTTCATCTGCAATGAAGGGATTTGTTGTACCTTGTACATACTAAGATGATGCGGATAATAAGACGGTGGTGGATAGAAAGTCTGCGGATCTGGAACGTAAGAATATGCTGCTTGATAGTTATCCATCTGTGTCTTAATCATTGTCTCTGATTGTGAGAGATACTCCAGTGGACTCGGTGATCTTCTTATTGCTGTATATTGCAATGGATGCTGGTCGTTTCTGTTAACATTCACGCTATGTATGTCCATGCTACTCACTGCAACATTGCTATTGCCATCCAAGTGAGACATGTCGAGATTATTCACGCCCATATTTGAAGTGTCGACGCCATTAATCATTCTATTATTGATAACTTCGGCATTCCCTCTGTTCAGAGCTGTATTCTCCATCTCTTCTATCTCATCGATGTCTGCTGCTATTCCGTTATGTACCTTGGGATCCACGCTCTCTAGCGATGAATTCAATCGATTGAGCTCCTCATCTAATTTGCGGACAATCTCTTTGGGTTGGGTCTGTTCGTTCATCAGACTGTCTAGGAATTTCGAAAACGCGTTAGACTCCTCATGGTTAAGCAGGTTTTCATTTTGGTTATTCTTGTTCTCAGTGGCGCAATTATCAGGCATAAAGGACTGTTCCTTCATGAAATTTGCCCATGCGGAGTCGAAATCCATGTTTTTAGAAGAAGCGTCGAGAGCCATATCCATTTTCTTTGACCTCACTCCTTTTCACTAAATATCGTCCCACAGAAAAATCTCGCATGTGATCCGGCATTACATAGCATGTGATACAATTCCAGCATGTGATATGCAGCTTCCCCGGTGAAACTAAGCCTTCTTCATAACTTTAGTAATCTGATTCTGTAGATTTGTTGCAAAAGCATTGTTCGGTCGAAGGTTAGTTACACTAAATTCTGGCAATAAAAACGAATAAGATAAGATTATTTAAGGGAATATAAGTTTTGTTACAATAATAAAGATTAGTTTGACTCTTTCGTAGCATTTTTGCTCCAGGAACCTTGTTATGTCGGTTGTGCCTATCGTAGTCTTTGTATTACGTGCTTATTGCTTACAATTGATTTCAAGAGGTCCAGGAATGAGATTGGCCAAGCATCTTTCTGGATATTAGAGTGATGAATGTTTTGGATGGGATATAAGATTATCATTTTCTATTATAATTTGTAGGTTTTACTACCTAAAGTCTACGAAACATAAGTGTTTTCTACGGTAATTGAAATTCAAACCCTTTACTACATATCCCCAGGTACTGCTAAACGAGAGATGATGACGTCTATACTTCACATGACATATTATTTTCAAGCACTAACGGTCATAATAATACAATAAAAAAATAAAAGTTTAATATACCACTAATAGATACATATAAGCACGTGCTTGTAAGATACTTGCGTAGTCGAGCTGCAGCTTCTGTAACTCTCTCGTACTGAATAAGGCGAATGTTACTCAGGTTCCATACTTCACAAACAACGTCATTCCTGATCTATTGTCACATAAAGATCGGTACATACGTATGTAATATACTCGGAAGATTCATTTCAATTCTCTGAAGACTATGTCGGTCTATTTAATAGTATTATTTGTCTGTTCTGTTTTTCTACCTAGCTATGATTTTTCAGTGATAATTTATTTTTCAACGTTATGATGAAGGGCAAATTGGCATAAAAAAGAAGCATTAAAATGTTATATACTCTCATCAACTTCTATCCTATATCTCGATAATAACACAAATACTGCTGGACTAATATAAAAGTAGTGTGACAATTTGATCAGACGTTTAAAAAGGCAGCTATCTGCAATAATACAGTTCGTATTTTGAAGAAAACGTAACGTGGCTTAAATCCAGGAATTGTCTTTACTTGTCCGGATGAAAAACACTTACCACATCTGACTTCATTATTCTTAGTTTTGACAACTCTTTCCACTCTTCAGGAGCTGCATGTACTAAGGTAGGTATACAGAAGATACATGGTTAGGGTAATGTAGTCAACACTTCACCAAATGGATGTGGAACTAGGCTTAAAAAGACATTTGTTTTTAATTTTTGCTTCTCATTCGAAGAAATGTAAGATTTAATATCACTTTTAAGTGTTACTTCAAATCACAACTGTCTCTTGATCAAGTTAATAGCCAAATATCTAGGTTTTCAGTTCAGATCGCTTACGTTACGTAAGTATGCAAATATTCGTCTGTGCACATTTTTACCGATCCTTTGATAATCTGATGAAAAGTATATGCTGCTGATCGTTCTGCCTGTGAACTTTTGGACTTGAACCCTACTGGATTTTCATAGGCAAAAACAGCTGAACTTATTTCTGATTCATTTTGAGTGTTTTATCTTTCTAATAAGTTTGTTCAAATTAGAATTACATTCGATACTGCATCGAACTCGTGCATATAGATGAAAACAGGAAGCGACATAATTCTATTTGTAAGCTCAAGAGGTTACTTGTTCTGGAAATGTTAATGGAGGGAATTGCAGATGAAATTCTCAAGAAATTCATGTTAGTACCCACATAGCATACGTATGCAGCTGATTTTTAATACAATAATGGTGACAATGGGACCTATATATCAGGCAATCTCGCTCTGAAGTTGCCCAAGATCGTGAACAATACTTGAACTCTCGGTCCACTCATACTATGTCAAGTCCCTTTGCTGGATACTCGCCGGACGAGCTCAAGTCTTTAGACTGTTACCTATATTATGATAGTCTAGGAAGCGATTGGACATATCCTTTAGGATCTCTGGATGATATGATGCAAGCGCGTGTTATTGAGGCCATCCATTGTGGTGTACGCATAGGCTCAGCTGTTGTTGTCTCTGGATTATTATTTTTTGTGGCCAGATCATACAAGTCGACCTTGTTCTGTATGTATCAAACAAACTTCCTGCTCATGATTATCAGCTCAGCATTACAGCTGGCATATTTGCTGGGTTTCGGTGCCTCTCTGACTATATTTATGACAGCAGGTACAATGCCTGTCAACAATCAAAATGTCAGTATTGCTTCAAGTGTTTTCCAAACAATTCTAGTCATGAGTCTATTAGGGACACTGGTGTGCCAAATATACGTAGCTTGCGGTGATCAAAATCGTAAAATTAGATATACAGTAACTGCCATTGCAGCAGTGGGGTGCTTCCCAACCTATTTCATATGGCTTTGGAGAGTCGTCTTAGTAGGAATTCAGAACATAGATAGCACCTGGAACGACCTTACTTGGAATAGTGACATTACTAGTGGAAGGTGGGTCTTCTTGGGCGCATGGAGTGCATTTGCAGCTTCTACTAGCTTTTGTTCTTTTATTCTCTGCGCAAAGTTATGGATCGTCAACCACAAGCGTGCAAGTCTTGGAATCCAAAAGTTCGACCCAATTAAAATGCTTTTGACCATGGCAATTCAAAACTCTGTGATTCCAGCTATTTTAGCGATTATTTCAGCAGCAATGAGTCCCAATAATTTTGGTGCCAAATCGATTAGCGCAAGTACGATTCCTATCACAGCTGTGTTGTTGCCTATGGGTTACATATGGGCGCAAAGGCATAATTCGCCACCACCTAGTTCCTCAATATTCCCGCATTCTCCAAGTGACGAAAAATATGCTACAGGTAGTGATTCGGTTAAAGAATATTACTTAAAAACAGAAAATACGTCACCATAATAGTTTGCTATAAGGCAATTTGTACCATTTACTTTAAATACGAACCTTCATTGTTAGAAATTCAAAAAAAATAGCTATCTTTTCAATACGTATCATATTCGTTGATAATTTAACTCTTATCATAGTTTTATGAAGCTTCATTGTAAATAATGCAATCGGTCACTTCCAGCTGACCATAAACGAATAAGAGAATCCCTAAAGAAGTCGAGTGAAGAGTTCATTAGCGTGATTAATAACTAGTAATCTACTTTGGTGCGTGTGTGGGGGCAACTCCCCCTAATTCGTTAAGCGATGTCACCAGCTCAATCAGCAACACTACATTATTTCCGCTTTTACAATAACCGTTAATAAATCTTTCGCGACCTTATGCATATAATTGCGTCATCTTGCAGTGGTGGATAAATTTTAAGGGTGAAAAGTATTTGTCAACGGGGTCAAGCTGCTCACAGGGTGTATTTAAGGGCTAAATTAACGCGTACCTAGTCACCAAAATCCACCCTGGCCCTTACTTACTCCCCTAAAATAGAATTTGCTTGTGTAGCAGTTTCGAAGTATAATGGAATCCCACGGTCGGTTTTTTTAAAAAATTGACAAATAGTTACTCAGTTGCTTCAGTTCTTTCTTAGTATCCTCTCAAAGTAAATCTACCTCTTTGAGGGAGTTTATTAAAGGTGTTCTAGTTTCTATAATTAGTGCGTGCTGACCCAAACCCACAACCCTCGCGACGCGTATCTCCCTTAAGAAAGTCAATATAGGGCACTGATCAGAAGCAGGTAATCCCTTGAAAGAGTATTGTGCTTACAGCAAAACCGGACCTGTATTCCTCCACTTCCACGTCTCAGTCTTTCTTTACCGTGCGCATTGTACAAGGTTTCTCGTCAACATGCTAGCGTCTCTGTTGACTTCTTCATTCTTTGCTTTATTGACGTTTACAAATGCGACACCTGAACTCAACTTCGCATTTAATGCCCAACTTCCTCCCGTCGCTCATTGGGGTCAAAGTTACACATATACAATCTCTTCGGACACCTTCATCAGTAGTGATGGCACAGAAATAACATACGAGGCATCTGGATTGCCATCTTGGCTTCAGCTCAGTGGACGTACGTTAAGTGGCACTCTGGAAGATGGTTCGGGCGATTCGACAGCCACATTTCAGCTCACTGCTACAGATGGCAGTGGTAGCACAACTAGTAACTGCACATTACAACTGACGGATCAAGCTGCCCCGACGTTTTCGGCATCGCAACTAGAAGCTGTTCTTTCAAGCAGTGGACCGGTAGCTAATTCTCAGTCTGCAGTGCTTACTCCTAATAAAGAGTTCGAGATCACTTTTCCAGCAGGCTTCTTCTCTACTGATGGCAATGTCATTGGTCATTATGCAGTTACCAGTGGTCACTCTCCTTTACCAATCTGGCTGAACTTTGATGGTGCAAGTGGTGTTTTCAGTGGAGTTGCTCCTCCTGTTAATAGTGAGATCGCTCAGGCACAGAACTTTTCTATTTTGTACATTATTTCTACATTTAATGGTTTTGAATCTGCTGCCGCACAATTCTCGTTGTTGCTCGGAGCAAATGTTCTCTCCATGAATGTCACCACTGACCACGTCAATGCAACTGTTGGTAAAGAGCTAAGTTATGATGTTCCCCTTTCTGAAGTTACTCTTAACGGGCAAAGCATTCAACAGAGTGACCTTTCCAGTGCTTTTGCATCAATCCCATCTGATGCTGACTCTTGGTTGTCCTTTGATAACTCCACTTACGTGTTATCCGGTGTACCTCCTGAATCAGCTTCTGGTGATTCTTATACAGTATCCATTGACATTGTTGACAAGTACCAAGATGCTGTCTCATGGGACGTAGTTATTGATGTTGCTAGCCAGAATAACGAGACTGTATTCTCCACATCAAGTTTGCCCTCTGCCAATGCTACTCGCGGTGGATGGTTCGAATACTCGCTTTCTTCGTATGTGTTAAACCAGGATGTTACTTTACAACTGGATGGCTCCTCGCCCAGCTGGCTACATTTGTCTAATGATAATCTTACCATAAGTGGTCAGGTTCCAGGTAATTTTGATAGTGGAACAGTGTCAATATCAGCCGTTGAGCTCTCTAAACGTGCCTTAACTGATAAAGACACTAGTGCATCTGCTCATTTTGATATCTACGGATCTGGACCTATCATTAGCTCTAGTCTTAGTGCTAGCCTTAGCGCCTCCACAAGTGCTAACCGTTCTAGCTTCTTCTCAGCTAGCGCAAGTGTCTCTGCTAGTCTATCTGCCTCTCGAAACTTCTCTGCCTCTGCTTCTGCTTCCGCTTCTTTCTCTGCCTCTATTTCTGCTTCTGCCTCTGCTTCTGCTTCTGCTTCCTTCTCTGCTTCAACTGTCACAGCGACTCGTTCTGCTACACGCACTTCACAGTCGGCGTCTGCATCTTCTTCGGGTGCTGCAGTGATTCCACCTGTAAAGAAGAGTTCCAGTAACGGTGTTGCAATCGGATGTGGTGTTGGAATCCCTGTTGGTTTAATTGCTTTAGCCGCTGTATTCTTAGTCTTTTTCTGCCGCAAGCGTCGGCGCGAAAGGAGGGATGGTTTGGAATCTGGCCCCTCACATGGTGATGACAATGATACATCTTATATTTCTGAACCCAAGCCTACTTCAAAGGGAATGGATGTCACACCAGTATTCCGTACAAGTACAAGTGGCGAATCATCACTATATGATGATGCCTTGGAGTATCCTGATGAGGGTGACGATGGTACCATTGGTTCCTACGATGCTAAGAAGGATGATAAAGAAGTTGAACAAGACGACGAATCACCTCAACGTGCATCGACCATGAACTTCATGGCTATGGATAACACAAGTCAAGGAACATTGGCTCAAGGCTCTGATAACGAGATGCTGCCAATTCCAGAACACCACTCTGAAGATGAAATCGCTAACGAACCAAGAGAAAGCTGGAGATACACTAATACGGATGGCAGAAGATGGCAAGATAACAGACTATCGAATTCATCATTAGCTTCTGTTCGTGCAAATGATCCACCTAGTGTACAGCTGGCAAATATGGATTATGCTACAGTCCCACGCGATGCTTCCAGTGGTATTCTACATCGGGTCAGTCGTAGCTCATCATCATATAGTGGGGCTCCATCTAGATCTGAGAGTAAAGCATCTAACCCTTCTATAGATAACGAGCACGATCTGACTGACGATAGTGGCTACAACTTTAAACAATACCTTGATGACGATGGCCAGCTGGTTTGGCGCACTGAAGAAGAAGGTGGAAAAGCAACTCTCAACAATGTCTCATTAGACCGAAAACCATCTAAAGTGAAAACCCCCGAGGGAAAGAAAGGCGAGTTTGTTTTTGTGTAAACTGCACTAATAACTAATTTCACAAACTCGTTTTTTTTATTTATTTATTGAGTTACGAACCTACTCATAACCTATATTGCAGTATCAATAAGCAGTATATATTGAGATTATTTACATTAACTTTATTCCGTTGATACCCACATGTCTTCAAATGCGCCTAATTACAGTATAAATATAACACAGTAGCCTAAAATAGCATTATGTATGTCATAAAATAAGCATTACCGACATGAACCTCATTCAAAGATGAATATATAAGCTAGTAGTACTTGTAATCTTTCTGATAGAGTCGATGAATGGTAGACTGAGTTTAAATATAATGTACTAGCGAGTTGCCTTTAGCATATAGATGTTCTAAATGCAAGCCACTGTGTGGTTAGGTTTACATGACCTTGGCGGTCCTAGTGCTAGTGCTGGCGCTGGTATTGTGCTCGCCAGGCGAAAAGTCAGGCAAAGCGTCTGATTTCTATGTTCGTGAGCTTCCAGATGTTGAGCCGGATGTTGTTCTTCCTGAAATGCATGCTGGACTTCTCGAAGCAGGCACACAGTCAGGTCTGCCCGAAGCGAGTTTGTTCTTTTGGCATATCAGATCCAAAATAGATACGAAAACTACTATAATATGGTTTAATGGTGGACCTGGGTGCTCTTCGATGGATGGCAATTTTCTGGAAATTGGGCCTCTTCGTTTCAACGACAAGGGGAGATTGACCAATGCACCTGACGGCTCCTGGGCAGAACAAGCGAATCTTCTATTCTTAGATCAACCTTTTGGTACAGGTTATAGTGATCCAGATGGAGATGTTTATTCTAGCTCTTTAGAGGAAGCAGCTGATGCTGTTGTAGCGTTTTTAAACAGCTACGCAGACATTTTTCCTGAAGTTGCTGCAACAGACATCTATCTTGCAGGTGAATCATTTGCTGGCCAATATATTCCTTACATCTACCAATCTCTGACTCGCCATCCAGAAGTAGTACAGAAAATTGGTGCAATCAAAGGCCTGATAATGGGAAATCCTTGGATCGACCCATCGAATCAATACTTAAGCTATGGTCCCCTGATCAAGAACGAAGGCATCATCCCTCAAAAGGATTGGGCTAAACTTGACGCATTGCAAGAAAATTGTATGACAGCTTTATCTAGACCTGGCGGAACTGATAGGATATATGTTGATGAGTGTGAGCTGATTCCACAGCATGCTCTTCAAACTCACGGAGATAATTCGCATTGTTTTAACATATACAAGTACACAAGTGAAAGTGTTTACCCTATGTGCGGAATGGAATGGCCAGCTGAGGTTCCACAAATGACTTCTTATTTGGGAAGAGGTGACGTACAAAAGGCGTTGAACGTTAATAATGGAACGGAAGCAGAGACATGGAAAGAATGCTCTTCAGCAGTACACAGCCATTTTTCTAAGAGTATTCAAATTCCTTCTGTTAAACTTCTGCCTGATATATTGCAAGAAATTCCAATACTTCTACTTATTGGAGACCTTGATTTCATTTGCAACGGTCTAGGAATAGACAGATTTGTGCATAATCTTGTATTTAATGGGCATACTGGTTTTGAACAAAAAGAAACGATCACAAGCTATGGTAGATTCCAGAATGAAAGGAATTTATGTGTTGCACATGTAACTAATGGTTCACACATGGTTCCTGTTGATGAACTTCTTGTTAGCCAGAAACTGGTTTATTCATTTGTCAATGCCAGCAAGGGACTTGACTACACATATGATTTTGACGATCATAACTCAGGCAACACTAACACTACCAACAGTGATGATGGAAAATCTTCACAATCTGGAAACACGCAAGTGGAAAACAGATCTTATAAGAAAGCAAGTATTGTTGCCTTGGTAATTATAGTTGTCGTGCTTCTAGTAGTTCTGACTGCGTGGCTACATGAAGGCAAAGGACTTAGTCCTAGAGAAATATTCCATGCAGCTATGCACTCTAACTTTCGTCCCGCAAAGACCACCAGGTTTGAGGATATTAGTCTTGATAGTGTGAGAAGGCCACTTAATGGCCCAATCCTTGAGGAAGATGAATTCGAAGTATAACATCTACCCGATGTAGCTAGAACGTTGACAGCATATTGTAACATATTGAAGATCAAACTTAAACGCATATAAGCATTGCAGTACAAATAAAACAAAAACAAAATAAATTATAAACATAAATAAAATAAAAATGGGAATTATATTTAAGTATAGACTATCTAATTGCTCAAGTAGCATAAACAACGTGATGTAATATGAGGTAGAAAAATAATCTCTCTGCGTGCTAGACTAGCTCACACAGCAGTTACGATTTCATCGAGGTATTCTTCTATCTGTTTTGCCAGCCTGCGGCCATCTAAATATGTTACCATTTCCTCGTAACTTTCAGGGATCATGATATATCCAGAGTCGCCTTCTACGAAAAATGAGTAAATAAAGGTTCCAGCATCCAAATCATTCTCTTTATCCAAATCCCTAACAGTTGATTGTACTCTAATTTGTACTAATGTGCCTTTGTGCAGATCGACAGTCGACTCATTGTCCAGATTTTCGCGACTCCTCGTACCAGGCTGCGTATATGCAACAAAGGCCTTGAGGTGTAACACGCTTCCAACAGGGACTGGATTCTTAAAGGTGACAGTATCCAAAGATACAAATCTGGGTTGTAAATGTGTGAATGCAGCTGCACATGCATAAGCCAATTCAAATGTCTGTCTCATCATGTATCCGCCAAAAATCATATAACTGTGCCGATTACGGTATTGTGGTTGCATTATTCCAGTAGAATGAATAGTTGTGTCTTTCATAGTGATTTTTCGGCCTTCTTCTTTTGTCATATCTCTGCCTTTGATCCACAGGTTGTGGATAGTGCGGCTTTCTTCCTCACTGGGCGGAGAGATGGTCAAAGCTTGCTTCTTAGCGATTCCTTTCTTCTTTTGATTATATTTCTCGGCAATAACAAACTCAGACAATTCTTGACGAGTGATGGGTGTTAAATTGTTTATCGGGAAAGCTTTTTGGGTGACAGGATCTCGCGCTACAAATGTAAAATTGGCTACTAACCATGAATCATAAGTCCGGCATTCCTCAAGAGTTGGCGGCTCTGTGAAGCTCTCACTTGTACTGGCTGCATGGATAGTTATTTCCATAGAAGATCTACCCGTCCAAGAGACATATCCCCACAAAACCAAATTACGTTCCTGTAAATCATCAATTCGCTTCAATAATAGAATACGGTCAACCGAAGCGGTAACAATAACCGGTTCAGCTGGAGCACAGTGTTTATTAGCAATGATCCCACTAAGTCTATCGAGATCCATAAATAACTGTCCCATACGTAGTCTACCAAATGAATTGACATAGCCGTCTAAAAACCATGGATCGTCTTTAAACGGGAAGACAACGGCACTAAAAGAATCGCCAGTTCTACGTGGAGAGACTTCTCTAGTTTTGACATCATTGTGAGAAAACACAACGCCTCGTTTCTGATCAGGCGGAAGGGCATCGAGCAATTTCTGGCGCGTTTGTAATGCTTCTAACCATGTTTTCGTATGTACAACGGGTGATTCGCGAATAAATCGAAGGGAATTTTCCGGTGCTTTAGCATTGCGAGACATATGCAGCAATCGGCGTCCCAACATTCGTTGTGTTGAATTAGATACTGTGTCAGCTGTAATAAGATTGGGTATATGTAACAAAAATACGTGTCTGAAAGTATGCTCCGGAATACTTTTGTCTAATTTACTCTGCTAAATGTATTATTATACAATAAATTGAAAAAATTAAATAATTTTAATACGTGTTGATTCTGCCTTCAAAATCGACACCACTACTATAGTACTACAATCTATAATGTTACATCGACAGAATAATAATCACGTGTAGAACATGCTCAAACGTCTCTTCTGTATATGTATATGTTTGGTCCATGTAACTAATGTTGTTGATCTTGTGGCGCAATGGTAGCGCATTGGATTTCGGTTCAGCTAAAATCTCCAAAGGTTGCGAGTTCGAGTCTCGTCAAGGTCTTTTTGATGCATTGTGGGCTGTGGCTTTCTTTTTGTTAACTAATATTTGCAAGAAGTACGTCTCATCTCAAAGGGAAAAGAAAAAGGACCACTCGAGGGTTTCAATTAATCTTGTAATACGTTTATTAACATGGTGTGAGTTATATTATGCACCACTACAAAGTTGTTGAATTCATGAAATGGAATTGTGATTAGATAAAATTTTGACTTGCTTCTGTTAGCGGCTGTAGAGTAATTCGGTATTTGGTGCAAAAATATTCGTTGAAAAAATAGAAGTAAACAAACATTCTCGAACTTAAAATTTAAATTAATATGCTGCAGATTCCAACGAGAAGCTTATTTATTAATAAGGATCTAATGTTGACGAATTGGTTTAACGTTTTTTGTTGATGTGGAATTCATCTATTACTCAGGAGCCACATCTAGAAGTGAACTAAGTGTTTATCCAAAAACTACTAGGAGTCTGTTCACAAGAGAGATTTTTATGTGAGAATATAAAACTGTCTGTCGAGTCACCCTTCAAACTCTGTTAGAAGGGAAGCCCAAATATCATTAGTTCCCCGTCCACGATATTTTGGTTGTTAAAAATCTGACTGATACGAAATAGGTAACCCTGCATAGTTGAAATTCCACCTTGAAGAATGGGAAGCGTCAATTAAATGAATATTATTATCGAGCAGTATGTTGAATGCCCAAAAATAAAGCCAAAGTTCTATTTCGTGCGTGAAGATTTACAAGTTTCTCTGTAGAGAGAAAGCTGTACTATCGATTTCATTTAGATGCGGTATTTCTAATATAAAAAAAAAATACTCTTTAATAAGTAGCTATGTATATTTTGATGCTTCATTTTGTTTATTCTCTTTTATCAAATTTCCATAAGCGCTCATCCAAAATAGCTGTCAAATGGAAAGCACCTTACCCAGTGCATATTCATGCATATTCATGCAATGGAAGCTACGACAACCTGCATGCATTTCCATATAGCTGCATCGTTATTGATGTTAGCGTAACGCTTGTGAATTCTGGAGCTTCTTCAAGATGGATTTCTAGGGAGTTTTTGTGAGTCGTGAGAACTTGTTCTTTCTTCTGACATTATGGGGAAGTTATTTTTTTTTTATCAGTCTTTCGTCAGTTGATTATCGCTTTTAAGACTAGAAGAAATATAAAACTAAGATTAATATGATTAAAGAACAGATTTTTCTTTCCAATTATGAAGGTTTATTCATTAAATAAATGCATTTTAAGTCGCCAATTCGAATAACTTGACTCATATCATAATGAGCGGTATAAGTAAACAAGTTGGACAAAACAAAGTGTCGTAATATCATATACGCACATAAACTTGTCTCATATGGGGAATCTTCATCAAAGTCTGTTTTAATTCAGCTGCAACTTTCTCAGCATTCTCGTCAATTCCTTTCAATTGCACGGATCCAACATATGTTGAGCCATAAGGCTCTAGACTGCATCTAACAATCTCATAATTAGGAGCAATAAGTTCAAGCTCAGCCTTGGCTGTATCTTTGAATATTTGAAAGGTCTCAGATTCTATTGCCGGACGGGCACTGCCACAAAGTTCTTGCGCAGCCTCGTAAGTTGGAGACCATCCTGCTCGAATGATTAGTACACTTACAAACAGCGCACCTAAAGGGTCTAACCATGCAGCTTGAAATACTTGGCCTAATGTAATGCTCACTACAGCAACTACTGATACTAGACAATCTAGTCTATGATGCCATGCATTTGCGTATAGTACAGGAGAGTTTTCGCGCTTAGCGACTCTAATTGTTGCTTGGTAGAGTGCTTCCTTGACACCTATTGAGATCAATGCAATTACTGCAGCACTCCATTCGGCAGGAACATGATGAGAATGGCCAGCATGGACTGAGCTGAGAAATGGTATTGTATAACCAAGGCTGGCAGAAATCTCGTTCAAAGACGTGAATGCCATAGATGCACCGGCAACAACCAACATTGCACTTACTCCAAAAGCACCCACTGTTTCTATTCTACCATAACCATTTGGAAATATGACAGAAGGTTTCTTTTTAGATATAGAAACAGTTGACAGTGTTAGAGCATCTGATATCAAATCTGAGAAAGCGTGGACTGCATCCGCGACTAAACTATGGGAATGAAACACTACACCCCCAATTCCTTTTCCTACTGCCATTCCAATATTCGCAAATAATCCAAGCAAAGTGATCCTCACTGCTGGGTTTCCCAGTTTACGGGTGTCAAGAAGTTCAGGTTCAATGGCATGTGAATGTCCATGCGAATGAGTTTGGATATGAGTCAATGCGTCCAATGGCTGAGTATGAGTGTGTGTATGTGCTTGAGATTCAGTGTCATTATGGTTTACTTTGAGATTTTTAGGACTGCCTTGAGCACTGTTACTCACTTGGTCACCATTACTTTGGCTTGTAAGCGTATATTTTGGATCTTCTGCCCCCACAGCACGAAGGATTCGCGAACTATGAATATTATGGCGGGGGCTAAAGGCTAATATACTTAAGCTAGGCTGCAAAAGCCGGCCACGATTCCACATTGTTGTCAGCGAAAAAAAATAAGAATTCTACTGGTTGGTCAACAGTATAATTTTGATTATATACACGAATACGATGGAGCCCCATTAGTGTCACTGAGCCTAAATGCTTCATCGATAGATTTAGCTGAACTGTTACCTTGGCAATATAACTACATGTACACGAATTTAAAATAGTTTGATAGCATAGTTTTATTTACCTGGTGCTTCCTCGACACCACATATTATGCTCAACATTGATTATGACAGCTGTATGCGAACTTAAGGTACGACAAAGTAGTGGCAGGGGTTTTTAGTCAATAATTTTTTACAATGCTAACGTGTAATGCAGGTTGATGCATATCTATCCTCAGTTGATCTTGAATTAGGGTATGAAACCGTTTTATTACTTTTAATGATCTCGGTCTCTCTCATGCATAAATTTTTTACTACGCGTATAGTGTATTGGGAAGATCACATAGACTTTCGCATTACACCGCTAAAAGTAGAACTTAGGGTTAATAAACTGATGAGCGGAATGAAAAAGATTATTAACACTGCCAAGTTGGGATATATTTGTAATAGATATCTAAGATGTTTGTTTACTTATTGTGCCTATTAATCAATGATGCATGTATCCATTTGAAGTACCTTTTGCAGATCGCATAGTAGTCGACTACTGAGAGACAATGAAATCGGCACTGGTCAGAAAAGGATCATTGAGCAGATTGCAAGGTCCAAGGTCGCTCAGTGCGAATAATGACGACAATGACAATACTACTTCCAAACGTGGTGTCAAAACAGTGACATTTGACCGTACAGACGAGGTCATTAGATATGAGTACGAAACATCTACAACCGAAGTTAGTGACTCTAGTGTAGATCATAACTCTTTAAATTTCCCAAACATTGATTTCAATGCAGATTCTCACAATTTGCAGGAATACACTCAGGCTTCTTCAAATCCCGATGGAATTAACGGATTGCTACCCGATGATAGGCCACTTCCAAGTCTGCCAAGCTCAGATTCCAATGAGGAAAATACCGCATACGAAAATAATGGGGGAGATGTTAAAATACCAAATGTTTACGGTAGTAAGCAACCAGATTCTCGTGAAGATGTTTTGAATGCTAAGTACAAAGCCGAACTACTGGAACCCCTAGAAGCCCCAGCTGACTTCGACTTCACCAATGATCCACTAAGCCCTTCAATTGCTTCTGCGGTGAGTCCAGATACTAAATATACTGTTTCAAGTTTGGAAACTTTAAGATCACCTGTTTTAGAAAAAGTTACTTTGGATGAGCGTATGCAAGCCGTTCTAGGCAACGGTAGCGGTATGAGTCCAGCTGTGAACTACCCTAACAAGGCAACCGAAGAAAGTGATGATGATTTGGATTACAGTTTTCGTAAAGTTGCGGCTGTGGAAGCAGGACAGTTTGCGGATGGAGCTGACGACGTCGATGAGCCTGTAACTGTACGTTCTTCGGAAACTTTGGCGCGACAAGACTCGCTTCAAGAATCACAGAGACAGTTACCTACAAAGGGCTCTAATTTACCTGCACCGCAAAATGTAAATTGCCTCAACAGAACGCATTCTCGACGCAGGAAACAAATTTTAGCAATGTTGGACCCTCATGGTGCAGGTTTATCAACAAGATCAATCGGTTTTAGTACAATTGAAGAAAATGAAATAGCAGAAGAAGAATTCGAAGAAACAATAATAGAGAGTAGTCCTTTAGTGGAGATGAGACCATCTGAAATGCATTCTCCAGCAGACTTCGAGAAGTCACAGGAAATACAAGTTGAGGAATTTGACAATCTACAAGACACACCGGTATCACCACTGCATAATGAACAAGTAGTTGAAGCATCTGATAACGCTACAGTTGAAATACATAATATCGAGGTGCCAATGGAGTCCGACAGTGTATCAAACTATACTTCCGAGCAGTCTCAAAGTCTAGACCTGCTTGAGATCGAAACATCCTTACTTCATATTCCCACTGAACCCATACCTATGCGTGAAAACGACGATATTCCAAAATATAATGCATCTGCACCTGACTCTACTTTGAATAGCAGCGAATCATTGCCTGCACTTCTTGTTGTTGAAGATGATTATGAAACTATAAAAGGAGATCGGCTTGAAATAAAGGATGCTGATAACACCCAAGATCTGGAAATGCTGGAAACGGCTGCTCTTCGCGAACTTTCACTGCTCGAAAAAGATAGTGATGGAATAACTGAAGAAGATGATGATGATGACGATCTATCAATGCCTTACTATGTCGATAACCGTAAGGATGTTGACGATGATCTGAGCTTCGTGTTCAGCGATGTGGACACCAGTCACAGCGCTAGTGACCAAATCAACGAGGAAATTGTTGAAAGGAATGATGAGCCAAATATTGAGAATGATAAAGAGACCGCAAGTAGACCCCTGAAATATAAAGACCCCAGTATGGTATCTATGCGTTTAGATTTTGGCGAGGATAAAGAATGGCTTGGAGGATATCTACAAAATCAGCGTCTAGAAATTCCAGTCGATAATAATCAAAGCCTAACATTCACATCTGAAGAAGATGAAGCTGTTGCAAATACAACTTTAGGTGCATTAAATATCTCACATGAGCCAGCAGCGCTTTATGCAGCAGGCCTTTCTCCAGAAATTGGTTCTTACTCTACTTTGGCTACACATAACACTTTGCATACTGAGACCTCCCCTCAGAGTCTCCTTTCTTTAGAATCCCGTGTTTTGGATGGGTTAAGTGCAGACACTAGTTTTGAAACCGATTCAAATGATGAGATGGATCTAGAGGATAGATTTTCTTACTCTCCGGTAGTTCCTCCGAGGTCACCGCAACGTGGAACTGGACACTTTGGGCATCCTGCTAGCGCGTGGGTCCTAGAAGAGCCACATTTCCCACATGATAATCCCAAAATGCTCCCTTCCAATAGCGCTAAATCATTGCACATATCGGTTGGTGATGGTGAAGGTAAAGTGTCGCCGGAGATTCTGAACTTCATTTACGAAAATAGTCCTGAATTAGGGGGTAATACAATTTTTGAACCTGCTGATTTAGATTCCGAGCTTAGTGACACACATACAGAGCAACATTTTGCTGATGTTCCGATAAGTATGGACTTCGAGAGGTCTGATGATGACGACAGAGAGGAAACAGAGAAAGACACTGACTTTGCTACTAACTACATTAATGAGAATGAGGAGCCTGAACCCGAATTCGCAACAACAACAACAACAAATGGTAGTAATCAAAATATTAGTTCACACTCGGGCGTGTCAGATACTAGAGTTACGCAGAGCACTCTGAGTGAGTTGTCCATCAGGGAACCTTCGCTTGGTGAAAACATGGCTAATACAATGCAGTCACTTATTTCGTCTAGCTTCTCTAGTGGTAGTAGATCAGGCTACATACTTCGGGACAGTGGAAACCTCATCATCGCTAAAGCAGTCCGAAAATTGCCTCAGAGATCGTCGGGTTACGAAATAGTACCAGATGGAGACATATTTATTCGTAGACCTGCACATGCTATTCCTCGTAACCGTTCTCTTCCTGAAAATCAACACCGGTATAATAATTCTGTCGACCTTGGAGTTGCTAGCGCGGCCTCAACTAGTATAGATCACAGTGTTCTCCGAAATTCAATATCTACTGATCACCATAGTGACCCATTACACTCCTCAGTTCGCTCTATTCCTTCCGAGATAACACTTCCTTCACATACACAGATTGACTCGAAGACTAAATTCCCTAGGCAATCATCCACTGTGTTAAGAACTATTCCTGAGTCTAGACCTGCTCTTCCTGCGATACCTACCTTTTCAGAAGCCGTACCAAATACTATGCATCTGGAATCCGAAATGCCTAACATTTCTGCGATACCAGAGGTTTCGGAAACCACGATTTCAGAGCCTTTAAAATCGTCGACAGGAGTCTCGAGTGAAGATACTGCTATCCCGGCTCTTTCTGCCCCCATACTAACGTCTGCAATTTCAGAAACGCTATCCTCAGACTCCCTTGATGAACCTAAGCCGGTGGAACTTAATCGAGTTGCCAACTCAGTATTGCCTACAAATAGCATTTCATCTAATTCCACTGATTCACCAACACAGATCCCGGTAGCAGTTAATAAAAATACACCTTCTGTTGCTTTGCCTAATCGTAGACCTAACTTCCAAACATTCGATGATAGTGATGTCATTGTAATACCTCGGCACGATACAAAGGTCGTTCCTCAGGCAACTATAGAAACTGTAAATGAGATTCCACCCGCACTACAGGCTTCCAAATCTGTTCCTGTGCCCGCATTTTCAACTCAATCATCTGTGTATTCATCTACGGATGATTCGAATCAGAAAATTCAAAAACAGGATATTTTCGAGAAAAGCTTAGATAAATCACATTCTATTGATCAAAGCCTTGATAACTCCTTGGAAAAATCGTTGAAAGCAAAGCTGAGCGCATTGCCACTGCCGCAAAATAATACTGTCAAAGATAGCGCTGTCATTGAGCAGCCTAAACCTCGGGAGACTTCAGTTGTGGATGTAGGTAAAGAACTCCAATTAGGCAAAAACGTATCGTCCAAGGTTGGTCCTTCACATCTGAATGATTCGCATAAGACCAACACATTGAGTAATCATGGCCTTCTATACTTTAGGATTAACCACGTACGTCTCAGTAAGATTCCCACCGGCGTTCTTGTCACAATTTCCATTGACAATGGCAAGCATTGTATACAGACACCAGCCATGACACCCACTGAGGCAGGTCGTTTCAGCGAAGAATATCGTATTAATGTCAGTGAATTGCCTATTATTGTTACTGTGAGACTATCTAAAGCTAAGAGCCTTTCATGGACGAAGAGACTAAGCTATAGTAGGCTCTCCGTTAGCTCAGATGGAACATTGGGCGAGTGTACTCTCAATGCATTGTGTAGTGCATCGAGGGGTCGAAAACACAGCGCGGAATTGAAATGTACTAGAAAGGGCCAGAAGCAAAGTGATTCGAATGCAAGCATCTCGGCAACGTGCCTTTACTTACCATGTGTATTTGGTGAACAGATGCCACGTAATATGGATGCTGCTGCAGAGGACATAACGGATCTCCGGACTCAGACTGCAAGTCTTCGTCCACGTGTTCGTGGAGTCATGAAACAGCTTGGTGGTGATGTGCGCTCCAAGATGCGCTTTTTTGAACTCGATAGTCTTTGTCCTGTACTCGTTGCATGTTCTGTGCAAACCAGGCAGCCAAGAACTCTAATTAATCTTGAAAGGGCACGCGCTGTGCGTATAATAGGTCGTGAAATGTTCGAAATTGAGTTCGCAAAAGAAAGTCTCAAGTTTTCAGTACGCGATCCTAAGGAATTCCGAACTTGGGTGGACACACTAACTGGCGCAATCGGACAGCCAAATAGACCTAGGTGGTTGAATTGTGTACTTTATGAATGTTGAAAGATTCATATTCATAATAATTCTAGGGTAAGATGAAAGTATTACAATCCACGAGGTAAATAACATTCATACCAACATTTCAATAATCGTTATTATCTTGCAAAAAAACAAAACCTCTTAAATGATAAGTTTAATAATATTCATTAATATATACTAAGATAGTAAAACTCCAGATTATCAAGACTCATCTCGATAAGTAGCACGTTCGTTTTGTTTTTGTTTTATACAACTAGAATTTATCCAAGTGTAATGAAAATGAGAGGACCACAGTGCTCACCAATTTAATTGCAAGTGACCCATGTCATCTAAACCAACAATGTGATAAACCAATATTAAAAAAAATCAAAGTTGTTATTTGTTTACAAACATAATGAGTGCTCTAAAAGAAAGTTACAACTATAACTAGAATTGTAATTAGAATTATTGTTAAATTATATTATTATGTAGGTACGCGAAATATAAAAGATCAGTACCTTAAATAATTAGGGCCCCATATTCATATTCATATAAGGAGGCATCATTGGAGGGGGCATCATGAATTGAGGAGGCATCATCGGCATACCCATATTCATTACTTGAGGAGTAGTAAAATGAGCTCTTAACTTATCTTGGCGATTGCAATAGGCCATCCATGAAAATTCATCAAAGCCATAGTTGAAATAATCACTGATATCAGCTCCAGGCCTTCTCCAGGGCTTGTCTGTGAAGCTACTAGGAGGGAACTTCGCGATTGACTGACCATTCAATGTACCTACTGCGTCTATGTCCAGAGTGCCTCTGGGAGGTTCATAATTACCCGAACCCTCAGCATTTACATTTGTGTCGATTTCTGCATTTTTTGCTTCAGTACTGTTTTCTTCGTTGGCGATACCACTGTTCATCGTCTCATTAGCGTCATTTTCATTAACCAGCGCATTTGAGCTGGCTTCAACCTTAGCGGGCTCGTTTGCCCGTATATCACTGGTACTCGAACTCGGTTCGTTTGCTCTTGGAGCGAGGAGGAACTCGATGTCGCTGTCGCTGTCGACATCGCTCTCTTCCTCGTCCGCGCGACGTTTCGCACCAACCTCCGGAGCCATGATTATTACTAATCAATTAATGACATTAACTACACTTGGAATTTATCAAGGTAAACAGTGTTGTTGATGTCTATGGCTAATCCGTGGCGCCCAGGGGAAGATCAGATTGTTCTTTCTGCTGTTAAGAAATATGGCACTCAACAGTGGAACCGCGTCGCTTCGTTACTTAAGCGATCTGCTGCTGAATGTCGAGCTCGCTGGGAAAGTGAACTTGATCCAGCAATTACAAAATCCGAATGGACAGAACTGGAGGATGAGAAACTCTTGATGCTTGCTAAATCAATTCCAGGCTCTTGGCTGTCAATTTCTTCTGCAATTAAAGGAAGGACGCCCACGCAATGCCAAGAAAGGTACTCTGTAATACAAGGTTCGCAATCTATAGAGGGCGATTCGAAGGAAGAAAATGATAGAATTAAAGAAATAGCTATACTTGATAACTTAGATGATGATAAAAGACTGCTTGAAGAAGCGACAGCTAGATTGTCCAGCTCTTTGGGTCGCAAAGCTAAAAGAAAACAACGTGAGAGGTTGGAATCGGAACTAAAATTTTTGGAACAGGTCAAGAAACATCGAAAATCTGGAACCTCAATTGACCTACGCAAGCTGCAAGGTATGCGTGGCTTGGAAATGAACACACAAGCTTTTGATTTAGACAAAAAAGCGTCAGAACTCAATAAAGAGACATCTAGAATATCAAAAAAGACTAACCGCAAGATAGCAGCACCCTCACTCGAAGCACCTCACGACACATCTGCATGTACAGTTCCCTCTAATATTTTACGTCAAAAGATTAAACTGCAATTACAGAAGCTTCCTCCTCCAGGAACAGCTTCATTATGATCATATATGTAACGAAATAGATTGAAACGATAATAAATTAAAAATCATTCAATTCTGCTCGAATAATTTCAACTTTCTAGGAAGATGAATAGTTAAACTATAAGCTGTTTTGGGAATATATGTCACTAACAAAATAACTGTAATCTACATAACGAATTGCAACAACAACAACAAGTAAGCACTATGAATAAAATAACTCTCTTTATGCATCGATTTTGAAGCTTAAGTCGGCAAAAATATCAACCTCATCGAACTCCAATGCTGGCTCCTTGCGTTTACGATTGTACTCTGTATTATAAAGTGTCTCATAAGAGTGACTCAAGAAATGCTCCAATACATACTGAGGTTTTGTGAATGGTTGGCTCATAATACGAGCAATTGCCGCTACATTTGGGTGGTAGTGATGAGAAAGAGTACCAAGCTCCCATAAACTTGATTCCAAAGCATTACATTTAAGGGGATCTCTCTCTTCGAAATTATAAGGATCAACAGCAAGTGACATGCCACTCTCTGTGGCTCTGTGAATTAGTACCATACAGTTGGGATGCCTCTTCAGTTGATTGTAAATGAAAGGTACAACAGCAACAATGGCACCAGGAGGAGCAAAAAGACTCAGTCTAGCCAACCGCTTGCAAAACGCTGCTGGGATAGCTGCTGGAAGATGTGTACTAGTTAAGAAAAGATCTAACATCCTCAAGAATCGACTTCTATGTGCAGATGCTAGGATTGATCCATCACTTAAGAGCTCATAAACTTGAGCGAAGAAGTCCGGGTAGTCAAGACCATGACGTTGGACAAGCTCAAAAACAGCGTTAAGCGCTAATAATGCCACTGTTCCACCAACAGAAATGCAAGAAACTATAAAATCCATGAGCAATTGAGGCTTCGTAAAATTAGGTATCACTCTAGCATGTAATACCGTAAGAACTTGTTTCATAGTATCATCACCAAGGTTCTGAGATAGAAGGAAAAGCCATGCCTTCTGGAAAGCCTGACGGTATCGTAATGCGAGTTTCGGGGCCTTTTCATTGTTGTTATTAATAAATTTTAATCCTTTCAAAGACTTGACTTTACCAACGTAAACATTGTCTAAATCCGTGTCTACTGCAACTTTTTTATCAACAGCGCTTAATATTTCTGCAAGACTCCTAGAAAGAGCTGTAATATCTTCACTCTGCACATCTAACTGAGGAATTTCAGGAATTGCTTCTAAAAGCATACATCTGAGATCGTCATACATTATAAAACTTGGAGCAATAGCCTCTCTTAACTCAGCATCATTGAGTAGACGTATAATCTGTTTAATGTCCTCAGAAAAGTCGTCTTGACGATACTTGCCATTTATTAAAATTACTTTCAAAAGAAATTGGCTGTAAACAGATGCGGAAATTAGTTTTCTTGAGTATTTGCTTTGTAAAATAGTTTGAAATTCCACAAAGCTCGATATAAGTTCTGCATTAGTACCTTCCTGGTTAAAATCCCCAGATTTTGCGAGTTTTCCATATTTTTGTAGAATACCAGTAGATATATCTAGAACTTCTTCTGCTTCATTACAGTCTTTCAGCTCATTTTGAACTTTGACAAAATTGTCACTAGTGTTAGCCATAAAAAAAATTTGTTATGTCAGCTCACTACTGTTAACAGTGGTACAGCACTAATGAAAAATTATCTGAATGTAAGAGCTAATTAACAACTGGAACTTGTAATAAGAATGGAAACCAAAAAAAGTTGAAAAAAATAGAGAATAGACAGGATTGTAAATAATGGGAAAATAATTGTAGGAGTCAAATCCTGAAAGTATAATTTCTTCATTTGAGTTATTAGTTTTGATAATTTACATCTACCTGAATTAATTTACATTAGATTCTGTTGAAACAAACGATATAATAGCTATAAACAAAAAATGCACATCTTGTATTATCAGAGAGCATCTACGCTCTTATATCGATTGAATCATATCTATATTTATTTGTACATTTAATATACTTTTAGGCAAGGGCTTGACCTTTCTTAACAACTTTCTCTAATCCTTTAAGCCAATGCTTTCCATCTTTGCGTTCAACAAGCATGATCACACGGCCCTTCTTTCCTAACCTTCCAGTTCTACCTGCTCTATGCAATAAATCTGCGGCAGAGAACGGCATGTCATAAAGAATAACATTGCGCAGAGAATGAAAGTCTACACCCCTTGCACAAACATCAGTTGCTACGAGTACTTTCATTCTTTGATCACCAAAAGCTTTATTTGTTTCATCATTAACATCTTTTTTGTTGTTGATTTTAGTGGGTTCCATAAACGAGCGAATAATTTCGGCTCTTTCAGCGGGAGGGTGATCTAAAGCTGTAGCATTGAATCCGTTTTCAATCAACAAGTCGGCTACACCTTGAACATCTGAACGTCGATTGACAAATACCAATACTCTCTTAGTGATATTTGGCTCCGAATTGTCGTGGAAGATAGCGTATAGTGCCTGTCTGAGTGCCAGTTTCTTATTATTCATATAAGGTTTGTGCCATACTTCGACCACCTTAAAATCTATGTGTCTCGGTAGCCTATGAATACTAGGAGTCACCAGCCGTCTAAGCTCTGGGTATTTAGAAACAAGAGTTCTATCAAAAGAATGGGGGATTGTTGCAGTACAAAATACAAGGTTCCGTAGTGCATTGCATTGGTCGATTGCCTGCATAGTTTCCTTTTCAAAGCTCCGGTTTAAGAGGGAGTCTGCCTCGTCAACAATCAAGTTTGAACATTTATCAAGGGCAAATGAAGCGGCTTCCTCATAATTATTCATAAACTTCAACAACTTGGCTGGTGTTAATATAGCCAAGTCAATACCGTTGTATACATCTCGAGCAAAATCTTCAGTATGATTAGAGCTTCCTGCAAATAGGGAAATATTCAACTCTGGCGTAAGAGCTTTTGCAGTTTGGTAGACTTGGTTGGCTAGCTCAAACGTTGGAACAAACACCATATTACTGATTCTTCGTTTGCCTGTAAAAGTAGAAATATCAATATCCGAGTTTTTTTCTATTTCACCTTCTTCAATTGTTGGTGGAGAATCAGATGTAGGATTTGTTGGTTTTGATTTCTCGCTGGTTTTTTCGCGTGAGTGAAGAAGATTGCTGAGAACAGGTCCCAGGTATGCTAATGTTTTTCCAGAACCAGTCTCTGCTGCTAGAAGAGTTGCAGAGAACTTATCATCAAGAAGTAATGCTTTTAAAGCAACTTTCTGGACAGCTGTAGGTTGTGATTCAGTATTGTTAAGATATCTAGTGAAAACACCTTCACGTACAACTGAGTGTAGCTTAAGCTGCTTGAATGAATCCACTTTGCTCAGTAAATTCATCTGGGTAGCTCGTGCTTTACTTGTAACACGAGAAAGCATATCAAAATCGCCCATATTTAAAGTAGTGACAGTATTATGGGCAGTAGGTTTAACAGCCTCGACATTTTCGGGGTTTGGATTCTTCTGACGGTACTTTTGGGATTTTAATAGCCGGCTGGATTTAGGTTTTTGAAACAAGGTTCCCTTGGCAGCTGTCTTAGACAAACGATTCATTTTTTTTTTTCCTCAAGCAATTGAAGCAAAAACTAAAGGACCGTATACAAGTCACAATTCTGAAAGAAATGGGCTAAAAATATCCTTATTGGTTTACTAAAAGTCCAACTGAAGGTTTTTTTGTAATAAATTTGCTTCAAATGTTTTGTTTTAAAATAGTATTTTTGAAAAAATACTTTCCTGTATCTACAGGTGAATTTCAGCAGCTAATTTCAGGTTTGTAAGAATATAGGGTACAAAGTGTAGTGTATCAACGTATGGCTTATATTATGATTTTGTTTATAAAAATAGGTACCTCCTGATCACAAATGTGCGTTACCTCCAATATGGATTATGGAAATATGGTCTGGTTTATGCGTCATGAAGAGCAGTGTGCTGACTGTGTGTGTCGGTTCGATCTAGTAATGGGCCGCCTGTACATAGTGCGATAGAGTGTGTGTGTGCAAGCGCAGTTTAGGTGTTACCACACCAGGAAATTGTGTTTGTCATCATGGTCGTGGATAAGTTCCAAAATTTGCAAATAACCTCTGAGCGGTTGGCGCTGCTCGACAAGATCACTGAATACGAGGAAGTAATCTCCTCTGATGCTTCAGAGAGTGTGAAAAACGCTGCCAAGATTGATAAGGCGCGCGTGCTTATCGAGATCGAGAAATATGGAAGTGTCATCAAACTCATGAATCCTGACTCTAGTGATGAGGAGGCTGTTTTTTGGGCCTATGCGCAATATAAGATGGGAAATATTGATATTTTGCGTGAGAAAATCTCGAAGCATAGCCCTGTTGGAGCACGCTTAGCCCTAGCACAGGCTGAGTACCGATTTGGCAATATCGATACCGCATTAACTATCTTAACTGAGTATTCTGGCTCTAAAGACATATCTGAGGAGGATGCTGATGATGTTCTTGTTAATTTAGGTGCTATTCGTGCCCTAGGAGGTGTGGTGCCTGATGAGAACAGTTCTCGTTTCGAAGATGTATACAACAGTGCCTGTGCTTATATTGCTCGTGGTGACTTTGAAAAGGCTTTAGATCTTCTTGATTCCGCTGAGAAACTTGTAGAAGATGAGGATGACCTGTTGAACTTGAAGTTGCAGAGAGCGACTGTCAAAGCGTGGAACAATGGTGAAGGCATTGATGAGTTAAAGACGTACCTAAATGAAAATAAGGCTGCTTCCCTTAACGACCGCGCTACACCTTTGGCTACAATTGTTTCTAATAATATACTAGCAGCCGAATTCAAAGGTGGGGATCTAGATGTCATCCATGAGGCTTTAAAAACTTATGACGATTTGGACTTTGTTTCAAAAGAACTCAATTCGAACCAGTACCAAATACTCAATCGTAACTTGTTGAAGTTACGTGCAAAAGCTGGAATGCATACTTTGCACGCAGCTAAGAAACACGCGAATAGGTTTCCCAGTGATGTTGAGCCGTGGGTGGTCGCTCAGAAATATAACCATTCTTACCTTACTTTTCAAAGATTTAGAATTTCAAGAGGGTTATACTGTGACGCATTAAATAATAAGAAAGGAAGGAACAGTCTCATTGAACCTAATCTTCGCAAGGGTTACATGGAAACCGCACTCGCTGTTGCAACATTACCCGAATATAGCGAACTTGTAATAAAACCCGAAGAAAGCGAACTCGTTGAATATTTCAGCTCTCTCCAGGATGATGATATCAGGGAGGCAGGGTTGTGTACAGTAGGCAAAGGCCCAGACGTTGATTCATTATTCCCAAAAATTGATTCTCTGATTGACGGCGTGGAAGTAACAATTGATGAGAGCGTATATAATACCCCGCATTACCCTTCTAAAAAACGCCAGGCTCGCAACAAGCGGGCTAGACCTGCCTCGTTTAATAGTGAAGCTCTTCCGGACCCTGAACGTTGGCTTCCCAAACGAGATAGGTCGAGTTATGCAAACAAGAAGAAGAAGCAACAACAGAATACTCAAGGCGGTGTTGCAGATAATGTGACTGAGTCGAGTGCTTCACCTGCTTCAACTTCTGCTCCAACTTCGAGTAGCTCTAAACCCAAGGGTGGTAAGAAGATTAAGAAAAGAGGCAAAAAATAAGCCTCAGTAATGATATAGTGTGTATTATTTCAGCTTATGTTTATTCTTCGTCGAATTAAAAAAGGAATTAAACCTAATAAAGTATAGGTTCTTCCACAATTGATATAATGTTCATACATAGTTCCCTGAAGTACGCTTTTATTGGTTGAAGGGTTGTATCATTAACAAGTTTACAGCCGTCTAAATCATAAAAAAAGGAGGATGATAATCTAGAAAACATAGATATGTATATTCTAAAGAAAAAAATACCTAAGTAAATGTAAATACTTTTGGCCTAACTAACTAAACAAACAAACAAACGAAAATAAAGGTGGGTAAACTGTATATTTACAACGTGCATTATATAGAGAAAACAACATAAGATTAAGTCAAATTTAAATTAAGCGAATAAACTGTCCTCATCACGCAAGAACTCGCCAATATCGCTCTGTCGGAACACAGTAATGGCATTGGGCTGGGCGTGTCTAACCTCAGCAGTAGACTTAGCACTCACACCGAAACCTAGAGGCAAATCAGACATTGAAAAGACTAGAACGCCAGTATGCTCAGGAATATCGTCAGAAATTCTACCTATATGTGCTTTCAGAACATGGTTACCATACAAGAATGGCATCTCACCATTAGCCTTCACCCAAACCTTGTTGGCTGCAAGCGGTGCTAGTACTTGTAAAGCTGTGATATGAAGTCTAAACTTATTTGTTTTCGTGAATTTGCCCAAACAGGTACCTAAACTCAACAAATTGGGCCTGGCTACAGATGTAGCCAGTCGTGCAATAGCATCGGAGACGTAGTAGACTCTATCCTTCTGTATACGTAAAACAAATTGCTCGCCCGATCTATTTACCAATTGCGAGATATTTTGACCAATATATCCACTTAGTTTCTCAAAAACAATTTTAGTTTCTTCTTCTGTCAACTGCCGCATTTTTCAATAAAAAATATTGTATTACTAATGCACCTCAAGCAGGACTTTGATGATTTTTGATCTCAAATTTCAAATTCGTCTAAGGGTGTGCTTGCAGCTCTCTAAGCAGGGGTGAAGACCCGTTCTTTATTTTTGTCTACTTTGCCAAAAATGAAATAGAGCCAGATTGTGGAATATAGTAAACTATCAGGAAACATGCAAAAAAATATCCCATAGCAATCACATGATCGAATAGATACAAATATTCCTGCTCAAAAAGAATCAATGAGTAGTCCACATTAGTATAATAGTTACTTTTGCAATTGTTAATGTAAACAAAAAATGATTATAGAACTGAGCTTCTAGAGGGTGAACAGCAATTGTATCTTTTAGTACCCTTCACTCATGCTTTCTCTTAACACCTCTCTTTGCATTCGCTCTTTCATACCATTTCTCCCGAATCTGTGGTATGTAGGTTTCTAGTTCTTCCAGGCCTATATCATCAGCAATGCTTTTTTCAACCTCCTTTACAACATTTATATGATTTCCGTGTTCTTTATCGTCGCGGAACCGCATGAATTTATATTCACCATCCTCTCGAACCACCTCAACAATTCTGTAGTTCAAACATTCATTCAATGACTTCCATTTTTCCCATAGTTCATCACTAACACTTAAAGTACCATAATCCTGTTCTGAGGGACCTGTCCAAGCTAGCAGGGTGAACTTAGGTTTTGAATTATAATCAAACTCGCCATTATCAAGCTCTTTAAAGTCCAATCGTATAGCAAAATCGAGTGAATTCTCATCAGCAGGCTTCCATTTAAGGATATGTTTATTAGTTCCGCAGATGTATGGCGCTTGAACGCTCGTGAAAATAAGACCATCACTATGGTGCTCCCGCTCCTGTCTAATAACAGAGTCCAATCTATAACTTTGAGACATTGCTTTCATATAAATTTTGAAGTCAAAATTGGCAGCGGCTTGTGGCTCTTGTTGACAAAAACGCACAAAAGGTTTACATACGAGCTCATCGAGGTATCCCAATCGTTTTTCTAGGTTTCGATCTAGAAGTATCTTCCCTTCATGAGCGAGTATATCAAATGCAAGAAACCTGACCTTTCCATCCTTCGTCAGAATCAATTCACCATCTAAGAGCGTGCCCACATGGAAACCGCGAGGGTTAGATGCTGCGATGTGGATATTCTGGACCCAAGAAACTTCTTTCTTGCGTGTAATTAGGTATACCCTCTCTTCACTACCTGTTTCAGCACTTACAAATTCAGAAAGAAGCATCAGACAGCGCAATCCATCGCTTTTCTCGCAAACTAGGAAATCTTCGCGTAACAGATCGTTCACGCTGGAATGTGTGAAACTTACAGGCTGTGCACCTGGGAAATTAAGGTTTGGGGCCTTTAATAGTTGCGCAATTTCCACCATTATTTCGCGTACACCCTCCTTAGGAGCTAGCACGCCTGGCAGAGACGGTACACTCATGCTTACATGATTCGTAATCGATTGGTGCTCATATATAACTGTTGTGCTATACTCAGGATATAAAAGGTAGATTATATATAACTCCATATTTATTTCATTTAAGGTCCACACAGTTCCAGAAATGTACTACACTTCATCATAAATAAACACAATGAAGGATCAAACACCTTCTGCAAGCGCTACAGCACTGATGATCAGTATTATTATTATTATTGTTGTATGGTATAGAATAGTGTAGCATAATATAGTATCGAATTATAACCACACTAGCCGAGTGACAAAATGTAGAAATAGAAATAACAATAAAACCTTCTTCCTTTTTTTTTTTAAATGCTGTAAAAATTGAAACTAAGTTCCACGGTCCTGTACAGCTCAATGCTTATATTTTTGACAATTCGCGCCCGCTTCTCATTACATCTAAACTTTTTTCGAAGAACCATATTGACAAAAACGATCCAGGACAGGTTTTCATCAGTGATACATGCAGCCCTCTATACAGCCCCATTATCCCTCTTCTTTGCACAATTTCGCGTCCACAAGTAAATAAATTATGCGAGTATCTGTATCCCACGCCAGCATCACTCTCAATTACCTTTTGATTCTTTCCATGTACTTGTACAGTCTTTCTAATGGTATCCAGAGGGTATGCAGCTGTTTTGGAAAGGAATGAAGCTAGTGACGAAGCAGTGAAAAGCTGAGGGGACCATGATGGGAGATTATCTCTTAGCATACTGTAGCTAGCAAAGAATAGAGCCATGTAAGGAAAGACAGCAGCAACAGATACGCCTGCACCATGGTAAAACCCCTTTATACCTTCAGACATGTATATTCGTCTGATACGAGGAAAGACACCTTCTCTTTCCAAATTAGCTGCACCCCTAGTACGTAAAAAATCAAGAGGATATGAGACAAATGTGGCAACAGATCCAGCACATCCTCCAGCTACTAACTGTCTGAACTGTTCGGATCCAAGGTCACCCATAGCAGAGGTCACAAATCGAAGAGTTGCAAATTGAAGTGATCCATATGCTATGTAGAGTAATTCAGCAGGCGCATTGCCCTTCCATAGAGCAGTTAGTCCTTCTGAGCGTATAACATTTCTCAATGTTCGTATGGCTCCATTACCAGGCTCTAGCTGCATCCTAATCTTTATGAGGTCAAACGGGGCAATTACTGCACGCGTTAGCAGTCCAGCGCTACCTCCACAAATCAGCGATTCAGTTTGTGTGATATCTGACTTGGAGTTCAAGTGATTCATCTTCTATGTCCCACAATAGCAGCGTTTGAATCAAGACTGGTGCTAATTTGGTGCTATAGGGTAGCGCGACAATGGGTAGGGAATTTCAAACTGCAAATAAGAAAACAGATTTTTTGTCAATTATTTTACTATATAACATAAATAAATAAATATATATACAATCACGCAAATTAATATGAAGCATTAAAATATCTAAGCTTCCTACAGACGAATTGAAAGTACTTGTACGCCTGCCTATATATCATTGACTCAAGCACAGACTTGGGCTCCAAGCTTATAACGACGCTTGTTGATGTATCAGTCACACAATTACATAATACCAGAGTTTCAAGTCTATGCATAGGCATGACATCTGAACTTTTTTTGAAAACATTTAGCTCTGTTTGGTTTAGTTAAATATAGTTCATCTCAGTTAAGTCCAAAGTAGTTTAGTTTAGTTTAGTTTAGTTTAGTTTTGTTCAATTGCCCTGAGCATAATCAATACTGAACATGTGCTTACGCTTACGCTTAGCAGCAAGTAAATACCCTAGATATACAGCCTGCTACGAACTATAGCATAGTATAGTATTGTATAGCATTTGTCTACTTCGATTACTCATGGTCCAAACACCGCGCAATTTCCGACTGCTAGAAGAGCTTGAGAAAGGCGAGAAAGGCCTTGGCAGTGATGCATGCTCAATTGGATTAGCCAATTTAGATGATATCTCAATGACAAACTGGACTGGTACAATTTTAGGTCCTCCTCATTCAGCCTACGAGAACCGCATATATGCTCTTAGTATTGAGGCTGGACCAGAGTATCCAGTAAAGCCACCTGTTATGAAATTCCTTACCAGAGTCAATCTTCCCTGTGTCGATAGTGAAGGAAATGTTATTCCTCAAGAATTAAATGCCCTTGCCAAGTGGAAACCAGAAACAACAATGGAAGCAGTATTGCTTTCCCTACGCAAGTTTATGGCCCAGCCGCAGAACCGCAATCTTTCCCAACCCTCTGAAGGTGAAATGTACGCCAATTGAGTTCATATATAGTGTTTAATGGGGCCTAAGACCTCTACAGTGTAGCAGGGGGCCCTGCGAATTTGGAGACTGAATTCGAAAACTGAATTAGTATACTATACTAACCTGGTATATAATTTTGATGAAAGCATGTGTTTTTAAAAATTGACCAATTTATCTGTTCATTCATTTAATTTTTTAGTTTACTTCTTAGGTGGCGATATAAATTCTAGTTTATTTCTATGGTGAAGGTTTAATACAAAGAAGATTGATGGATACAAAATCCTACAAGATTCACATCAAATAAACAAATAAACAAAGAAACTCAGATAAAGCTAATTGAAATTGAAATTGGAAATGGAAATTAAATCGAATAAATTAAATTAAAATACACTACAAACTGTCGACAATCGTTTTTCTAAACTCTTCTTCCGCCAATAATTTCGTGTCATTTTCAGCTTTTCTAAGCATCTTCATAAACAAATCATCCTTAACAGGTCCTGAGCTCTCACATAGCACTAATTTAGGTTCCGTATTCTGTGCTATCCTGAAGGCTACAGCATGTTTTGATTCAATAGTTTTCTTGCGCAATGGTTGATTCAAATCCAAGATCTCACCTTCGTCTGTTATTATGTAGCTTTTAGCGACAACCAGTGCGCTTAATTCTATGCCAGCGTTAACCAAAGCAAGACAAGCAGTGTTTATTCCTTCGCTGATTTCTGAGTAGAAAGAGATATCCGCATCGTGACATGAGTCTAAAGCCTGCACAACAACTTGTATCACTGAGCGAGGGTATGCGTCTCTTTTTATGACTGAGAGTATTGCTGAATGCACACGGTCCTGAATAAATCTTTCACGAATCATAGGTATCCCGATATTTCGTCGATAAACGACTTCTAAAGATGCATGCTGAGGCAACTCATCTCTATGTTTGGCTTCAAGAGGACCATTAACAGCACAAATAATATTTATACGCAGCGGAGCCTCTCCGAGCGCTCGCTGAGCACTGCCTGAACTGTTCTCTAAAATGTTCATTAGTCAGTGCAATAATTTGGGCACCTACTATATGGCCCTGGTTCACACCTTTGGGTATAGATATATTTTTTGAAAGCTGAAATACAACAACATTAAATTAAATTATTTAACACTTGATCTATTTTTTTCAGATCTAATTCTATGTATTTCTTGTTTCAAGAAACTCATAAGGGTGTCTAAGAATATAATAACAATACTATATCATTGTGATGCCATAGCAGGCTTAGAGAATTGATAAAGCTGGAGCTCAAGCGCATCATAAACTTTAACTGTGGATGCAGTTTCTTTAGCAAAAAAACAAATTGTATCGAAATAGAGCACTTTCTCTCCTTAATCAAACTCTCCTCTGGGGAATCTACGACCCAACGAAGGATATATAGGGATCTCATGGAAAAAGAGATGCTATTGCTCTTATATGAAAGTCCTTGAAGATTCAAAGAATTAAACCATGAAAAATCGTTACAGAAAGACTTCTACCAATTTGTTTTAATTTTTTTACTCTATATATTCTCTTTTTCATTAATTTAAATACTGTTATTACATTTGCAAGTTAAAAACATCATAGACCTACTTCCAGGCCGCCCATAACGAACGCATCGGCTGCAGGTGCATCGAGTATATCTATATCATTTGGGAATAACTTTGACAAGAAGTGTCCACCTATCAGTAACACGAATAAAACGCCTGGGAAACCGATTGCCGCTATAGTTTGTGAAATACCTACCTCCCCAGCAACACCAATTGCGCTGAGTAGAAGATATTTGAACAACGTTATTCTAGAAATAGTGAACAAAGGATCAGGAGATATTGGCTGAAGAACATCAATTGCCGGCATTGCTTGGAACTCAGACGGCTCAGCCATTGCACTATCATCGTACACAATTGGATTTAGATCTTTGTTTGTCTTGACTCCTTCTTCAGGTGGTTCATTAAGAGTTGTGCCATCAAAGACACGAGGCGATGCTATAACTTCTTCTTCGCATTTAGAATAAGTACTGAGCTCATAACATTCATTTACTGAAGGATCATCGTTGTTCACATTTTTGAGGCCATCCTTGAAAGATGGGTCTCTCTTCTCTATTATGGAGGCACCAGTCAATGAGCCATGTGCAGATTGTGTTTTTTCATCCTTCACATTATTTGCTTCAGTATCAGCTGGTGTGTCTCTTTTCAGACGTCGGTCAATCTCAGGATCTCTTAAAAGTATGCATAGGCGTCGTATAAGTTCGTTATTGAGCAGACCTGGAAGACCCATCATGAAAAACAAGCCTGCTAAAACTCCTTCAGGAACACAGTGCAAAACTTTCAACAAAGGTCCTGTCATCAGTCCAATTGTTGCAAAACCTTGCATGAAATTAGAAAACCTTTGTTCCAAAACGTAGTGTCTTCCCTTCTCATCCTTTTGAGGAAGTGCCAAACAGTCAACATGTAAAGGTGCCTGAGGTATTAAACCATTGGGTGCAGGAATGCCGAGGAATCCTGCTACTAGTGTGGTACAACCCAACAAGAAGAAATCCCAATGAAATGTAGTCGGTTTTTTGAAGACATATTTTGGTTGCTGGGCCATTATAGAAGATATGTTATGGTCAAAGTAATATAGAAGTGTCTGGAGGATTGCAAAAGGGATAGCCAAGAATACATATCCGACACGAATATTCCAGAAATGTATAAACCATCCATGCTCACGCCCAAACTGTCTTGAACTCTCCGATGGTTGAAAAGCAGACTGTATGGGTAGTCTCTCAATATCTTGTAGTTTACGAATGCGTCCAGGGAAAAATGTGAATCCAGAAAAGAAAGTAACGATCAATGGTAGAGAGTAATCTGCAACAAATTTGCGCATCCAAGGATAGCCTATACGCGTTTTACTGAAAACGACACTTGCTAGACCAAACACAAGAACACACATAGCAGTTACAATTTGAAACATAGCAGAGGCGTAAACGCTATAATCAACATGAGGCCTATCAGAATTGATATCTCCAGAATTAAACTGTTTGATCAATATTTGAATGCCTTTCTCTATATATATGATGTTAATGAAACAGCCAAAGATATCGCAACTGAATTGAGTAACATAGCGCATGTATCTCACTGCGTTTGTTAGTGCAAGAAGGCTATGCATAATGAAAGACCAAATATTCACCCATGCAACGAAAGCAAAGTAATTTACATGTTTCGGAACAATGATGTGAAATATGGTATACAAAAAGATAGTAGTTGGCCCAGTAACTCCAACAATGCATAATGGCTGACCAGCGAGTAACCCAAACACTACACCCCCAAGCGCTGATCCCATTAAAACCTCGTTAACTCCAAAAGCTCCTTCAGTTCTATCAAACATATCTTGCGCAAATGCAATTGCTGGAAGGATATTGCAGAAAAACATGTACACAGTTGCTGGAACTGTGCGGTAGTTCCACGCATCCGTCCAGTCGGTCAAGTAGTACGGGAGCCTCCGACGGATATCGGATCGTATACCACGTCCTATAGCTCTTACCGGTCGAAGAACATCTTTCATGCAGACTTCCACTCGTGCATTCTTTAATTTAAACTTGTATGTAAGGGCTAGTCAAGTTCTTTGCATATGAAGGGTACGGGTGTTGTCAGTCTGACCTAACTAAGATCTGGTTGGGTTGCTAAATGTCAACTCTTGTGAACTCAAGAGCGATCAGGATGTTTCTCATTTGAATACCCAATCGCATTTCAATTTCTGTTATTGTCTTAATTATTTAGAAAAAAAAAGCAACTCACCAGGTGTATATATGTATGTATGCATATGCAGACGCCTGGACTGTGGGGATGAATGACATATTCCTAGCCCTACGTCATTCAGCTCTGGTTGTTTTCAGGATCTTCCGCGTATGATATCCAAGATGTAGGATCAAAAAATAGTTAAGTTGTTAGAACAGTTGTATATGTATTAATTTTTTTTTTTGTAGTCGTTTACTATTTCAATACGCTAGTGTAGCCACGTGCAGTGTTCGAACTAATATTTTGTTTATTAACGTCGACTTATTTGGGTTCTGTCTTTCTATCACCAATCAAGAGTTTAATTGGTCCATAATTTCCATACAACCAGAAAAAGTACCAACATGTATGTACTGTACTATGAGCTTTTATTGCACTTTAATATCTGTACTGAGATGGACTGGTATTGTGATATAACAAATTAGTTCTTGCTAGTTAATTAATTTTTATTACAATCTGCCATGTATTATATCAATTTGTTTGCTTAATTGAATTGGACTTATTTATTTAACTAGTTTTCGCGTGTGCATAATTACGGCTTCTTACTAACTTGGAATGCTAGATGCTGTGCTTCTAGCGTCCATAGTAGCCTTTGGTGCTTCGCGTGCTCTTAAAAGAGTACCAACAGCTGTTGACCTTGGGACAAAATACCTTAAACGCAGAAGTTTATTTGGTAAAGTCATTAACGTCAACGACGGTGACGATTTCCGATTCTTTCATACACCAGGTGGTGTGTTAGGCGGCTGGGGATGGCTTAGATCGTTACCACCAACAGGAAAGCGAGGTATTCCCTCAATTCACATCCGACTATGTGGAATTGATGCCCCAGAAGGTCCCAACTTTGGGCGCCCAGGTCAGATGTATCACAAAGAGGCACTGAACTGGTTGAGGAAGTATATACTAGGCCGTAATGTGCGCGTTTATCCTTTAAGTAAGGATCAATACAACCGTGTCGTTGCAGATGTATACGTGCGAAGGTGGGGAATAAAGCATAACGTTAGCGCTGAAATTCTGAAATCAGGATGGGCGGTGGTTTACGAAGCTAAGACTGGTGCTGAATTTGCAGGGCATGAAGAGTGGTTTCGGAAGTTAGAAGCAAAGAGCCGAAATCACAAGCGTGGTATGTTTATTAAAGGCAAGGTCGAAACACCTGGAGAATATAAGCAAAAGTATAGAGTATGATGATGCCTCTCCTCACTGTATCCATTTGATAGAACTTTCATTGATAGTTTATGAGCTGATGAAATAAAATGAAATGAAATTGAATTGTCAAATCTTGATTCGTGCAACTGTGATTTACAGTACAATATCAATTCGAATACTTTATATATTCTAAGCGACTCATTTTGCATCATTACTATCAATGAAGGGATACTTTAGAGCGTCAGATTTCGCATGAATCTCAATTCCACAATCTATGGGGGAAGCAAAAGGTTTTCTGGTCTTGTAATATTATCCTAGTATGGCACGTTTGCTCTATATTGTATCAAACTTATGATAAACATACTTGCTAATTACCCTTCAATGCTTGCAAGCATGAGAAGGAGAGTTTACTTGAAATATACTTCAAAATGTTCACCAATACTGGAAACTTTAATTAAATCAAAGTATGTAGAATGTCAATTTTTTTTTGAGAATTACAGCGTATTAAGGTATTGTATTGTATCATACCGGATTAAAACAGGCAGACTGAATAAATTAGTCTGAGTAAGATTATATTAGATTAAAATTCAGAGTGATTTGATTCAACTCTTTATATACATTTTTTTTTCAATTGAATTGGTCTAATACTTCCAACCATTTCGATGTATCATGAACTTTTTTGGCAGAATCAGGTAGTCCGCTTACTGCTTTCTTCAATTCGTCAATTGAACCCTCCTCCTTGATAACAGAAAGATCATATACGTATTCGGTATCAGTGACAACCAATGAATTTGAAATTGTTGTGTACACCTCACGAATAACTTTTAGTTTCTTGGACTCTGGGACCACCTCCCACACAAGTCGTTGCGTATACTTGTTGTGTGCACTAAGAGCTACACATTTAGCTAGACTGTCCTTTAGGTACTCAGGGCCAGTAGGGAGCACATTGTTTAATGTAAATATCGAAGCATCCAATTCGACATCAGTTGTGCCAGTTTCATTATTTTTGGTAACATGGGTAGCGTATGCCTGCAATGTATACTTTCCGTTCTGTTTAGTATAAAATCGGACAGTAGCATCAACATTGAGTGCGATTAATTTTAGAGCAAGCTCGGCATTACCATTGATCTTGCGCGGTAACTCACAACCGTTCGCAAGATTTGTTAATTCTTCACCAGTAGAGCAGAAGAAGTTAGGATACTTATCAGCCAATATCTGAACCATTTGGTTATATGCAGCACATACCTGGTTTGAAGATTTATCATTTAAAGCTGTCTTCGCCTCGATATTCTTAGCTTTAGCAACGAATCTCTCATCAAGCTTCAACCAGTTTGTATACTTAACACCAGTAACATTTTTGGTTACAACACTAATAGAGTTAAAGGGTCTATATTGATGCACTTTCTCGATTTCTTCAGCCTCAATAGTTTGTTCCTTTAAGTCCTTTTTATCAACAATCTTAACCTTGGGTTTAGTTTTGCCAGTGTTGTTAACTATCCTAGGTACTAAGTATTTAGAAATGAGCCATGTTGCAATCCAAACAAGAACAGTTGTTGGAGTTATCTGGTCAAACATTGAGATTTGATAGTAAAGAAGAGTAAGAATGTATTTAAAGGTTTTAGATATACAGATACGGAGACATCGAACAGACAGCGCGATAAGATAAGGATTATTAAGTACATATATGCGTATGTCATATGCGTGTATGTGCTCATATGCAATTTGGGCTAGAATTTCAGCTGATTTATTTGGTTTGAACTTTTAGTTTTTATCTCGGCAATGCACAGATCAAGCGATACGAATATAAAATTACTGAGGGAATACTTAAAAATGATATTTGTTGTGTTTGACTTATGTTCATACTGCCGCGATTCGCATTTGAAGTGGCATACGGGTGTAGTACGGTTAGAGCTAGTTCAGCTTAGTTTTATAGAGATAAGACAATTTGTAGAAGTATGTAATAGCAGGACATATCAGCTCATAAAACAATCTAGAGAAAAACAGAATGCAACGAGTAATCACTAGAACTTTCGAAGATAAAAATGCAAACTTCTATTAAAAAAAAGTCATATTGAGTACATTTTGAATGTGTACTGAAAAAAGCTTTTCCCCGAACTAAATTTATTAAGTATATTTTTAAGTAACCATTTAATATCTATGTTGACGAAATGCCTTTTAGACAATCAGTACTGCATCTTGTGATATACGCAACAGAAAATTAATGAGAAAATTGCATCTGTAAAGCACTAGATGTAAATCAGAGATTTGTTTTGCAACCCAGGATAACTATAAACTAGTTTTTGCACTTATTACCTCAACGAATTCTAAGAACGATAGACATTACAAGTGAGAATCTACGTGCAAGTAGTACGTATAAGCATTAATTTTACGAGTAACTTTTAAATGAGAATAAATTATATTACTTCTGTATATGCGTCACATTTATTTCTTGTGAACGAGCTTTCTGAGGTAGAACTGGAGCTCCTCACCCTCAAGAATATAGCCGTCAACACGACCGCTCTGGCCAGGTCTCGAGGAGACAACGGCGTACAAACGACCAGCACCGAACTGGGGCTCCAAGCCTTCAGAGAGCTTGGCAGCAGCGCTGCGAGCAGCGGTCTTGGCGGTCTGCTTAATAGTTTCAGTGGACTGCTTACCCTTCTCAGAAGCAGAGACACCGTAGTGAGATTCAAAGAACTGACGGAAAGGAGCAGCATCAATTTGAACGACGGCAGACTTGGTCAAAGTGTTAGTACGGACAAGCTCGTTGTTACTGGGGTGGTAAACGACGCTAATGACACGAGTTTTGCGGGAAACACCCTCAGTACCCCAAGAGAAGTTACCAGAATCAAGACGAAGAGCACGGAACTTCTGGTTACCACCACGAGTGCGGACAGGGTGGATACGCTTGGCACCGATTCTGGTATTGGAGGGCTGACGGCCGGACTCAAACTTCCGCTTCTTGCGGATCTGGGCGCGCATGGCACCAGTGTGCGAACGCTTGTGACGAGAGTCTCTGCTGATACCCATTTACGTTTATGTGGTCTACGAGTTCCTTGGTAAACTTGAGCAGTATCTAGGACTTTGTCACTCGTGAATTACATCACGTGCACAACCATAAGCCCTATGCTTATAAATTTATTTTCCAACTCAGTTTCTTGTGCTCTATTGAAACTGGGGGAGGGTCATGATTAATCAGTGTGGGCTTACGTCTGAAGCAAATGGGTAGTATATTATTCGTTACATGATATAGTTTCATAAGAGATCTGGGTAAAATGAGGCCAAGCTGCGCACTAGTTAACTGTTGTGGAAATTTAGTCTTAAATAGTTTTAAATGAATTTTCCGGTTTATTAAGGGGCAAAATTATTATTTATTGGTTGAGTTATATAATTACTAGTTTATAATGGCTTCATTTGTAGCAATTGCTCAAAGAAGATACAGTTCTTTTCATGGCTTCACCTTTTTTGGAGTCGTTTACACAAAACTGAACAAATTCTTTTTGAAAATCTATTTTTGTACTACTAACGAAATAAATGAGTTTAAAATTTTAAATTTCTATACTGATAAGAAAATAAACAGTATGTTTATTTTGACATGCTCTCTCGTCCTGGTGAGGTGTAAGTACTTAGAAATAGGGGTACGGGTGTCTTAAGTCCATATCGATTGTCTGGACTGATTAATTAATTTAATTACACTATACTGTTATAAATACTTTTCAATCTCAAATTTCAGGCTTCAAATTTCAAATCATACTTCAAAATCAGTATATTGGAATATTGAATTCGCGCTATTCAATTAAGCTTCTGGAGTAGTAAAGAATAGAGCAATCAATCAATTAAGTTATCAAATTACACTCCTAATTGAAAAATAAATAATTTACACGATGAACGTTTATGATTCGATAGAAATCGAGGACATGACATTTGATCCTATCCAGCAGGCTTTTTTCTACCCCTGTCCTTGTGGCGACCAGTTTGCAGTTGCAATCGACGACCTTAGAGATGGTGAAAATATTGCTACCTGTCCCAGCTGCTCCTTGATGATCGAAGTAATTTTTGAAGCTGAGGACTTAGAAAATTACAAAGAGTGACTGGATTCGTGAGTTTACCACAGTTATTAGCATACCAGCAACCATAATAGAAACTGTACCACTGCCTGAGATAGAAAAAATAAGAAACTGCAGAAATATATCCAGTAGTTTGCACAATATGTTGTACTCACTCGTAGTAAAAATACTTTGAGAGATTCTGAATATTTCCAAATTAAACTTCAGGAAGTTTCCGTTTTTGACCGGCAAGTGGTACGTCAACAGCCGTAATCCTTCTGGAGGGATAAACATAATCTACATGTTTAAAACAATTCTGTTTATCAAACTCGGTATTGATAAAGTATGGATGTTTTAAACAGTCTAGGGCTGAAATACGACTATCTGGGTCGTAATCGAATAATCTACCCAGGAGATCTAATGAGTCGGTTGCTTCTGGCCCCATACCGCATCGTCGATGCCATTCATTTAGTGTCCTTCGGTGGTGGCGCATGGATGCTAAGCTAGGATATTCAGGAGCAGCTCGCATTGAAGGCCATTCTGCGAGCGTTGGCGTTCCTAAGATCTTAATGACCTTATCAACTTGATCTTTTTGAAAAACAGAGCCTCTGGCTCCTGGAAGAACCGGTGTTTCTTCACCCTTGAAAATCGGCCGTAAACTAATCATTTCGGCAAAAATGCAGCCAATTGACCACATATCGATGGCTGGAGTATAATGTCTGCATCCTAAAAGCAGCTCCATGCTTCTATACCAAACAGTAACCACCACACGATCACTGGTAAACAAACTTTGTAAGGGCTGTCTAAAGCTTCTTGCCAAACCAAGATCCCCAATTTTTACACTGCCTTGTGCGGTTATCATAATATTAGCTGGTTTTAAATCCCTATGTAGCACATAGTTCGCATGTAAGTAGCTAACACCCTCACAAACCTGATATAAACAACTAGCGATCAACGCACTAGGAAGTCTCTGACGTTTTTGGCTACCATGAAACTGAATCAATTGTAAAAGATCGTGTTCATAATAATCAAATACAATGTAAACAGATTTATGTCTCAATATTGTTGCAACCAGACTTACAATGTGCGGATTCCTAAGTTCACGACACAATGCAAGCTCGCGGTAAGCAGATTGTGAAAGCCCTGTCCATGCAATATTGGTGCTAGTAGTATCTGTAGTTTTAGATGCTGTTGCTGTTGTTGAATTTGATCTCTCATCACGTTCCGTGCGGAATTTTTTTATCGCAACAACTTTCCCGTGTCTCCGGTCAAGTGCCTTATAAACACGCCCATACGTCCCAGCAGCGATGTATCCTAACAAGTCATAGCCCTGAAGTGGATCAGCGCGACGCGACCTGCGCGCCTTATACCTTCGCATCGGATCATCTAGACTTTCCATTCATAACCGTACGTATACTGAATTGTTAGTACTGTTTTGCCAATAATTAGTAACGTTGCACGAGCACTGTATTGTTGAGTTAACGTTATATGCGACTTTTGAGACTTGCAATAGCTTTTATTTACAGAAATATTTGCGAATTCTAAGTATTTAAATTTATTGTGCTCCAGGTTTTTTCTAAATTTTTCCGAATTTTTCTAAATAATTTGAAAACAATGAGTTTTAGTGCCCTCTGGTTTGGAAATTTTGGTTACGTTAAACCATATTTTAAACAATTTATAGAGTGAGCTGCGCCTGTGTCAACAGGTGTTAACAGTAAAACCGATACCTCGGGCAGGGTTGAGAGCCGTGGGGAAAAAAATACTAACCGCATTCCGTGTATTTAGCTAGTTTGGGATCTGGTGCTTAACACATAAACCAAGTGCTGATTACGCATACCGTATATAGTTCAAGCGTAGCTCGAGATCGAAGCGTATCCAGCTGAATTATACTGTTGAGCTATTAATTAGATGAATCCCATTGAGACTCTTGATAGAGTTCGGGACTCACCCACCATATTGAATCTAGCATTGTTGCGTCTGCATACCCGTGAGTCCATAGACGAGGTTCATAGAGTTCAGGATGAGCACAATGAATTGCAGACGCGACTTGTGGCTCTCAAGATGCGTAAACAGGAACTAGCTCATAAGAAAATCCAGCAAGAAAAACAAAAAAGCCAACTTGAGGCAGAATTGTCTGAAAGCTTAGACACATTAAAGCAAATGGCATCCAATTGTGATCTTATAGAAAGCCACGACCAAATAAATATGGATAATGTTAAGCAGGTAAGAGAATCCAGAAGACAGAAAGCATTGCAAGTTGCTAAACTGCGACTTGAAGTTGATGAATTAAGAACTAAGGAGCAGAAAATATCTAAATATCTGTGTGAACCACCTTCAAGGATAACTCTTGCTTTGGAAGACGGTATTTCCGGTATCAGCAGGGTCAGGTCGCGGTTGGATGAAGCCAAAACTGATCTTGTATATGGTGGTCGTAAAGCTGCTGATCGTGAAGACCGTTCTGAAAGATCTGAAAGGTCTGAGAAGTCAGATAAATCGGAAAGATCAGACAGAAGATCTAGAGATGATCAAAGACGATCAGGGAAACGGTTCAGAAGATATTGAACACAAATATAGCCGCATTTCTCTTTATTTATTGACACATACTTTGCATTTATATCTAGGCAAAGTTATTTTATAAACAGATTGCACGGATTTCCAGGCCCAGAGTGAAAGTGCAACTATAAATCAAACTGATATAATATAATATAATCTAAACTAATCTAAATCAAGCTGATCTAAATCAAGCTAAACTAATTTAATCAAATCTAAACAAATGGAAACAGAACGGGTTGATGAATTGACTTAGAGTCTTATTTTTATTCTAAGTATTTTTCTGTTGTATTTTATTATCTTTCATGTACTTGAACCTAATTCAATTCAAATATTCTATTCTCTTCTTGATAAATCGCTAGCCAAGGTCTGAGCGGGTTGCTGCAATGTCTGTACAATCCTTTGTCCACCAGCCATTTGGAGAAGGCTTGTAAGCTGTGCTCTAAGTATGGGCAATGAGGGTAGTTCCTTAAGTCTATCTAATTCCTTTCTGAAAAGAACTTTATCTTCGCCATTCACAACACCTGCTAAGAGTACAAGTTTAGGACTCAGTTTATCAATAATTGAGACAACGGATTTTAATTGCGTAGGCTCTAAATCACGCAAGCTTACAACGGCTGTAGGTCCTTTAAATAGTTGTGAAAAACTACTTGGCACTGGTACTGCTTTTATATTTTTCTGCTCCGTATTATTATTTATTTGATCTTCTTGACGTAGGGCAACTCGGAGAATGGAAGATCTCACTACTGTGAATTGCGCTCCTGCCTTCTTCAGATCTAGTCGGAGCTTGCGATCTTCTTCATCGACAAGTGTTGAGTTCTGTAATGCTAAAACGACATTGTTCTCTGTCAGAAGTCGCTTATATGTGGACAAAAGGTAGGCTTTACGGCCGGCGTATTTTTGCATAGCTGAGTAATGATGCTGTAGGAGCTAATAGGTTTGTTTACGCGATTTGGCGATGTCAGTCGTAATTAATATGCTTTTAGGCATTGAATGATTGAAAAGTGATGAATTCCAAATTACAATATACTCTATCCTATTTTATAAAATAATTTAGTCTTTTTTGATGTCTATATCCTACCTGTTCGGGGATTGGTCATTTCCAAGAGCTCTAAAGCTGAGGGGTGTAATGTAGTTTAACTAGTAACTTTGCCGTTTCTTTTTTTTTTCCCCATCATCTAGGATTTTTTTTTTTAAAACTTAGTGAATTATTTTCAGTAATTGATTAAGTAGTTTTTTGTATCATCACCAGTTAGCACTGGTATAATAATGGTGTCTTTCTGTATGGCCCAGTTGTTCACTTACTAATGTGGTCGAAGACGTTAAATCTACCGCATAGCCAGCTGGCTAAACGGTCTGATCCATTAAAAAGTCTTAAGTTATTTCCTAAAGTAACTACTAGTCTGTACAAGGCTCAAAAACAGCTGCATCAAGGTGATGCTGAGATTCTTCACGATGGACCGCCGTATGCCAACGGGTCTCTACATCTCGGTCATGCACTCAACAAGATCTTAAAGGATCTCATAAACAGATCTAGAGTTTTGGATGGAAAGAAAATTTCATATGTACCTGGATGGGATTGCCATGGACTTCCAATTGAACTGAAAGCAGTGTCCAACAACAAATCACTAAGTAGCTGGTCCATAAGATCGAGAGCTAGAAAGCTTGCCACAAAAATGATGAACTTACAGGCCAAGGAATTCGAAAGCTATTGTCTGATGACAGATTTTGAGAATAGATATGTGACAATGAGCACGGATTATGTAGTTAGAGAGCTCAAACTGTTCAAGTCATTAATGGAAAAGGGTCTTATCAAAAGGAAAAACAAACCGGTATATTGGTCTCCGCACTCGCAGACTGCTTTAGCCGAGTCTGAGCTGGTTTATGATGAAATAGTGCAGACAGCTTGTTACGCGGCATACCCAGTCACTGGACCAACAGATACATCCAGCAGTAAATATCTTTTAATATGGACTACTACTCCATGGACATTACCAGGAAATGAAGCAATTGCTATTCATAGAGATCTGAAGTATGTTGAGGTTAAAGTTAATGACAAGGTGCTTCTTGTTGCAGAGGATGCTTTTAACAATCAAAATAAGTATCTTGCCTCTATACTTGGAAATGGTACTGTTATACGTACATTCGAAGGATCAGAGCTAGAAAATATGGAGTACACTTGCCCTCTACGTAGATCGAAGCATAAAGTACTTCACGCTGATTATGTTACATCTGGTGGTACTGGACTAGTTCATACCTCACCAGGCCACGGAAAGGACGACTATCAATTAGGTGTAAAACATAATTTACCAGTATATTCCGCTGTTGATGATGCTGGTGTTGGCATATTCGACTCTCTTAACAAGCTTTGCGGGATCGAGGGGTCTTTGAAAGAAACCCATAAGTATAGTCCTTACAACGACACATTCCCAGACTTATCTTCCATGTCTAATTTTATCCTTGGAACTCACCCTTATTCCCATTCTGTCCCTCATGACTGGAGATCTAAAACACCTGTTATAATGCGGGCAACCCCTCAGTTTTTCTTAGAACTTGGTGATGTTTCGTTAAAAGCCTTGAAGACATTAGATAGTGTGAAATTTGTCCCTCCTTCGAGCAGAGCAAGACTTGAAGCTTTTATCAAAACACGGAGTGACTGGTGTATTAGTAGACAAAGGTCTTGGGGTGTGCCTATACCTGTGCTTCTAGATAAGTACACTGGAGAGCCAGTGACGCATCCAGACTTCTTGGACCATATAATTGGTATAATTGAGAAAGAAGGTCCTGATTCATGGTTTCAAGATGCTTTAGTGGATAAATGGATCCCTGAAAAGTATAAATCTCTAAGTGATGACCTTGTTAAATGTACTGATACTCTAGATGTCTGGCTTGACTCAGGTTCTTCGTTTTTGAGCGAGCCTTTAGGCACTGAGAAGCGCACAACATATGTGGAAGGTAGTGATCAACATAGAGGCTGGTTCCAGAGTAGTTTATTACTGCACACAGCTATGTACGGAACTGCCCCTTTCGCTACTCTCGTTACGCATGGGTTCCTCTTGGATAAATTCAATCAAAAAATGTCCAAATCTGAGGGAAATGTAGTAAAACCGGAAGAGTTAATTAAAAAAATTGGAGTAGATGGTTTACGTCTCTTAGTAGCTCAAAGCGACTATACTTCCGATATCAGTCTTCACAACGAGAGCGTTAATCAAGTCGCGGCACTGCTAAAGAAGATAAGATTGACTTTCAAGTTTTTACTCGGGAATCTTGATGAGAAAATAACTCTTGAGCTTCCATCAGAATTATCCAGTTTGGATAAATACATCTTGAATAGCTTACAAGAGTTAGTAGCTCATACCCAGCATCATTTTAAAGAACTGGATTTCCAAAATTTTGTCCGCGAATTACAGTTCCATATGAATGGCACTCTTTCAGCTGTTTACTTTGACGCAGTAAAAGATACTCTATACGCAGACAGCCAAGATTCCACTAGAAGGCAGGCAGTTCAGTACGTACTCGCAATGATACTTGCTACTTATACACGTCTTTTAGCACCATTGGTACCATTAATCACCCAGGAGGTATGGGACATATCGCCTATTAGTATCAAGAATGGCTCAGATACTCCCTTACTAGCAGGATACCCATTTTTCCCCGAGATAAATTATACGGGAGTAACAGAACCAGTGCTACTGGCATTAAAGGTTCGGGACATGGCTAATGAGTGCCTCGAGCTTGCAAAGAAAGATAAGTTAGCAACTTCATTACTACCTTGCGATATATATGTCCATTCTAGCGATGATGAAATTGATACTGATTTAGTTGAGCTTATATGCGTAGCTTCTCATGCCTACAATGGGATGTCTCAAAACCCATTACGCCAGGTATCTAAGGACGGATTGACTGTGTCAATTGCTCTTTCGAATCAAAATAAATGTGAAAGATGTTGGAAACATAATGCTGAAGAAACACTTTGCAAAAGATGCGCAACATGCGCTGATGGATTATAATTGAAAACTGATACAGTCTATTAGGATTTCAATTTATTTACGATCTATTCCAACAATAAGAAAAATAGAACAAAATAATTATATAGATATAATGCACCCAGACTTTAGATCTTTTTTAGTTTTTTCTCATTCTGCTAAAAACAAAACAAAATAAAATGAACAAAACATGTATCGTTACTATATACCAGTCATACAAATTAAGTTCATTTTTCCTCAATTGCCGTTTACTTTCGTATTTTAATTTTTTGAGGTTTTATGCCGAGTTTATTTTAGTAGATGTAAGTTTTGCAGTTTGCACAATGTAGCGTTGATGTGAGTATAAGTCCAACTATCCTAGTTCTTACTAATTAATGAGAGGTAGTCTGCGTTCAGTCGTGTCTAACCAGATCAAAGTAAAGAAAATTGATGTTCCGGGACAACCAAAAGTTCCTAAACTGGCCCATAAATTAGATAGGGTTCTTTTTAATCCTGGGGTTCATGTTCTGAAAGATACGCGGACAAATGTATACAATTTTACACCCAATTTGGAAAAAATAATGCCTGTAACAGAATTTGATTTCACTATGGTAGCACCATTTGTTAGACCAGATAAAGATACCGCTTTAGCTCGTATAGCTTCAGAGAATAAAGCAGAATTCACAGGGAGTACAAGCAGTCTTACATCGCTGTTGTCACAGCTGCATTTCGCCCTCTCAAATTTCAGACCACCGCAGATTATGTCTCTTCCTAAATATTTCCCTGAAAATACTACAACTTTTAGTGCAACTCAAAGAATGCCAACAGCTGCAAGGCTCGTATATAACAGGAAAAGCGGCACACATGCAGTTGCCAATTTTAGCTCTAATGAAATCATTCTATCTTTGCTAGGTCACAATTTAGAAACGATGTTGACCACAGAAGCTGATGAATTTAAGCTATTCAACAAAAATAGAAATTTGGATGGTCAAAAAAATGCTCCTAGTTCTAAAAATTCAACCGCGGCTGAAGCAGACAAGTCACATAGTCCAGCTAGCGCTCAACATGTTGAAAAACCCCAAGCCAGTACTTTGTCGCATGTTTATAGCTATACACAGATAGGATCACTCTTAATGCGTTCACAATTGGATTGTTACGATCCTAGACTTCCAGGAACAGGTACATTTGATTTGAAAACACGCGCCTGCTGTGCCGTTAGGTACGATATAGACTATGCTCAGATACGCAATGGCTCTGATTATAGAATTCACAAGTTACATGGAGAGTATGAAAGTTATTCCCGTGAATATTATGAGCTCATTAGGTCTGCAATGTTCAAATATTCACTGCAAGCTAGAATCGGGCGAATGGATGGCATATTCGTAGCCTACCACAACGTGAGAAGAATGTTTGGTTTCCAATATATCCCTCTCACAGAGATTGATAAGATATACCACACTGCACAATTGGTTCTTCCAGATAAAGAAGAAGAAGCGAATGACTCCAAGGGAAAACAAAGAAAGAACCCTAAATCAAGTGCAAGAGGAGTTGAAACAGGTACCGATCTCGAAGTCGAAATTGATAGAATAGCTACATATACGGCTGAAAGTGAATATAAGCTAAGTGTTACCATCCTGCAGATGATTTTCCGGCAGGTATTAGCTCGCTGTGCTGAGGATGACTGCTATTTTACAATGTACGCGGATGGTCCCAGTACTCTTCTAGTATTCTGTGACGAATGTCCTAATGAAACAGAAGACAAGATAGAGGAATTGAATATCAATAAATCATCAAGTCAGAATGAAAAAGGAACTGCTGGTGGAAAGATTTCAATGCTTTCCCCTCAGTATGTACCTAGAGCACTTAAAGGCTTTAGACTGAACTTCACGCAAAAAATAAATGGAACATTAGTTCATCCCTCTCAATATCCAAGCGTTGCATCTAGCGAAGATGTTTGGACGGTGGACCCAACGATAGAAGACTTGGATGCAGCTAGCGTCAACGATCTTTTCGATCAAGTCCGTAGCAAATATCACCAGCAAAAGCTTGTATCTAGCCCGAGAACTGAGGAGATCGATGAAGAAGAAGCTATGAGACTTCTAGAATTGCTACCTGTAGCAAGTAATAAACAAAAGATTCTTAGAAGGCTAGGAGAGATTGGTGCAGAGTACCAGAAATGGGACGATGAGCGTAAAAAGCATTTTATATGATTTTTTTCTGTGGGGAATTTTCATATCATAGACATTTATTTACAAAAGAAAAAGATTTAAACTAAATAGACAACATAGAAAACTTATTATTTTTGATCTAATCATTTTTGATTCTTTTCAAGACTCTAGAAAACTTTCTGATCTATTGGATGCAAACAGACTTTACTGAGTTGATAACTTCTGGTGAAGCATTCTTCAGTTGTTTACGAAGTTGCTTGAATTCCTCAGGGAATGGGAAAGCACTAAGGAGTTTAGGAAGATGTTTACTAGAGAGTTTCAAGAAGCCGCTAATGCCTTCCTTTTCAATAAGCTTAGAGTGGTATATCAATGCAGCTAAATAAAGCACCTTCGCAGGGTTATTTGTTTTTTGGAGTTGCTGCTTAGCAACATTAGCAATTTCTAAAGTGGCTCCGCTGGACTCTTCGGCAAATTGCTTATAGGCTTCATCCTCAGATACAGGACAATGGAATCCATGTTCATTAACGTACTGCAACCATTCTTCCCACGCGGCAGTGTGAAGACTTGGGTTTGTCTTCAATGTTTCCAAACCATTGAGATAAGATCGGCATTTACACTCGATCTGTTTTAGAATATTGGAAACCTTCGACTCAAGCACATCGAATAATTTACCTCTTAGCTTCTGTCTTACTCTATTGGAAATTCCAGCGATGAGGGATTGTGGTACATCAGAGTAAGTTGAAATGTCTCGTACAGAGGGTAACTGGGCATTGTCAACGATACTTTGGATATTGACGCTGCCATCAATTTTTGTATTTTCCAAGCACTTTTCGGCAATCTCGTCAATTGTTTGATCTAGTTCCTCTAGAATTTGGGTTTCTAATTCACCTTCAAACGTTGGTTTGATCAAGACGTTAGCATATTTGGTATTTAGCCTTCTGACTTTGGTATCTTCCAAAGCAAGAGGAACACAAGAACTGAAGATATCAGTATCAGTGACAAAGGGGAAGCTAGTAATATTTAGTGCATCGATATTCTTTGTATCCCAGTATCCATCAGCATTCACAGTGTCATAAATGCATTGAGCCAGCTGCTGTATGTATTCTGTGGAGACTATGTGCGCACCTACGACTGTAGCATTATTTGTACGGGCAAAGCGTGAAGCAGAATCGAATTCTAAAAGCTTGGTTTCGATTACACCATCCTTTGCCAACTGTTTAGAAGCCTCTTCATTTTTAGACAACAAGTAGCTTTGAGGGACATATGTATTTTCATGGACAGGAATACCCAGCCTCTGTTTAACAACGGCTAGCATTTTATAATTTGGTTCTACGTCGCTGTAAGCCATTGGCGTCTCAGCTTTTGCCATAGCCTGTCGCATATTTTCAATATGGGAAAGAACCAGGCTATCAGAAACTACATCATCATTGATAATAGACAGCTTGGAATTACGAGAAAAAAGAGACTGTAACGCTTTGACTGTTACACGTTCATCAGAGCAAACGTCACCTACATTGCGTGGTTCACTTTCTTCTAAAGATGCCAAGAGCTTTTCTATTCTACGAACTGGAAGTATAAGCACAGTATCAGCATAGCTATGGGTATCTGCCACTGCTTTATCTAGAACAGCATCTATAACTTTGGTTGAAACATCTAATTTGAGTGCAACCTCTTGTCGATCAGTGTTAGATTCACTTGTTTCTAGTAGATGACGGACCCTTTTATAGACTTCTTTTTCAGTGATAAGATTTTCGCCATTCAAAGTAGTATGAATTACACCAACAGACTGTTCTAGTTTTGGAATAGCCAATGCTGCTAAGCGTTTAGCATCTGCCTCCGTAAACTTTGTCTTGAACATGCTGTGTCAGCTACTGTGTCGCTGCGCTAGGCTGAAGATATATTATTTATATATGTATATGTTGTCCACCAGTTTTAGATTTGTTTAATGCAACAAATTATATTTATTTATGTACAAATAAGAATTCATTAATTACAAGTTTGGAATTTTCAGAAATCCATTCTTTCACCAGTTTTATTCCGTTTCCACAGTTTGCCATGTTTTAATGCATCAGTTTAGGTTAGTCCCACTAGACAAACGAGGGAGGATATAAAGAATAACCAATTGAACCAATATGAATCGATAGGATCCAGAATATGCAGCAAATCATATAATAATGGTATAACTATAACACAAATAAACGGCTTTTGATTTCATCGCAAACAAAGTCCAATCCTTCGTTTATGCCTTCGCCAGTAAATGCTGAGCAGGGAATAACTCCCACATTATGATTTTCTCTTAAGGTTCCAAGAACTTCCTTCTCCAACCTTTCTTCAATTAGACTAATGTTTTCTCTTCCAATATCAACTTTATTGATCCAGATTAGCACCCCAGTACCAATTAATCTGTCCTCCTGTTGCAGAACAGTTTGCAATTCTTGAATGCATTTATCCAGTCTTGCTGGAGCACAAGCATCAACTACCCAAATAAGGAAATCTGTTTTTTCAAAGTAGTTGTGCCAGAAAGGTCTCAAGCTTTGCTGGCCACCTATATCCCATATATGCAAGTTTATACCATCTCTAGTCAATGTGTTTATTTGAAACCCAAATGTAGGTGCCACAGATCGCATGTCTTCGTCTAGAATCTGTGCAACAAGTGTGGATTTACCTGCATTATCAAGACCTAATAATAGTACTCTTGCCTGTGATTCTTTTATCTTTTGTTTTCTAAGTACTTTCAGCAGTACCATTTTTTCAAATACTCTTTTTTTTCTGATTTAAACTCTATTTTTCAAGATCTCGATTTGCGGTACATGTACTTGAAAATAATAAATAAGTAACAACACACACAACAATATAGAAACAAACACAGACACAGATAGTGGATTGCGTTTGCAGGGGGTGCGTGTGCGTGTGTGTGTGTATGTGTCTGCTTAGCTTTAGCTTACTAGCCTCGCTAATGTAGTATGCGTTACCCAAAAAAAAGTTAGCTAATTTCACAATAGCTAGGCTACACAATTTAGGATAGCCTAAATAAATAAATAGGAGGACCTACCACACTGACTCAGCAATGGACACTGCGGACGCGCTATTCAACGACCGCACTCGACGATTCGGTGAATTCGTTGATCCTGCTGATCCTGATGCGCCTAATGCAGTATACGCTTCTGAAATTCGAAAGATGTTGTCCACTGGCACTCAAAGATTGAGAGTTAGTTTGGACGACCTACGTGAATTCGATAGAGAGTTATGGCGGGGTTGTTTGAATTCTCCAGCGGATTTTTTGCCGCCATTAACTCAAGCAGTTCGAGAGGCAGCCGAGACAATGAGAGATCCAGATAATTCGCTTTTGGAAAGTGAGGATATCGTTGTTGGGTTCAGTGGTACTTTCGGAGCGCACCTCCTTTCTCCCCGAACGCTGAAGGCTCCGTTTCTTGGGAAACTAGTTTGCGTCGAAGGAATTGTTACTAGGTGTACTGTGGTTAGACCTAAAGTTCGTAAAACAGTTCATTATGGTCCACGAACTAACGAGTTTTTCTATCGTGAGTATCGTGATCAAACTACAAGTTTTGATCCGATGCCTACAACTACTACTTACCCTACAGAGGATACCCAGGGAAATCCTTTGGTTGTTGAATATGGTCTATCACAATACCGTGATCACCAGATGGTCAGTATTCAGGAAATGCCCGAGCGTGCTCCTCCAGGGCAGCTCCCTCGAGGCATCGATGTTGTTATGGACGATGACTTGGTAGATACAGTTAAACCGGGAGATAGAGTTCAGGTGGTTGGTGTTTACCGTAGTGTAGGTGGTGTAAACGCAGGAAATCAGGGAGCAGGCGGCAGTGGTAGCGCATTTAGAGCCCTCTTAATCGGCAACAATTCAGTTCTTCTGAGCTCTAAAGGTTCAAGTGCCTCTTCGCTTGCAGATATTACAGATCAAGATATTCGTGCTATAAATCAGCTCTCAAAAAGACCAGATATTTTCCATCTCCTTTCGCAAAGTTTGGCACCCTCTATTTACGGCTTTGCATATATCAAACAAGCTGTTCTTCTGCAACTGCTTGGAGGTACCGAAGTTAACTTGCCCAATGGCAGTCACATTCGTGGTGATATTAATGTGTTAATGGTTGGTGATCCTTCTACAGCCAAGTCGCAGATGCTCAGATTTGTTCTAGGAACAGCTAGCTTAGCAATTGCTACAACCGGTCGTGGATCCACGGGTGTAGGTTTGACAGCAGCGGTTACTACAGATAAAGATACCGGTGAGAGAAGGCTAGAAGCTGGTGCAATGGTGATGGCCGATAGAGGTATAGTGTGTGTTGATGAGTTTGATAAGATGAATGACGCTGATAGAGTTGCCATCCATGAAGTTATGGAACAGCAAACAGTCACAATTTCTAAAGCTGGTATACATACTACTCTAAACGCAAGATGTTCTGTATTGGCTGCAGCAAATCCAGCTTACGGCCAGTATGATACTCACAAGGAGCCTCATAGAAATATTGCACTTCCAGATTCTTTGCTTTCTCGTTTTGATTTACTTTTCGTCGTTATAGATGATGTAGAGAGTGCAAAGGATAGAGCCATTTCCGAGCATGTCATGCGTATGCATCAATTTTTGCCTCCTGGTCAAGCTGAAGGTGCTCCACAAAGGGAGACTGGTCAGACTCAATTGAGTGTGCAAAATCCTAGTTTTGAAGAAAACAAACCAGTACCTGTTTATACTGATGCTAGCGAGGCACTTCTTTCGGTAGCATTCGTTAAGCGTTATATTGCTTATGCTCGTGAGCGGGTTAAGCCTGTCCTGGGGTCGGAAGCCTCTGAACAGATTGCTAATATATTTGCCGAGCTACGAAATGACCCATTAGGATTAGGCCAGAGGCGTACAGCTCCAGTAACACCGCGTAGTTTGGAAACTTTAATTCGTTTGTCTTCAGCACACGCAAAATCCAGATTGTCGAATATTGTAGAACTTGTAGATGTTGCCGCAGCGGAAGAGATTCTCAGGTATGCTATGTTTAAAGAAGTAACAAAGGCTACACATGGTTCGAAACGAAGAAGAGTTGAAGAAGATGTTGATTTAGGTACCTCCAGCGAAGAGGAAGACGACGACGAGATTGTAGATCTGGGTGGTGATGAAGAGGAAGATGAAGGAGTAGGCAATAGTAATACTCAGGAGGTGACTGAAGACACTAATAATGCTACTCAGAATGCCCGAGAGCAGAGTCAAACTCCTGGTGAGAATACTTCATCGTCTGCAACAAATGATGAAAATCAAACGACAGACAATACAGAATCATTACCTGATGCTCTGAATCATTTGGCACTGGATAGACAGTCTGAGTTCGAAGAAATTGTTGGTAGACTTATAGCTGTTGACAATGTTCTTGCTGATGGTTCTATGCGCCTGGCCGATCTTATTGCGAAAGTTAACGAAAAATCTAACGAACCTTTTAATACCGATGACGTACAAGCAATTCTCAAGAGAATGCATCTCGCTAACAAGCTATTCTTTGATGAGAATGAGGGCGAAGTGTACTCAATTTAATTTTTATTTATTTTTCCTTCTTTCTTTCCTTCTACCAGTTCTCTCAGATAAGAGTTTGCGCTATCATAACATGATGTTGATAAACACTGTAAACATATGTACATACAATCAGTATGTAAATCTATAAAGAAACAAATGAATAGAATGAATAGGATAAATAGTTTTCTAAAGCTGTCACAGATTTGTAACTGTAAGATGATGGATTTCCAGTGGTTGTAAGTTATTTCCTAAATGATGAAGGGGAGTTCAAGCTCTATCCTTATAAATAAAATATGTTTCAATTAAAAAGAAACACGCATGTTCTTGAATATGATGTGTATGTGCATACAAATTTTACAGAAAGCTAACCATGTATTTAAATAATCAGCCGGTTCTCATTAAAACTACTTATGAACGTAACTTCGATCTGTAAGCCACTAATTAGAACAAAAATCTCGTTAAGTAGAGTTTAATTGTATATTATTTTTAATTGCTCTGATCCAGTCTATAATTAGCGTAGTTCTATTTTATCTTGTCTCGTTGAGCCATGGCGGATTATTAGTCTTTTAATCGTTGTGTGTACCACCCATTCTTGAAACTTCTTCTGTTGAGGAATATACCCATACCCATGGTACATAGTATCAATCTAAGGTTTGATGACAACACATCTTGATCATGCTCGTTCAAGCAGAGTATATCGAGGAGGCGTCGCTACGCGATCCCTTGCCGTTGTACGTGCGCCCTTATGGTGCCGTATTTCTAAGTTTATATGCTTGGCTTGGCAAAAAGTATGTTGAAGACTACGATACTTTCTTTGTTTCCAGCGAATGGACGTTATTGTTCTTCGGTGGTGCCATTAGTTTACAGTTATTGTTTTGGCTCTTGCCCTTCTGGAATATCAATTTGCGCGAACTTTTTGAAACTAAAGCTGCTTCTGATCCTGCTACTGCACAGTTGATCAAACTTGTTCCTTCTGCAGGAAACGGTACAGCTGAATTTGTTCCAATTACCAGTGCACCTGATGGAACACGTACGTTTGTATTCCAGCAGCGTAGATTCCTTTGGGATTCCAAAATTTCTAAGTTCTGCCCCCCTCAATTCGCTGTAGACAGCTCTTCTCCAACAGTTGGAGATATTTTGAACAGTAAAGGTCTCTCGGGTAACTTAGATTCTTTGAAGAATGAATTTGGAGCAAATATCTTTGATATTCCGATTCCTACTTTCCTTGGTCTTTGGAAAGAGCATGCGGTAGCACCATTTTTTGTTTTCCAGATTTTCAGTTGTTGTTTGTGGTTTTTGGATGAGATGTGGAAAAGTAGTGTGTTCATGCTGATCATGTTGATAGTTTACGAGAGTACTACTGTGCTTCAGCGTCAGCGTACGATGACTGAATTCAGAGGTATGAGTATCAAGCCTTACCAGATCTATGTCTATAGAAACAAAGAGTGGATTGAGGTCAGTACTACTGAGCTTCTACCTGGTGATCTTGTTAGTGTGCAGCGGTCTGCTGAAGGCTCCGGACTTGCCTGTGATCTTGTACTGCTTGAAGGTACCTGTGTCGTGAATGAAGCTATGCTTAGTGGTGAGTCAACTCCACTACTCAAGGAAGGTATTTCTGCTCGCGATTCAAAGAGTAATCTTGACTTGGAGGGCATTGATAGAATTTCTTTGCTCGCAGGTGGAACCAATGTTATCCAAGTTGGTAGTGGAAATGGTCAAATTACTGGCGTTTCCACTCCTGACGGTGGCGCTTTAGCTTATGTCGCTCGCACTGGCTTTGAGACCACTCAAGGTCAGTTGGTGCGTACAATGATCTTTTCTGCTGAGCGTGTTGGTTCTGGTAGCAAAGAAGCTTACTTCTTCATTCTTTTCTTGTTGGTTTTCGCTTTGGCTGCCAGTTATTACGTGTGGAAGCAGGGTGAATTGATGGGTCGTAAACAGCATAAGGTTTTACTTGACTGTGTGCTCATCATCACTTCTGTCGTCCCTCCTGAGTTGCCTATGGAGCTTACTATGGCTGTTAACTCCAGTTTGACTGCTCTGAGCAAGTACTATATTTACTGCACTGAGCCTTTCCGTATTCCTTTTGCTGGTAGAATCGATGTTTGTTGCTTCGACAAGACCGGAACACTTACTGAGGAAGATTTGCTTGTCCAAGGTGCTGATCTTTGTGATGGTAAGGGTTTAAGACCTTTGAACCTCCTTAGTGAATCTGATGTGGTAATTTCTATTGCATCAGCCCATGCCCTTGTAAAACTGGATGATGGTGAAGTTGTTGGTGACCCTATGGAGAAGAACACTGTATCCAGCCTCGGATGGACTGTTGACGCAAATGATATTGTTAAGCAAGATTCTGGTGTAACTATTGAGCACGGTGACTCTTTGAAGATCTTGAAACGTTTCCCGTTCAGCTCTGCTCTTAAAAGATCATCTACTCTGGTGAAGATTGGAAAGCAACAGGTAGTTGCTGTAAAGGGTGCGCCTGAAACTGTTCTCAAAATGCTCAAGTCCCGTGAATACACACACGACGATATTGAGAGATTCACTGATGCTTTCACACAGTATACCCGTAACGGTATGCGAGTTCTTGCATATGCCAGTAAATCGGTGAATGTCAAGTCTGTTATTAGTTACAAGCGTGAAGATGCTGAATGTGATCTTGTGTTTGCCGGTTTCGTTGTTTATACCAGTCCGTTGAAGCCTGATGCCATTTCTGCTATTACTATGTTGAATGAGTCTTCTCACCGTACTATAATGATTACGGGTGATAATCCTTTGACTGCAGTTAAGGTTGCTGAGGATGTTGGTATTCTTGAAAGAGAAGCTTTAATTTTGGATGTTAATGAAGATGGCGAGCTTATTTGGGCCTCAAAGAACTCTTCATACACTGTTCCTTACTCGGAGGCTAGTGTTGAGCTTTACGAAAAGTATGATTTATGTATGACAGGGTCTGCTCTAGGTAAGATTGAACACAGTCCGGTGCTTGTTCAGCTCATCAGACACACTTGGGTTTACGCTCGTGTCTCCCCTACTCAGAAAGAATTTATCATCAAGACTTATAAAGATGAAGGATATATGACTCTCATGTGTGGTGATGGTACTAATGATGTCGGTGCATTGAAACAGGCACACATTGGTGTTGCTTTGCTTAACGGTACTGCCGAAAGCATGGCTAAGATCATGGAAAAACAAAAGATGGACACCATGCAGAATGTTTATGAAAAACAGCGCAAGGTTATGGAAGCCTGGGGTCGTCAACCAGCCCCAGTACCTCTCCCGATTGCCCACCTTTATCCCCCTGGTGCTAACAACCCCAATTATGTGAAAGCTGTTGAGGCTCGTGGTGTTATACTTGACGAAAAGACCAAGGCGGAGATTGCTGTAATGTGTGCTGATACCAGTGTTCAAGCTAAGACTAATGCCGCAGGACTCGCTGATAGAATGACAGAGATGGTAGGTGAAGGTGAAGAACTTGACGCCCCTCAGCTTAAGCTAGGCGATGCCTCTTGTGCTGCTCCTATTACCTCCAAACTGCGTGACGTTGATGCTGTTGTAAAGGTCATTCGCCAGGGCCGTTGTGCTTTGGTTACGACTATCCAGATGTACAAGATTTTGGCGCTTAATTGTTTGGTTTCTGCTTATACACTCTCAGTATTGTATTTAGCTGGAATCAAGATGGGTGATGGTCAGGCCATGGCTTCTGGAATTTTGCTCAGTATGTGTTCGATGTCTGTTAGCAGAGGTAAGGTTGTTGAGAAACTCAGTAAAGAGAGACCTCAACCTGGTATTTTCAATAAGTATATCATGGGCTCGATTCTCGGTCAGTTTGCTGTACATGTAACCGCTCTGATTGTTGTCCGTTCTTGGGTTCATGAGTTTGAACCACCTGCTCTTACAATCGATGTCGATACTGACAAGAAGTTTGAACCCTCATTGTTGAACACCGCTATGTACTTGCTCCAGATTGTTCAGGAGATCAGTACGTATGCTGTTAACTATCAAGGACGCCCTTTCAGAGAGTCTTTGACTGAAAATAAAGGCATGTACTATGGTGTCGTTGGTTGTATGGCCCTTGCGTTTGCTGGCGCTACTGAATTTTTGCCCGAGATGAACGAGGCTCTCCAACTTGTTCCTATCCCTACTATGTTCAAGATTAAACTAGTTGCTGCGATGCTCACTGATCTCGGCTTATGTGTTGTCATTGAGCATGGATTCAAATATTTCTTCAGTGACTTTAAGCCTAAAAATATTGCCCTCAAGCTTGATGAGCGTGGTGATTCTAAGATCCAGTAGTTAATTTATGTAGTTAAAGTATATATAAGATTTATATTTCGACCATGGTAATTTAAATTTTAATTAGCGCTTTAATGGTGAGTAAAATTTTCATTAGTCTTGGGTAACTATAGGATTTTGTTGTGGCCTACTATGGCCTTGTAGCGTAGAGTGCTTCAAGTTGATTTTCACCCTTACTAACTATTCTATCAAATTTGTATATTTTAGGACTATAACTAATGGGGAAGCATTGGAAACCATCTAAAGTCAATATATTGGATCCTACATGGAAAGGTATTTTTGTGACCTGTAACCGTGGAAGAGAAGCCCAATGTGCACGAGAAATTCGTGAGTGGTTTGAGCAGGCTGCTGAGACACTATACTCGGAAATTCCAGATGCTGACCTAAAACCACACTCTAAGCCAAAAGAAGAAGTAGAAACTTCAGTAGAAGACGATATTGCTAGCGCAATTGCTAATGAAGTAGAGCAACTAAAGTCCAGTAAAAAATTAATTGTTGTACATGATAAATTGGGTGTTGAGTGCGTACTATTTGTCCAAACACGATACCCTTTAGATCCAGTAAAGTTGGCATTATATGTAACCGAGGAGTGCATGCGCAAAGAACGTCATGCAAAATATGTTCAGAAACTCAGTCCTGTTCAAAAATTTGTTAAATTTGATGATGATGAATCCACTGGCAATATGGAGAAACTCGCCCCTACAATTTCAACGCTAACTCCTGAGTGCTCCTTTGCAATTAGACCTTCACTCAGACTTTGTAAACAAACGCGAGATGATGTAATTCCACAGATCGCTAAATTAGTTGGACCTACACATAAAGTGGATTTAAAAAATTACGACGAACTCGTGGTGATTGAAGGGTTTAAATCTTTATTAGGGGCTTCTGTTATCAATTTAAATGCAGAGGAGATGAAAAAACGTTGTCAACTGAACTTGTGTCAAATTGCTGCTCTGAGTATATGATATATGTGTATTTTGAAAAGTAGAGAGCTGTAGCTAATCTGAAAGATCACTCTATCTAAGAACTAAGAACTAAATACATTAACCACGAATTATTTTTCTTTTTTTTTTTTTTAGTTTATTTCAAGCAGTCAGTGTAAATACTTTGTGGCTGTGTTTAGAAAGGATACAATTGCATGCATCAGTTTAAGCCCAGGAAGAATGGTATATATGTATATGTATTAGCTCTAACTAGTAGTTATAGACTGACAATGGATAAGTTATCAACCCACTATTTCAAACTAACTGAGCAAATCGTTTCATGATGATCTAAATTCAGGTTAAGCAATTAAATGTCGTAGAAATCAATTAATGTAATACCTAGTGGGCTGCTCGGGCAGCCAGTCTGCCTTCTTCGTAGGCAGTATTCCAATTTTGTTCACCTTCCATAAACCAAACAGTATACTTATAACATTGAAAGCAACATAAACAATCATAGCAGTGCGAATATCGCGATTCATGGTTTTACTCTGTACAGACTTAAAAGTTGAGCCAACAGATTTTATTTGGTTAATAGGCGATATGAAAAACATATAAGCAACCATTGATATCGTCACAATTTGCAAACTGTTACCACTCATATAGCTCACAAATATGTTAACAGCCAAGGATTTAACCGGAGACAAAGCCATAGACCATGCATGCTTGACTTTGATGTGATCTTCACGAGAACGACTCTTTTTGGGAACAACAGTCTTTGGCTTTCCAATTAAATTCGTTCGTGGTACATTACCAGATAGTGGAGTATTTGACTTGATAACAGATTCAGGCTCACAAAGATCAGAATACCAGCTCATGTATAAGTGGTGTTAGCCTTCTTCCCAGAGCTTCTATAGCTATATCACCCTTAAGGCAGATAAAGAAGACCCCTGTATTAATAATGCATGACAGTTACTAGAGTTTAGCAGAGCATATATCTATTCGTATGATAGGATTGAAAGTGATAATAATCTTAAGTCTAACATCTTTCAATAATAAATAAAATCTCTCTATTCATTTTTTTTTTAATTTGATAATGAGAGCTCATATATCTCCTCCCTCTGTAGATAACAAAGAAGTATCCTTAATTCCAGATTATCTTATCCCGTATTTCCCTATATAAGCTGTATCATCCCGCCTCTGTTACACTATACCGTAAGAGCTCAAGAGCCGTTTGATTTTAAATTTGTAGTTTAGTTCTAGTAAAAATACCGTGAACATTTCGACAATCAGCAGCAGCAATTAACAAAATTATTTACTGCTTTAATTTTCTGGTCACATTATGTCCATTAAAAAGGTTCGTCGGGGTTGTTTACCTGGTACCCCTAAATTAAAGCATGCACCCGAAAATACTATTTATATATCTGCAAAAACTCCATTTGCAGCAGCAATCACTAAAGTCAGTAAACTTCTAGCTCGTGGACGCAAGCAGGTAGTTATCGTTGGGCTGGGTCGAAGCATGCAGCAGGCTATGCAGGTAAGTGCTGGTCTAATGGATAGAAAATACAAAGTGAGCATACATACCAGCTCAATGAGGGCTGTTGATGAAATAATTAATGTGACCTCTGGTGACAGTAAACTAGAGGAGCGAAGAGTGCCATGTGTCAATATTTGCGTTACAGCTTAGAGGTCTGAAAAAAAAAAAAGAAACACTGCGTGCACCAAATGTCATTACGGCTTTATTTATAAAGAAGAATATTCTACTGAACTTTAACTAAGTACATTTATCTTGGGCTTTCTCTCTGACTTGTTCAATTTCTTTAAACATTTTGTGATCCTGGGGGAAAGCATTGCATAGTTCAACACACTTTTTGTACTCACGCGTATAGTAAGCCCTCTCTATAGAGTACTTCAACTGTTTGACATCAAATCTGGGATCGCCAGATGTTATAGCACCGACATCTTCAGTCTTGTTGTTATTTTGGTGAGTTTTATCACGGCCAGTGGGAATAACTGGAGGCCCTTTATATTTCTCTTTCTCTTCCAGAAACTCCTCCTCACTTTGCTTTTTACGGTTCACAGGATCTTCGTGTTTTTCGAGACTGAATTCAACTGTCAATGTTTCAAGAGCTACCTCTTCGGTATCTAACGAGTTGTTCCCTGTTTCGTGAATAAAGACTGCGAAATCAGTAACATCATTAAGCGCAATCATTGGTGCATGCCATGTAGCATTGTTATAGGTTATCGCCTGGTCGCCTCGAACTGTAAACGCTTTGATTTTACCTTCTCGAAGATCTGGTAGTTTGAGCTCATCATCAAGGCTTTCTGCAACAATCACCATGTAGGCAATACTGTCTGCTGGCCGACCTAGAGGCAAAAACGTTTGTGTAGAGTGAGGATGTCTTTCCAGTACACGGGATTCATAGGTGAATCCGCCGTCCTCCTCTGTATGATCAGTAATTAAATGTAATGGAGGTGAGCACCTGAACATATTCCATTGTGCCTTTGCATCTTCATGTGTGCAAACGATAGGTGAAACATTATACAGTTTGGTAGCAGTACCGTAATTTGCACTAGTTTGCTTAGCGGTCTCAAGCTGTTCTTTGCTGCTAATTACACCACCGAAAGGTTTAAAGTTTGAAGGGGTAACTGGCTCAGCAACAATAAGTTTAGTCGTTTTTAGAGTGCTTAACATTGTATAATAAGTCTATAAGTAGCCAAATTTTCTAATTTCGTTGTCTTATACAAAAAAGATGTACTTTTAATAGATTTAATAAAGCTTATAGAATTAATTGTGCATACTAGCCTAGTCTATAAGTACTTAGTATTCTATGTATCAGTATTACTAATAACAATCTACTGCTTAATTGTAGCTCTCCGAGGAGGTCAAGCCCGTCGTCACCTCTCTGGTTGCACCTAATTATTCAGTGCTGAGCGTTAGTAATAGAGGAACACACTGCTTTCCCTTCGCTAGCTTAATTAATTAATTAATTTGATTTGATTAATTGGTTGGAATTAATAGCAAAAAAAATTGACTAAATAGTGAAATCAACTATAGAATTTAAACATGTGGATTCAGAAAGAAATTACTTTAGAACCTCGTTCGCAAGGTATTTATCTCATTGACCAAGAGGTTTTAAGCAAGGTTCCTGATATTCGACTAATAAAAGCTGGAATTATGACAGTATTCTGCAAGCATACATCTTGTGGTATTACCTTAAATGAGAGTTGGGATCCCTCAGTAAGAACTGATTTCCAGAACGCATTGAACAAACTTGCACCCGAAAGTGGAGAGTACTTACATGATGATGAAGGAAGCGATGATATGCCTTCGCACATTAAGTGCTCTCTTGTGGGCTGCACAGTAATGGTACCAATTACGAATGGCAAGCCTAACCTAGGAACCTGGCAGGGTCTTTATTTCTGCGAGTTTAGACGATACATGCACCAACGAACCTTAGTTATTACAATTCACGGAGAGAAATAATGACAACTAGAAATTAGCATTCTGTTCTGCTTTTCCCTTGTCACGTAGATACTCACAACTGTTATCCGGAAGTGACTGTATAAATTCATGCAGAGCGAGTTGCAATAATCATCAAAGAACCAAATTATAGGGCTTGTGCTGTTTCAGACAATCTATTACTATTATTTTTGTTATCAGAAATATTCAGTTCTACGAATATTAGCATCTTATACTTATTTCAGCTTCTTTTTGATGGTATACGTCTAAAAACCAGGACAAATAAACGGTGTACGGCATAAGAACGTATAAGCATCACCAATTAGCTCTTTTCGATGAATTAACTATAAAATATATATTTACGATTAGTACTATGAAAGAAAAATAGAAGCCAATTGTCTATATTTGCTGCTTTGAATCTTCATTTTGGGTAGCCTATAAAGGGTAACCAAAATAAAGTGATACATACAAGTAAAGGCGTTGTGCTGACTTGACTACTGTTAGATTACTTCATAAAGGTAACTTTGCAAATAAATAATAATACATGGACATCAGGTATTTCTAGCCGTTGTAATTCCAATAAAAAATTGTTTCTATGGATATTTTTGCTAACGATGCTTTGTTTTACATATTATGCAGCGAGCTGGATTCAAAGGATTTCTACAGCTTGTCTCTAACATGCAAGGCGCTTTATGAAATTTGTCAACGCGACATATACTGCAGCATATATGGATCCCGAATAGCCAAAAAGTATTTTCTCAATACTTCAGGATTACATGCGGCTTCAGATCTCTTTAGGCAGTGTCTAAAAGATGTGCCTGTTGTTAGACACTGTCTATCTGTATTGTCGAATTGCAAAAGTAGACTAGATGCTGTACCCGTTATCTTGCAACTGCAAGAAATGGGGTTAAGTGCATTGGCATCATTTGATATCATCAAAGATGATGCCCGTTCTCTAACTGATTTTGCCTGGATTGAATGTTTAGCCAGCGTTCTCACATCTATGGAAGGGTGGAAAAGACTCAAACGAGCCGGATCATTGCAATATCTACAGAGTTATGAGGACATAATATCTTACTCTTTGATTTTTCAGCGATATTCAGATGAGATGTTCCAACTTCAATCTCGCAATTTCGAAAAGCAATTGACTGCGAAAAGCAGACGGCATAAATTAATTCAATTAGCAAAATATGTCATTGAAATGACCCGAAAAGATCCTATATTCCGTCATTTTGTTAATGAAGAAGCTGCATCTATGTTACTGTTTAAGCAATGGGCAGAAACTTTGGGCTACGAGTGCACAATAGTACATGAAGGTCTGGGGCGAATATCTACTGAGTATGGGCTGTCATTCGGATATTTAACCCCCAAGCTGTTAGAAATCGCAGGAGCAAGTAGATTCTATCAACGTAGTGGATTGAAGAATTTCTTTGGTGTTAGTACAAAAGAAATTCTCAGTTCGCAGAGCTCTGGATGTTATAAACAAACTATATTTCCTGAGCTCTTACCACTACTTGTACATATGTTTCATAATGACACCCTGCAGTTAACAGAACAGGACATCCGCTGCTATTATTTAAAGAAACAGTTGGAATATGCTGGCCGAGATAATGAGAACCATTCAGAGACGATGCTAGCACGTGGAACAGTAGTATATACACCAACTGGGGTCGGAATTATTTCTGAAAGCGGTGAAAAATCCTCCAGAGTAGTTGTTTCCAACCATCCACAAGTCAGAGTTGTGTTCTCAGAAAACTGCTCTGCAGTAGAAAACAGGATTTTAGCTCCTGTATCCTTTAAAGGTGTTGTTATACCGATGGCCATTTACGATGAATCCGAAGATGAGACACTAGAATTTGTCTCTGCCATTGGTAGACTTTTCAGGTACTACGATAGCGAAAGTAGAATGTTTATTTGATTTGCAGAATCCACAACGCAATGAATGAATTAGGGTATATTCAAATCTGCTTTTAATTGACTTTATAGAGGTAAACACACTATTGGAATAAGCATACAAAAGTCGAGTTTGAATGGAAGGACTGACTGAGGAAACAGTTATTATAAGGGGTTTATTGCAGCTGAACGCACTTTTAATGCACGTTTTACTACTGCTGTACAGACACGATGTATTATAGATTAAGAATAGAACATGAACAAAGATTAGAAAAATAATAAATTCAAAAAATCAAACAATTGAACAATTGAACAATTGAAAGTAGCCATTTCGAGCATGTGGAAATTGTATTGTTTCTTGCATAATAATAATAAGTGAGATAGAACGAACTGCAGGGGTAAGAAAAAAATCCACACTTTACTTATAGATGATTAGAAGCTAACTTATTTATTCAATAACCGTCAATGCTTTTATTCAACTTGACTCAATCTATATACGTTTTATGGCTAGCAGTATTGTATAGTATCATCATTTTTATGTTTTTACCACTAAAGATCATCCTGAAGGTCGAAATAAACTATATTTGCTCAATTAAAATGAATATAAACAACATTTATGAACACGAAGCATAAAATTGTTTTAAATATATCAGAATCATTCAAACTTCTGTTTTAAAAAGTCGTTGTGCTATGTTTATTCATTCTATTTTGTTCCCAAAACAGTATGTATGTGAATATGATTATGAATGTGATTATGATTACACGATTTTTGATAATGCGGAGCAACTTGCAACTAAATGAACCACTGAAATTTCCTAGAGCCAATGATCCGATACCGCTGTGCTGTGTGACTAATATAAAGTTGTTGAAAAATGGTTACATGATACTACTAGTCGCATCTAGAAATTTCGAAGGGCTAAGAGTTATTAGGTTATATCAGCGCATTTGCTCATAACCAGCAGTTTACGAATTTTAGGCATCGACCATGTTCACTGCTAGATTGGCTCGTTCGATGAATATGAAGCCTGTCGGCTTAGCGGCTAACCGTTTTGCCCGTTTACAGTCTACTAAAGTGCAAGGCAGCGTTATCGGTATCGATTTGGGTACCACAAACTCTGCCGTTGCCGTTATGGAGGGCAAAGTCCCCAAAGTCATTGAGAATGCTGAGGGTGCCCGTACTACCCCCTCCGTTGTCGCTTTCACCAAGGATGGTGAGCGTCTTGTCGGTGTTCCCGCTAAGCGTCAGGCTGTTGTTAACCCTGTGAATACCCTCTACGCCACTAAACGTCTTATTGGCCGCCGTTACGATGATAATGAGGTCCAGAAAGACATTAAGGAGGTTCCTTACAAGATTGTTAAGCACAACAATGGCGACGCCTGGGTTGAGGTTAACGGTAAGGAGTACTCTCCTGCTCAGATTGGTGGTTTCGTGCTCCAGAAGATGAAGGAGACTGCCGCTACCTACCTTAACAAGCCGGTCAAGAATGCCGTTGTTACTGTCCCCGCTTACTTCAATGATTCTCAGCGTCAAGCAACCAAGGATGCTGGCCAGATTGTCGGTTTGAACGTTTTGAGAGTTGTTAACGAGCCCACCGCTGCTGCTTTGGCTTACGGTCTTGAGAAGACTGACGATAAGGTCATTGCCGTCTTCGATCTTGGTGGTGGTACCTTCGATATCTCTATTCTTGAGATCCAGAAGGGTGTCTTCGAGGTCAAGTCCACTAACGGTGATACTCACCTTGGTGGTGAGGATTTCGATATTGCCATTGTCCGTGATATCGTTGCTAAGTTCAAGGCTGAGAGCGGTATTGATTTGACTGGTGACCGTATGGCCATCCAGCGTATCAGAGAAGCTGCTGAGAAGGCTAAGACTGAGCTTTCCAGCAGTGCTAAGACTGAGATCAGCTTGCCTTTCATCACCGCTGATGCTTCTGGTCCTAAGCACATCAACCTCAGCTTCACCCGTCCCCAGTTGGAGAAGCTTGTTGATCCCTTGATCAAGCGTACCGTTGACCCTGTCCACGCTGCTTTGAAGGATGCCGGTTTGACTACCTCTCAGATCAACGAGGTTATCCTTGTTGGTGGTCAGTCTCGTATGCCCAAGGTTCAGGACACTGTTCAGCAGTTGTTCAACAAGAAGCCTAACCGCAGTGTTAACCCTGATGAGGCTGTTGCCATTGGTGCTGCCATCCAGGGTGCCGTTCTTAGTGGTGAGGTTCAGGATGTTCTTCTTTTGGATGTCACTCCCCTTTCTTTGGGTATTGAGACCCTCGGTGGTGTCTTCACCCGTTTGATCAACCGTAACACTACTATTCCCACCAGAAAGTCTCAGGTATTCTCTACTGCTGCTACTGGTCAGACCTCTGTTGAGATTCGTGTTTACCAGGGTGAGCGTGAACTCGTTCGCGACAACAAGCTCATTGGCAACTTCACCCTCAGTGGTATTCCCCCTGCTCCTAAGGGTGTTCCCCAGATTGAGGTTACCTTCGATATTGACGCTGATGGAATTATCAATGTTAGTGCTTTGGACAAGGGTACCAACAAGGACGCTAAGATCTCTGTTGCTGGCTCTTCTGGTTTGTCTGACAGCGAGATTGACAATATGGTCAAGGATGCTGAGAAATACGCTGAGAGTGATAAGGCTCGCCGTGACGTCATTGAGGGCGCCAACCGTGCTGAGTCTGCCGCTAACGACATTGAGACTAGTTTGAACGAGTACCGTGCTCAGCTCAACGAGGCTGATGCTAAGGATCTTGAGAAGATCGTTGGTGAGCTCCGTGAGTTGATTGCCCGTGTTCAGGCTGGTGATGAGGCTGTTGACAAGGAGGCTCTCCGTGTCAAGACTGATGAGGTCCAGACCAAATCTCTTGATGTCTTCAAGAAGGTTTACGAAAACAAGGCTAAAGAGGAGCCTAAGGACAACCAGGAAGAAAAGAAGGAGTAATTGTAGAGACTCGCTTATTCATTGAAGAAGCAGTTTGTGCGTGCTTTACATAGTTAATTGTACATATCTTATAGAATTATTGCTTAAAGTCACTTTTGGGTATTTTTCGTTATCATACTGTAAATAAATCAACCACACCTTTTCTATTAACAAAGTAGCTTAAGTCTTTGGCCAAGATTTGCTGCTGATTTTTTGGACCTTTCGCAATAACCAATCGCCCAGTAACGTCTTTAGCTCTACCTGTGGGCAGCGGCTGTAATTGAAGGATTAATTGTGCCTCATAAAACAGCGACTTTACCAGTGTATTATACGTAGCACCATTGCTGGTTTCTTCATTTACCAATGCTTCGCTGATAGTGAGACAGATGCAGACATTTGCACACTTCTTTCGTAAAGATTCTATACCAGAAAGAGCTGTGCGCAGACTAATTGATTCCGCTAGAATGGGCAATTCTAAACCTGTGAGTATAACAAAGTTATTATTCTTAGGGGAAGGAATGCTTGTAGATAGCACTGATAGTGGAATTATTTCTGCTTCATTTTTAGCTGCCAAATAGTTAACCAGCCATTGAGGGTTGTTCGTTGCTGCTGCTGTTAATATAATGAACTTCTCTAAGGTGCCAGATTTTGTGAACTGTATTTCGTCTATTCTCATCAGCTCTTCTATTATATTCTATTAACAACAACTTTGAGCTTTCCTCTGCTTCAGAATATGATCAAAAACGTTTCTATTGTGCCTAGTATTTACTCCAGGATTCTTAACAGTATGTTGGGACACCTATCTATTTTTTAAATTTTGATATTAGTGGAAATCGTTACTCAAACCCTAGAATCTCACACACTCTAATTCACTTAAACTTGAGAGTGTTTTAGCTATTAGTTTCAATGAAATTGAAAATTTTATATTTTCCTGATTAAATTGAGATGAATTTGTTTTTATAACGATGTAATACATACTAGCTTTCAATGGATGTAGCTTGGATTATTATCCCCTTACAAGAGCGAGAGAAGAATTTCAACTGACAGAACTAAATAAAAACAAAAACGAAAGCAGAATCAGAAATTAGAAGAGACTTAGCGGCTCTTCAATGTCAAATTTGACAATTTAATAGTTCTGTCAGAGATTAATTCAAGATACATTCTAATATAACTCTGATATAGAGCAAGTCGCTTCCAGATTCCAAAAACATAAATTAAAAAAAATCGAGTAAAATTACAATAGTACATCATTAATATTCTCTAAATATCTTTATATGTCTGTCAATTAGTCCAATATCGGAAAATATTTTACGTTCTTCTGCTGCTACTTCTTTGGCTTCTTCTTTCTCGCTCTCGGTGAGGAACTGATCAGGAGCGCTGGCTACATCTGCTCTGGCAAGTTTAGATAGTAATGACGAGTGAGCTTCTCGTAACTCTCTTCGTTTCCCTAACAACGCAGATTGCTGTTCGTATAGACTAGTAGTGAGTTTTGCATAGGCCCATTCAGGAGCATGATACCACAGAAACATGCTACGCTTTTGACCAGCGGCTGGCCCAGACCCTCGTTCGTTTGGTTTCGATAATTCTTGTATATCAACAAACCCGTATTCATTAAGAATACTCATGTAATGGCGAATGTCGCCTGCGGGAAGAAGCGCTTGGTGGGCCAACATCTTCTCGTCCAACTTTCCGGTGCTACGAACCAATCGCAGAAGTCGTGCACAAGAGCTACCAAAGCTCTGAGATATAATTGAGTCAAATGCATCCCGTTTTAAGGCTGCGCAGGTGTCCTCAAATGGAAGGAACCATTCACCACCACCACGATCACCAACTCTGATAACAAATTTGGCATCTATGCTTTCCTGTAACAGAGCAATATGTCGGTTTACAATATCTCCAGGTCGTAGATTCTTATAACTATGAGAGTCATTGAGTTTGACTCTTTTTGCTGCTGGTTCTTGAGGATCGTTGGACTCAATGAAGGCAGTAGCAAGCTCAGTGAAATCTGATATCTCATTGACTACTTGTTGAGCAGTAACTGTTGTATCTGGCCCTGGAATACGTTTGTGTTTGACACTATAACAAGATTTTTCGCTCAATTTCAACATAACGGCGTACACCTTGGCTGTTAGAACTCCAATTTTGCGTTCTGCAAATCGCTGTAATTCTTCACTTCGTGTTGAAACGAGGAATTTATCCCAGTCTGGAACGTAGGGCGCGTCTTGAGGGATATCTTGACCACTCTGTATTTTATAGAGCTCGTTAGCAGCTCGTGTATCTATTTGCTGCTTTTTCGCAGTCTCACTCAGGGACATGGTACCAGGATCACTAGAAACAATGCGCTTGTATTTATCTACCAACGAGTCGGAAAGCTCGCTAACAGGCCAGAACTCATGCTCTGAAACCTGCCGTAGATACAATTCTTTGTTTGGCAGCTTTATAGGTCCATCGACAATGCTCTTCATTAACAACTCTTTGTCGCCTAGTTCAAGCAGCTTTCCTACCCAAAGTAGCGTATAAACTTGCCACCAGTTTCCAAAATAAAAGGTTCTGGTGCCATTAATCCAGAAAAGCGCGAATCGGTTGGTAATTAAAATAGCTAATGTTCTCTGGACAGCACTTAACGGCAGCTTTGTCTGGACAACAATATCATGAATAGTAAGTCTGGTTTTTTCTAGCAGTACTCTTAGAATTTGCGATCCGATTTTCCCGTACGTGTCTTCGCATAGCGTACACACTAGATCTACCAGTACCTTCGTTGACATGCTATTAGACAACCCTAATCTCTGAAAATTAAAATATTAACTAGAAATCTGCGTTTCACTTGGCAGCGTCTATAAATCATCACCAACAAGACATACGGTTATTTCTGTTCATTATGTTCTTGTTCAACTAAATTATGTTGTATATAATCAGTTAAAAAAAATTAAATTGAACCTACTATTGAACACCTAGTTTTCATGATTATCAACTACAGTTCCCACTTTAGCATTAATTTGAAATACATATTAGAGACTAGCATCCTACTAGATTTTCCTGTATTATTACTGCTATTCGAAATAAGTTCTGTTCTAGTCCTCATTCTATTCCTATTCCATAGTACTAAGAACATGACTAGTGTGTGTATGCTACTATATTAAATTAACCAAAAAATGGAATTGATTTATGAACATCAAAAAACCGCGCTGAATATTAACCGATTTAACAATTAAAAAAAAAATAAAAACCAGAACTAGAATAATTTCGTTCAATTGCAATTCAATTACTCAAACGCACAAGAAAAAAAAAACTAAGCAGAGAAAAAAGAGTTTTCTACGAAATACAAACACAAACTAAAGTAATTATGTACTTAGTAGACGCGGAAAGCAGGACCCATAGAGGACTTGATAACCAAAGAACCAACGTTCTGCCAGTGCTTCTTCAACAAAGAGACAAGGAAGTTAGAAGCCAACATGATGTGCTGGACAATCTGGTCCTCCTCCATCTCAACGTGACCAATAGAAACAGCCAAACAAAGAACCTTCTTCAACTGGAAACGGATGGTGGACTTAACATCGTTGATCTTGGTGACAAGATCCTCGTTGTGAGAGACGGGGGTAGGGAACTTACCAGCCTTAGAGAGACCAGGACCGAGCAAACGGGGGATCTGCTTGATAAGAGCCTCGGAAGCAACGAAAGCGTTGTACTTCTTGGCAAGCTTCTTGATGAGCTTCTTGTTCTTGTTGAGCTTCTTCAAGTCCTCAACAGACATGGAGTCGACACCAGCACCCTTAGCACGATCACAGTCAACGGCATCACCGAAAACACAGATGGTCATGTTGGGACGGGGAACAGCGGGCAACTTGATAGTACCACTGAAACGCTTATCACGCTGGGGGTCGTAGTTCTTCAAACCAACCTGGAGCTCGATGGTCTCAAGGAAGTTACGCTTCTTCTCATTAGAGTGAGCAAGGACCTTACGGACCTCCTCACGTACGCCGGCGGTGGTAATCTTCGAGGACATTTGCGATTATATCTCCCAAGTTAATTGGTGGTATCCGGAAGATTATAGAATATTATTTAGTGAATCCTGAAATTTTAATCAAATTATTAGTAAGTATATGAAGATTTGTAATGAAGCCCTAAGGATATATGCACTGAAGACAAGAACAGCTTAAGCTATGATAACAGTATCATGTACAATATCTAATGATCTCTGCTCTTCTCTCTCCACATCTTTATGAGACTATATAGATACATATTATCGTCAGTGGTAGTTACACCCACAGCTGATTGTAACATTAAGGCTGTTAGAATGATCTTAGAGTGAGTTTTATTAATAAGTCAGTCTGATATTATAAACACCTAATTGTGATAAATATATAGGTATGTTGGGCTATATAACTACCAGTAGTACTATAAAAGTCTTATGATCACTTATCAGTGCTGTGAAAGTAGATAAGTACATGATTCTTATCAGGATTCTAACTTCAAGAAATGTTCAAGCTGAACTCTTGCATGGATATCTATAAAGACCAAAAGTGTACTGTAGCGGATTCAAGATAATGAATATATGTATATGTTTATTGTATAAGAATATATTCAAAACTCTGTTTTAATTATTTGATTTAATATTATCCGTTAAGTCTATAATTGCATTTCAAAGGATGTAATGTGATTTCTTTTACCTACCATCTATATTCATTTATCTGAAATTGAATTGAAACAACTCAATTCACTCTTAAAATTCAGGAATTTATTTTTCTTAACGATTTAAGTTTAAGAAGTTTAATACTTATAAATTTCCTCATATATTGCATGATAATATTTTATTTCACCCGGGTACTGCTTGCAGGGCCCATCTTGATATTAATAGGTAGCCGTACGTAATTGTGCCTTAAGTCGAACAATCATAAGGAATTTGAAGACGTGTATGCTGGTAAGTAGAAGTATCAATATATTTTCATACCGCTCTTTAAATCCGCATAATGTTGTTCTACTGCATTGCCGGTTCAAATCCTCCCGCCAGTGGCTAGCTCGTCAGAAAAAAGACCAGTTTACGCGGCAGGCTAAATCTGATGACTATAGATCGCGAGCAGCATACAAATTGAAAGAAATTGACCAAAGCTATAAGATTTTCCGTCCTGGACAAACTGTAGTTGATCTAGGGTTTGCACCTGGAAGTTGGAGTCAAGTTGCTGTTGAGCGCACAAGGCCTAATGGTAGAGTGATTGGTCTTGATTTGATTGCAGCCACTCCTCCTCAAGGAGTTTCTAGTCTTCAGGGCAACTTCCTTGATCCTGCAATTCAAGAAGAATTGAAAGCGATGCTGGCTAGCCCAGACCGAGGGAGATTTGGAGCAACGGCAAGTGATCCATTGGAGATGGATGTTGATAAAGCGCACGCAGATGTCGTGCTCAGTGATATGTGTGGTATTTGGCCTCAAACTTCTGGATTTTGGATAAACAGTATTAACACTTCTTACAGTCTAGCAAATGTCAGTGGAAATGCAGTGAGAGATCACGGTCGCAGCATGGTAAGTATTTAAAAAAGCAGATTTTTGTTGCAATTGAGTCTAGATAACAAAAAATCTAGCTTTTGAAGCTTTTTAAAAAAGCAAGTTCAAAAAATTACGAACAGTACTAACAACCTAGGATATGTGTGACGCTGCACTTGTATTCTGTATGAAAGTTTTAGCACCGCATGGATCTCTGGTTATGAAGTTTTATACAGGACCAGAGGATAATCTGTTCGAGCAGAGGCTTAAACGTGCTTTCAAGCGCGTGTACAGAATGAAACCAGAAGCAACTCGTGATGAATCAAAGGAGGCATATTTCGTAGCCCTCAACAAACGTAATGTAACATTAGATGAAGTATTTTCGTAAATGAATCTGAATATTTCTAAAATCAATCAAGAGGATTTAAACCCCAATTTTAATTATATAAATTGTAATAGTCTTTGAATTCTAAAAAGTGTTTATTATTATAACTACGACTCTTTCCCTCTCTAGCTCTTCAGCATATCCTGCCCATCTGAAATTTTATTACTCATGACCGGACCATTGGTCTTGTACTCGGGGAAGTTTGTCAAATCTAAAACTACTAAACCCAAATCAGTCCTGTCGGGTCTTTCAAAAAGATCCTGGTTAGTCTATACACAAAGTTATAATGGAAATGTCGAGCGCGATTACTTGCCATTAGTGCATTCTATGCATCGTTTGATGCAACCCCACCATACTGGACTTTTGTCTGAGTACAATAAAGCAGTGCTGAAATCTGATGAAAAAAGCATCCATACAAAATTCCAACAACTTTGCGACGCTGCTAATGGGTATGAGTACAGACATACGCAAAGTAACCAGAAACAATCAGACAAGAAAAGCTACAATCCAGCTACTGATTCGCATATTCCTTATTTTTCTACATTTCTTTCCTCATTAACTGGAAAAATCAGTAAAAAACCTTCGATATCCAGTTCAATTGATGCTAAACCTTCGCAAAATCCTATTCGAAGTTCTATAAAGTGTCCTAATACTTGGAGAGAGGTTGCCGCATCTGCTAACAGTTATGGTCCGCCTCAACTTTTATCCACTATCGCATTTCAATCATTGCATGAGCATTATTTACCTGTTGTTTATTCTCAACCAGAATGCGGCTTCAGTGTGTTTGTTTTATGTGCTATGGTTGAACGGTTAGGCAGCTCTAAAAATCCAGATAAAATAAAGGTTGCTTATGATTTAATAAATAAAGGAAAATGGTCTGATTCTGCAATAAATCTTGCTATTTCAACTCTATGGCGAAGTGTGAGCTGGAATATGCGTTCAGTTTACGATATGCTGTTGAATGTGTCTGTAGCCAAAAGTTTCAAGCTACTTCCTTCAATGCAAAATCAGCTGTTAAATACTAAAGATGCCGCTTTACGTGCAGATATTATTGTGGAGTTAGCAAAGCAGGGTGTCTCAATGAAAAGCAAACTACTGGAAAAGACGTTGAGACTTACTTATGGATCTAGTGAAGTCAATTCCCTTAAAATTATGTCTATTGTTGCTTTGTGTAGGCTTCCTAGCGGTTTTTATCCGTTCATTGTAAAACAACTCTGTCGACGCTTATCTTTGCCTGAATCATCTGTCGAATTAATTGATGCTTCAGAAGACACTGCTGCACCATCATTTGTTGATTCGGATGATAATAATTTGGTTAAAAATATAGATACAACCAATGAAACGACGAATCAAGTAGAGAACAGAAAAGAGTACCAGATCCTTAATGAGCTTTTCAACAGTAGCATGATAGCAGACCTAGCTGAGCACCATGCAGACATCACTCTCCACTGTCTAATTATATACATATTGGCTACTAAAGGCATTCAGGATTTACAAGCGGTTCTGAGTCGCTGGCAAACTCTCGATCCCAAGGGTGTAAATAGTCAAACCTGGCTCAGAATATTCCAGCACTTCCGAAGACTTGGAGAACCAACAAAATGCGATGCTATACTCGCGACAGTCCTTTCTAACCCTTCAACTGCAAAACTAGATTTAGCTTTCATGAACGAATACCTTCTGTCGGTGGCTCAATTCTACAATGTTCACATCTATATGAATACGCTTTTGAGAGTTCTACCAGAACTTGCTCATAGTATGGAATCACTAGGTATCACGGAGTACGTATCTCGTGTTCCTCAGCCAGATGAATACGTCCCATCCGCAAGAATGCTTTCCGCTGTGAATAGAGACTTCGAAATAGATCACAGGCTTCATGAATCCTGGCTAACAATCACGTATCAGAGTGTACTAGCAACAGTTGAGTCTCAGGCTGAGTTGGAGACTCTGTTTACGAAATATCTAGACGTAGCGAAAAACGCTAAAAGAACAACGTTATATGTTACTGATCAATTCGTAGCGAAAATGCTTGCCCTAAATATTGGCGCACCTACTGTGGATCACGCTGAAAGTATTTTCTTAACTGCTCTAGAAAAGCTAAGCGCCATATTGTCTGTTAGAGCTGACGGTAGGAACCACTGCCGGTCTGTTCAAGTTCTAGTGGCTGCTTGGGTTCGTAGAGGTGAGCTCTATAGAGCAATTGATTTAATACGTAAGGCTCATTCGAGCCGTGCGATCATTTTGACATCAGCAGCAGTCGCACCACTGCAAAATGCTTTGAGAGAAAAAGATAGAGAAGATTTTGATGCTTGGTGCAAAGACATAGGTATTCTCTAAAAAGATTCTTAAACGAGAATCTTTTGAGAAATTATTACAGTCTTCAGAGAATCAAACTTTGTGAAAAATGAAATTTGGAAATATTGTTGCATTTTGCCTTATTTATTGTACCTGAGGTACGCAAAAAAAAACACTCTTACAAGGAGTATAGAGATTATAGACACTAAAATTTAGAAAACGTTTATTACCAGTTGCAAGATATGGAACGTGTACACTGTGTATTAAACTTAAAGTACCATATAGAGATAATAATAAATCTAACGACATGCGATTTTCTAAGAATTATAACCATCCAAAGTGGAATAGCAATATCCAACAGTAATTATTTAGAGTCATGAGAACTAACCACAAACAAACGGTTTTAGGTATAAAAAGCTCTCAGTACGGCTAATTGTACTAACTAGTAGTTTATTACCAAATTGGCTACATTGCTAAATAATGCATCTATGAGCATTTCAATTAAATTACATTAAATCAAATTAGATTATCCAGAGTGGCATAGGAAAAGATAAAAAAAATTTCTAATAAATAAAAGTAAGTGTCGACTCGACCATAATTCACGGTATGAAGGCACCACCTGCTAGGACTAGATTTTTGCTAGTGAACTGGACTTTGTAAACTGGCGTTTGTTTAGTGTTAAAAACAGCCATGTGATCGGTAGTGCTCTGTACTTCTTTTTTCTTCTCATCTTGTACCTGCTCTGATCCATTATTCAAAGCATCGTGAGGCTCCAGTGCAGGGTTAGCTTCTAAAGTGTTGCGTTGCATATCCCACACACGGACAGTGCAGTCAGCACCACAACTAACAAGCACCTCACCTTGCATACTGAATGCTAAAGAGTATATAGGGCCCTTTCCATGACCACGCATTCTCTTCAATCGCTGGCCTAAAGCAATGTCCCAAACAACAATAGCTGCATCCTCACCTGCAGCCACAATCCATCTACCATTTGGGCTGCAAGCCAAGGCTGTCACTGGACCTGCATGACCCATGAACACACGCACGCAAACACCTTTCGCAACATCCCACATGCGTACGGTTTTATCTGCAGATCCCGTAAAGAGATAGCATCCGTTGGGATGGAAGCACACGCATTCAACGTCTGACATATGTCCAGCAAATATACGCAGGGGATAAATATGATCAGTGGACCAAAGCATGGCGGTTTGATCATGAGAAGCCGTGGCAAAATAGTGACCGAAAGGGCCAAAGGCAACATCCCAGATTGGTTCTGTATGGCCTCTATAGGCTACAAGTGAAGTGTATGTGTCCATAGACCACAATCTAACAGTCTTGTCCTCAGAACAAGTCAAAAGTGTACGTTTATCAGGAGAAAATGAGAGTCCGTAAACAGCACCAGAATGACCAATTAGTCTTCTGGTGCTGGTAGGACCGTCGCTGTTCTCTGAAGGCAGAGAACTATGCAGTTTGTGACCTTGAAGTTCCCACAACATAACATAACTATCGGCAAATCCACCAGCAGCAAGTGTAGAATCTTCTGAAAAAGCGACACAGTTCATATCATCGTAAGTATTGTGGAATGTGTACATTGCGACCGAAGGCAAAGCGGCCTGCTGCTTGTGACCGAATCCCAGCTTTGCCATTTGAGTACTATCGATAACTCTTTGGACAGCAGCCTCAACATCGCGTGGTTTGAATTTCGGCAAAGGAATAGCGTCAACAGCGGGAGAATCAGACTCAGGTTTTGTCATTTCCTCGAACCGGGGCGCCAGTTCAGTGTCGTATTTCTCATTCTTGTCCTTGTACTCCAAGGTAGCCAAAACTTCTGCCTTCAAATCAGGGTCTACTGGCATAATACCAAGCTGTAAAGGCTTCTTGGGCGCATTTTCAAGCTCTCCAAGGTCGCCAAAGTCATTAGCCTCATCGTCATCATCGGTAGAAGATCCTGCGGCTTGTTTCGGTTTAATAACTAAACTAAAATGCTGGTTTATAAGTCTGATAATGGTAGAGCCACCTACAGCCTCAATGGAATGCAAGAAATGCAGGAGCAGATCAAAGGCAGTTGGCGATATCTGTACACGACACCTTCTGGTAACAAACCGCTGCGCAACACTGTTTTCGGAAACATGCTGCGGGAGACGAATACCTTTAATAGCCTGCAGATCCTGGGAATGCAGAAGTTCGTGGGATTCGCAGAACTTGTCGAAGAATTCGCACGCCATCAACGGCTCGCCTAAATTGATGAGCTCAATGAACATGTGCACGAAAAGTGGATACATAAACCGGCTGAGTTCAGGTTGGTACATATCCAAACTAGACTCGAACCATTCCTGGAGCAACGCGTAGGTCTTGGCATAGCTGTCAGCTCCGGCCAACGGCACTGCAGCTGTAAGCCCGCGAGTGGCCAAGGAAGGCACAGTTGATCGACTGGACTCTAGACGGAGCATAGCTTCAGTTCTAGAGTAACCTTTCTTGTGAAGAAACTCTAGAACGATGCGGTTCAGCTCGTCCAGGCCCATATTGCCCTGCGGCCGCGTATTCGCAGTGCTCATGATGGATTAGTAATACACGGTCCACAGTGAACTCTACTATACTATACAATACAATACTATAAGTTGATTGAAATTCAGCTAGCTAGTTACCTAGTTTCTGTTTGAATATATCGCTGTATTATACAAATTTAGTATATTATAGATATTATATTGTTCTATATCATATTATATCATATTATATCATATTATATTATACGTTGGTGAAACTCAGTACAACTCAGTACAACTTAGTTTAACATGGTTTATTTATTCCAATTTATTTCAATTTATTTAAGCCAGCATATTTTAACATAATTTAAAAACTTGAAAGCTAAAAACCTTGAGTTTCGAAATTCGAGGTTCGGAAACTAGAAACTAGAAACTCAATCATCATGCCGCCTGCGGCTCTGTTTTTCCTCGGCTTCCTTGGCTTTCTCATCCTCAATTCTACGTACAATCTCGTCTAGGTAATCGTCAGCAAGCACCTCCATTTCCTTATTAGGTCGCAACACAGCGACTTCGATGTTCTGGTTTCCTGTTTGAACGACCTCCAGTAAACTCTTTACTGCCAGCTCAACGGTTTTCTGCTCGTCCATGTCCTCTTCCCATAGTTTATCTAGCAGTTCATGCACTGTTTTACTGGATCTGCCAATAGCGTTTGCCTTCCAGGACGAGAAGATACCCGAGGGCTCAGTGTGGTACAAATTGGGCTTGTCGCTTTGAGGATCAAACCCACCAATAAGAGTAGAAATTCCAAAAGGACGGACACCTCCACTTTGTGTGTAGCGCTGCTGCAATCCAGCAATGTGTTTGGTGATGTACTCCACGCTGGCGGGGTCAGCGAGGTTGATTCTGTGGTTCTGTGCCTCCAATCGGGCACGGTCTACAAGAACACGCGCATCTGCGTTCAGCCCAGCAAAACACAGAGTTATGTGGTCGTCAACAGCACACAGTTTACTAGGAGTCGTACGAGGGTCGTGCAACTTAAGTGCGCTGCGGCGCTCACAACCGAGAACAACGACATCGCGGCCTTTAACACCAACAGCACATGTGCCTCGCTTTACAGCTTCCAATGCGTATTCCACCTGGAAAACGTGGCCATCGGGGGAAAATACACTCAACGCTCTGTCGTAACCGCTCATAGTGGCAAATGCTTGCTAAGCACTCAGCGTTTTGTGAACAAAGAACTGCAGTAGTAGTATAATAACTAACCAGTTTTAACCAGTTCTAACCGGCTCTAACAGTGTGGGTATTATAATATAGTATTTTTTTAATACTAATACTATATTTAAAACAAAAAAAAGGAAAAGATAAGCAGAGTTCCTATTTCAGGGAATATAATATAAAACCTAGTACCACCAGCGCGTTAAAGGTCTGTGCTTGTTACCTTTTTTTTCTCTATTTTGTTTAGGAGTACCTGAAAAAATCTTTAACTTTCAAACTAATAGAACTACTAGAACTACTAGATCTGAGTTTTAAGATTCAAAATTCAAAATTCAAAATTCAAAATTGCTTGTACAGTATAAACTTAATGAAGAAAAAAGCAGGCCCTGAACGTGTATGCTATTTAGCCCAGTTGGCACATATTACCCCTTCTCCAGTTCTTGCACGGATGTACGGCACTGCTATGACTGCAGTTGCACGTAAAGCGGTTATCCGAGTCAATGCAACAACCAAACAACGATTCTGCAAAAAATGTTGGGCTCCTAGAAATACAGAAACATGTAAATGGAGGGTTATAGACGAAAGCAAGAAAAAGAACCGACCAGTACTTGTGTGCGAATGCAGTTGCGGAAATGTCAGCAGACGACACTTGTTTTAGTTGATTCTCAAATCAAACTTAATTCAAATCAGATCAAATCAGATCAACTCAAATGGAATGCAATCAATTTTATTGAATTAAATTCAATTCAATTTAATCTTCTTTGGTTTCAGTTTGGGTCTATATTTATCTCTGCGTATATGATACGACAATTCTGGTGAACTCCACCAGTCTAATTTCATTTCTTTATTTATTTTTTATTTATTTATTTATTTATTCATCTTTTCTTCTGATTATACCGTGTTCGTTTATGTCTTTGTATTAATTGTTGTTTCTGTTCCTTTTCCTATTAATTCTTTTTCCTATTCCGATTCATGTTCATGTTCATGTTCATGTTCATGTTCCTGCACTCGCCCTATATAATTGGGTATGTTCTGTACCGCTTTTTAATGGGTGCTGAAACGCGTAGCTTAGCTATTATTCGTCTCCACTATCAGTAAAGCTCAGTTATACTGAAAAAAAAACAAATAACTATTCAACAGATTAGATTAGATTAGATTAAAAGAAATCCAATTTATTCATAAATAATTGTTTAGATGAGTTGACTCAAAATCAAATAAAGCAATATGAAACTTAAATAAATAATCCTTTTTGAACTGTTTACCTGGGCCGTATGTATGTAGGTACAGGATATGTATGTGCATGTAATGTACGGGTACCGAAATAGCACCTTAATTTTGTGGTTGTTGTCAATTCTGACCTAACCACATGTCGGACATCTCCGAGCCTGGATGGCTCGATCTCTTGCTCAACATCTTCATCGCGACTCCAGGCGTGCAGATGCGCCATCATAAATCAAGTTTGAGCCGCGTGAAACAGAAATTAAAGAAGATTGAACTGGATCCACGGGTTACACGGTACCAACGCCGTGTAATTGAAAAACTCAACCAGCTTGATGAGTTGTTCTCTCAGCAGAAGGTCATTAACCAGACGCAGAAACTATGGTATACTATGTCTTTACTGAATATTTTGTTCTTGGGTGTAGTGGTTGCGCACTTGCCTCATATTTTGCACATTGTTTATACGGTAGAACTATCGTTTCTACTGCCTGTGCGATTCTACACCTACTCGAAAAAAAACTATCAGTATTTCATGGCTGATTTATGTTATTTTGTGAATTTTCTGTTGGTTAGTTACATCTGGATATGGCCTAACTGGTCTCAGCTATGGGTTGCCTGCTTCGCATTTTCTTTTGGAACTCTAGCTATTTCAGTTGCATTATGGCGCAACTCGTTGGTCATGCAGTCAATTGACAAGACAACCTCAACATTCATCCATCTGCTTCCTCCTCTTGTTTGCTATACCATTAACTTCCGCCTCAATCCCACTTTCAAGCTTTCTAGATTCCCTGGAGCAGTGAAGGCTGGAGCTTGGCAGACAGTAAACAGCATCATATGGACGACAGCAATGTACTTCGTCTGGCAGAGTTTATACCATTTCTTCATCACTGTCCGTAAGGCCGACAATATTCGTCGAGGTACGACCACTAGTTTTGAGTACATGCGCAAACGGTTTGCCAAGGCGCGTATTGGTCTTTTTGTGAATTCCCTTCCCGGACCCTTGCCAGTGATTGCGTTCACTCTTATCCAGTTTACTTACTCTTTGGTTACAATGGCACCATGCCCACTGTATTACCGGTCAGAACTGTTGTCTCAAGTTTTCTTGATTGGTTTATTCTCAATTGCCTCCTACAACGGGGCCACTTTCTACATCGATGTGTATGGAAATAGACTGCGTGAAGAAGTTGCTAGATTACAAGCTGAAGTATCAAGGCTTCAAGATGATGAAAACGAGCTTATTGATTCTACTGCATCTGCAACATCTCTCTCCACTGTAAGCTCTTCTGCAAGTTCAAATTTGACCTCAACTGTGACTTCTAGAAACGATGATAACGATCCTGCTCAAAGGTCATCATCGGGGAAAGTTGAATTCAACTTGTGATTTTTGTTTTTGTATTTGTATTTTTATTGACAAAACAATTGGTTATTTCACCAAGAATCTGATACCTGCTCGGCACATAAATTATATACGTTAATAATTTGCTATGTACCACTATGATTAAATGAATTCTAAATTGAGCCCTTTTATCCACAAACAACCAACCAACAACAGGAAGAAGAGAAAGTTTTTAAACGCAACGAAATAAACTAGGACGAAATTATACCACAGTTTATTGATTAAATGGAATAAAATAAAAATTAAAATAAAAATTAAAATAAAAATATAATAGACAAAACAAAAGTACTTGAAATGCAAAACCAACACATTATGATGTGAGCATGAGATGGAAAAAGGTGATATGCGTGCAGCTGTACTCGTACTTATTTTGTTTCGACAGGCTGAATATTGCTCAAGATTTCTTGGCGGCAGAATTCATTGCACTCATTGAACACTGATGCTTGTTTTGCTACGTCTGCTAGTCGTGCAAGCACATGCTTATTTCCACTAGCAAATCCATATATGGTATAGTGTAGGCCTAGTCTGTCACAGAATTCCTTGACAGGTGCCTGGGCACGTCTAAGATTATGTCTTGGCATTCTAGGGAACAGGTGATGGATAGCTTGGAACTGAAGACCACCATGAACAAAGTCAAGCCATTCTGGGCAGGCAACATCCATACTCGTACGAACTTGACGTTGAGGGAAACACTCAACTGGTCCCAAATCACTAGTACTCTGAGCAAAATGACTCAAAGTAATCTGCACATGTACAGGCATGGTCGCTATATGAGAGACCATAACAAAGATGAACTTGTCCATGTTCGAGCTGATACCTTTTCCAACAAGCAAATAGAAGAACCAGTAGAAGAAAACAGATAAACCAAGAAGCTCGAAATGTCGGAGATACTTAGCCTTACCTTCTTTTGGTCCTTGTCCGTAAAGAACATAGATCCAGGACAACCTGTAAAGGTTAAATCTTCCAAAACAAAGAATAGGATAGTACATGTGGTGCTGAATCGGTAACATTACCCTGGCAACAGCATCCATGGGAAGAATTTTTTCATAAAACGTTGAGAAAACGTTTGTAAATAGTTTAGAAGTAACGGCAAAGAACGGAAGATGTTGAATATCTGGATCATGCACTGGGTCATTAGTGACCAAGTGATGAACGTTATGGTTACGTTTCCACCATCCTAAACTGAGACCACCAACAAATGACGCTAAGAAGCAGCCAATGAGACTATCAACATAGTAATTATGGGTAATGCCCAAATGGCCACTATCGTGAGCAATGAATACCATTTGATGCCAGGCGAATCCTAAACAGACGCCTGAAATTGTAAGCATCCACCTAGAAGTCGTTTTTTTATATATGAAGAAGAATATCGCGCTCAAAATGAAAAGAGAGCTTATTCTAGCTGCTTCACGAGCATAATCCCAGTAATCACAAACAAAGTAGCCCTCCTTGTGCAGCTTGGTATGTAAAACTTGGAACTCCTCATGGATATTTAGCTGAGTAGTTTCGTCGACAGTTGGATATTTTTCTATATCTCTTAAACGTTCGCGTTGTAGTGTGTCCCTAATATGTTGTTTGCGTTCTGCACTAAGATCAGCTGTTTCGAAATTTCCACGTCTAATAGGAGGAACAACATTAGTCCACGGCAGCTCAACCTCACCTATACTGAAGCTACTCATAGTTTTTAAAGTATCATCACCATGATACACGTCCATTTCATCACTGGCATCGCGTCCTACCATATGCAGGATGGCCTTATCGCCTCCGGGATGGGACCGGATCCAGCTATTAAGTTTGAGAACTTTACCATGCCTAATAACTAGAATCTCGCCATCGTCTATACGTGACAATACCTCCTCGCGAGTAAGTACCGCCATTTTTTTTTCGATAAACAACAGGTTCTGCACTATCCGGTGCTATATACCTGCACCTATAATATATTTATTTTTACTAACCAGCATGTGACACTTTTCGGAAATTTCGAAATACGAGAGACCGGATTGGCAAATACAGCGCGTAAACCACTTATTTGTACAACGTTTTATCTGGATAAAATCAATAATTGGTGGGAATTTTATGAACGATACAGAATAATGAGTTTATAATCCATATGAAAAGAGTTAATTCGCGATAAATAGAGGCACTTATCTCTAATTTACTGCGTTATTTACATAGGTATTAGCTCATCTGCAATGTGTGCGCGTGCCTGCACATTTCATTTCGCTTACAGGGATCAGTAAATAGGTAAAATAATTGTCGACAAGTATCTATTTTCGCTATCACCATAAATGCAACAACATAACTCAATTGAGACTAAGATTTAATTTCTAATTGTTTTCAAAAAATGTATTTTTAAGTTTCAAAATTAAAGCGTTGGCACTTCGAAATTCTATGACATTTTACGTACAATCATTTCCACGAACACGTTTAAAATCATCACCTTAAAACCAAACATCCAAAATAACCCATGACCACCACCACTAATTTGAAGACATGTAAACCGCATTATTTGATATCACTCTTCGAGTCAAGATAATTAGAGAGAAAAATACAAACTCAGCATTTATCCTTTGTTTTGACTTGCTGAAATTTTGAAGAATTTGCATCCAGCAGATGCTCACCCTACCCATGAAAACTAATTAACATGCTTCACTGTGGTACCAGGAATACTAAAGTAATTTCAGTTCAATTCATGGTATTTTTTTGTAAACCTTTTATACATTATTCTTATCTATGGTGTAATCTGTGTTATCCTATTTAATTGAGTTCTTTTCAACTAAATAAAACTAAATTGATTTATATTGAATCCTACTCTCGCTCTTCTCTCTCTTTACTTCTTTTCAGTTGGATTAGTTCAGCTAAGATAACTCATTCTGGTGAGACCCAAACCCTGTGTAATTTAACATATACAGTTGAATATGCCTGAAGGGGATTTAGAACAGGTTCTTGACTTTACAAAAGATGTTTTGAAAGCGCTTAAATCAGATAATGAGGTTTTGAAGTCGGTTCTTACCTGTGAAGTGTGCTGTTCATTGATAGTCAACCCTTTTGTACTTTCCTGTGGACATTCATTTTGTGGCGGCTGTTTGGTGCAATGGTTCCAGCAAGTTGAAGACAACCAAAGCTGTCCGGGATGTAGACAAAAAGTTAACTCTAAGCCCTCTTATAACTATGCTTTATCCAAAATTGTAAGATGCGTAATAAACTCTTGGAACCAACAGCATCCTGATAAGAAGGTAGATGTTGACGACCGGAAAACTGAATATGATTCACTATTGAAAGAACCAAACCAAAGACCGCGTCCAATTTATAGCGAAGAAGATGGTATGTACATGTGCGGTGTGTGTTTGCATGAAATTGATACACAGGGATATTGTTCAAACCCATCTTGCGAGACATTTTACGAAGAATTAGCTTCACAATCTGCAAATAATAGTGACGACGATATGGATGATTTAGAAGAGGGCAATGGAGATGATATCGCTTCCGAAGCATCGTATCATACTTCGTCAGATGGATCTGGATTCTGGATTGGTGATGTTGGTAGCATTGCATTTTATCCACCAAGATTCGATAATGCCCTGGATTTCCTCTTTGAGAATATAAAAGGCTCAAGGGACACTCATATGAGCATATTTGATGTTATAGATGAGATTCGGACCTATATTAAACCCAACTCCACAGATGGTAGTAGAACTCCTGAACCTGACTTAGGAATCAGGAAGATTCTTTTAGAGACTTCTGAGCGGAGTAGACATGGCTTTAGGCCAAGTAGGTTCTACTACTGCCCAGAAGATGACCCGAATGCTGATGAGGACGAAATTGGTACATTCGAAGAACTTTTTGAACAAGTAGCTGAAAGACCTGATGTTGTGTCTAGAATCACTTTATTTGGGTGTCAGGAACAAGGCACTGCTCATCAACCTGTTGTGATATACAAGAGACAAAGAAATCCAGAACTGGATATGTATGAAGACGAATTTGACTACGATGACGGATTTGTTGTTGACGATGATGAAAGCGAAGCGTCATATGCCAGCTATGTTGGAGATGATCTAGAAGATGGTGATCTGCAGTTCAAAAATATGTCCTCTATAAGTCCAAGTTCAGATTCTGATGTTATTGAAATTCTTGATTGAATACTCTACTAATATGACGTATAGACGCATTCATCATGAATCATTATCAAAACTAAAGCATTCTTTATGATTCCTTTTTCATTATAGACGTATCTGAGGACCTCATAGCATTTAATGTCATAGCTATTCAACTTTAATGTTTAGACTTTCGCATAACATATATGAGCATTAAATTGTGTACAATAAACAATGAATATAAACATTTATACATATTTCGTTCTACTATCTGTTATAAATTTGATAAAATATTCTATTGACATAAATTCTAAGCATCAAATAGAGCTTAGCGCAATTCGTGCAATCTGTGCAATCTGATCTAGGACTCAAAAGAGCTAATTATACAAACAAGGGGTAAGGGGATTAAAGTGGATCTGGAAAGGTCACGTGTATACGCAAACGTAGTTATTGGCTACTGACGAGAGGATGCTTAGATATCAGCAGCAGCCAATGCCGTCTACCGACAGAATCTTAAAGTACCAAAAGATCTACCAATCTAAGCCTAATGTGCCCTTGTGGATGCGCACACCGAGGTCTAAGTTGATTGTCTACCCCTTCTACGCCCTTTTCGCTTACTCCTGCGTTGCCATGCCTCTTTACTACACTGGTTTGGCTATGGCAGGCAAGAAAAACGAGTAAACTCGATTGAATCTTTGCAAAGTCCATTCTGATACAATGAGTATCAAATCCACACTATTTAATTTATTACAATTCACCTTTATAGAAATTTAGTGTAATAAAAACAGCATTAATGATAACATCCCTGCTACCTCAAACAAATTCCTAGACAAGTAACACACGATACATGATATAGTTACATATGTTACATATGTGAGTACAATACTGATAAAGAGAGAATTATGTATCATAGAATCTCTACAGCTATTCTGTAATTTATTGGAGTAAAAGGGCCAATTTATTGCCAATATATCTACTTTATTTAGTCAAATTTTTTTAGCATTCGTCCAATCCAAATATCAGGTCAATATTCGTACATAACCTACTTTAGTTTAGTTCAGTTCACTTCACTTCACTTAAGTTTAGTCAAGCTTAGATTACTGTTGTTGCCAGGAGTAGCTTATATATACAAAATCAACGTCAAAGAAAACGAATTAGAGCTGATACAATAAAAATCAGCAAAATTTAACGACATAATGCGAACTAAAAATAAGATCAAAAACCAAATAATTTAAATAGAAACTGCATGTACGAACCCAAAGAGACCAAGATAAAGACCAATTTATGTATCTCTAAGTAACTAAGATAATTAATTAAATCAGCTCTCGTGATTGAAGACACCACGATCAACCCTCGTGTTGCTGGGACTCTTAATCATCCAGGCACAGCGCAACCGAAAACGCACGTCTTGTTCGCTAATTTTCCAGCCATTCTACAGCCGTCAAAGCCTTTCCAACATTAGTTCTGTCAACAGAAAGACCGCATGAAATACGGACAGTTGCTGCGCAGATACTCCGTGCCAGAGTGGCATGCGCATAACATTCTGTACGATATTCTGAAGCAGGACATCAAGAACCTCACCGCAACCAGGGAGAGTTTCAACGACGAGCATTACTCTCAGCTCGTGACGTCCTTCAGCGAGGAGATTGATAATGCCAATCTCTTCGTTAGATGCAAACTAGGCGAAATTGAGTTCCGCTTGCAGCAGTGCGATACCTTGGTTAGAGATTTGGCTTCCCGTATGGACGAACGGAGAGTGTGGAAGCTCAACCAGGAGGTGCGGAAGCTTGCTTCGGATATTCAGAATCTTTCAAGGTTTATCGAAGCCCAGTTCACCGGGTTCCGCAAGCTGTTAAAGAAGTTCCGTAGACATGCTCCTAGTGATAAGCTCGATGCAGGACAAGACCTGCGGCAAATTGACGACAAGCTTCTTGAAAGAGGCTCTTTTGCAACTGTAGATTTAACTCCCCAATTCTTGGAGCTAGGGGCGTTGTACTCGACAATCCGCACCCGCAAGTTTGAGGAGCTAAATCAATCACTTTCCTTAGGAAACAAAGGAATCTATAACAAGGGATCTAGCAGTTGGACTGAATCTGATCCCAGCGGACCTACAAGTGCTACTGAACAGGCTCTCAAGTTTGACGTTGAAATGTTGACCGCACACGTCCGCGATGTTCACAGGTTCTGGGTCCACGCAGACTATTTGGTGCAGCTCAAAATTCTCCTTTTAGAAAAAATGGATCTTGTGGGCCTTAAAACTCAGGATATAAACGAAACTGAAGTGACTAAAGTTCAGTACCTGGACACTCCTGACTTACAAGCTGCACGCCATTTTTCTGAACCTGCTCAGATCAGACAAGTCGGAAAAGACAGTGAACATGTGCTGCTGGTGCCTTCTGTTGGCCTTAGACACACTGCTGCGACTGCTCTTTCTCCTGAACAGGAGCAGCGTGTGCTTGCAGGTGACGTTGACAAGAAGGATCTAGACACAGAAACCCACGTCAGTTCTCAACTGGCTATGGGGTGGATTGCATCCCAGAATGTTGTTCACGCTCTAGATGTGTCCACTCGTCGCACACGCTTCCGAAACAGCGATGACAAGATATGGGCCGCCGTGGACAACGATATCCAGGTCATCAATTCTTCAGCCAGATTCCCATTCGCGGTTCTGGAACTGCGGGTTGGTAATGATGTTGATTGGTTGAACAGCATCAGGAACTCGCATTTGGTACACCCTGTTTCTGGCTCCTTTTCTATATACCTTTGGGCGTTGATTCGCAGAAAGCCTAGGCTGGTCACTACAAGACCTGGATGGCTCGACGATCTAGATTCAGGAAAGAACATCAAGCGTGAACCAGAGGATGCAGTTGTGACTACTGTTCAGAAGAAGCCCTTGAAATCGTCCAAAAGTTACGCCAGTATTAAGTTTGGTATCGATGATCGCCGCTATTTGGAGGGTGACGAGAGCCGTGATGCTGAAAGCACGGCCGACAACGACGGTACAGGCAATAGTAATACCGAAGTAAGTAGAGGAACTATGGTAGGAAATCTTTCTGATGGACCACGCTACTGGAATGAGTTTGACGATGGCGACGAATATAACGAAGGTGATGATCACTACTTCTATGACGATGAAGATGAGACTTTAAGACGTGCTAGAGTAGCGGAAAGAATTACTACACCCGTTTACCAACTCGGGGAAACAATGCGCAGAAGATTCAACTTTATATTTGACCGGTTAGGACCAATGTCCTCCTCCGACAGCGATATTGATAATCTCAGTGTTAATTCAGTGACTACTGACGACTCAAGTGTACACAGGGTGCCTTTTGAACCACAGTACTCCCCAAGAAACCGGCACCATAATTATGGGGCAACTGACGATGTCAGTTTCTTCGATTTGAAGACTGATGCTCAACGTAGACGCAACGACCATGGTTTGAAACTGATAACTTTCCTGTGTTTTATGATATCTAACATTGTGGTACTACTGGTATTTATTCTTTTCTTTATCGAAGAAGTAGAAATCCTACCAGTTGAGATGCGTTTGGCTCTGATTCTGTTCTTAGGTGTAGCTCTCGTCTTCAGCGTTGCTGGATATATTGCATTCCAGTTCCGCAATGAGAGTTCTTGGAAAGAACAAGTCGCTGTAAACATGGGTTTGCTAACTGTTGTATGTTTTGCCGTTGGGGGAATGGCTAATTTATCTCTACCCAGTACATGAGATGCCTCTTAAATGGTAACAGTTAATTAAGCTCCTGCCGTAGTCTAGAACAGTTGAAGAACAGTGTCATTGTGTCACAATTTCTTAATAGTATCTTTTCAGATTCCTTTCAAAGTTAAATGAAAACAAAATCACATCAGATTAAAACAGAGCAACTAAAAATCAAGAAAAAAATACAGGCAAATCCAATCAAGATAGCATTGAATAATATTCAAGTAATTAATTTATATATAGTATGCATTAACAAGAATCTAGTAAAATATCTTCAGTATAGACATAAAATAACATAAATAAACTAAAGTAGATAGACAAAAAAAAATTGTGCCAGGATTTTTTCTCATAAAGCTCAAGCTAATATTAGTATTATTTCCTTAACTGCTTCAATTGCCAATATTTTAAATGTTAAGCAAGGAGTTGACAAAAATATAGAATTGAGTGAAAAGATATGAAGAATACTGATTGAACATGCATGCATCAGTCTTATTTATATTTAATATGACAACATGAATACAAACTTATATATTTGTATGTCATTATATATCATTCTTTTGCATTAGATTTCCTGTGTTAAGTGTTGTTGAACGCGCTTCTCTTGAGAAAGAAAAGTCAAAGTGCATGAACATACAACAACCCCTAAATAGATTAGGTGCATTTTCGCACGTACCGAATCAGTTTCAACCTTTAGGAAAGCTCCCGAGTATCGAGCCAGTCTAAAAACTGTGGGGCAAAGTAAGTGATAAGAAGATTGGCACCGGCACGTAAGACACCTTGAGCGGATTCAAAGGCCATGGTCTGCAAATCGAGGTAACCTTTCTCGGCTGCCGCATAGATCATCGCATACTCTCCACTAACCTGGTAAGCAGCAATTGGATAGTCAGCGCAAATATTAGCAGCATCAGCAATAACATCTAGATAGAAAGTAGAAGGTTTCATGATAAAGGCATCAGCACCTTCAGTGATATCACGACGAAGAGCCCTGCGTGCTAGACCGCGTGCACCAGGAGGCAACTGGTAAGCCTTTCTGTCTCCACTTTGGGGGCAAGATGCAGCAGCATCTCTGAAAGGTCCATAAAGACTACCGGCAAATTTGGCAGAGTAAGAAATGACCATAGTACGGTAAGCTAGATCGCTTGCAAGTAAGGCTTTTTTGATTTCGACAATTCTTCCATCTATCATGTCTGATGGAGCAACTGCGTGAGCACCAGCCTTAGCATAAGCTACCGATACCTCAGCCAAACGTTGAACACTCTCGTGACGTTGAATAGACCCATCGTGGTCACGAAGCAAACCACAATGACCTGTACTAGTATATTCACACAGACAGGTGTCACAAATAATAAAGAGGTTCGGGAAGTGCTTCCGAAGCGCTTTAACGGCAACAATTACCGGAGTATCAGGGTGATCCGCCCAAGTACCACGAGGATCCTTAAGCTCATCAGGAACAATACCGAAAAGCAAAACGCTAGTTAAACCTTTCTTAACTAATGTATCCACAAATCTGATGAGAGAGTTGATACCCCATCTCTTCTGGCCAGGTAAGGAAGGTATGTCTTCCTCGGCCTCCTCCTCCATCACTACAAATAGAGGATAGATGAGCATCTCCTTAGTCAATTGGCGATTGTTCTGCCACATTCGACTAACGGGGTGGGCATATCCAGAAGCCAAAAGGCTTGAAATTTCAGCATCGTCGGCCATGATAACAGAAGGCGAATGGTTGATGAGTAAAGATAGACTCGTACAACAGAACGGTTGGGGATTAACACTGAAATATTATATTAGAAATAGAGATATACATTATAGTAGGTGTTATTGAGACATTATGCGCGATTTTATTGCTTATTCTCTTATTCAACGTTATTCGCTTAATTCTTTTATATAACGAGATTTGTAGAAACCGCCAACTTGAAAGAACTACACACCATGTGAAAAGTTCGTGTAATTGGAACTAACTTAATTCTACCAATACTAAATAATAAAATATAAATTATCCGAGCTCATTGACATTGATAGAAGGTATATATCGCTAAGACTCGATTACGATTACGTGGACGTATATCGTGGTTGCCTCACGTTGATATGTCTTTTGTGAGTTAATGCTTCATATTCTGTGAAATTCACTTCAATAAATAAGCATTATCCGGACACGACTTTTAAGTTGTGGATACACCTAGCCCTTACAAGATATTGATCCACACATTTAGTTAACGTTATTTGGATTTTACCTTCCACACCTCCCCCACCACCACACATTTCTATAACCATGCAAGAACCTAAATCAGAAAACATTTTGCCTAAGGTTTACGGCAGGCTCCCTTCAAATAAAGTAGCAGATTTCATTTATACACTGCTTGCATCTACTTTTCTTTGGTTTTACACCTCTCTGTATCGCCTACGTGAAAGCTATCGGCATGTAAGCTATCGCATCTCACGGCGCAAGTACACGAATATCACTCCTCAGCAAGTAAGAACTCACGTTGCTGAGCTCCCTAAAATACCTCAACATGTTGGCTTCATTCTGAACTACAACGATCTTAACGGCTTCAAAGGTGTCTTGGAGGCAGCTACAGAGGTTTGTGCCTGGACTTTGGGCGCAGGATCGTCTAGACTTACTATCTACGAACGAACTGGTTGCTTAAAACGCGAAGATTTGCAATCACTTGCAGATGTATTTACATCTAGTCTGAGAAAGTATTTCGGTCGCCAAAATGTTCCTCACATCATTTTCCGCAAAGGTAGAGAGTATGTTGAGGCAGGAGATGTGGGTGATACCGCACTTACAGTTCAGTTTCTGTCAGAATGCGACGGTAAACCATTCATGGTCGACCTTGCGAAAGAATTCAGTTTAGAATTAGCCCAAGGTAATCTCAAAGAAGAGGATATCACAATTGAAAGAATTCATAAGCTGACCTTGGAACGCGTTGGTGATGAGCCTGACCTGATGGTCACTTTCAACTCTTATCTTGATCTGGAGGGCTTCTCGCCTTGGTTGGCTAGAATTTGCGAGTTATATTGTCTACCTGACAACGATAATAATTTTGGCTTTCAAGTTTTCATGGAAGCATTGAAGAACTTTGCAAACGTCAAAGTCAACCTTGGTTCCTAATTTATTCTTTTGCATCTACTTTTTGAAATTCAAGTGTACAAGTGCGTATATTATTTATTGGAAATGTAGTGCTAATTTCTCATTTTGTAATTCAGATATCCTAATGTACAAATTTACTTAATTAATGGGAGATATAGCCTGAAATTGGTTGTAACCATCTATTATTCTTATTATTACAAGCATTAATCGGAGTTGAATTATGTTCTTGGTTGGTTCCTTTTCATTATTAGTGCTGTGGGTGTTTTCATTAAATTAATGTTGGAGATTGGTGTGAAAAACGAGCATCACATTGTTTTTACAAAATTATGAGGTCTCAGATGGTCATTCTTATGAGTTGATTTCAGATTAGTGTCGTACTCCATCAGGTGGCAGATAAGAGATTTACTAGCTGAATCTACGATATCATCGATTTTAAAGTTTCAAGAGGTATGCGCGGCTTGTTGGATATCACCTGGTGAAGCTCTTCTGCGCTCTCAGGCAGCTCAATTTCCACTAAACTTAGCATTACATGCGCATGCGATTTGAATATTAATAAATCGATCTCTTCAATGCTATTCTCACAGATTGGGCAAGTTTTTTTTTGAGAATGCTGCTGCTTGTGTAGAGAATCAATTAAACATTGACCACAGAATGTATGATTATCGTTGCAATGAAGAAAGTAAGGTTCGTCAGTAAAATCTTTGCAAATACTGCAATGAGCTACACTGAACCAGTCCTCTAAGTTTTCTCTTTTATCAGCTAATTTTACAAATGCAGGATGCATATTACGCCTATTTTGTATTTTTTCGATTATTTCCAATCCAGATTTATACCGGCTTATATTTCCTAACTGCCAGATTTTCAAAGGTGCAAAACGCTGCATGCAGCTTAACGCATGACTACTAAAAAAGACGCATCTCATGCGGCTATGACTCTTGGTCTGCAGTAATTATTCGTTAGATGAAGACATTCCACATGCTCATATATTGCGAATTGACATTACCATCTTGAAATAATATCTTGAAATGAATATAAAATAGTAAAAAGTTCTTTTATTTCTCCTTATAACACCAATATTTCAGCGTAGAGTATATTATACCAGTATCATGTATTTTAGCGAAAAAAACACCGGTGGATAATGCTGGTAAACGATGGCAACGCAGCACTACAAAAGTATAACGTGAACGGTGACTTGAGTGATCTCATCTTAAACATCAATCGCTAAATAAAAAAAATATTTTTAAGATAGTTTAATCTTTCTCAGTCGTATGACGCTATATCAGTTATATAATGTAGTTAGCTGAGTCAATTACGCTCACAGTCCAAAATTTTCATGAATTAATATAAAACTGAAGTTAATCGAATTGAGGCAAACAAGATATTCTACACCAAATAACTGCACAGCGGCCATTTGCACTAAAGTACTAAATCAGGCAAGTATTGAGTAAGCGAGCTATTCCAACCCTGGGACCATGGTGAATGAGACTGTAAACACATCGTGTACTTGATCTCTGAATCTCACTTAATTAATCCGTAACTATTGGACTTGGGTTGGAAGAATCAAACCAAACCGACAACTTGATTACCAACTAGCGTATGTCTGAAATTGCCTGTGGGCTGAAGAAACGTCCTGGAAAACTCGTTGTAGGTTCTGAGGAGGTTCAATGGATTCCGACGCAACAAGGAGATAAAGAAATCATTAAGTTGATTGATATTCAAGGTATGCAAGCTACACCACCAACTGCAGCTAGACTCCGCATCAAGTTAACTAGTAAAGACGGAAAATCTATCTTGTTGGAATTAGAAAATGTCCAACTTCTAGAAACAGCACGTAATGAACTTCAGTCTGCGATTAAGCGATATAGAGAGGGCATTGCAACCGATACTTCACCAGCTGTACCAACGTCGCAACAAACTGGGACTACGGCTGCCCAAAATACAACAACTACACCGGCAGCTCCTAAGCCTAAACCTCAAGAAGGCGTTAAAAGAACGAAAACTAGTTCTAAATCTGCTAAGAGAATTTCTTTGGAGCCTGCTAGGCTTTTAACCAATCTTGAGCTTCAGCAACAACTCCTTCGCAATAATCCTGCTCTCATGAAGACATTTCAACAGACAGTAATTACAACTGGTGCGTTGACCAACGAACAATTCTGGTCTCTGCGAATGGATCTTCTAATCACAGCAGGTCAACAGGAATCACAAACTGTGGGAAGTTATAATGTTTTAAGTACAATTAAGCCCACTACATCGTCTGATAATCAGGTTAATATAAATCTGTCACGCGAAAAAATTGCAGACTTGTTTGACCAATATCCACTCATTCGCAAAGCTTATAACGAAAATGTTCCCAAACTAAGCGAAGGTGAATTTTGGCAGAGATTTTTCATGTCTAAATTATTTCTTGTACTTAGAGGAGAACGTGTACTTCAAAACCATCCACCAGATGCAGTATTTGATAGATATGTCGAGATTTTAAAGGTATTGCGGCAGAAGCAGCACGAAAAACAAAGCACTGAAGACACAAAACATCCAGCTCCTCTGTTTATTAACATCGAAACTAATGCTGAGAATAACCCAGAAACATATGGTAACAATCTTATAACCACTGGTGGAGCTAATTCGCGCAATCTAATTAAGTCGATGAATGGGCTTAGCTACCGGCTGCTTCAAGGCAAGCGAAGGGAGCGTGATGAAGATTTTATGAATGAAAATGGAGATAAAAAGATGGAGAATGAACTCAAGTTGCATGATCTAGCTCCTGATTCACATAAAAACCGACATATGGAATTGAAGGTGTCGTTGACAGCGGAAACTCGTGATGAACTCGAAACTGCTGAAGATGCTGAGAAGTTATATTTGGCTGCACCTGAGTCAATGGATCTCTCTCTTGTGGGAATAGACACAGAAGGTCTCCAAATTGCAGACTCATGCATAGATGAATTGACCCCCCATATGCTTTCTACAACTGTCTCATCTGCTGAAACCTCTTCAGTTATGGATGACCAGATGCTCACATACGCTACCACAATTGAGTTCTTACGACAATTCTGGCACTCATACCAAAACAATAAATCAGAAGCAGCAAGCCTGAAACCATTCCTAGAGAAAAGTCTGGACAGAATGGCGGCCGTTCAGAAGGGCTCGAGTCTAGAATCATTGACTGCCTCTGTCCATCGGGCTTTAGAAATGCCTTTATGAGATAATGTTGCTATAGTATTTTTACTCCTATAATCTATTTCAACTTTTTTTTTAGTTCTTTCCCTGAAATAATTGTGGGGTTTGCTTATCATAGTCATATTTGTATCAGTGATCTGTTCTCATAGAAAGAAATAAATAAATAAAAAAGAGTACTACTGAATTATATATATCTCCTCCACGTAGCAAAACACTAAACGTTCAGAATTCACGATTAGTCTGTACAGAAGAGTATGATCATATCTATATTAGGAGAAGTAGTAAAAAAAAGACAGTACCCTGCTTGTGGTTCAAGCTTCGTAATTAATAAATTGATTCTGAAACACGCACACGCACGCGCGCACACCATTAGACTATATAACGAAATGAGTTTCACATAATTATCTGAGTACAATCTCAGGTAGTCACTTTTACATATTATTCTCCTTTCGGAAAATATCCCATGCATCCTGCACAGCAATGAACACAGCTTGAGATGTCATCTTTATTTCTGTAGAAGCATTGGAACCAATTTTATCTGGGTGAGTTCGAGCAACAGCACGCATATAGATCATACGCACCTTTTTAGGAACAACTAGATCACTAGCAGATACAGGTTTCCAGTTAGAATCTGCCCACAAGACTTTCTCTAGAGACGAAAGTAGAGCACGCAGATTACCTTCCTTTCCATTTTTCCACTGATCAATGCGCTTGGAGATGACATCTCTGAGATTATCGCGCTCAGTTTCTTCCTGCTTCTGTTTCTCGTGTAAGTCCTTCACCTTGGCGACCGCTGCTTTACCCTCTTCACTGGTGGGTGTTGCGCCCATAGTACCCCATCCACGACGTTTCGTAGTTGGTTTGGGCTTATTATTCACAGGAGGGCCATTTTTATGAATATCTAAGGCTTTGACACATCTTCTCTTGGAGTCCAAAATTGAAGGTGTGAAATAACCATTATCTAAAAGTAGCTGCCAAGATTTGAGGGCAATATCGAACTTTTCCATATTCTCAGCGGCTTGTGCATTTCTAGTAACCAACTTCATCCATAAGTCGGACATTTTCTTGCCTTCTATTTCCATGTTAGCACCTTTTCCGGGTATTAATTTTAATGCAGCGACAGTATCATCAAAGGCGCTTTGAGAATTGCCATTTTTCAAGTGTGCTGCAGCTCTGTTGGACAAAATAACAGTACTCAGTATATGGTTCTCAGGGAGAACTTCCAATGCTTTAGTATAGTTAATAACCGCATCATCGTAAGATCCTTTCTTGAAACAATCTGTACCTGCTTCTCTGGAGTCTGTAAAAAGGTCAGTCTGCGTTGATGACAGATTATTAGATGCTGGGGCACGAGAAGACGTATCAAGATTAAGTAGATCTATCTCTTCAGTAACCTGGACAATTTCTATGTCTGCTTCAGCAACTGAAGGTTTCTGTGCCGACTGCGATGGTTGCGAAGAAGCGATATTAGAGTCAAATGTGTCTACAAGCGAGACTGGATCTGAGGACTGAGTAGGTGCTGAAGAAGTAGCAGCAGATGCCATTTTCTGTTCTTGTCGCTGTTTTTGAAGTTGTCTAAACGCCTCAGCACGGCTCCCTCTAGCTCTTTCCTTCGGCTCGCTACTACTACTGGAAGATGGCTTCTCGGAAGTTACATTACGAGGTGGTAGCGGGGGATCCATAGGTTTTGGTTTCGGCTTTGGTCTTGGACGCTGAGGAAGAACATCATCATTTTTGAACTTCGCATCATATTTGCCTTTCTCCTTCATCCATGCAGGATGCTCTGAATCGGCACCAGCTGCATTTGAGTAGTCGTTATATATTTTTTCTATCTCTTTTCTACCTTTAGAGAAGAGCTTTGATGCTTTAGAGAACATTGAGGAACCAATCTGACTGGCCGCTGTCTGTAGATCATTGAAGTCAGTGCTTGCAACGTTTGTTCTAGGCTTCGGGAGAGGCAGTCCTTGAGCTTCAGCCATGAGCCAATTAATAGCACCATGCACATTTCCATGCATGGCTTCCAAAGCTCTGGCAGCATCTTCAGGCTCGAATCCCATTTCCATCATCACACTGATGCTTTTGTCGGTTACGTACCCAGTGCGCGAGGTATGGGCACTCTGTGTGCTCCCCAATGAAGATACTGTTGAATTGCTGGAAACAGCAGATTTCACTGTGTTAAGGGAGCTTGTGGGGCTATTACGACCGTGTCTTTCAGCTTCAAGTCTACTGGAGGCGTTCGAATTTAAACTAGACTGGCCACGACTAGAAGAACCAGATCTTTGTGTTTGAAGCGTCTGCTTTGGTTCATGATGGTCATAATCACGTAAATCCGTATTCCGGCTCTCTACGGGAGGCTTTGAAACGCTTGGCGGTGTGTTACGCGTCTGGGAGCTAGCTGGTACTGCAGGAGCTGACGAAAATATACCAAAAATATCGTCGTCTGCAGGATTACTGCTATTCGTAGTAAGTGCTGATGCTTTTGGTGGTGCTGTAGACGTAAAGGAGCTGAAGGGGTCTGAAGATCCTGCAGATCCCGCAGATCCTAAAAGACTGATATCCTCAAAAGCATTAACAATTTGGCGATTCTGAGTCTCCTTAGCTTTTCTTTGTTCCTCCAGGGAAAGTTTAGCAGTATTGCTACCACTGAGACCGTCTATTCCAGCAAAAAGGTCCATTACGGCTTTTCGGTAAATTGATACATACAAGTACACATAACGTAGTAGTTTATAGGTAATCACGTGCATATGCAGGTAAACAATACGTTAGTTCATTCAAATGACAGGTCTCTGCGCTGTCAATAAAGCTACATCCAATTACCATATTTAGTAGACAATAATAACAACTACCTGTTACTCTTTAATGTATATGTGAAAGTGAATTAGCTGCCTCCTAACGATGAGGTCTTCTGCAAAAGAATAATGTCAGGCAGTGATGGCTATTATTAGACCATGCATCAGTGAATTATAGTAATTTCATTTTTGATTTAAGTTCATCTGTATTTCATATTTAGCTTGTAATTTATTTGTTTTATGGTATACTAAATGTTTGATTACAGCTGGTACAGACCACTCAAATTATTTTATTTTTTAAGTAGTTACAAACTGATGTGGCAAAGCTATCTAATGCAAAATAGTGGTTGTTAATTAGTATACGTAAAGTAACTGACAAGCTGCACACGATATTTCACTACAATACAATTTTTAAACAAGAGTGTATTCCTTTCTACTTTTAGAAAAATCTATTGAATATTTAAATAAAAAATTGCCATGATGGTCCAGCATTAACAAATATAGAGACTCTTGAACAGATGTGATTTGCAAAAACAAAAAAATAACGACAACCGCAGGATTCGAACCTACGCGTGCAGAGCACAAGAGATAAGTAGGTGCTATTGCTCATTCTAATCTCTCTCCTTAACCACTCGGACAGATTGCCTTGTTGTTGTACACTACCGGAAAAGTGGTAACAAATAGGACGGATACATTACCGACATGATAATAGAATGTAGTTCAGTGACATAATTATTAGTAGACTATACTGCAGATGGATAGATTTGGAGTGTTAATTTTGAAAATGCATCTACATATAAAATAATTATAAGAGTTTCGATAAATAAAGATGTAAAAACAAAAAATAAACATCATTATCATTGCAAAAATATACTGCATTTCAAGAATTAACAAACAAAAAGATATCGACAACCGCAGGATTCGAACCTACGCGTGCAGAGCACAAGAGATAAGTAGGTGCTGTTGCTCATTCTAATCTCTCTCCTTAACCACTCGGACAGATTGCCTTGTTGTTGTTAAGCGACATAAAATATATATCATAACACACAAAACTATAGCTACAAAGTATTTCCTCACATTCGATGAGATTTATGGCTAACGTGAAATTCTATGTAAGCTCCATAGGTATATCTCAAATAGTTTGGTTAAATGGTGAATTCTTTCAGAAGTGTAAGAAATAAGGTAGGAATATATTTGAAAAGGGATTAATTGAACATAATAAATCGTCCTGAAGGCTTCACAACATGTTTATTCCCGTCTGGATGCTGAATGTGATGAATGCATTTTTACAATCTGCAACATACACATCTTCAGCAAAGTAGTTATTTCTTAACTTTCAATTCTTTAAATACAGTACAACTAATGTATTACTTTTATATTTTCAGATGACTGTCTAATATGATTTCTTTCGCACGTCGTATGTGAGCTATTGTTTACTACCATAAACGTAGACAATGTGCGAATAAATTTGTACGTTTGCCACTTTCAAAAGTTTTTTATTTAATTTTGAGATTTTTCATTTGTTCTGATATCGCAATTCTAAGGATAGCATATTTGGCAATACGGAAATCCTATGATATCTCAGCTGCTAAGTACATGCAATATATACATACGTATCCAGAAAACTATATATTGAGGTCAAAATGTTTCAGATATTTCAAAGAAATATTCCTCAATTTGATTTGAGACAGTTACCTGAAATAGTACGAACAGAGATATGAAATAAGAATTCATTTGTCCTTGACCAATGAGGTACTTATACCTCACACAAGAATACCGTGAGCTAATACTCAATTCATATAGAATGAGAATAAAGCTGCTAAAAGTATGCTATCAACTTGTAAAAAGATTTTATAGCCTCATTAAGAGCAATATTCAACACATCTCACTTTGAACAGAAAACAAAAAAGTAACGACAACCGCAGGATTCGAACCTACGCGTGCAGAGCACAAGAGATAAGTAGGTGCTATTGCTCATTCTAATCTCTCTCCTTAACCACTCGGACAGATTGCCTTGTTGTTGAATACTCTCAACAAATACTAACCAGAAGCATAAAGCAAATACAAGATAGGAGAAGGAAGCATCAGTTAGTATTCAAAAATGTTTTGATCATGATGATACTTATTTTAACAAGTCTATTCATATATATAATCAGAGATATATTTTTGTTTTATATTCTTGTGATCTTCACAAGGTTTATGATTAAACTAATACACAAAGGACGGCACAGTCACGCGGAGGAAACTAAGCATACTTGCTTGCGTAGCTTAAGCTAGGCCATAATATACTTATCTGAAGGAATAACCTCACAACTCATGGGTATTGCCCCGTCCAAATTTGCAATTGCAGAGAAGTTATCTGAGCTAAGTGAAAAGAAAGAAATACCTGATAATGATGATATATGGGATTCACTATTGTCACCTTTAGCTAGTGGGGTTGAAGCCACTGATGGTGAATTTTATGCTCTTGCCAACATTGAACTTGTTAGAAAGATACGAGATAAGCAACCAGGAAACTTCATAAAGCTCTTGCAGAAAATCTCCGAGAGACTTGAAGGATTGTTGCGCTCTCAAGCGGTCGGTTCTCAAGGTGTCATATCATCTCAAATATGTCACTGCTGTAGACTAATAACACGAATGTTTCCCTTGGTTTATGAAGAAGAAGCTCAGGAAGTTTATGATCAAGTTTGGAAAAACGCTTTCTCAGATCAAAGCGGAATTGGCCCATCAATAATCGATTCTTTACGAACGCTTATACACTTCCATGGATTCAGCATTGCAATTACACTCCCGAAAGATGTAAGTAAGGTGTGGGAAACGGGTGTAGGCTGTTCTGTGGCCGAAGAGCATTCTGCAAATTACTGCAAACAACGTATATACGTTGTAACAGCTTTAATCAACGTTCTAAGCGAACCGATGTACACTCTGAAACACGATTATATCAGTTTACAGTACTGGTCTACTACAACTACGGAAAATGCAATCTTTTGCTCGCTTTTGAATTGGTCATTGCATCACTCGTATAAACTCAGAGCTACAGACGATAAATATACACTGAGTGTCTTATGCTTAGAGTTGATCCTTATATCTGTAACTTACCAAACATCTGGAAACGAGAAAAACAGATTCTCCAATCTCTTATCTCGTATATGCCAACAAAAAGATATCGAATGGATTCTTACAAAAGTTTGTGAAGGATTAAACCAAAGATCAACAGTCGTTCTTTGGGCCAGCTTTTTATGGGAATTCATTTCTCAAAATAGACATGTTTATAGCTTGGAGAAACTTGCTGATTGCAGTACCACAATCATGAAACTGGCAACTATGAAAGACGACACTCCACTAACACGTTTAGCATCCTTTATCCTTCTTACATTATCCAGAATTAGTCCACTCTCTGCAGAGAAAATTGGCCCAAGCATTCTTGAGTACTTGTATGCTAATAGAGACAATCTTTCTGTATTAGAGATTGAGTCGGCTACATTTATAGACACTTTGTGGAACTGTGCACCATATATGGATTTGACTCAGTTAGAGCGAACAGAATTTAATGAACTACTCAAAGTTCCTACTAAAGAAGTATCAGAGTACTTATCGACTATATTGTCTTTGACGAAGAACTCTCTCAGTGAAGATAAAGGGAACGCAGATGTGGTTTGGGAGCCAGTTGAATTTTCATGGAATAAAGAACGACGGAGATGGTACTTAACTATCATATATGGCAACGTTTATAAGACAAACCTCCGTATTTACGCCAAGACTGAAATAGTACTTTTCAAGGTAGAAGAGACTCCGAAACTTTTTAGCAATGACTCTCCAGCAGAGGCACTCCATTCAGCTAGCGAGCTTGCAACAGACGTAATGAAATCCGCAACTTCGTTTTTAGGAAGATGATACAAATATACTCACAAACTAATATAAGCTACAAAATGTACCTTCGAAATCGTAAATTCTAGTGTAAAATAGGGTGTGTGTGAGATTAAAAGAATATAAATATATGAAAATTACCGATGTTAAATTATCTCTTCCGTGTAACTAGTTGAAATCCATCATCGTCAATAATAGGACCACTTTGCTCAACCTCCATTTCGTCGTGATCCGCACAGTTATGGTCATTATGTTCCATAGTGCCATGGTGGTGAATCTCCTCATCCATAGCCTCATCATCAGAGCTATCATTATCGTTTACAGTGACCGCTTTTGCTGGTGCTTTCTGTTGATATTTGTTTAGAAGTTCTTGTACAAAGTCATATTTCTTCTCCGCACATTCTTGATACAACTTGATGATATTTTTTGCCACATCTAGAGCCGTATCAGTCTCTATTGTAACGTCAAATTCATCCTCCATAGCAGCCAGCAGTCGGTACTCGATGTCTTCTGTAGCAACCTCATCCGATTCAAACAACTCAACAACAGCAGCAGCTAACCATTCTCTCTTTTCAGCGGATTCAGGGCCACCCCAGGAGTTTGCAACGGCAGTTGCTAGATCGTCCCACAGAAAAACTGCACTTGCAACACCTAGCTCAAATTGAGCACGTTGTGAATCATCTTCAAAAATGAGAGAGGGGGCCTCTGTTTTCAACAATACTAATTCGTTCACCGCCATTCCAGTAATTGTATGATATAGTGGTTTTTATTTGTACAATAATGATAAAAGACACCAATCAAATTGTATATATTGAAATTTTTCTGAAAACAGACTTGTTTCCTAACCTTACCATTAAAGATTCAGTGCACTGTTGGTCAGGTGATACTGCCACAAAATCCTAGACCGCTTTCAATAGCGTTGAGAATAAACATGCTAGATACCTCTTGGAATTATAGAGAAACTCTAGCTAGTAAAAATAAACTAGAATCCATAGGTATACTAGGTATTTCGAACTGAATATCAGTCGTATATTCAGTAATCTTAGATTTTGCGCATCTAAGAAGGTAGACTTGGTTACGAAGTTGGTAAGAGAGCTATCTAATTGACTGAAATTTATCACTATCACTTTGCAAAAGCACAAGAAGTGTGATTCCTGATAGCTGTAATGGAAGAGTAAAATAGTATGTCAAGTTTATAACTATTTCACAGTACAAATTTGATAGCAGTAACGATGGTTTGTAGGATTATACTCAGAAACACTTATGAATATTTCCCACTACTTTCATTTGAATTGATGTTTTTTTAGCAATATGATTTGCTTCCATATGTTGGTTCAAATAAAACTGATGACTTATGGACGATAGACCAATAAACCAATTAAAAAGCCCTTATTAGCCGGATGCAGCGAATATATACCTTATCCAAAAATCAAAGTCTCTTATTATAACGAATTTGTCGTAAGATAATTTTCATTTGGCATAGTAGACTTAGATTTTAGTTTTCTTGGAAGGACACGCGCAGTCAGTCATATATACCAAAATGATGAGATATATATTCATGGTTTTACTGAGTACTTACACGTATTTATGCGTAAATATAAAAATATCATTGATAAACAATGACGATAATGATAAACTATAACTCAGACTTGAATAGATATACGACATTTCTTACAGCACTATATGACATATTCGCCGACCACAAAGTGTGTGCCTTATTATGACTGAGCAGCTTTTAGGTGCATGTGCCTTAAGTTTTTTGTTAATGAAAAATTAACACTATATCTCGGCACTATTCTCGTATTTTTTTAATTTCGTGTAAATCAAATCGATATAAAAAATAGATTTACGTATTGATACTACGAGCTGATACATGAATTTATCATGCGGTGGGTTTCAACTTGACTTTCTGACCCAACTATAATGCCATACCCCGCTCCGCCCTGTAGTACGCCCGGTATATTTATATATCATCTGCTTAAGCATCTAAAATACTGGCAGCTGGAATGAACACAAAGTAATCACAGCATAAGTGGTGCTTGAGTTTTTTCAATAACTATAAAAAGTAAATAACCCATTAACGTTATCTTCCGAAATGCCATATCAAGCGAGACGCATCTAAGCCGTCATTATCGTTAACCTGAAACCTAATGCCTGTAAGACATATCATACAGTCCCAGAAGGGGACATACCCGTACCCACAACGCAAGTACCGTTCAGACTACAAGACTTGATATACAGATTCAAGCGAATCAATTGCCATGGAATCAACCTCACCTAGTCCTGGAAAACCAAAATCTAGTAAGTCAAAACCTAGCAAACTAAGTAGGCTTGGCAAAGCGACCAAGCTGCATAGATCTAGCAAAAGCGACAAATCAGAGAAGGGCGATAAAATAGAGAAGCGTCACCGCTCCAATTCCACGTCTAGAGGTACAAACGACTCTGATAGAACGAGAAATGCCAACTCTGACCCAGCGAACGAGAGGCAATCGTCAGGCACCCCAACTTCAGAATCTGACCCCAACGAAGAGCAAGGTGCCAATGCTGAAACAGAGACCGTCACATCAGATAACCCGTTCCTGTATCGTACAAAAGATAATGTTCTGATGTCCACTATCGATCGCGCCGTCAAAGATGTACAGTACCCTGAGGCTCATCACCCCTCAGACGACGATCTGTGGGAGGACAAGGAGAACGGAAAGGTAAACTTGAAATTTCTCACTGAGTTCTTTTTCAAAGAAGGACGTCTTGATGACGATCAGGCCTTGCGAATCATTGAAAAGGCTACCGAGATACTTACTAGTGAACCCAACCTGATTCATGTACCAGCTCCTGTAACCGTGTGTGGTGATATCCACGGTCAGTATTATGATCTTCTAAAGCTTTTTGAAGTTGGTGGAGATCCTGAAAAGACACAATACCTATTTTTAGGCGATTATGTTGATCGCGGATATTTCAGTGTTGAGTGTCTGCTACTTTTGTTTGCTCATAAAATTCAACGCCCAACCCAGTTCTGGATGCTCAGAGGTAACCACGAATGCAGACATCTAACAAATTATTTCACTTTCAAACGTGAATGTGAACATAAGTATAATATAGATATCTACGACGCCTGTATGAGCTCTTTCGACGCATTGCCATTAGCAGCCGTTGTCAATAAGCAATTCTTCTGTGTCCATGGTGGCCTCTCTCCCCAGCTGAATTCCCTAGCTGATATTGAAAAACTGCATCGATTCCGCGAGCCTCCTACCAAGGGGCTGATGTGCGATATGCTATGGGCTGACCCTCACGAGAATTTTGGTGAAGAAAGCTCAGGAACAGGCAAGTTTGTTCACAATAACCTTCGTGGTTGTTCATATTTTTTTACTTATAAGGCATCTGTATCTTTCTTGAAGAAAACAGGCCTTCTTTCTATCATCCGTGCACACGAGGCGCAGGACGCAGGCTATAGAACTTATAGAAAGAATGATAATACAGGATTCCCTTCTGTTATGACAATATTCAGTGCTCCTAATTATCTTGATGCCTATAATAATAAAGCTGCCGTTTTGAAATACGAGAACAATGTGCTCAACATTCGACAATTTAACTCTTCTCCCCACCCTTATTGGTTGCCCAACTTTATGGACGTGTTTACCTGGTCATTGCCATTCGTGGGTGAAAAGGTCAGTGAGCTGTTGATGGCAGTACTCAATACTTGCACCCAAGAGGAGCTGGAAGCTCCTGGATCACAAAAGGATATGGATAGGGTGATGGCTTCTGCAACTGTTCCCTCTGGCAGCAGCGACGCTGCTCAAGTATCTCCCACAACTACAGATCTCATCAAAACTTCAGATACTGGTAGCCCAACTTCTACTGAGGTATCTCCCCTTAGTGAGAAGTCCAAGGAAGACCGTGAAGCTCTTCTCAGATTCAAGAACAAGGTCATGGCTATTGGTCGCATTTCTCATATGTTCTCGGTTCTGAGACAAGAGTCTGAGCTTATCAGCGAGTTTAAGGGTGTAAGTGGTCGTCACCTGCCAAAAGGTGCACTTATGCTGGGTTCTAAGGGCGTAAGGGACTGTATTCATAACTTCGAAGAAGCTAGAACTGCCGATCTTGACAATGAAGGTCTACCTCCTGTGAAAACTCACGAGGAAGACTTGAGTGAAACTCAACTCCGAAGACGTAAGAGTTTCGAGGATATCACTGGTGTGAACCTGGACAAAGAAGAGTTAACGGATATATAAGAACGAGTACCAGAAACAGTTTGTTGTAAAATCATCAAATAATTTAAATACGGGTACCAAAAAATGTACTAGAAAACTTTAATTGTAAAGAATTGAAATCGAAACTAGAAATTGAAATCAGAAATCAAAAATTAAATACATTAGAATTAAATTAAAAAAACATAACTTGGATGCAGCCTTCCTATTAGGGGATTCAGCAGCATGTATGATAGATGCTAAATATTCTGCTCAACTTGGTCTACGTCGCTTTAGAGGCACAGCGGAGCCTTGTGCTAATGTTGGTGCAGAGCCTAATGACTCAATAAGATTAACCTCTCCTAAATCATCAGCCTCGCCCTTTTCGTATTCGTAGGGAACAGCAATATCGATTCCTGGATCATCCAGTACAAATAATTTTTTACATCGGTTAAGCGCACTAGCGACTTCCTCAGGTTGGCCTGGGCCTAATTGAATAATTTGTGAATCAATAAATATTTGTTTGTTTGCGAAATCAATTTTCAGATCATCAACATCATAAACTGCACCAAAAGATTGTTCAGAATTGGTTGTCCATAGATATAGACCATCGGAAGTGATCCATACCCCATTGACGTCCCACGCAACCTTAGCAAATAGAATTGGAATTTCGGGGAGTCCAAATGCTACTGGAGTTTCAGACTCATAGATTTTATATGGAATAAATTCAGTATCCAATGGCTCTACATTCAATCGCCGTAACATGCTCATCTAATCAAGAAAAAATCCCTTCCCTATCAGGCACACAGGCACACACACACACATTCAGGAGTGAATTGTTAGTTTAAGCACCTTGTTTTATTGAAAACAGGTAACCTGAAATATTAATTTGTTATCTCTTAATGAAAAAAACTATCTATAACTACATAAAAAGAGGGCACGAAATATGCTATATACTAAATCGTGTGTTGGGTGCTTGCAAGCTTAAATCATTATGTACCACTTTATACATACCAGTAATAGTTGTTGATGTGCTGAGAAACGCAGAAGACACGCAATCAGAGATATAGTATTACAACAAAGAAATCGTTAGACAACCATGGCCATAGAGAAAGCTAACAATTGCTGCAACTTAGGACTGTAAACGTCCGTGCGTGTGTGTGCGCGAGTGTATGGCTGCTGGCTCATCAATATGTACTGATGCAGTGATAAGACATAGAATTGAGTTTATTTGTTCTGGATGTCATAATTGCTCTGCTGGTTGGCTTTGTCACACTGATCCTGGGTCCATCCGGGCGAGTTTGAGGTGGTGTGGTGGACACCAGTGGTACCTGGGGTGTAGCCAGCCCGAGCGGTTTTGCTCTGGAAATTGGAAGCGATACACTTGTCTTGAGACCAAGAAGGATTGTTGGAAGTAGTGCGAGGCATTGGACAGAAACCAGTCTTTCTTGGAGTTTATATACATGCTGTTACCATAGAATATCTAGACAACAGCAACAAAACGTATTATAGATTCTGTTCGTATGAAAAAAACTATGCCATATGTTTCGGATAACAGGAATGTCTGAGTCCACTTAGAGCTTTCATCTATTACAATACAATAAAGTCATAGAACTTGCCAGGAACGCAGATCAAGCTGTAGAGACATAATAACAATTTGCAGTTCTGCTTGCAATTGTAATAGAAAAAGGAAGCAGAGAATGGAAATCAAATAACAGGTTTAAAACAAAACAGAACAACACGAACAGAACGAACAGAACAAACAGAACAAACAGAACAAACAAATAGAAATAAAGAAAATGTATAGTGATACTGATACTATGACAGAACATACTACTACTGTTACTGCATAACTAAGTCATGTTGTCAGTGCATTTAACAAAGAACAAAAAGCTGAAATGTTAAACATTCAATTAACTCCTAGTAATGTGTAAACCTTTGTACAAAGATACTTAAACATAATGCATTAATCTAACTGTACTCAATTTTACTTGAAGTATTTAGCATTGACACCCTTAGAGCTCAAAGTCTCAGTGAACAAAGCAGTCAAAGCAGCAGCATCGAGGCCAGCAACCTTAGCAGCAGTCTCTCCGAGCTGCAAATCGTCCAAACTCTCAATCAAAGCATCAATATCTGCAGCGGCATAAGCAGAATCAGGGCTAGGCAAAGACTCGAACTCTTTAGCAGTACCACGAATAGCACGCTTGTTCTTCTTCTTGGCGTTCTTAGCCTGCTCCTTATTCTTCTTGGCGCTAGCAGCAGCAGTGGCAGCCTCCAAAGCCTGCTTCTCAGCCTCCTCCTTGGCCTTCTTCTCCTTCTCAGCAGCCTCACGAGTGCTGGCCTCACGCTCCCACTTGCGTTGCTCTTTAGCCTTCTTCTCAGCCTCCTTGAAAGCAAGAATTCTAGGATCCTCGGACAAGCAGGTGTCTACAAGCTTGCGCAAACGAGCATTGTCCTCCTTCTTGTGCTTGACACGGGCAGCCTTGTTCTTCTTCTCAATGTAACGCTTGTTATCACGGTTACTGCTGTCATCAGGAACATCCTCATCAAGCCACTCGAAAGAACGCCAGCTATCAAAAGCGTACCAGAAAGAGTAGAAAGCATCAACCTCAGGTTTGCTGGACTCAGCAGTTCCCAAACCAGGGACAGGCTGCTTGACACTGAATCTGGCCTCAGACTCGAAAACAGGAGTCCACTTGTGGTAGAAATCAGTGTGAGCGTGCTTCTTGGGCACAGAAACGTTAGCCTTCTTGTCTACAGAGTCCCACTGGCGTCTAGTAGTGGGGTTAGAGACAACCTCAAAGGCCTTCTGGATGATCTTGAAGAAACCATCGTTGGAATTACCGCTAGCAGCCTGTTTATCAGGGTGGTACTTCAGCACCTGGCGACGGTGAGCCTTGACGATCTGCTCAGGGGTGGCTTTCCATCTGAGGTTAGAAAGACCGAGAGCAGCGTACTGGTCAGCGTTCTTCCAGTCCTTAGGATCGTGGTTGAGAAGCTCCTCATCAGCATCCTCGTCAACAAGACCGTCGTCCTCCTTAACCTCACCAGCAGCACGGCGGGCCTTCTCCTCAGCGTCAATGGTCTCTTGTTCACTCCAGGTACGGTTACGAACAAGACGACGGGCGTGAGCAAGGAAGGCAGGGCCTACAGGCTCGATTTTACCGCCAACGGTTTTAGAGATCTTTTCAACAGCTTTAAACGACATTACAAAAAAAAAAGATTTATTAGTAATGGAACTGGTTATAATTCAACAGGGGACTTAGTGATGATGAATTTCATGGACAAGCATGAATATAAATTTGAATAAAAAGTATAAATATGAAAAGAAAAGGAAAATAAAAATTCCAAGTAAATGTATTTATGTAAATAGAATAAAATGATTTAACTGAACTAGGTTTATCATGAACACCAAGAACACTAAGTACCAGGTGGACTATGTGGATTATGTGGACTATGTGGACTATGTGGTCCATGTGGTTAACTAAAGGCGATCAGAATAGACGGTAAATTAATTGAGACGTATAGTTTTTAATTAACCTACAATTAAATTGTGGTAAGTAGTATAAACTGTTTAATTGAACTAGTGAATAAGATCATAGATTCTGATTAATTCTCAGTAATAACAAGATCTGGTTCTATTGCATAGTATTTGTGGTGTGAGATCTTATACATTTGTTGAAAAAACTACTGTAAGTATAGATTATCATCCTATATTTTCATTGATTTGCTTTTGTTTCTGTAAGAACTGATTCATACAAATAACTCCTGTAAATAAACATACAAAGACGAATTGGTTAAATTCCTAGTGCTGAAATAGCAGGCAAGAAATATTTAGAATGTAATGGATTATTTTCTAAGCCGAAAATCAAACACGCGCACCACACACATCCCCCTCCCGCGATCTGACTACGTTTCAACCAGGTTCCACCATTAGTCACATTCTAACGAACTTTCGTACGAATTCATTGAAATGCTTCCTGTTTACCAGAACGACGATAAGAAATCGTTCGCTTATGTCTCTTTGCACAAACGCTGGCCTGTACTAATTGGCCAGGCTGTCAACGATATTCGTATCGAGACCTCTCAACTGCCAGATGGCCCTAAAAAAGATGAGGCCGAGTCGATTATCACGCAAATGGAGGCCGTACAGAACAGCGTTGCACAGAACTTGCCAATTGAGCCTATAACTGCTGATGTATACGATAAGGACGAGTACAACAAGTTCGTTTTCAAACCAAATTCCACCGAAACGTACAAATGGTCAGAACGTGGTTGGCTCGATTGCGAGTGTTTGATTTACCGCAAGCTGCAGATTGTTGTTGAGAGCAGCAAGCACTGGCGTGGTTATGACTACTTTGCAAGAATGAAGAACGACACTTTTGTCAAGAGTTCTTCTGCTGTCTCGACGCTTGCAAACAGGTACCACAAGATCTACAACGAATTCAAGTCTAAGGAGTCTGAGGTTTCACCCGAAGCATTGAAAATTGTAACGCACGAGCTGTTGCAGACTTGTCTTTGGGGCAATGCCACTGACCTTTCTCTGCTTGTAACAGTTTCTATGGAGGAACTGCGTGCGTTGCAGGTAAGTGCTGCTGCTAGGGAGAAGGAGTCCGTTCTGGACAACGATTTCGAAGATGTTTGGAAGCAGTTGAACTCAGAAAAGGGCGGAAGAGTTGATATTATTCTGGATAACAGTGGCTTCGAGCTGTACACTGATCTAGTATTCACTTTGTTCTTGCTAGACTCTGGATTAGCCGAACAAGTTGTGCTGCACCCTAAAACCCTGCCATGGATGATCAGCGATGTCTTGCCAACGGATCTGCCTACCATTATTGGTATGCTTACCGATCCCAGCAGCTTCCCCGACTCGCGTGAAGATCTTGACTTCATTGCTGGTAAACTTCACCAGTACCTCAACGATGGTCAACTGCTTCTGCGCACCTCGCCGTTCTGGGTTACCAGTGTGCCGTACTGGGAAATCAAACCCAACGGTATTCTCGGTGGTGATGCAATTTACAGAGATCTCAGATGTTCCAAACTGGCTATTTTCAAAGGTGACTTGAACTACCGTAAACTCACTGGAGACTGCGTATGGCCCTACGACACACCTTTCCGCACCGCTATCAAAGATCTGGCTACCACAGGAATCCCAGTCCTGGCCCTTAGAACGGTTAAAGCCGATGTTATTGTTGGTTTAGAGCCGGGCAGAGGCGAACAGCTCGACAAAGAGTGGAAAGAAAACCATCCTGACGACGAACCTCATGCCTGGGCATGGGGCGGAAAGTACGCCGTTGTTAGTTTCAATAAATAATTGAAGTATTTTGAATAGTTTAAATAATAAACAGAATGTATATGAAAATGAACTCACAGTTTCAAAATTTAGTTTCTAGTTTTATGCGACTGCAGTACAATACTTTAGGTGCAGTGTTTACTCTCGATTAATTATATAAATTGTATAGAATTGAATTAAATAACTTAACATATACTACTCCAATTCACCGAATTCTTCGATTCAATTGCCTTTTTATTTACTCAATCCACAACTTTCCACGTGCATACATATATATTACATATGCAAGGTAGTTGGGCCATATGTCCTCAACGGTTTACTACCGGTTCAAGTCATGTAAAGACCTGAAAAGAGTGAACTTCGACGGCACCAGCATCTCGGTGTTCGAGCTCAAGCGCGGGATTTTACTGTGCGAGAAGCTTGATCAAACCGCAGACTCTTTCAACCTCAGTTTGTTCAACCCTGACACTGGCGGCGTTTACGACGATGATTCCGAAACTATTCCGCGTAGTAGCTCAGTACTTGCATCACGAACTCCTGTAACACGACTGGGAGCGCACTATACAGCTGCCAGGTACGTTACTGGCTCTATGACGGTGAATGCACGCAATGCTAGCCGTCGTGAGAACTTTTCCGGTGAAAATGCTAACGCAGCTTCAGCAGACGATGAAGTTGCCGAGTTTTACCCCAGCACCGGAAGTAAAAACACAGGATCCGAATCTGACATGATGAGTGCCATGTTCGCAGCACAAGGAGCGCAGTGGGACCAGACACAACAGGAGATGGCCAGCAAGACGCCTATATACTACCAGAAACAGAAACCTAACGAGGTGGATAAAACTGTACCTGCGGGATATATTTGTAACCGGTGTGGTCAAAAGGGCCATTGGATCACACAGTGTCCCTCATTGTACGATCCGAGTTGGGAAACCAAAAAAGTCAGAAGGACAACTGGTATTCCAAAGGCAATGTTGCGCACTGTGGAAAAACCTAGTGATGAAGACGATGGTAGGACATACATGATGAACGCTGATGGTGAGTACGTCGTTGCACTAGCAGATGAGCGCAGTTGGGAGGATTTCCAGATGCGGCAATTGCAGCAGCAAAGGAAAACGAACCGCGAAATTCCGGATAACCTCAAGGATCCACTCACAAACGATCTGTTCAAATCTCCGGTTAAAATGCCATGCTGTGGCACGACATACTCTGAACAGGCTATAGAAAATAATCTTATTCAGAACGATTTCCAGTGCCCAAACTGCGGCAAACAGGATGTGTATATCGATCAGCTGGAAGAGAATGTGGAAATTGCAGATAAGGTTGAAGATTTCCTTGAGCTTGAGAAAGAAGCAGCAAATGAAAACGGTAGTTTAGACGGCGATAAGAGTGATAGAGACGCCAGTATGCATGATTCTGATTCTGATGATTACGACCCTGAAAGACGTGGATCAGTAGGATCAGTAGGATCAGATAAATCTTTAGAGCCTCGGGATTTGAACCAAAGAGATTCAAATGGATATAACAGCACAAATGATGGTAAACCTGATCAACCAGTTCCAATAATGCCCATGATCATGCCTATGATGATGCCTTATATGTTGAATCCATTCCTTTCTATGCCATTGCCGCAGGTGGAACGTAAAAGAAAAGCTTATGAAGACAGCGATGATTTGGCCCAATATGACGGTCCGGTGATGGGAAGAATACGCTAATGAACTGAATTGGTTCAATAGATTCAACCAATTAAGCATTAAAAGTCTATTTATATCGGTTTGAATTAGCGTGATTAGCCCTACAGATTCGAATCAAGAAAAAGTTCTATTGTAGGTGCCATTCTATACTAAGCCACAGAAGATCTGGGCACCCTTCCAATCAACAATTCCAAGATCTCCATTTCATTATTTATATTAAATTTTCATCAGAAAATTACAGAAATCAACTAGCACAATTGTCTAGCTTATTATCATGGACAAAATTGTTTACTAGTGCTAGGTGCCGCTCTGCATTCTATTTTTGTGGACATTCGTGCACATTCTCATATCCGCCCAGGGTGATAATTGGTTACTAAGCAGTGACACGTTACCTGTAAAAACCGCGTTTCGCGTACCTATCACCATTTCATCATGGAAGCTGTGTATTCGCGTATTAGCCAGCTGGGTCTGGCCACTACCAGCTCACTCTCCCTTGAAAACGGCACTCTTGCTGGATTCCGCTCTCGGATTTCCAACTTGCGTGGCCCTAGAGACTTCTTGGACATTCACAGAATGTCGAAACCTACTGGTATTGCCGATTTACAGAGTCGTGTGAGCTTTAACTTGCGCTATTTCGGAGCCAATTACATGTTGTTCCTCTCTGCGCTTTCTGTTTATGCTCTTCTTACGAATCTTCTCTTGTTATTCGTCCTAGTCATTGCCGTTATTGGACTTCTTGGTATTAACGCTTTACAGGGTGCTGATCTTGTCCTTCCGCGTGGTATCATTATCACCCAGCAGTCGCTGTATATCGCGTTGGGTGTCATTACAGTACCGCTCTTCCTCATAGCCTCTCCTTTGTCCACACTTTTCTGGTTGATTGGCGCCGGCGGCGTAACAGTATTTGGCCATGCCGCTATAATGGAAAAGCCTTTGGAGTCGGAATTTGCTGAAACAGCTTAATTCGCTGTATATTAATTTATTAAAAGTTTTAAACTGCATCGTTGAAGTAGATAATTATATATTCGAGCATTGTCTCAAGAATTTCGTACTTTGCCTTTGCCATTTTTATTTAGAAAAAATTACTCTTTTGGTTTTAATTATTATTGCATCAATTGCTTAAATTGCATCAAGTAAGGTGCTAATTGAGGGCAGAAGTGGATTAAAGAAGTGAGTACTGAGAATGGTTCTCTTGCTTAAGTGGGTGCTCGTGTAAAGTACCTTGCGTTTCATTACGCTAATTTTACAAAGCCGAACTCTGCGGTTATTTTGTACTTAGCGTTTATATAGTTTGTGAATCGAGTTTATGGTTATTTTGAGGTCGATTGATGGTGTTCATAGCAGGGTTGCAGCTGCTGCGATCTGATTATTATGTAGCGATATGAATTTAGTGAAGTCAGACAACCATGGTATTTATGAAATGTTTCAAAATTGCTTCATGGGATTAATATACAGCACAGGATCTGGTCTAGAATACTTATTATCGATAAAAATTAATTGATTCTGCTGTATTTGAGTTGACCTACGATGAAAGAAAGAAAATATGTTTCCTAAATACTACGAGATACTTTGGAAGAATTTATTGTGTGATCATACATTAATAGGATCTGATATTAACTACAATAACTAGTTAGGCATTTTAATATTTTTAGCAGTGCCGATATACCTCCACCGCTCGTTCTATTGGAAATAATCGTTAATGTATGGATCACTTGATTAAAAATACAATAGTATAGACTAAATTATATATCTAAGACATTTATTAAAATATCTGAAAACCGATCTTTAAAAGTAAATACAGTATATGTGCAGAAATGGTATACATAGAACACCGTAATCACAACATTTTCACACTGTAAAGATAAATATTCCATGAGGTGCAATATGTAAAACAATACTGGACATATTGCTGATTTTTTAAATTTATACATATAACAGTATTTGGCCAGTATCTTCTATAATACATAGCTCAGTGAATTGCTCTCTCTTGAAATAAATGTTGCAATAAGCTCAAAACCTGATGAAGCTGATCCTAAAATAAAATAGGTCTATCACAGCAGTAACATTAATGAGGATATAGCCGGCTGGTTAATTACTGAGGCTGCAGCACATGTGTTCTTTTTTTTGATCTTTAACACACTCCACTTTACTTCACCATGCTATAAAGCACTATTGAGATCATGAAGTTAAGTCCAATGAACTACACATTGCGTTGATTTTATTGTGGCATATCATGGGTATGGTTTTTGTGCGTACAGTGCGCATACCAGGAGGCATAAGCGAGGTTCCATATTTGTTTCTATATATTGAAGAACCAAGCTAATGGAGACATATCTCCTACAAAGAGAGGTTTGAACTCCATTTGATTCAAAGTTGTTGTCATCCGGGCCGATAAATCCCGAACGTGGACTCAAAAGCTAAGCTTTTAGGGCTCGGGAATAAATAATCTAAAAATATCCTCAACGGTTTATGCAGAATATTTATAACACCTTGGCAAGTATACAGAATCACTATATAAAGGCCTCAATGGCGCCATAAATCCATTAAGACACTTCTTAATTAATAGTATACTATTCAGTTTAAAACTAATCTAAGTCTATCACATCTTTTTTGCATTCTGAAATAATCTGCCATATGACAAGTGATCTCTTTCGCCCTCAATTCACTCCTCAAATTCAGAAAGTAATTAACCGTCTCTATGCCGAAACCATTGAACTTGATCCCGGTTCTCACGAGCGTGCATCCGCCAATGGCTTAAATAACGAAAACAACAGTGGGTTTTATGAAGCAATGATAGATGCACGTCTCCCAGTGACCCCAGAGTTTGGAAACTTATTATATATCATGGCACGTTCCAGTGGTGCACGAAACATCATTGAGTTCGGTACTTCCTTTGGTGTATCAACCATTTATCTTGCTGCAGCTATAAAAGATAACGGTGGCGGTAAGATTATAACTACAGAACTATTTGCGGCAAAGGCAGAACAAGCTAGAGCTAACTTGATAGAAGCCGGGTTATCTGATTATGTCGAAATAAGAATAGGAGATGCTTTGCAATCCTTAAAGGACATTGGAACTGCGCCAATTGACTTAATCCTTCTCGACGCTGTCAAGAGCTTATATTACGATGTTCTACAAGTACTGGAGCCGTATCTCCGTAAGGGTGGTTTAGTTATCAGTGACCGAGCCAGTCTAGACGAAGAACTTGGTGCACACGCAGAAAAGTATCTAGAGTACATTTCTAACCCGGAGAATGGATATCGACTATCTAGTATCTGTACCCAGGCCATTGGCCAGACATTCCCCCATGACATTGCCATTCGTTACTAGAATACCAAGTCGTAGGCTGATAATACAATGACATATGTAGCCTCTGTATCTAATTAATTGATATTCTAGCACTACTTTTGAACATTTCTGTAATTTATATTAGTTCTAATTCGTTTTGCATCTCTAGGAACGTACACAGTCTGTATTTTTGCACCAGTCGAAGGCGCCGAAAGGACTAGTGTAGAGAGAATTCGCGCGCTAGAAGGACGATTTAGAGTTATAGAGCTTAGAGATACACAACTCAATATTATGAAGGGAGCACGGATGTTAGCTGCACAACAGGTTGCAAGATCAAGATAGAGAAAAGAATAAGATTCATTTACTATATATATAGTACTCTATATCGCTAACTATAGACGTGAAGACTATTTTTCAATAAGTAAGAACAGACTGGAGGTTAGTAAATGATCAGACCACGCCTGGTGAAGGCGAACTTCAGCATGACCACGTATAGCGGGTCTATAAGCTGACCGTCGTGAGTTGTGGAAACATCACTTCATTACTTACCTTTCAGACGCAAATGTATCAACAGACGTAATTAAACTTCCGCTATATGCTTGTAATTTTTTTGTTCATCACTAAGCATTCTTACTTATTGAGAACTAGTATCAAAAACTTCCGGGCTTTCCATCTACAGCCGACTTCCTAGCGAGCAAAGAGTTGGAAAGACCGGACATCAGAGATACAAGTCTAGTAATTCGAGCCCTAAGGGGTTGATCGGTTAATTTCTCATTTCTTTAGTGTTAGTACTCAGAATTGCATGAATGGATATTTGTTGAGTCTCGTCATGTGCTGTCAGACTCGTCATCTAAAAGGCTCTTCACCGTTACTTACTTTCAACTGTATATTGGTTAGCGTAGTCCTCGGTAGCGTGGGTTTTCTAGGCCCACTAAAGCGTGTCAGTCACAGATATCAGTGCCCAGTGCTGTGGGTCTTCATCGGCATACCTTTTCAGCTTATACCAGCCGGTACTATTTTAAAGTTATTTAGCAAAGCTAAACCTATCACTCTAGATTCTCATATTTTTCTGTTGGTTAGCACATCAGTTCGTTTATACCTCGTTCTCAGCATAAAATGCTCTGATAATTCCAGCTCATAAAGGATTTCAAGCATCACATGTACTTACCTTTTGCATAGATGCAATAGTTACTTATATAGATTCCCTCAGATGAGCAGTTAAGATCATTATTTTTCACAAACTCTAGTTTGATTGAAAGGTTGGATCGTCACGGGGATGATGAAAGAAGAAAATTCTGGACGAGTTACTTATATAGACCCTAAACCCAGTTCAAACACATTACATAATATACTAACTTGCCGTTGTCTCTCTGTCAGAGCTAGGAGTACGGTGGTGGTATTATTAGCATCAGTTTACGTATCATCGATACACATCCAAAGTATCTATAGTATTTAGAAAATAAAATTGTAAAAGTAGAATATGTTTGTCTATAGTTTGTGTTCCGCCATCATAGTTTTAGCAATCTTTTAACACAGACCCTTATCGTTCACACTTTATGATACTATGTATGCGTCGGATAAATAATTCTAGAAAAGCTGGATATGAAATCATAAAAGAACGTATCTTTGTGGACTCTGAGTGTAGCTTCAAACCATCACCGTTTTACACTCTGGCTTTACAGTTTTAAGCTCATTATATATACAGTGACGTCACCATGCTCGAAGATACACACCAGCATCGATACAGCCAATAATGGCGCAATCATCAGCAGTGGCAAGGGTTAACTAAAATGAAATTGGGGTTCAACGGCCAAATAGAATAAACGGATACATAACTATTTATGAGCTAGTTTAACCATAGAAATCTGTCGTAAAATACAACTGCACTTAATTCAAAATAACATTTGAGCTTAGAAAGTGACAGAAAGGGGAGTCAAGAAGTAGACGCTGGAAGCACCACCAGCAACCTTGCCAATAATGCTGTCGTTGAACTTCTTGTTCTCAGGGTAACCAATGTGGGCCTGGAAAGCAGCCTCATCCTTGTAAGTCTCCTCAATGTGGAGAAGGCCCTTCTCGGTCAAGTAAACCTCGAAACGGACGTTACCAGGCTCGCTACGAACGAACTTGGCGTACTCAGTGATAGCGTTCTTAACGAAGTCCTCGTGACCAGCAGCGGGTTCAATCTGGGCGTACAAACTCTTAGCCATTGTAATTTAGTTGTTAGAAGGGATGATTCTGATTAAAACTACGACGAGATGACACTTTATATATTACTTGAACGGTACATGTCATGTGATGATTGCCCCGGATACCCCGCAATTCATATGCAGGTGAAATCGAGATCAACATCATCGACTTCTGGAAACCATCCGAACTTATTTAAATTAAAAGTCTCTGTTGATTTATCCAATTCAGAATTAAGCAAGTCCGTTTGCAATTTTTTGTTTTCTATATTGGTGACCTTACCACCAGAGCCAATTACTCTCCACCACGGCACGTTTTGCGAATTATAATGTGACTGCTCGGATCTGGGTAAAAGCTTCAATGCCTGCCCTACCTGACGTGAGTTATTCGGTTTTCCTGCAAGGTATGCAAGATGTCCATAGGTGCATACTTTACCGCGCGGAATCTGAGCTGTGAGGTGATATATCGTTAGATAAAAAGCTAGTGTATCCTGTGAGCCCGTACCGTACTCATGAGATGACATTGACAAGTTGCAATAGTAACGACTTTTTATCAATTAATCAAACCACCACACTTCATATTGGACCCTACTCTGCTTACTTACACGTACACGTTATGTTAGCGTGCATTCCCCCACCTTATGCATGCAAGGGTAAAATGTCGGTATATTACGGAACGAAGTGTACGAAATCTAAAGTATTAGGTCAATTTGATGACGTTTGCTCATATGCAAAATCGTAATTTCGATAACCTCCTTCCATCGCAATTTGCGTAATCATCGGAAAATGCGTTTCTGTATCGAAGATATTCTGTGTTGAGCCATAAGTGCTTATGTGGCCAAAATCGAAAAAATAATATATGTACGGACTACACTAACACTGAGAGACATTTATTATTGTTTACATTCAGGATTCAAGTAAAACCAGCCGTGAGAAATTAAAATAAATAAATTTTAAACGCATTAAAATAGATGGAAGATAATAGCTGGACTTAAACTATACAGACCTTTTCTAACAAAAAAATTTAGATCAAAGTATATATATGAATACCACATATATACAGATATTAATATCCTGTCTTATACATGGTAGGAAGTCAATCCGGTACCCAGGTAATAATTTAACAAGTTTAGAATTCAAACCCAAATTAGTTCAACTTTTCTTAGATTCATGATCACAGACGGTAGTGCCTGCTGTAGGATATGCAGAACATTGAAAACAATTTAGATCTTCAAGCTGCTGCGACGCCAGTGACGGCGCTTGTAGTTCCATCTGATGGTATTGGTAGTCTTGGCGAGAAGGAAGTGAGGGACAGAGCCATTCTTCTTAGCGGCCTTGGCGAGCTTAACCTTAGTTCTGAAAGTCTTGTTCGATGACATTTGGCGTTAGAGAGAGATGATCGTCGTGCAAGGTTTGGTTCAAACGGGTTGTGATAAATTACATAACTGAGCCCTAAACATAGAGCCCTAATATAGCGAAAATTTTAACAATGATTACTCATAATACTACTCAATTATTGGAAAAACTCTGGCCTGCATATCATGAGAAAAGACGAGATACGATTTACATCATGTGATGGATAACTGTTCTCGAGAATAGAACTGATTTATAATGGCCAGTCGTTCTATTGGTAGTACTTACGGATTGCTATCGAGATCTTGTATTCATAATCAAGGTAATGGCTGGCCAAACCCCTGTCGTCCATGTTACATAATACCATAAATGATAGTCCAGCCTTAAGCACTTGAAACAGTTCGGGAAAGCATGTATAAATTTTTTGAAAATATGGCTGGCTATCGGAGTACAATCAAACGCATAGGTTTCATTCTTGTAGTAATTTTCCGAAACTGGTACAGTTCTGGATATATATTTTTTATTAACAGTCAAGTAAACTTCTTTGCAACTATCAGATATTTAGGTTAAGTTACTTCAGAATAAAAAAGTGTATATACGTTAGAACGGTTTCAGACTATGGCTATTATTTTTAAGTTTTTTGTGATCGATTTGCTACCAATCGATGTATTACGTATACCAGTGGTAGCATATTGCCCCGGCCCTATTATGAAGAGCAGCACCGTCTAGTGAAAATTTAAGCAAGTGGACCGTTACCCTACCCTTAATTACTTGCATGAAGCTGCTATTACCGATGTCCAATGATGTTATCTGCATACATACGTACATGCTCATACATGCTCATACTATGTAATTGCAAGTTAGATAGAGTCTACCTGAGTCTAATCAGACCAGAATCTAACAGCTTCATTTCATGCATTATTGCTAATCCAACGTTGGTTAATTGCTGTATCCTAAGCCGATGTTATAGAGTAGGGAATATACAGTAAGATACTTTTCATAAGTTCATTAATTACATTTTTCGCTGTAGCTTTCTTCTTTTAAATAAGTATCGTAGACTCAATTAAAAAGCATAAAGGATATCAGATGATAACTACACAGTGTAAGCTTAGTTGCAATCACTCCCCATAGAAATCGCACTAACCTAAACGCTTGCAGCACTAGGTTAATGTCCTCTAAACTAGTATGTAGTTTGAGTATAACCTACGCAGAGATGAATGCATTGACTTAGCGCTATTAAAGTATAGCAATGCAACCTTGGGTCATCCAACTAAGCAGTGCAAAGTGATAATGAAGCTAGAAAAGCTTAATTCATTAGATTTTCTAACGGAATTTTTAATTTGTAGATAATTATCAATGTCGAAAAAAAAGCTAATTATTTTGGCTGCGCAGATTTGGCACAGACATTATTTCCACAAACTACCCCGGAAACCTTGTGGTCCAAGTTCAGGCAAGCCATTATTTCACCTAAAGATTATCCCTGCATACCCTTGGTCCCATGACTGGCTCCAAGCTCGCATAACCTGACGCGACTTAATTACTCAGAACAGACGAAACCAGCCATCTAGGTTAGGGTTATTTTAATTTGTATGCAGCTGAATGGTGAGTAAAGGTAAAAGCGGACACTAGTAACGTAGAGTCTATCTGTATTCAAACTCCGAGGGAATCCTCGAGTTACGATCAGTTTCTAGTTTCATATATTCCCTCTATATCTGTGATGGAAGACTATAATGTCGGATCTGAGGGGCATCATGGTAGTCCCCGTCGTCAAAGTACTGAACGTGCTCGTCGAAATCCCGTTAATGGACAACTAACGATGTCGCGTGAACGCCAGACTCAGGGAATGTCACAGCAAAATGACTATTTTGCTCCACTTCAATCCAGGTTTCGCCGAAATGAGCGACCGTCGTTCTCAGCAAGTCGTAGCGTATCTCTTCCACAACGTCTGGCAAGCATTGTATTTAATGAATCCAGTGATCCTAAAAAAGGCGGCGCCGAGCACACACAACAGGCACAGGCGTCCAGATTAACCAATGTTTCCAGCTTCTCGCCGTTTTCAGCTTCGTCCGAGATATCAGCGTTCCATCCTTTCAAAAAACACCGTGTGATTTCAGAATCAGACGCAAAACCTTTCGGTCGGAGTAAGACCGAACCTAGCATCGCTGAAATACTTCTTGACGAAGACACATCTGATCTTGCAATCAACAGAAGTGATTCAAGTTTAAATAGAAACCACGATAGCATTTTTCGATCTTTGGGTGAAAGTTGCTTTGAAGCAGAGCCATTCGCTTCACAGTTAGTGGGATTGCATATTCCCTCTGACAGCTATACACAGGAGAGTGCTACTCAGCGGGCTCTGAACACACCTGACATTTTGCTGAGAATATTTGAGGAGCTTGATGCCCAGACAGTGATTCCACACGAGGTTACACAGCAGAGACGCAAACCCATATCCCTGCACCATGCACAACTCATTTTTGGCAAGAACCAACAGGCTGAAGAGGCATGGCAAGGGAACACTCCTGCGGTCGTAGAGTATACCGGGGCTGGCGCCTTCAACTGCTTGCTGGTTAACAAGTTGTGGCATGAGCTCTGTTTGCGTGTTCTGGAAGCTCGTATCCACTTCCATAGTAACGAGAATTGGACACATTTTGCACGTCGTGGAGCAGCGAACTTGCGACGTAAACCTAAAGCACTTCTACTGCATAAGCTCGATAGAGCTACACAGGTAGAATTGGAACTTTTTGAACACGTTAACTTGGGTGAACAGCTTGAATGGCTCGAATTCTACACCTGCCCCATGATTTCACCCACCAAGGGCCTCCTAGGTCCTAAGCTCACAAAGATTGTTCTACCTGGCTGTACGCGGGTCAGTGACCGTTGTTTGTTCGACATTGCTGAGCGATGTCCGCAACTACAGCACTTGGATCTACGTGCATGCGACCAGGTAAGCGACATGGGCGTTAAGGTTATTGCGCGTTACTGCCCCCAGCTCGAGACAATCAACCTTGGCCGCAATTTCAGCGGTCATAGGATAACTTATAAATCTGTTAAACATCTTGCACGTCTTACACAGATTAAGACGTTGGGCCTTGCTGGCTGCGATATTGATGACCGCGCGGTTTGGGAGCTTGCACTTTATCGTAGCGGGCGTGTCGAAAGACTTTCATTGAACAACTGCCGTTTGCTCACCAATGATGGCCTTCCGCGTGCTCTAGGATACCTTCCGAATCTCAAAGTTCTCGAAATCCGCGGGTGTCCCCAGATCACTAATATGCGCCCGATCGGGCTTTTGAAGCTTTACAACGAACGAAACGGAAAGTATATCCTTATTGAAGGCTGTGAGGTTACCGAGTACCACATCCAACTAGAAATTGGGCGACTACGCAAAGAGGCTCACAATAAATTATGCCAGAATCTCACCGAGTGGGCAAACCGGCCTTGTGACTCTGATGCATTAGTCTCCATTTAATTTCATGTAACATTATCTAGTAATGAATCACTAGAGCATACCTTGATTTTTTGTGTTCATATTGAATTCATAAGTGAATTTGAAATTATACGTATGAACTAGGACTTTTTTCAACTAATACTAGACTTACCTAAATCAAACTAGAATTAAACAAACTGAAATTAAGTTATACTAATACTAAACTAGAACTAAAATCGATGTTAAGTAACTAATAATACAATTCAGTAGAGCTACAGTCTTTTTAAAGTGCGAATTATTTTTATCAATGTGTCTTGTCTTCGTAACTCTTGAATTAATCTCAATGATTGACCGAGTGCACAGCACACAGTACACAGGCACAGGCACACACACATAGACACCCGCACACCCGCGCTACATACCACATATACATGCCATAAAAGGCATACCTTCAGAGGTATTACTAACACAACAACTATCCGAGTCGAAAGTACCCTTACCCTTTTAAGAGCACACTAAATCGAGCAGTCTATTTCGAGTTCCCCGAATCGAGGCAATGATCCCGCCGCAATTGCCTGAAGCGAGGGCGAATCGTGCGCCGGCGGATGAGAGGAGGACTGAACGGCGTTGGTCAGGTCCTGCAGACGGTACACGTATAGACAGTCGCGTGTACCAGGACAGGTTCCGTGGAAGTAAGGACTTCCGGCGCCCCTCACAACCCAGTACACCACGGAACGGGTCTAATGTACACAGACGCGATGATAGGGTGTTTAAAGACCGTCGCTGGCCCGAACGACGGAAGTACCCCCCACGGCCGCCGCGATTCCAGGACTATCGCATGCACTACCCAGGGCCTAATTCAAAGCCCCTGGGCGGAGACGCAAAGCGATTAACACAGCGTCCAAGGCCACCAGATTTCGAGCAAAGATTTAGAGATAAAAATGCAGATGACAGATTAGAAGGAGTGAGTACAGATAGAGAAGTTGATATGAAGGTAGAGGATTCTAATGATTCAAGAGACTTTCGAGATTATCGGGATTTTCGGGATTTCAGAGAACCAAGAGATTCCAGAGATTCCAGGGATTCCAGAGATTCCAGGGATTCTAGAGATTATAGGGATTCTAGAGACTTACGAGAATCAAAAGAATATAGAGACTCTAGAGATTACAGAGACTCTCGAGATTTACGAGATTTCAGAAATTCGCGAGATTTAAGATCCAAAGAGCCTCATGAGGCTCAAAGAGGTCCACAAGTTCAACAATCAACTTCCCAGGACTTCAAATTCGAAAACATAGACGGTACTGAAGATAAAGATGTTAATCACGATGAAAAAGCCCCCAAAAGCTCATCTGTCGATCCAGAGCCTCAGAATTGCACGACAACTGAAGAATCTCAAGTACCTTACGAACCTCAAGATGCTCCTGAAAAGACATATAATAGAGAGGAAACTAATCCAGATTTCAAGCATGAGGCCGCTGAGGAACTAGAAAACCATAAGGATTTGGATGATGTAGAGAAAGGAAACAAAAAAGTAAGAGAAAAGGAACCCGAACTGGAGCTTGAACAGGAACCTGAACAGGAACCTGAGCAGGAACCTGTGATCTCTCCTGCGGAAGTTGTAAAGATGAATGATGAAAAGCTCCAGGAGCAAGCGAGAACTACCCAAGAAGAAAATGATCAGAATTCTATTATGCACACTGATATAGATAATGATTCTCCTTTAATTCAAGATAACCAAGATAATAAAGATAATGAAGAAAGTCACGAAAGTCACAAAAGCAACGAAAGTAACGACACTCACGACACTCACGATACTCAAATACCTCAAAAAACTCAAGAGCCAATAGATAAACTCAAAGAAGATGTACAGGAAGAATCGGAGATGGAATGTGACCCGGTAGAATCTAAAGTGATTTCTTGTGAACCTAACTTTATAGCTCTTGCTCTGCCTTCAAATGCTTCAGTAACTGAAGAAAGTGACGTATCTGTTGAGATTCTCCCTGGGAATCCTGCTACAACGATCTCCGCTGCACCAAAACCTGTGCTACCGCAGGAGATACGGATACAACAAGCATTAGATGAATCGTTTCAGAAGTTACTGTCTTCCTCGTCAACATTGAAGTCTTCAAATTATATACGTAAGAAGTGGACTTTAAGACCATCGAACCCAGCACTTCAGCTAATAATGCAACATAAATACCTGAATTCTCTTAAGGCTATCGACAATAGAAGAGTTGAATATCAACATCAGCGAGAGAACTGGCTTACATTTATTGATTCGTTGGGTTCGGATCCAGCTAATAAAGAGTCTAGCTCAGAACAACTGAAACAGAAACAAAAACAGAAGCAGAAACAGAAACAGAAGCGCGAATCTGAAAATTATGGCCGTCGTGGCCGTGAGAGGAATCATGGTGATGTTGCACGCTCTGAAGCTGAATTCATGGAGATACTTGCTAGCTTAGAAGCGCAGACGGCTAAAGACCCGCTTGTGCGAGCTCGACTCACAAGTGCTAGTGTTTGTCCTCAAATACAGCTATCCAAGTCTGAAATTCCCATGTTCAAGAGCACAAATGCCGAGATAGTTGACAAAAGTGTGCTATTTGATCGATTACGAGCCTATTCGACTGACGATTTCAGTCCAATTGAACATTCTAAATTTGAAGAGGCATATTTGAAATCCCCGAAAGAGTTTGGAAAAATTGCTGAACATGTTGGACGTAGTTTCAACGACTGTGTCCTGCATTACTATCGCACCAAAAAGACTGCTGGATATAAGCATACGATTCAGACTTCGGGTAAGAAGAAAAGAGGCAGAAAGCCAAAGAAGCGTGATAATGTGGAGAACGCAGATTTATCAGGGACCCCGACTTCTCAGAGTGTACCTAGCACTCCAGTTACACCCACTAGTGCCACTAAGTTACCAGTTCTAGTTGCTGAAAATACTAGTAAGGTTGTCAATGATGCCAGCCCTGAAGTGATCCGAGAGACCACTACTGATATTGTCACTAGCGTTGCAAAAAATGAGGAAGTCATGGAAACTGACAATGAAAACACTTTTGATTCGAATATAAATACTGGGACTGTGAATCCAACTGAAACTACTCCTAGCGAGTCTGCAGAAGTAAATTATGAAACAGGCGAACTTCCTAAAGACAATTCTGGAGAGAATTCCGAAGAAACTGCAGAAGAAATTATCGAAGTCGCCTCGAAGGAAATCACCAGCGAATCTGCAAACACTACAGCTGAAGGCCCTGATTCGAATTCGAAACCGCACGTTGAAGACATGGATGCTACAGTACATGCTTCATTCAGTTTATTGCCAGATGATACAATCCCTGATGAAGAATTGGAGGACACCACACCTGCGACCAATGCTGACAACACAGATAAGCCAGAACCAGCAGAAGAATCCAGTTCTAAACCTAACTCATCAAAAGAGATGGAAACACTTGCTTCTGCTGCTTTAAATGAGCCGCAGTATTATTGGCTTCATAATGATATCGCTATGCTGGAGCATCTGATGGGAATATATGGCTCTAGATTGGACCAAATTGCTATGCATATGAATAGACCTTTGCCAGTTGTGCGTGCTTTTTATGACCAAAATCGTCACAGGTACGAAGAAGTAGTGAGAGCAATTGATCACCGTAATTCTAGCTCCATGCCTAGTACACCAACTCGTGGGCAGCATATTTCACAGGGATCAAGTGTTAGGACTCTGCCAGAGCATTTAGTAAATCAAGACAAGAGACCTGGGCCTCAAATTGGCGTATTCTCTCCTCGCGCAGCAAGAGCTACTGGATTTATCGACGGCAAAAAGATTACGCACACGATCATTGCACCAATGAGTCTTCCGTCAACACCTTTAGTATCAGGATCACCAACAACTGCGCCGAGCTCGCATTCTACTAGTCCAGTACCTGTGGTTCCTGAAATAAATCAAGGGTTCAAGTACGACAACCAAGTGATTCATGGGCTTACTGGATATGACGGCCACGTTGCTCCAGGTCAGAACTTACAATATCCCCATATGCATCACCATCCACAGTTGCCTGTTTACCAGACCCCGCAGATTCACCCAGTCCAGCCAGTGCAGGCAGTACACCCTCTACACCCAGTCCATCATGTACAGATACTCCAAGCCCCAAAGATGCAAACTGTCTATCAAGCATCGCAAGTACAGAACCCACAACAAGTGCAGCAGGGTCATCAATTCCAGCATTCAGCGAAACCGGAACATGAACTACAGCCCTGGACTCCTAATCAAAATGCACAACCCTTTGAGATTCAACCAGTCCAGAAACCGTACTCCTCTAGCGAGTTACAAGAAACGTATCAGCCACCCTTGCAACACGGTGATGCTGCGTTTGAGAACACTCGCACACCTGTAAGACATCCGAATACCCATTCGTCACCCTGGCGTCCTCCTCCAGGTATTTTACCTCTCATTCCTCAGAAACCAATTTATAATGTCAATATGACGAGCCCTATGCCTTTGCGATGGTCTAATGATCGGTTTCAAGAGAGTCACGAACGCACTCGATGATTTTACTTATTTATTTAACTATTTATTGTTTGTTAATACAGGACATGTTGTATATTTGAGCGTACAATTGTTGTATATAGTTATTTAGTCTTGTTTACAAACACGAATTTTTTTTTACCGCTTTTTTATTTTTCCTTTCCTCCTTTGCATTTCTTTTTTTTTTTAATGAAAGTATACCATATCAAATTCCATTATATTGAGGATAATTAATATCAAATGCATTGAAGTGTTTTGAGAACTAATATACAGATATCCAGACATAGTAAAATAGTAATTCCGTGTACAATTGAAACAATTATTTCTATTAAAAAAAGATTCAAATACGTATGTACTTATTATGAAGTCAAGAAGACCATTAAATCAATAATAAAAAAGAACTTGTATCAACAGGAATCGGCATTCAGGCCTGGACGCCTATCCAAAGTTGCTAAGCCAGCAGCACAACAAGCGCGTGTTATTTGGATAGTTAGTAATTCCGAATTCAGAAATATTCAGGAGCGTTTACGACTAACCATGTTTGATTCTGGTTAATTAGAGATAACTAATAATGACCCAATTGATCTCCTGTGATATTATATTATAAAAAAATATCTAAGAATATTTTTTCAAGCTTGTCTTGACAACGACTATAATGAAATAATTTCAATTAAAATGAAAAGCAGCATGCATTCAGTGCATATTATCTATATTTAGTATGCAGTTGCCTGCACGCGTTGCTTATTACTTACGATCCACTCCGCAAATAGAGCGCACTTTACAAACAGTACTATGTACATTTCATATTTATAGCTGTATACATGGACACCGGGTTCTTTTGTTTTTAAATTCAGTAAGAATGAAATTCATTTACCTGAAACCATATATCATTTAATAAGAGAAACATGATTATCATTCATAATATAATAGAAAATAATAAAAAATATCAGAGTCTAACTTAACGCAACGATATTATGCTGTATCATGAACTGCCAGGCTGTTCTATTCTAGGCTAGGTTAGACTTGACAAGAAAAGACAAGACAAGACTAAACTAGCCTTGACATTGCTTCGGCTAAGCAAAGCTAAACTAAGCTAGACTAGGCTTGGCTGAACCAGGCTGGGTCTTATAAAAATAAAAATAAGAATAAAAAATAAAATAAATCCAATTAGCGCTATATGACTTCGCACAATTTAATTTGATTTAATTGAATTGAATTTAATTTAATTTAATATAATATAATACAATTTCATTTAATTTAATGAAATAGAACAAACCAAAGTCAATCTAAATGGTAATATGTAAACAGCGATCCAACTAAGGCTTCTTGCTTTTTTTTTTTAGAATCTAGCGATCTCCAACCTTGATATTATTCAATGTGTATAATATAAATGTAAATCATACAGTTTTCTTGGTCGCACGCTCCTGCGATAAGGTTGCCGCAGTACATTTACAACCACCGCGATGATCACTCGCGCGATTATTACCAAAGCGCTATATGAAATAATATTTTTTTTGTAGTGCGAGATTTTTCAGTAAACCATTGTTGAATAGTACACGATTATTGTGAATCGTGAGGGCTTGTAATCTGTTGATACTTCCTGAATCGGTCGATTCCAAAAGCGGATTTTACATCGAACCCAGGACGCAGGAGTAGACGCGAGATATCACACGCTGTGGCTAAAAAAACGCGACGCGTCCATGGTGGGCAAGGGGTGGAGGGGGGGCTATAGAGTGGGCGGCGGTATTGCAGATTTACTTGTACTGTCTCACTGCAAGCGAAACACTACAGCATACGACCCGACCGATCGCGTGAGAATGTCGTTTGGCAAACCCAGCAACAAACGCATGAGTTGGTCTTCTCGCCATATTCTCTCCAAACTGCCGGAGTCTGCGCTTAAGTTGAAAAAGCAGCCTGTTGCTGAAATCGCTGAAACGCCTACTTCCAGCACTCGGAGATCAAGCACAACGTCTACGCGCAGCTCAATGTGCGAACCGTCTGAGTACCGACGGTCTTCGCGTGGAACACAGCGTCAGATAGCACCCTCCACTACATCAGGATCCATCTCAGGATCCAAGTCGGGATCTAAATCTGACGCTTCTATGCCCCCAGTACCTTCCCGGAGTATACAGGCCTCAACTCTGGGCTTCTATGGCATGGACAGCGCATCTCGCTCGCATTCTTCCATACTTGGCGGACCTCTTCCCAAACCTACACAGACCACCGGCGCACCCTCTGTTCCTCCTCGCACTGCGCCTGCTGTACCCACACATACCACCCAGCCAGTAACAGTCACCGCTTCTGCTACTGCTTCAACTACTACAGCCACCACAAACCGAACTATTCCCGCACCACCCTCACATGCTGCACCCCCTCCTCCATCTAATCAGCCATCAATGCAGATTTTGTCGGCCCCACCCGTCCCACCGCATTTATCGTCAGCGCACAGCACACGCACACCAGTTTCCGAGAAGGAATTTATGGCCCAGAGCAAGGAGCTCTACGACCGATTTGAAGAGAACGATGATGACCAGCGTAATACTGCAACTGAAGTGGTGCAACCGCCTAAACGTATGAGCAGTTTAGAATACTCCAAACGACGTCAAAGCGTGTTCATTTCACTGCCTCGCGATGGCGAAGGCATGCCCTTTTTGACACTAGATCTAGGTGAGCACAAACAGATGAATTTCCCAGAACAGTTTTTATCAAATACCAATACCAACCTAAACACAAACCTCTATGGGAATTCTGTGCACAACGCAACCAGTCTTAATAGCGTTGGCACTCAAAGCACTCAAAGTACTCAAAGTACTCAAAGCATGCACAGTGCACCTAGTATGCTGAGTTCACACAGCGGGCACAGCGGGCATAGTGCCGCTAACAGCACCCTACATTACGACGCTGATCCTACTGAGAGCAGCATTAACACCATCGGATCAGATTTGACGATGGACACGACAGCCGATATGTCGCAGGTTTCGTCGTACAAACCTCAGCACGTCGTACAGGCACCGGACTACACGCGCGAATTTTCAGAGAAGATTGTCGGTGCTAACCGTAAAATCATTGAAAGCCGTGGTGTATACATATTTGACCCAGCAGAGAGCGATGTCCAGCTGCCACGGCTGAACAGCAGAGAGCTGTTCAACCCTTTTGTACGGTAGGACGTTAAATGGTTCATGAACTCTTGATGATTTTAGTTTTTAATATTACAATCGTGGATCTAATTTTAATTTTATTTAATTCAACTTGATATTATATTATTTATATTATATTATTATATTATACTATACTATACTATATTATTTTATTTTATTTTCTTTTATCCTTATATTATTTTATTTTATCCTGTTTCATTTAGTTAATTCGATTATGGTGTATCCATGTTTATGCTGCTGTTGTGAATATACTGAATGTAACCAATAGCATTAGAAAACTCGGCTAAAATTCATCATTATTTCGATTGGATTCTATTTTATTCAGCTGCTGGAGTATTCAAAAGAAGTTACTTCATGTTTTATTTAGTTTTATTTTGTTTAGTTAAGTTTATTTTATTTCAAATTAAATTAAATTTATTCATTGACCCGTTGATCTACTGTTTCGGAGGATGCGATCCTTCGTTGTTTGGACTAGGTGGAACGTACAAGTACTGCCGTTTCTTGCCTGTGCAGAACGTTGCTGCAGCGCTCGAACAGGATCCAATGGCTCCTTCTAAACTCGATCCAGCCGGTTGTGTTTTGAGATGCTTGGCGAAAGCGTCGCTGTTGCTGTGCACGAGCTTCACGCTCTCGTCAGTAGCCTGCAGATCGGCCTTCGAACACACAGGCACCTTCACCGCCTTCTGTAAACGGGGAATGATAGTCTTGTTACGGAAATCGTTGTAGGCAATGCGCACAATTGCACGCGAAAGCACCTTTGGCGCCGTGATAGCCTCAAGCCACAGGTTATCAAAGGTGTCGTGGTCGATTGTGTGCGCAAAGTGTACCGGTGGGTCCCAAGTGTACGTCACCTGGATATTGTGTTTATCAGCAATGCGATCAATGCCACGCATCTCGACATAAAGCTGTGTGCGCATGCAATTGCGCAGCATCAGCAAACTCAGCACATCACCGCGCTCGGTGCGGTAGTAGTTGCCGCTGGTGAAGTCAGCCTCTACCAAATCATTCACTCCTGGAAGAGTCTTGGTTTTGAAGTCGCTGAAGTGGAAAATAAACAATTGTTTCAGAGCAAGTTCGCTCTCCGGCGTGTGCTCAGCTGGCGGAAACCATCCTGGCGGGCACATTTGGCCAACAATCTTGTTTGGACCGAGCTTGATCATCTCATACATGACGTCGTCAAACTGGAAATCCGGGTTCACCAAACAACTTAGGATTACCAGCGGTGTGTGGGTAGGTTCCATGGGCTTCACGACATGCTTGCCGTTCTCGAAGTCCAACTGTCCGTTAACCCACACCGGGAAGGCCATCGGCACTACCAGCGAATGCCACACGCCTTGCATGTTAGAAATCATGTCTCCAGGTGCATATTTCTCTTTGATTGCTGTCGGTTTCTTGTTGTCCAGGAGGTGCGACACGAGCGGCATGGGAACGGTGTTCGACACCGCAATTAGCGGTGGAGGCGTCAGGTCAGGGTGTTTTAGCCAGAATTCTCTTTGCATATGGATTCAATTCAAGCAGTATAGTCAGCTTTTTGTGTTTTCACTTTTTATATTTCAGCTTGTTTGCTTTTTTTTTGCGTTTTGCTTTTTGCTGTGTTTGTTGGTTGGTTGCGTCTTTTGTGGTACCTCGCTCGTTTATGTAACCACACCTCCACAAAAGTGTCTGTTACGAAAGTCTTGGGTACAAACTAATCGATTCGATTCTATAGGTAGAATAAATAACCAGTTGGAAATAAGTTTATATATAAAGAGATATATCAATTTAACCAATTTACTTGATAATTTATAGACATTGAATTACATATGTAGCTCTGATCTTGTTTGGTTTGGTTTTGTTTCCAATATAGTTCCGGGGGGCAGAAAAAAAACAAACCTCATTACCTATTTCTGGCCATCGGATTTTTCAGATTGGGATTGGAAGATACGTACTATTACAGCAACTAGCAAGATGTTAGAAATTACTCAAAATAAAATCAGATTTAGTCAATTGGAATCAGTTGGAACTAATACAAATGAAAACAAATGATACCAAAACCAACTAAACCTAAAAACCTAAAAACCTAGAAACCTAGAAACCTAGAAACCTAAAATGCAGTTACTCCGTGGTGTGCAGTACACGTAAGAGAGATAATGATGTACGACATACGGCGAGACTTATCTGGTACTATTTATATTTTATTTCAATTTTTGTATCGATTTCATTTAATTTATTTCAATTTGTTTCAGTCGACGTAATTTTTTATCAATTCGTTTTCAATTATCCTTAAACATGTAGTATTAATTTCCCTATGCACATTCGGATAGATATACATATATTTCTGGTCATTATATTCGTCTGAATTATATTGTTTTTCTAGTCTAGTAGAATTTTATACGAAAATTAAGCTCTATAAAGGATTTCAGCAATAATTAGCCAGTTTTGTTATCCCTGTTTAATCATTTCAATGTACTTAGTCCAATTTGTTAAACTGTTCACGTTGTTCAAATTGGTAGAATTAATTTCATGCCACAATTATTATATAATTTTTTTTTTGGAAAACTTAGCCTATGCCGCAACAATCAGAGGAGGAGTTTGTGAACAACGACGACGTTCATGAGGTCATTGAGATACCCAATGGCTCTGTTCCTGAAGAACAAGAAGAAGATGATAACGAGATAGATAACGAGGAGATGAACGAGGAGATGGAAGAGGAGCAGCTCGAGATCGATATGCGTAACAACTCCAGTGCCTACTTTGATGCGCACAAAGACTCTATTTATATGGTCACCTCGCATCCTACGTTGCCAATTGTGGCTACTGGTGGCGGTGACGATATCGCTTATATCTGGACAACCAACACTGAAAAGCCAGAGATTCTGGCTACCCTGGACAGACATACTGAGTCTGTAGTTGCTGGTGCGTTCACCGCTGATGGAAAGTTCTTGGCAACTGGTGATATGAGTGGTACACTTGCTGGATGGTTCCACAATACTGAAAAGAATACATGGGAGTGTTTAGGAACTACTAAGGAAGCCGAAGAGGTTGTCTGCATTGCTGCTCATGATGAGCTACCTCTAATTGCTGCCGGATTTTCTGACGGTGCTGTATGGGTCTATGAGTTCAGCGATGCTGGCACTCCTACAGTTTCCAGTGTATCCGTGTTTGTCAACCATACTATGCCGGTAACCGCTGTGGGATTCGCCGCTAGTCCCGAGTTCCAACCCCGAGTTGTTAGCTGTAGTGAAGATGGAACCATCAAACTTTCTGATGTTTATCAAAACACACAGTTATACTCCTTGGAGGCAACTGCTTTGCGTGGTATTCACCCATGGGTTCAGATGGCTGTGTCAGGGACTCGAAAAACCGCTGCTTTCACATCCATGGACGGTATATTGGCCATTGTAAAGCTTGATGATGGTCAGGTCATGCATATGCTAGATGCTTTCGAAGGAGATTCAACCACCGACGACGAGGGCCGAAGCATTGAAAGCGTTTCCTGGTCTGACAGAGGCCAGTATCTCGCTGTTGGCACAGTTGAAGGAAAGGTTATTGTTTATGACTCAAAAACATGGAAACCTCGTACCAGTTTCCAGCTAGAGGATGCTGTTACAGGACTCAAATTTGTCGACAAGAGCCCATTGTTGGTAGTGTCCGGCATGGACGGCTCTCTGTGCGAATTTGATGTCGTTGCTAACGAAAAAGTGTGGGAATGCTACGGACATAACGAAGGCGTGCTGTCATTTGCCGTGCAGAATAACGGTAACAGGATTATTACTGCAGGTGACGAGCATGTCAGTTTGGTGTTCAACCGCAGCCCCACTGATATGATCCAACAGTAGATTTATTTAATTATGTGTTTAAATTTAATGTGTACATATAAATCCTTCAGCCATGTATTTCTATCTATACTTTTCCCCTGTTCCGTCCTAATCAGAGGTGTTTATTGGTACCCTGATCCTACTGACTCTCTGCTCACGCAGCTCTTTTTTGTACTTAAAAGAGTTGCAGGACTCAGATTCAGATTGCAAGAAGGTTAAATTTCCATAATTTTAAATGCAGACGAGTATGAGAGTCGCTATTCTTTACCAGGCGCTTGAGCCGCCAGTCATTAACGGTATGCGCAAGGCTCGCAAGCCGGGAGGATACTCTGACAGTGGTGCTGATATCGCTTTCAACCTTTTAAAGGCTGGTGTAGATGTTGTTACCCCAGAACAGCCCAATTCTACAAAACCTCTGAGTTATGTCTACCCAGATACAACTGAAGGCATTCAAAGAGCTTTGGATGCCAAAGCTAATGTGCTTTGGGCCAACACCGTAGTTTTCAGAGGCCATCCTATTGAAAAAGTCATGAACAAAGTCGCCATAGTCGGACAACTGCCTGCTCAAGTTGAGAAATTCGATGACAAGTTCCTAACGAATCAGTACCTACTGGAACACTCCTTGCCAATTGCAAGATCCGTACTTGTAGACGGGCCTGTTGATGCCGAATTCTTGAGCTCTAAGGGGCTTACTTTGCCAGTGGTCGTCAAACCTGTGCGCGGCAGAGGTAGTCAGGGAGTGTCAGTGGCACATACACTCGAGGAAGTCAACGAACGTGTCACAGAAGTAATCAATTCGGTATTCGGAAAGCCTGTAATAATCGAAGAGTACCTGAACAGAACCGAAATTACGATTGCTGTTCTTCCGCAAGTTGGCTCTGACTCGAAGTACGTAGCTTTGAGGCCGATTGTTCGTTTCGATCATGTGGGTGGTATTGCACCGTACAACGGCTCAGTGCCTGTCACGGTCAACAGTAAAGCTATTACTGTTGAGGAAGCTAATAGTCCAGTAATGCAGCGTGCTATTGACGCTTGTGTCAAAACTGCTGAATTATGCCAGTCCAAAGCAATTATGCGCATTGATTGTCGTATGAATGCACAGGGCGAGTACCGTTTGTTCGATGTTAACCTGAAGCCTAATTTGACTGGAAAGGGTCGTCCTGGAAGAGAAAATCAAGACTCTTTGTGCACTTTAGCAGCCGAGGCCGATGGAATGAGTTACGTAGACCTTTTATTGCGTTTGCTGAAATCTGCTTGGAAGCAGGAACCAACTCAATGAGTTCCGTGATGTCTTTTTAATGTGCACCTGAATGAACATCGATGTTGATCTATTGAATGTGCTGAACCTGGGAGCTCTGGGGGGAGTTTGACAACTTCAGCAACTTTAGATTCTTGATGAGAGAGAGAGAGCCCGTGTATTGCATGTATTAATTACTTTATTTTACAACATTACGATCAATTACATACCGTGCGATGCTACTGTAGATCTAGTTCTAGTTCTAGTTTTAGTTCTAGTTTTAGTTCTAGTTACAGCATTCAGCCTCGGGTTTATAACTACTCAATTAGACCTTTCTGTTTCAACACTCTGTTGATATGCGAATTGACCTGCTTCGCAATCAACTTGCCTGTCAGATCAACTTCAATGTTGACAACATCTCCAGCAGCCTTGCTACCCTGTACAACCTTCTTCCTAGTATATGCAATAAGCATAACAGAGAAAGTCTTGTAATCGTCATCAACATGCGTGAGCGTCAAAGATGTTCCGTCAACAGCAATGAATCCCTTGACAACTAGGTAGTCCATAATATCCTGCTCTCTGGGCTTCATTGTCAAAGTAATGCTGTTCTCATCGTGGAATACTTCAATGATCTCGGCAATCGTATCCACATGGCCCTGTACGATGTGTCCGCCAAGTCTGGTGTTACCAGATACAGCACGCTCTAAATTGACTTTGTCGCCCTCAACAAGCGAGCCCAAATATGTTCTCTTCAAGGTTTCGGGAGCAATTCCGACCTTGAACGAGTCGGAGTCAAACTCGGTTACTGTAAGGCACACGCCACTAACGCTGATGCTGTCACCAAGATGGCAGTCCTCGAGAACAGGACCGGCATCACCGATGACTATAGAGAAACCATTACCACCACTCTCGGTGTGATCATGTTTCTCTACTTTCTTGACTGTGCCTATAGTCTCAACGATTCCAGTGAACATGTAGTGTGGGGAGGAGAATAGAATAGAGAACTAGGGTTGGCTCACGATCTCTGTTTGCTTATTACATGTTTAAATTGATCCGACTGGCTGCATCAAAACAAGCACGGAGTTTGCAATTTATGCACACTGATTAGCTCTTTTTCTGTAACATCAAGTGTGCATCCGGTACGTCCATTAACGTGTGTGCTGGTTGAGCTGCAAGGGCTAATACATATATTTAGAGTGCAAGCAACAAGTCAGATTATTATTATTATTTAATTTTTAATCTTAAATAACATTGAACGTAATTATAAAATTAGAGAATATAATTAGAATTGAATTGAATTAAGGTTAAATTCATAATGACCCAGTCAACGGTTCTACAGCTATTAAGACAACGGTAGCGGTTTTTAGAGTGAAGAGCCTCTAAACCTTCTCCAGCTGCCCTGGGCCCAAACCCAGTTTCAAGTTTCAAGCTTCAAGCTCCCTCCAGGTCCTAGTAGCCACAGCTTATTGTTTTCAGTATAAAAGCTGAGAATCAACAACTATTATAGCCAATTCAGTGCAATTGAGTTCTGCAATCTCGTGCTGAATTTTTCCGAACGCTGAGATGGAGGGGTTTAACTTAATCCTGACACTTGCTCATCAACTCTATATAGATAAATGCAACTAAACAGGGTTTGTTTCTAGCTTTTAATTGTATAAAATCATGATTTTAAATTAAAAATAATATAATTAAACACAAAAATTACTGGTATCCTTCTATATGCAAAAAAAAGCAACAGCAGCACGCACAGTATGCACAATATGCACAAGTGTGCACATGCTGCTACACTCCGGATTAAAGTAATACCCCAACACTGCCATGGAGGGAATGGTACTGGCGTATTAGTGCACACACCATCTCGCTTATATGACCCCTATAATTAATAAGTAAGTTTATTCTACTCCTTCAATTAATTAATTAATTAATCTTGTATCTAAATACAATTGAAAAGAAGGAACATGCAGCCAATCAAGTAAACTGAAATATAACGCTAAGACAGAGGAAATGAAATAAATATTAACAGTATTCTGTCTCTTGGAATATTGGGTTGCCTCTAAGGGCAAGGAAACAGGAACGACTTGGTCTTGGGTTCAGATTTCTAGCTCCAGCTCTAGCTCGTAAATAGAATTTAACACCTCTTTTTCATTCTTATGTTTCCTGAATTAAAAAACGATCTGATCTTAAGAGCTGCCAAAGGCGAGAAGGTTGAGCGTCCCCCGGTATGGATCATGCGTCAAGCAGGTAGATACCTGCCCGAATATAAGCAGTTCAAAGGTAATGACGACTTTTTTGACCTGTGCCGCACCCCTGAGAAAGCAGCAACAATAACTATCCAACCTATCGACCACTATCCCGGCTTGATTGATGCTGCAATCATTTTCAATGATATCCTTGTCATCCCTCAGGCTTTAGGAATGACCGTCGAAATGAAGGAGAATGTTGGGCCCTCTTTCCCGGACCCATTAAGAGTTCCTTCCGATATTAACAAACTCAATTTTAATCCTGATGTTAAAAAAGAGTTAGGATGGGCTTTAGAGGCTATCACTTTAACTAGACACCGCTTGGCTGGCCGTGTACCACTACTTGGATTCGTTGGCGCGCCCTGGACTCTACTAGTGTACATGATCGAAGGTGGTGGTACAAAAATGTTCAGATTTGTTAAGGAATGGATCTTCACCTACCCTGAGGAATGTCACAAACTGCTCGATTTACTGACTTCAACTTGTATCGATTTCCTCGTTGAGCAGGTTCGTGCAGGCGCACAAATGGTACAAGTATTCGAGTCATGGGCCAGTGAACTGGGTCCTATTGACTTCAATGAATTCAGTCTGCCTTATTTAAAACGTATTGCAATCGAAGTTCCCAAAAAGCTGCAGTCTCTTGGTATTGAGCCCGTACCGATGACAGTGTTTGCTAAAGGTGCTTGGTACGCCTTGAAAGACCTCGATCAAACTAATTATGATGTTATTTCTTTAGATTGGCTATATGATCCTGCATTGGCTCGTAGTAACTCTACTAAGAGTTTACAAGGAAATATCGACCCTGGACTTATGTACGGTTCAGACGAGGCCATCACCAAGCGTGTTGAGCAAATGATTACTGGTTTCGGAAAACAGAAATACATTGTAAACTTTGGCCATGGAACACATCCGTTCATGGATCCTAAAAAAATTGAATGGTTCCTCAAAGAGGTTCACCGTGTTGGCAGTGAGGCTAATTAGTTTTATTTTCTTATCTCATTCTAATTACTGAATGCTTTATTTTGTACATAATTCAGCTAACTACTTCTGGTTCCGTTGTCCAGCTATTTCATCTTCGTTCTGTGGGAACTCAATGTTAAGTATTATCTAGATCTTAAAGGCCTATTACGAGTGGTGCTATTAACACGATTACATTGTTTCTCTTTCTGAATTTCTTATTGTTTCTTTATTCTTGCGTATATTCTATCTAGTCAACGAGTATATCACAGAAGCTGGGTTATATAGTTGAAAACAAGATGGGTTTCTATCTTAATCTCTCTGTCTCTATCTTTTATTTGGGTTTAATTTATTTTCGTATTTATGTTTATCTTAAAGTTACAATTATAGATTGGCAATATATAGAATGAAATTATTATGTGTGGGTATATTGAAAAAAAAAAGAAAGTAGGTCTCCTTTTTAGAAGCTCTATCCATCACAACGAGCGTAATCGAGAGATAATAAATAAAATCACATTTGCTGTATTAAGTACTGGAGCGGAAAAAAAGGGTCGCTAGTACAATGAACCAAGATTCAGCAGTGATAAATAAACCTGTTCTTCAAATTCCTTCAAAGCACGGCACTCTCCTCTGCCAAATAAGAATCCTATGAGGCCGTTTAGCACACCTGTGATGGCAATGATCAATGAAACAATCATAAAAACAAATCCAACATAACTGCGATTTTTAGCTGCACCCCACCATACGGCGACTAGCAAACCTATGACCACTGTGGCTGAGGCCCAGAAATGCGCCAGCCTCCAAAACGATTGTGAAGAACAAGTGCTTTTATAATCTTCAATAATTTCCAAGATTTCATCATGGAGTCTTCTCAACCCTTCTTCATCATTGTATGAATAAGTGCTAGCATTCATTGCTGGCTGCAACACAGGGTTGGACAATTGGTTGGGGCTCAGAGGACCCATCGGGGCACCTGTATTTAGGTCAACAGGAGGCGTATGTTGTCTATTACCATGCGCAGCTGATGGAGATTCTTGTGGATAGGTCAATGATTCCACTGACTGCATCAGAGGCATAGGGGCGAGTTTGGGTATATCCGGAAAGTGGTTACAATGGCGTACCTTAGGTGAAAGATTTAGTGTATTGGGTATGTGTGATTCAAAATTTGGATTTTTGGAGTCTTCAGTAAGCGTAAACTCTGCTTCGAAGGCAAAATGATCGCTCAAACTACCAACGTTGGGCTCAGGTTCGATAAACGCAACGCGTGAAGAGAGTGGGGTTGCAGTTTCTGGATCGTAGAAAATATAATCTAGTCGTTTGGCACGGTTAATGGCATAATTTGCCCTCCAAGTATTCAGTTGGCTGTCACTGGTAACACCAGCAAAGCAAATTTGTTCCTCAGGGGTGAAATTAGCGATTTCATTAACAGAATACTCTCTGTATCCGTGAGAATCTATCCATGCATCGCTTAAGTGACTATATTGTAGTAATTTAAGGCCTACACTTTGCGGGCGTGTATTAAGGTCTCCTGTAACGAAGGTTGTGTGGCCACCTTTAGCAGATCTTCGGACTATTCCAGAAAGATCCCAAGCCTGAGCGGCACGGTGACATTCGTATGCGGCGTCACCAGTCGGAGCATAAGGAGCATGGAGATGTGCATTAATCACCTCAAGACGCCTTCCCGATGGATGTACGATAACACAAGAACCAGCTGCCTTCCCGACGTACCAGTCTCCTCTCCAGAAAGCCGAGGGGCGTCCATTAAGAGGAAACCTATAGATCCAAGCGCTAGCAATCGGCCATCTACTAAAAACCGCTAATCCCGGTCCTGTCAAGATGCCAGAGTACCATCTTTTGGCAAAGGGAAGATAACCCTGCACACTGTGCTTCAAAAGTTCATAATCTGACTCTACCCAAATCTCTTGCAAGGCAATAATATCATAATCACGACATTCTTCTAGTCTTTTGGCGATTGCACGAATTCGTTCTTTTCTTTTACGGCTGACGAGCATCAATCCCCAGCAATTAAGCGTGAGAATACGCACATTGTTGGTAGAAGTCTTTTCTGGCTTCAGTGGGGCAGTAGATACCATTCAAAATCTTGAATGGGGTGTAAAGAATGTGAATGCCTTGAGAGATATTTGTTTATACCAACTGTTTAGGTATGAAACCACTACCTAGTCCTAAGTCGTACACTGAAACGCAATTACTAATATGCAACGTTTTTCTCACCCATTACACCGATTAAACAGTTCTAAGGGAGTGTGGTACCATGTGGGTATCCAGCTTAGCTCAGAAATCTCCAGTCATGTATTGGGTAAGCAGAGCTTAAAGACCCCACCTTGAGTGCGTGTGGGAACTCGGACCACTCGTTAGCATTCTAACAGTATGTTGGGAGTTTATTGTTACTAAGCTTGATTTTCCGACCGACCTCTGTGCACATTCACAAGCGCCGTCGCCCACGCGCAAAGGAAGTCGCAAGCACACTTGTAAGAACAATGAATTTGATTAGTAAGGCGTTGATTTCTGGCGGGGCCTCCACCAACTTGGCCCGTCAGGAAAAAGTTAGTTGTATGTACAGCTAAAGCTGCCAATGAACTCGAGAATATGTTTTATCATTGTTGTACACTATTTTTAGCGTTTTTGTTATTTTTCGAGCTTTAGAATTATAATTTCCCCACTCGAAAAAAATAGCTTATACAGTTCCGCGTAGATTTGCCAAAAGCAACTCACAAATCGCAACCAAGATTTTACTATTCTAAAACTGAACTGGCAATTTATGCATGCGGATAACTTCTACTGATTCAACATTTCATTCAATAATCAAAGTCATGTTTTGAAGGTGCATCTAAACAAACAAAGGTTCATTTTTGTTTATCCTCTAAAACACTCAATTCAAACTAAACACTAATGATGATCCACTACATGCTTTCCTTTGAAGTCGAGAGGAATAAACCCTTACCTATATTATTTTAATTCCAGGACGTAACATGTGTCGTATTTTGTGAACTTCTAGGATACAACTTATTTAAGCCATTTTTGAATGTTTTCGGATATTAAATTTACAGTCTTGTCAATTTAGTCAATGTTAAGAGTTTAAATGTCAGTAAGATATATTTTCAAGGTACGTGCGTAGAAAATGTTTCTCCTCTTGGACTACTCTAGAAACAAGGTTCATGTATTTATGCACGTGCATGCATGCACTAACTATAGCTGCTATTGAAGGTTTGGTTTTACAGCATGCATAAATTAGATACGACTGCATAATTGAATTTAGCAAGACTCGCTTGCAATATGTATAGAAAGTAAATATATGGCATTATATTTATTCAGAAGATAGTTTCTACTGTATCTGTCGTATTTTTAAGGTAGATCTCTGATAACTAACGCATCTATGCGTGAAATGCTTTTAACGTGAACCACACTCCACTTCATATGCGTCATGCACAACCAATGCTATGTATGTAGTAGGAATGAGCGCATTTTTCTCTCTTCGTTGAAGCATGGGGCTGAATCAAGGTAAGGCAGCCATTTTGCACCGTCAGCATTGATGTAAAATTTAACAGTCTTGAATGTACAAACCTAATATGAACAGACACTTGAATTAACATATGTACCATTGGTGTCATATTTTTCATGGTCCTCCTAAGTTAGTATATGCGCATTGCAGGTTGAATTGATATGAGTTCATATGTAAAAAGTACATATTTAGCGGTTTAGCATGTACGCATTTACATAAATGTGCAGTGAACGAATAAACAACTTTCTGAACAAGAGGAAAAACCGCCGCGAGAATTAATAGGGTACAATTAACATGCTCTAAATCAAACGCAATTATTTCAAAAAGACTAATATACATTATTATAAAAAAAATAATTACCTTGGTGAAGGCACGTTAGTTACAAACATTTTATGGGCCTGTCCGAAACGTCAAACTAGACTTTGACATTTAACAATCTGTCGATGGCGCAGGATCAAACATGCAGGTGCTCCGCATTATCTTTGACACGCGATTTACCGATCGTAGACTTGTCGACTAAGCTTCTTAATACCGCTTGGTAGGTTCTGCAAGTTAACATCAAGAATATAATACCGCCGCTACATGCAGCTCGTAATAGTAGATAAACCGCGAGAATTTGGGATTACTTTCGCCCGTATCGTGTAGCTCAGTGCAATGCTCTCGTTTTAGGGCTGAATGTTTTTGCATCATGCATTGCATTGCATAACGATAAGATTTGTCAGACAGATAACACATTGGCTATCTCAATTGCCTGTGGCCCTCCGGCAACAATGTAACAGAATAATAGGAATGCTAAAAGGGTACAACATTTAAATTGTTATGAATTCTTAAGGTTTTGGATCTCTAGATCCTCAATCGTGCATCAGATTTTTACATACTGTCTACATGCTAGTATCGAAGCAGCGCTATCATGCAATCTCATTCACACTATGTCAGCTACCGAACCCTAGTCCTCTAGCGTAGTCACCATGGGTCTATTCCCGTCTTGTGACAGGGGGAGTTTATAGAATATATAAACTACACTTTTAACAAACTGCCTGAGTCATTACTGTATCAGTATATACCATGGTTTTAATCAACGACGTTAAGTATGCCTGCCAAAGATGCATTCGTGGACATCGTGTATCGCGCTGCTCGCATTTAGACAAGAACCTAATAATGGTAAAAAGAAAAGGCCGCCCCGCAGTGCAAAAGCTATCTGGAAATAAGGTTGAACCGCCAAGTAAATCCCCAACTTGTACTTGCGGGGCTTTGGAACCCGAGCTGCACACTAAGGGGTGCAAGCTTAAACTCGGGTCTTTCGTACCGAAGCCGATGCTTTTGGCGGAGGAGATAGAAAAATTGAAAATGGATTCCTCCGTCCGTATCGTTCTTCCTTATGACACAGCGCCCTCATCTATTAATAAATACAGTGATAGAGTGGGCAGCAGCATTCATGATGGGCATCATATGGCATCTTCTAATAATTACAACAGCACGCCGTGTCTCCTTGCATTATACGAACATTACAAAGGTAAACCCATTGTTAGAGAGAATATTCCGCATCGCTATCCTCCTCAAGAGGTATGCACTTCATATCCGCTAATTCCGAACATTTACGGCAGGCTGTACGAAACCGTTCCTCTACCACCCCCTACACGAGTCCAATTTCTTGCAGACGATCAGATAAAATTAGACAAAATGTATCCGATGGAGAAATATGACTATTCAAATCAGAAACGGAATATTGTTCAGCCTGTGGTTCCAAACGGCATAGCAACAACTACTTCAGAACTTGTATCGGGATTGAGCGAGCTGGCCCTTGCTGTTCCCCCTCCTCCGATGAGATACGATGCTCAGGCTCGTGCTGAAGGCGTTGCTGCTGACAGTCTCATCGATATTTACGCATCCATTCCGACGATTCCCAGGCTCAGCAATCTTTATTAATTGGAACGTCGATTTTGTCAAGAACATTCAGAAACAATTCACTTTACGAATTAACTTACTTATATGTATCTAATACACACGTTTTATCACAATCTAATCAATATGTTTTAAACTCTTCTTAGCTGAATAGTGGTGTTTTAAAAACGTGATTAGATTGTTAATAGCTTTCTTTTAAAAAATCAATATTTAGTTACTCAACGTTTGTGAGCAAATATTCATTCCCCGGTCGCTTCTTTTTACCAATAAAAGCTAAAATTCTCGTTACTTCCAGAACCGATAAGTCCTTCTAGTGCGCGGAGAACCTCTGGTTTGCATGTAGGTACTTTCAATACGATTTCAATACATTCGCGAATCTTTTTCAGGTTACTATCTATCTTATTTACATTTCTAATTTTTATTCAAATCAATTTTTTTTTTGAACATTCAGTTAATTTTAATATATTCGAGTTCTAATTTTTTTTGTTGTCTGAAATTACGTTCACTTACATCGCGACGACGTTGGTTGATGTTGAACGTGTTCTGATTTATTTTAATTTATCTGATTCATCTGATTCATCTGATACATCTGATTCATCTAATTATAAATTTTGAAGACATGTGTCTGCAGGTCATATGCACGCCGCAAACACACATACCTCTCCAGAAATGCACGAACCAAGCGAAGTTTAGCAGAACCCAGGTTAACGAATTTCTTCGGTAATACGGGTAACGCAAAGTCTGCATGACACCAATTGAATCTCACACAGTATCAGACATGCACGACCAGGGCAGGTTGAAGCGTAATTATTAATTTGGATAGCTTTAGCCATTGGGAAGATTTAAATCATTACGACACAAATTCACCGTACCATGTAAGTAATGATAAGTGCCGAGGCAAGCTTAAGGCTATAACAGCATCCTATTAGACGCTAAAGCCTGTCCATATACTATCTGGCTTGGCTGCCATAGTTCAAACCTATATCCAACGCATGTAGATCACGTGAATATATATACTTGAAAAAAAGTTCAGAACCTGATTATCAAGTATGTCGGATAACTTGGCTAAAGATCTGGAAAACAAAGCCCAAATCGGCGAAGCGAAACCTAAGAAGAAGTTTGATTTCAGTGCAGCTGCTAAGAAATCATTCACTCCTTCTTTTGGATTCCAAGCTCCGGGTGCTGGCAATGCCTATGCCTACCAGGACTTCTCATCGTACGCTCAGCCCCAGCAGGGCCAGCAGCCTGCTCAGCCTGCCCAGCCTGCCCAGCCTGAGGCACCGCAGACAATGACATTGGAGGATTTCAAGAAACAAAAGCAGGCCACTAACCTGAACATACGTACTGGTACCAAGAAGGTTCTTTCATTGAGCAAAAAGGATGACGAGAAGCCTGCAGCTAAAGAACCTGTGAAGGAAGAAGTCAAGGAACAGAAGAAGCCTGAGGCTCCTAAGGAGACTAAGGACGTCAAGGAAGTCAAGGAAGTCAAGGAAACCAAGGAAACCAAGGAACCCAAGGAGGCTAAGGAAACCAAGGAGACTAAGGAGACTAAAGATACTAAGGCAAAAACTGCTGAGGAGGCTAAAGTTGATGCTGACGCCGTAATTAAGGAGCAGGAACAGATGGATCAGGAAGTTGTTCAGGATCTTTTCGGTGGTAAAGAATTGAAAGAGCATATGTCTATCATTTTCATGGGTCATGTAGACGCTGGAAAGTCTACTATGGGCGGAAACTTGCTTTACTTAACTGGAAGTGTCGACAAACGTACTATTGACAAGTACGAAAAGGAGGCTTTAGATGCTGGTCGCCAGGGCTGGTACCTGTCATGGGTTATGGACACAAACAAAGAGGAGCGTAACGAAGGTAAGACTATTGAAGTTGGAAGAGCTGTTTTCGAGACCGAAAAACGCCGTTACACTATCCTTGATGCTCCTGGACACAAAATGTACGTCCCTTCTATGATTGGTGGTGCTTCTCAGGCTGATGCAGGTATTCTTGTCATTAGTGCCCGTGCTGGTGAGTACGAAACCGGTTTCGAGAAAGGTGGCCAGACTCGTGAGCATGCTGTCCTTGCAAAGACTCAAGGTGTTGACAGACTCTGTGTCGCTGTTAATAAGTTGGACGATCCTACTGTCAACTGGTCTAAGGAGCGTTACGACGAATGTATTTCCAAGGTTGCACCCTTCTTGAAAGCTCTTGGTTACACCAATGTACTTTTCATGCCTGTTTCCGGTTACACTGGTGCTGGTTTGAAGGAACCTGTCTCTAAAGAGCTCGCACCCTGGTATGACGGTCCTACTTTGTTGGAGTGGCTTGACGCTGTTCCCTGTGAGAACCGTAAAGCAAGTGCTCCATTCATGCTCCCTGTTTCCAGCAAGACCAAGGATCTTGGTACTGTAGTTGAGGGTAAGATCGAGAGTGGAACTGTTAGAAAGGGCGACCAATTGCTAATGATGCCTAACAAACGACCTGTCGAAGTCGCCACAATTATCAATGAAGGCGAAGAGGAGATTACTGGTGCTATGGTTGGTGAGCAAGTGAAGATCAAGCTGAAGGGTATTGATGAGGAAGATATCCAGATTGGTTTCGTGCTCACAAGTTCCAAGAATCCTATCAAAGCCGTTACCAGATTTGAGGCTACTGTTGCAATTCTTGATATCAAGAATATCCTCACTGCTGGTTTCTCTTGTGTGATGCATGTACATACTGCCGTTGAGGAGGTTCAGTTCGTCAAGTTGCTTCACAAGCTCGAGAAGGGTACTAATAGAAAATCTAAGAAGCCGCCTGCGTTTGCCAAGAAGGGAATGAAGATTATTGCTGAGCTCCAAACGGAGTCCGCTGTATGCATCGAGGAATTCGAGAAAACGCCGCAGTTGGGCCGGTTCACACTGCGCGACCAGGGTCAAACAATTGCTATTGGTAAAGTTACTAAAATCATTGAGTAGTTTTGGTTGAATCTTTTTATATTTTATTTCACGTCTATTTTTATTTTTGCTTTTAATACCATTGTTTTCACTTCATTGTAGTTTAATGTTATTTAGTCTACAGTCGTTTTTTTTTCTAATTAGCTTTCAATTAGTGAATCTGTTAATGGTGATGATGGTGTTAATACAGCACTTCATTGCATTTGATATTATTTATCAAAACGAATACTCATTTCGACACCAGCCACAGAGTAACCGCATTTTTGGTAAAATCCAACGTTCTTCTCATCACAATCTAGAATTACTTTATAACATCCTTTAGAGCGAGCTATTTCAGTTAGAGCAAGAATCAAATGCTTTCCAAGTTGCAGTCCTTGCTGATCAGAACGAACAGCAATATCTTCAATATGTCCAACCTTACCAAGTTCGTGAATAAGTTTGAACTCGACAAATAGCATTCCACATGCAACTACATCATCATTGTTGTTAGTTACGACCAATGGGTTATATATCCGATCATTCAGTTTCCATTCTTCAACTTGTAAACTAAATTGTTCTTCGCTTATAGAGCCAACAGTTGTGAGTACCTCAAGAATCTTCAGAACGCTGTAATCCGTAGGTTCCATGGGTCGAATTTTGTATCCCTCAGGAAGTTGTTTAAGTGTAGTAGACATATTGTAAATCGGTTTATGATTAGTGGTAATTTGAAAATTAATAGGATTTTACCTGTGCAATGTGAGTTATGTTGGCCAATCTGTAGACTGATTATGTTCGCTGTCCTTTTGTGGAATCAGTGTACTTTGTAAACTATATGTGCCTTAGCTTGTTTATTTGTTATTAACCTAGCTTCTTGATTTGTAGGTCATGTGACACTAATTAGGCTATTAAAAGACTGTAATAAGTCTTCTTTCTAGCTGAAGCTTAGCCGCATGGCATAGCGTAGCAACATATACTCTATTATTCTATTATACTTCACTTGTATATGAATTTGTATATATAATTGGTATTCTACAAATGACTGTTTAAACTTTAATAAATAATACTTGTAATAAAATCTATCAATCTCTACTTAAGTGAAACATTCAACCTCTGCCGCTGTGGTGAATGTAGTTTGCATGTTGAGATAACGTTCATTAACGTTATCAGCGAACAAAAATAACTCTGCAGAATCAAGATAATTCTTGCATTGAAGATTCTGTGTTATTGTTAATGAACTTTTTCAATTGTTGTTGTTAGTTTCCTCAAACTTTGGCACTACTACTACAATTATTCAACAACATATGAAGTCTATTCTTAATGAACAAAATGTTTATTGTATCTGAATCATGATGTAGCATGTGGAAAAAGTCCAGAATAACTGCGCTTCTTATAAAATTATAAAAAAAATGAAATCCAAATACTGCAAGAGATAAGTCGTGATCTACATATTTTTCTTCAAGTTGTCCTATATGCTCAACAAGTGTTTAAAAATTGCTTTGAATTACTTTCTGTAGTTAGTAGGTTTTTTATGTCACTTGAATTCTGTTTCTGAGTCTAATGAGCTTTGGAAGCCATTGCTCAGCTGGATCAAACTTGCTTGTGGTACACAAACAGGTGCCATACTTAAGATTATATAAAAGTACAGGATTGACTGGTGCTTAAAAAAAACGTAAAGCATACTTGCTATTTCAAATTAAATCTTTTGATAATAATAAATTTCGATATTATTATAATTTTCTTTTCGATAAATCTATACTTTGCTGCTTCTAAGAACACTCTAAATACTGTTTCTATGCGTGCTTAAAGAAAAATAATATGCTCTCGCCGTATACACTGTAGCTCGATAATTAATAGTTTAAAATAAAAAATCTAGAAGCGCAATATCCCAATTGAACTATTTTATTTTATATTTCTATTCAGAGACATTTCTTTCTAATATGTTTTATTGTTCTAGCTTGTGATCCTTTTGATCAGGTACACTGTATGTGCCCTACCAGGGTTCAACGAGAATTGCCTTTTGAATACTCACACTGTCATAAACGTTTGCGTTGATATTCATATTTATTTATATTTAAATCTATAATGTCAACTACATTTACATTAGATATTACTAGTTATATCAAGCAATAAATCGGCAGTAGCTCTTATTTGACGGCTTCACGTGAAATAACAAAACGGTCGACTCGCCGGTATTACAGCGTATTAGTTGAACTTTAACTTTTTAAAATCAATTCACTATGATCAATTATTTTTGAAGGTGGAATTAAGCATTACGCGCTCAAATGAATATGTTGTTGCAGCCTCATTTTAAATAATACTAGTTCTCATGGCGAATTTGATTACACTCGTGCCTTTTACCTTTTCCCTGCGGAATGCCAATATACTAGAATATTTCGAAATTTCGATGCTCTGGTTCGTGAAAATGTTAGAATGGAGAGTATAGAATGCCACCTTGGTTGCAATATTTCAAATATAACGCCATTCCGAGGACTCCTCTATTAAATTAGATGAATTGAACCACTGGTGATCAACCAAAGGGACATGAAGCCTACTAAGCAATATAATTATGTTTTAGCAGGACATTGAATATCAGAGAAGGTTATACGAAAGAAAAAAAGTCAAAGTATCATCAAAATATTTTACATTTACAAAAGGCTGGAACTATTATATGTTAAATTAGTAGAAAGTACCCTGATCAATCATGGCATCGACGACCTTAACGAAACCAGCGATGTTAGCACCACGTACAAGAGAAGGAAGAGCCTCCTTAGACTTAGCGTACTCAACAGAGGTAGAGTAACAGGTATCGAAACAGGTGTACATAATGTTCTTAAGACGCTGGTCGACCTCTTCGGAAGTCCAGTTATTACGAGATGAGTTTTGAGCCATCTCCAAGCCGGAAACAGCGACACCACCACAGTTGGCAGCCTTAGCAGGACCGTACCAGAGACCCTGGTTCTCAGCACGGCTCTTCTCGTAGACAGCAATGGCACCTAGAGTGGAACCCATGTTGGAGCCCTCGGCAACATATTTGCAGCCAGCCTTGACAAGATGCTCAGCCTCCTCAGGAGAGACCTCATTTTGAGTGGCACAAGGAAGGGCGACGTCGACCTTCTCAACCAAAGTCCAGGGGCGCTTGCCCTCGTGGTAAGTGAACTCGCTAAGTTCGGCATCCAAAGATTTCAAAGTGCCACGGTTACCCTTGACAGTGATGATCTTCTCGATCTCAGCAACAGTGAAGCCACGAGTAGCACTCTTGGCGATGAAAGCACCCTGAGAATCAGAGAGAGAGAGGACGTGAGCACCAAGCTCAATAGCCTTAAGAGCAGCGTACTGGGCAACATTACCACTACCGCTGATCAAAACGGTCTTACCCTTCAAGGTCTCCTTACCAGAAGTAGCGGCCTCTACCATCTTCTCGACGTAGTAGACAACACCGTAACCAGTGGCCTCAGGTCTGATGAGAGAACCACCCCAGGAGAGACCCTTACCGGTAAGAACACCCTCGAAGCAGTTCTTCAAGCGCTTGTATTGACCGAAAAGGTAACCAATCTCGAGACCAGTGACGTTGATATCACCAGCAGGGACATCAGTGTCAGCACCAATGTGACGCTGGAGCTCAGTCATGAAAGACTGGCAGAAACGACGAATCTCAGCGTGAGACTTGCCTTTAGGAGTGAAGTCGGAGCCACCTTTGCCGCCGCCCATGTTAAGACCAGTCAAAGCATTCTTGAAAGTCTGCTCGAAACCAAGGAACTTAAGGATGCTGAGGTTGACAGTCTCGTGGAAACGAAGACCACCTTTGTAAGGACCGATGGCACTGTTGAACTGAACACGGTAACCACGGTTGACCTGCAAGTTGTGGTTGTCGTCCTCCCAAGGAACGCGGAAGGAAACAACACGCTCAGGCTCAGCAACGACGTCAACGGCGCGACGAAGCTCAGGGCGCTTTTGGAAAAGAGTAGAGTCTTCTAAGGTGAGAAGCAACTCGTTGTAGGCTTGCTCGAACTCGGGCTCGTTCTGAATTGAAAAGGGCATCAGTAGGTCGTCTAATGAGGGGATCGAGGGTAATTAAAGTGTTATGTACTTATACTCCTTGGGTTTTTTTGTACATAAGACTGCATAATAGGGCTAGGTCAGCCTCCTGATAAGAATGTTCATGCAGATGTTCCGAAAAATCAAATGCTACACGCACGCATCCTGCTAAATTGACTTCTAAAATTTCAATAATAAGCGTCGAAAAGTATTTTATTTATATCTGCATGCGATTGGCGCAGACCGTTTCAACTTGTTGCTAGGGGGGTTGAAGTCCTCAGTTTTTCAGTATGAATCATAGGCGTGTAACCCGTACCCCTAAAAGTCCGCGGGGGACTAAAACTCCGATACCGGGTTTAGTTTTTGGCGCTGCATGGTTGGGAGTTTGACTAAACTGGACCAAACCGAAGCATTGCATATATATGAAACTCTAATCTATTAGTAGACTAGTCCTGTCTAGATTCTACAAGTTTTAAGTGAGACGGAAATTGCGCTGAAACGATTCAATGCAACTTTCAGGTGCACGTGACACATGTGATGAACTGACATGTAATGTATGGATGCATCACGGGGTTGTATAAAGCTTAGTTTAGCTAAACCGAGCCAGAGAATTGGCCAATTAATGTCTCTGAGACGAGCCATGAGCATTAGAACCAACACGTACGTGTCTCAAGATTGAATGGAGGCCTATATTATATTTTAATTAAATTTCTTTTTTTTCTTTGCTATAAAGGTTATTTAGACTGGAGGAAGTATATTTTGCAAGTTGGTTTACTCTTAGATTCTGGAATATCTAAACTAGACCTGGTTAAATGAGAATATGGAGGTCAATGACTTTTAAAGATGCTGAGTGATTGGAAGTTAGGATATTTTTTTGCATAAAGGTTCTTTTTGACTTTTATTATCATGGAGACGCTGTTGCAACGTTGGAACTAACCCAGTAACCAACTCAAACTGAAATATTCTACTAAATTTACTATTGCTCCAATTTTGTATTGTTTTTGCCCGGAAATCTTTATAGAATCAATTGATCAACCAAGAAGTCAAAAATAAAGCAGAACATGCACTTTGTAACTATGGCTTTATTTGAGGATATAATGACTATTATAGAATTCATTGTAATTCATAACTTTTTACATATTTGAGAATATTGAGCATGCAGGTGATTCGTTAATTGATTTTAAAGAGTTACTCATCCACATTAAACGAGTCAGTGTCCTCCGTAGGTTCAGCAAGGAATGGCATCTCGATATCATCAGTGCCCTCCTTGTATGCCAGCTGCACCTTGTTTTCATTGCGCATGCGCACGTAACTCTGGATAGGTATCAAAACAGCAAGAGCAACAAATGAAGCAACTGAGGAGATAATAAGGATGTAAGGCGCAGCCATGATACCGTGTCTTGTTAGGAATTCCATGGACTGCTCCGTAGCACTCATGAATAGCATTCCACACTCAACGAGAAGTAGTGGAGTTAAGAATTGCCAGACACGAATGTTGGAGTTATCCGCAGGTTCATCATTAAGAACGAATGAAATTTCAATGATACGAACCAGTGCGGTCAACATCAAGACAACACCAAACATGAAGTGCACCTTAGAACTTACCTTGATGCTCTGAGAATGTGAGAGCATAGAGTAACCAGTGGCAAGAATGATAAGAGCGGGAACATGACTACGCTTGGGCTTATTGTTAACGCGGTCCCAAGTTGTGTAGATACCAAACATTCCAAGTGCCCACCAAATTATACCCATAGACGTATGCTGCACATCTTTGTGGTTCCACGGCTTACCCCAACGATGCTCGGTGAAGGTATTAACAATACCCCAAATAGTGATGACCCACGAGTCGAGATATTCCTGACTACGGTTATGTCTAACCAGGAACTGCTCACCAAAGTACATCATAGCAAAGAGAATAACACCGTAGGTAACAAATGCGGTACCCATAATGCCATGGGCAAGACATTGTCCAGTGTGATCACCTTCCGAGCCGCAGAATCTCATAAGGGAAATGATACTGAGACCAGTGGTAACCCAGCAAACCAAAGGCTGAATAGTTGAAAGAGAGGTATGCAGGACATTAAGACCGCGTCTCAAGTGTGACAAGAAAGGGTTATCAACGTAAACAAGTAGGAAATAAGAGCCGGCCGTAATAGCCCAGCAGAAAATGGCACCAATATCAGAGAACCACGAATTGTAGTGATCAATTCCAGTCAAATGACCACTAATAAAACCAATAACAGTAAGTGCGAGACCTAAAGTCACGAAAAGAATGTGGCGTTTGGTACGTTTAGCTTGTTTGCAAGCGAAAGCGTAAGGATAGACTAATCCAAATGCTACAAAAAAGGTGACAAGGTGAAGCACGAGGAAAAAGTGGAAGTTCAACACAATATCATGCGTCTTAGTAGAATTATCACTATTTGAGGTAGAGTTATTGCTGTTATCAGGCATACTCATATCCATATCCATGTCCATACCTTCGTCACGCTTTTGAAAAGCGTTGAGAAAGAGATCAACGGGGAAAGTCATTATACACCAATGCGATTGAGAGTAATCCTTTTGTGTAGATGTATACCCGACTGAACCTAAGAAATATTATAAAAACTTAAGGTGCCGGAAACAATAAGCAGACGGTTTTGTCAATTAATACAGAATATAACCCTTGACACCCTAATCATCCGTGAAACCGTATCACGTACATATCACTTGCATTGCATGTTAAACGGTTACATGCGAGTTTAAGAAAGTGGGGAAATACAAGCATACCCTTTCTACGAGTTGCATTTATTTATTTATAAATTCTCTTTTATTCAAAGCTATTGTTGTATATCCAGTATTCTTTACAATTATTTACAGCCCACGCGATTACTAAAAACGCGTTTCTAGCGATTACCGCCGACGAACCGAACCGAGACAGACTAATAATTAGCGTTGCAGGTTATATATTATTATTAATTGATATGCTTGTCCGACGCTGAAAAAATCATCATTGGTAATCAGGATCATTATCAAGATTTATTCGAAATTTGAAATCAGATTTGATCAGATCAAGATCAAAATCACGCTTTGCCAAAGATGATGTTACACCATACATAAGCCAGATCATAGTGTACAAGCAAACGATGACAAATCAATTAATAGGTCTGCTAAGGCAATAGAAAGCATAAATAAGGTAGTCTATGCGCACTAGAAAACACAATTAAGTTCATTCGTAGATCTAAATACACTTATACACATATTATTGGAATGAGAATTTAATTCTCTATGAATTCCACCCTAATAAATAAAAAATTGTGTTAACAGAAGCTCGTTCTACAGGACAATTAGTGAGTTTTGAGCATAGGTTTATGGGTGTGTATGGGTGATGTCGACAGACTTTTTTTCAGAACCACTGCATACTGTACTAAAAGATGTAGATGTTAGCGCACTTTTGATTCATTTACGCACGTAGCTGCAATGGACCCATGCTTCATTTCAGCACCCTTGTTCGCGGAATACTCTTTTTAACTCTTGAATATGTTCACGCTGTAGCCAGTGTTTAATATCATCTATCAAGCATTCAGACTAATAAAGCAGGTCCAATGTTCAAATGCCAATTAATCACTCTGGAGTATAGCAAACGTAATTATAGTGAGCACACACAAAAATGTGCAATAAGAGTATTTACCAATTGGTTTTAGAGGTATGTAAATATTTTACAAAATAAAATTCAAAATACTAAATCATATTGTACATGTAAATAAAAAAAACACTCAGATGAGCAATGACATATACTCTCAAGGTGCTAGCGTGTCCAAAGCGTTAATACCCCTTCGTAACCTTATCCTCGTTTTTTTTTTGTGGAATTAATGCCAGTAGCAGCTAGCCTAATTGAGCTTGGTTGAAGAGTCGCGTATGTTATTAGTCATGTATCCCTGGAAGGAGGTAAAAAAAACTTAAGTGTATAGAATGATGTACTCGTTTTGAATAAAATTAACGTTAAATAGAATGAGATGTATTTCGAGCTTGGCATACTTACACTGCGGTGACAAAATTCTCTACCGAAAGCATGCCGCTCAGGTTGGAACAAGTTCGCGTCGCGTCTTTGCATAACCCTCAGCCCACCAAGCTAGTTGATGCATGGGCGTTGATTTGCGCGGTAAGGGAGAAAAGGCACGCGTACTACTACTTTACCAACCAGTAGCCCGCATTCATCAGTTTGCTCCTTCATCTACTCGAGGGCATTGAACATCACGGACTACACTTGCCGACTACACATAACATTCTTTACACTAAATGTCCCGTCAACCTCGTGCGTACTCAGTACCGATGACCCCCATCACTCCTGCTTGGGCGGACAGAATTAGCCAGCGTAAACAGGATTCAATGAAGGCTCCTAGAAGGCTGCTGCCATCTGCTTTAGAAATGACACCGCCCCAGTCTATTACTCGTAAGAACGAGCCCCTAGTGAAGACAGAGCATAGCAGTATCCATGCAGCAGCACCTGCATTCACGCGTGACGATCAAATGAACCAAATGAACCAGATGAACCAGATGAACCAGATGAACCAGATGAATCAAATGAATCAAATGAGCCAAATGAATCAAATGAACCAGATAAACCAGATGAACCAGGATCGGATCGCCCGTGTTCCTGCTGATGCTCCCTTTCCCTTGCCATACCAGGATATGCCGGGATACTTTCCATCAATCCCTAGCACGCAAGAGTCTAATCTTCAAATGGCACCATTCTCGCCTAATAATATGCCTCACAATCCTATGTATGCTCAACGTCGAGCTGGAAGTGTGGTAGATATGCGTCGTTTCTCTGCTGATTCCCAGCGTTCGCTCCCGGCAAGAGGGTACCCTTATCAGAATAATGGAAATATGAGCAACATGAACAATATGAACAACATGAACAACATGAACAACATGAACATTCCCAGCATGCCCAGCGCTCATGCAGTGCCGCGCCCTGTACCGCACTTGATATATTCGGCGCAAGGTATGGCCAAGCCTAAGCCTGTGTACACTGATCGCAATACGCGACTACGCAAATGTTATGAGAATTATAATCACTACATCATGCGTCAGGTTGTAGAAGATAAGAGTAAGGTTATCTGGCCTCCAGAGGTAGAAGCAGTGTTCATGGAGGCCTTGTGGTTGATCCCAGGTAGCTCCCGCAAGATTTTGATCGGCCAGAAAACGCGTGGACGAAATGAGATTATTGCTGACTATTTGGAATATGAAATTGGTGAAAAGCGTTCACGGAAACAGGTTTCCAGTCATTTGCAGGTGCTGAAAAAGCTTCTAAATAACGATGATGAGTTCCTTGAGGTCGTTGGACCCAGAAAGGAGCTAGAGAATAGCAAGTCTAAAAGCAAGGACGGCAGATTGGCTTCAGATATGTCTGTTAAATCATTTGGTGAATTAGTAGCAAAGCTTAAAGCTACTAAACGGGGCCAACGCAAGCCTGCATTCCTTCTCCAAGCTCAGTATAATGCGAAACAGAGTCAAGATCCCGACATTTTGAATTCAATGAGTCTGAACATATATGCACCACATTTGAAGATGTACTCTGAAACCCTCGATTCACCAAGAGTTAAATTAGAGGCCGAGAAAGAGAACATCAGTCCTGTATCTTCTAAGAATCTTAAACGTCAAGGCATACATTTGAATATGGCAATCCCAGGATCAATTGGGACCAACACTCCTCCTGGTGCTAAGCGCAGCTCGCTTGCTTATATCGGATCTGCAAAGAAGTTTAGACCAGCAGTTAATGGATCGGAACTATCTCCTATCAGTGCAATTCCTGTTTCCAGCCCTTCAGGGATGCCGGCAGGGATGTCACAAAGCATGTCCCACAGCATGTCACAAGGTATGTCAAATGTATTATCGCCTAATATTGCTCGTATGCACAGTATGCCGAGTATCCCTAATATCCCAGAACTCTCGGACGTACCCAGCGCATCTGTCATGTCTAATGTTCAAGGCATGCCTGGTATGCATTCCATTGCCAAGGCTAACAAGGGTAGCGCAATTTCGAATATGCAGCAAACGAGCAACTTACCTTCTTCGATGAACAGGATTATCCCTAAAGTCCAACCGCCTCAGTCTATTGGTACCCCTGGTAGTACTTCTCCCTCTAAAGACAATTTGTCAGACTCCACAATCTCGCCTATTCACCAGGATTCAACTTCGACCGTTTCAAATGTTGAGGAGCACTCATCACATAACGAGAATTCTGTGAGCCAGGACAATGAAAGTTTGGACACTGATATGGACATACATCCCGCTGATAGGAAACAGGCTTCGCGAATTACATCTCACAATACCCAAATTTCGCAGATGTCACAAACTGGGCATATTCCTCAGATACAGGTCTCACATGTCTCGGACATGCAGGACAATACATGCTCTAATGACTCGCAGGCATCCTTAATGTCATCATCTAATGTTCACGAAGCTCTACCACCGTTGAAGTATCCCAAACCAGTTCACGCAGAAGACATTTCAAACGTCCCAGTAGATGCTATAATTGCACCACCAGCCTCAGTACCACCACAGGAGGACTTTTCAACAGTTATACCTTCCCCATATCAAATGAGACGCCATTCTCATCGCCGAACTGCCTCAGCGTCCGTTGATATCAGTGGTGACAAGGTTCTTCCAGTTCAATTCCGTCTTTTGCGAAAGAACGAGAATGGTAGACATATATATAGCAGATTGCTGAGACCATCTTATGATTCACCCACTAACCCACTGTCAATTCAACAATTGCTTCCTAAGTTCAACGAGCTTCAAAGAATGATGGCTAATCATGAACTTTATGGTGCCCAAGTTGTGCACGCTCGTGTCCTTTTGGATGTAAAACCAGTGTCTGGTAATTATATTAGTGATGTTCAGTTCATGGTGGCCCGTGAGAACTCCGTTGCGCACAGGTACTATACAAAGATGACTATATCTAGCCGCAACACTGATCTACTTACTTGTGATGCCCCTTGTGCTTTCCAATATATGGCAGGCCGTGGCTTGGAGCAAGACAAGGATTTGATTTCAGTGCCTTATCTGCCTGATTTCTTTACGGACTTTTTGCACCGAGTCGAGAGTAATACAACGGAGTATATTTCTAGTGCACTTGATGCCCTTGGAATGTGCCAGTCAGTTTACAAGATTACGAACGAAGGCGAAGAGCTATGCTTTGTTGCATTATATCAGTTCGGCACCGCGGAGGATGAATTCAGTGCGAGAACAAGGTTCAAGCGTGTCATTGGCGTCCCTTCTAAACCTCACCAGGAATCAATGACAGTACAGGCCCCGAATACCCCAAGCCGTAAGTGTACAACAAACATTTTCAAGGATGCTGATACTCCTCTTGGTGCCTTAGCTAGCGTCAGTGCCAACGCCAGCAATTTAGACGTCGGTATTAACGACAATAATACAAACAGAACATTATCAGGAAAGCATTCCCACACCAACTCTAGTTCGAGCAGCGGCGGTCATGGTCACAATGCTAGCCTAAGCTCGTTAATGGGCACTCCTTCTGGTCAGAGCTTCATGTCACTGGGGCCCTATTCTTACTACGAAAACCCCAATATTATACCCTCACCTCGTCGACCAAACCATCTGGACGGACTCGATCTGAGCATGTCACCGTTCAATGTAGCTCATGCCGAGTCTCGGGGCTCCCCACGTGTAATGCGGAGCGAAATCCAGCGCCCGATGACTGCGTTTGAACCATCGGTATGGGACGAATTCCCGGATTGGGGCTATCAGTAGACAATTTTGATCATTCTCATGACACCCTACCCCCTCATATACTATTATTATTATTATTATTATCACACCGCTAAATAGCGCTGTGTTCATGTACTATATCTTTAATTCTTAACCTTACTTTTGATTTAATCGTCGGTGCTTCACAAATCTGAGAAAAAAGTTGCCCGGTACGTTGGTGTGGAGTATCATCAGAGTTGTTCAATTACGCTGAATATATTTAAACAATGCAAACAATATAAAAAATAAATAAATAGGAATTTCAACTAGAAAGCACAACTTGCCAGTGTATTTATTTATTAAATTAGTTATAGAAGTTACATTACTGTGATTATTGATTGTCGTAGATGGTTGTTGTTGCTGTTGTTGTTGTCGTGGATTCATGGATTTTTTTATATGACGGCATATTAGAACAAACTAACGTATCCAGAAATGCGTTCACGCTGATTTTGGGCAATACACTCGGCAATCCAGGTAACGTTACGAACCTCCTGCTCAGCAGCTTTAAGCCAGGCATAGAAGGTAGCATAACTGAACTGCTGTGTCAAAGCCTCACGACATAGAACAATGCCCTCAGCATAGAAATGGTCTTCTAAAGTCTGGCCATTAGAGCTGTTGAAACAGTCGGTGAACTCAGGCACTGCGCATTGTTCAACAACAGCACGTACCTGCTCAGGATCCTCGCTACGCGCCAGCTGGGACGAGATAACAGGGTACAAAGCACCAAGACGAGGCATCAAAGCTTCACGATCCGCTCGTGATAAGCCAGTACCATTGGAATTGACCGCAATATTAATGGTGCGACAGTCTGCTTCGAACCCGAGCATCTTAATCATGCTTTCGTAGGTCGATCCAGGCAGTGTCTTGCAGAATTGAGCAAAGTCTTCTAGATAGGCACGGTACAGTTTGTTTCTGATGATCTCAATTTGAAGATCACTGATCTGAGCCACGGTGAAGCACTCTTTGAAATAAGGAGCCAAGGGCGTGTCCACAAGCACGACATCGTACAGTGACTCTATGTCGGTAGTCACAGAGAGGGCAGGCAGAGTATCAAACCAGCCCAAGGGATGAGCACGCTCGAGCAACTCCTCTTTGTTACGGTGGTGCAAAGTACCAGAAACCATAAGAACAACATTGTCAATCATGTAGCCGTATGTGATATACTCCAGAAATTTAGACAATGGCTCTACAGCAGTGGTTTGCAAGTACCTGAAGTCAGCAACAAGCTTCGCAAAAAGTCTGTTCTGGAAGTCGCTTGTGCTGATCGGAGACGCAACGTTGGCCAACGATTGCGCATAGTCAGTCGCTCCAAGCTGCAATTTCAAGTCTTCTAAAGTATCGCACTGCGTCATGTTACTGTACTGTGCAGACTTGATGAGAGAAGAACTCAGTCCACGGCACAGTGCCTCAGCATAACCGCTCTCGACGTTAAATAGCACGGCTTCCATGTCGATGCTACTACTACTGCCTGGCTTACGCGACTATATACCTAAACCACATGACCTCGATGCGGGATAAAAAGAGAGGAAGCAGAAAGAGGTACTATCATTAATTTTAGTATTGGTTTGGATTTATATATAAATAAATAAATATATATATATCTAAATATGTATATTTGTTATTTTTTGAATTCTGAGTTCCAGTTTCAATTTGAACGACATATAGAGGAAATGTGTATCACAAGAGATCAATACAGCCCTGAATTGCGTTTATTTTGCTTTTGAACTCCAGTATGATATACTAACAACTTTCTATTATTTCAATTTGGATTCAATGTTGATAACAAATAGTACTACTGGATACTGACCGAGTTACAGAATAATTGCTAAAGCTAAAGAACCCGAAGAATTGGTGCTTTCATTAATCAACGAGATAGTTCATTTCAATTTAAAAGAGTACTAAGAATTGCATAGCTTCAGCAGTTTAATCTATATATAATGAACTGTGTGTAGGTTTTGTATTCATGATTGTTTTCTGTTAGATTGGGTTAAGTAAAATACTAATCAGGAACTACTAGTAACCTTCCAAAAATAAATTCAACAAAGATACCAAAATTTAAATTACTATCCAAATGGATGACCGCAGAGATACGGCTCTTAGATTGTAAATAGCTAGGCAGAGACCCCAATAAAACCATTTACATTATACGTACACGTGATGCTTGGTCAACGGTGACCGCTAGCGTACTAGTGCACGTTGGTACCGAATTCATAACTGTACAACATATTGAAACAGTAGGGTCTGTCTACCAAATTGTTGCAAATATGGATTTAACACAGTACATAGCTGACCGTAGTGGGGTAGAAGATGTTGACATCGGCTACCTGAAAACCGTGGTCAGGATGTCAGGCCCGGAGCTAACGACACAGAACACGCTGTTGGAAACACGCATCAAGGATTTACAGAGCTTTGAACAGTCCGCTGCAGTAGAAAGTTTGCCACATTTCGTTACCGCTGCAGATAAGCTTGCAAATATCCGCGATTTAGCCCAGGAATTGAAAACAGCATCTAGTGAATGTTTGGAGATGTCGCTAGCCGTTTTAAGACCGTCTGAGCATCCATATAACGCTATTAAAGCTCTTCTTGCGAACGAAATGCTTGTATATTCACAGATCAACCGCGTACAGGAATTGATGGCCCTACCTGAATACGTCAAGGACTGCGTTATGGATGGTGATTTTAACAAAGCGTTGGACGTAGCAGGAGTTGCTGCTAGACTGCATGTGAGATATCCTCAATCACAATTGGTACTGCAGATCCAAAATGAGGTTAATCGTAGTATGGAGGGCCTCAAGGTCACATTATACCGTTCTCTACGAGAGACCTCGAAGCTTTCAATTTTAACTAAAGCGGTTGGTCACCTTCGAAAACTTACTTCTGATAATGCTCAGTTAGAGCAGGATTTCATTGAAGCCCGTTGGCTCTTCATACAGGACCAATGGCAAGCAATTCCGGAGTCTACTAAAACTGGACAGCCATATACATACCTGAAACGCGTAATTGAAATACATCGAGAGCAAGTGTTCGCTGTTATTAGCGCTGTAAACACCGTATTCAAGTTCGACAAGACTACTAGTAATGTCTCAAGAAGCGTAGGAGATTTAGCGGAGAAAACTATGGAAACAAATGCCAAGACTAATACCAATGTCAATACAAATACAAATACAAATACAAGAGACAATTACAACATAAGCCAGTTCACTAGAAAGTCTATACTCGCATTGTTTACTATGCTAAAGAGCCAAGCCCCACTCATAAAAAACCCTTCCGAAAGAACAAGCTTGTGGTTACAGCTAGCTTTCTGCTCTAGTTCGCTTGGCAGAGTTGGTGCTGATTTTTGGGACTTGCTGGACGAGGAGATAATGTCTAAACAGGAGTGGTATGATGCACGGCAGAACCAACAGGAGATGGCATCTAGAGCAAGCAGATCTATTCTATCGACATGATAACAGCATGGTTTAAACCTGTTGTTGTTTTTTACACTTGCACCCGTATCTTTTTGGTTTGCTTTACTCTAGGGGAGGACCGCTTTCTCCACTCCTGACGACTATGCCAGCTTGTAGTGGCTTTTTATATGAAGATATATTCATAGTTATATTTATTTTTAATGAAAAAACGCGAGCGGTTTATCGCTGTTTGTCTTTCAAAAAATGTTCATCTTTTGTATGCTTGCTGATTGCTTCTGCAGCTTAATAAAAAAAAGCAAGTCTTAGCGTTTTTTTTGGTTTCGAAATCTTCCGAATGAAGAAAAAAGAAAGTAGTATCAATGCAATAGAGTTATGTTTGTCTCTCCCCAGTCAGATCGAAGCGATTTAAAGGTTTCCGTTGTTTTCCTTCTTCTTCTTATTGATCCATTTCTCGAACTGAGGTATGTCATTAGCAATTGCTCCTGGGAGGGCCATGCGTTGAATAAACCTAGGGATTAAACCACCGGCTTCGCTTGTAGTAGCCATACTCCATTGAATTCCTCCGTCCTCAAGTCTTGTAACTTCTTCAATAGCTACATACATGCCTTTACAGTTCTCTACTGTAGTATCGCGAGGAAGTGTAATAATCAAAAACTGATTATCCAGGAATGATTCTTCATGAACCATCCAAAAAACCATATCTCTCTTGGCGAATGGGAATGGTAGTTTGTATGTAACGACTTTACTCTGCCAAGAGCCATCTTTGCTTGGATCCATAGATTTATAACTCTCAATGCTATCCATATAATCCTTCTCATTCTCTGTATGATTGTGGAAAATTGTTGCTAACATGTCTTCATACGTGATGTGTATATGGTTGCTAACCCGCATACACCAATAATCGTTTCCATGCCATTTGTTGAAAATATGTGCCCTGTTTAGAATTTTGCTATGATTCCAGCCATTGTCTACAGAAATAAACTCTTGAGCTTTTTGGATGAGCTCTAAAGAGTCCGGAAGTTGCGTTTCTGAGTACTCTTTGAGTTCAAACATTGAAAAGCGGGGGCGGATAGCTGGAAGGGTTGAGGGTAGGCTGTATATGAATGAAGGCAGGTAAGTTCCTAACCTCGATTATGCATGATTAACTCCGATATGCTTGACATTTACGCTAGGTTACGATCGGGCAGAGAAGGCTATCGCAAGCCAAAAATAAAAGTAAGTGGATCCGGTTAGGTTTTTGCGGCGGGGCTTAAAGAACTATACCATACTATTCCTTTTATATTTTCATGACAATATGAAATGCTCTATTCTGTCTACTGTAATTAATATTATCCTTAAGCTTCTATGAAGTAGACATCTGTAGTGCTTCCCACACGCAGTACTTTTGGTAAGGTTTACCTCGAGTCGGTGTTTGCAATAAGGCCTAGGTCTAGGTCTAGGTGATTATTGATATTTAAATTGATTCTCAGCCATTGTCGCGTTAATGTTGGCTCACATAATCACCACTACGCATATATTCTACTGATTTTGCCATATCTAGTGCCTCTAACCGCTCTGTCTCCTTATTAAGCCACGCGTTAATGTTCATCGCATTATTGTTTTTCAAGTCAGGCAGATAGACGTCACATTTATAAGCTTCATGTAGGTCGGGTGTAATTTCGGAATCGGATGTGCTGTTCCCGGAAGGTGATGTCTCCTGAATTGAATTTAGAAGACTAATTATGGTATTTTTTCTTTTAACTGCTGATACCGAATCATTTTGAGGATCTTTATCAAGTGAACTGTTGTTTTCATTCTCACCGTTCATGCTGATGACAGCTGCATAATCGCAGGGTGACGCATGATTCACATGTACTGCATGATTCAAGGAACCTTTATCATTAGATGCACCTGAAGGATTGTTCTTATCTTCGACCTCATCGTGATCGTCCTCAATTCTGCGCCTTGAATCTACTTCTAATTTGATTGAGGTTGTGTGTTCAACTTTATTAGATCCTACAACGTTTTCTGGATTTTGAATTTTAAGTGCGTTCTTTGCATCATCTGCATCTCCCTTCTTGCAGCTTATTTCGTTTATGTACGCTTCACCCTTACTATTATAATTAAATTCATCATCATTAACATCGTCGTCATCATCATTATTGTCATCAGTAGAATTTGTATCGCTTTCATCAGCGGTCGCATCTTCTTCAACATCGCTAAACTCCTCATTTGAATCTGTACTTTCGGTTATTTCTCCAATGTCTATTTTATTTTCTAGTTCGATTGCCATAGCGTCATAGTTTGCGCAAATAGATCCTCTTACTGGGCCATAGAACTCTTCTGCATGTTTCCACATTATATATTTTATTTGTTTCATATCAATAGGCCTTGTTAGTTGGAGGTTATATCGCATAATTATTTGCAGCCAACGTCTCATTTTAACAGTAAACGCTGCTTGTAGGCTATTCAATGCGTCGTCTGTAAATTCACATCTAAGTAGACGGCTCAATTTGGCATGAAAAAAAACTCCATCAAATCCATTCTTTAGATTCAATCTCTGTTGCCTTTTACCTTTATCCTCATGTGGGTCTATTTCATCAAGTGCAGCAGGGATATCTGCGTGGTCTATTTGATTGATACCTAATCTGTCAATTTCAGATCTAATTTGGTTCAAGTAAAACATACATTCCACAGGGGACTTGTTTATAACTTTAGAAATATAGTCAATCCCTGCTATTGACTTTCGACCAAGTAGTTCAAAAAATTGAGCCTTTTGTTGACCTGTCCACATTAGGGCAGATTCATTAGGAACACCATGGGGACCTATATAGCTTGTTTCCAAATCTTCAAAGTCTTCTGTATGAAGGAGGCCTAAATCAGCGCGACGTTGATGCTCTTCGCTATCAGTATTATAGAAATTACTACTTTGTTTCTGTAGTTGCACCTTCTGTTTTTTCATAAAACCCCAGAATAATTAAGTAATACAAGTTCACAAGGGTGAATAAAATAGACTGAATAAAAAGAAAACAAATTTAACAGTGAAGAACCTTGGTCTACGAGATAAAATACCGCTGAAAGAAATATTTTGCCAGTGCTCATTTTACTCTAATACATCAATCCTATTTATCTGCTTGGCATAAACGTACAGGTTTTCCAAATATAAAATTCGAAATCCGAGTACAACTCTTTTTGAGTTAATTTACTTTTACAGAGATCTTTACATTTCAAGCTGTCAATTAAAATCGCAATTATTTCAAAAGAAAAACAATTAAATACACACCCTTGCCAGAACACCCTTTGCAATGCATAAGTTTAAAGCTCTATGTATCCGAAATGCGCGGTGCTTTTCCTCTGAGATGGACCCTAGACTAGTTATTCTTAATCCTAAAGAGGCTGGTCTCTACAGAAAAAAATTTCGTAAACAAACTGGTATCTGGTCTTTAAATTCTAATACTGAACCCGCTACATGGGATCTCAACGAGGACAATGTCAATCCGGTTTTGAGTCCTGCTTCTGCAGTTGCGGCTATAGAGCAACAGAAGCCTTTACAATCTAATTTGACATACTCAAGCAGACGTAAACTTTATGATTCTCTTTTATCAGGGTTCAAAAAGGACAACCTCTCTGATTATTTACTTCAAAGCAACACGAAGCCTCCAGGGTTCTCTAAATTTACCAAAAAGGACCTGGTCAATTTTATCTTGACAGATGTTTGGAAATGCACTGAGATTGAAGATAATATTTCACAAATTGAGAACTCGATCGACCTATCCGAAAGGGACTTTGTCTTAACATTAGGAGGAGGTGGTAAGTTACTGCGTGAGTTTAGCAAGAATGGTGCCAAGATCTCATTATGGCCAGCAAAGCTAAAGATCATTGTTAAAAGCTCAGAGCCTACCTTTGAATGGATACAGGCAAAACTCAATCAATTCCTGGAAACAATGAAAGTTACATCGATAGATACCTCGCAATTGAGTTTAAATTTGAACAACTTAAAGCCTCAATTGTCTGCTATACAGCAGATAACAGACTCTTATTTTCAGATAGTCAACGATTCCTTAATCTGTTATACTGCAGGTTCTCATGCGCTGTCTAACAACCGTTTGGCCAAGAGGATGTTATATAGCTTGGCATCCAGAGATCAAAAATGGCGGCCTACAAGTTATTACTATAACGCCAATGTAGACAGTCAATACGATAGTATATTACGCTGGTTCGGTGATTTGGAAAGCTTAGAGTGGGATCAAAAACTAGTCAAATGGTCAAGATTGGAGAATTCGCGTACAAAACAAGGTGATGATAATAATGTTGAAACAGACGAGTCAGTGTTGCTCAAGCCACTAGACGACCCACAATTTGAAGCAGCGTCTAAAATTGAACCCAGTAGTTTGACAAAACAGCTTACACAAATTACGGGCTCTATGATGGGTACTCTGGAGGAGGGGGTCTCACGAACGTTTACATGTACGTTCGGTTATCTTCTTCAACAAACTAAAGAAGAATTACTCCCTAATGCAGGGATGCCAAAGATTTTCGTCACGAATATTCCAAATGTTGTCAAGGTTGCTGGCACTCTAGCGCATTACGATTTTGACGTTGAAATGGATTTAGATCTTGAATCGGAAATTATGGGACTTGGTGAGATACAGGATGATTCAACAAATCCTGGTGAAATTTACACTACAAGACGTAAAGATGAGAAATATGATTCAATACCAAATTTACGTCACTTTAAGTTTATTGCAGACCCTCAACTTGCAGATGCTGAAAATTACCCTCCGATAGAAGCGTGGGTTACACAAAATGAGGATGACGGCTTAGATATTAGTATGCTTGCATTAGCCCAAGAGAAAAATGCATGTATTTCATTGCCTTCTAGGTCAGCGGATCTGAAATTCAGTGTAACAGACAGTATCACTATGGATCCTAGTGAATCCAACATTGAATTTTTCGAGAAGTGCCATAAAAGAAATTATAAAGATGTCGATAGAGCGATAGTAGTCAATTGGCAAGGTAATATTGTTCGTTACGTGTGCCTGGGTTGCTATTACGTCAATGTAAATGAATTCCGATGGGCTGGTCAAAAGTTACAACTATCACGTTCCTCAGGTCAACTCAAACCAAGTTCTATAGATGCAACATTGGTTGCAGATGACATGTATGTGCTGATAGCTTCTGCGACAAGTTTGCTGGCCAAACTGGACTCTGAAAGCAAGAAATTAGTTGAATAATAGAGAAAGTTTTATTTTGAAAGATTATAAACAAAATTATTATATATGCATATAAATTCACATTAAATTAAGAAAAAAAAGAGTTACCATTGTCTTGCTGAGAGGGTGTATTAATATATTAACTCACTCAAGATCTGATACCTTTCTAACAATACGTCGTTGACCGACGGAAATTACACCTTCTTGTTGCAGTTCACGTAGAGCAGTATTGATTTCGCTAATATCTACTCTATCAGCACTGAGATCAGCTAATCTTCGAGCCAAATCGTCGTAGGTTAAACCACCAGCATTCTCAGGCAACAGGGAAAGAGCTTGCCGTTTGAACGTCTCTAGTTGCTCACGTTGTGCTCTAGAATGTCCAGTTTGTACAAGATCCATATCAATCGTTCCTGTAACAGGATCAGTGGCATACTCCTTTATTGCAGAACGAATCAGTCGGGCTGCCTCAACTACATCAACAAGTTCAACTTTATTACTTAAACGCATTTTAGCATGTGCTTCACTCAATCGAATCATAGAATCTAGTTGTCTTGCCGTTGCGGTAACCCTACGTTCTGCAGCTCTAGGATCTTCTGAAAGAGAACGCATCTGTACAAACGTTCTAACCAATTCACTTTTAGCCTCTGGTGTGATTTCTGGTGTATAATACTGCTTTGCATAACTGACATACTTGGCAAGGAATTCTATACTCAAAACCTCCAATTCAGAACCTGTCTCCGGAGCATCCTCCAAGTACATCGAAGTCAAATGGTGCGCTAGTCGTCTATCAGCATCAGTATCGACCTTATCAATCATAAGATACACAAGATCAAATCTTGACAGCAGCGAGGGCGGAAGATCTATATTTTGTACAACAGGAAGATTTGTATCATATCTCGATCCAATGGGATTGGCACTAGCAAGAATCGAAGTACGTGCATTAAGTGTTGTGATGATACCAGCTTTGGCGATCGATACTGTCTGCTGTTCCATTACCTCATGAAGAACCGAACGTGTAGAGTCGCTCATCTTATCAAACTCATCAATACAACAAATACCGCCATCACTGAGAACTAAAGCTCCGCTTTCTAACACAAGTTGCTTTGTTTCTGGATCTTTAGTTACGTATGCAGTAAGACCAACGGCTGATGATCCTTTACCACTGGTATACATACCACGAGGCGCAATTCTATGAACATATGACAACATTTGAGACTTACTTGTACTAGGATCTCCACATAACAAAACATTAATATCTCCGCGATATTTAGGTTTTCCACCTTTTGTGAAAACTTTGTTTGTACCACCAAATAATTGTAGCAGAATTCCTTTCTTAACATCCTCATTTTCAAAAATGGATGGTGCCAATGATCGAGATAATAGGTCAAACAAATCCTTCCGAGATGCAACCTCTTCTATTTCTAGAATCTCTTCTTCGGTAAACGTACGTACATCTTCGGTCTCATCTCTGGTACTAGTGTCCATACCCATTCTCTTAGGACTGTCCTTCTTTATATGCACAACGTCTACATATGTTTTGAACAAACTCTTCAAAGCCCTTTGCAATGGATTAGCTCTTACAGGCGCACCTCTAAATATTCCTGTGACCTCTATGCGATCACCAGCGCGACAGTAGTCTACCAACTCATCATATACACATAAACTGACAGTATGAGGGGTTTGACCGTCAGGAATTGTATCAGGTGTTTCCTGTAGCTTCACAATTTGCTTATCGTTGAATCGACAACGATTATGAATGAGCTGCATGGAGTTGACTTGGTTACAATTTGTTCTTGGACATCTTGTAGGCTCTGTGATGGTACCACGATCAATTTCAACGACAACAGTATGATTACAAGCTGCGCAGCGGAAGAAAGCGTCACCCATATCTGGAATTACAGGGGTTGATCGTAGAACGAGACCCTTTATCGTTACCAACTTATCAATATCTTTAGGATTGAGTTCTCTCAGCCCTGCCTTGGCAGGAAGACCAAAAGGACGAACTCGGTACATTTGGAATTCTATTTCATCGAGTTCTTCCAAAGGATTGGCAGATTCAGATTCAATCAGTGCAGTTAGATGCTCTTTCAAAGCATTATCCATGATGGGCACAATCTCTTGGGGGTAGCTAATGAGCTGATAGTACAATTTGTTCGCAGCAGGAAAGGCTAGTAGATCTCTACAGTCCAAATTGAGATTTGTAGTACCTAAACTACGCATCTTTTCGATAGCGTTCATGTAGACTGCCACTTCACCTTCTTGATAAGACCCTTCGATATTGTCCAACCTAAACCGATAACGCATCGTAAACTCGGATAAAAACTTCTTAAAGGTCTCTGTCGATTCTGAAATAGAAATATTTGTACCCCAGATAACTCGTACAGGCTCACTTCCAAGTTCACTTGGAGCACGAGAACTTTCACTGCTGAGATACGCACTGGTAGAGAATTCTCCTCTTCTGGGGTTAGAAAATATATTAGCACGCCCGGTATCCCTATCACTGCGCATTGAACCGCTTAAGCTGTATCCAGACGATGGAATCGGCTGCGGTGAGGAGCCGAAAGCCACCGGTGAGGAGTCAGGCGCTTGCCTTCGAGTTTCAAAACCTGCATTAGGTGTCGATAGCGGACTCGAACCAACAAATAAGGGCTGCTCAGCCGGGGTAGATGGCTGCGGAGAGGAGGGGATATCCGCAGGCGAACTTGGGAACTGATCAGACATGGGCTAGGTTTATTTCGCTACACTCAGTGTATATAAAGTGTTTATTGTTTTCTTCAATAAAAAGTTACGGAAAGATTTTGAAGTTCTACGAATGAAGTTTTTAATTCAAAAACAGACCTTAATTTTTTGCTGATATTATATTAAAGAGTCAGATTATTGGGAAATAATTAGGTGAGTTATGCATTTTTTTTAACCTATACGCTCAACTCAACTCCATCCTCTTCCACAAGATGGAGAAAAGTTTGATAATTCTGCATAAAAACTACATATTATCATTATTTTATTGTAATTGTTATCATTAATACGTTCTAGAAAGGTCAAATCTTCTTTATTTAGTGACTAGAGTATTATTTCTAGGCATAGTAATTTTTCCACAGGACGCCCTCTAAGTCGTCTAGTTGATCTTGAGTAAATACTTTTTGATCAACGTGCCAAGAGTCCTGTCTCGTTTTCTTGAAATTACTTAGAACTTGCTGAGCACATTTTCCAACGACTGAGTTATCACCTGCCCCTCTAACTGCAATCGAGACTAACATTTCAGGCATCCATGATGGTGGTGGTGAAACATACGGGAAAGCACCTATCAAAGCACCCAATCCAAGAACGCTTGCGTGTTTAATGATACCTATTTTTTTAGGAGAAACGTCTTTCGTTGTAGAGTTAGGCGTTTGGGCAGGATTCTTTAGACTATTCATTAAGTCTTTTCCTAATTTTTTAATATAATGTCTTTGCTCTGCAGGCGGAGAACAACGTACAATCCCACTCAAAGTATCTGCCGCTAGATCTCGAACCTCAGTTTGAGAATCGTACAAACACATTACAACCATTTCGCCCAGGTGGAGCCTGTTTTCCTCCGTCATGAGCAGAAGATGATTAAAGAACATAGCTTGTAACAATAAAAGCATTCTGATTCGTTGATGCCAATGAGAAGCAGTCACGGTGGGCTGTAACAGCTGTAACGCTTGAGGGAGTGCAGACGCAGAGAATCCTACTATGCCCAACTCAGTGAATACCTTTGTTACAAGCACGACTAGTTCTGGATCATCTCTTTGAATTGAGCACTTCAGCAAAAGATCCATACCTTTTTCTTGCAGGAATTGCAAACAGGGATCACCACCCAAGTATTGCAAGCTATGAAGCATGAAATTCAGTAGACTAAACTCAATTTTTGAGTGGTTCGATGTCAGAGAAGTGCTGAAAATATTTTCAACACTTTTTTGAACTTCAGGAAGTAGCCTCAGTGGTCCATTTAGACGCGCATGAGGCAAGTCAGGTTTTGATAGTGGCCTTACTGAAGCCATAAGCGCAGTGCTTACTTCCTCACTAACAGATTCCCGGGTCGTTTGCAGCCCATGATCCCAGAACAGCCATTGATCTATAGTTTTACCAAGCATAGGGTACCTCCATCCAATGGCAGCTTGAATTTCCGTACGCAACCCAACTTTTAAAGCGAGCTTTATCCCTCCGTTGTCAGCAGTGGTCGGTCTCGCTCCATCAAATACTAAAGTTATAACCTTTTGCAGTCTTCTATAATCAACACAGCGGAACGCTAAGAGCAAAGCAGACTTCCAATATCCAACAGTCTTTGGAGTTAAAGAATTGATGGCGACTTCGAGAATCATACAAGCTGTATCAATAGTCTCTGAATCTTTAACGAATGGTGTTGATAGCAATAAACCCGATACAACCTCGGCTTGCATGCGATGCACATTCTTATCTTCAAAATCAGTTTCTGTAAATATCGCAAGTAGAGAGCGCAAATCAGACCCAAATCCAATACTAGACATTATACTGAGATCACGAATCAAAAATGCATGATATTTATGAAGTTTATCATCCTCATGACGAGGTTCTTCAGCCCACACCCTAATTAGTCTTCGCCAGTATTCCGGTGTATTTTTCAGCATAGCTTGATGCAACTGTGTTGCGTCGTGTTCTGAAAGTAGGGAATCCGGGATAGTCTTTGGGCTACGCCAAATACCTGCCGGAGGTAGCACAATCCAGCCTTGACTGTTAGGTTTCATTATATGCGCCGAGGGCCTGCTGCTGTCCTGTGCAACTTTAAATGACAAACGAGGAACTTGAGAATCTAAGAAAAGCATGGACCAGTCATTTACGAACTCGGCATCGTTTTGTGATATATGAGCACCTTGTGGTACCTCAACTTCACCATCAGCTTTGTATTGACTGAAGTCGTATCCAACGAATGCCAGTCTTAAAGTGTGATGATGGAGTTGCAAAAGTGCATGAAGACACCCGGCACGGATATGCGGGTGAACGTTTGAGACAAGCCCATCCATGAGTATCTCCCACATTTTTGAGTTCAGAGGAAGCCTTGGCATTTGTGCCAGTGTATATAACGCTGCAGTATGAAGCAAACCAACATTCCAATGTTCTGAATCCAGCTTAATACTAGAGAGATCTTCTATAACCTTTTCTATATAAGGCCAAGCAGGCGAAAGATCAGGGGAATACTGAGTAGGCAATCTGAATGCATAGGGGGCTATGCTGAAAAACAGATCAGAAACTTTTGAAGTGAGCAATCTAATATCACTGGAGCTATTTTGATTTTCCATCCCAGGAGCTTTGAAAGCATTAAAACACAGAGTTAAGAATGTTGGTAGCAAGTCATAAAATACGCCAACAGTTTTTCTACCGATTGAACCATATTTTAAAACGCTAAAACCGCCTTCCGCACGAATATAATCATGGGATTTTAGACATTCTTCTGTTATTTTCAATATTTCTTCGTAAACTTTTCTGTACAAATCATCATTACGGAATAATGTCAAGGCAGAATGCAAAGTCGAGAATGCATTATTCTTCACACCTTTATAGGCCGAAAAACATGAATTCACAACAACCTCCAAAATTATTTTTTCGCTCACACTATCAAGCGTCCGGCTTTCAGATGTAATAGCTAAACGTTGGTGATGAAATAGCTGTGCACGACGAGATATAACCGCAGGGGGTAAAGTACGTTTAAACGTACCAGGTTCCTTGAAAAGTCGCTTCTCATATTCATATTGTGCACTCTGATCAACGTCTAGCTTAGCTGTACGCTCATATCCTACATCACATAACCACACTTTGCATAAAAACAAAAGAGATTTTATCTGTGAAGTTTCGTCGCCATTAAATTTACTGTTTAGAGAAACTATTAAATTAGAAACCCTAGAGCGGAGTGAAATCACTTCTGGATTGTCTGCAAGATATGATATAGCGCCTGTTGATGTTCGCAGAACAGTCAGAATCTGTACCACCTTGTCCTGGTTAGCAGAGAAGATCAGCTTTTCACTGTAATCAACCTGATCAGCATATAAATCGATTGCAAATTGCTGCGACTCGTCACTTGGAACGTTCCATACAATCCCTGACTCGGAATCTTTAACTTTCAAGCCAGCCGTTTCACGAGTACGATTATCAGGATAAGGAACAACGATGGAGTACGCCAGTAGAGCTGTTATTGCATGATGAATTGAGTTAGCAAATGTATAAATAACACTCAATGTAGTAGTTTCTCTCAGCTGCGTAATTAAATTTGATATGTCAGTACTAAATTCCAGAACAGAATTAGAATTAGCTGCCAAGAGACACATATTAAGACAGCTTAGATAACGCAATAGCGCATTATCTTTAGGCAAGAGAGTTCTAGAGCTCCCGGCTTGATTTTCTTCCAGCTCATCTCGAATATTGCTAGCTAATACTGGGTATAGCTTCTTAAAAGAACTGCTTTTAATTCTCACAAACGCACCACATACTCGTGAGAATGTACCATGACACACTTGTTGAGGGTTATTGATTTCGCTCAAACACAAGTCTAGCAATTTAGAAAATAGCTCATCTGAACAGGCTGCCAAAACACGACTGACACTTGCAGGTATTTCGGTACCCAGTGTATCGCTGCTTAATTCAAGCACTTCAAAAACACGACGCATATAATTAGCTATGATATCAGGATACGCTGCCGTGCTTCCTTTACAAATCTGAGCAATAGTCTCATCATCTATGTGAATAGAAGCAACGCTTCCTGGATCATTCGAACTTTCTACTAGATTTTCAACAGCTACTGGTAGCCACTGCGCTGCTAGACCTACACTTTGAGGATCACTTACGTCCTCAAATGTAGTTAAACTAGCTATTCTCTGAAAGAAAGCTAGTGCAAGAACACACCTACCAGGCTCATTAATATCTATACTGGGTAAAGTTAGTTCCAAAAGCGTGGTTACATGCATTTTAAACTGAGGGAAGTCTACAAGTTGACGCGCAATCAATGCTAATCCAGATATAGCTGCAATTAATCGTTGAGGATGGATGAAAGCTTGTTGCAAAACACTGTAAAATTCTCCTAGCATTTTACTAACAATAACCTCAGGGCATAGCGCTGCTAGATATTGACATGTTTTGCCAGCGGCATTGAAGACAACAGGTTGTGAGTTAAACAATCCTAGAAAAGCAGGTTTGAACATAATCAACGCGAATCTTGTGTTCAGTTCAGTTGTAAGCCTCATACTAGGCTCGATATTAAGTTCAGATTCCATATTTGAACGATACAAGTATTCCTCTCCTATATCAACAAGCATAGCCATAATTAGTGCGGTCCATAAACCAGCATTTGAAGGATGCGTGAAGGATTCTAACGCAGTAACCAAACTTTTCAATAAGTCCAAAGAAGCAGTATTGTCGGGAGTGATAGACCAAACAACAAGTTTAGCAAATTGTAAGCTGTTAAGCCCTATCATTCTCATCAATGTTTCCTGGACTCCGTCTGTAGACCGAGATCCATTCAGTGGAATCATAAGAGCATGAAGCACACCTTGAAAACATACTCTAAGTTGAGATTCAGAGATATAACTTGGAGTACCAGAAAGGACACCTTGCTCAACAAAATCAGCTACACTAGCCAGGATGTAGCGAGATGCAATTTCTCGAGGTACTAAGTTCCACAGTTCAAATAGCATAGGTACAATTTTACGAGCATTAGGATCTCGATACGGAGTCAAAGCATGAAGTGACTCTAGAACAGCTAGAGTGCTCACACCCGTATGTCCACAGGGATCAATAAAGCTCAATAACTCATCATAAACTTCGCAAATCTCAGATTCTGACGCCACAATAGTCGGGCGCAACAGTTTTGTCAAAGCTAGAGCGATTTCTGCAGGTGTACGATCTCTAGAAGGGTTTCGACTGTATATAAGAGGTACGTCACCCAGAACAACATAATTTCTAACAAGAAGATATAGATTACGCCAGGAAACAACGCCCTGCGCCTCTGGACTATATAGTTCTCGAGAGGTCCTAAAACCGCGCCACAAAGTAATGCACGCATTGGCATAACGAGCCATCAAAGATGGTTCAACTGCTTCAAAGCAAGCAGAAACAAGTACCTTAGTTAAAGAAATACGATCTTTTAAAGTGAGTTTATTTTTCAGTCGTTTTTGATTCGAAAGTGCGTGTAAAACTTTCGTAGCATCAGGCGCTAACGCAGATCCATAATCATACGTTAAGAAACCACCTTTTTCATTCAGTTCATTCAATTCGCGGAACAATTCATCTGTTTCTGAGGGGGCAAGTTCATAAGGTACCGATTTGTGGCACTTGAACTCAGACATGCTGCTTACTACTCTACGAGGCCCACCTTTAATTACTTTGGTTAGTTGTCAAATGGTCACAACAAATACGAAGTCTGTGGCTGTCATTTATTATTAGACAACATATGAATAGTTTGTTGAAATTTATGGTATAAATTTACAAATTTAATTTGGGCTATTATAATTATCATTTTCATTGGGTTCAATGGTTTGGATTAATCTAGAATTCTGAGTTATATCAACCTTGGAAATAGTATAGAGTTAATATACGCCTTATTCTATAGAATTTCTGATCATTCGCCATTTTATCTTAGTCTAAATTATTAAATATATAAAGCTTGTAATGAGTATTCACCCTGATTACAAGTGTCACTGAAGGCATTTTGTTTTCATTCATTAGAGCTTGCATATCCTGCTCTTTTTTGTAAACCCATAAAATTTCAGGTTTCTAAGAATCATATTCTACAAGACAGAAATACCGTTAGCGAATACCCGTTTACATTATGAACAGTCTCTGGTACATGCTGTTAATCTTGTAACCCTTTGCATATTCCGTGGCTGAACTGAGGTTACTACTACAAAAATAGAACAAGGAATGTTTACTGAATTCTTAATAGCAATTGATACTAGGATGCAATAAAGAAATTGTAGAACTAAAATAATAAATAATACTGATAGAACGTCCGAATAAGCGAAGAAGAGGCTACCGATTTCCAATTTTCAGTATACAAAATCCTACATACTTACTATATACATCCATTAATAACTACAGTTTCAGGGCGCAGATATCAAAATAACAGTACCAGCACTATCTTTGTCTACACGCTGATAGGCCTGTAGCGCTTGTTCTTCAGTAGCAAATGAGACATAAGCAACCTTATACTGCGTTTTGTCCGGCTTTGTTTTCGTCTTGAAAGAAACAACGGGATTAAGCTCTTGATCTTTTTCAGCTAGAAAGTTCAGAATGGTCCTAGCATCATGTTCTCCGTTTTTGAACAATAAAGCCATTCTAGGCTGTGGTGCCGCAGGTTGGGGTTCAGAACTTTCAGTGTTGACTAGATTGGCTGCCTTTTTGAATTCGCGTTTCTTGTCGCGCTTAAGCCTCTTTTTCTCAGCATTAGAAGATCGAATAAGCATATTAGACTTCTGGAGCCTGTCCACAGCCGTCTTTGCAGTTGAGTTAGGGTCAGAATTGTTACGTCCAGAATTGGATGGAGGTACGGAAACGACAATCTTAGAGGCTGTAGCACCCTTGATAAACATAGCAGTCTTAGCCGATTCTGCGAATTTAGACAACTTTGAATCCTCCAGGTTACCTTCTTCTGCCGATGCAGAGTAGGATACACCCTCATCTAAAGCATCGTTGCGTTTCTTGGATTTCCTTGTTTTTTTTGATTTTTTTGACTTTTTATTTTCCTGAGATTCTGAGGTTGTAGCTTCATTAGCACTACTGCTGTCAAATGTGTCTGAGCTCTCGCTAGATGTTTTATTTTTAGAATCATCCAAGGGCTGGGGTTTTAATTGCGGTTCTGCAACATTATCCGATTGGCCTTGGACACCAATCTGTTGAGACTCAGTATTTGAGGCGGTAGGGGCAGAATCCGAGACAGAATTTTCATTTTCTGAATTCTTTTGAGCATCTGCAGAATCTTCTTGAGCTGTCTCGCTTTCAGTATTGTTTTGCTTGGTGGATTTTTGAGTCTGTTCAGATCTAATGGAGTCAAGTTTCTTACCTCTTCTGCCAGAGGTAGAATCCGACTTGTCGCGATCTTTTCTATCTCCAAGCAAATATTGCTTCGCGTAGGTGCTGATCAAATTTACTTCTACTTCGTGGGAACCTAAGCCCAAGCGCAAGTAGCTGCGATCAAGTGACAACAAAGACACTCGGGTGCGCATGGAGTATTTTGGCGTTTCAAGTAAATACAGATCCTCTGGGGGATCAGCAATGAATCGAGCGGTCGATATCAACGCGTTATACATATTTTTGTGTTCCTCGGTTTTACCTGGGAGTTGTTTCTCTAGAACGGCAAGCCAATCCTTGTAATTAACCTGGAAGTATTCCCTCATTGCAGACAATTTGGCTCTCGAATTTGACAGCGTAGATTGATCGCACATAAAGGACCTACCAAACAACGCATTTTGTACGATAAAGTCCATGGGGAACAAAATATTCAATAGATCTAAATAAGAAAACTGATATTTATGAGATTTCTTGGTCTGACTCGAAAGGAAGATGTTTAGTTCCCGTGTAGTGTACTCGGCTTGTATCAGGTTCATAAGTTCAGATATCTGCCATAATCCTATGCAAACATCACTACCATCAGTAGTTGCGATGCCATATTCACTGCTGTTGAGCAAACTCGATGGCAGATACGCGCCGCCTAACCCGTATATGCGTACATTAGTACCTTCTATGACAGGTGCGTGAAATTCATCAACGATGTGCAAGTTGGGAACTGTGTAGCTTTCATCACGGAATTTAGATAGAACGCGAAGATCTTCATTTGCGCCCCAGGTTGTGTACACTGGGATATCAAACTTTTCAACACCAGAAAGGAATAGAGATAACTCACTAAGTTGAGAGCCTACACGCTCACGCAAAACCTCACCATGTAAATCATAAAGCTCTGAATCATTAATGAGCTTGGAAATGCTAGAAACACTCTTCAGTTGTTCTTCAGACATATGCATTGCACTCTCGCTATCGAAGAAGCCGAAAAAGCCGGTATGAATAATTGCCTTAGCCTCTGTACGAGCAGCAAGAGCGTTCAGCTCTTTTAGCGAGCCGCTTGCATCAGTAACAACGAGTACCGAAGAAAGAATGGCCGAATCTGTAGCTTGCGGCATGGCTCTAGTGCTTACTAACATCTATGCTTAAGTATGAACTCATTACTTTAAAATACAGCCACAAATAGATTGGCAGACACACAGCTACAGCTGCTTGTTTTAAAAATAGTTAGCTACATGAAATCCAATTTAGCAAGATAAATCTGGATAAAGATAAATGTGACATAGAACTAAGCTCGGTAAGTTTGTAGAATATTTAAATATTTAAAAACAGTCTTCAATATTTATTGTGTTGTAGGATCTGATTTCCAAGCATTTTGAAAACATACAAACTCAAGAACTAAATCAAATTAATTCAGAAGCCTCATACAAAGGTCTGGTATTCTCAGTATATGTGTGGTTATGATATGTTTATAGTAGCTAAAAACGGTAATGCGAACACAGTTGAATCAAATTCTAATTATTATCGCTAAACTTATCGTAATCTTCTCGGAGGTTCTTGGTAGTAGATATGCGTTTTATGAAACAACGACTACTTGCGAATTGATTTTCGGTTTTTGCTGTAGTTTTAGGATTCTAAATAATAAATTGTTCTGGAATTTTGAACGAATAAAATTTGTATATAATTAACAAACTTGTCCTAAGAGATTATAAAAAATGAAAGTAGTATCATTTTCCTGTGCATCTCTTTCTTTTCAACTGTAACTTAGGCAAACAGTAATAAAATAGGTATACAACACGAACGCTAGATAGTACAGAAAATATAACCTTCGCTTAAATTTCGATTTACCAGTATTAATTTTTTACAAAACCGTCAGAGACTTAAAACATTTTGTAACTTAAAAAGATTAATGAAACATACGCTTCCCTTAACGTATACGACGAATTAGCGTGTGTTCCACACATACGTTTTGAACGAATTCATCGATTTCATGCCACAATTACATAACTGTGCAGCTAATTACACGTACATGTTTGAGCTCATCTCAGCTCATCTCAGCTAACACCGACCTTAGTAAAAGTGCCGTTTCTCCACAGTATCACTTACCTTACTAACTTGCTTTGTCACTAGCAACCTCACGCTTGCCATTGAGCTTTAGTTTCAATACGGCCTCTTCGTCTTAATAGTTTGTATTAAGACGAACTGAGCACACTTTAATCAGTATGGATCCAAATAACACATTCGCTTCTGGCGATATAAGCGAAGTTACCTCCAGGAAGGACTTCTCCACCCCAGAACAGAAAATTCAAATTGAACCATTATTCGCACCTCAGCCACTTAATACGCCCATAACGCCGAATTCAGCCCCTAGAAATCTAGATCAAGCTGCGTTGAAAGTCAATGAGAATCATAGGAGCCTGTCTGATGCAGGTTCTAACAAAGGTGGCCCCACCTTCATCAGAAGTGCTGGTCGCACGAGTAGCTTTGGCAGTGGAGGAGCCAGAAAGCAGAGTGCTGATCAGTTAGCCCATACCACTAGTAGTAACGGTTACAACTACTCAGCCAACTACACCCCTGAACAGACCCCGACCGCTGGACCGGCGTCGACACCATCTTCATACAAGCAATTTTCGCAATTGGCCGCCCCAACACCGGTAAGTCCACGTAGAGTGAGTACATTAGCGTATGGAACTAATACTCCTCAACACCGTCGCGTTCAAAGTGATTCCCGTACTAAGAATAGTCCCATGGGTATGGGTAATGGAGGAAGTGGTACACACACTGCAGCCTTGGGTTCGGGTATGATGCCATCTGGAATGAACAATGTCACTGCTAATAGTCCTGGAAGTATAGCTTATGCAAATACATACTCAGGAAATTCAGGATATGGTAGTCCTTCTCAGATGCCAGGTACTGTGCGTAATGATGTAAACACTGGAACGCCTACATCCAATGCTACACCTAACAACTTAGCTCAAGGAATTCCTGGAGGGTCTCCGCGCTGGCGCAATCAAAGAACACCATCTTCCTCAAGTTCGTCTCGTTATCGGCAAATTAATACGAGTAACCCGCAGCAGCACACTAGATCTCCTTCTACAAATGATTCTGGACACCGTCGACCTATAAAACGCACTTGTATTGGTCCTTGGGAGTTTATTAAATCAATTGGTGCTGGATCTATGGGCCAGGTGAAGCTGGCGATGCATCAGCAAACAAAACAGCTCGCCGCTGTCAAAATTGTTCCAAAAGCGTTCACTCAACGTAGCAAAGATCGTCGTGAAAGCAACGAAACACGCGATGCTAGAGTTATAAGAGAGGCTGCTATAGGTAGGTTGCTTGATCATCCTAATATTGCTAAATTATATGATGTTTATTCTATGACAGGACATTTCTATCTGGTATTTGAATTCGTTTCCGGTGGCCAGATATTAGACTACATCATTACACATGGTTGTGTAAAAGAACTGCAGGCTGTAAAATTTGCGCGTAGTATTGCCAGTGCGTTAGACTACTGCCATCACAACTCAGTTGTGCATAGGGACTTGAAAATTGAAAATATTTTAATTGCTGATGATGGTGACATTAAGTTAATAGATTTTGGATTGTCCAACTTGTTCAGACGTGATGACTTATTGCGTACTTTCTGCGGCTCTTTATATTTTGCAGCCCCAGAATTACTTAACGCTGTGCCATATGCGGGTCCCGAGATAGATATTTGGAGTTTTGGTGTCGTTTTGTACGTGTTGGTGAGTGGAAAAGTTCCTTTCGAAGACAAAAGTATGAGTGCGCTTCATAGCAAGATTAAACGTGGAGTTGTGGAGTATCCACAATGGCTTAGCTCTCAATGTGTAGACTTACTTTCCAAAATGCTGAAGGTTGATTCGTCCGCTAGAGCTACTTTATCAGAGGTTATGCATCACCCTTGGATGATGAGAGGATTTAATAGACCTATTGACAACCATGTCCCTCATCGTATGCCTCTAAGGCTAGAGGATATAAACTCGCGAGTGATAGAAGAGATGGAAGCAGTTGGATTGAGTGATATTGACACTGTTGTGCGTAATCTGCGGACTACGTTAGAAAGCAAGGAGTATAATTTAGCTGTTGAAAGTTGGTATTATTCACAACAGCAGGATTTATCTAGCTCACCATATATGATGGGCTTAGACAAAGATTTAAACGATCCGTTGGATGCTTTCTCTCCTGAAATTAGCTGTTACTTACTAGCACAAGAGCGTGTTGCTAGATTGAACATGTCAAATATTCGCCATCCTCAACACCAACAGATCGTAATTCCTCCTCCTACTCCTGTTGTCGTGCCACAGCTCGTATCCGAACCTTTACGGCAAAGCTCACCTGATTCTGAACCTCAGGAGGGTATAAAAATGGGTAGGGTCAGATCTAAAACCATTGGCTCCGCTCTGGAGCCACCTAAGATCGAGATTCCACAGATCCCAGAGCTGTCTGTTACACCAGCGCATGCACATGGTACGTATGGTATGCCAACACCCCTTTCTACGCCTAACCACACTCCAAATAGCACTGGTTCTACTCTACTTGTTAATCGGGGGTCTTCCGAGTCAACAAGGTCAGCGGGCTCAGCCGGTACTGGTGCACTGGGATCAGGAACATTGGTATCAGGCTCTGGATCCAGTTCTAAACCTTTGTCCGTCCAGAAGCAGGTGTCAAATGATTCTAGGAATGTTTCTACTCCTCTCCCTCAAACACCTCAAAGACAGGTACAATATAATTCCCATGTACTTAGGGGTACGCCTCAAACAGCTCCTGCACCTCAACCGATGTCATTGTTGCGCAAGTTATCTTTCCGACGCAAGCCTACTTCTCACGCTAGAGCGAAATCAAGTAGCTATGCGGTGCACGATACGCCACTTGTAACTGAACTTGATTCTTCTATGACGGCTTCTCTTAATGTTCCAAATTCACTACAGGTGCCTCAATCGTACGCTACTCCAGTAAACAAGCAGACTAATTTGACACCGACAGATAGCTCCGGCAGTATGCCTTCTATCGAATATTTGAAGCCGGTGTTCTTTAGGGGTATATTCAGTGTTCAAAGTACGTCTACTAAACCTTTGAAGGATATAAGGGCAGAAATCATCAGAGTACTGAACCTGCTCAATATTGAATACGTTGAAGTTCGTGGTGGATTTGCTTGTGTCTATAGGTTAGATAAACCAGAACCGAGAACTCCTAAACAATCTCTCAGTTCTCAGCCTACTACGCCTTCAACACCACCAAGGTCTCCCAGACAACATAGGCGTATAATATCTGACAATGGTATGCTATCACCTTCGTTCAGTATGAATCTTAGTGGTGGAAGTGGTGATAGTATTGAAATGGAGATTGGTGCATCTGATATGCTTAATAGCTCTGAAACACGTAGCTCAATCCCTATCAGATTTGAAATCGATATTGTTCGTGTTCCTATACTTGGGCTCCATGGTGTTCAGTTTAAGAAAATGACAGGTAATATGGTTCATTACAAAAACCTTGCTCAAGAGATTCTTATGAACTTACGCATTTAGTATAACTTGCCAACCTAGTTTACCTGCGTTAATACGTGCACATTTTATGCGGGTTATATGCAAAAAATGTACGCGACCATGTCAGGTGACTTATCTTATTGGTTCTGTTTATGACCGCCAGTTAATACTGTGTTCTAAATGAAAAAGAATATGAATAAAGCAATAGTAGTTATATTCGATATTTATCATACTCAATATACGCGAACCTAGCTGAAAATGATCGTTGTTCATGTAATTGATAGCATTCATAAGTATTATTTTAGGAGCAGGCCGTTTTCGTGCCGAAATTTTTTTGCTTTGATTCTACAACATGAAAATAATAAGTGAGTTTTGAATAAATATACAAATCAATAAATAATAAAGTCTTACACATTCATAGGTAGACGCAAAGAAGGAAATCTGAAAATATTCTAAGTAAGCTGTTCTGAGCTTGTGCGGGGTGGGCTACCCACAGGAGACGTAGCGATGGGAGTTGCTGAATTATGATTTCTTTTGATATCATTAATCAGAGTATGAAGATAAGTTTGAACTTGAACAGTGGCACTATAGTCTGCAGGCGTCCATCCTTGAAAATTAGGCTTATTGGCATCAGCACCACGATCTATTAAAGTGCGTAGAGTTTTCACATGCCCTCGTGCAGCAGCAACATGTAGTGGACGTGTACCTGATTCATCTCCTAGTTCAATGTCAGCACCAAAGTCTAACAAAAGGTTCACACATGGATCATTTCCGTGAGCCACTGAAACCATGAGGGCTGTTTCGTGATCTTCGTTCTTCCAATCAATGCTGCGTTCTAAATGTTGCGCTAAATAATGCAGCGATCTTTCGCGATTCCGTAGAGCTGCGAGGTGCAGTGCTGTACTCCTATCATGGCTTAAACTAACTTCTAACTTATCGTGACCTTTATTGATCAATAATTTACAGATTTCATACTGGCCATGAAATGCAGCATAATGAAGGCTTGTCCATCCATTGTTGGTGTCGGTGTTTTTCAGTAACTTTGGATGACGTTCAATGATTAATTCCACTGTCTGGACTCGGCCATCAATGATTGCTTGCCGAAGACGATCACTTGTTTCCATCTGACATTGCAATTGATCACTACAACAATGTTAATCTAACTATGTCTTCTTCAGTCGACCTGGTGATAACTCATTAATAATCAAGATTTCTGAAAGGTATTACCTACCTATTGCCTCTGTATTTTAGCCTCATGCTAATAAGCGAGCTTTCAATGTAAACAATTACAGATCAAGCGATGATTAAAGGGTGTCAGGACTCAACATGTGGAAAGGGGGAATTGTTTATTTACATAGTTTTATTTTTAGATTCTCAGTCATGGAGCGTCATCGCGGTTTCCGTCGGTGAAATAAACAAGTAACAACATTATTCAAAATACAAAATTACTAACGAACTGTCTATTATTTTTTAAGTTCTGATGTTGAATGATTGCTTTAGCTCACAATTCATGGCTAGAATAAACTGTATAAGCAAATTTCATAGTAAACGTACTCTACTCGATGCTCTCTCTATATATAATTTTATTTCTACCGCGAGCTTGTTTGTTCCTGGCATATCTCTTATTCATGTTCAACGCTAATTCCTTTAATTAGAGAATGTAATTTATGTAGCCAGATAAATTTATAAGTCTATACAGAGAAGAAATTATTTATACATGGGGCTGTGGCTAGGATTCATCAGATTACCCAGTTTAACTGTTAATTTTATACGCTTCGTAATTTAGTCTAATCTAAAATTAATTAATTAATTAATCAATTGCAATCTGCGAAGATCATTTGACATGTTGTTTCACACATGCATACAATTGTACATTAGTAATGTTTATTAAGCCAAATTTCAGCCACAAAATTGAGTGATATCTCCGTTCTGCAACATCTAGCTTGCCATTGCATATAACATGACTAGCGATATCTAGGCGTCTGTCATTGCATCGTGACGTAATCTGGAGCACATGAATAGAATGCAATTAATGACGTCACTGTGGCTATACATGCATTCATCAACAGAACAACAAATGTGGCTCGTGGTCACTTCCGCTAGAAATCGAGCTTCTCTCAGTATCAGCATTTCTATTTATGATAGGGTGTATTTTAATATGGAATTTTTTTTATATCAATCGGTGATCAAACCAGCGTTATACAACACCCATCCGATTCAAAAATTTAGTTTCACATTTTAATTAGGCACATCTAATAGACATGTCTTTGGTGGTGCTCTAGGGCAGAAGGGTCTAACAGGAAGTTCAGCTGGGTATGTAGCTTTCGGGTCTATAGTTTTAATTAGTGATCACATAGGTTTTAATATATTATAAATATTGAGAATTAATAGTATCATCATCAACTTTTGTAACACTGTGAGAGAAATGGAAAGTCCTGAAATACCTAGTAGGTATGCGTGCATGCGTCGCTTAGCTAATTGGCATATACGTAATCTATATTTAGAATATTTGCTTATAGTGCTTTCTCCATGTGTTCTTATCCTTTTAAATTAGATCCTACACTATTGAAGAAGTCTTGTGAAAGTGTCTTAATGCTCCTCACATTATTGAAGACACGAGCGAATTATCCGCTCGTATAAGTTGTTTTGATCTTCGACACGCTACATGTTGAGAATGTCCATCTAAGGGATAATTTGCGTCAAAACCCTACCCTATTCATAGTTCGTGTACTCCACTTACGTGCTGGGCAAGAGCGGCTAAGCTCAAAATGGCATGAATATTGGTCAATTCAGCTTATAAGAGCTTGAAATGTTGTGAAGGTCGACATTTATTAGACACAATCTAGATTTCTGAGTCCAGAAACTTTATTTAGACTGTTTTTACAAAGTTTATTTAAGGTCCTTATAAAATTTTATGGATTTTATAACTTGACCCACTTACGGCATTCCGTAAGTATTTTTCGGATGCACAACATACTGAAAACCTTTTCTGGGTTTCGGTAAACGTCATAACAGCAACTTGTAGATGAATATAGTTAGTTAGTGTGAATTAACTTTAAATAAACCCAAATGAAAAAAATTTTCTTCACGAATTCGGCGCTCCAAGCACGGATTGAGCTGAAACTCCAACCCTAACCTCGTATTTTAGGCTCATCTTACGCGACTCTTTCCCTTTCAACCTTACCACACTGACACACCCCTACCGGTTGCGAACAATTGTCTCACCCCAGACAAACTTCACAAGTAGATAGTATGCTTCGTTGTATACTACCGGTACTACTGGGAATTCTCAGCTTTGTTAATGCCGACCAATTACTAGGCGCTAGCGCGCTAGTTCCATGTATGGACACAACTACTGTTACTGCGAGTCAGTTCAGCATTCTTTATAACCACAACACTCGCACAATATACTATAACGCCTCTGTAAATGTGGCTTTCAGTGGATACGTATACGCTGATATAGAACTCTGGGTATATGGCTTAAAGGCCATATCAGCCAAGATTAATCCTTGCTCAGGGGACACGGAGCTGCGCGAACTCTGCCCGTTGACTACCGGAGCTATTGATATCCAGAGTAACTCAGTGCTGAGCAAATCTATAACCAAACATTTGCCAGGCATTGCTTTCAATGTACCCGATCTGGACGCTTATATTATTGCTAAGGTCCGAAACAACACTAACAATGACCTCCTTGCGTGCTTATACGTTCCTGTCTACAACATGCGAAGCGTCCAGCAGACGTCTGTTAAGTGGGTCACTGCAGTTTTGAGCGGTATTGGTTTACTGGTAAGCTGTATTCTCATTTTTATGGGCACCTCGGTAAACTCGATGAATATCTCCGCGGTTACTGTGCTTATGTTGAGCTATTTCCAAAGTATGGCTTTTCTTGATATGCAGGCTATTGAGCGTGTTCCGCCCATCGCTTCCGCCTGGAATGAAAATATTATTTGGAGTGTCGGACTCATATATACGAGTTTCATGCAGAAAATTTTCCGCTGGTACGTGCAAGCAACTGGTGGAACTCCAGCCACGTATCATATTTATGCTACGAAGCCAGTTCTTGTTCAAAAACTTAGAAAACGTGCTTCTGACTTGGTAGACCAAATAACGCCACGTGTAAAGGATTGGATGCACTCCACAAGCAAAGGACGATTCACTACAGAAGGAAAGAGAATCACTCAGCAGCTTATGAAAACAACTACGAACCTTATGAAAAGAGAGAATTCGGGAGCTTCCGAAGCATATGCTAAGAGTTCAAGTAATCTGGTTGTTTATCGTGGAATTGAAAGAACTGCGTATGATATGCATATTGAGGTTACAAATGCCGTTCTAACGTCTTATACCTTTTTTATATTCATCTGTGTGTGCGTAGTATTCGTGTTTGCATGTTTATGGTTCATATTAAGCTTATCTACAAAAAATAAGCGTAAGGAGGAACAATTTGAGTTCCCTGTCGATAAAAAGATCAATCCAGAAGACAATGCTTCTTATAATTACTCTGAGGAGAACCAAAGCGTTGTTCATAGCGAACCTTCACTTGATATTATTAGCCAGGAAAGCGAAATCAAGCAGCTGTATAAATACCGTTCTGTTTATTACTTCCACATGTTGCCTATGATTTTGAAGGGTACTCTACTCAATTTATGGCAGGTTGCTTTCCCTCCCGTTTGCTTATTCTCGTTCTGGGAATGGACACGCCAAGATAGTGCTGCTGTCATCGTTGTTTCCGTGTTCATGTTCGTTATTGCTTTGGTCTTGCTACTTTTCAATATGCTAAGAATGTATTTGATTGCAAGAAAGTCAGAGAAGGAAGCTGGAACTCCCGGGTTCCTTCTTTACTCTGATACACATACGCTTCATAAGTATGGGTACTTGTACTCAATGTTTAATTCAAAGTATTATTTCTTTGGTATGGTCTATGCGGCGTACAACTTCTGCAAAGCATGTTTCGTTGGTTTCGCACAGAGCAGTGGTCAAACTCAAGCTTTGGCATTATTCATTATTGAGGTTGCAATGTTTATCACAGTATGTGTCACTAAACCATTCCTTTCAAAAGCAGTCAACGGTATTCAGATCACGACTCATGTTGTGATCACTCTAAATGCAATGTTCTTCTTGTTCTTTTCCAACTTGATGACACAACCTTTGATTGTCAATGGTGTTATGGGTGTCATCTATTTCGTGTTGAATGCAGCATATTCTCTGGTTCTTTTGCTCTACATCATTATCTTCTCATTCATATGCGTATTCTGGTCTAAAAAGAGACATCGTCGTCATGCCCCCGTCGATGATCGTCAAAGCTTCATTCTCAACCCTGAGGGTGCAGGTGGCAGAGATGCTGCTGATGAATTGCAGGCTTTAGGTAAAGCTTCCCAAGCTGATCATATTGCTGAAGGAGAGAACCCAGTTTGGTTCCAAAGACAGAGCTTGCATGAAGTACAAAATCCGTTCGAACCACCTGTAGCACCGCCTACACCCCAGTTCAGAGGAGAACGTTTCTCTATATCGTCGCCACGGACCTTCACAATGAACTCAGATACCAGCACAAAAGACGTCCCAGTTTTAAATGAATTAGATAGTAGACATCGTAGTCGAGAGAGCCAGACTTCAATTGGTCTCTCGCATTGGAATACCAAGGCCTAGGAGTTAGCTTCGGCCCATCCTATTTATTGAATCATTAACGGATATGTATCTATTATAGTATATACCCAAATATCTAGTTGTGTATCCGTTTATTTATATTTTGAATTTCCCAGTTTTATTAATGCATTTGTATTTATATTTCCAGAAACTTTTACTATACTACGTTTATGGCATTTAGGATGCGCTCTTGGCTGTGATTGCTTTATTCAGATACACATCAGTCCAGTTCATCTCACACCTTCAAATTCTAATTCACAAATGGGCTGGCAGAAGTAGATGCGCCTTCAACCGATAAAGCTTGTCCATAAGTAGCTGAAATTGAGTATTGTAGCGCATCAAAGGAATTTGGGCTGTGCTCAGAGCACAAGTCGTTAAAATCATCAAATTCATTATCGGCGTTTAAATAATTGAGAATGTCTGAGTTATCTATAGTAGAACCAAGATTTGCGATATCTATTTCTTCAATTAAATTACTTTCATTTTCACTCAACCCATACTCATCGTCGTCAATATTATCGTCATCGTCGTTATCATCATTATCTCCCTCGTCCGGTTCAAGATAGTCTGAACATGTGTCCTGCTCGTCCGCGCTGGGTATATCATTATTTTCAGAGCTGGTAAGAGGGTCATAGTCGCAATCGTAGGATTTTCCAGCTGTGTTGCTATTATGATAAGTAGTATCCAAATCGTGTTTACATTTACATTGATTTTCTTTCTGGCATCTATCTGCAGCTTTTTTCTTGTTGCAATTATTACAAAAAAGCCATCTATTTAAAGGTTTCCGCCAATCAAAAACTTTCAATTGCAGCTTCACAGGATCATACTCCCAGAATAAAAGCTCTTTTTTCAAGGAAATCTTTTTCAGTATCTTTGTTACGGCAACATTGATTCTGTACCACAGTTTCTCTTTATCAGAATCTGTGTAAACATAGGCTTCATCCGGTCTAACATTCATCTTCTTATCCCAAGATTTGCACATAACATCTTCTGAAGTATACAATATCGGCATATAACGCGTTTTAGAGCCCCAGAAAGGACCTAAGGTGAGTATATTTGCTGTATTATCGGCAAGAACTGGAGCTAATGGAATATAGGTAGTGTCATTATATCGATTACTATCATCGTAGGGGTTATCATCAATACCACCGTCTATGGAGGAGAGCTCATTCCTTTGAATTTTATAAATTGCACCGATAGATGCGAATGGCCTGAATACAGGCACATCACGGTTACCATATTTACGTTTTCTTGATATCACATAGCACTTTCCTTCCCCAAAACAGAATTCGTCACCAAAAAAATAGTTAGCGTTTCTTTCCGCACAAAAGTATTGGCGATCGGTTATTCTTCCTTCGGCGCATCGAATTATATACCAAAAATGGCGTACAGGAAAAGACATTGTTGCAGCGCTATATACACGGAACCCAGTATAGAAAATAGGCAACTGTCGAGGGTTGCATAGGGCATCAGGTGAGGTCGAAAAAGACAAAAACGTCGCCCCACAAATATGAAATATAAAGGACAGATAAATTATTATTCCCCACATGCTATCTTAACAGAGAAATACGGAACAGTGTTACTTGTTTTGTGGATGCGCCCGTACCCTCCCCGCATAAGCGTGCATGAAAGATATTAATGTCGACATAAAACAGATATTAGTGAAATAAACACATATCGGTATGAAAAACAACCGCCTTACATTGAAAAAAAATCAACAAATGACCACAGTGTAATAAGAGTGTAGATAAATTGTTTCATGATGGTAATAGTTGGTGTAAAGTTTTTAATCGATATAATGACAATTAGGATGATGCTGATCTACTAAAGTCATAATCATTTGACGGTATGTATCCACTTTGATAAATTAGACTGTAGGCTATCATGATCAACACGTAGATCGTATTCAATGAGTAAAAGAATGCTCAACTCTAATCTTTTTAACTCATTCTCCTTTAACCCAGCAATAGACGCGTACCGTTTCATAGACCGAAGCTCATCCTCAATTGCCTTGGAAGATATCATAAATACAGAACTGAATAGTCTAAATGCATTTCGTTCCGTTATGGGGATGATATTCCTTGAAACTATGTTGTGGAAGATGTTTCCAATACTTATATATGTTGCAGGTGATGGCTTACAATATCTGTGAAATCTGTGAATGTAATCTGCAATTGATAAAACTGGGGGGTTTGAAAGCCAGAAAAACTGATATTGTTTTATGGCATAACTTGGATTTGTGTATAACTCAGGATTGCTGTTTTCAAATTGATCAGATCCTAGCAATGGAGGCTGAGGTTGTAATCTGCGAATAACACCCTCTTGCAAAGAATCCACATGACTTCTTCTCCTCCCTGCTGGAGCTGACTGTTTCATTTTGTGTTCATCAACTAGATTTTGGACATACCTGATAACTAAATCCACACATTGCTCGCTGTTAAATTGCAAAATATCTATGCCTTCATTCTCCATGCCACTCAGAATCAGTACAAGTGATTATATAACATTAGAGTTATTCGCAAGGTACTTAATGTGTATGAACTTTACTTAAAGCAACAAAATATAATAATATAGTGAAAGTAGAAAAAAGCAGTTTTTGCACAATTTATTTTTAAAAACATTCCATTTACGGAATTAATAGATCTACTATAGCGACTATAACATAAATCAAATACTATCTATATCTAATCGTGAAAACAACATGACCTTTTTACAATCAATTGCTCGCTATGTGCTCAAATCTGTCAAATCATTTTCATCACTCTTTTTTTTTGGACTCAGTATTATATTTTTATATTGAGAAACCTCTGCAATATATTAAAATCATGTTTCTGCAGAACGTAGTCCCCCTATGATTACCCGAATCAAGAAATCATTCTCTAAGCGCGTCTTGAATATCTGATGATCATGGTTTTAGACGTGTCTTAACCCATCTAACCATTCCAATACCTCGGTGTGCACACCTAACAAAGCAGTGCTTTCATCACATTTCTTAACTACTACGGCATATTTGCTTGTGCTTAATCTTTTGCATATCAGCCAATGTTTGTGTGTGCGGATTATTTGCTCATTTCCCTCGAATCCAGAGCATAATGACGTTAAGATACTCGGATGCAGCGTATCTGATAAAGTTGAGGTACATTGAGCAGTAACGGAGTCATTCACTAGAAACTGAAATCCAACGGGTGGAGCAAAAGCAAAACAAAAGCCCTCAATTGATTCGGCCAGCGATTCAAATAAGTGATACAGATCGGGTTTACTTGTTTCGTTGCAAATAATGGCATAAGTATATAGGTTCTTGTGGTAGACCACTATCGTATACTTTTTGCCTCCAACAAAGATAGTTTCCCTAACTTCCATAGAGCTATTCGTAGGTTCTTCGAGGGGTTTCTGTACCTCAGATTCCTCTTGTTCTGGTTTATTATTAGTTTCAGTCGTTGGTGATTCAGTACCCCATATATAAGAGCTTAAGGAAGCTATGGATGCCATTTGCTTAATAGTAGGAATAGGTCGCGTCATGACAGGCATAGAGGGTATTGCTGCTTTTAATGCGTCCCAGTTCCATTTATCATTAGAGCTGGTATTGCTATTACTTTTTCGATGCAAGTCGGCAAGCCAATTTTGAATAGTAATTTTAGTCGTTGTATTTATCTCTGTGTTATCTGAAAGGCCGGAATAAACGCAAGCGCCATTTTTAAGAGTTATTAAAATGTCTACAACAGCATTGGATTCAGTCAATCGGATAATCTCAGACTTGGTTGAGGGGCTCAACATCCCTGGTGCCATCCGCAAAGAGTTTGGGCAAATAGCTGTAGTTGAATTCAGATAGAAATGGCTGTTTAGATCTAATTTAGCAAAATCTGAAGGTGTCGCAAGATTATGCATCAGATTATACTGTCTAAACGCAGCTATAACAGTATTGTATACAGCCAAGGGAGGCCACGAGCTCTGCGTAATAACTTCTTGTGCACAGAACCAGTAACCTGAACGCCAATTATTTTGTGAAAAGGATTTATGAGAGGACTCAACATCGCCATCCGCATTCAATTCGACATTTTCTATATTATCACTGCTCAATGGCACTATATACACCCTTTTCTGTGGGTGAGTGCCTTTATCAAGCCATTTTGCTGGAGCTTTTCCATCGAAACTGTAAGCTAGTTCTGCCACACCTTGAGCAATACCTATTACAGATAGATATTCATCTAACGATAGCTGGTTATCGGTCCAGACTATTTGTTTCTCAATGCAGCTTTCATCGCCTAATTCCGGGTTATACACGCATGCGAACTCGAAATCCATCTTGCTTTTAATGAAACTAGCCAGCTAGTTACTTATGTGACTTTTTCACTGTGTAATTCTATTATCTTGTGAAATTCTGAACCTCAGAAGCTTATATTTGGGCAGTGAACTAGTCCTGCTAGTACTGCTAAACACCTGTGTAGACTCAAGTGGTTCTGAAAGTTACTAATAGCGTCCAATCCAATTTATAAGCATGGATATCCAGAAGTACTACGAGACTTTATTCCCATATAGACAGTTTTTCTTATGGTTGAACCATGCTGCTGTTCCAACTCGTGACTTCACGCATAGAGAATTCGCGTTTACGGTATTAAATGGCCAGGGTAGTGACATATACGTCAGATATCAGTCTTTTCCAACAATAGAGACATTCAAACGTAAGGTAGCTATGCTAACTCCGAAACGATTCGAAATAGGTGCTGTTTACACTGCTAAACCCTCAGATCATAAGCTGGTCTCTCCTGAGAAGTATGTGGCAGTTAACAAGGAACTTGTTTTCGATCTTGATTTGAGCGATTACGACAGCTTCAGAACCTGTTGCCAAGGAAAACAGGTGTGTTTGAAATGCTGGCAATTTGTTGTAGTAGCTATGGATGTTCTTGGTGCTATTTTTGATCTCGATTTCGCTTATAAACATATATTATGGGCTTTCAGTGGTCGTCGTGGTGTTCATGCCTGGGTTTGCGATACTAGAGCACGCTCTTTAGACGATTCGCAAAGAGGACAACTCTTGAACTACATACAAGTGACGCAGAAATATGAAAAAGGAAAGTTAGTTATTAATAGACCTTGGCACCCTTCGGTACAGCGCAGTTTTGATATATGTAAGGTAAAATTTGACCAAATAGTGCTGCAGGATCAGAATCCATGGAACACCTACGCGAACTCATCATACTTGCTCAACAAGCTGAAGCAAGTAAATGAGGCATTGTATGCTAAACTTAATGAGAAATGGCAAGAACCAAGCACCAGTCGTGAAAAATGGATGGATATAGATCAAACTGCCCGAGAGATAGCTGCAGAAGGAAAACTTGATACCCTGGGAGCTAAAGTATTACTGGAAACCAAACAGGATATTGTTTTAGAATTCTTGTATCCAAAGTTAGATACGAACGTATCCATTTCGCGTCAGCATTTGCTAAAATCACCTTTCTGCGTACATCCTGACACTGGAAACGTGTGCGTACCTATAAACCCTCTCACGAGCCGTACTTTTGATCCCACTAAAGTCCCGACACTAGCAACACTTGCTGATTCTTCTATTTTGGAACCGTACCTAAGCGTCTTCAAACAATTTGTAACTGAGCTTAACCGATCAGAAAAACGACCTTCATCGTCATTAGACTTTTAAATGTAGATGTATCTGGTTAAGTTTCTGATTTCGCATTTTTCGATTGTGTAAATGGATGCGAATGCAAAGAACGGGTAAGATTACCAGCATTTCAAACATCTCTCTTTACACATTGACATGATCCATTAAAAACAAAAATAGAATTGAATCAAATGAACCGAAAATAAACCACATCAAATTGAATGAGACCTGATTGTAATATATATTTTTAACCGTTTTTTTTTTAATTATTTCTTAATTGCTTTTCGTTACATTGGTTGCTTTTATTATTGTTATTATAAAAAGCGCTTGAACAAGTGAGTTGAATTCTAAAATTATACTAAAAGCCCGCGGTATTCTGTGCCAGGATATTTTTCTAGCAGCTCAGGCCATTGCACTAGAAACCTATCAGCGAGATTCAGTTTATACACCAACTTTCCTGATAATGAGAGCGTGTTTACGCGCGCAAAACTTTCAACGTATATTACTTTTGTCCTTAAACACAGCAATCTAACTGCAAAAATGGTCACTGCTGAAGTTGCTGGTCCATTACATATCAGCATACGAGGCTTCAATCGAATCATTAAGATCAATGCCTTTATTAAACAGAACAGTGACTGAAAAGCAGAAGATATTAAACCTTGACCAACATTTCGAGCCCGTGGCAACATGTAAAGCTTGTTTCCAAGTTTATTTGCCTTAGATATAGACATCTCATCTGAGGTGTTCGCAATAAACTGGATCTTGGATCCCAGGTCAAGCTTGGAGATAATCTCCAGCATTTCTCCAGTATGTCCACCGGATCCTAACACTGCTATTATGGGTCCATTTGCTTCAATTCCTTTGGAAAGAAGGCATACAACCACAAGCAAGAGCCCGGAACCGAAGTACTTCAGCATTCAACTAAGCAAACAGCGTAAGCGTAGTCATCAAGTATGTCTGAAGCAGCTGTTCAAGGCCAGAGGCTGGCGGTTTTGGCGACTAATTCTGCAGAAATGGCTCGCGAGCCGAGTCTTACAGCCTCTAATAATGAGACTTTAAATCTTCAGCCTGCAGCAGCCACTGCTGAGCCTGTTTCAGAGGCCGCATCACAGACTGCCGGTATTATTGTTGAACCCGCGCAAATCTCGAATCCTGTTTTAGATTCAGTGTCCCAATTCGAACGTAGGTTCGTCGGTACTGTTGAATACGAACCTAAGAAGTTGCTGTTAAAATCGCATGAGCTGCACTACAATTGCGTCCTTCAAGTCTGCATAAGCCAAGAGCATCTGAATACAAATAATGACAAACGCGAACTATGGGGTACCGAAGTTTACACAGACGACAGCGACCTGGTTTGTGTATTAAGGCATTTGGGCCACACTTTTACCAATGAGGATCTCTGTGTTGACCTATTAATTCTACCACAATTGCGAGCTTACCAAGGATCACTAAAAAGTGGACTTGTTTCCCGGTCGTGGGATAAGCACGATGGTATCAGCTACATGGTTCTAAATATTAAATCAATGCCTCAAGGCTGGTGCAAGAAAGTATTTAATACTCAAACTGAAGATTATGTGTGGTTCTAATTCTTCTTATTAGTCTACTGTTAATATTCTAAATGACTAGAAATTGAGTTCCGAGCCGCAGTCTCAATGCGTTATATATGCATCTGTTCGATTTTATTACCGTTTCTTGGGTTTTGGCGAAATGTAATAAACAAGCGTAACATTTACCCGTTTCCGGTTGGACTTTACAGTTTGAGGCAAGGTTTCTGGTTATCACTTGACCCTAGCCCCCACTTTGCCTCTGACTTAAGGATTGCCATGATGCGGAACCAGCTCGAAGTTCCTGCATCCGGCATGTACAAGACGACTACGCGGGGCACTACAGCCACCGCAAAGTCCGCAAGGTCCAGTAAGTCGTCCAGATCGAACAAACTCAAGAGTACACGCAGCGGAACAAGTACGGCATCGGCTAAGAAGAGCGGAGTCCGTGGCTTCTTCTCGAAATTGAAGCAGGCGATTGTCGGATACAGCTCGGAAAGTGAGGAAGAGGGAGCTGGACTCGGTCCGGTTACTTCTAGAAGGCACAGCCGCAGATCTTCACATCGCGAGGCTCGTGAAGCCATAGAAGCCGAACGGCTGCGTGAAGAACGGAAATCTAAATGCGTAGCGATCACAGTTGCCAAACGTGACCCATTGGCCGTGCAGCGTCTGCTTGTAGACTGTGAATTCTGTAATCCGCCTCCCAAGTTCGGTGTGACATTGCAGATTCCGTCCGCCGATTTCACTTCAGCCGACGCGGTCAGCGGATTGCACCAGATTGAGAAGATGGAGGATGAGCACAAAGACCTTAGCGATGAACGTCAATACAACGTGGGTCTAGTAGAATGGCTTAGAGTGCGCGATTGGTGGCTTACCCCGACAGCTGACGCACAGAGCCCCCATTTCCTCGAGGCAGATCTAACCGCTGACAAGTACTACACAGTCTACGATAAAATGATATACCATACGCGTCCATTGAAGCATCCTCTGTGCCTAGCTGACACGATCAAGATTGTCAAAGCCGGCTGGGTAGCAGAAGGTACTTGGCCCAATGAGGACGATGACGATGTGTGGAGCACGACTGATCCCGAGGAAACTGGTGATAAGCAAACTGACGCCGAAAAAACTCAAGAAAGCAATACTAATGATAATAATAATGCCAATAATAACCCGAAAACGCCGGTTCCCAAGATACAAATGGAAGAGAAGAGCTCTGAAAGCGATCAAACTGACTCACATGTGAATAACGATGAACCTCGTGTTCAGTTTGACAATATTCCTGTGCCGAAACGTGACGGTGCTGCTGATACCCTGCCTTTGGAAAGATTACTCAGTGGTACCGGCACCTCTCTGCGCCCTGTGCGATCCGCACAAAGCTCAGTGGTCAGCATCACTGATTCAGAGTAGATTTGAATCATCTTAAGCTTGATTCTGTTTGTTTGGAATTGACTTATTTTGATTTGTTTTGACTTTCTAAGCCTGGAAAGCAGCGCTTGTAACGACGTGTAACGACGTGTTGGGTTGATAAGTGCACTTATTCGTACTTCCAAACCTAAGAATGACTTGGAGTAAACTTTTTATTAGAAAAAAAGCCCTATGTTTTTTTTTTCTTTCTTACAAGTTTGCAACTTAGGCGCTCCAAATAAATATCATAAATATCATATATATCATAAATGTATGTATGTATAGCTGTAGTAATAGCCATACCTATGACTCTCTATCACTCTCTCTATGTTTCTGTTAATCGCATTTTTCATTTTCTTTTCGTAGTTTTAAAGTAGTATTAACCACCACCAATTGGCGAGCTAGAACTTCTGCTCTTCTTTGCACCGCCGCTAACGGCTTCTGGACATCTAGCTTAGCAAGATGTTTTTGTGGTTTTTGAATCAGAGCTACCTCCTTCTGCCCTTGCTTGATAAGAGATTCTAAAGCTTTACGCTGTGTATCCACCTGGTCTCTACAAGCCTCTACCATTTTACATCGCATATTCAATTCATCTTCTAATTCTCGACGAGTTTGAACAATTGCTGCGGTGGCCTCTAAACGTGTTTCTTTGGCCACCGATTCCAGCGCTTGCATGGTTTGTAGTAAATGATAGCGGGTAAGGTATTTTGCATGTATATTAATATTACTACTACTAACTGGAGATTACAGCTTATAATACTATGCAGTTCGTGAACCCTTTAAACTGAGGTTTAACGAGCATTTCAAGTTGCTAGAACTTTATAATTTATGTTTTTTTCATGTAAGAGATGAAATTTGAAGAAAAATATTTAATCCAAGATGAAGGTTTGCTATAGCATGAAGTATAAGTATGCTGCGCTAGGTGCAGATCTGGTTTGATTTAGTTTAATTACATACACACACAGACACACGCACTTACACCCTTCTACCGTGCTCTTGGTACAGTTTTAGAAATCATACAAAGTAAATTAATAGTGTCAAAAAAAGAGGTCATAAAGTACTTCAATTCCACTCTATTCTATTTCTCTTCATATATTCCAATCTTACACAAAGCATGTAAATGGCTCTCAAAGTGTCGTATGATGTCGTCTGAGTTGATAAGTAGTCTGTTAAGTTAAGCTAGCACTGATACCTATCTGACTAACATGAGTCTGCAAATCGAGCAGCTGGTAACAGTTGATGGAATTTTGCAGGCATGTGAAGGAGTTCCATTGCTTCTTCCAGCAGATGACAGAGATAGAGATCCTAAAAAATCTAAAGAAAATCGAAAATTGTTGGTTGCCCTGAAGACTGGTGTTTTGAGGGTCTATGCACAGAAAGATATGTTTCTAGAATGCACAATTCCTATAAAAAGCAACACTATACAACTTCAACTAATCCCCAAAACTTCTCTTGTTGCAATAATCTCAAATGACGCGTGCTATATATACAATTTGTCGACCAGACAATTGGAACTGAAGACTCCCGCGAAAAAGACCTGCAGGGTACTGATGATGGCAGTAAGCGATCATAAACTCTGCTTGGTGTGTGATGATAAGTCTTTAAAAGTAATTCGTGTTTCTGGAAACTCAAAACTGACTCAAACAATGGATATTCGCACTCCAGCAAAAGTCCTTGGAATTGTGGCCGTAAACAACGGATTTGTCGCTTTATTGGGATTTAAATCAGCAACAGGATATGGATTTAAAGCTAGGAGCAGTCAATCTACGACTAAAGTTCAATTGTGGTTCGTAGAGGATGAATCTCAAGATATAGTAGCTAGTCCTCATTCTTCACGGATACCAGTACCTCAACGCCTTCCAATGAGACATTTATACAACTTTCCACAATATGACTTGAACCAACCTTTTCTAATAACAAGCATTGACGAGTATGTGCTTATTGGATGCTCTACAGGCACCACATTACTTAGATACAACGATAGGGATTTCTCGTTGGTTAATGAGACACATAAGAGGTGTCATTCGCTCTCAACAGGAGTAACTGACAGTACCAATATTTCTGTGTTCCTTGCTTTGCTAGAAAATGAACTTTGCATAATTAATCCTGTTTCAGGTGCTGTATTAGCGACACAAAAGATTGGAGACTACTCAATTAATGGTCAACTTTTGTTCACTACGTCTGAGATTTCCCGAGCGACTTGTGATATCAGCATTCAATATCTCAAGAGTAATGCTGAGGGAGCTAGTTTGGCCGTCAAAATGGAATCAGACGATCCTGAAATCATACAATTACAGTTAAGTTATGCTGGTCAGATATTGGCAGCGGATCCAACGGAGTCTGTTCGTATATTCACACAAATCGAAACTGGTGATAGTAGTTACAAAATACATGACCAGGTTCTGGACTACTTAGAGCCCTACATTGCGGCACACACTGACTCACCAGCACAAAATGAGGAGCATCCTGATACTGGTTCTGTGCATGTAGCACGGAGAAGAGATTCAGATGATGCTGCTAGTATAAGATCATCTGGAACGGTAAGCTCTACGTTCAGCTCATACAAAAATAAAAACACTAGACATATGCTCGATAGCGTTGCAAGCTATCTTGCATTTACGAGAAGGAAGTTGAGACTGGCTCAGAAAGATGCTGACCCAAGACTAGACACAGCTCTTCTAAGATGCTATTTAGCCATGCATTCTCCACTTATTGGTCCATTATTACGCTCCTCAAACGCATGTGATGTTGAGGTAGTTAAGACTTCTTTACTCAAACTCAACAAATGGAAAGAACTTGTGTGGTTTTTAAGAAGTAAACATGATGACGCTAGCCACCGCACTGGGCTTGACCTAATTCTCTTATATATGGATAAGGCAGACGTTGATAAAGAGATAGTTCAATTCATAGAGCAGGCGAAACCTCAACTTGACACATTGTTTGAGTATACAAAACCTATCCTAAAACATAATGATGAAGCGGTCAAACGTCTTTTCTTTGAGCTTCCTCTCCCAGCTTCGGTAATGTCTGACCTTGCAGCAGTGTACCATTTCCTAGCGGCTAATATCAGTAATGAAGTAGCTGGAAAGTTTGCTTTACTCTGTTACGGCTTGCCAACTGACTCACAAGAAGTGAATGAAGAAGCTATCAAATATCTAGCAGAAACAGACCCTGATAGATGCATCCTCGAAGTAGAGAAGTGCTCAACACCATTCAGACCCCAGGTTCTCATGGATAACGAAACCATTCCTTTGAAGGCTAGAGCTATATTACACTCACAAGCTGGCGACTCATGTGGTGCAATTGATTTATACCTAGCTCTCGAAGATTTGACCCATGCCGAAGAAGTTGCAGTGAAGGCAAAATTGAGTTCTTATCTACTGGATAAACTTGTGCAAATACCTCATTTGCTTGCTCGTTTTCTTGGATCTTCTCATGAATCCTGTGTTGACCCTGAGGATCTGCTAGAAAAGTTGCCCTCTAGTACTTTATACAACGAAGTTTCTGAATTTCTTGTGCATGCAATTGTTGAAGCATATACGACAACAACTAAAGTTAGTACACAAGCCGTTGCAGCTCAAGTATCTCTTGCGGAACTTAGCATAGAGCTTTCTCAGCTTCGTCAACGACATTTTGAAGTTGGTATTCATGATACCTGTTATATCTGCCATAAAAGATTAGGAAAAGCAGTTCTCGGGACTACAGATTTGGGTATGGCCCACTATGCTTGTATGCGATGAATGTACCTTCTCCTGTTTTTCTGATCATATATTGATATAATGGTCATTGCAACAACTTTAATCATTGTCAGACTCTGCTAGAGTTTGCAGAAGTGAATTTAGTACGAAATCTTGTGCAGAATTAAAAATAGAAAAAAAATTCCTTACGCCACCACCTTTATGATTTTCGAAGATAACCAAGGACTTTTCGATAACTATGTGTTTATATAAAACAAAATGAACTTGTCATGATTTTCATGTACAGATACTGAGATATCTTACTTTTAATGACGACCTGACCGAGGTACATACAATAGAAGCAGTTAACACCATGTTTGTTTTTGATTCGTATGGTTGTATACTAGAAATTCACTGCATTCAAACCTCCTTTATAGATATATATGTTCTGATCTTCTGAAATTATTAACGGCTATTTTGTATAAGATAAATTCAGTATTTTTGCATACCATAAGGACTAAAAATGATTTCTAGATATTGTTTTCAAATCATCATATTCAAACATATGCAAGCTTAAGTGGATTTTTCCAAGTAAACTGCGCGTCCATAAATTCTAATTGAGTTGAATACCGAAAATAAGGTTTAATGTTACGAATTAAATCTATTCATTCTGTGTACTCCTCAGAAAAAATGTAGAGCGTGGTATGTTGTATATTAGTTTCTTGAACAACGTTTGCACAGCGGCACTGCGTAATTTAAAAATGAGAGAAATAAGCACTATTCTTTAGAGAATGTGTAAATATTGTTTGATTCTTTAGGTATATTTGTGTATATAACATGAATAAACCACTCATTCACAAATGGCAATCCGGTAATGTAAGATCCTAGAGAAACTACAGGAATTCTATTGTTAAATAATTTGATCACAGCGTATCTCGTTACTTGCACTAAGTTCATTACTATTGATCTTCAATGTGAATTCAATTTGAAAAAAAACTCGAACAAAATATCAATCTTTGTTTGGATTCATTACTAGTTTTCAATTAAGATATCTGATTCCATGATTTGGTTTCTGCTGATTGTAATAACACGATTATTTCTATCCGTAGACTGCATATTTTGAAGCTAAGTTTCTGTTTTTTTTTTGATAGTAAAACATATACATGTGCGTTTACAGGCTATAACTATAACTGTTCCTACATTTATTTGAAATATGGTAGAGGCTGAAAGAAGGTCGCACGTTTACACATTGTCTAAAGAGTATCGTTGCAGCTGAAAACTAGGAATCATAATTTAGGATGCTATAAATGCATTTTTTACCCTGATATTCACTAGTCAAATGCTTGAGATAATTAACAACATATGAATTAAGACACATCGATATTTAAAAGATAAGACCAATAATTAAAATCCAAATAAAAGTCCAAATATAGATCATGCCGAAGCATACGTCAGTAGATAAATAAATGATACTAATTAAATACAATACGCAGGTACAGATATGCACATCAATCATAGAAGTTGAAACCAAGAATCGTTCGTTTGTCATTTTGATAGCTTTTTTATTAACAAAATTATGAGGCTCTAATAAATATAATCCTAAAAGGAAAAAAAAAAATTGCAAAAAAGTTCACTCATACTAATGGCCGAGTTGATGCACCTCATGCAATCAGTGCATTTGAATGTATATGTGTGTGTGTGTGTATACATTGTATCTGTTCGGTGGGTGCTGACTACCCACGTGACTAAGTAGTGAAGTCGACGCCTCACACTACAATTAGAACGAACAGATGTCTTCTGCAGAACCGTATGACCCGTATATCCCCGCGGCTTCTCAGCCGGGAGAGTCTCGGACTGCTACGATTCAAGCCCAAATCGATGACACCGTCGGCGTGATGCGTGAGAATATCAACAAAGTCGCCGCGCGAGGCCGGGGCTTGGATGATCTACAAGATAAAACCGACAATTTAGCTGCATCTGCTGCAGGATTCCACTCCGGTGCGAATCGTGTGCGCAAACAAATGTGGTGGAAGGACATGAAAATGCGATTCTGTTTGATTGCGCTCGTCATTATCGTGATCGTAGTGGTTGTTGTAGTTCCCATTGCCACACTTGTCAAAAACTAACGCACTTGAATCGCACAAATTAGTAGAACCTAGATTTTGGTGTTAGTTCTGTTTTTTCCCTGATATCGATGTCAGTGATCATAGCTTGAATTTATTAATCGCATTTTATTTATTCTTCGGGTGAGTTAATTTAAAAACTACATATTACTAGTAGTTAGAACTTTCTAGTTAGAACTTTAATTTCAAGCCGCACGTAGCATACGATCACAATTACTTATAAAAATTTCGTTTCTAGCACTAAACTCTTTTCCAACATGAGACTGTTTTTGACAATGAGTATTATGTGTCAACTAATTACAAGAGCTTGCACAGCAGAGACATAGAAAATGAATATAAAGAAAACAATTTAAAGAAACTTTTAACCCAAAAGTGTCTTATTCAACCAAATAGAGCAAAAAAAAGAAGAATCAAGTTCTTTGTTGTTCAGTTAAAGACTCCAGTTTGAATCAGTTTTGTTGTTGACTTGACTCCCAGGGTTAAGGCTCTCTCCCCCTGTCTGGTACTTATTGTACTCTACTTTACCTTTTCTTTTAAATTTCTACTTTCTACTTTCTCGTTCTGTATGTGTATCTGTATCTTATCTCAAATTGGTGCATTCATTTCATCTCATTCTAATCCGCTGCTATCAGCTTTTTTCTTTTTTATATATCAAGTATTATCAATCTATCTAAATTAATTGAGTCGAATTAATTAATTGAGCGTTCAATCTATTTGTAGGGCAAAGGGAAAGGAGAAACCCAGTCAATGACCTCCTGGCGAAGAGCAGCAAGCTGGCCATCCTTGTCGGCAGTGGCAGCAGCCTTGAAGTCCTTAAGCTTGTTGGCATCCTTGGGAAGGCTGTCCTGCAACTGCTTGGAGTAGACAACACACTTGTCGACGTAGTCAGCGATTCTGGTGAAATCAGCCTCATCCAAACCACGAGTGGTCATAGAGGGGGCACCGATACGGATACCACCGGGGACGAGGGCAGAGCTGTCACCAGGAATGGAGTTCTTGTTCAAAGCAATGTTGATGAGCTCGGCAACATGCTCGATACGAGCACCGTCGACACCCTTCTCACGCTTGGTGGAAACAAGGACCATATGAGAGTCAGTACCATCGGCAACAAGTCTGTAGCCAAGCTTGCGGAACTCGTTCTCCAAAGCTTTAGCGTTCTTCAAGACCTGAGTCTGGTACTCCTTGAACTCAGGAGTATCAGCCTGCTTCAAAGCAACAGCCAAAGCAGTGATGGTGTGGTTATGAGGACCACCCTGGTGACCAGGGAAGACAGAGAAGTTAATCTTCTGCTCAAGATCGTAGGGAACCTCAACACCCTTAGCGTTCTTTCTGCTACCACGACGGAAGAAGATCATGGCACCACGGGGGCCACGAAGAGACTTGTGGGTGGTAGTGGTGACAATGTCAGCGTACTCGAAAGGACTGGGAATAACACCAGCAGCGATCAAACCAGAGATGTGGGCCATGTCAACAACGAGGTAGGCACCAACCTTGTCGGCAATCTCACGCATTCTAGCGTAGTCAATGAGTCTGCAGTAAGCAGAAGTACCGGCAACAAGAACCTTGGGTCTGAAAAGCTCAGCATTCTTCTCCAAGGTGTCGTAGTCGATCAAACCAGTCTCGAGATCGACACGGTAAGGCATGGTCTCGAAGTAGGTGCTGACAGCACTGATCTTCTTACCGGGGATCTGGTAACCGTGAGACAAGTGACCACCGTGGGGGAGGTCAAGACCCATAAGTCTACCGTGAGGGGGCATGAGGGCCTGGTAGACCTGCAAGTTGGCGGGAGAACCACTCAAGGTCTGAACGTTGACACCCCACTCCTTGGGGTCCAAGTTGAAGGCCTTCAAAGCACGGTTCTGGCACAATGTCTCAATGGCATCAATGTTCTGGTTGCCACCGTAGTAACGGGCGCCAGGGTAGCCCTCTGAGTACTTGTTGCACATAGGAGTTCCAACAGCCTCAATTACAGCCTGCGAGGTGAGATTCTCAGAAGCAATAAGCAAAATCGACTCGCGCTGGCGCTGGATCTCGTTGTCGATGATCTTCTTGACATCGGGATCGTACTCAGGCAAGCTCTGGTCCATGAGCTTGCGGTGCTCTTCACTTAAAACGTAAGACATGTGCGAAGTTTTGGTTGGTTGATGGTTTACTTGTAAACTACAAAAGAGAAAAAGAAAAAATTACTCCTGCAGACTGCATGAAATATATGTGCATATGACTTAATAGTCATAATCAGCACGTGATTGAAATGGGCTGCCCCAATTCGTGTGCCAGTTTCTGCAGCAAAAATTAGAAATTCATTCATTCGATTCGAGACAATATGATCAAAATCCTCAGGAAAGTTTAAATAGAGTACTTAATTGGAATTTTAGAAGCACAAATAGTTAATTAGTTAGTATATATTGGACGAATATTGTTTCCGTTGTTTTAATTGACGTAATTAAAATGCTGTAGTAGCTACTTACGCCGCTTTGCTGCCTTGCATTAGCTGTCTGCAGTAGCAAAGCGGCGCTAATCCTAGAACCTGTTTGAGTCTTAAACTCAATCAGAAGAATTTAATTTAATTAAACAGGAATGATATGAACAATTACCACAAATAATACAAATAAAACAGGTTAAACCGAACTGAGTTTGGCTGCACTGAAATGTCACAATTTGGTTAGTTTCAGTTATATATTCTCCGAAACTATTTAATGTTAACCCAGCATTCTACCTAGATTGGCTTGTGTTTTTGTATTTATTTATTTATTCAGGATTATTGCAGATTAGTTAGAATCGAATTGAAATAGAGAAACAATATTATGAAAATGAATACAGATAGTAAAGAGGAAAAAGTTCGAAATAAATAAATGGTTTTTTTTTTGTTTTTGTTTTTCTCTTGAGGAGAAAAAAAAGTGCAAACTTATGAAGGTGTATTCGTTTAATATAATACAGGATGATGATGATGAATTTTTATATGATAGTCGACATTTTGGCAGTTGTTCTATGCAGTTTGTGGTCAAGATCCTCCACACGGTCGCCCATTTTCTCGATTCTGGCGTTCTGTGAGGTAACCTCGTCGTTGATTCTCAAACTAAGGTTATGCAATCTTTTAGCAGCGTCAGATATACCTTCCAGATTCTGCTCAAGTTCGTCCTCGAGCTCTTCGTCTTCGCTGTCAGCTTCGAATTGGTACATTTGTCTCTCTGGGTTCTGACGGTTCATTCTTTGACGAATTCTGAGTGCAGTGTCTGAGTAACCAACACCAGATGAATTGAGACCATCATTAACACGCTGCTCAGTTTCACGCTGTTGTTCAAGCAATGATTGCTGCTCGAGTTCGTCGTATGTCTTCTGACTCTTGAGCTTCTGCTCTTTCAACTGGTTGCGACGACGTGAATTGAATGGGTTCGAGATGTTGGGAATGAAAATAGAGCGATTAAGACGTTGAAGTTCCTCGGCATTTTCTGCTGCTACACGGCTCTGTACATTTCCTAGCTGTACGGTCTTGGCAGCGAAACCAAGTCTCTCGCCTTGGTCACCAAGCATACCTAAAGTGTTCCTACCGCTAATTTCGCTTTCGCTGGCAATCTGAAGCGCACGACGAGTGCTCTCAACACTCTCTTGTTTGGTGCGTTTGATCTCCTGCTTAACGAAATCCACATCCTCGTCCTCGCTGTCTTCAAAAGTGAATGCTTGCACGGGCGCAGAGCTGAAATTGGAGGGCATCTCATTGAGTTCGTCTTCTTCGGTAAGTGTATTTAACCCAGGAACGTTAGAGTAAGCAGCTGCGTCGTTGATCTCGCTTTGGGTTTGGTTGAGCTCGTCGAACTCAGCCGTTGCTCCAGAGAGTTGGGGAGCCGCACCAAAAAGCTCTCGTCTGGCATCAGCAGCAGAAGCAGTTGTTTGGTTTGTTGCAGTACGCGCAAGTGGCGGCATGGCTTGCCTGGCTTGCATTTCAGGCACTGCTGGCCGTGAGTTATTCAACTCAAGATCAGACGGACGGGCGTTGCTAACGTTTTTAGCATTGTTGAGGTCGTCGAGATCATCGAGTTCCTCGTCATAATTGCCATTGAGGTTATTAGCACCGTCGAGATCGCCGGCAAGGCCGTTGTAAAGAGCTGGGTTAGCGTAAGTGTCACGCGATCTCGCGCTTTGCTGAGCGCCAAGTGCCTCACTAGAAGCATTCTGTCGCGCATAAATACTGCTTCTGTCAAACGCACTTTTATTGAGCTCGTCATCTAATGATGTGTTGCTAGCAGCATTTGTTTGGTAGAAAGGTTCCTGGCCGCGCTTCATAGATTTCTGCGTTGGCATAGGCGGCAGTGCAGACGCATTGATAGGGTTGTTCAGCACCGATGACTGGTTCAATTCGTCCTGATTTGAGTACGATGGTCTCATTTGGGGCTGATTTATGTTTTGTTTTTGGTACCCTAGATTGGAACCGCCATTGGAGCCGCCATTGGAGCCGCCATTAGCGGCAGCGTACGGATTGCTGTTAGTGTTTGCAGCGTATGGATTGCCGCCTGCAGAACCTGCAGAACCGGCTGAGCCTGCTGAGCCGTACGGGTTTTTAGCATAAGGGTTTCCTTCGGGTTGTGCTACTGCGTATGGGTTGCTGGAGTTCCCAGAGCCTGAAACTGGCCCTGAAGACTCGTAAATGGCTTTCTGCTGCCACATAAATGTCTTGTCGGCAGAGGCCACATGCCCACCTTCAGGTGTTACTATCGGTTTCCTGCTGCGAGAAGTAACGTCTTTCGCCAGCTTTCCGTAGTCGGAAAACTTACTCGGTTCATTGCCTTCGAACATTGGCACGTTGTGCTTTGCCAAGTTCTTCCGCATTTTCTTTTCATCATGCTCCTTTGGAGCGAACTTCATGAAGTGCCGACGAATCATAATGATAGCAAATTAGTAATCAAAGATTGAGAAGTAGGAAACCCCCCTTTCCCCTTTCCTGCCTGATAAGGCGTAACATCAACACCGATACCAACAACTCAACTAAAAGTCAACTTATAGGTAACTAATAGTTAACTTGCCACAATTTGTTACCAGAATTTTGTTATACCAGGAAAATAATCGTTTACTATTATAATTCCTAAACGCAGTTCTAACTAACTAATTCGGTCAGTATTTTCTAGTTCCGTAAGTATTTCCCCCCCACGATTGAGACTTGACGTTCGTAGTTTGAAGTAATTACCATAGCGCGCAACCTGAAATCTGTTGAATCAACTGTTTATTAACCTGTTTGATTTTTAAAAACTACCTTGAAATCACAGTAAGTATCTAGAACGTTTGAACCATTTGAACTATTTGAACTATTTGAACTATTTGAACTACTTGAACTCGACCATTTAAACCATCTGAACTATTTGAATTACAATGAAATTTGTCGCTTTAGTGAGCGGCGGTAAGGACTCGTGCTACAACATCTGCGAGTGTTTGAGACTCGGACATGAATTGACGGTAATGGCAAATTTGCGGCCCAAAGAAGGCCGCCCAGAGGAAATTGACAGCTATATGTACCAGACAGTCGGCTATAAATCTGTTGATAAGCTGGCGAAATGTGCTGGGGTGCCGCTTGTGCACAAGTCTATTAGCGAAGACGAGAGCAGCGTTGTAACCGAACTCGCACAGCTGCTTTTGGAAATTAAGCACAAATTTGGCGTTGAAGGCGTGAGTGCAGGTGCTATTGGCTCTTCTTATCAGCAACAGCGAGTGGATAAGGCATGCGCTCTTGCAGGTATGCGTTCTCTAACTTTCATGTGGCAGCGAGACCAGTGCCAGCTTTTGGAAGATATCGTTGCATCAGGAGTAGATGCACGTATAATCAAGGTCGCTAGTTTGGGGCTCAACAGTCGTCATCTTGGACTACCTTTGAAAACTGCTAAAGATGAACTTATTTCCTTGCACAAAAAACTAGGAATCCATCCATGCGGCGAAGGTGGTGAGTTTGAGACGTTTGTTGTTGATGCTCCTTTTTTCAAGCAGCGGCTGGAGATTGTGGAACCGCAAGTTGTGCAGCTTTCTGCAGACGATGTGTACTACCTGAAATTTAACGTCGAAATGCGGCCTAAAACTGAATCTGAATCTGAATCTGAAAATATTGTCAACGGTAGTGATAATTCTAGTGCTACTTCTCAGCACCAGGATGTCGCTTCTGCTGCTTTAAATGTTCACATTGACCCTGAATTCAGGGCGGTCGAAGATTCGGCACTGGATACCACTAAAACTAAAACTAAAACTAAAAAGAATATTCCACTGAATGCACGTTTAAGGCCTTCTCCTGTCGCAGAGAGTTTGTTACTGAAATCATTCATTGGCTCGTTTGATAACGTGTTTTCAGCATTCAGAACCTTCATTGAGGGTGTAGATATAGACGCTGTGCTTCATGTATACATTGCCGTTCAGGATATGTCGACTTTTGCCCACTTGAACCAGCTCTATAACAATGTACTCAGCCCTGCGGCCTCTGACTCTCTACCGCCTTCGAGAACATGCATCCAAGCTGATGTAGGCAATGATCTTGAGCTATCAGTTTTGTACTCGAATGCACAGGATCCATCAACTCGTGGAATTCACTGTCAGGGTCTCAGTTTCTGGGCCCCTGCATCAATAGGACCTTATTCGCAGTGTCGAATGTCGTACGGTATTAGTTACGCTGCTGGTCAGATTGGTCTTATTCCACAGAACCTGGATATGATGGACCCACTTGAAGACCAAGCTAGTTTGGCATTGCAGCATGCTCATAGAATTCTAGATTTGATGCATACGTCCCGTGATAATTGGGATTTAAGACTGGCTATCGTTTATTTGGCAAGCTCTGACTACTTAGAGTTGGTGAACAATTTGTGGAAGTATGACGTGCCGCTCATTTCTGTAGTTGTGCCAAAGCTCCCGCGTAATGCAAAGGTTGAATGGTCCTTGCAAGCTTGTGATAGGAAGTATTTCAAGTATTTCGTACCCGATTCTGACGATGATGATGATTTCTATAGTGAGAGTCCAGAAATCTTAGAGCTCGATAATACAAACATGGTCTATAAGCATAGAGCTGGGTTCCAAACGGTTAAAGTTGCACCCCAGTTATCTGATCCTGCGTTCAGTTTTGGTAGACCTAATGGTGGCCATTTCGTTCCTGGTGAGGTCTACTTTGGTCTTACAAAGACCGACCAACTCTGCGTGCAGTTTGAATAAGTTGATTGCTTGTTGTATATTTCCTACAAACTAATCTCAGTGTCACTGACAAGAGTCGATTAAGCTTTAAAAAAAACTAGATGGATTTAAATGGAATAAAGTGAATTATCATGAGATTCGATTCAATTAGCTCTAATTAAATTCGAGTCTTGATTTGTGTCTGTTTCAATCGGTAAGTTTAAATCTGATTCAATTCAATTTGTTTTTATTTGTTTTCATTTGTTTTCATTTGATTTGATTTAATTTTATTTAATTCGGCTACTTCAGTTTAAGCCATCTGGTTCAGCTTAATTTGGTTCAGTTAGATTTGATTAGCACTGAAACTTGTTAGAATTTAAGTAGAAGTTAAGTTCGATAATAAAGTTAAGTTACTGCGAAATTTAAAAACCAAACGTTCCAATTACACTTCAAAGTCAATTTCTCGTAAAGAAATAAATAGCCGAAATTGCTGCGAATTGAAGAAGCAGAAAACAGTAATACGATGCAGGTCAAAAGTAAATGCAATGTCATCAGCAAGCTGGCCACTGGCACTGGTCTTAAGGTACTAATTGTTCATGCTCGGTGGAATTCAACTGTTGTAGACTCTCTAGTGAATCGTACAATTGAAAGGTTAGTTGAGCTTGGAGTTCGTAATGCCGATATATCTCTCAAGAGTGTACCGGGAAGTTTTGAGCTTCCTTATGCAGTTTCTCAACTAGCCTCACAGTACGACGCAGTTATAGCTATTGGTGTCCTGATCAGAGGAGATACAATGCATTTCGAGCTTATTGCTGAAGCTGTTTGCAGACAACTATTGCAACAGCAGATGCAGATTGAGCGCCCTATCATATTTGGTGTACTAGCATGCAACACCGAAGATCAGGCACTAGAGCGTGCTGGGTTAATTCAAGGACACCGCAATTTGGGCGAGGATTGGGCAGAAGCAGCTGTCGAAATGGCTTCACTGGATGTATTAAAGAAAACTTGAAAATAAAAATATGTAATTCGATCTAAAAGATAGAGAATATTACAAAAAAAAATTGCTTTAATAAAATTAAGTATTGAAAATAAATAAGTATGGGCATAAATATGAATTTTATTCACCTTGCTTTTTGCCCATTTTGCGAGCAATGCGTACTGCATCACGGTGTCTTTTCTTCATGTCGCCTTTAAATTCACTTCTACGCTCAAAAAACTCTTTTTCCCAAGCTGAAGAGTCGAAAACTGATACAAGCTGGCTAGCTTGTGCTTGAGATCGCAAATAAGGAGACTTGTGAATGAAAAAGAGACCTTTTCTTGGAGCAGGTTCGATCTCTGTAACTGGTTTTGGTGTTTCTTCTGCAGTTTCCACTGGTCCGAATAATGTGAACGGCTTGTCCACTTCAAATGCTGATTTCAGAGTTTCTACCGAGTTTGGTTTATCTACAGACATTGCACTTTCGTCTTCATCATCCGAATAGCTGTGTTTTTGTGCTACAAATTGGTTATCGTCTCTAACGATCTCAATTTCGTCATCAGAGTATCCATCTTCTAAAGTATTAGCATTTTGCTTAAACTCCTCGAAATCACTATCACTAAGATATGCAGCATTAGTGGAAAAGGTTTTAACTAACTCAGAATCGCGAGCATGCTCATCTTGCATAGTTGATACTACTTCAATAGCATGGTCATCGGCATCGCGCCATTCCCCATTAACAAAATGATCAGTGAGTTTGTTAAGCGGACGTTTCTCAAGACCCCACAGTTTTGTTTTCCGTAATCTAGGCTTGCGCAGTTTATGATTTATCAGAACTCTGAAAGTAGGAAACTCCCTGATTTTCTTACTTTCGCGATTTCTACCATGGAAAAGGTCAATTTCTCTTCTGCCACGAGATTTGAACCTTACGTACTGATCGGGATTTAGAGCTGGTTTTGCAGGCAACTCTTTTTCCTTCTCCAAGACCTGTTTGAAATCAGGTTTAGCTTGTTTTATTTCCAATTTGGATTGCTTGAAAGTAACACTGTTTAGTTGGCTACACAGCTGGCTATATTGTTTAGCGTCTAAATCCATATCCACGAATGCAAAGTAGTACTCACCAAGGGGCTTCTTGTGTAATGAAATTGGTGAGGTACGGCGGCCATGTTTGTCCAGCAGCTTCTCTAAATCGCCGCTGCTGCCAGCCAACGCTGGGCTAATTCGGCCAATATGGATCCGCATTAGTCAAGATGAAAAAAGATACTGAACGAAATTTTACTTTTGGTTATGAATTCAACATTGGTCTCATTCTTAATTTTTGTATTTATTTTTATTCTAATTTGAAATTAATTTATATATTTTAGTGAGTAAAAAAACATGAAAGAAAAGAGTAAATCAAATATCCATAGTGTATACTGCTTGAGCTAAGCTGAGGTCACAGTACATAATTTTCAATGGCACTTTTCCCTCTGTAAGCCAACCTGACCTGACCCCCAAGTATGGTACTAAATTAGACGGCGTAACCCTGTGACCACATTGGAAGCACACGTTCGGAATTATCAGTCAAATCAAAAGAGTACGATAATTTCAAAGTTTAGTAAATAATTTTAATCATTATATTGACATTTATTTGAAAAATTAACTTTGCACCCAATTTCCCGGTTTAGTCTCAATTAGGAAGTAAGAAAGAGTGACGCATACATATATACTGTTTGGATATCATTTCTATTTTATGGAGGTTATATCTATCTTCTTTAGAATCTAATCACTAAGAGAGGAAAAACTAGACAAATTTAAAATCAATTGATGAAATTAAATTAAATAAATAACAATAGTCCTATTCTATTCGTGTATAAACTAAGTATTTGTATGCATATGCTATGAAACGGTTCTTGACATCAACTCCTTACAACCGCGGAAGAAATGATCCCATCCACCACGAGCAGCATCACCGTTCTCCTCTAGTCTACGAGTCAGATACTCTTTGGTAGCCTTTGCAGGTCCCCATGGCACATATTTAACTACCTTCAAACCTCTACGGGTCAATTCAAGACTTTGATCGTCACTCATACCCAGCAGCTGGCCATAAACAACGTCTTCGTTTGTGCTTAGATCAAGCCCAGCGGGTGCCATGGAGCGAACCTTCTTGGCCACAATATCGCAACTCTCAGCATTATGCGAAGCAACAATCAGCCTGGAAACTGGACCATTGCGATCGCCGGACTTCCAACTAGAAGCTAGAGACTCAAGCATAATAGCTGTGCCCTCGTTATATGAATCATCAGTATCCTTTTTGCAAGCATGGATATCGCGGTCTCTTGTAGGCTCTGAATGGGTATATGCGCCGCGTACAAGTTTCATAGCCAATTGGTACTTACCTTTTTTAGCTTCCTCTATCTCATACTTCAAAAGATCTACAGAGTGCTTCAAATACATCTGCAGAGTACCAGCTACAATCACCTGAGAGTTCGAATTAAATTCTTTCATCATCCTTCGTTGAGCATCATATACACCTTTCTGAAGCCAAAGTTTCTCAGCATCGAACATAATGACCACCTTGCCTTTACCATGTTCCTTCGCGTGAGCACAAATATCTCTACAAACATCCAGATATTTAGCATACTGCTCAGCATAGGCAGGATTATCAAAGTTCGCAAGGATGTCTGCACTGTTCTCCATTATACCAGTAGGTTTCAATGCCACATAACCTGAAGCAGGCGAGGTGAGCATCTGTCCGTTCTCAAATCTAGACTCAGCAAGTTCATACTCTTTGACCAATACTTCGTTAACACTCTGCTTGATCATTTCAACGCTGGCCTTTAACTCAGCTTTGTCCAGCTTTCCGTCAGCATCCTCTACAGCATATGAAAGCATCATGTTAGTGATACCACGATTCAACAACTTAACACCAGTCTCACGAACTTGGCTAAAATTCTCACCACCGGTATATACAGGGCAAACAAAGAATCTTACAAGAAACACAGGCGTATATGGTAAAACTTTGATTGCTAGTTTTAGCAACCAGGGTTGAGCAGTAACAAAAGAGAGTAGTGTGTACCGCCAAAGCTCTCCAGTGGTGTACATTTTCATAAAATGAGGTGCCTCTTTAGTCTCCTTGACATCTATATCAGCGTGCAATCGAGCTTCCTTGGCTTGATTCAAAGGTCGGGTGTGTAGACATTGCACTTTTTGGAAGCTTTGCGGACGCAATTGAGATGATAATGTGGAGGAATTATATAAAAGAGATCTCTGAAATACACCAATCAAGGCATTGCCTTTACTATTAGGGAACAATTGACGCGAGATCATCTTGACGACTCAAGTCCTCAATGATTCAACTTATACCTACATTATCGAAATGATCATGTGATGTCGTACCGAGTATTGGTACTATACGTACCTAGTTACTCGGACCGTTAGAGGTAGTAAACAGCCACAAACCGATAAGATAAGGCTACATGCATCGGTGGATGCACCCTACATGATTGATAAAGTCTAGTAAAAAAAAATTAAAGTTGTCAAATTAGTTTAATTTTCAGTTTAGCTAGAGTCTTTAATGATAGAGAATATTAAGACTGGAATGTCTTAGAATCTGGAAGTTCTAATTTCAATTAGCAGATATGCAATTTGATTCTCAATTTTTTTGATTTTTGATTTTTCTTTCTTTCAAAATTATTAGACCCCTTCAAAGATTATTTTTATATCTTTTCAAGAATATTCGAGTCAGACTGGGTGCAAAATATATAATTGATATCAAGATTAACTCTCAAAATCCATATTTACCTCATACTCATCCATTTGTTTTTCTCTATAACGTTTGGACAAGTTTAGTTTTTTTTCTGAAGAAACGACCAACTCTTTGATTTCTTGAAGTGACTTGATTTTTGTTCCCTTTTTTGTTTTCTGGATCTTAAATAGCCCCTAACTATAAATCAATTTGATACTTTTAAATCAAATTAAAATAAGGATTGGAGTAGTTGACCAGAGATGCTGTATAGAGAGTTCATAATATTTGACCTGCACAACTGATGAGTTTTTATGCAATTTTTTTGAGTTATTTTAGATAGATTTCATAGTTTTTAAAATCATTTCTTAACCAGCTCAACTAGCTTCTGTTGTACAAGGCGATGTACATCAGACTGACGTACGTAGAATTGGCTATTCTTGGATAAGTCGAAAACACCATACTCTGTTTGAATTTCACCAGCATCTTGTAAACATCTAACCTCCACGTACATTTCTCTGGGAGGGTCCATACTTCCTGTTAGGTCAATATCTTCAAACATATCTTTAACATTAACTAGCACCTCGTTGAACTCGCGTACAAACACCTGTTCACTAGGACTCAGGTTACTCGTCTCAAAACTATCCTGTTCATGCCATGCTTTTTTTTGCAGTTTTAATAGCCTTTGACGGTGATAAGCGAGCAAACACCTTTTATTACGTCGTTGACAAAGTCCGTAGACCCCAGCTGTCGCGAGTTTCGTTCTATCGGACCCAGCAGTTGCAAGTGCTTGGTCTTCTAAAGCACTAAGTTGTCTAGTTTCACGACATACAGCACGCACAATATCAGTTTGATATAGTGGTATCTGCTCTAGATTCTCACTACGCCTAGCCTCGGCAATAAGCTTATCTGCAAGGTCCCCGTACATGCTTACTACATCACGCTAAGTGGAGAGAAATTCATATAAATAAACTACTTTTCACTTAGCGTACACTAAAAGAAAATAAGTGAACCAGGTCAGAATTGCAATTGAACTTCAAAATTTAAATTTAAATTTAAATTTAAATCAAAATTTGAACAATGAAATATAGACAATGGATATTTTATTGCAATCGTAGTATAGAGTACAATTAGAACTTCTTTCAATAGAACCCAAACTTGAGCTCAAATTAACTTATATTGAATTGAATTAAACTAGATCACATTCTTTTTTGAAAAAATATCTTGACTATAACAGACTTGGCAAGCCATAATAACACTACCCCAAATCGATTTAGAAACCCTTTTAGGCTTGTTAAGTCAAGCCATATAAGTATGCTTTAAACTAACCAGCACTCTATATGAGAGTGCAAGGAGCACAATATCAAGTAAAGAGAGTTGTGAAGAACTACACACAAGACCAACAAAAAATTAAATTAATGAAATAAAATATTGAGATGATGAGAGGGATTTAGATTTAACTATTTACTTACTCGTCTGGTTATTTATTTCCGATGTACTTGGTGTTAAGCTTAAGGCGATCCAAGGTTTATACAAGCCAATAAATAAACATCCATAGGTATAGATTATAATGAAAAAAAAGTATGCAATGCTGAGAGGCTGGGACTTTTAGGAAGTTTTGCAATTAATCGCCGACATTAATCAAGCATTACGAAGTCGCATAGCTGTACCACGCGCATCAAGAGAAAACAATGTAGCAAAATACAATTTGACGTAGAAAGCAGCGTTTGCTATGAAATCAGATGCATATGACTCGGTAGATCCGGTTGCAGATGTGCTTTTGGTAGTTTTTTCAGGTTTCTGGGGGGTCTCGACTTTGCTATCCTTTGTGGTCTCACTAGCCTTCTCATCCTGGTATTTCTGCATACGTATGTTTCGCAATTCAGCAATGCTAGGCTCAGAGCTGCCAGTGCTGGATCCTACCTTCTTTCCACGGCCAAATGTGGGTGCTTTTCCAGCGAGCTTTTTAAGTGCGACTGAAATTTTAGGCAGATCGCCACCGGTAACCTTATCTTCAATCTTGCCATTGTGTAAGAAAACAAAACTAGGTACAGCAGTGATGCCATAAAGCTGAGCGACCTCTGGAACTTTGTCAATGTCAATATCACCAAAGAAGATTTGTGGAAATGAAGCCTGTAAGCTCTCAAATACAGGCTTGATGGCTTTACAAGGTCCACACCATTCAGCACTAAACTTTAGCGCTATTAGTGGGTTCTGCTTAACAACATAATCGTGTTCGCTTTCGTCAGATATGGATTGAACCATGGGCTGCGTGTATGTATGTATGTGGGTGGGTGTGCTCGTGCGTGCTTGTGGGTTGTGTGTGTGTGTGTGTGTGTAAGCATATAACTGCTGCACGTTGAGATTGAAAGGGATTGAGCTGGTAATCCTTCAAGCTCAAGATTAGAATAAATCTGTAAAGCAAGGAATTGCAAAAATGAAAAAAAAGGAAATGAAAACAGTCGCGAAATTTATTTTGTTTGAGTTTTGTAAAATTATTCTTTTATGAATAAAATTAAATCAAATTAGTAGTAAAGTAGCTGAATGCTAAATTGTCGTATGTATCATTATTGATCTTAACCTGGAACTCAGGTTCCTCTCTAATTATTTAATTCTAATGCAATTGATAGTCATATCAGTTGGTAGATCGAATTTCGATTTTCTTCCCCTGGGAATGTTTAGCCAAAATCTTGCACTTATTTATATTTTATTTTTAATTAAGTTTTAATTAAGTATTTTTTTGTCTAGTTTTTTTTAAATTTAATTTAATTTAATTTAATTTAATTTTCAATTTTAGTTACGTTTCTGGATTCTTTGGATCGTATCAGGAAGAACCACCAGGTGGAACTTTTAGCCAGCGCTAAAAAAAATAAAGTAAGAAATAAAAATAAGAAACAATTAGAATTTTTCCCTTTCTCTTGGTATGATTTTCAGTGTAGCGACCAGTGTAGGAAAGTTTCATCACATGTCCATAGCCGTACATATTGGGTAAGAAGATTCATAATAACACTTCACATGAACGCGCAAACTTCTAGCGAGATGGCGAACGATTTGGTTAGCAGCACAAGCGGTTCGAATGTGGAGACAGTTGATAATAATATAAACGACTCAACTACAAAAGATGCAAAGAGCATAGATACAGCGGATGAGCCGAAAACTGAAAGCAGTGATCCTGCGAAAGTATCACCACAAAAAAGCAATCCGTACGCTAATGTAGTTCCTGATAGGTTTATTTCAGCGTCTGAAAGACGCTCTGAACGTTTGCGGAATCAAAGTGCGCGCCAAGCCGAGGCAAGAAAGATAAAACTTGTCCGTGCAGAGGCAGAGGCAGCTGCTGCCAAAGCTCGTAGTGCAGCAGCACGCAAAGGTGCTGAAACGCGTCGTAGAGCTGGCCTCGCGCTGGAAGAAAGCCGTAAAATGAAAGTAGAATCTGGAAAACCAAAGTCACGAAAAAGAATGATGGTCAAACTGCAGTACGCTAATCCTGAACCTGCACCCGAGTTTCATTTGGTCAATTTGGATGTTTCTACGGAAATTTTCTGGCTACGAACTGCTTTACGAGAATTCTTTTTACGTTTTGACAAGCTTTGCCGCATTCCAGCACGCTACGCAAGCCAGCTGAACGCTTTGGACGCTGAATGGACTAGTGATATGTACAAAACATCCATTCTTTCTATGCTCAAACTCCTACAAAATGACTACCAACCTCCAAACCCAGCACTCGTGCAGTGTTTGGCCAGCATAGAATCTTTACCAGTCGACGAAGGTAGCAACGATAACGATAGCGACATAGAGAATGTGAGCGAAAACGAGGAATATAAACCGAAAACAATTTGGGATTGTGTCAGAATATTCATCCGAAGCTTCCCAAGTTACCAATTATCCCCACCTATCCCTGATCCTGTTGATGGCACAGATCTTACTGAGAAGCAAAAACTTTTACTTTTGCGCGAACTCCAATATTTATGTTTGGCTACTGAAACAATCAGAGTTACTATACAAGCAGATTCAGAGCAACTTAAGGCCCTGGAAAAGAGCTCACAGGAAGAAGTCAAGAAGATTCAACTACGGCTGAAAGAACAGAATCAAAAACTTCTCAAGCTCAAAAAGGTTGACAAGGCAGTTTACCAGGATCGCATTGAGAGTGCTCAAAAGTCTGCACAGAACCGCACATTTAAGGCCCAACAACAAGTGTATCAGAAGGTTCACAAATTCAACATGCGTACACTGCCCATCGCGGAGGACACCGCTGGCAACAAGTTCTGGTCCTTGCAGTACAAATCGGCTGCTTTTAGTGACTGGGGTGCTTGGATTTTATGTGATATGAAAACAGATCCTGTTAGCAAACGCCAGTGGGAACGTACATTCGCTCAAGAAATAGACAGGGTGACCCAAGGTAGAGATAAGATGTTTAACGAGAAGAAAGAAGCTAAGAAGAATAGTAGGAAGCTCAAATCAGAGCAACAGGATTCTAATGCTAATGAAGTAAGTGGGCCTCCTGCATCAGGTGTGGACACTGCAGAGAGTAATTCTAACGATATCCCTCAACCAGTCAAGCCTGAACCTTCAGCTGAAATCGAGGTGGCTACAACTGAAACTAACGCTGTAAAAAAGGAATTGAACACATCTAACAATAACACCACCAGCAGCAACAATACTAGTAGCGAAGCACAGCCTAGACGCAAATATCCTAAGATGAATGTCCCTCCTATGCCAAAACCGATCGGTCCAAGATTGTTCACAGTGAGAGGCAAGCAAGATATTGAAATGCTCGCTCAATGGATGTCTCAACAGCCTGGTGTTGATGATAAAATGCCGCAAGATATTATTGATGTTGGAAAATTCCTTTCTGAGGAGTAGCTCACTGATGTCAAAAGGTGAACACAACTTCAATCAACAAACTCTACGGCAATTAAATTATTAAAGAGGGAATAGAACACATTGTGCCTCTTTATTTACAGGGTGAAAGATTAACTTGGGAAGGGAGGAGGAATATAATTTATTCAGAGCCGATGTTATGAGGTTCATAATACGTTTATGTTTGTGTGTATGTGTTTTAGGCACTGAAAATGATTCACAATCATACTTGAGAATTTGCAATATTGATTGCATACTTATATAGCGACTGTATTCACAAGTTCTTTCCTCCTTCTCAGGACCTTATCACCGTTTCTCTTCCATTGTTAATGCAGAAATAGATTTGATGGATCACTTTCTACTAAGTCAAATATTCTAACCTTACTTTCAAATATTTAAACCAGAACTTAAAGAGCTATAATAAAATCAAACAGAAATTAAAACCATTTCTTATTATAAAAAAAAACTATAATACAAATAATACAAATAAAAGCAAATATCGAAAGCTTAAATGTTCAAATGTTCAAATACGAGTATAATTTTTGTCGTTACAGTTTATTCAGTTTAACATAATGCATTTTACACATACTCCATGGGACTTCTGTCCTCTTGAGAGATCATAATCTTCGCGTTAGGCGCAGCAGCACCCAAAGCACTCAACTGCTGGGCCAAGTGCTCGGCGAAAATACCAAGGAATCCAGCCTCGGAATTCCAGTGTCCGGTAACTATACAACTAGTACCTTGCTCACGCAGTCTCAACTGATCGTGGTGACCCAACTCACCAGTGACTACCAAGTCGGCCTTGACACCCTTGAGAACGCTGCCACCAGAACCAGCACATACGGCAATAGTAGCAATGAGATCAGTGTCGTGCTTAGTAGCCTTGATCAGAGGAACGTGCTTCATCCGCAACCGCTTGCGAACATGCTCAACAAGAACAGATAATGTTTGCGGCTCACGAAGAATTACATAACGGCCATATCCAGCACCTTCAAAGCCAGCAGGGATGATATTAGTGCAGGGCTTGATGGTGCTCATCTGCAAGATATTGTCCGCACCGAAAGCTACACACTTTGCCAACCAATCATTGACACCACCAACAGCTGCATCAGCAGCAGTATGAGGAGAGTAAACACTGATCTTTTCACGAATGAGATTCATGATAGTACGGTGCTGGGAGTTGCTCTTCTCTAATCTCTTAATGCCGTCGAAAATGAGAGGATGATAAGTAACTAAACAGTCAATACGGTTCTTGATAGCCTCCTTGCAAACCTCATCAGTGATATCAGCAGTCAAGAGAACACGAAGTTCAGCAGATGCACCCTGCTCAGTATCACTACAGTCAAGAAGGAGACCGGTATTGTCCCAATCATCAGAAAGCTGTGTAGGATACACCTTCTGCAATGCCTTTACTAAAGGCTTCAATTTTTCCTCGCGGTTGAATACTTTGCGACCACTCATTTGTTGTTTAGTTCAATGAATTCTAGATTGACAACTGTCACTAGGATGCCTGAGTCAAATTGCTATATTAGTACGCTCTTATATAGTACCTCGTGTGAGCAACCCTAGGTCCATTGTAATTGGGTGTGGGGTATACCCTACCCTGCAATTTAACATCCCTGCCCTGCATTATAGCAATACCGTTGGCTATGTCGTTCGGCAGGGTACGAACGGCTTTGAACAGCGCAGCCATGAGATGGAAATGGTGATACTCTTGAAAACGTTAACTATGAAAAATAATGTGAAGCTATGAAAATAAGTATAATGAAAAGACTAATGCTCGACCATTGCGGGATTTCTTTGAAAATTGTACCAATTGTCAATATAATTGTCGCCCGCCGCGGCATTTCTGCTTGTTTCAGATCGGCTGGGTTGGCGCACATGGCCAGGAACGCGGCTGCTCGCAAACTCTTAGCAACCATAATCCATGCAGTGAGCTTATGTAAATGTAGCTTATGGAGTTATGTATGTCCTTATTTGGTCTAATGAAATTCATGTTGTGGTGCCGCTTCTGCAAGCTGTGAATCATGTGTATCGTAGCTTGAGCTGCGTAATCTAAGCTTATTATGTGACATATGTATATGCCATATCTATATAACAAGCCTGTAGATTACTTAAGCTGACATATGTGCTGAGTTAATCTACTTGATTTATCTTATCCATCTCATCATCTTACATATTTTTGCGTCAGAATCACAACCTTATCAAATTTAATCAAACCTTCATCAAATTCTCAGAGGAGAAAACCTCAAGCTTGGTAAACAACATATACAAGGTAAATCAAAAGCCGAAGGTCACAATTTTCATGCCAAAGCCCCAAGAATTCGAAAAAAGATTGAAATCCGAATTACATGCTGAGCATGTCGAAGTTGAGGATTCAAGTGGCGGATGCGGTCAAGCCTTCGCTGTGGTAGTCGTTAGCGACCTTTTCGAAGGGAAAAATAGACTCGCACGTCATAGATTGGTCAATGGCGCAGTAAAAGATTTAATTACCGCCGTTCATTCATTCACTCAGAAAAATTACAGCCCTGCTGAATGGGCTGCTCAGCATTGAATTTTATTTATTTATGAGAAGCAACGACATTTCTAGACTAGAGCTGTATTTATAGAATTTTTAAAGAAAAACATAACTAAAGCGCTTGCATATCTGCTTAATATCTCCTATGCTTCTAACCCAAGAAGTTGCTGTTCCATACTTGTTCCAAGACGTAGCAACTCATTTTGAGCTTGCCTGCATATAGTTATAACGTTTTGATCATTTGTTCGATCACAAGCTTGGCCCAACAAATCAACGAAAATTCCAATTTGGCTAGCGAAATTCCTGACCAGCACACCACTAGCTACAGCAGTCATTGCCAAAACGCATAGTGCTAAAGCTTCACGAACCAGATCAGGGATCACTTGTGACATCTGAGCCAGACATAATGGCCAAAGTTCAATCACCATATCTTGAATATAATTGCTAGGATATGACTTGTATAGGATAAATCCCAATGTTCTCAGCCACTGACTATACACCAGGGAATCATACGCACCGGCTCCGACTTTAGGAGGCGAAGAAAACAACGGGAAGAAAAACTGTTTACACAGTTTGGAATAAGGGACTTGTGGTATACTTCTATTTTCTAATGAAAGTTCATTTGTCGTTCCTGCTGTACTGTTGACTGCGGGTAATGCTGCTGGATCTTTTGACCCTGAAGTAAAAAGCAAGTGCTGAGTTAGTGGCAGCTGTGGGGCAATAAGTTTCGTAAATTCATCTTTTCCAGTATTCTCTCTCGTTGAGCTAGTAGACCCATTTCTAGATAATGCCTCAGAAGCCCCTGCTATGGCAGCCAGTAAACTTAACCTTTGTGATAAAGACCAGTCGCCGGTACTGAAAAGTTTCACAACCACTTCAACTTGGTTGGGATCAGCTATGAGAACCGAGTTTAATAGAGCTTGTCTTCTTTCAGCAAACTGAGGTATGTTGTACTTATCCGCTAGAGTGCACGTCAATCTGAGTACATCCTCTGCATATTGTCCAACTTCTGATCCAAATCTAGCTTTATGCAATATCAGTGATGGTCCATACGTTAAAGCAGCCCGACATTCAGCATATTCACCTTTTAATAGATAGCTCACTAGATCTTTCACATATACTGGAGGGTCAACTGTAACATTGTCCTCATCATCGCTATCATACTCATCATCAGAATCACTGTCTTTTTCTTCCGTTATATTAGAATCATTTTTAACGCTTGTTCTGAACTCAATAACGGACTGCAATTTGCTAGTATCCCTGGGTAAAGGTTTGTCTGGAAGACTGTCGACTCCAACAAACCAATCGTACCCTGAGTATTGCTCTTCGAAATCTAGTTTCTGACCACTTTGTTTTGCATATATTTCGGCTACAAGCGTACCAAGAGTTCTTATTTCATTTGAAGTGATACTCAGCCTATTAGAAACACCTTCAACCATCTCGATAGAGCTTGTGTATTTCATGGCATCACTAGGATCCATGGCAGCAGCACAGCCAACAAGGATCTGTGTGACAGTTTGCTGTTCAATTAGAGTGGCCGTCGAGTTCTTTTCCCACTTGGCGAAAGCCATTTTTGTCAATGCATGTAGTTGGTTGTGTATCCGAGCGTAAAGTACTAAACACCTTAAATCTTTGACAGTCGACGAGTTTCTAACTGCAGAAACAAATAAATATTCAAGATTAACACCCATTATATCTAATTCTTGGCTCGCCTCAGGTATATTTAGCGATAAACAACGGAAAAGGAATGGTATAGCGTATAACTGTTCACTACGCGTCATTTTATTGAACAAGGATCCGCATTTTTCAATATCTATTGTCATATAGGTCTTCAGAACCACTTCTGGACAGCCTAATTTTAAAGCATTGTTCAATAAACTTGGGTCGTTGAGACTGTGCATCTGGGCTACGAGCCATTTTGAGTACTGTTCAGGTGTGAATACTCTGGTTCTGATATTTCCTAACTTTGAACTAACTGTAAATAACAATCTGGATCCAAAAAATAAAGGCTTTGCTCCACTTATTTCTATGTTATCAACAACTAATGAAGGATTGTCGCATATTGATTCAAGTAGTACAATGATAGCTTCAACTTCGAGCCTATTCGAGGTCTGCTGCAGCCAGGAAACCAAACAAGATACTCCAGAGAATGTTGAGAACAGACGAGCTAATACTTCTGTTCCTTTAACATTTTGGAAATAGGCAACTATGACACCAGTCTGCAATATTTGGGTATACAGGGCCAAGGTTTGTGGCGACGGCTTTTTTATAGAGTTTCCATTTGATAAATAGGTATTGGCGAGTTCTTGAAGTTCAGTAACAGAGATTGAACTACTTATGGTACCTACGTTCATACATAAAGTAGTAGACACTAACCACTTTTTGATTAGAAATCTGACTACATAGGAGCATCTTCACTCAGATATATAAAATGAAACAAGTACATGGTTTCAAATATTGTAATCTTAAGATTTTGTATTAAAAATGATTCATATTCAATTGCTTTCGCCCTCTTCTCTACCACCTTAGAAGTACCAATAAGGGGAACTATCAGCATATGAATTTTTACAGATCGCTAACTATTCCTTGATAGAACACTCTACTCAGTAAAATACATTAACAAACCCTTGAGTTTTTCCTTATCGATTTTTTTCTCGACTTGTTTTCAAAATTATTTACCTCAGAGTAGTACTTCATCTGTTACTACTGTTATGTCAATGTAAAATTCATTCGATAACAACAGACCTCTGCTTGTCAGTTTGGTACAACGGTAGCAATCTTTGACAAACACTGGTTTTATACAGACATAGGAATGGAATGGAAAATGTATCAAAATTATATTTAATTAAGCATGCACACATTTATTGAACTACTTACACATTATAGATGGTAATATTGAGGTAGAATTCTTCTTCTCGCAAGAAATTTTAAAGACACTCTAACTTTTAAGAGAAGCCAACATCAAAATTTCTCCCAATTTATCTATAGGAATAGTTGTATCTACTGGTTCAGTTCTATGGTGGCTTATGTTCTCTGTGAACCACTTTTTCAATGTATCTCGACTATTTAGCAAATAAGTAACGCTAAGGTGCAAGTAATGTAGAACTGGAAAGTCTCCATTACAACATAAAATCATCATCTGAACATTGTTTAAGTGCGTCTTTTCTGAATCCTAATGTGCCTGGAATTGTTTCTATCTTCACAGTTTCTACGATTTCAGTCAACAATAGTATATAACTTTATTAACTAAAAAAAAAGAAGCACAAGCACTAAAACGATACAATCGAATCTATAAGAAATAAAATATAAATCATAAGATATATATTACAGTCCGCTAAGCAGAAGGAGTGCTAGGAGCACCAGTACCAGCACCAGCACCAGCGTTAGCCATTTGCTGCTGGAGCTGCATCTGTTGCTCGAAAACCTCTTCAGAGCCGGCCTCGATCTGCAAGCCTAAGCCAACCTTAGCGGTTTTAGCAACGTGATCAATCTCACCAGCGAAGGACAAAGCCAAAATAGGAAGCACCTGGCGCTCTACCAAGCAGGAAACCTTACCAGTGGAGTCAATCTTACCTCTGAAAATGGACTGGCGGAACTCGTATTTAGCACCAATGGAGGTGGTACCATCAATAAGGTTACCAGTACCCAAAAGCATAGCGTTAGGATTAGGTCCAATCTCAGTCTCAATACCGGCTTCAACCTTGTCGGCAATTTTTTTGTAGAAAGAGAGAACAGTTTGTCCAGTCCCTCTAGCCTGTACAGATGCAATCCAATTAGTACTAGTGTACCTAGCAAAGTAGCTCGTGCTCACATCGCTGGGGACTTCCTTACTAGCAGGCATCGAGTACAAGGTCTCAATACCTAAAGCGAGCTTTTTAGTGACAGATTGCAAAAGAGAGCCGGTGTAAACACCAGACAGGGTGCCAGAGGTGATGGATGGGTTCAGGGCGCGCAAAGTAAGCGAGAAATCAGGGCCCAAATAGTCGTGCTCCAACTGTACCAAAGCAGCGGGCTGACTGTCACCAAGCTGGAACTGGGCACGAGAAGTGTGTGCAGAGTTCCAAACGCGCTGGGCACGTCCAGTGAGAGACAAATCGGATTCAATATTACCTTGCATCATGGTGTTCTCATTAGCATAGGCGCTACCGAAAGCGTAGTTAGGAAGAACCGGCGAACCAAGAGCCAAAGCATGGCTGACCTGGAAAACGGGCTGGAGAGAGAAAGACTTAGATACATCAGCCTTCAAACCAGTGAAGAAGAACGGGGTAAGCAGAACATCGCGGCTGACTTCCTTGTTGATATTTTCAGTGGTGCCAGGATTAGGAAGACCCAAGTTAGCACGGGACTGGTAAATTTTGTTGAAGATATCCTTCACTTGGGAGAATCCTTTGTTGTAAACACGAGGAGCAGGGGTGGCTACTGCGCTAGCAGGCGCCGCCGCAGGCGAAACCGGAGTTAGATCTGACATATTGACCGATTAATAAGACGAAAACTCGAGGCAGTTAAGGCTTAAGCATGGACAACCGCTACTTGAATACCAGCGAATAGAAGCCTTAAAAATCGATTATAATCATTTTGTTCACCGGAACTATATTTTTTATTTATGTGCGTTATATCTATACGGAAATAGTGATTTATAAACCTATCCAAGAAATTCACCCGCACCCACACCTCAAGTGCCCCAGTTACACTATAATTCCTAAACAAGCTTGTTTGAAGTTAATTCAATCTACAACTACAAAAATGATAAATGATAAATAATAAATAATTAGGTGCTAACAAAAAACGTATACGTACATATATCTGAGCACCGTGTCCGCTCAATCTATCCAATAGGTCGGTGGTGGGGTTTATAATCTCAGACTGTTTAAGGTATTTGCCTGAGTTCATAATGCATTTATTCAACGAGCAGTCTTTTCCGCTCGATTTCTCTTTTTAAGGTTTCAATTTGCTGATTTAACTGGTCAAGACTTGACGCACAAATGGTTTCTGTTAAGTATTCATTGTGTTTTCTCATCTTGGATATTTGGTACCTAGCATCACCAGCAATATTGAATGCCTCCTTAGGACCCTTTTCTCGTGATTCGTTAACTATTGTGGCAGCCATTTGAACTACATCAAGTGATTCTAGATACGCCAGCGTCTCATCAATTCTTGTGAAATCGATCATTTCTAGACTTCGAAAAGCGAGGTAGGGTATGTTATTACAGTATTAAGCACAATCATCCCAAACGCCTAGGCTAACTGGATGTTATGGGAAGTGGCTGTGATGAGTTAGAATACTTCAAAATAAATTTGAAACTTGATAAAATTAATCTAAAAGAAAAAAATAACTGAATTCTGTGAAATCAAGTTGATTCATAAATGATACATGCCTTTATTCATTACTATTTACTGTCATGAATTATAGAACGCAAAATCGTATTTGAGGTATGCACCAATTAGTTGGAAAATCATTTAAATATCATTCATATATCACTGAAGTATTATCGAGGTATTAAATAGATCCAGTCCATTATGTACTTCTTCTTCAACAATAAACGTCCACAAACCAATCTAGTTTATGTTGAGTAATCTCATCTACTGCCAAACTTGATATTTATATTATATAATACTACTTTTAACCAGCACTGAATCTACAAATTTTAAGAGTTTATACTTAAACCGTACTCAGAAAGATATACTCAGAGAGGTACTGGAAACATCACCAGTATCCTGTACCTGCACACTTACCAACCCAGCAGGGTGGGATATAGGGTTCACATTATACGTCTACAATTTTCATTTGTAATTAGTAATGTGTAATGTAGGGCATAGGTCATTACTAAATACATTCACAGACTGACATTTTCCATCTTCATAGCGAAAGATCTGCTAGTTAGACTTATACACAATGGGTGCCTACAAATACCTCGAGGAGCTTAGCCGCAACAAGCAGAGCGATGTCCTGCGTTACATTCTCCGTGTCCGCTGCTGGGAGTACCGTCAGTTGACCGCTGTCCACCGTGCCAGCCGTCCTTCCCGCCCCGACAAGGCTCGCCGTTTGGGTTACAAGGCCAAGCAGGGCTACGTCATCTACAGAGTCCGTGTCCGCCGTGGTGGTCGCAAGCGCCAGGCTCACAAGGGTGCCACCTACGGTAAGCCTACCAACCAGGGTGTCAACCAGCTCAAGAACCAGCGCAGCCACCGTTCCATCGCCGAGGAGAAGGCTGGCCGTCGTTGTGGTAACCTCAGAGTTCTTAACTCTTACTGGGTTAACCAGGACTCTACCAACAAGTACTTCGAGGTTATCCTCGTTGACCCTGAGCACAACGCTATCCGCAGAGATCCCCGCATCAACTGGATTGTCAACCCCGTCCACAAGCACCGCGAGAGCCGCTCCCTCACTGCTGCTGGCAAGAAGTCCAGAGGTATCAACAAGGGCCACAAGTTCAACAATACCAAGGCCGGTCGTTACCACACTTGGAAGAAGCACAACACCCTTTCTCTCTGGCGTTACCGCTAAATTTAGGGCGTTCAAGTTGGCTATATTTAATATTTAGTATAATTTGTTAGTAGTTGTACACCTTAGATTATTAGCAGCTAAAAAAAGCATAATTTCAATATTCCTTTTGATTGAATATAAATAATGATACCAAACAATAATACACAGTTAAATTTCAGTTATACATCTTTTGTTTCCTTTCCATTTACAGCAAGTAAATACTACTGGAACAGAATTTCGATCTTTAAGTTTCAGATTTCGTGTTTTAAATTCTGATTTTTAATTTAACCTGAACTAATATCTAGTGAAGACACAATCTAGGTATGATCGAGGTATAATCGAGATATAATACAATCGAGAAGTAATATAGAATGATCGAGATATGATCGAGGTAAAATATGGATAAAATAGACGTTTCCGTGGATGTTAGTTACTTACCTCGATACTATCTGTACATGCATTCGTATACTGTCGTACTTTCTATTTTTAATTCTAATTTTTTTTTTTAAACTTTACTCTTTACTTCTGTTTTATTTTCAATTTTAGTTTTAATTTTAATTCTTTTTTTTATTCTTTTCTTTTACTATCATTCATATTCATTGACCCAAAAAAAAAAAATTCAATTTTATTTTTTGTCGTTATCTCGCTCTCACACACACTCTCTCTCTCATTAACTTACTCCACAAAATCTCAATAGCTCAATTGCACAATTTCAGGGAAACTAGTTTTGAAGAAAATATGAGTCATCAATTTTCTCATGCCGAAAACAGCTATCGTCTCTGTATACAATAAAACCGGTCTTTTAGACTTGGCAAAAGGACTGAATCGCAATAATGTGCGCATTCTCGCATCTGGCGGAACTGCAAAGATGATCCGTGAGGCTGGCTTCCCTGTAGACGATGTCAGCTCCATCACTAAAGCACCTGAAATGCTCGGTGGTCGTGTTAAAACACTTCACCCTGCTGTGCACGGTGGTATTTTGGCCACTGACTCTGAGCGTGACCAGAAGGACTTGGCAGACCAGGGCATCGAGTACGTTGACTTCGTAGTCTGCAACTTGTACCCTTTCAAGGAGACCGTCGCTAAGATCAACGTCACAATCCCCGAGGCTGTTGAGGAGATCGATATTGGTGGCGTCACTCTTCTTAGAGCTGCCGCTAAGAACCACGATCGTGTCACTATCCTCAGTGAGCCCAGCGATTACGCTGCTTTCCTGAACGAGCTTGACAATGGCGATATTTCCAAGGAAACTCGTCAGAAGCTTGCTTTGAAGGCTTTCGAGCAGACTTCTGAGTACGACACTGCTATCTCTGACTTCTTCCGCAAGCAGTATGCCGAGAACGAGAGCCAGCTCACTCTGAGATACGGTATCAACCCCCACCAGCGTCCTGCTCAAGCTTTCGTGTCCAGCGGCAAGCTTCCCTTTAAAATCCTTGGTGGCAGCCCCGGTTACGTCAATCTTCTTGATGCCCTGAATGCTTGGCAGCTCGTTAAGGAGTTGAAGCAGGCCTTGGATCTTCCTGCCGCTGCTAGCTTCAAGCACGTCAGCCCTGCTGGCGCTGCTGTTGGTTTGCCTCTTTCTGCTGAAGAGAAACAGGTCTACCACGTTGCTGACTTGAAGTGTGAGCTTACTCCTTTGGCTAGTGCCTACGCCCGTGCTCGTGGTGCTGATAGAATGTCTTCTTTCGGTGATTTCATTGCTGTTAGTGACGAGGTCGATCTTGCTACTGCTTCTATTATTGGTAAGGAGGTCAGTGACGGTATTATCGCCCCTGGATACAGTGCTGAGGCTTTAGAGATCCTCGGCAAGAAGAAGGGTGGTAAGTACTGCATTCTTCAAATCGATGAGGACTACCAGCCCCCTGTTCTTGAGCAGAGACAGGTCTTCGGCGTTACTTTGGAGCAGAAACGCAATGACGCTAAGTTCAGCAAGGCTTCCTTCAACGAGATTGTTTCCCAGAACAAGGAGTTGTCTGAACAGGCTATTATTGACTTAACTGTAGCTACTATTGCTACCAAGTACACTCAGAGTAACTCTGTTTGTTACGCCAAGAACGGTATGACCGTTGGTTTGGGTGCTGGACAGCAGTCGCGTATTCACTGCACTCGTTTGGCTGGTGATAAGGCTGACAACTGGTGGCTCAGATTCCATCCTAAAGTTTTGGGTTTCAAGTGGGCCAAGGGTACTAAGCGTGCCGACAAGAGTAATGCAATCGACCTTTACGTGTCGAACCAGGTTCCCACTTCCGGCTCTGAGTTAGAGGACTTCAACAGCAAGTTCGAGAGCGTCCCTGAGCTGCTCACTCCTAAGGAACGCGAGGAGTGGCACGCTAAGCTTACTGATGTCGCATTGGCCTCCGATGCCTTCTTCCCGTTCAGCGACAATGTCTACCGTGCTGCACGCTCCGGTGTTAAGTACGTGTATGCTCCCTTGGGTAGTGTACAGGACAAACAGGTTCTAGAGGCCGCTGACGGACAGGGCATGGTCTATATCGATAACCCTATTAGACTTTTCCATCATTAGGTCTGCTATTTTTCTTTAAAAAATAAAATTATTCAGATCAATCACTCGGTAATGCCATAACTTACATTCTATTTTCTTCTAGTTGATTATTTATGTGCAATTTTGTGCGAAATTTTAATGTTAGTATATATTCACTGCTTTGAACCCGTAGTCCCCATGTAGCCATGCATCAAGCATATAGAATGCTGATTCTGGCTGATCATGCGGCACCATGTGTCCAGCATTGTGCACACGAAGGAACGTGAACTTTTCATAATTGACAGCTTGACCTCTTTGCTTGTTGTCACTGGGAATCCAAGCGGTAGGGCTGCTAGCAGCTTGCGCGAATCCTTCGTGACCGCTCCACTCAAGGCCAGATGTCCATTGCAAACCACCAAGCCAGTTCAAAATAATATCTGCATCACCATTGTAGATAAGCACACCCACTCCACTCTCGAGCAGATTTGTGATGTTGTGGAAAGTTGGCTGGAACGGATCTCGGGCACGATAGAATTCGCCATTCATTCTGTTATTACATATCTTGAACTGTTCCTGGCTAGGCACTCCTAGAGCCGACTTGACATCATCCTGGTTGAAATATGCCTGGACATTGTTAAGTTCAGGATAGCAAAGACCATTGGTGTTTGGTGCACAACCAGAATCACGAATGTCATAAGGGTTGAATCTTCTAATATAACCTTCAACAGTGCTACAGGCTTCATTGGCCATTAAACAATCAAACTTGTTGTTATTCATGCAACCTTCAACATATTTTAGGCAGCCCTTTTCTTTCTCAGCTATCTTTTCGCATTCTTGAGTGCTCAATACTGGATCACGCCCTCCTTGGCCACACAACATAGGTCCGTAACTTGAGTACTCCGCGATTGGGCTAACTAACCCATTACCTATAATGACACTAGTAACCTTGACAGGACATGAATCGTCCTTGTTAATGGCTTCGGCGAAAACAGGAATATATCTACCAGCATAACTTTCACCTGACATATGAAGCTCGTTATTTTTGAGGAAAGGATACTTATCATAAAATGAAGTAATGGCATTCTTGAAATCCACAGCAGCGACAATAGAATCTGTCACTTTTTTATCTCCAGTTGAAAATCCTACACCTGAAGGGTTATCAATATATAGCACATTGGCGCGGTTGTTCCAACTCCACTGGTTTGGATGAAGTGTTGATTCTCCATCCAGATTAGATGGTCCGTTTTCAAAAAGGATTGCTTCCATTGAAGAACAACCAGGTCCACCATTTAGCCATATAACCACTGGATCATGTGCTGGATCTGATCTTGACGAGAAGAACCAGTAAAATAGCTTATCTCCAGATCCAGTATCAAGGTAACCACTTGCTTGAGTTACATTATCTAGCTTCAAGTTTTGCAATGCCTCCGAACGCTCAATTGGCAGCTCATTGGAGTTCTTCTTATGTCTGTTCGTCCCAACAGCGTCAATACTTGGTTCTTCCAAAATTGTCTGCTGGGGCTCGTCCACTGAAGTAGCTACCGCTTGTGTAGAGGGTGAAGTGGTAAGAAACCCTGATTCAAATGGACCAGCTACAGTAGCAGGCTGCGTCTCGACCCCATTTGGATGCTCCATTGGAGGTTGTCCATACTGAGGTTGAGGCTGACCATACTGTGGCTGCTCATATTGAGGTTGACCAAATTGAGGCTGTCCATATTGAGGCTGTCCATATTGAGGCTGTCCATATTGAGGTTGTCCATATTGAGGCTGTCCATATTGAGGCTGTCCATATTGAGGCTCGAATAAAGGTCTCAGGAATCCCGGCAATCCAAACCGCGGCTGCCCATATTGAGGTTGCTCATATTGCGGTTGTTGTTGGTAACCAGGTGGAATATACGGCTGCTGTGCTTGAGGAGGTTCTCTTAAACCTTGCGGCTGATATGAAGGAGGAGCATACTGTGCATACGCTTGTGCGTCTTGGGTTTGGGTTGGTTCAGCTGCTGCAGGATCCACATTTTGTGAATCAAAGGTACTTTCATCTGGAATAGCACTCGATGATTCAGGATAGTCATATAGAATATCATTTTCAGGATCGTCAGTTTTAGGTGAATCTGGATTAATATATTCAGGGCTGGTCTCCAAACTTCCAGGATAGGCCTGTGTAGAGATTACCGGTTCCTTGGTGTCAACAATGGCTGCAGCAGAAGCCAATTTTGCAAGATGTAAGAGATACAAGAAGCTCATGGTGGATGAATTAATTATTTCGAATTATCGGTTAATATATATACCTTCATCAATTCTTTTGGGTTAAGCAATTTAATCTAATGAAGGATAAGCATAAAGAATAAAGAATAGAGTTCGCAGAATCTGAAACAATCGCTGTTGTTTATTTTTCTATCCTAGATTTTTTTGAGAAAGTGCCGATTATGCATGCACCACCATAAATGTTACGAATGACTGCCTAGAAACTGTAGATATCTATTTTATCTGTGGAATACTCACTAAACATTCAATCTGAATATGACAAAAAAGCTATTATTATTAGGTTAGATTGACGATGTTAATTGTAATTTAAAAATACAGTAAAATAATAACTGACAAAACTAATTCGATAAAATAATTTGAAGAAGAGGGACGTTTATCAAGAACTTCTTTTTTATAGCGTAGTGTTCAAAATGAAGTCATAGAACCAAGCAGTAGAGGTCAAGTGGGATCTCCAGCGCAGACGCTCATTGACTGTATGGTACTCAATCATATCCTCCTGGAAAACAGGGTTGAATCTGTAGATAGCTCTAGTGTTGCTCCAGTAGTGACGAGTATCGGTGTTAGCCGGGAAAACAGCAGGGGCAACGAAGACAGGAGTGTCGTTATCAATGAAAGGATTAGTCTCAGGATTGAAGACATGAAGAGAAGTTCCAGCAACCTTCTCCCAAATCTCACCAGAAGTAGGTGATAGAGGAGCGGTCTCCAAAGTTCTAGGAGCGCCAATAGTGAAGACACCTTTGGCAGTGGGCTCAATCAAAGTCTCACCGAAAGAAACAACACCGAAGTCGTACTTACGAGCTAAGTCCGTAGCAAACTTTTCAAAACGCTCGACAATGTCAGCAACACTGCTACCAATATTAATACGATGATTGACACTAACAGTAGTTCTCTCAGGAAGTGCATTGACCTTGGAACCACCCTGGATCACATCAGCAGCCTGGGAGGTGCGAATCAAATACTTGACAAGAGGAATACCAGAAACATACTCGATGAAGTCCTTCTTATGAGAACCCTTTTCGATCTCAAGAACAGTGCGGCGAATTTGTTCGTTAAGCTTAGGAGCGTGCTCAGCCAAGCATTGGAAGTAAGGGAGAACAGGGTTGCCCTCGTTAAGCTCAGGAGGGAAAGGATTCTGTTCCAAAAGTGTAACAAACTCGCTAATAATACCAATATTAGTGTGGTCAGGAGGAAGGGAAGAGTGGCCACCAGTAGTATCCAAGCTTACGTTGATATCAACGTAACCCTTCTCAGCAACAGTAAGAGCAACAACACGAGCACCGGCGATAGGAGCGACACCGCTTCCCTCATCAATGATAACCTCGATACCATCATCGCCATAACGATCGTGGATAGTCTTACCTAGTTCACCAGCACCTCTGTAACCACTGATCTCCTCATCGAAACCGAAAGAAAGGATAAGAGTACGCTCAGGTGAGTAGTCCTGCTCAAGTAAAGTCTCAGTAGCCTCAAGAATAGCAAGTAAACTGTTTTTGGTGTCTGAGCTACCACGACCGTGAATGTACTCACCGTCGAAATGAGCCTCGAAAGGAGGGTAGTCCCAAAGATCAAGACTAGACTCGGCGACAGGGACAACATCCTGGTGGGACATGAGCACAACGGGCTTCAAGCTGGGATTGGAACCCTGAATAGTGTAAAGCAAACCATACTCGTTAACAAACTCGACATACTGAGAAGTCAAAGGGAAGGTCTTCTCGAAGTATTCATGCAATGTCTTAAAAACCTTGAATCTAGGGTCCTTGGTGACATCCATGGGCAAGTCGTCGTAACTAACAGTAGGGATCTTAATAGCACCCTGGAACTGAGTCAATGACTTGTTCGAATATTCGCTAGTGTAGAAATAATTGCTGTTGTAGTAGCTGAGGTTGTAATTAGGGACCAACGGTTTGTACTGCGGACAAAAGTTAGTCTCAAGGGGCTGTGTGCTGTCGGGAATTAGCGTGTAAATGAACGCTAAAAGCCCTAAGAATATAGTGGCCATGATACCAATTTCCATAGGAGACCTACGTTTCAGCTGTTCTGCAAGCTGCATTGAAAGTCTATCTAGTTGAATGCAACTACAAAGGTCGATTTCGCCGGATCCGCGCGTATATATGTACCTTGTGAGCCCTTATCTGCAGTCATTAGGGTAGGGTTCGCCCAGTAACCACAGCAACACTGTGAAATAGTATATTTTTAACACATATAAAGCTTTCATTCTATAAAAACGAATATCAAAGCAATAAGTATCTTAAAATTCCGCAGTGGGTGCTTTTCTTTTGTTTTCTTGTAGACTTTATGTTTGATATCTTCAACTCATCCTTTATACGATCTCACGTGTATGCTCATATTTCCGTTTCAGGAACCCTCTCAAGATGATTAATATGTGCATGACATGCTTGTCACAGATAATGCCGTTGCATTGCGTTATGGTGGGGCCCCGGAGATTTGAATTTTCAAATTAAAAATAATAAAATCTGTTAATTAACAATAGTTAAATACATTACGGATCATGTATATACAAGAAATACTTCTGCTGTTGTCCAACTATCCGCATATCCTCGAAATCTATATGAAAAAACATGTGTTATAACGCCTTTCAGCCTCGAAATCTTATACACAAGGCATAAATGACCAAATGGCAGACCTCCATTGATCAATTGATCGCAAAGATATATATTAATTATATTACGACCAGAAATCAAGTATAAAAAAAATTCGTCAAACAATAGTGAGTGAGAAAGGTTTGCATTAACGAAGCCTATGGTTTAATTTAGCTGACTAGATGCGACAAAGCAGCCTATAATCCGCTTTTATCTTATAATCATGTTGGGCAACGTAATTCATCACGTCGTAAACATCTTACCAAATCTCTCGCTGAACGTCTCAGCATTTGAAATGTATAGAATTGGATACCATCTGGTGCCTAAAACTAACTCTAATCATACGTATTGTATATAAAATCCTAGCTATATTTTACTTAAAAAATTCCTGAGACTATTAGCGCATTTGAGAATAACTTTTTCTCGTTGTTTCTTGGATATTTTAATATAAAGTAATTAACTGACACCGTACTTCGTAAATTCTAGTCTCAGACTAGTGCAATACTTATACATACACCACCCTTAGGTTAATTTCAACCAATTTATTTCAATGTCAAGTTTTCGAAAGCTAGCGATAATTCCTAATTAGTTCTTTTCTTCATTTCGCGTGTATGCTTGCAAACGCCCTCTATACCTAAAAGACTTCATAATTAGTGTCAATAAACTAAATATGTTCTAAACAAATAATTCATTCAACTCTTTTCATCATATGCAGCCGTATGCTATTGACTTGTCCATCGCATCCACATCGCTAATATATGTAAAATAAGAATGATACAGAATTACCGATTTTTCAACAATTGAAGTCAGGTATGAATCACCAGTGAATTCGATGGCTCTAAGAGATCAGATAGCCAAGTAGGGTTCTGAAATAGATCTAGCAAATTTTATATTTTGTTTCCAAGGTCTTAAGACTTAATCAAACAGGTCAAACAAATTGTTACAGCATCATCTAAGCTTTTTACACTGTTTATAGCCTTAATAAACACTGAATATATAAGTCTTTTGAAATTAAGAAAGTGGTACTATATATTTTTGATCATGCCAATGCATTTCGATTAAATTAGAAATATGTTACATGCACTACGCATTCTTTAAAAATAATAACATAATGTGATAAATAATAAACATTCATTCTGTATACCACAGAACAACAATTTGCTAGACGGTAAGAGAAGAGGTGCAATAAAGGCCTTACGCCTCAGGGAAATCGGCAGCAAGTTGTCTCATTTGTTCAGGATCAGTGATATTCCAGAAATCAATGGTGTTTCGACCGAAGCCATCTGTCCATTTTGAAATATTCGTTTTCTCGGCATTCGCATATGATAATCTGATATAAGGTGCCATATGTTCGGCATCCACCAATGATGGTGCGAAGAAGTATCCAGGAGTAACTAATACAGGTTGTGAGTTGGTGGCATTCATGGTCCAGAACGCGCGGCTCATCTCCAAATGGCTGAATTTATCGGCAAGAGGATGATTGTCATACTGGACTTTGACCCACACAAACATACCAGCTGCCGGCTTCTTGAAATCGAGAACAAGATTATCGTTGATGTACTTATACGGTGTTAAAGCATCAACCATCAAATCTCTGCGATCCTGGTATTCATTTCTGAGACCACCCAACCAAGAATTCCAGCCATCGAAGCCCCATTTCTTTAAGGTTTCTAGCATAATCATTTGGGAGAATCCAGAAGGCTGCTGCGTTGCTTCTTCCGCAATGTTCCAAAGATGTCTGATGATCTTAGGCTGAGCAATAATATATCCAAGTCTGGAACCAGGAGCGAAATTTTTTGAGAATGAGTCTAGACGGATGACACGACCATCAACATCAATTTTCAAGTAACAGTTCTCAAAGACACCATCGAATTGCAAGAACCAGTAAGGTTCATCTTCTACAATGATAATATCATACTTTTGACAAATTTTGTAAATTTGCTTTCTACGTTCAATGCCACAAGTAGCACCGGTTGGGTTTTGACCAATTGAAATAGTATACATAAGGTGTGGTCTCTTTCCTTTGGAGAAATCCCAATTCGCGAGTAGATCTTCAAGGGCTTCGGGAAGAACACCCTGATCATCCATAGCAACAGACGAAATATTCAATCCTCTAACACGAGCACACTCTGCAGCAAGAGAGTAAGTAAACTCCTCTGTGATAATGCCTTCTCTTAATTCAACAGGAAGTTCCGGTCTCCATTCATTTGAAAATACCTGCCAAATTTTATTAATAGCGTCTGTGTTTCCGGAACTCATGATAGTAGCGAACCCACCTTCGTATGGACAGTCAAAGCTACGGTCAACGTAATTCTGAATCCATTCGGCAAGTTCTGGGTGGCCACCGGCTTGACCGTATTGAAGTGTGCTTTCGATTAATTCACCTTTGGCAACAATGCTGTCATGCGCCTCATTGTGCTTCGTGTACTTATCAAAGTTAACGGTGGAGGCATTGACCTCTGCAACAGGGAAGAATTTCTTATTGGGTAGACCTTCAGAAAGTTGATATACGCCAGGAATTTTAGAAAACTTATAAAAAAGTTTGAAGATGTTGGGCTTTCTAACACGGGCACTATTACCGAGATGCACATCCATACATTTCGGTTGAGGCTTAGTGCTCTTAACTTGGTCAACAGGAGCATCGAGGACCATAGCGTTCTGTTTGGGGAGTACTGAAGTCATTAAATAATCTGGAAAACTCTTGAAGTTATAACAACTAAAGGATAGAGAGGTGGGTTCTGAATGTGCCAACTTATAGTTTACAGGAATATTGCCTGCATTGCAACCCTTACCTTGGTTGGACAACGTGCATATTAGTATTTTTGCAACGAAAAATGGTTGTTAACGACTTAGAGATAATTTAAAATGCCTATACTCTGCAGAATGCAGTATATAAAATCATAGGGTAGATATTTTTACGGGGAACTTTCATCATTTTCGACAGTCAAGAGGGCAACAAAATACTCATAAGGGTACGGTTTCTCTTGCAGGTTCACTCCTCCCGGTGTGCATATGATTGGCGTTTTTGCTGATATATACGTCTCACGACCGTAATGTTCTATTATATTGCCCAATTTTTTTTAAACAACACTTTATAGTAGGAATCCAATGATAGGCCTTTCTTAAATATCTACAACGTTATAGGCATTAATGGTAACCTTCTATATTGCAATATCTCGACCTAACCCCAATCTGTTTACCTGGCGCACCTTTTGACCACAACCCCTAATGGCAAAGTTAAGCGTGTTTATTCATCGGTATTACTAACTTGCGTTCTGTAATCGTGCTCTTAAGGCTGTAGAACTACGTGATACTCTTAAAAATTACGGATATTTGTATATCAAGCATGTGTTTTAATTATTCTTGTCAGCAAGCTAATCTTTTAGAGCTCCTCTTTACCGCTATACGCTAAAATAGCCGATGCTACTGCTAATCAGTGCATACCGTACCCATATTATTGAACACATCAAATCTAACAATAATAAAATATTATTCTTTTTTTCAGATCCTTAACACTTCTAATATTTATAATGGTGCTCTACTTGTACAACTTACTATTCAAAAACCTAATATACCATCAGCTGCTTGTAATTTTTTTCTCCCACTTGTTTACTGTTTATTCTTATAGTTTTAAGTATCAAGAGAAGTATACGAAGTTGTAAAATATGTTTATATAATACTTTGGTTTTATGCATCCATACGCCTGTTCCTCTTAAGGACAGAGAAGCAGTGTTGGTCAGCTTGTGTAACAGCAGCTACGCCCTTTTGGATGTGGGACTTATTTTGAGTTAGCTCTCAATAATGTTTATCACAATTTTTAGAATTCATGAGGAGCCATGCTTCCTGAAATATTGTTGTGTATCTCATTTTATACTTATATTTTTAACTTTCGTAACTTAAGAAAGGATGTCTCGGTTTGAGTCTCGGAATTAAGCATTTTGGTATCGGGTGATTGCGATGGTTATTATAATAAGAGACTCTAGAAATTCAATGAGCTCGGCACAATTGCTACCTGAACTCATATATCAAACGCATCTCCGTAGAATTAAACGCTTTTCCAGCCGGTGATGTGGAGTCATACTCATAGCTGTACAGATCCCTCAAATTTTTGATGACTTAACGTTGTATGTAGCCAATAATTTTATCTAAACTTAATGAGGACACTCGGGCAATACTGTCCTCAAAATCATGTTCTGTTATTCTTGGTAACCCTGTCGCCTGTGTGTTCAATATACTCGATCCTGTATTTATGTTAACCTGATGACCAGATTTTAATACCAAGCTGATGTCTTTCACAACTGCTGCGATGCGTGCACCTGAAAGTGCTGACATTGAAGTAGCAATGTTGTTAACATTTAATTCCCTAGCCAGATTTGACGATTCTATGCCTCGGTTTAGTAGATAATAATTGAGTATTTCAAGGCGCTCGTTATCGTTTGGTAGTTGTACTTCAATTGTTGCACTGAACGATTTTATTAGCTCTAAAATTACTTCATGGGGGCCTGAGACTGTTCCAATGATAGCAAAATTGTCTTGAGTAAGTTCATTTCCTAGTATATCTACAAGAACATCAATGAGTCTGACATGATTAAGATCAACAACATTCTTAACTTTGTGAAGATCTTCGAAAATAAAAGTATTCAGCTTCTGCTCACTTCCATCAGCGTTCGGTTGATTGGGTAGGATCTGTAATAACTCTGTGAGATATTTTCTAAAATCTTCTTTATTACGCTTTCGTAGAACATCTTCCACCTTGATGATATTCGGTTTAGCATCAAGGAGCTCGCTGAGTATCTTGGCAAAACACTTCTTGCCTGTACCTTCTGGTCCATGGAGAAGAAGCATATTAGAGTCATTATTACACGATAAAATATTATTAGCTTGATTCATTAGTTTCTCCGACAATGGCAAAGAAACACCAACAATCCCCCTTTCAGCAAAGAAAGAAATCAGTTCATCAAGAACAATTTTTCTAGAGGGTGCACTCTGTGTCTCATTCACATTCAATGGTAAAGCTAACTCGGACATATTTGAGAAGGATGAGCTTTCTTGAGGCATCAATTTGGGTGAACATGGTAGAGAGGGTAATTCTTCATTAACAGCTAAATTGGAATGATTGTAGTCGCTATCACAGCTGTTGGGCATTATTTTTGGGCTTAAAGGGGTACTTTTAAGTTATAAAGTGTATTAACTCACCTTTTATAAGTATTTAGTTTTTGCAATCATATAGCTGCACGACCGTAGCATGCTTCTCTTGACCTAAATATCAGGATTGAAGGTAACGCAAAGAACGTTCACACACTTGGCTAGACATTGACTAATTTAAAACAGCATGCTTGCTGAGTGGAAATTAAGTTTTAATATGCGGCATAACTCATAATGCACAGCACCATTGTAATATAAAATCTTTTTTTTAAAGCCTTCAGCACGCCGTATCACCTCGCGTTGCACTAAATATGGATATGCCAGTGAATTAATATTATCCCCATGTAACGTGAATTTCCATCAACGAGTAATTCTAATTCATTCAATCTTTTGTTTGTAGGTCATGTCACTATGAACAAGGTTTAACAATGACATCATGCGTTTGAGCAGTGAGAACTCGTGGTACTATGTTTTTACGCCTACAATACGAGAAGCTTAATTGGAACCTGCAAAACGTATTCAGTTGGTATCTAACCACTTACTGTAATTTGAACCCAGGCACACTACCTTGTGCATATATATATATTTATACAGGGATATCTGGTATATGCAACTCAGGGGTCCCATTTGGTGAGCTTAACGAAGCTACGAACCATAAGCGTTTATATCAATCAATGTCATATAACAATTTGGTCATATTTTATCTATCCCTAATAGAGATTTTTACTGTTGTTTGCCCATATCTATATTAAAAACTTGGTACAAAATATAACGTTTCTGACACAAGAATAACAAAACTAAGCATTGGAATCTTAGCAGTGCGACAGGGCGTCTTTTAAGCTGAGCCTAAATTATTCAAGCTGACTTCTAGTATGTATATATACACGCAAATTAAACAGCTATTGACCTATCCTCAAGCTCGGTTCATCCGCCAATAACAAAGCTTTCAATTCTACTTATAAATTCACGTGACAATAGAAACTCATTTATCTGACAAATTTTTTAAATAGGAAATCAGTAGAGGTTATTGACTAGGACAAAAAATGTCGTCAAAAGAGGACAAAAACACAAGAATTGCCATCGTTAGTGCCGATAGGTGTAAACCTAGTAGGTGTAAGCAAGAATGTAGACGATCGTGTCCAGTAGTGCGTACTGGTAAACAGTGTATTGAGGTGACACCTGCCTCCACCATTGCCTTTATCAGCGAAACACTTTGTATCGGTTGCGGTATCTGTGTTAAGAAATGCCCATTTGATGCTATCACTATTATAAATCTACCTACCGACTTAGAGTCTGAGGTTTCTATGCGTTTCAGTGCAAACTCCTTCAAACTGCATCGTTTGCCTATGCCAAGACCAGGACAGGTTCTAGGATTAGTAGGAAGTAACGGTATTGGTAAGAGTACAGCTCTTAAAATCCTCTCTGGTAAAATCATGCCCAATTTGGGAAGATTTGATGACCCGCCTAGTTGGCAGGAGTTACTTGTCCACTACCGTGGTTCAGAACTGCAAAATTATTTCCAGAGAATGATCGACCAGAAGCTCAGACCTGTTATTAAACCTCAGTATGTTGATAACATCCCTAAGGCTATCAAGGGCCCCAAGAATCAAGTCGGTCAGCTTCTCAGCAAGGACTCGCCAACATGTAGAAAAGAGGATTTCGATTATATTATTGATACACTTCAGCTTGCAAAGCTTGGATCTCGTGAGGTTGCCCAGCTTAGTGGTGGTGAGTTGCAGCGCTTCGCTATCGGTATGGCTGCTGCCCAGAAGGCGGATGTGTATATGTTTGACGAGCCCAGTTCATATTTGGATGTTAAGCAACGTTTACATGCTGCTAATGTTATTAGATCTACAGTCGGTACTGATAACTACGTTATTTGTGTCGAACATGACTTGTCTGTTCTTGACTATTTGTCTGATTTCGTCTGTATTTTATATGGTATTCCCTCCGTTTATGGTGTTGTTTCAATGCCAGCTTCGGTCCGTGAAGGTATTAATATGTTCCTTGATGGTAATATTCCTACTGAAAACATGCGTTTCCGTGCTGATTCCTTGCAGTTCAGAATCATTGATTCACAGGATGACGAGGCCGAGGTGGATCACCTCAAGTCTTATAAGTATCCTGATATGGAAAAACAATTAGGTGACTTCAAACTAAGTTTGAAATCAGGACACTTCTCTAATTCTGAAATCATTGTCATGATGGGTGAGAACGGAACTGGTAAGACCACTTTCTGTCGTATGCTTGCTGGCGCTCTAACCCCTGATAATGGTGTCAAGATGCCTGCCATGAGTGTCTCCATGAAGCCTCAGAAGATTGCACCCAAGTTCAAAGGTACAGTTAGACAGCTATTCTTTAAACGTATTAAGGCCTCATTCTTGCATCCTCAATTCCAGACTGATGTTTGCAAGCCTTTACGTATTGATGATATCATCGATCAAGAAGTACAGCATTTATCGGGTGGTGAGTTACAAAGAGTTGCTATTGTCATGACATTAGGTGTTCCTGCCGATATCTATGTAATTGATGAGCCAAGTGCTTATCTTGACTCTGAACAGCGTGTTATCTGTTCCAAGGTTATTAGAAGGTATATCATGCACGCTAAGAAAACTGCCTTTGTTGTAGAGCACGATTTTATCATGGCCACTTACTTGGCTGATAGAGTAATTGTTTTCGAAGGTGAACCTGGTGTCAATTCACATGCTAATTCTCCTGAATCCCTTCCCAGTGGTTGCAATAGATTCTTAAAGAATCTTGAAGTTACTTTCCGTCGTGATGCTACAAGTTTCCGACCAAGAATTAATAAATTGGGCTCTCAGATGGATCAAGAACAAAAGGCTAATGGAAATTACTTCTTCCTTGAAGGTAATGAGTAAGTTATTGACTGATTCTTCAAATTATGTTCTGCCCTGGCTGATACATTACGCTTAGAGTCTGTTGAATCATTGGTGAGTTGTCGGTTGGGTAAAATACAAAAAAAGATGTAAACTATAATTTATTTATATTTATATGTGCAACGATTCTATATTTATTCCTTAATTTGCTCTATTTCTATGCATTGATAATTGTTTAGCATTTTAACTGCAATACAATAGTAAACATTTGACGTCTTTCTATCAATCCGGGGTCAATTCAAAGATACCCCATGATATGTTAAAGATAATGTACTATACTCAGTTCGCAATATTTAAGGATTTACCTTACTCTATGTTTGAACTATTCTGGTGGGGTCCCCCTACTAATAACATTATCTCACTGACACCATCGGGAAGTCCAACATGTTCCATTTCGCTTATGTTTTTTTAATTGTGCATAATCGTTATCGCTATACTTTACGTGTAACTTTGCAACACTAGTAGTGAGAGTTTCAGAAGAGGCTTAAAATGAGAAATTTACCCTCATCGGCTCAAAATAATTCTAAGAAAATAAGTAAGGTGTGAATAAATACTAGAGTAATGCACATCTATGTTATAAGTTCTAATTCAACTCACAGCCACCAGAGTTTGATATTGCTTCGTTGCATTAGCGGTTTGTATTATAAATATTTATAGATTCTAACGTAATCTCAAAATTTTATATGCTCACTCTTAACTTTTGCTCTAGCTCAACGTGAATATTCCAAAAAATATTATGTAATTTTTACAATCTAAAGTTCTTTCATTTGTTTTCGTTTCTCGGCACTTTGTGCATATGCGCATATGCATCCACAAATTGACAAAACCACAAATGATCATATCGAACAAGCTGTAGTCTAAAGAGGGTATAGTAGAATACAATTCTATTAGTACTTTATACAGTTAATTTTTTATCATTTTATTTACACATCTCTCTTGCCACTTGTCACCAAAGCCACATACATGCTATATGCAAAGTTCCTGTTCAGCTTATGATACGTGGCGTTTGGATCCTCTTCTCCGCCGCCTTCCATATAAAAGAGATATGTCTTTCACAGTATACTTCAAGATGCTATATAAGACATAGATATCACCAATATTTAATTTAAAAGTAGATGCTTAACAGTAGTATTTATTTAATTTAACGCCTCCATCGATATATATCTCTAACAGTTTGTCTGACAACGTACATGCACTAGGCACGCGTTGATCCTTAGAATAGAGAAGCACAACCCTAGTACATAAAAATAAAATTGGGCGGGGGTAATATAACTGTGAAAAAAAGGAGCACTCATTATAGGGCCCTAAATCACCAAATTAATAAAATTCATGTTTAATATTCATTAAAACCATTCCGAGAATGTAATGTATAAGTACTACTTCTTGAATGTCATTTATCATTGTACTTAATTCTTATCGCTCTACATCATAATGCCTCGATTGATAAATCGGACGGTTTCTGACATGCTGGAAAATGCAGTATGAGAAATTAAAATCACGTGTTTTGGGTTAATGACATGCAACGGAGATACCACGTCATGCTTAAGATGGGCATATGCTGTAATCAGGTGATCGTCTATCGTGCATGCAGACGTCATGGTTTTGGAAGAAATATACGGTTGGGAACCTCAAACACGAGCATGAAAAACTTAGAAAATCCCTATTTACAATATATTGGCGTTAAAAAGAGAGTGGGGCTATTAAAAATAGTGTTAAAATATGCGCAAAATGCAATTGGTTCGTTAAATTAATATTTATCATTTCTAGCTAGCAGCAAGTTAAGTAAATACTCGTTTGAAATTAAAACTCCAAATACAACTTCAAACTGCTGAACTCTCATTAGTTTGATCATTTTCATTAGATTTTTCCACTGGTTTTTGATCAGTCGTTTTTTCTTTAGATTCAGAGCATGTATCTGTATCAGATTCCATCTTCTCATCTCCAGTAACCTTAGCTTCTACATCAGAATCGACAATGTCGGGCTCGCCTTTGATAAAATCAGGACCATTGTGATGTGCGCAGACAGGACAATCGTATGCAATCTCCTCAGCAAGCTTACCGTATGGCGCTAGACCATTATGAGCTCCACAAGAAAAACAAATCAAAGCATATCGACTATTAGGGCTTTGTTCATCTTCTCCAACCGCCAAATCAAGTACTCGATCAACCCAAGATGTTTTATATATGGGAATAGATTCTGGTACAGTCCCTGCTGGCATTTTACTGACGAGATTTGGGTCGCGACGGTCATTAACTGGTCTTTTAGCGCCATTTTTTGTTAATTGCTTCTGCCCGTCACCTTGACTAGAACTACTAAGATCTTCGGGTGCAACTGACATTGGGTCTTCGATTAGCTTCTGTATTTTATCGAAATTCATCTTTTCCTTATATTCATCGACTAACTTCTTTCTTTTCTCAACCATTGACTCCAGGTTTAGCTTAGCGCGGTCCATTCTCCACTTTGTAAGTCTAGATATACCTTTCCTGACAAGTATGATGGCAATAGGAACGAAAATTAATAGGACTTTGTGAATAGTACCTTGCAAAACACCGCTGAAATACACTGCCACATACAATACGTAGATTGCAGCAGATTGCAGAAGGAATAAAAACGGCCACCTACGATGAGCACTTTGGGCCTTCAAAAAATAGGTTTTAGCACTTACTATTTGCTCCGAAAGCCTAGGTAATTCATGTTCATAATCGAGACCTTTTCTCCTGAATGGCCAAAACACCATCGTAAATTCTCGTGTTAACCGATCCCGGGTCAACAATACGATTCGTAACATCTAGCATACCCTTGCCCAAATTATTTACCCGTGGACACCGGCGTCATCAACCCTAGCCTGCACCGTTGGGACATGATATATAATAGGACTTTTCCGTCCTGAAAGGTTTCCAGCATATTTTTGCCGATTCTAATTATTTGTCATGTCTCTCGCATCTAAGTTGCAGATTAAGGATGTCCCCTTGAAGGACAAGCGTGTTCTTATTCGCGTTGACTTCAACGTCCCTCTTGATGGTACTAAGATCACCAACAACCAACGTATTGTTGCTGCTCTTCCTACTATCAAGTACGCTATTGATCAGGGTGCCAAGAGTGTTGTTCTCATGTCTCACCTCGGTCGTCCCAACGGCTCTCGTGTCGAGAAGTACTCTCTTAAGCCCGTCGCTGCTGAGCTCTCCAACTTGCTCGGCCGTGATGTCAAGTTCCTTAACGACTGCGTCGGACCTGAGGTTGAGCAGGCTACTGCTAACCCTGCCCCTGGTTCTATCTTCCTTTTGGAGAACCTCCGTTTCCACATTGAGGAGGAGGGCTCCAAGAAGGATGCTGATGGCAAGAAGGTTAAGGCTGACGAGGCTTCCGTTAAGGCTTTCCGTGCCTCCCTTAGCAAGCTCGGTGATGTCTACATCAACGACGCTTTCGGCACTGCTCACCGTGCCCACTCCTCCATGGTTGGTGTCGACACCCCTATCCGCGCTGCCGGTTTCTTGATGGCTAAGGAGCTTGCTTCCTTCTCTGTCGCTCTTGAGAACCCCCAGCGTCCTTTCCTTGCCATCCTCGGTGGTGCCAAGGTTTCTGACAAGATCCAGCTCATCAACAACCTTATTCCTAAGGTTGACAAGCTTATCATCGGTGGTGGTATGGCTTTCACCTTCAAGAAGGTTCTTGAGGGTATGCCCATTGGTGACTCTCTCTACGACGAGGCTGGCGCCAAGCTTGCCCCTGAGATTCTTGAGAACGCCAAGAAGCACAACGTTGAGTTGATCTTCCCCTCTGACTTCGTCATTGCTAACAAGTTCGCTCCTGATGCCGAGACTGGTTACGCTACTGAGGAGAAGGGTATTCCTGAGGGCTGGATGGGTCTTGACTGCGGTATCAAGTCCTCTCTCAGATTTGCCGAGGCTATTGCTGTCTCCAACACTATTGTCTGGAACGGTCCTCCGGGTGTCTTCGAGTTCGAGGCCTTCTCTAAGGGTTCTCAGGCTATGGGTGCTGCTGTCGCTCTTGCCACCCAGCATTTCTCTACTACTATTGTCGGTGGTGGTGATACTGCTACTGTCGCCAAGAAGTTCGGTTTCACTCAGGACATCACTCACGTCTCCACTGGTGGTGGTGCCTCCCTTGAGCTTCTTGAGGGCAAGGAGCTCCCTGGTGTCACTGCTCTTTCTAGCAAATAAACATAATGTTATATCACTGACTTAGTGTCGTAATATATAGGAGATACTTATTTTCTTAGAGGTATAGACTTATTATCATGACCCTCATGCATTGTTAGCGTTTGCTTGGTTCTATCCATGGTAGTCCTAGAATAGTAAATATTTTAGATTCGTTGAAGCTTTCTAGTAGGTGTGGTTCTTCTCCTTTTGTAGCCGTAAATAGACCTGTTTGGTTAAGTTTCATGTTCATTTTAATTGCTCGACTGCGCATCATTCTGTTAAATTCCCCGCTACCAGTGTAGTACAAGGTTGCAGCACCAAGTTCCTGCCATGGAACTAATAGAATGTCCATTCTACGCCATTTAGAGTTTACCTGGGTTGCACCCAACCATTTTCCGGATCCCTTGGTAAAAGTATAAACAGCCAGTTTCTCCTTAAACATCTTTTCCAGTAGAATCTCAAATTTGGACTTAATTTTCATAATAGTTCCTTGATTCATCGTGAATATTATGTCTATATCCCCGCAGTCTCTACATCCTCTACGATAGGACCCCATACAATATAACTGGATATCTTTATCGAGCTCTGCAGCAGCTGACTTCACTTGTGTGAAGTGTTCTTCTACCTCTTCACGAGAAATTCTTTCTACAAAATCCGAGTGATGCGTGATGGATACTCGGCCATTGTCGTCTACAAAAGGGAAGATGTCTTGTAATGAACGGTATCCTTTACTGAAAAACTTATTAGCGGTGTATTCGCCTATACCATAAACAGACATGAACAATTTTATGGTATCTGATCTCTCTTTAACTGCTTGCAACCATTTAGTTTGACTAGCTCTTGTTAAATAAGAAATGTTTCTAGCATTCTCTGGTGATAATTTTAGGTCGACAGAACGTCTCCTCTCACGCAGGGCTTCATGTTTTGCTTTGACTACTATGTCATATAACCCATTGAGTGTCTTCGAATAATTAGAATGTCCATTGCGGGACTTATCTGCTATTGATTGTTCAAGAGCATTAACAACTGAGTTAAGTTCAGATGTGGGGATAGATAGTGTTTCGTAAAGGTCTCCTTGTTCAGATGTCTCATCGGTTTGGTGAAATTGGCTGTTTTTGCGATCTACATCATCGTCATATTCTGAAGCCTCTCTATATTTAAATTCGATATCTTCTGATAATTGTTTAGATTTTTTGTTGCATTCATCGATGTAGCTTGTTGATCTTCGCTTTTTTACTGTTTCGAGGTCATTGTCATTAGACCCTGATTTCTCAACCGGGTGCGCAATTTCATCTTGAACATGTTGATTAGCTGTCACAACATACCCATCAGTATTCATAATCTTTTTGCCAGCCACTGACTCGCTGACCCAGTCACTATCCAGAACTGTGATATTTTTGTTAATCTTAAGGGCGGGATTCAGAACATTGTCATAGAATTTCTGATTTACACTTTGTGGTCGCACCAGGATGTGGGAGGTTTGAGCATTAATCTCCGATGTTATGGTGGCTCCCTGCTTGGCGACTATACGAGAACGTATTTGATTGATTCTGGAGACATCTGTAGATGGATAAAAATAGAAGTGATACCCATTGAACATCTTGACTGAATTTTATATAGTTGATTAACTTCCTTTTCTAACAATTCAACTCTGAACTACCAGGCATGATTTTACATAATGTAAGCTATGCCATAAATGCAAGCTCGAAGCTAGAATATGTCGAAAAAGATATCCCAATATTTTGATATATATTCTTAAAGTATAAAAGGGTGATATAGCAAGTAATCTTATAGAGACGTGACACTTGTGCAAGTAAGTTATTAGATGCAATCAAGGTATTACTTCAGCAGCAGATGTAGCTCATACGGTGCAAAATACACCACTACATCAATAAATAGAATGAGTACCGGTATATTAGTTGTGGTTCGCTCTATCCTAGTTATTGAATATATATATAAATGATGGTTCATGTGCTTCTGCCTCTTTCTGAGATTACTGAAATAGTCAATCTGCGCATATGGTTCTGATAAAATAAACTGATGTGCTGGAAATGTAATTTATTCTGAAGAGGATAAATATAAATCAAAGAATACTATTATCTATTTGATCTTTAGAAAGTGCATAATAAGCTATGAGGTTCAACTAGCAGAGTAAATATTAACAAACCGGTAATTTGGATCAAACTAATAATTAAACCATCTGATTTCATGGCAAATGGCTTCATATCGTTAAATGTGAAAGAAGTAAAACTGTTAGATTCATAAAATAGACATTTAGCCGTTGAAAAATGCAACAAGTGTACACATGCAGATACATGCACGTGACATTATGATTTCGATCATTAGACCTAGGTGAGTCAATTCCTGCCTATTAGAATCTGTTGTGAAAAGGTTTTACTTTCGATATAAATATCTTATTTCGAATCTTTTATATTTTATAGAGAAGCAATTGGTACTATACTATGAGCTCTCAGTTAAGTCCCCCCACAGAGGAGTGTGTAAGTATTCCCGAAAATGCCGTGCACGCTGTTAGTGTGTCGCTGCCGTTGTGGAAACACAATGTTGCATATGAGGAAGGAGACCCCGAACTGTCCCGTAAAATGAAGAGTGGATACCCTAGATTTAAAATTCACTACAAAATAGAAGAATTGGTTGAAACTGTAGAAAAAAACTACGGACGAGAGGGTGAAAAAGCTATGATATTCGCTACCTATAATGCCGCAGGCCGATGTCGGGAGTTCATCCGTATTAGACACCCCGATGCATCTGTAAGAGTTTTGAGATTATGTTGTCCAAAAACCTGTGAAAATAACTACGAAGTTAATATAGCCGTTGTTTTTTTCCCTGCCGATCTGTTTTCTGTAGCAAAGCAGTACTGGCAGCACACCGGAGAAGGGATTTCCAGCAGACAGGCGCAGTACTTCCAAGATCGTCTGGATGAAGAAAATAACACTGTAAAAGCACCAGAGGCTCCTACTCCTGCTCAAGAAAGTTTGCCATCCCTCGCAACTCCTCCGCAGGAAATTTTTGTTGAGGAGAGATTTGGAAGATATCTCTCTTCTAGACTTGCAAACGAAGCAAAACCAGCCTTAAAGAAAAGAATCGCGATGGAAGTCAAGCGTCGAGGCCACGAAAAGGTTACAAGTGATGATATTTTCTTGTACCAATGCGGAATGGCTGCCATATATTCTTCATATCGAGCTGTTATGGAATTGAAAAAAACTAAAGAAACAGGTCTGAAAGCTGTGTGCTTCGGTTTCCCTTATACGGATACGCTTAAAATTCTCCAAAAATGGGGCCCTGGCTGTGAGTTCTTCCCCATTGGTGACGAAAATGATCTGAACAGCCTCGCTACTCGACTTGACTCTGGTGAGCTGAAGATCAGTGCTCTTTTCTGCGAGGTTCCTTCAAATCCTTTATTAAAGACACCTGATACGAGAAGAATCCGTGAATTAGCTACAAAACACGATTTCCTTGTTGTGATTGATGACACCGTTGGAAATATCGCCAATATCGATTGTCTGAAACCTGCTGATATTTGTGTATCTAGCCTCACAAAAGTTTTCAGCGGTGACTGCAATGTTATGGCTGGTGATATGGTATTGAACCCGGAGGGCGCTCATTATGAAGAGCTTGTAAAGATCGTGAAAGATCAACATGAAGATTCCTTGTGGGCTGAAGATGCAATCTATTTAGAAAGAAATTCTCGAGATTTCTACGATAGAAATCAAAGAATAAACTCTAACGCGGAAACTGTAGTCAACGTTCTGTTGGATTACCAAAAAAATCATCCTGCCAAACTAATTAAAGACGTCAACTACCCCAAGTGTGTCCCTTCAAAGCGTTATTATGACGACATAAAATTCGCAGACGGTGGATATGGAGGTCTTCTTTCAGTAGTTTTCAATAACCCCAAAGCAGCGATCGCTTTCTACGACACATTGTTTATTGCCAAGGGACCTTCGCTAGGAACGAATTTCACTTTAGGTTGCCCATATACTATAATTGCTCATTATAATGAGCTGGAATTCGTTAATAGTTGCGGCGTAGACACCCATTTAGTAAGAATTAGTATTGGGTTGGAAGAAAAGGATGATTTGATTCAGAGGTTTAAAGTAGCCTTAGACGCTGCGGAGCATGCTGCCTGCTAGATTTTGCACACTGAAACTTGTAAGGAATCGTATTATTAGCTTTATTTATACTGATGATAGGAAGAGATATATCTTGAATATACTAACGAACGATATAATTGGTTCCATGATTCTTTTGATTTTCCAAAGTAGAAGATGATTAAAGATAATCGTAAAATATAATTATGTTCACTGTTTAACTTGTGTTCTAAATATAATACTTGAATGTATCTCTCATCTATGTCAGAAAGCCTATTTAAAAAGCAGACGACTCAAACTAGAGAGACTATCTCTCTTGCAGCCATTTAACGAGCTAGCACCATGAATATACTAGCCAGTTTGAAAAAAACAGCTGCGTAATTGAATGATGAAGAACTATCCTAGTCAAAAATTAGTTTTATATAGTCATGTCAGGTGACATTTTTAGCTTCGTACATACAACTGGTAAGTTGAGCTGTATATAATGAATACATGGCAATGACTTGTAGAAATAATTCAGCGAGCATTCATTTCAAATTATTTTTAAATAAATTACAGCTATCAAATATAAAAAATTTACCAGATCCTTTGTGCTTTTGCCTAGCTATATGCTTAACAATTACATGATGCTGCCAATAGCTAGCGTTCTCAAGCGATCACGCACTACTGACTATTTATAAGCAACCGTGTCTACCCTGATTGGACAGTAACAGATCAACACAGCTTCTACCCATGAAATCGTATTCAACTCCCGTCTTCAAGACTCTTTATCCTCTTTTCGCTGGTGCTGGTATTACCTTCTACCTGTTCACTGGTTTAACCAAAGCCATGTGCAACTCTGAGCCTTACGTGAACGATCCCCGTAACCCATACATTCAAGCTAAGAAGCACTAATCCTGCTTTCCTTGGAACTGCTAGAAAATTGAAAAAAAGGAAACCCATTAACAGGTTTTTTTTAAGACTCACTCAATAAATAGATAATGAATAAATAGATTACGAATCCAGTAACTCGAGAGTTATGTTTTCCCCAGCGACTCGTTTAATTATATTTTGAGCACGTTTAGCTATATGTTCTGTTGGTATTTTAGACTCTGCGGGTTGCTGACTTTCCTTTCCATCTGTTGAGCTCTTTTTAGTATTAGCTTTAGCACTATTATTAGATGTAGGTTCCGTTTCTTTATTGGGTGCTGCGTCGACACTAGAGTCCTCAATCTTGCTTGCGGGTTCGGCACTTGTTGTTGATTCTGAAGCTGCATCTTCGTCCTTATCGTTCAAATCTGCACTCATGAAATCGTTCCATTTCTTAACGATTTCTTTAGCGTCATCTACTGCCCATTCTCTAGCCGAACCTTGTAATCCGTCTATGTAGTTCAATAAAACTTCATCATATTCTTGGGCAATTGCTTCGTCGTACAGATGCTTCAAAATCCAGTTCTGTTTCTGTTTCGAAAACTTCCAGGTGTCTCTAGATTCGGTATAAGTTCTAAGATACAAAAGTTGGTCTAGTTCGTGCGTTGCTTTCGGTTTTTCAGATTTTTTCACTTTTTGACGTTTGGGGGGTTTAGCAATTTTTTTTGTTTCTCCAATATCAGCAGATCTTTTCAAACCTTCCTTTAAAGGATCGTAAGCCGTCTTAGCCGCTGCTTTTGATGTTTTAACTTGTTTCAATCCTACCTTTTTCCATGCCGGGATTTTAGCCTCTGACATACGGAGACTGTATATTTTCCTCTGTTCCGCGGGGCCAAATGATTAACAATCTAATTACGATAATGCAAGGTGCAGTGATTACTACATACTACTGCATATAAATACTGCACTATAGAAACTGTTAAAGTATACTCTGAATTGATTTGCTGAATATAAATTCAGCTATTTAATTCGGTTCGTAATTGTCTTGATTAATTTTTTTAAGAAAAGTTTAAACCTCAACAGCTCACCGATAATGTCTACTGTTTTGCAAGTCGATAAACAAGGGTTCAACGAAGCCGTCTCTCACTACACATGTGTTAGTAGCCAAAGTTTAGGAGCAGAGGTTATTGGATACAGTGACGAATTCTTTGCAGAAGCTTCTAATTTGATTAAGCCCACCCCTCCATCATGCGAGGTGAGATTCGTGCCTACTGGTCGTTGGTATGATGGCTGGGAGACTAGAAGACATAACACTGAACCTTCAGACTGGGTTATTATCAAGCTGGGCGTAAGTTCTAGTAAAATTCTTGGTGTTGAGGTTGATACTACGTATTTTAATGGCAACCATGCCCCTGCAATTTCTGTTGAAGGTTCTACTGATGGTGGATCTACATGGACTGAAGTAATTGCCAAGCATGAATGCATGCCTTCACAAGAACATTTCTTCCTTAGAGTTGAGGGTCTTACAGAAATGGCGTACTCTCATGTTAGATTACACATGTATCCAGATGGTGGCATCGCTAGGTTCAGAGTGTTCGGTGAACCCGTTCCTGTGTTCCCACTCAGTAAAGATGCCGTCATCGATATGGCCGCTATTACCAATGGTGGAACAACAATTGCAGTTTCTGATCAACATTTTAGCTCTGCTGACAATCTTTTGTTACCAGGCCGTGGAACTGACATGAGCGATGGTTGGGAGACCAGTAGATCAAGAGGCGCAGGACACGAGGATTGGGCCATTGTGAAACTTGGTGCACCTACGAATATTACTCAAATAATCGTTGATACCGCGTTCTTCAGAGGGAACTTTCCACAACAGATTAGAGTAGAGGGTGTCAAGGCCGATAATAATGCACTCGCAATTTCTAGCCAGGAGTGGGTAACGCTTGTCCCTAACTCGAGTACTAGTGCTGATAGAGAGCACCATTTCGAGATTAAAAACACTGGATCGTACTCACACGTTAGACTTATAATGATTCCAGATGGCGGTATTAAAAGATTGCGCGTTTTTGGCACTCGCGTGTAGATCATAATAGAAAACGCATTTATAGGAAACAAAGCAATAGCAGCAAAAGGAGTGCCCGCAATGAGGATATTTAAATGTCCACATTCAATCAATAAAAATACTACTGTAAGTCTTCAAAGCTTGCAGTAAGGTTACATGTTTATTAGTCTTGATTAGAACCTCATGTATTTCTCAAGTTAAATAAATATAACTTATATATGCATACATACTAAATCGTGCGTGCGTATACTTTTTCTAATGTAATATGATCAACACTTCAGTAGAGAATCCAGTGTATATTTTTATACTTATGTTCAAAAAAAGCTGAATACATCTAAATTTCTTACGGTATATAGGCACTCAGAAAATAGATACTTGCTACTAATGCCAATAATTTAAAGTGATACTTGTCATTATTATGTTTATATACTATATTGTTTGGTATTATGATAAATTTACATCAGGTAGGTTTGATGGTGCAGTGCACTACCGCAGTCTTATGTAGAAGTCTTTAACAGCAGTATACATGATCTTCAGTTTGGGGATAAAGTGAACGCGTTGGAATTGGGATTGTCTACAAGTCTTGATTGCTCCCTGCATATTCCAGGCAAAGAATTGATGCTGGTCTGTTACTAAACCAACCTTAGTTCCGTTATCGTACAGGATGATCTTGAAATGGTCTTTAAAATTGAATTGAATGGTTCCATCAGTAAGTACGAACATGATATAATCGCGTTCCTTGTGCAATGTGTTAACAATGACGCCGTTTGCACAGTCGTAACCCTTGTGTACTGGATTGACAGCATGTCCTAGCTCGTTGTCCATATATTTCTTCACATAATTGAGCACATCCACCTTCTTACCTCGTTTGGCATCGACAGTACTGGGTGTAATTTTATGATGCGTGACCAACCCAGGCTTAGAGATGGACTCAAAGTACACATATGTTCTGTAAACAGGATCCATACGCATGCTAGACTTATCCCTGAACAAAATAGCTACAGATCCATCACTTAGGCAATACGCTACACCCCAGTTCTCTTCAAAATCTGCCCAACGTGTAACAACTACAGGGAGCTCGTTATTCTTAGTATATATAGCAGCAGGCCCCAGCTCTGAATCTTCATCAGTGGATGTTAGAGTTTTACGCAAATTATTCACTGTTTTACGAACCGATTCTGTAAGAGCGCGAATCATGTTTGTAGAACCAGATAGAGCATCTTGAGCTCTCGAATATTCGCTTGTCATACGATCACCACTAGACGGGTTCAAACTTGACCCAACAGTCATCGGATTAGCAACATAATTCATCTGTAGGCCAAAATTTGAGTTTAAGTCGCTGTTTGCTGAGCCTGAAGATTTTGGCGGATCTACTGTTGATGTACGAGTTGCCATGGGTGCGACAGATGCAGTAGAACTCAAAGGGACAGTGCCAGCACTATACCCTTGCTTATCAGAGTAAGGCTCTCTTGTATATCCTGATCGACTCCAGTTGAATTGACTTCCTACATTACCTCTAGAAGTTCGCGATGTATAATTTCCTCTGTATAGTGCATCGAAACCGGTTCCACCAGCTCTAGCCGCCACAGGGCTCTCCAATTCTTGGTTATTCATTTCACGGTACTTTTGCCCTACCACAGGCGAATCATAAACTGGTATCTGCTTCTTTTCAGCAGAAGCTTCTGGAACTGTCACAGGCTTGTACTTATCTTTCGTAGAGGGTGGGGATATGGACGAAGGAAGAATATGACTTGTAGAAACAGTAGAAATATCGTCGCTATTGATGCTTTCTAAAGCGTTCAAACTACTGCCCTGGCTAAGCTTATCAAGTCCTGTCTGTTTAATCATGTTGGCGAGATTTTTAGCACTGGTCTCAGGAGGTTCATATAGAAGTTCTGCCTTAAATCTAGCTTGTGAAGATATGCTGCTGAGAAAGGAACCCTTTTGAACCCATTTGTGTCTTAAACAGTATTCAATGGATGGTCGTGCATTCGGATTAGGATCAAGTAACTTCACGATCAAATCACGAGCAGATTTACTGACGTTTGCGTGAGCACCAGCAAGTGATGGAAGAGGTGGTTCCGGGAATTTAGAATCGTGTTTTTTGATGGAGTCGTAAATCTTGTCAACATCTGAATGTTGGAATGGTGGGCGACCAACAAGCATTGCGTAAAGAATGATGCCAAGAGCCCAAAGGTCGCTTGCAAATCCATGTGCATGTGGACGCATAATAATTTCAGGTGAAATATAATTCGGCGTGCCACAAATGGTGTATCGACGAGGATGTTTGATATCCAACTGAGCTGCAAGTCCAAAATCACCAACCTTCAAGTTCATATTGTTATCCAAGAATATGTTTCCAAGTTTTAAGTCTCTGTGTACAATACCCCGTGAATGAATATAAGAAACTGCACCAAGAAGTTGGACAAAATAAAACCGCGCCTCAACCTCCGTAATTTGTCGTCGGTTGTGGAGCATGTCGGCCAAGCTCAAGTTAGAGCACATTTCGAGAAGCATATAGACATTACTGTCATCTTCAAAACAATCAATGTACTGGACAATATTTGGATGCTTCATAGTACGATGAATTCTAATTTCTGTTAGCAATTTCGAAGTAGTCTTTTTACTAGTGAGTGCAGCCTTGGCTATAGTCTTTGCTGCGTATATCTCACCATCGCCATTATTCACTTGAAAGCATCTAGCGAATCCTCCGGCCCCGATACAAGAACCTCGCTGATAGCTGTTGCCGTTTCCGAGAATAACAGAAGGTGGTGTTTGACAAAGAGAGCTAGCCTTTGGCTTTTTCTTCTTCTCCTCCTTGCGTGGCTTTTCGTTGAGTGTAGGTTTTAGGTTACCGAGAGATGCTCGAGGTGCCAGAGGTTGTAGATTCTGCTGGTTACCATCAAGCGCACCAAGAGGAACATCATTACGTTCGTTATTATGAGGGCTCCGCACTGGCGTACGAAATACCGTCGGCATAAGTACAGTTTTTAATTCCTAAGTTGTAGCTTTTGTCCAGAACGGTAATCACAAGTCTCCGCGAAGATATTTGTTATTATTATAAATAGCAGATAAATAGTAAATACAATGCCTCTACAGTAACAGTTAGTAAACAATAGATGTTGGACTTTTACTCATTAGCTCCCAATCGGGTAATTGAAAACAAATGCGCTTGTATGTGCAGCCAAATACAAAGTACATTGCTCCTGTTTGTGTATGGTACCTGACATGTCAATTACATTTTATATTATTTTATTCTATATGATTTCTATATCTACGTCTACAAAATAAATCGGTATCCTCTTGCTTATCTTCAGTTGCTCTCGTCATAGCGCTCTCCACCACAGCCTAATGCTTGTGTTTACTTCGTCTTTGTCAGTAGATTAACGCTGAAAGCTTGTTTGCAAAATAGGTAGAGGTAGGGGTTATGCAAACATTTGGGCGCATAGACCTGACGCTAGTCAAGCCTAAAATGTGGATCTATAGAAATAAACCAGATGTTAATTAAAGCGTAATTTTGATGTAAATGAAATACACATATGTAACTGACCTTTTAGAACTACTAATGGCCATTTATATCCATCATCAAGTATCTTGAGATTATTTTCTGCCTTTAGTAACTCAGGTCTTAACGGTGCATGCATCGTTATTAGCAGTAGAATACATGAAAACCAGTGCCATGACTACAACAAACAACCAGCGTTTATAATAATATGTAGTGAAGTAAAACTTTTCAAACATAAATTTTAGATATTTTTAGACTTTGAGAGTACTTTAAAAATGTAGTAACAGTTTTAGAAAAATCGGTGCTCAAAGTGTTAGTTTTGTGAGTGTAACTGTATATAAACTTTAATACCTTCTCAGCTGAAAAAAAGGTTTTTACGGAGAAAAAATTCATAATAAACATTGCGAGTATTAAAAAATTAGAATAGCTAGGTGATATAACAGCAGGTGTGATTAAATTAAACAATTGAGAGATATTTTGTTGGGCGTATATGAAACGTGAAATGTTAGTTACCCTATAGCACTTGGTGGTAGCAACGGTGGTTTTGAAGAATGTGACAATTCAAGAGTGATTGCTACATTTCCCGAGAATAAGAGAGAAGAGTACGAAGAAGAAATCTGAAGATTAAATGTATTTATATTATACAAGTTACAAATATTCGAAATAGCTAGAGTAAATGATGCATCAAAATTAATCCAGAAGCTCCAGTTTGTTATTAGTTACTTTCAAAAAGAAATCCGGTTTAATCACACCGTCGATTCCTGAGCTGAGTATAGCCCCATTGCTAGCCATAAAGAACTGAATTCCTGCTCGCATAGCTTTCGGTCCATCGATAAATATGTACACCTGTGAACTGCTTCGCATACCACTAATTTGTCTCGTATCGGATTTTATTGAGCTTGGTAAATTTTGGGCTAAATGTATATGCTGTCTCTTCATTCTGTTGAGACCTTCATTTCGAATTGTTGGCCATATGTCAAGGTAGGTTCCATGTACTATTAATTCAGGCAGCTGTGATTCCTCTAAAGCTGTCAAACCAACGTCAACATTTACACTATGTCCCTGAACAGCGCGTATTTTAGATTTGTCTTCATTAAATTCATAGCGACCTTTCTTATCTGCAACCACTACATTCTCGATGGTATCGGGTGTAGCCTTGAGATTGATATATGGTTGATGCTTTAACAAATCAGAAATCTCACACCAGCCTTCGTTATCCTGAGGGATTCCTTGACTTTTCGCTGCATGACGTAGCGTTTTTGCTAGAGCACGACTTAAAGCCTCCTCAGGAGTCTTAGGGGCACGAGCTTTAGGTGCCATAAAGAAAGCACGTGAGCCTTGTGCACACAGCTATGTAGTTCCATCAACGGCTAACAAGCAAATTGCTCCCCTTTACATTTATCCGAAATGGAGCAACTACTGTGACCAAGTTCTTAAATAGATATTTATGATTGCCAATTTGAATGAAGCTAAGTTTGAAGAGTATATAAGATCAATCAATTTTCTGCATGTCTTTGCTGTAGCAATTTTAACGACCAGCTCAGCGTGTCAATATTAGAAGTGTAATAAATACATTGATTTAAGCAGTTGAACTAAGATAAGATTAAGAAACTAATACTGGATAAAACAATTACAGACAGTGTTCGGTAAGTGAATAAGTAAATGAATAAACAAATCAGCGTTCTGAAGCGTGTAGTAGACATTTGCTAGTGTAAAGATGTGAAGAGTGTAATATGTGTCAAAATTAGGAATTTTAGAATTTTAGATATATTTATTGAATGTAATTCCCAGTTATTTAGTGTCTAAATTATATTTTACGTTGATTGCTGGAGAACATACATGGACAGTGTAGGAGCATTATGCAAGGTGCAACAAGAGAGAGCGCCCTTTTACCGTTAGCTAGCCACAAAGCGTACAGCTACGCATACTATTCCAATATCTCAGAACCATTTGGTCACATGTAATTTTATATTTGTCAGCAACCAGAATTACCTACCAGGTCGTGTAGTTGACAATTTCTGGGAGGGTTAATGGCTTCCGATAATGTTATCACGCATATAGATCCGCCTAAATCGCGGGAGCAGCTTGCTCTGCTGCTAATGCGCTGGAATGCTTTGAATAAACTCGGCATCCAACCGCAGGAGCACAATCCAGAAATGCTGCATTTAACGGCGATGTTGAAAAATGTTGCGCAACAGCAACGCGAGTTTGAGGAGCGTCAAGCAAAGTTAGCCTCTATAAATTCTGAATCCGGAAGTGAAAATCGCGATTTACGTCCTCAGTTGGCTGCCTATAAAATGCTTTCGCGTGGCTTGGACATCCCTAGTCACATACGCTCTGAGCTCACCAAGGCGGCACCCGGATGTCTCATTGAGGAGGAGCACACAGAAACGCAGGACTTAGAGTCGCGTTTGCACAAGCTTGTACCATTACCGACACAGTTACCGGAAACAATAATTCGAAACCGTTTAGCACATCGTGTCGTAGAACTTGAAAGACTTTCAAGTAATCTGGGCACTGTTGATGCAACAAAAGCAGATTTGATCGCTCCTGATGAGTTACACGACGAGTGCGATGAGTTGAAATTCAAAGCTCTTATCGAACTGAAAAGCTTGCGTTTGCTCACCAAACAGAAGAGTATGCGGCAACACGTCGTCTACAACCACGCAGCTACTGATTCTCAGAGTACATATGGCCAGAGTATGCTTCTACGCTCGATGAACAGGCGTCTGAAAGTCAGTGCAGCTCAAGAGTTACAAATCACGGACGAAATTGCCAAGAAAGTGCAGCATGAGCGTGAACAGATAGCAAAGCACTCTCTAATCGAGTTAATAAATGCTTCTTTGAAGAATTCCTCAAGGTTCAAGCAGCATATAGACCAGAGGCAGTTGCGAAAGGCAGCATTAGTCAAACATTTGACCCAGTTCCACGCCCAAGTTGAGAGAGAGGAGAGTAAACGTGCTGAACGTACAGCTAAGCAGCGTCTCCAGGCTCTTAGATCCAATGATGAGGAAGCCTATATAAAACTTTTGGATCAGACGAAGGACACACGTATCACGCATCTCTTGCGTCAGACCAACCAGTTCCTTGCTAGTTTGAGTGAGGCTGTTCGTGTGCAGCAAGCAGAATCCGGTGCGTTGCAGCCAACTGAAACAGAACTTGAGAAGATCGATTACTATGAGGTTGCGCATCGCGTTAAAGAGCCAGTGACTGAGCAGGCTTCAATTTTGGTAGGTGGTACTCTAAAAGAGTATCAGCTGAAGGGTACAGAATGGATGATATCTTTGGTAAATAATAACCTTAATGGTATATTGGCTGATGAAATGGGTCTAGGTAAGACCATTCAGTCGATCTCTTTGATCACATACCTCATTGACAAGAAGCGCTGGCCTGGTCCGTTTTTGGTAATTGTACCCCTTAGTACAATTACAAATTGGACAGTTGAACTTGAAAAATGGGCCCCTTCCGTGAGGAAAGTTGTCTACAAAGGCCCTCCTGCTGCAAGAAAAGCTCAACAGGCCATAGTTCGCAGTGGTGATTTCCAAGTTCTATTAACTACATATGAATATGTCATTAAGGATAGACCTTTGTTGTCAAAGATCAGATGGCAGCATATGATCATTGATGAGGGTCACCGTATGAAGAATACTCAGTCGAAGCTCAGTTCGACTTTGGTTAATCATTATCACTCTAGAAATCGTCTGATTTTGACTGGTACTCCTTTGCAGAATAATCTACCAGAGTTATGGGCTTTATTGAATTTCGTACTTCCCAAAATCTTCAACTCACAGAAGACTTTTGATGAATGGTTCAACACACCGTTTGCTAATACTGGTGGCCAGGATAAGATGGAACTGACAGAAGAAGAAACTTTGCTTATTATTAGACGTCTTCATAAAGTACTTAGACCGTTCTTGTTGCGACGATTGAAAAAAGATGTTGAGAAGGATTTGCCGGATAAGGTAGAAACGGTTATTAAATGCAAGATGAGCGCTCTACAAAGGGTATTATACGACCAAATGCTAAAGTACAATGTCATTTACACGGGATCGGGTGCTAATGCTGACGGGTCCAAGGTTAATTCTGGTCTACGCAGTTTAAATAACAAAATTATGCAGCTGCGTAAGATTTGTAACCATCCATATGTGTTCCAGGAGGTTGAACAAGTGGTAGACCCAACAACTGTCAATTACGATCTTTTATGGCGCACGGCTGGCAAGTTCGAACTATTGGATAGAATATTACCCAAATTTAAAGCTAAAAATCATAGGGTTTTGATATTTTTCCAAATGACCCAGATAATGGATATCATGGAAGATTATCTCCGTTACCGCGGAATCCAATATTTACGACTTGATGGTAGTACAAAGGCCGATGAACGTTCAGAGAAACTGCAAGTCTTCAATGCACCAGACTCGCCATATTTCTGTTTCCTTCTGAGTACCCGCGCTGGTGGCTTAGGTCTGAATTTACAAACCGCTGATACAGTCATTATTTATGATACTGATTGGAATCCATTCCAGGATCTGCAGGCCCAGGATCGTGCTCATAGAATCGGACAAACCAAGGAGGTGCGTATCCTTAGACTGATCACCGAAAGGTCCATTGAAGAGGCCATTTTGGACAGAGCTGTTTCAAAGCTCGAAATTGATGGAAAGGTTATCCAAGCTGGTAAATTCGATAATAAGAGTACAAATGAAGAGCAAGAGGCATTTTTGCGAAACTTAATGGAAGCTGAAGAGTCCCGCAGAGATTCAAAAGATCAGGAGGACGAGGAGATGGACGACTTTGAGCTCAACCAAATCCTAGCCAGAGGTGATGAGGAGGTTGAGTTCTTCAATAAGCTAGATGAGGAACGTGTCGAGAAGGAGAATGCAGATGGCGTCGTCAGATTATTTAGCCAGGCCGAACTTCCGGAAATATACCAGGAAGATCTTGCTGAAAGATTCAAGGAACCCGAAGTTGTAGAAACTACTCGTCGCGAGCGCAGACACACACTCTATGACGATGAGGACTGGCTTAGATACGAAGTCATGGATGACGCAGGAAGCGACCAGTCTGATGAGGGTGATGACCCTGCCGAGTTTGACGGCTCTGAAGCTGCTGAGGAAGATAGCAAGAAATCCAAGAATAAAGAAAGGGGTAAACGTAAATCATCGAAAGTTGGCCGTCCCAAACGGTCACGTACAAATCTAAATCCAAAGGACCGAGAGAAACTTAATTCTCAGATTTTGAAGACTATTGAACTCATTGAGTCACAAACAGCAGATAACCCGCCGCGATCAAGATCTGGAATTTTTGTAGAATTACCGTCCAAACGTGACTACCCAGATTATTACAAAATTATCACCGCTCCTATCTCTTTAAAGGAAATCAGAAAGAAATTGAAAGGTAACTCCTATATTTCGTTTAGCGAAGCCAAAGATGATCTTATGCTTATGTTGAATAACGCACGTACTTACAACATGGAGGGATCAGTTGTTTATGACGATGCGAACTTCCTCGCAAAACTTGTTGAGGATGCTTGATATGCGAGAAGCGCGTATTTAGCAAGCTACTGTATTAATATAGATTCTGTGCTCTATTTGAGCTTGCTTAAAACTTATAGTGCATATGAACAATACCGGTACATAAATATATTTATTATAGCATATGCCAATAAATTGTGATTAAATGGGCTGCTGTATACAGCAAGTTCACTCAATGTTATCTTATTTTTGTAGAATGTTCGTTGGAGGAATCATGTAGCAGTCACAGCTCTATTGGTATTTGGTCGTACCTGCAGTCAGAAGAGTTGGACAAACACTAGATACATATAGTAAACTAATTACTTTAACTGCTTAGAAACTCTTCGCTGTTATTTATTTTTGGTATGTCGAATTGTTTAAGCTCGTTACTACATTACTTGATTTGAATTGGCTTCCTGGAATAATGGTCAATCCTTTCCTTATAGGCTGTAGCAGGATGAAAAAAAAAAGAGATTAATTGATTAAAAACAGTATATAAATAAATAAGTACGATATTATCTCAGTCTGTGGTAATACCAGAATAAATAATGAAATCTGACAGCAGAAACAACCCCGTTACTTTAATCTCTGTTTAGCATCCCAATCATGCCACTCCGTTGTGCAGTCAAGATCCAGAGCCTCAGGGGAAGGATCCTCGCTGAAAAATTTCGATTCTAAAGCCTCTTTAGCTGACAGGCGCGTGTTAGGGTTCATGTCAAGCATGCGACTTGCTAGAGAGTATACCGAAGGTCCAACATTCTCTCCAGCGAATACTTCGGGAAACTTGAATGTCCAACTATCAGCAGCTAACGGGAGTGACTTAATTAGCGGGTACCATGGCATTTCTTCGTACTCAGGCCAAGAACTGGGTTGGCCTAGTACGCCGAATATTGATAGCAACTGGGATACATCGTCGGTGCCTCGAAAAAGTGTCTTTCTTAAAAACAGCTCTACGAGTAAACATCCTGCTCCCCATATATCCACTTCATAGGCATATTTCTCAGCACCTAGAAGTATTTCAGGAGGACGATACCAAAGTGTAATAACACGATTCGTATACCGTGCTTGTTTGTCTGGATTTATGAATCGCGCGAGCCCGAAATCAGCTAGTTTTACAACACCTTTAGCAGTTATCAAAATATTGGATCCTTTTATATCTCTGTGCACAATTTGACAACTATGAATATAGTTGAGGGCAGAGAGAAGCTGTTTCATGACGCTCTTGATATGTGGCACCGAAAATGTGAGCTCAGAATTCAACATTAGTCCAGCAAGATCATGCTCAATATAGTCAAAAACAACATAAACATCTTGTTTTTCAACAACTATCTCGTTTAACACGATTATATTCACATGATTCAACTTTTGAAGGAGTTTAATTTCACGCGCAGCAGTTACAGGAAGAATTCCATCATCTCGCTGTGTTTCAGAGCGAAGACGTTTCATTGCGAGAAGCTTTTTGGATTTTACATCCATCTCCTTGTACACTTTACCGTAAGTTCCTTGTCCTACCTGTACAATGCATTGAACAGGTCGTTCTGAAGAATCATACAATTCATCCAAGGGTACAACAGGCTCTGGCATATTCGAAGATGCTATAAATCCTAGAGCATCGTGGGTTGTAGAGTAATGAATACGTGGATTTATTGATGGTCGAAAATGCCTTTCTTTCTTAGTCGAAGAATTATAGTCTGTATGTCCTCTCGTCACAGGAGTCGCATGCGCTTCAAGGATCTCAGAGTTTTTATTCATTGCATTTTGAGGCTCTTTGTGATTAATTTGTTCATTAGCGGTATTTCTTTCATCTACTGGATTGTTTAGTTTTTCAACTACTCCTATTCTTTCAAACAGAGGATTCGGTCTACTTGCGGTTTGTATTGGTGCTTTAATATTAGAATCGTAGCTCGGTTTCACAGCCACTGAGGAGTCAACTTGATGGTTATTGTGTTGACTACCAGGCCGGAGGCTCTGGATGTGCTTTCGATCGTTGGATAAAGTATGATTTTGGCTTTGATTCTGATTATGATTTCCAGTCTGATTTTGGTTTCGATTTTGATTTTGATTTTGATTGTAGTTATTGTTGTCCCTCTTGTAAGAATTTGGGCTAGAGTGGTTTTGCTGTGTCTTATAATTATGATCTTCCTTAGACCTCGAATCTGAAACATTGTGCTTATTGTAGTCACTGCGGTAACCAGAATGGTTATTATTATGGCCTCGATTCATATTATTGAACTTTTTGTTCGAATAATTGCCTTGGGTATTATAGCGATGATAATTCGATGAACGGTTTGGATTATAATAATGGTTCTGGTTAAAGCTTTGGTGGCCGTTACCTGAGTTGCTGTGGGCTCCAAAGTCACCAGAATAATTTCTTTTATTGTCGTTTCTCTGGGGGTAATTCATATCACCTGTTACGCTGTTCTGCTGTCCCTCTTGGCCAGGTTTGGAGACCGCGTTTCTAGACGTCTGAGGCAGATCTGGGTAAGACTGAGATGCAAAGTCCGTATTCCTAGTCTTTTTGTTATTAGGGGGTCGAGATGCAGGAGGCCCCGACTGCCTCCTATCAGTAAATCTCCTTTTTGGAGCTTGGCTTGTGTCGTTCATGCGACTAGTCGGTTTGGAAGGCAATCATGTGATCTTTTCCAGATGTCAACGCGTCGTTGAGTGTTTCAAAATCATAAACAATACTCTTCAAGTTGCGATTCTCAAAATCTATATTTACAGAGTTTTTATATTCTATATAAAAGATGCTGTCATATATTTATAAAATTATCTGTTACTGAATTTACTTGGAATAGTGTCACTTTTGTATTCTTACTTAAGATTTGTAAATTGTTGCATGCATCCTCTGGCTATTGTGCCATTAAACGATAGTAACCACAGAAATTTCAGAATATAGCTTTACTATGCATGTGTCTGGGAAAACGAATTTTTTTTTCTTTAATTTGAAATACCTATAAATTTTCTAGTATCTGCATCTTAAATTATGAATTATGCCAGTATATAGCTGACTTATTTACATAGCAGTTGTTCTGGCTAGTAAGAAGCCGTCGATATGTAAGTTATTGATACACTTGACTACAATTCATCGATTACTCAGTCAACATGTTTAGATCGATTTTGAGGCCGCAATTCGCATCTGCTCGCCAGCAATTCTTTAGATTCATGTCTAAAGAAGTTAGGCAAAGTATTGACGCGGCTGTAAAATCAGCCCCTGTAGTGCTCTTCATGAAAGGCACACCAGAGTCGCCAGCTTGCGGATTCAGCCGTAACACAATTCAGATTCTAGGATACCAAGGTGTAGATCCATCGAAATTCGCTGCGTATAATGTTTTAGAGGATCCAGAGCTTCGCCAGGGCATCAAAGAATACAGCGATTGGCCTACTGTCCCCCAGCTGTATATCAACAAGGAATTTGTTGGCGGGCATGACATTATCGTACAGATGTCTGAAGACGGCTCATTGGCTGACCTGCTTGAAACAGAAAAGGTTTTGGTGCAATAATGAACATTAGAAACATTAGATGTGCAAAAAATTTATAGAAAATCTGGAACAAACAGGAGCCACAAGTGATATGAAACACGGCCCTTTTTAAATCTGAGTTTGTTAGTTAATAATTCTCATATACTTTAAAAATACTTTAAACTATACTAGTTCGACGAAGTTGTGTAATTATCTATCAGGTTCAAAGAAGGATATCTAGATTTGCCTTCATTTGGAATCACGGCCCTTCTTTTCGAAGTAATTACTGCCTTGTAGGAACGCGGCAGAAGTATCCAACATCCACTCACCAACTCCAAGATATTTATTGACCAATCCGCGAATGTCTTGACTATCGAGCTTTTCAGAGTTGAATGTCAGACCCGTAGAACGCCGCACGCCTGCAATGAGTGCAGATAAAAGAACAGCGTCCACCGAGTAATGGACCAATTTACCAATAGTGCCCATAAAAGGTAGAATAAGAGATGAAATTAATAGCAGAATGATGCAACTGTAGAAGGTAACCTATGTTTCTGCTGGTCACACTGAAGGGTAAATATGATGCCATAATAAAAATGCACTGTATGCACATCTGCATGCAGCACTTGAAGAATGTACCAACTTTAGACTATTTGAGTATACAATTAAGAAGAAATGCTAATTCCATTAGGACTTGTTTGTCGCATTCACATTGTACATACTTAAACACAATTTTAAATTTAATATTGGTGCTACACAGTCGCTATGAAGGCCTGAGAATGAATGCTGACAATGATATAGACCCGATAGACTTAAAGTAGGGAAATAAAGATGAGTACATTCCAGAGGAAAGGGAATTAATCACCACTTTTTGAAACAAGGAAGATTCACAACCAAAAAAATAACTCGTCGACTAGCCAACCAATTGGTGCTGGTAGATCAATGTGCCATCCGGACGCCGTCCTCGATAAGTAAGCTGGCTGCGATATTGCTACCCTGACCTGTACTTACTTCCTAGAGTCATAGATACTACATTCTCTACAGAATGGTCTGACGACTAACCGAGGACTCGAACCGGACACGTTTCCAAGACCAGATCATGTTAAACCGCTAAGAGAAAACCCGCTACAGGTGTTATTAAAGTAAAACTTACAATTATATATGCATATAAAACAATTACTATTTAGTCCTCTGTCTCCATATATTTACCAAAATAAAAACTTCAAAATCTGTATGGCACGTAAAATTCCAGTAACAGGTCGGAAAATTAGCAGCATAAAACCCGAGAAGGCAAGAAAAATAATCAGGAAATATCATGTTCTCTTGAAAGAACGTGAAAAAGCCGTTTCTACTAATGATTTTTCGACAATTAGTGCACTTGATGTGCAAATCAATAGTATTGGCGGATTGGATATGTACCAGAAGGCTTCAATCAATGGACAGTCAAAGACTAGAGGAGGTGATTCATCTAAGCTTCTTGTAGACTGGTTAAAATCTGAGAAGCATGTGGGTACTACAGAATACACCAAATTGTTAGAAGTCGGATGCTTACAGGTAGACAATTACTGCGCTCGAAGCAATTTATTTTCACAGCATGTTCGAATAGACTTGAATTCCCAAAATCCACAGATTCAGAAGCAGGACTTCATGACAATGCCATTAGATACTTTTGATGTCATATCTTTAAGCCTGGTGGTGAATTTCGTACCAAATCCATTAATACGCGGTAAAATGATGCAACGAGCTCACTCATTTCTGAATGATAATGGTCTCTTGTTTTTTGTCCTTCCAAGTGCCTGTACTGAGAATTCACGCTATTTTGATAGCAACATTTTGAGTAAGGTATTTACCAGCGTTGGATTCACAGTTCTTGAGTATAAACTTACCAATAAACTTGTTTACTACCTTCTAAAGAAATCCGAAGGAAGTAAACAACCAGTGAAGAAACAGCTGTGTAGAGACGGCCCAAAATTGAACAATTTCTACATATCAATCGCATAGAGGACACTTTTCGTTCCCGAAATACTGACACGCCTGATCAGTTGCCGCGAATAATAGCATGTTAATGAATTAGATTGAAATCTTGATAGCTATAAATAGTCGCACAAGCATCAGCGGCTGTAAAATTTGAACACATCATTATTTATATGGATATACTAGATAATATGAACAACTTAAGATGATAACTTCAAAGTATGCTCTCACGAATAATTCAATAGTCAAAATGCTAGCCTTAGACTCAAAAATTAAATTTTCTGAAGCTGAGTGGTGCATAGAAGAATAGTACTAAGCATTATATGCTATAACCAAACATTGAGTTGAATACCTTTAATTTTAAGTGGCAAACCACAAAATATTTATACTCCTTCTCACATGTAACCTTAACATCAGATATCAGAGATCTATTATCATCACGTGACATAGACGCGTGTGAATGGTTAGGTAAATAGGTACTCTTCTTCTACTTGCAGCCTAGCTGGTAGTTTTGCCGTCTCTTCAGCCATGAGCACGAATGCGGAAGATGCCCAGCGCCGGATTATGGCCATATACAAGCGCTGGAATGATCTTAGACTCCAATTTGGTCCTGCTGCGAGTAGGAACGAGGAGTTCAGCGCGTTGAGTAAGATACTTGCTCAAGCCACGCGACAAAACGGTAACAGAGGAATGCCACCCTTTAATGCAGCAGCAGGAGCAGATGGGATGCATGTTCCTCCGAGAATAATGACTCCGCAGATGCCTTCAATGCCTGTAAACTCACAACAGAATACGCCGCAAATGGCGCGCATGAGTCCGCAAATGGGCGGCCAGATGTCGCCTTTGCCGCAGCAGAGGTTTAACAGAATGGATACGAAAATGAGTCCCCAGATGCCCTCGCAAATGGATCCCTCTATGTCCACAATGAGCCCTCATATGGGTAATATGTACATGGACGGTCAGCCATCGAATCAACCTATGGGAAATGGAATGGACATGCCACCACAGATGCAGATGGGAATGAATCCTCAGATGCAAATGCAAATGGGAATGAATCCACAAATGCAAATGGGAATGGGAATGAATCAACAGGGCCCAATTCAGAATCAGATGGGAAACCAAATGAACGGGCAAATGGGAAACCACATGAATGGACAAATGGGTAATCCTCAGATGCAGATGGGTCAAATGCATATGCGTGAACCTGGAGCGCGAATGATGCGTAATAATGTTGGGAACGCACCTGGTCCTCTAGCGGTGCCTGCACAGGCACCCGCTTCAAAGCAAGGATCAGGTTATCAAATGCCTCCAGATGCAGGTGCGAATTATCCTTATCGTGGCAAAGCAGGCACATCTAACGCATCTGATGCCCCACCGTCAGTTCCAGGAACACCAGCCCCAATTTCTGGTGCTGATCTTAATGACAATGGTCAGAACTCACAGAATTTACAGAATGGTCCCACTGGTCCGAACTCCAATATTTCCCAGAATTCCCAGGCACAAGGTAATGCTGCTAAAGATGCTGCTAGCTGGCTAAACTTAGACGATATGGATCAAGATATTTCCATGAGTGGTCTGGGCGACGATTTGTTCGATGACACTGCAAACTCATTTCTTCAGGATGTCGAACAGCCTCCACTCGACGATTTATTGCAACCAGATCTCACAGAGCACCCAACGCGCACTGGCAGCGGAGAGGGAGCAGCAGGAATCACAGAAGGTGCTTCTTTGGATCCCAAGACATCAGCGAGCATGGATACAGTACAGTCACAAGTTGGTCCTTCGCATATGCAGCAGTATTCACAAGGCTCCAATATTCCACGTCAAACACCACCCGTCGCTCATAAATCCCCAGTTACGCGAAATTCACAGACTCCACAAGCTTCATTGACTCCTCAGGCCCCTCCAGGTGTACCAGGTCAGTCTGGTATTCCTGGCCGTTTAGGTCCACAAGGCCCTCCAGGACCGCCTGTGTCGGGAATGCCGGGTGTACAGGCCCGTCAGGGATCTCAAGGCCCTCAAATGACTGGTAATAACTTTGGGTCTACACCTGCAACATCTCATGTCACGCCTCCGCGCGATTTACTGAGCCGAAATCATCAAGCTGTTCTTACAAACCAGGAGCAAGCTCTACGTGTAATGCGTACCAATGCTTCACTCCCTGATGCGTTGAATCATGCTCTTTTCTCTAATAATGGACCTGCGAAGGATCTTCCAAAACTTCCTACTACTCAAATACAGCCTGAATATGTATCACAGGATTCGCAGCAATTTGCAGCTGGGTCAAATGCAAGGATAAGCCCGCATGGCATTCCAGGCTCTACTACTGAACCACAGCCTGACTCTACAGCAGAGGCAAGTACTGATGGAAGTGGAAGTGCTCCAAGCGTTTCGAGTGTCCCACCAACGCCTTTAGTCAAGCATAAGGAAGAAATAAAACGACAACATTTAGAACAACATGAGCTTGAGCGAGAATTAGGCTTGAAGCATATGCGCCAGAAACAGTGGGACGCACAATTACGACAAGAAAAGTTGTATCAGCAACATTACTTGGAGGGTGAGAATAACGATGTAGCATTTGTTGTCCAAGGTGGTCGCAATATCAGTGCTGGTCCAAGAAGTCGACGTATACAAAATGATGAATCGGATACACTCAACACAGGAGTATATGACATGCGAACTGTACTCGGATTTAATAAGGCTACCAATCCGGCTAGTTTGATTCCAAAAAAGATTCCTTACTCGGAATTCTATAAGCATGACGAAATGTTAATATTACCATCCTTGCTTCCTCAGGGTGTATGTGGTCAAGATATGCACCGTCGACGTGGCTTGGAAATGGTTGAGCTCTTTGCTCGTAGACGCGAAGAACTTGAGAAAAAGCCATTACTTACTGTAGATGAAGAAATTGAGCTACGCCGTTTAAGATTGGCTCCGTATTTACGAGCGGTTCGAGGTGACTTGCTCTCACATGTTCAGTATTTCAATTCTGTTGCTGTGAACCGTAGCAATTTAGTTATGTTTGCTCGCATGAAGTTTTTAACACAGCATGATGCTGCGTTAGTCGAACGATTTGTAAATGAACAAAACGCAGAGCGGCGCAAACATGAGAATTTTGACCAGCATGCACGTTTCAAAACATTATTGAATCACCGTCAAGAGCTTGAGCGACAGGAGTCTCAAAAACGATCCCAAAAAGCGCGGTTAATTGATAGCGTGCGTGAATGTCATGCTCATGTTGAGCGTGAAGAGCGTAAGCGCTACGAACGCACTGCAAAACAGAGACTACAACTCTTGAGAGCAAACGACGAAGATGCATATTTAAGATTAATTGATCAAACAAAGGATGCCCGAATCACACATTTGCTTAAACAAACTAATAAATTCTTGTCAGGGCTTGCTGAAGCTGTGAAGAACCAGCAAGGCGTGCTAACAGGCTCTGATGGTATCGAACAGGTAGATTCAGAGGCTGCTAAAATTGAGGACAATTCCACAACTTCTGTTCCTAATGATGCCAACGCCGAAGACATCAGGGAAAAGGTTGATTATTACGAGGTTGCGCACAGAATTAAGGAATCAGTTACTCAACAACCTTCAATTCTAGTGGGCGGAACATTAAAGGAGTATCAGTTAAAGGGATTACAATGGATGGTATCATTGTATAATAACAAACTAAATGGTATTTTGGCAGATGAAATGGGACTGGGTAAGACCATTCAATCTATTGCGCTAATTACATACCTAATAGAGATCAAGAAGGTGCGTGGTCCATTTTTGGTTCTTGTTCCCCTCAGTACTTTAACCAACTGGGATTCTGAATTTGATACTTGGGCACCTTCCGTCAAGAAGGTGGTCTATCGTGGTCCACCTTCCACTAGAAAGCAATACCAATCTCAGATTCGCGCAGTTGACTTTCAAGTTCTTCTTACAACGTATGAATATGTTATTAAGGAGCGTGCTCTTTTCTCGCGTATCAACTGGGAACACATGATTATCGACGAGGGTCACCGTATGAAGAATACACAGTCAAAGCTAAGCTCAACATTAGCTCAGTATTATCGCTCAAAATACAGACTTATTTTAACGGGTACTCCTTTGCAGAACAACTTACCTGAATTATGGGCTCTGCTTAATTTTGTACTCCCCAAAATTTTCAACTCTGTAAAAAGTTTCGAGGAATGGTTTAATACACCATTTTTGCAGGCTGGTTCCACAGATAAGATGGATCTTGGCGAAGAAGAAAAGCTACTCATCATCAGGCGTTTGCACAAGGTGTTAAGACCGTTCTTGTTACGTCGATTGAAGAAGGATGTTGAGAAAGACTTGCCAGATAAGATTGAGCGTGTCGTTAAATGTAAGATGAGTGCTTTGCAGCAGTTTTTGTATAGACAACTTTTGGGTTATAATACCAGCGCATTAGGTTCTGCTGGTGGCGGCATCCGCTCGTTATCCAATCGTGTTATGCAGCTCAGGAAGCTATGTAACCATCCTTTTGTTTTTGAAGAAGTTGAGCGTGTAGTTAATCCGACAGCGCAAAATAATGACTTGCTCTGGCGCACAGCTGGAAAGTTCGAGCTTCTTGATAGAATTCTACCTAAATTCAGTAAAGCAGGACACAGAACTCTTATATTCTTTCAAATGACACAGATTATGGATATTATGGAAGATTTTCTAAGACTACGTGGTATTAAATATCTTAGACTTGATGGTATGACCAAGGCGGATATGCGCAGTGATTTGCTGAAAAAATTCAACGATCCCAACTCACCGTATTTCTGTTTCTTGTTAAGTACCCGTGCAGGTGGCCTTGGACTAAATTTGCAAACAGCTGATACAGTTATCATTTACGATACCGATTGGAACCCTCACCAAGATCTACAGGCACAAGATCGTGCGCACAGAATTGGACAGACGAAAGAGGTCTTGATTCTCAGATTGATTACAGAAAATTCAATTGAAAAGCACATTCTAGATCGTGCGCAAGGTAAATTGGATATTGATGATAAAGTCATTCAAGCCGGTAAGTTTGATAATAAAAGTACTAATGAAGAACAAGAGGCGTTTTTGCGAACCTTGTTATTGGCACAAGAATCTAAGAATGAGACCCAGGATCCTGAATTTGACGAGACTGATGATGAAAACCTGAATTTGATGCTTGCCAGATCCGAAGAGGAAAGACAATTATTCAATCAAATGGATCAGGAGCGAACTTTAGCGGAACGAGCAAATCACTCACCTCCAAGACTTTTCAGCGAAGGAGAGCTTCCAGAGGAATACACTAAGAAGAGTGAAAGCAGCTTGCTTAATCTCGAACAAGATTCTCATATAGACGAAGGCGGTCACCATTTGCGCAATCGTAGATTTTATGAGGAAGAAAATGAAGACAACAGGAAGAGAATCAAATATGAGGAAGAGGAAGAACCGATTGATACTTCTAAACGTACACTGACTGTGGCAATCAACGTTGCTCATCGGAATAACCCACTGCCAGCACTTCCTTCGGATGTTATTCAGGCTGCTCTGCCGAAGCCTCGCCCTGGAAGGAAAGGACGACCACCAAGAGTCAAAGAACATCTCACTTTGGACCAGCGTGAACAGATGTCACAAGTCGGTCGTCAACTCATTCGCGAAATAAAGGCATGTGTGGATGCAAATGGTCGTCATCGAGTGGATTTGTTCTTAGAGCTACCTTCACGCTCTTTGTACCCTGATTACTATCAGTTGATAGTCCTTCCTATCTGCATATCAACGATTGCTAAAAGGATTGGATCCAAATATTACCAGAGTTATGAACAAATGGCTAATGATTGGCGCACCATGTTCCGTAACGCTAGATGGTATAACGCCGAAGGGTCAATCGTGTACAATGATGCGGATTGCTTGGAAGCCTTGTTTGAACGGAAGTTTGCCTCTCTTGTAGGCGTGCAAGCTCCTCCATACTTCGATCTCATCGGCGGGCACCCCGAAAAGCCTCGCAACAACCCGAACGTCTTCAGGAATAATGGATAGTTACAAAGTGATATAGATCGGATGAGCTTAACGTATTCAAGACATTGATTTGCCACCTTGGCCTTTATAATTAATTTATTTGTTGGATAATTGCAACTCTAGACACAGATATTTATTACAACCAATGCTAACGTTCAATTTTTATAATGAGGCTGCATACAAAATAGTGCATATAGGGACTGCAGTATATTTAGAATAACTTCCCAGCCCCCCAACATCATATAGAACGAAGAGCGAGTGCTGGCACTAAAACAAAATTGTTAACTCTAGATGATAGAACCAACATATATATTAGAATATAGATGTCGAAGAAAAACATATCAGATAGCAACTCCTGTGTTATTCAAACTGAAGAACTCTGAAGTATTCAGGATAATGCTGCAACCCGGAATGTCATGCATAACGATATTTTAGTTGCTCCCTACTCCCTTGTATTGAAGCTGCATGTGTCGTCTAATCTCTCAGAGCTTTTAAAAAGGTCTCATAGGGTTCAAAATTGTTTAACAAGATTATCATTTGTCCAACTAGCTAGCAAACACAGATAAATTCTCATCTACAACAGAAGGTGAATGAACATATGATAAGACTTTCTTTGTCTTTCTCAAAAACGGAAGAACTACCAAAAAATCCAAGGATTTTAGTATGCCTGCTTATCTAGTTCAACAAAATAAATGGGATAACTTAATAAATAAATAAATAAATAATGTACCAACCACTTGGATAAGTAATGTACTAATAGATAGAAGGGAGGGGGGCATTAAAAAATATACAAAAAATTGTGACGACAATTTTTAACGAGCGCACTCAATTGTTTCCTAATGCTAGAAGCGATTCCTCATAAAAATCTAGCAGGAGTTTAGGCTTGAAGGGCCAAAGAGTGAAAACCTCAACAATTTGCATAATTTCATCATGAGACATATTGAATGGAGTTTTATTGATTAAATGGGGTAGTTTGGGAGCAAGATCCTCTAAGGCGCCTGCACCCAGATACTCTAACCCCACACGTAGTGGAACCTTCATTCGCATCATTAAATGGGTTACGACGTACTCAAACTCGTCTAGATTCTCGATATAATTGTCTCGCGGAATAAGTTCAATTAAAGCAAAATCATTTTGGTATGGAAAGTCTTTTTCAAAATCAATCTCAGAATCTGGTATTAATGGGGTGAGATACTCTCTCTCGTTTTGAAATCTAGAAGCAGCAGCCTTGGCTTTAGCTTTCGCTTGTGATTCTGGAGACTCGTGAAAAATAACCACTCTATAATCAGCTACTGCTTCCCTAATACATGAAATGCGAGCTCGGTTTTGATACCCAGGGGATGCTAATATTTTTAGAGCTGTTTTGGGGTTCATCCAGAGTAAAGTCCGTACACGGCCGTACTTAAATAACCAAGAGCGACGAAGCATACAGTTTAAATACTGTGCAACCAGTTGTTCACCATGTGTATGAACCAGATTTGCAGTATATATTAAAGAAGGATGTACATCCGAATAAGGAACGACTGGTTCTTTCAAATATCCTTTTTCTTCTAGTTCCTTGAAAGAAGTCCAATCGTATGGGTCATTGGAGGTATACATCAGTTTTGGGTTATCTTGTACTAAAAATTGTAAACCTTTCGAATACATTTTTAGTGGTTCCATTAAAATATGCTTTTTGGGTTGTAAAGTACTGTTCAAAGATGCTGAAAACACGCCACATTCTGGGTACGCGTCAACGACTGTTGGATGAAACGATGTAAGTTTATCATAACCAAGTTTAGAGCTAATTTTTTTGCCTAAATCATAATTTAACAACGTAACTCCTGTTTTTCTGAACCGAGGAAAGAACTTTCTACACTCCAGCGTTCGGTTCTGCATAGCTCCTAGATTACTAATCCCAACGAACTTGTCGTTTGCATCGAGCTTTTGCTTAAACGGTTGGATATTCAGATGTTAAAACTAAAGCTGAAAACAGACACTGACGAAAAACCAAAATCTAATCCAGTCCGTATTAGATTACGTACAAATCGTACGTCAGTGGAAGGTTATGACTGCGAGGCCCCCGATCAAGAGGAAGATCCTGTTGTTGAGGAAAGTATGCTTCTGAGAATGCTACCCGGTACTACAGCGCTAGCTTCTCTACAGAAAGCGTGTCAATCCAACAATTTCAGCGATATATCTATAAAGCTCGATGAGCGTCGTAAAGCGACTGTGAGCATCGGCAACGAGCAGTTCCATGCTCAGGTTTTTGACTTGCCAACAGTGTCTGAAATCTATAAAACTGTGGATAAGCGTAATATATACAAGGCTTCAGACGTTTCTCAGATTCTGCTGGTCACACACAAGGTAGGAGATCCACCACCGGATCTCACAATTCTGCATCGTCTGAGTCCAGATCCATTGGCTTATCCGCACGGTATAACGCCGCCATTGTATAACGTCCGAAATCGAAGATTCCAACCTCGACTTAGTAGTCGAACTATCGAAGGTCTTGAAGCACAAGTGGAAGAGCTTTTAAAGAAGGATGCTGCAGCGAAGGAAGTTCGCACAGAATTGTTACCTGCATCTGCTGTTGCGGCACAACAAGCTTTGGCTGAGGCACGTGCAGCAGCTCTTAATAGAACTCAGGAAAGCGATATGGAGGTTGATGATGAGTTGGATGAAGAGCTTGAACGTGCCATGATGCTAGAAGGCGAACTTGATGGTGAAGATGCTAAAGCAAGCGCCGAAAGTGATCAGGAAAGTGATCAAGAAAGTGATCAAGAAAGTGACCAAGAGAGTGACCAGTCTGATATGGATAGACAACCAGGTGAACAGTTTGACTACGACGATGCACGACAACACAACAAACAACTCCGCGAAGAAATCAAAGAGTTGCAAACTACAATTGAAGCCAAGGAGCAAGTTGCAGGTAGTGTTGTTAATGACATTATGCGTGCTCGTCATATGGATGCTGTCAACCGTCTAAGATCCGAGTTAGAAAAGAAGCAGAGTTTCTTGCGTGAAGCTGAAGAAGAGCAGAATGACGAGGTAGTTGAGGAAGAAGATGATGATGACGATGACGATGATGAAGATGATGATGAAGAAGAAGACAAGAAATCTAAACCTAGTACACAAGAAGGATTGGCAGAATCTGGAGGAACAGAGGCAGGTGATCAGCAGTCCGAAGAGAATGATGCAGCAAGTACCGCTGAAACTAATGAAAATGGTGACTCGGAGCAGCCTGAACCTATTAATTCTAGTGAGTTAGATATGCTGCCCGATTCTACTAATATTAACCCCGATCCTACCCTCGACCCTGCCTCTCTAGAGCCAGACTTCGAGAGCCTACAGAGCCTGAAGAATCTACAAGACGACGACGACGACGACATCGATTCTCTTTTCTAGTCATCTGGCAACCATGTATATACATATCATAGAATGTTATGACCATAGTCTTTTGTAGAAAGCTACAAAAGAATTAGATAATGATGGAACATAAAATAGGCATGATTTTTACGAAATACAGAAAGTATGAATACCATTATAATAAATAAATTTACAATAAACACTTAGCGGTGATCAGCCTTACCGATACCACGTTTACCAGTGTTAAGATGCTTAGGTTTACTGCTCTCAATACGACGGTCACTTTCGTTTCTACGACCGTCGTTCGTCCACTGTCTCTGTTGGATCTTTTTCAAACGCAGAGCTTTCTCACGACCGCTCTTTGTCAAGTTCAAATGCTCGGCAAGATCCGCATCCAAAGAAGGAATTCTGCCACTCTCGATAATTTGGTTACCTTGAGCACCCAAAACAGCATCAGCACCTCTACCAGCTCTATCCTTGTTCTCAGATTGTGCGCGCTGTATTCTAGCACTGATCTGTTTGGCATCCAGTCCAATATCATCGAAGTGCTGCTCAAGCTTATCAGCAGTTCTGCGAGTGTGTTTTCTCGGCATAACAGCATGACGAGCCATTGTGCGCTTCAATCGAGATTCGGACATCATAACCTTGTGTCTCTTGCGGATCCAGTCAGCCTTAGCACGGATATCTTCCACATCACTGGTTTCCATCTCCTCGTCTTCTTCACTGTTATAGAAGCCTTGTTCGATTAGTGCCTCTTCCTCTGCTTCCAAAGCAGCTAATTTAGCACCGATCTCAGGATCAATGAAATCATACACATTCTTACCGTTAAGCAACTCAGGTACGATATCATTCTTCCACTCTTCATCCTCAAGAAGATAAGCCTCATGGTAATCGGGTTGGTAAACACCTGCACCACCTTGTTCAGCTTCAATTTCTTTGCTGAGAGGACCTTCGAAAGGCTTATCAGCATCATCAATAATGTATGGTGCACGTACTACATCATCACGCGGTTTAGGACGAGAAACATTAATACGGTTCATGAGTTTAGCAACTCTGGCAGTAGACTTCATCTTCTGTTCAATTCTGGCAGTCAATAACTTCTCACAAGCAATGTTACGAATTTGCATGACATTCTCTTCCGTGGCACAGCTGAGTTCATGAATCTCGACATTATTTTGCTCGCTTACAGTTTTCAAGAGATCCTGCTGTTCAGGGTTCAAATCGCTAACACGTTTGAGATCCACCTTGTTGATAACAACCATAACAGTCTTGTTAGCAAATAGTGGCTTGATAGAATGGAAAAGTTTGACTTGGTCCTCGATACTGAATCCACATTGTTCACTGAGATCCATGAAATACATAACGCAGGAGCGAAGATGCGCAACAGCATAGATACTTTGCATTTCGATGTTATTCATCTCTTCGGTAGGTCTATCAAGAATACCTGGGGTGTCAATAGCCTGGAATCTAAGATACTTGTAATCGAAATGACCAACATACAAAGCCTTCGTGGTGAAAGCATAAGGTTGGACGTCAACATCGGCCTTGGTAATTGACTTCAAGAAGCTAGATTTACCGACATTAGGGTAACCACAGATCAACAAAGTACGAGTGTTAGGATCGATGGAAGGTAGACGGCCCAAATGTTGTCTTACCTGCTCTAAGTACTGCAGAGGATCTTTCAACCTCTTGATGATTGTGGCCATACGACCCAATGCAGCACGTTTCAACTGTTTGCATTGGAACAGTGACTGACCAAATTTTAAAAGCCTTACATAGTCGCGAGAAACACCCTCGATCAATGTTTTAGCCCTACTCAAGGATGCTAAACTGATTTTGTAATGATTCTTTTCATAAAGGGTATCCAGCAAATCACGATGGAAGGGATGCAAATCGTTAATTCTTGGAAAACTGTCAACAATTTCCTGCAATTTCTCAACAAAACCGTCGCCGGTGAATCGTACTTTACGCATATAGAACTGTCTTATACGTTGCACCTTGAAACCGGGTCTGATAACCGTAGGCGTCTTCCTTTGTGTACGATTGAGAATCACATCCGTGAACTCGGTCTGGTTCGGAACCACAGGGATGTCCTTCCAAGTAAGCTGCATTGCAATTGAGTTTATAATTACGCTTGTAGCTTGCTTAATGCTTTGAAAAGTTCGGAAAGTTTATACAAATGGAAAAAATTATGTAACTTTTTTTCATACCCTAACCTAACGAAAATATTGGATTAACGCTGAACGCTCAATGGCAGCATACGTAAATATAATGAAGTAGAATACATTAGATACACAAGTAAAAATAATAAAGCAAAAAAACGAAATGTGTAACAAATTTATACTAGCAAACCTCTGATTTACTAGAACAATCCATAATTTTTTTTAATCCTTGAAAAGTATATATTCTCAATCAACTAGTATCAAAAAGTAGATCGCCCGTATGCTGTAAATATGTTATCCTCCACTCTGTAGTGTATGGAAACAGACCTTCGTGGTTTCCAGAGAGAGTAGTTTTGATTATATGATTATGCAACGAAATATATGTAGATAGCAAAGAAACCTGCCACAATTATACGTTTTATTCTTACTCTATACTATATTTTCAAAATTTTAATTCATATAACCACAATCTTTGTTCAACATATGTTAACATTCCATTGGACATGAGAACGAGTAACAGTTTCCTGATTTAAAGCTAACCAATTTGAAACATGTGGTCTTTATCTGAGAAATAGTTACCGTTACAAGCTCTTCAGTTAAAACAATATTGTTTATTTATTCAACTTTATATAACATACTAAGCAGTACACAGAATTGAACACACGAAATAAACCAATTCGGAAACCATCACACAGATTGCTTGGGTTTATGTGTTTGTAAGTGCTTAAGTCCAATTAGAATTTGCAAGCGGTTTCTGCATATTCTGAACCTTACAAGGATTCACTTAATAACTCGAGTTTGATCAGTTTCAAGATGTGCCATTTAATATGCTGCAGAGTCTGGAGCACTCATATTTAACCGTACGTTGTAATGAGCATGTACCACGGTCTTAATCACTTTGTAATAGCTATAGCGGAGAGAGACTGCTGCTCAAACCGCCACTTACAATGGCAATTAAACTGAAACCACACGAAATAATTAAAATAGCTATTCCAGATGTTAGTACAAAACTAACTGCCAGTGATGGAACTACTATTAAATGCAACTCAAAAGTGTATGTTACCAACAAGTCGTTGATACTTACTTGTGAAAATGGTGCCGTGTACCGCGTTCAAGGGAAGGGAGATAGAGAGTTCCATTCAGTAAGAATACCAATTCTCGCTGCAAGCCCTTTCAAATTTATTCAACCACTTTTTGGGCCTTACAAATGGGAAACAGCTGTTCAGAAAAGATTGGATTTACTACCAGCAGATGTAAGTTGGAAAGTGCAATTGACCTTCAGTTCAGGTGGTGCAATTGAATTTAGGCAAAATTTCGTTCATAGCTACCGGGATGCCAAACAAGCCAAAGATTTACATATAGAAGAGCTTCTTCCTGCCTACTCTGAGTGATTTACTGAACACAAAACGGGTGTAAACGCGAAAACAGTTTCAAGCAACCCACAAAAATAATTCTCTGTAAAACAATCTTGATTTCAAGCGGTTAATAATTACGTCGAGGCAGTAAAAGTAATGTGTACATGGAGCGCACATGCAGAAGTAGCTTTTACAAAGCATTGCGTGCACTATTTTAAGAATCGGCCGGAAAGATCAAGTCTTTACAAGTTCGTCGTCGTGCTTTATATATCGTTATACATTAAAAACAAAATGATTAATTGATCGATGCACTCGTCTAATATGATCGATCTTTACCTCAGTGTGAATATATCGTCAGAATGCATACGTACTCATTCCAGGATTCCATACCTTACTTTGTATAGAACCCCACAGATCACATGTGGGGCGTGTTACTTAAAACTAATTGAACAATACTCTAGTATGTACCTGGAAACTCAATTTAAAAGATGGAAAAAAAAGTGAAAATATGTTGATAAATATATAGCGAAATAAATATAATTTCAAATGAGACAAAATGCAGCTTCGAAGCTGATTAATTGAAATTCCTGGCTAATCGGCGCGTTATTAAACACACAATACTGGTACTTAATTTTAGTCATCAGGGATCAGTGATAATCTTCTTCCAGGCACGTTAGCCGATTTGTATACATGGAATTGAAACGCGCGTGTAATCGGCTAGAAAAGAAACTGGCGAACTCGAACGCGTCGTTCTATTTAATAGTATGCGTTTGTGTTTACCTACTCTTTTCCATTTTCTCGTCACTTCGCACCCCTCATGTGCAAGGCGTCGCGAACGTCCCCAGCAGCCACGCTGATGGAAAAGTGCACATTCATGACATGAACGTTCTTACTACATCCGCAGACCCTCAAGCCAACCTTGAAAAGGTTCTCATTATTTCTCCACTGGCCAGATTTTACGAGGGATGGTGGAATAACCTGATTAGTTTGGAGTACCCCCACGACCTTATAGACGTGGCTGTAAGTGTTCCTGATAACTTGGATGGCGACAAGGTGCTAGAGAGCCTTCAAAAAGTCGTACATCTATACCAAAATACTCCTGAAAAGTTCAGAAGAATTACTATTTTGCGCCAAGATACACCTTCTTTAGACTCACAGAGTGAAAAGGATCGCCATGCTTTGGAGGTTCAAAAAGAACGCCGTGCGTACATGAGTTTGGCGCGTAACTCTCTTGTTTTCACTACAATGCAATCCGATACTAGCTGGGTTTTATGGCTTGATGGCGACGTTGTAGAGACTCCTAAGACAATTATTCAAGATATGGCCTCTGCCGATAAAGATGTTATAGTTGCTAACTGTTTCCAAAAGTATATGGAAAACGGTGAGTTGAAAGAAAGGCCATACGACTTCAACTCTTGGGCAGAGTCTGAAACCGCCTTGAATCTCGCTAAAAACATGGGACCTGATGATGTACTGTTCGAGGGTTACGCAGAACTGGCTACCTATAGGCCATTGATGGCATACATGTACGATAAGGATGCCTCAACTTCTGCAGTTGTACCTTTGGACGGTGTTGGCGGTACTGCTTTGTTAGTTAAAGCCGAGGTTCACCGTGATGGTGCGTTCTTCCCTCCTTTCAGTTTCTACCACCTGATTGAAACTGAAGGATTCGCGAAAATGGTAAAGCGGTTGGGTTATAACGTATTCGGACTGCCTAATTATAAGGTCTATCATTACAACGAGTAGCATACTGAACATATCATATAATACCTTTTATAACTATTTATAAGATCCAAAATAAACGAGTTATTTACTATTCTTTTCACTTTTTTATATTTTCCATGATATGTTGTGCTTCATGTGATCCTTAATTGAGAGGTGTATGACTTCAGCCTTGGAATATTTCACTAGATGATCAGCTTGAACTCATGTATTTTACCTCTCATTCGATCCTAATATCTAAAAATAATGAAATAGAAAATCTAGAATAGTATGTAAATAACCTTTTATTGTCGTAAAATCGTCAAGTCTACTTCTCTTTAGCCTTGGCGTTTATCAGTTGACGAGACTATGTATATGTTGAACAACAAGCTCAATAAAGACTCCCCAACATACATGCTCTTACTCCGACTCTTACATATTGACTTGTATACCATCTTCTGCCTGTTACTTTAACAGTATATTTTATACTTTAGGTTATAATTGGCATAGAATATAGGCCTATACACCAGGAATCTAACACAACTAACATATATGCTTCAGAATTGAACGAATATCATCTATACTTTTTAATCCTACATATGGAAAAGAGAAAATTGCTGTGATGTTCTATTTAATTGTCTTTGTTTTTCGCAATGGTGCATTGCTTGTGTAATTGAATCTACAAACAGCGAAAGGATCAAAATTACAGCGAATATGTATCAGTATAATAATCTCGAGGAGATCTCACTTAACAATTATAGATGCATGAAATGAAATTTAAGCGAAAAGTGTGAATTTTTGAAAACTCAAAGAAAGTAAAAGGCTCTATTATAAACTAACCTCCTTCTCAGCTTCTTTTTCGCGGAGAGTTTTGCAAAACTCTTCCAAGGTCACTGAGGGCTTTCCAAATACTTCCCAGGTTTCTTCAGAATAAAAAACCTCTTCATTATTACCGAAATATTCAAACAAATGTGCGAGAAATTTCATTTTTGGACTGAAGATTCCTATCAATTTCATCATCCACAATGGTCCAACTCGAGGACTTAATGTAGGATCATAGTTCTTGATGAAGCAATCCATAGCATCTTTAACTGAAATTTGCTCTGGTCCTTGCACTGAATATTCAGTAGACATTGTTTCATAGTTATGGAATGCCTTTACGACCATGCGAGCATAATCAACAACACTTATCCAGTACATCTCGAGGTCCGTTCGTCCAATCCACTGGAGATTCTTATTTTCTATTAACATTGGTAGTAGCTCCATGAAATGAGTAGGTTCGAAAAAGGTATGACGGATACCAGATTCGGCTATGATCTTGTGGCCTTGCAGCCGAATGATATTTGGAACAGCGTTAAATTTGACACGCTCCAATGCAGGTGGATATGCACCCAATGCTCCAATTTTCACAATGTATCTGATATCAAGTCCTTTGCATGCATTGATGATATTCTGCACACCCTCACGTTCTTCGTAGAATGGTAGATTCAAGTCAGTTGTCTCAGTGGCTAAGCTGATGTAAATTGCATCCATATCTTTGAGACCCTCTTTCAAACTTGAGACGTCTTTCAGATCAGCTTTGACAATTTCGACGTTACTTGGTAGCATGTCCTTTGCTTTATCTGGAGACCGGACAAGTGCACGAAGAGAGAAAGATTTAGCCAGTTCAATGGCTACTGGTGCACCAAGGCGACCTGTAGCGCCAATGACAGCAATCTTCTTGATGGATTGCATTACAACTTGAAAGTAGTTTTTAGATGGAAAATGATATCCTTTTATATGCGATTCCTATGAATTTGAACATTTATCTCCTTACGTGTGTACTTCTGCATGTGTATTAAGCATATGCAAGTACCTGCAATCTGCAAATGGCTAGGGTGACTCTCACTGGGAGCAGCGAGTGCTGGAGAATTCAATGAACATATCTCTCTCACGTCTTTTAACCAATAATTTAATTTAAATTTTAACTGTTTTCTTCAACGTTTCCTATGTAAAGTATGAATATGATACTTTTGCTCGTGAATGAATGTCTTTGAACACTTTTTTTCCCTTAAACTTCAAAGTTGCAAACAAAGTATTAAAATCAGCAACGTATAATTTATTTTAGTTTGTTCAGAAATCATGCTTTCTAGACTATCTTTGTTTGATTTGAGTATATACTATCTCTTCAAATAACGAAGAATTGTCTATCTCAGTACAGTAAACTATTTCTATTGTGTTCATGTAAGTTGCCAAACAGTTGAATTTAACCACCATACATATGGTTTAGATATATAAATAATTATTGCTTCATACTTGAATTTCAGTCTAAGTCTTTTTTAGAATGAATGATCGGTCTATTTTAATCTCTAACGGGAAAAACCGTTGAAGATGAGGAGTAGATATGCATACACGAAGGGGTGGAAGCTGGCTGATTAATGGACGACGAGATCAAAGAATATGAGCAGAGTTTAGCAGAAGTCACAGCTGCCTTAGAAACAGAGCCGAGCGAGGAGTTACAGCTAGTCGCAAATGAGCTGAAAGAGTTAATACGGGACCTGAAGCTACGACTTTTCTCCGCGCCAGAGGAATCTGAAACCCTCGACGAATCCACTTGTCCTGCAGATCTGAAAGGACCCAAAAGTAGCCCTAAGCCTAAGATAAACAGTGAAGCTCACATACAGCTTGAAACAGGAGGACAAACAAGCGATTTAAAGACCTTCGATTCGATTCATGTAGAAAAAAAAGACACCTCGAAAGATGAGGTACACTCTGAATCCATAAATAATCCTAAAATAACCATATCCGAAGATGCTGTTCTCGCAGCTGCAGGGTCTCAAATAGAGGCAGTTAGTCAGGCGCTCGGGAAAGTATCACCAGAACCCGCTCTTAGTCAAAAAGTTGATGAAACTATAACAAGCACACAAGCAGGTTCCGATATTTGTAAGGAATCTGATGATAAGGTACAGTCACAGGTAGCGTTATCTGCAGGGCTTGACAAGGTAGCGGAGCCATTGAACGTTTTGAGTCCATTGGATTCAGTTCCAGACAGTTTCGAGACGACTAAAGGTAAATGGCGATCATTCTTAAAAAAAAGAGGACGGATTTCAAAACGACGGTGATTTTAAAACTTAGACTCATAGATGGCATACAAGTATTTATTTAGAAATATGAAACAATTTTTTTGGATGCTAAACTATATAACGAGACCAAATTCGATTAAAATGGGACGAACTAGTACTGAATTTAACTTCTTCATTTAAAATTCTCTTGGATACATTTCTTTGTATTTTATTTTACCACGCTTTAACTTGCATTGTCGAGTGCGTTAAGAGCTGTGGACATGAGCACGTGTTGATGGTCAGCACGAAGAGGTATAGTAGTAGTATATAATTTCAGGTTCAACTTATACCAATATGGATTGGATTGAAGTCAATTCAAAAGTAGAACAAATGTGTTGTTTATATTAAATAAATATATATCCATCGTAGATTCTACAAAATTGTGCCTAGTATACGTATAGTATTCAATAGGCAACATTGATGATTTGTTACCTACGATACTGTGCGTAACTCATAGCACAAATTTAAAACAGAGAAAACCACATCTCATCATACCCTTAATCTCTTCAGTTTCTTTCTAGTTAGATTTTTCATATTCGCAACGGTTTTTTGTTTTATTACCAGCTCCTGCAGCAGGTCGCGCACTTCACTAGCGGCAGCCCAACTAGATGGCGCTACGTCACCTATCAAATTGTCCACATCATGAAGTATATTGTTGAGGTCGATATCAGGACTATCATAACGGTATTCACTAGCACCGAAATCAACATTTTCGTCTACCGTTGGAGGCTCAATCTCCACCGGTTTTGATATTGCCGAAGCTGCTTCTCGCAGAACCTCTGAGAGTTTGGAACTAGGCTGAGATTTAATAAACTGGTTTATAGTGTTCTTTATCGTATCATTGATCTTGTTAGAAGACTGCTGCAACAGCTTCTTTTGTGATAACTCTGCGCGTGCCTGTTTTTCCTCTTCTGGTTCTGAGCTTTCTGCATCCGAATGCTCGAGCTTCTGTCCAGCATCAGCTCCAGTCTCAGGTTCAGGCTCAAGTTCAGGCTCTAGATCAAGATCATGGTCATGATCATGTTCATGTTTAGCGCCAGATGCTTGCAAATGTCCCGAACTTGGATTCAATTCTGGTGCTAACGCTGGTGCAGATTCTACAGGTATTACAGACTGTACAGATTGATGGAGGTCTAGAAGTAGTTAGTATTGTAATGTATGATATAAAAAACTAGTATGAATACACACCTTCAGAAACAAGCGAATTCACAGAATCCGCACGGAAATCCTTATCTTTGAAACTACCATTCTCTACAGACTGTTGTTGCTGTTGCTGCTGTTGCTGCTGGTTAATATCTTTAGCATCTTTGGTTTCATTGACGTCCTTATACTCAATCTTGTCCAGATCCTGTAGAGCACGAGTATAAACCTTAACTCGTCTTTTCTCGTCCATTGGCAAAGAAAACATCGCAGGGAATTTAGACTCGTTAGTGAGAAGCTGCGAGTTAAAAGCCAGTTCCCACTTCGGCACTGCTAGCGCATTCAGCCCGCTGTTAAGTGTAGCGAGAGCCGTTTTAGCGGGATCCGGGAGATCAGAAGCCTCTATCTTCGTGACTAAAGGCACTGGAGTTGTGGCTTTGCTCCATGGAGGCAGCACAGAAGCAGCAGGGAGAACCTGTGGAGCTAATGGCGTGGTCTTGATGGGTGATACCACAGAATGTTGTGTCTGTGGACTCTGTATAGAAGCACTTCCAGCGCTCATTACGCCAGTGGCTGCGCTAGAAGGTCTTGGCGGCGTTGAGGTTGCCGACGAAGGATGGGGCAGAAGATGATCCTTCTTGTTCAAAGTGTTGACCTCCTCTCCTGGTTCGTGGAGGTACATGCAATTGGCATTAGGGCAGTTCTGACCGCGCAAGTAGTTAGAGCAGTACTTGGTAGTACCGTATGCGGCGCGCAGTTGCTTGCCATCGTTAATGGTCCCGTCTACTGCAGCGATACAGCGCGCAGCATCCTCTTTGCGTGCAAATGTTACATAAACTCCGATTCCAGGCACACCGTGAGCGTTTACCCTTCTGTTTATAACGATCTTCTGGATCTTTCCGTACTGACCAAAGTACTCGTCGCGACGAAGCATTTGCTGTAGTTCGTCACTAGGAATATTTGGGTTTAGTCCAATAACATACACTAAATTCTTCTGGATAACTCTAATTGTCGACAAACTCTTCTTATCGCGTGGATCCACAAGAGTCATCTCCTTGTTCTTCTCACGCTCACGCTGCTTGCGTTCTTGTTCTTTGCGGTGCTTTCTCTCCTGTTCCTTCTTCAACTCTAGCGGTGTGAGCTGTTTGTACTCGACTGCCTCGTCGGTATACGGCCGCCTGCATGCAGGACACCGGTTATAAGGCTCTAAACTCTGTCGAATCTTATTATAACAGAATTGGCACACTTGGAAACCACAAGGACAGGGCTTGAAGCTGCGGTCGCTGATGTCCATCTCCTCGATGCACAACGGGCACACATCTTCCTCGTCCTCGCTGCTGTAGTCGTCGTCAAATGGCATTGATGAGTAAGTAGACAGGGTGCGGCTGATATGCGTAGTAATTTAGATTCAGCGGTTTGTGGTGCGCATATGGGTTATGGTATAGAACGCTGATTGTTTTCTGGACATATACAACAAGGTCTTTTTGCGTCAACAAGCTAGCTAAAGCTAGTTAAATCAAGTGAGTGACTATTATAGTATATAAAAATCAAACGAACCTCAAATTTTCAGAAATTAAAATAAATCAAAAAAAAAACGATTCGGCAGTCTTAGACCATGCTCAATTCCTTAAACAATTGCCACTGACACAGACACATTGTAAATCAGAGAAAGAAGAAGAAAGATGAACAATAAAAAATTAAAAGGAAATGGAAACGGAAAAGGAAACGGAAACGGAAACGGAAAAGCTATTTAAAGTAAATAAATTGAAATAAGACTTGTAGCATACAAAACATAACTACATACTTACATATCTACAAACAAAAAAATCTATCTAAGAGTAACCAATTCCTCTGCAGAGGTAGGGTGGATGGCCACGCAGTTGTCGAGATCTGCTTTTGTGGCGCCCATTTTAACGGCAACACCGAAACCTTGCAAGATTTCACTGCTACCGTCGCCAACGATGTGAATTCCGACAACCTTCTCTTCCTCGTTGACTACGACAACCTTGTACACTGACTTCTCCTTCAGTTCTTGCTGCATAGGCGAGTAGTACATATTTATGAATTCAGACTTGTATACCTTCACATTCTCCTTGCCATACTTCGCAATCGCCTCATCCTCGCTGATACCAACTGAGCCGGCCTCAGGATGTGCAAAAATAACCGATGGGATATTAGTGTAGTCGAGTTTGGAGTTAGCATACTTCTCACCGCCAAAGAGTCGATCACCAAGTCTGCGACCAGCAGCAATAGCAGCAGGAGTAAGCTCAACATCCTCGGCAATATCACCCAAGGCATAAATCTTGTCAACGTTCGTGCGCTGGAACTCGTCAACAATAATCTTGCCGCGTTTGTCGACCTCAATGCCTGCATTCTGAAGATTCAAGGGGTAGCTGAGGTTGTCTCTACCAACAGCCCATACGAGCTCTTCAACTTTAATGACCTTGTGTGTGTCCTTTTCCTTAATAGTGATCTCGTAAAGGTCATCCTTTTTGCTGATAGCACTGATAGTAGCATGCGTATGAACGTCAATGCCCTTCTTGTTGTACAAATCACCTAGAGTATCACCAATTACGCTGTCAAAGTTACGCAAAAAGCGCTCACCGCGGACGATCATGTGTGTCTCAGTACCCAAACCATTGAAAACACCAGCAAGTTCCACACCAATGTAGCCAGCTCCGACGATGGCTACGCTCTTAGGCTGTTTTTCTAATTCAAAGAATCCATCACTAGTGATTCCGTATTTATCAGCGCCCTCAGGAGTGTTAACGCGGTGCGGCTTTCCACCAACGGCAATAGAAATGTGCTCAGCAGTGAACTTCTCAACACCTCCTTCACGTAAATGTACCTCTACCGTCTTGGAATCAATGAAATCAGCTTTGCCAAAAATGAACTTAACGCCTTCCTTCTCCAAATTGCGAGCATAGATTCCGTTAAGTCTCTCCACATACGCATCACGCTTCTGCTTAAAAGCAGGCCAGTCAAAAGTCAACTTTGTAGGCGCATCAATGTTGTACTCACGAGCGTGAACAGTAACTTTGGTAGCTAAATCACTAGCATTCCACATAACTTTCTTGGGAACGCAGCCAACGTTGACGCATGTGCCACCCAAGCGGTGGGACTCAATAAGCAAGACTTTAGCACCGTAAGAAGCAGCACGGCGAGCAGTACTGACTCCACCAGAGCCGCCGCCAATTACAAGGTAGTCGAAATGATTTGTAGGTGCCATTGTGCTCAATCTACGTAGTGGCAAGGTAGGTATACGCATGCTGATAAAGCTGTCTTATCTCGCTCCCAAGATACGTCTATGCGTCATTGTTCGTGAACCTGCGTAAAGCTGCGTGATCATGCGTCTTAGAAGGCCTGGAACCATAAGCTTAGTAGCTAAAAAAAATAGGTACGCATACCTATAAGAGCGGGTAAATTGTGACTAGCTAGTTTAGCTCAGCTCAGCTAGGCGAGTGTACCTATTTCAAATTTACCTCATCAACAATTAATTATTCGATTGGATGATACTTGTTTTGTGATAAATTATATATATTTGTGTATTTAATAAACTGTTAAACTTCTTTTTATGTACTAATTGCTAAGAATCGAAAAAAAAAGGTCATATTTTGCTATAAGTACTAGAACAAGAGTAAGAACAAACATAAACACAAACATAATCACAACTGTACGAACATATATACACGAGCATGCGCACGACGAGTATATCTGTCTGTATATTGTGTGCACACGCCAATGCTGAATGGATGAATGTACTGCATGAGATGGGGGTTGAAATTTGTAACTACGGTATATATTAAGCGTTTAATTCTAGTAACGTATTTTATGATCCGTTTCTATATCAATTAATTTAATTTAGCTCTTCAAAGCACCAATACGAATGGCACATTCTGTCTACGTACATCCTGTCTTAGTGCTAAAATCTACTGAGCTAAGCAAGCGTAGCTTGATTTTGCTGCTTATGCTAGGGTCTAAAAGGTTCATCGGCAGTAAAGAAAAGGAACGATTGAATAATAGCTTCTGGGGGAGATATACCCGCCGAGTTCGCAGCAATTCGTTAGTATATTTTGGTATTCCCTTTTTCGCTATGGTATTTATAGGGCATACCTTAATGACCCAGTTTGCAGCTGTCAGATACGAACAGCACGACAGACGGCATACTGAGGTATCTCAACAAGAGGCTTTACAGCAGGTCAAGAAACGAAAAGTTGATTTGCGCGAAGAGTTCTATAGATTACAGCACATGGATCTCGATAGTTGGGAGCAGAAAAGAGTACCTAGGTTAAAAGGTGAAGACAGCAATAAATGGGATTGATTAATTGATTAATTAATTATTATACCCATCGAGATCATCATTATAGACATAATCATTAAAATTTTTGCGGTGTTTTACATCTCTACTCTTAAATTTTCTAAGTTAGTATAGTATAGTATAGTATAGTATATTTGTACATTAATCATAGATTCAGAATTTTTGTCAAGTAAATTCCAAATCCCACCTGAGACGCAGTTTAAGGCGAATGAAGGCCACCAAAAAGTCGTTAATCAAATGCTTACTGGATTGACAGTGAAATCCATAAGAGTTTTGAATGGTGTAGCCCCCAACCTTTTAGTGCCAGTATAAAGCCTGAGCATTGTTTTGCGTTGTTTTTCACCCAATCTGCTGCGAGGAATACCTCCTTTGGAAAGGAATGATACAACATTCAAAGCGAATTGGTGATCTTGAGCAACGGCTTGTGCAATTACAGCAGTTAACGAGCACAAATACTTAGGATGAGCATGTGTTTCCACGAGTGCACAAACAACACCCCCACAAACTGCTACGATACAATCATCAATCATTGAGTGAGCGTTGACAATAGTACTCTCAACATCCTCAGCGAAATACTGCAATCCGTTCACTTCAAATGTGTTTCTCAAACTTCCAACGACAAAGAGTACCTGCATCTCTAATCCCGGCCCGCGGGTTACAGTGTGTAAAAAGCCAAGGTCTCCTGTGCGCATGTATTTAATTCCGGGCTCTCCGTCGGCTATAGTCTCCAATAGACCAGGAATATACTTGCCGGGTGCCATATTTTCTTTCGCCTGGGCGAACTGGTTACCTTCGCTGACAACCCAAATTTCGCCAATCTCGCCTGTACGACATAAGCAAAGTGTCTCCGGGTTTACAATAGCAACCTGAGTGTTGATTGGCACCATACCACTATCAACCAAGTGTAAAGTCTGCGTTGTATTGTTAGGATTAACTAAACTTACGCGACCTTCGCGAAGAGCAACTGGATCCAACCATAAGTCAATATTTTCCACAAGCATGTAACTGCGAGTTGTGACCATGGGATTGCATACTGGACCATAAGAGATGTTAATGCTAACAGCATCTAAATTAACGTTAGCAAATGTCACCCTTGTGCGGCTAACTATTTCGCTATCGGCACGTCCGCTAAGTGGAACAATGAGATTCTGAAGTTCGCTCAAGTCAAATCCTTTAGGTTTTACGAGACGTTTCGAGGCGTGACTCAACATTTGTGGAGTTGCGTATCCGTCTTTGATTTTATACTGTGAAGCGACAATGAAGTATAATGCTGGGTTGTTGGCAAAATCTACTGGACTCATAAGAAGCGTGAAACAGCCTGTGTACACACCTAGACAGAAAGAGTATAAGAAACCAAGCCCGCTAACGGATCTAATACTACCGACAATTGGCCTCGTAGCACTCATTTGACATGTTTCTTTTTGGATTTTACACATTCCCATCAATTGCTGATGGCCGAAGAAACTTGCAGTAAAGTCATGGTCAGCATTAGTGTATACCCAAATCAAACAGGTACCTTTAGCACTCTGAGGGGGTATTTTGATAACAGAAAAAGCGCGACATTCATCTGTTGTCTTAGCTTTACTGGTGTTGTGTAGTTTAGGAAGAATAAACTGTCTTGATTTTAAATACTGTTGCAGTTGTTTGTCTTCCATCATTCCGTGAGTGTTAGTATTTCCTAAGAACGCATTAATCTTGAATTGCTTGATTGCTTTTATTAGCAAAGGTACATCTTCCTCAAGTTTTGTCAAGTCTATAGGAGAAAGAGGAACAATTGTAACACCTGCAAGCATACAAGCGTAGATTGCATGTACGAAGTCCTCACTTTGGGTATATATAAGTCCAGCAACATGCCCTGGACGTAAAGCAAGATGTTTAGTGATATAGTTGTGAACAGCGCTAATGCGTATACCTAGTTGACGCCAGCTTGTGTCCTTGACAATTGCAGAACTACCGACAGATTTGTAGGCTAGCTCGTCTGGTTGTTTGCGAACACGCCACTGAAGAAGCTCAACAAGAGAAGAGAAGTTATCAAGAGATTCTGCCATGCGGTCATCACGAACGTTGGTACGCATGTCCACACCACTGTACTGTTTGTCGTTTCCGCAATTTTCGAGCTGCGAATTGCGTACCTTTGAAACCGCGTAGTTCCAAATACCGCCTTTCACATCCTCTCCACGTGGGAATTCTTGGCCTGCGCAATAATTCTGGAAATCAAAACGAATATAAGCAGCAGCCAATTTTCCTGCAAGGAAGAGACGTTTACTGGCAATCTTAGCGATATCAGGACGCCCCGACCGAATGGTACGAGGAGCTAGTCCAGGGGAGCAAAGTAAGCAGGCGTAAACAGGGAATTGATGATCATCTTTCAATACCTGCATTGTGCGGGCAGCCATATTGTCAAGCAACACAGGCTGCCTCAAGGGAGCAGCTGGAGCCTTTGGTGACTCCAACAATACAACATTTACGACCATTGAGCTACGGGTGCTAAGACGGGGAATTTGGAATATGCATGCATCGTATACTTCTGGCACAGAACGAAGAAGAGTCTCAAGTAACTGTTTGCTATAACAGTATCTTTTTTGGTTGTTGACCATGTTCAGTAAGCGATCAGCGCGTGTGCCAAGAACATAAAGTTTCCCTTCTTTCAGAAACCCAAGAAGATCTGTGCGCAGGAATGAAGTCGTGAGTTCTCCTTCACGATCATAACATTTAGCATGGAATGTTCGCTCAGTTTCTTCGTAGTTAGCCCAAATCCCACCACTCAGAGATGGTGCATCTATCCAAATTTCACCAACCTTATCACTAGCACATAATACTCTAGTGTCTGGATCAACAATGGCGACAGTAGCGTCTGGTACTGGATATCCAAAGGAGCTAACAGCTAAAGCGTCTTCGCCTGTAGTAAATTCGATGACATTTCGTGCCAACGCCTCCTTTGATATGCGAACCTCTGAAAAGCCACCGTTGGGTGTCAAGAAGTCAGTTGTAGAGATAACCATACCACCGTGCTCACTAAGTGTCAGCATTGGTGCTACCACAGACTTAGAATCTCGATTTCCCAAAGGTTTAAGCCATCTATCAGTCAGTACACCCAAGAATTCAGGGTCAATCACTGGTACATCCACCAGACACCATCTGACTCTTTGCAAGCTGGGCTCCGACCTCTTGACAAAGTTACGTGTAGCAGAAGGGTTTGTTTGGTAGTTATAACAGACCCCCTTGAGTGCTGGGTAGTCAGATAGCAGGATCGTAGACTTCAGACGTGAAGCTACATGTGCATATAAACCAGGCGTTGCCATGCAACTTGGAGCAAAAAACGAGACGCTGTTACCAGCATACACAGTGAGAAGTACACCAAGGATCATACCAGTCGAACGACGAACATCGAGACTGCATAGAACGTTATCAACTGTATGTTTGCGCTTTTTGCCAGATTTTTCAGACTGCGTCAGTGCCATCAAACAACGCATTTGGTGCAAAATTGTTCGATGAGAAACAACTACACCTTTCAGATCACCACTACTCGAGTTTAAGAATTCAATATAAGCCAGATCAGGCACCTGTAAAGGCGGCAAAGTACCTTTGAACGAGCTAATATCGCTGGTTTTATGAAATGTCACCGTAGAGAGCTGGGTATATATGGGCAATTTCACAAGTTTTTTCAGCACACTTTCGCTTGTCAAAACAGTCCGTGCTTGTGCCTTGTCGAGTATCGGTAACAGGAACCGTAAAATATGTTCAGGAGAAACGGGGACAGCGACTAACCCTGCAAGAAAGCAGCCCATCATCGCAATCACAAATTCTATAGGCTCATTATAACTGTACATGAGTATAACTCTGTCACCGCGGAAAAGCTTGTCCTGTTCTATCAGTATCTGTGCCACTTTTTCACTCTTTGTAGCCAGTTTACCCCAAGTAATCGATTGTGCTTCTTTGCCTTTCTCGTCGATTCTTTGGAAAGCTACAATATCGCCATTCGTCTTTCCACGATGACGCAAAATTGAAGGCAAGTTATCGAATGTGCTAAGCCTGAACCTAACATTTAAAGGATCGGTATTTGTGTGCTCCGGAATACCTCGTGGCGGCAAAGGTGCTTGGACTTCGCCAATTTGCGACAGATCAGGAACTCCACTCACACTACTACCAGCATAAACGCTGTTCATATCGTACATACTTTGGGCACTTTGCAAGCTGCGAGCGGAGTGGACGCTGTGTCGTGCAATTGGTGAGTCGGGCACCTGCGTACCATCGTATCCACTGGTGCGGCGAGCATGGCCTCTTTCAGGATGCATGTTTTGAGTACTCGGTGCGGAAGTAAACGAATGCATGCTATGCAAACTGTGCAAACTCTGCATGCTGTGCATGCTGTGCACCCCGTGGACACCATGTGCCGACCCTCCACGGTACTGCTGTATAATTTGGTCATAATGTTTTCTGTACCCCTTTTCGGTAACATCTCCCTCTTCGAGCTCCTGGCGTAAGGCTACCAGCCGTGCAACTGCCACGGGCGGCAGATCCTCCGGAATCGCCAAATCCATTACTATTACTAATAAATTGATTGAAGGTGAAATATATTTTATTTTTTTATTTCTGTGTTTTTTTTCTTATTTTTATATAGTTATGCTAAGAAGCAATATTGTTTGCTTACTTTGACTCTGTGAACGTCATTTTCTTCCTCCACCCCTTGAGAAGTAAAGTTATTGATTGGAAATCGTTTTTGAACTGGGTTGTCAACATATATGTGTGCTGTGTTGACATTCTGCAGGTAACCTAACCTTGTAAACAACATGTCCTGGATCGACAGCGAACTGCCTGCCGAATGGCCTCAGAAGTCAACTGATGCTGAGGCTTCAACGCCAGAATTCTCAACTTCTCAAAGTGGGTCGGAAAGTGCTGCTCCGACTGTCGCTGTTCAGTCAGGGACCACCAAAACCCCACCTTGGAGGAACGCTGTGAACCTGGGTACAAATCGTTCATTTGAAGGTACCAATATATTTAACAAGTCGCTATTTAACAAATCAGGCTCTCAGAATCGATTGACAAACTTATTTCTCCCCCATGACTTGAATTCAAAGCCTGCATCCAACTCCAGCGATAACTCCGGCAATTCCGCCTCAACTAATAGCAGCAGCGAACTGGAAATGCGCAATATTACAAGAAGACTAAAGGTTTTTGGTCCTCCTGATACTTACACCACCGAAAGACTCGGATCATTGTTGCATAGTGTTGGTGCTGGTGCTGGTTCTGGCTCTGGTCCTGGTTCTGGTGTTGGTGCTGGTGCTGGTGCTAATACAAATACCATTGGAACTGGGACAGGGACTGGAAACATGAATGGAAACGAGACAAGGAGCGAAAGCGATCATGATCTGGATCAAGCCTTGCAAAGGGAAGGTCGACATGTTCTTAAAGGTTTAGCCCCTTATCAATCAATCTTGCCAGCTGTTCCCGAATCAAGTTTGGATCAGCTTGAGCTACAACTGACCAGTGTTAATGATAAACCGAAGGATACTTTCGAAACTACAGCTTCAGACCAAACTTTAGAATCACTAACCCCTCAAAGATCGCATTGGGATGCGTACCCCCCTTCCAATACTTCTACCGTAGTGAACACGAATTCTGTGAACGAAAAGCCTCAAAAGCAAAGTTTCGAAAGATTATCTCAACAGAAGATCAAATATCAGATGAATAGCGCCGTCCAGGCTAGTGCTTCAGAGCAAGACGTGTCTGCCCTGGGTATAGCCGAACCTGAGTATATAGACCTGAATCGTGAGACCACACTACCACGAGTGGAAGGTCGTCACTTCAGCACGAGTGGTGATGACAGCATATTTGATAAACAAAGCGGCAAAGATTCATTTGCTCGGTTTAGTACTTCAGATTCTAGATCCTCTTCTAATTCACAAGCGCAGTTCCAGCTAAGGTCGCAGTCTCAACCTAGTTTGCAACCCATTTCGCAGCCTCAACTTCAATCCAAATCACCTTCCCGCATAAGATTGAAAAATCAGCCGATGCAAACATCCCGTTCTCAATCTAGTTCACAGTCTAACTCAGACTTAGATACCAACCGTATTAGGCCTGTGCGTAGCACTCCCTTAAGACCCAGTGCTAAAGAGTCCATGGATGGACTGTTTGATCCTACACCATTACCCCGATCAGCTCATTATTTACAGAACCATGATCAAACCGACGAGTCAGCTGAAAAGTATGATATGGACAATTCAGATCTAAGCCGCATATCCGCGTCTGAAACACACACAAGTAGCGTGCTAACGCAATCCAATAGACAAGTTTCATCATCTCCAAGTGTGAATAAGTATTCGTTCAGGAGAACCGTACATACTCCTAGCAAGGATGTGTCATTTTCATACAGTTACAGGGAACTTCTAAGGCTTGTTAGAGAGCGCAGTAATGTAGAGGCCGACAATCTTTCGGCTATCACATCTTTAGATTTAAGTGACTGCAATTTAGAAACAATCACTGGTTTAGACGAAATTTGTCCTAATCTAACAACCTTGTTCCTTAATAACAATAATTTGACGACGCTTTATGGACTCCCACCATCTGTGGTGAATTTGGATCTCAGTTCTAACAAATTGAATGGTACGAATCATTTTCCTGCTTGCTTTATATCTATGCTCATATTGAAGAACAACAACTTGCAGGATTTGCATTGTTTGAAAAACTTGAGGGCGTTGAGTAGTTTAGATGTGAGTGGAAATAATTTGAACAGTATAAACGGAGTTGAAAATTTAAGTGCTCTTAGATTTCTCAACGTTAATGATAATCATTTGCAAACGTTGAATCTCAGCCTGGGTATCCTTACAGAGCTAGAAGCAGCCAACAATCAAATTTCAGCAGTAAGTTTGCATCTCCCACATCTAGAGATGCTTCAATTAGAGAACAACGAAATAATTTCTTTTGATGAGAACTTACCTAGTCTCAAGGAGTTCAACTTGAGATTTAATCGTGCTGTTATGGATATGCACGGGTTCAAGAATGTTGAGACCTTATTGTTTGATGGTAATAAGGCAATAAAGAACTTCAGCTCTCAGAATCTGCGAACTTTTAGCTGGGAGCAAGTTAATGGACGTCGTACTGATGCCAATGTTGGGTTACACCAACTGAGACAATGTCGCGATGTCAAGCTAACCTTACCAGCTTCAAGCAAATTTGGTCAAAGTGTCCATTCTATTCAACATTTAGACCTCTCCTCAAGCAATCTAACAAGTATACCCTCTCATTTTCCTCAGCTGTTTCCGTTTTTGGTCAGTTTGAACCTAGCATTCAACTCGCTTGACGATAATATAATCCCCATTCTTCAAAGATGCAGCAAGCTGCGCAGGCTTTCTGTTTTTGGTAACAATCTTAATACTGCTGGTATTGCTTTGTCTACGAAGCTTCCTCAGCTAGAGATGCTTGATTCACGAGAGAATTGCGTTAATGCCCAGCAAATGGTATACAAGCAATATGCAACGGACGTTTACACTGCCGTCATGGAGAGCAGTAAGGTCGACGTTAACCCGCTCGATATAAATGACTCTACAACAAAACTGCGTTGGCTCGATGGTGTTGATCACGGCCTAAAGAGTTGCATGGCGCCGGCATTCCCTAGCTGTTTGTACCTCCAAGAGCCCAGAGACGACAATTCTGAAGAAGCCTCAGAAAGCACATTAGAAATAGAACCTGAAACAGTCGATTCCTCGAATATGGTTGACATTGATCCATCGTGGGAATTTGTTAAATCTGTTTATCTTAACGCATTTTTAAAGGCATAGAGTAATTGTTCTGTTGGGGTTTAAATTCGAGGTTTTAGAACTGATGATAATAATAAATGTAAGAACAGCAATACTAATACTACTAATACTAAAATTAATATTTAATGTTTAATATGTTTTAACTATAGATTTGAGTCATTCTTCTATAAACCTGAAGCATAGCGAGCACAAACTTACGATCAAAAGAAAAAGCGTGCCAACCAACACCAATATAAGTTGATTAAGCCTGCCTCACTGCCATTCTGTTCATTTTTCCATTTGTTATTTTTAATTTTATTTTTTATTTTTTATTTTTTATTATTTTTAGATAAATAAAATAAATAGTTATAAGATAATGAAATCACTTTTTGTCTAACGCTTCAATCATTTGGTTTCCTGCTCATGATATTGTCAAGCTGTTATTTTTATGTTGCCAAGGGGAGCACCTTAGAATAGAGCTAAGAACTTTTTAATGCTTGAAGAACAAAATTTGGCAAAACAAATGCTGCTTCATGCACTTCAGAGTTGTAATATCTACATTTTTCGGCTTCTTCGGCAGCGGTCCAAGTGCGTAAGGGTTTAGCCAGATTAAGCTCTTTGTTTTTTGAAGCTACAATAAACCCAATTTGACCAGACGGGTATGTTGGGATCGTTGTGTACGCATAGCTAGCCACAGGAAACACCTCCTTGCACGAAGAAATGACCTTGCTGATTAGAGGTAAGTGTAACCACATACACTCTCCCTGGGAAGTCATGACGCCATTGCTGGTCAATGCATTAGACACGAGTTGGAAATAGGAGTCCTGGAATAAGGATTCTGCAGGTCCTTCGGGATCTGAAGAGTCTGTGATAATAACATCGAACTGATTAACGTTTCTCTTTAAAAATTCAAAGCCGTCACCAATGTGTACCGCAACTTTAGGATGCTGGAATCCAACAGCCAATGACGGCAAAAACTTTTTGCTCACATTAATTACTTGTTCGTCAATATCCACAAGAGTGACTTTTTCTATACCAGGGTGTTTAACAACCTCACGAAGCACTCCGCCGTCACCACCACCTATAACAAGCACATTACGTGGATTCTCATGGCTCATCATTGCTAAGTGCGTGATCATCTCTTGATAACTGAACTCATCGCGTTCGGTTACTTGAATTACACCGTCAAGAACCAGCACGTTTCCGTAATCTGTACTCTCGAACACAAGTATATCTTGGTATTGTGATTTTTCTACGTGTAATATTTGGTTAACTCTCAAGGACATCGCTTGACCAGGCCACATTGTGTTGCTGACCTCGCGAAACCAACCATCTTTTACTGCTGGATGCTCAAGAGTGTTCATAAGTTAGGGTGTTCGGGTTAGCGAAAATATAACCAGGGCTGTTGCTTTAAGCTGATGTAGTTAGGTAGGTGAGAGGTGTATACTTCTAGTTAATTAAGCATTTTCAATAAGATCAACACTATTGTGATAATGTTTTTTTTATCTTTTATCTTTTATATTTTTATTTTTAATTTAAAATTGAAGATCAATATTTTTTCTAAGTGGTTATTTTTCTAAATACATTACGATATGGCAAAAGGTGGGTGAGTAGCAATCTTGTTGTTGTAGCTGTGGTTAGCGTCAAGAGTTACTAACAGGCAACAAACAAACAAACAAACGTGAGCATGATCATGGACGTGAATGTCGCCCATCCTTTTACTTAGCTTAGTTAAGCTGAACTTGGGTACAGAAACTGATGACAGGCTGGCACTACATACGGCTTGCCATTAAATATCCGGCTTTTTAGGCTTTTTCGATTTTCGGATCTTGGTGCCTGAATTTGATATTGGCGAAATATTACCAAATACACAATCGCGTTATTACAAATCTGCGTTGTTCGTTCGGAATCTAGTGATTTAGCGTGGTCATGGCATTTATCAGGGACAGGACAAACCTGTTTATTTCATATAGACAAAGCTATACGCATAGACCACCGCCTTCATATGATTTTACTGATGAACTAGACACCCCACTCAATCACGACCATGCGAAACCTTTGCTAAACGATGAGGCAGTTGAAATGGAAGAGATGCCGCCTCAATGGTTGAGTGTGACGACGCAATTAGATGCCGCTGTACAGAAAATTCAAACCGATATCAATGAACTCAAACCTCTACAACGAAAAAACGCGTTACCAGGATTTGATGATAGGTCAACAACTGAGAAACAGATTGAAACCAAGACTGTTGCTATAACAAAAGGGCTACATAGATGCCAGGAACTTGTAAAGTCCTTTGGTGTTGTTGCGGAATCTCAACCTACAGTACACTTAGCCCAAATGGCCAGAAATATCCAGATCTCCATGGCCGCCAAATTACAGGACTGCTCGACGTCTTTCAGACAGATGCAGAGCACGTATTTAAAGAGTCTACAGCAGGATGAATTGGGAGACCTGCCAGGTATGCTCTCAGCACATACTGATCTCGACGATGACATTGCATTAAGTGAAATGACTTTACAAAGATCCAGATTAACACAGAGCCAAAGCTGGGAGGAGGAAGAAGTTTCAAAACGTGAAGCTGGAATTACAAAAATTGCTGATACAATTCTGGAAGTGGCCGACATATTCCGGGATCTGCAAACGATGGTCATTGATCAAGGTGCCCTGGTGGACAGAATAGACTATAATGTTGAAAATACATTAGTCGATGTCAGAGGCGCCAGCAAGCAGCTGGTAGAGGGTGAAAGGTACCAAAAAAGAACCCAGAAATGTAAAGTTATCATGCTACTTGTGCTTATAGTTGTAGCACTAGTGCTGATACTCATATTCAAACCACGACATCAAACCGTTTACGTCGAACCCGTGAATGGCGGGAATAATAATAGTAATAGTAATGGCGGCAATAGTGGTAATGGAAACAACAATGACAACAGTAATATTGACAACAGTAATGCCGTCAATGAAAACAGGTAACGATATTAACTAAAATACTCCAGATTCACGAATTTGCTGGCTGTATGCACTTCCATCAACCAGCGTCTGTAAACTAAGATAATCTTCATTAGTCTCAACGTAGTTTAAAAGAAACTTTGTAGTTGCTGGACCCATATACTGGGTCATTAGATTTTGTACTGGGTACATATTTTGTAGCTCAGATTTACTGAGTTTCGCTTTTATTATTGCATTGAAAACAGTTTCTAAAGTTTTAATAGATACCTTCTGGATAGAAAACTGTCCAAATTGGCTAAGGGTCTCTTCGATTTTGCCACTGCGAGCGTATAATCGCAATAGAAGGTCAAAAAGCTCATCATTCGGATTGATTTTGGCTATTTCGAGCGAATCTTTATTGGTGGTGAAATTCTCCATCATAAAAATCTCTGGGTTGGAGAGAGTAAAGAATTTACACACGAAGTCGTAGAACAAATGAATATCCTTGCATCCTACAATCTCGTTTCTGAATCTGGTTGGTGAAGAAGATTCAGTTTCTAATTTAATGTCTATATTCTCTTCATGCAGGTCTATGTTTTTGTTTTTGTTTTTGTAATTTTTGTTATTCTTAGTGTTACTGTCTTCAATTTCATTCTGATCTTTCCCGTTATCTTTCTTGTTCTCGAAGGTATATTGTGTCTCGGGGAAAATTTCAATAGCGCGCATAAGGACTAATTTTGTGTGCCGACGTGCACTTGAAACTGCGGTATTAGATGTCCATTCGAACCCTAAGAATTGTATCAATGGATAGATGCTTTTTTCAGAGGCAGCTGCTATTAAATCCTCAGCTGCAAGAGACCAATTAGCAGCGGACTTCTTCAAAGCGCCTGGTTCTTCATTCAACTTGTTTTCATGATTCACTATGTATCTCTTAAAATCGGCAAATGTAGGCTCATGCTGCTGCATCAGCTTAATAGCTTCGAATGGCGGTTTGGGCAGGCTGGTTTCAAACTGCAAGTTACGTTGAACACCAGTTTCAGGCTTCACAGAAGCCCTTTCCTGGAGCTTTTTTAAAGACTGTACATATGGGTACGTTCTATTAAAAGGGCCCAGTAGGTTCCTGAGGATCTCTTTCTCCTCAAGCACGGCGAAAAACCGTTTACTCATTCTAAATTCTAAATTACAAATTACAAATAATACCTAAAGAAGACGCATTGGTTCTCTATGTTTCGATAAGGCTAAACGTTCTGTCATAGGTGCGATAATGTTCACTACAACATCAATTATAAGTTTTTAAAACGATTCACTATAGATAATAAGAACGTGAATAATTATTCAATTGCTCGCGGCAAGGCCACAAGGATGCGGATTAGCTGTTGTTAGCCACGGAATGTAGGGCTATCCAATTTGTCATCATCCTTCGTTTTGCCAAAGTCTTTGGATTCAAGTTTATTCCGGCATAACTGGCCGAATTTCGCGGAAAACAGTCTGAAATTTTGAGATTCACGCATACTTACAGAAGAGTTACGTCTGCTGTAGTTATACCGTGAGAAACGAAGTGGATGTCGCGAAACCCGCCTATAGACAGCGATGAGTGTCTAGAAGAGCTAGCGAATGTTGCGGAGCGTTATGATTCGCAGGTAAGACTGTTATTTCAGCTGGTTAACTACGTTTCTCTAGTAAAATATGACCCTGTAGTTGCCCGCCGCGACAGATCTGCAGAATTTCGCAGGTTTGTTGCAAAGCATAACTTAGATCTTTGGGAGCAGCTAAATAAGAAGACAGATACTCGTAAATCAACGAAAAGACTAGCGAATGTACATCAAGAAGTAATCGCTGTGCAGAAACGTCTTGAGGCAGAAAGAAAAGCCTTGAATAAACAGACTCAGAGCGCCCATTCAACAGATGCTCGGAAACCTGTGACAACTGCACCTAGCAGATCAAAACGCCCTAGTAGCTCTAGTAGCTCTAGTAGAGCAAGTAAAAGAGTCAAAGAAGAACCAAAACCTCGTGTAAAAGAGAGGTCGCGACCTGAGCGTAGAGATAGAAGTGAGCGATCTGTGCAAAGAAAGATAAAGCAGGAGTTGTTAGAGGAGAATCTGCCTACAGACAACTCGACACCATTTGATATCGATTCTGATCTCGGCTGGCCCGATGAGAAGGTAGAAGCCGTCGATGTCTTGTTAACAAATCCTGCTTCCTATGTCAAAAGCGTTTACGGCGGTTTAGAGTCTCTCCTTGCGAGTTATAGAACTTTACAAGATGATAATGAACCTATTACATCAGAACAGTGGGAGAAAAGAGTGATTTCAGATGCAGTGGTATACAAACGCGTAGATGATGCGCGTAAAAGTGGTCTCCTTGCATCCCTTGAAGCAAACGGAATTGGCTCTAGCTCTCCAATTCCGAAGTTTAATGACCCTACTCCGAAAGAGCCTAGTTATTTTGATTATTTATTAAGTCATAGCATACAGCTAGGAAAACAGAGATCGAACTTGCGAAAGTTCCACCAGGCTATAGTGCGTAGAAATACACAGAGTATCGATCAATATTTTAGACGTCTAGCAGGTGCCGAAGACCGTGAGAAAAAAGAAATGGAAAGACTTATTAGACAGATCGCCAAGCGTACTGGTCAGGAAGTTATGAAAAAATGGAAATTGGCAGCTAAGATTGTTGAACAACGTAGACAGGCCATTTTAGATGAAGAAAAACGCGAAAAGGGCAAGGAATACTTAAATCAGATCCTCGATAAATCAGCCAAATTAATTAAGTCTCGCAATGACATGGATCTACAGAGCGAGAATGATAGCTCTAGTGATAGCCATAGTGATGTAGATATGGAAGACGCAAATCTTACATTGGAGCAGCTAAAAGAAAAATACAGAGACCTTCCGGAAGTTGAAAGTGAAGACGATTCATCTTCAGAGTCTGACATGACTAGTAATAGCGAGGCTGAAAAACCATCAGAAGAGGCTTTGAAGTTATATGCGGAAATAGAAGAAGACTCTGAGTCAGAGTTAGAATCCGAGTCCGAATCAGAAGAATCTAATTCAGAAAGTGACGTTTCCGATGGTGGGAAACCTTTGGGACTCGCCGCTTTACTTGGTGGAAATGTTGAATCAGGTTCTAGTGATTCTGATGCAGTATCTGAGTCCGAGTCCGAATCTGAATCCGAATCCGAGTCTGGGTCTGCATCTGAATCTGATCCGGGATCACAATCGCAGCTAGAGTTAGAGTTAGATGATGTCGCTGGTCAAGCAGAAGGAGTCACAGCTGAATTAATCGAAGCAAGAAATGAAGAACGCATGGAAGCGTCTGATGTAATGGAAGTCGATAATGAGGAACCTAAAGAAGTTATTGAGAAAGTAAGGACTCATGATGGTAAAGAAGAAGACGAAGAAGGGGGAAGAGAAGGAGAAGACAAAGACGGAGAATCTGAGGATCTGAAAGCCTCCGATACACAGGACAAGTTGGTCAAGAGCGACGTAGATCATGAATCTGAATCTGATGCTAAACGAGAGAAAAAGGAACCAGGAGCATCAGAGAATTTAGAAACTGGTGAGGTAATACTATCTGAGCAGTCAAAAGAACTTGAAACACACCGAATTTCACCTCCTTCTCTATTGCGCGGAACACTTCGTGAGTATCAACGAAATGGTTTGGATTGGATGGCTGGTCTTGTAATGTCTGGAACCAATGGAATCTTAGCCGATGAAATGGGTCTAGGCAAGACAATTCAAACAATCGCCTTGATGGCTTGGTTGGCTTCCGAAAAACATATCTGGGGTCCTCACCTTGTTATAGTTCCCACCTCCGTCATGTTAAATTGGGAAATGGAGTTCAAACGGTTCCTTCCTGGGTTCAAGATTTTAACATATTTTGGAACACCGCAACAGAGAAAAAGAAAAAGGAGAGGCTGGAATAAAGAGGATACCTGGCATGTTGTAATAACCAGTTATCAACTAGTTATTCAGGACCAGGCCGTGTTCAGAGGCAAGCGGTGGCAGTTCATGGTACTAGATGAAGCGCATAATATTAAGAATTTCAGGAGTCAACGTTGGCAGGCTTTATTGAATTTTAATGCGCAGTTCAGACTCCTGCTAACAGGTACACCTCTACAGAATAATCTGGTTGAATTATGGTCACTGCTTTATTTTTTGATGCCTTCGACTCGTGCTACACAGATGATGCCAGCTGGGTTCGCAAGCCTCGATGACTTCCAGGAATGGTTTGCTAAGCCTGTGGACAAGATGGTCCAAGAAAATGAGGAAGCCGATGATGATGCTCGTGCCACAATATCTAAGCTTCACCAAGTACTAAGACCCTACTTGCTTCGTCGACTAAAAATTGATGTTGAAAAGCAGATGCCTGCAAAATACGAACATGTGCTATATTGTAGACTTAGTAAACGTCAGCGCTATTTGTACGATGATTTTATGTCGCGAGCAAGCACAAAGGCAACTTTGGAATCGGGTAACTTTATGTCTATTCTTAATTGCTTAATGCAGCTGCGTAAAGTTTGTAACCATCCTGATTTATTTGAAGTCAGGCCGATTCTCACTTCATTCTCCGTGGATAAATCAGTATCTAGCGAATATCAATATGTGGCCAAGAAGTTCACTGTGCCCAGCATTCTGAATGATGTTCATCCAGTGTTCCTTATCAACGACATTGAGGAACCAACCTGGGTCTCTACCCGCAGAAAAGAGCTATGTGCCTCTGATGTGATCAAAAATCATATCTTGACATTAAAAAGCGAATTGCAACCAGTGGAGCCAAATTTTGAGGATGTGCAGTCATGGGCTAAGTACAACGTCTATATGCGTAGATGTCGCCGATTGGCAAATATAGAGCAGATGCTCAAATTAAACGATCAACGGATCGAAAAAAGCCCGATGTATGGAAGTAACTGTTTTGAAACGCTAAATATTTTCAAACAGCCAAGAAAAGGCGTTTTGTCACTAGTTGAGAGATCCAAAATTATGCAACCGATAATTGAAAGGTTTGGCTGCATTACACCCGCTGTTGTACTTTTAGATCAGCCGGAGCTTTGTCTGGGCTCTGCTATTGCGGAGAATATTTATAATAACCCCGAGTTTGGCTTTGTTAAAAGTCAGGTTTTCCACGAATCTCAGGTGCGACTATCAATTGCCTTCCCCGATAAACGACTTATCCAGTATGATTGTGGCAAGCTTCAGACTTTGGCACTTCTTTTACGAGATTTGATAAGTGGTGGCCATAGATGTTTAATTTTTACGCAGATGACCAGAGTGCTGGATATATTAGAACAATTTTTAAATTTGCATGGTTGGCGATATTTAAGATTAGATGGCGCAACAAGAATCGAGCAGCGACAAGCTCTCACAGAAAGGTTCAACAAAGATGCAAGCATACCTGTCTTCATTTTATCGACAAGGTCTGGTGGTTTAGGTATTAATCTTACGGGTGCTGATACAGTTATATTCTACGACTCAGACTGGAATCCAGCTATGGATCGTCAATGCCAAGACCGTTGTCACCGTATCGGTCAAACGCGGGATGTTCATATTTATCGGTTGGTTAGTGAATATACTATTGAGTCCAACATTCTGAGAAAAGCAACTCAGAAGACACTCCTGGATAATGTTGTTATCCAAGAAGGTGACTTCACTACTGATCATTTCACCAAAATGAGTGTTCAAGATATCTTAGGCAATGATGCTGGTAGAACCACGAAAGGACCAACTCTTGAGGAGCTGCAAGGTGGAAACAATGTCAACAAAAATAACCAGATCGAGGCTGCTATGGCTCAGACTGAAGATAAAGACGATCAATTGGCTGCCAACCAAGCTCTAAACGAAGCGCGACTTGATCAAGACGAGTTTGAGGAGAAGCAACCAGAAACCAATCAAAAGTCTGCACAGTCTGCATTGGATGTCAACTCAGAGCCCAGGACCTCTTCCGAGCCACCGAACAATTTAAGTTCCCATGATGCTAATTTGATATCGACAACTGCTGGAACTGTCGAACAAAATGTGGATTCTGTAAGCCCCGTAGATCATGCTGATAATGTCAGACTTGCTACTTCTGTAGAACCTGATGAAACTCTTGAGGTGATTGAAGTCAATGAAGTAAACGACACCAATGACAATATTAATTCAAGCAATAATGACCAAACCGAGATGGGCCATATAGATGATTGGATGATACTCGCTATTGAACGTGGATTATTTGATTAACGTTTATGTATATATATAAATATATCAAGATTGAATATATTTTTCGAATTTTTTAAAGATTTCATTAGATTGTGTGATCCAGAGCTCATTTTCTCTGCAAGTGATTGTTCTAGTTTAGACAACCTCCAGTAATGATTTGTGTGTCAGCTTATTATAATATACTGTATCTCGAAGAATAACTCGTCAAAGATCTTTTCCTGCACTCTAAATAATTTTTAATTGAATTTTTTAAGATCACTATATTTAATTTTATGGAGTTGGCTAGTATATACTCTAGTCTGCAGTGATGAAGCTAGCTCAAATCACGTAAAGTTTAAGTTATAGTTACGTTGACTGGTCACTGTCATAATAACGAAATAAAGTTTCGATGGTCAAAATATTACACTACTCGCAGAGAAAGTCTGGAAATAGTACAATAATATAGCGTCTAATTACTTATTGCAAAGATGTTTTAACCCAATATATTTAGAATTGTAAACAGCTCAACCAAAATATTCATGGAGATATTGGGCTAATTCTATTGCTCTCGTTAAGGTTACGTTGCTGTCAGTTTGAAAAACTAAATTAGATTAGGGATCTGAAACTCAGCAGTTGGTCGGATTTGAAAAAAAAAATGAGTTCAGACATGCATTTCCCTTTCTGTGTGTATTGTTTCAGAATAATGTAAAATCTATTACTTCTTAATGTTAGTGTTTTCTTGCTTTGTTTATGTATGAAAAGCGTAAAATAACGAGATTTATGAAATATATTTATTTATAGAGCTCTACTGATGGTTCAGTATCCTGAAAGACTAATCAAAGATTAAAGGCTATCAGCAGCTATATCGCCATTATAGATTAAGGTGGGGGCTTACGACACCACATTGTAGAAGTATTACGATTATTATTGTGATTTGTGAAAAGACCAGGGCAAGCGTGATGGGCTAGGGCTCACCGATCATGCATAATTTAAGCTCACAGGGCTATTTCGAACAGACAGGAATTAAGCACGTAGAGGTGGAATTGAGCTTTGATCATAACTATTATAAGTCGAATAAGATTATGGTTATATATATAGATCTATATTGTTTCTATGATACTCCAAGTTAGTTTTCTAGAATCTTATCTACGATATATGACATATCAGGATGTATGAACTGGGTAAGGATGATGGGCTCGTGACTACTTGATCGTTTCTCATGACTACACATCACTAGGGTTTCTAAGGCTGCGTAGAAGCTAACTGGCCCAGTAATGGGGAAGAAACTGTCTTGCGTGCTTAAGCTGACATGGATCTCGCTATTACAGCTGTTTGACTTCCAACTAACAGAATACGCTGTTTGTATGATTATCAAGTTTCGCGTATGTACAATTTTGAATCACGTGCGTGTTTATTTAAAACTAGTATTGAGCAAAAAAAACCGTTAGATCGAGTGATTATTAGAAATGGTTAGAAGAATTGAAGATAATATATTATAATTATGCAGTATCGTTCGGAATAATAGTGTGTACGATCGGACCACTTTCTACATATTTTAGCTGCAATTCTAAGTGGTTTTTATCTTCTCCTTTACGAGTGGGTGGGCGGGGTCATGTAGTCGATTAGATGACAGTACAATAGGGTTGGGTACCCTAAACCTCAATACCGGGTTTTTTCATGACCGTTGGTTCACCTATATCTGAGCTAGCTATCCGGATCAAGTTCAATAGTATTCTTGAATTCTCAATACTATAACCCTGAGAAGGCCTGCAGTGAACACAAGACGTTGTATATAACTATAATTTATTAAACACTGCTAATATTCACAGAGAATGGACAACTCAGTGACGTTCGTGTTGGCTGGCGCGGAACGTAAAGTGGGTAACCCATATCGTCAGTGTACTTCGGAAAAGGAGCTTGTAAAAGAGTTCGTGCTCGTGTATCCTATCCTGAAACCCGCGCATAGACTTAATTTGGTTCTTCCTAGGAGCTCAAGCAATGAATACAAGCTTCTGGAGTTCATGTCGAAGAGTACTCCAAACGTCTTCTTGTATGACACTTTAGCCAATGTTTTGACTACTGATATCAATGTTGTCGCCGAAACAGCTAATACTTACAAGAAAAATGGTCTCCTGTCACCCTCAGACCTTGACGTTAACTTCCTTCAGGATCCCCTTTTTGACGTGGATCTAGAGAGCGACTTGGGCTTCACCAAATCCGATCTTAAGAAACTTGAGAAAGCTTCTCTCAACTGGGGATTCAATGTACACGAGTATTCTTCAAATGAACTCTTGGCTATTCTTTTCATAATTTTTAAGGGCTACCTTAATAATTCAAATGATCAGGGATCGAAATCCCACAACTCACAAAGCACAGAGCTTCACGGTTCTGATAATGCTGGTTCTATCCCTGTCATATCTGATCGAGAGTTAATGTGGTTCCTTTGCATCTGCCGCATTCTCTACAAATCTTACGCCCCATATCATTCATTTTGGCATTGTGTGGATGTCGCCCAATTCTCTCATATGCTTCTCAGTAATCCGAATCCTTGGGAACTCACACGTAAAGAGAAGTTCCATACTGTCATCGCAGCCGCTGGTCATGATATTTTGCATCCCGGACTAAATTATAAAGTAGTCTGTGGCATTGACCCATCATTTAAGTCTAAGTATAAGAACCTAGAAGAGTATCACATTAACACACTAGGACGCCTTGTTACTCAGCTCCTTCCACAAATCGCATCTTCCCAAAAAATCACCCACGAGGCCATTGCAGCCACTAATTTAGAAATGCATTGCAAGTTAACTTGTCAGGCCCCAACGTTTGTGCATGTCCTCAAAATGAGCGATTTCGCATGTACCGTTAGACCTGGCTATGGCCCTCATTATGCTACCTCAGTGCTTATATTCCTGGAATTTAGAAATGAATACGACATCCGCAGCATGCTCGACGTTTCTACAGGATGTAAGCTTATCTTCAACCCGCATATACCCGAAGCTGAGGCACTGATTGACTTGCAAATTAGCTTTATGACCAATATGATCGTTCCATATTTCAAGTGGCTTGCTGAGTGCTTCCCTCCTTTCGAGCGTCATCACGCAAGCGCTTTACTGAAACTTCAAAGATTCGAGAGTATGAAGCGATCTAAGTCATTCGGGTTTTGTGAGAACTATCCATTGCTAGGAATGGTTTCCTGTGGGAAGGTAAGTCATAAAGAAGGTGCTGGAGCAGCACGTTAATTGCATGAGCATATATTGAGTGGTTTCGTTTTCGAAGTGTAATATCGTGTCCAGTGTTTAGGCGAATTTTGGTATTCATTGCAGTTGAATATCTACCAAATTCGGTTTGTCTTCACTCTTAAGTTAAATTTAAATCAAACATCAAAATTAAATCGGCTTCAATCGCATCTTAATGCCGTCGATATCGAAATCTAGTAGTGAATTATGAAATGTCAATACTTAGTACTTAATAACAATTATAACAACATCATATGAAATATTATTAGTATTATGGATAAACTAGAGAATCAATCTCTCTAACAAATTCCGTTAAATTTCTGATAATATTTCCAACGTTGACGCTTTGTGACATCACTATTTGCATATTGTTTCACAACAACGTAATGAACATTGGCATTGATATTTTATCAATATCAATATCAATATTGATATCAATATCACTCTAACTAATAATAATAAAGTTTGCGTACTGTTTCGTATGCATCTAAAGCAGCAGAAATTGCATTGAATATACAGATGTATCCTTTATATTGACGAGTATCACTTGTTTCTACAGATTGGACTAGTACTTTCTGCTTTGCAATTTCAATCGAATCCACAGAAAAGGTTCAAGACACTATATTTCTTTCTTCTTCCTTCCTTTTCTGTTTACATCATGAAGGTAGTAGCATATTGAGTGAATAAAGAACAATACAAAACGCATCTCGAAGTAGAAAAACTTCTCAATTTTACACAAAAATATTTCGTCTTGGTTGTAAAAGCTAACTATATATAAATTGACGTTGCTGCCTTCATCCAAGATAAAATCTCTTTATCTAACATTTTCATTTGCGTGTACTACTTTTATTTTGATGTTTATATTGTATTTGTTCTCATTCTTATTTCGTACAGTTTTGTTCCACAGGTAAGATAAAACATACACACACACACATTATATACATATAAATAATGCAGTCAGATATTATATTTCCGACTTCTTTATTTAAAATGAAGATATTATATCAAATGAGTGAGCTAAAAATATGATAAAACCAAAAAATAAAAGTGTAAAATGCAAATAAAAACAAAACAAGTAAACGAGGGAACTAAACTAGATTAGGACTATACAGATCCTTTTGTCTTTCGAAGAAACACGACTATTTTAGCCGTGAGTTTGGGTTACACAACATTTTACTTATGATCAGGATTATTGTGAGCACAATCAGCACCATTTGAGTTTTCTGGAAGCAAACCTGATTCGCAAGCCTCCCTAACTTCCTCGAACATTTTCAGAAGCTTACGACGAGCACCTAGAGCATTAACCCCACGCAGCTCCAAATCATGGTTGTCCAACAAAATAACCTCCTGCCAGGTCATTCCACTCAAGTTGCCTGTATATTTGTGCAGCCTGCACGAGCGCAGCCAGGCGCCGATATCAGAGAGTAACTCGATGTCTATGTACATGCTGCGTTTACTACGGGTCTCCTTTGGAGGTGCTGGCCCCGGTGACGATTCACGGCTTGGGTGTTGACTGTTGTCACGCGACGTGGGTGCTGTTTGCGGGCGTTGGTTACTGTGGGCCGATATTGGGCCTCGCTTCTCTTTATCCTTATCGGGTACCTGCCCAATAGGACTATTAGACTGTCTATACGGTTTCAAAGGTTTTGAAAAAGCGTACATTGCTTGATCAGTAGTTGTTGTAGTCTCGTTTATGTGAATAGAGCTTAATGAAGACTTAAGACTCTGTGGGGAGAGCTGCATCGTTGGTCTAATAGACTGAGAAGGGCCAAATGGGGCCTTTTGCGCCTGCGCCTTCGGCTGTTTATACTTTTGAGATTCCTTATCCCTCTCATTTTCTAGATCCTTCTCTCTAATATCTTTCAATCCTGCTTTCGCTGTCACAGGCGACATATGCATCGGCTGCGCAAGCGGTGCGCGCCACGGCTGCATAGGAATCCCCATACTGCGTGAATTCGGTGTAGAAGAGCTTAACATTTGTTCTGACTTCACAGTGGGCAATTCGTGATGCACAGTTTGTATCGTTGGGGAACCAAGCAAGGATTCAGACCACACCTCGGCACTTTGTGGCCGTAAAGGGTCTAGCCACGGTGAGTAGTTAGCTGAGCGTGGCAAAGGCAAAAATGCCTGAGTGTATAAGTCATTTGCCGACGCTTTGAATTGCGAAAGTGGCGTTGGATTCATAAGCGACGGAAACGGTTGACCATTCTGAGTTCCAGGGGCGGGAGCAGGAGCAGGAGCTGAGTGCGGCACGCTTAGCGGGCTTGAGGTTCGTGGATACCTGTCGCGTTCCTTGGGAGGAGAGGTGTTGTTGTTGACGCTTTTACCGCTAAACAGTTCCTCTTGCATATCATGGTCATAGGCTGAGAGGTAAGTATTAGTAGGGCTGGAATTACCAGCAGAAAGAGCATTCAGTCGAGAGACTGGGGCGTTGCCAACATTTCGCTGGCGCGATATAACCGAGTTCACTGAATGGACAGAAGTAACCGGAGCGTGGTAGAATGTTTGGGTGGTTTGGCGAATTATCGACTCATATTGTCGCAACTGTGACTCTGAAGAGCGTGTAAGCAGTGACGAAATGAGAGTGACGCGTTCAGCGGGCTCCAAAGAATCAAACCAACTCTCAACACCCTTCAGATCCAGCCAGAAGGATGTAGACGAGCGCTGCTCTGAAGTTGAGGAATTGAGAGGCGTAGCGTACGTGTTGCTGTCGGGCCCAGATCCAGCAGGTCCCGTTGAAGCAGATCCTGAACTAACAGAATTTGCTTTGGGTTTCTTGTTAGCTGCTGGGGAATCGATTTCCGTGAATGCAGGGAGTCTGGGTCCTACTGGGTTGGATCCAGATGCTCCAAGTGTCGTAAGAGAGGGGCGGCGGCCTGCCTGCGGGCTGTCTCCCCGTTCTGAGGACATATAGTTCCTTATTGTACGTTCGGAATGCTAGTACACGAGCGACGGAACTGATTACTAATTTATACAGTGGGCGCGGCCCGGTAACTACGCGTAGAAAAACGTAAGGCGTCGAGAAAGAGGCGCCAGTTTTTTTCAGTGAATCTTCAATTATACAGCAATATTATATCGAAGTATTTTTTTTCTGGATATGTTTAATTTATATGATGATTATGTTGTTACGTTGGACATGAATATGCACAACGCGCGAAGGTAAGCTAAGACGCGATGGTGCGTCTGAGGTGCTGTATATATATGTATGTATATTTTTTGGAAATATTGTTGCCCTTTCAAAAGTGAAATATCTGAATTGAAGTTTAGAAAAGTGACTCTAAATTGTTCGTTCGGAATTTCTTAAATAGATTTTCAATTAGTACAAGCATTGCCACTGAAAAAAATCTATTTTCGCTATTTGTTTCAAACGCCTCTCTCTTTCACAAAAATCCAATTCAAACTGAATGAAATATCTAACTGAACTTATATATAGATATTTTTTCTACTAAGTTGTATTTACACCACAAGTGTTTGTACGTTGACTACAAGTTTCGTAAATGCTAGTGGTAATATATACTGCAATTGCGTTATAGCGCACATTCCAATTAATTTGAAAATCTAATAGTGTTTATTTGATATTGATGATCGTAATAATCGAAAAATTTCACCTATATGTCGGCAAGAAATATAGCCTATAATACACGTATATATTTACACGTATATAATGCGTGAGAGAGGGGAGAGGGGAAAGGGGGAGAGAAAGTTACTGAGGAACTAAGAATTAAATATAGAAATTAGTTACAGAATATCTTCTTCATACAATTGTGCACGCTGTTAAATGACTTCTTTTTACAAAATCAAAAACCAAAAATTTGCTATTCAGGGCATTATAATAAGTCAACTTAACTATAGAACGTGATACTCTGAATTGTATAATAGTGAAGCTACATCAGGAACCGTAACAAGGGGTGTGTTTGTGTTTGGATCTAGAACATTGGTTCTAAAAAATATTTCAATTAAAAAGAATTTTTAAAATATTTATACCAATCAACTAGAATGTTTCAGAGCGTATAAATAAGTTTGTAATTTATGTGTACCTTTTTTTCTGTGTGTTTAGTTGTGCCTGTGTCTGGACCTTGCCATAATTAGCTACCTCCTACTGTGTGTGTGTGTATACGCTGTATGTATTTACATACATAGTTGAGGCATGCTGATAAACAACACCTTGCGTCATACTTAAAAGCTGACCCAGACATAGAGGAATCTTGTAGGATTTCAAATTTACCACAAACAATATACATAAGAATGGAATAAGTGAAATTCTGAGTTATAGTTATTACATCTCAAAGATTATGTTCCACAACATTCCTTGAAGCAGTGGAACCTATTCTCTCATACCTGCCCAATGTTACGTTAGCGCGAGCCTCCTACGCTGGATCAACCCTAGGTCCATGACCTAAGCATCATCGCAACACGAATTCCCCTTTCACAAATGGCGGATGTTCCGGAGCCAGATCTGGATTCTATCATTGACAGGCTTCTCGAGGTGAGGGGATCCCGACCCGGTAACAACGTGCATCTCCAGGAAGTAGAGATCAAATGGCTCTGCACCAAGGCACGCGAGATATTCATTCAGCAACCTATTCTCCTCGAACTAGAGGCGCCCATCAAAATATGCGGTGATATCCATGGGCAATACTACGACCTGCTAAGGCTGTTTGAGTACGGTGGATTTCCGCCCGAAGCGAACTACTTGTTCCTTGGTGACTACGTAGACCGCGGCAAACAGAGTTTGGAAACAATCTGTTTGCTTCTTGCATATAAAATCAAGTACCCCGAGAACTTCTTCATTCTAAGAGGCAACCACGAGAGTGCAAGCGTTAATCGTATCTACGGTTTCTACGATGAGTGCAAGCGGAGGTATAATATCAAGCTGTGGCGTACTTTCACCGACTGCTTTAACTGTCTCCCCATCGCCGCCATCATTGACGAGAAGATCTTGACGATGCATGGTGGCCTTTCGCCTGACTTGAAAAGCATGGATCAAATCAGACGCGTTATGCGCCCTACAGATATTCCAGAAATTGGACTTCTTTGCGACTTGCTATGGTCAGATCCTGATAAGGATATTAACGGTTGGGGCGAGAACGACAGAGGAATTAGTTTCACCTTTGGCCCAGACGTGGTCACGAAGTTTTTGGAAAAACATGATCTTGACTTGATATGCAGAGCACACCAGGTGGTGGAAGATGGATACGAATTCTTTTCAAAGCGCCAACTGGTTACACTATTCAGTGCACCGAACTACTGTGGCGATTTCGATAATGCTGGCGCAATGATGTCTGTTGATGCAAGTCTGCTTTGCTCTTTCCAGATTTTGAAACCAACAGAGAAGAAGCGGAAAACGAAGATGCGTTGACGACATTACAGAACGTAGCTTATTTAATTGTTCTATCACCTTCAAAACGTGCCTAGACCTGCATCTAGAGTATATAAACGAACTAATACTGACGTAGCGTATCTTTAGGTAGAATCGATATTGGTTTATTATTTAGTACTTAAATCCGCGACTCGGCGTACGTGTTTTGAAGTGGTTGTTAGCGGTCCGTAGAGACCCTTTCACTTTCTGAGGCTTTATTCTTTTCTTTTTGAAGAGATAAGCAACTCACAACTAACCAACTTTATTTCATTCTTTTTTCTTTCAATTTTACTCACAATCTTATTTTCACATTATATTAGTATATTCATATCCGTATTTCAATTTTCAGTAGCACACATTATCTCTTATCACAACGGCTTCAGTTTTATTGGTTTGCTTTTTTTAATTCATTTATCTACTTTCTAATTCACTGAATTTCCACATTCTTTTAAAATTTTCATGCTGCAGAACAGAAGAGTAAATGCATTTTATTGTTTTATTACCTTCCATTAATACGCACACACACACACACACACCTCACCCTCTCTCCTCTGGGTTTAGATTAGAATAGATTCCAAACTGTTGTTATGTACGAGCCCAAAGAAGCTTGGTCCGCAGTCCCCGAGGAGATCAAGGATTTAATCAAACAACTAGAGTCAGTTGATGCAGAGAAAACAAAAAAAGTAGTCTCCTACTTTTTAAATCCTGCTGCTGCCAAGGCAAGCAAAGAGGGTGACATTGCCGGCAAGTCATCCACGAAACCTAAAACGAAGCAGAAGTTTGACATTGAAGTGCAAATAAGCCAGCTTATTCCTGTCAGAAAACAAGTCAGACTGTGTGTTGGGAAACAGGGACTGGCTACATTCCTTCTACAGGATCCTCAAGTTGAATTCACAAGTAGCACTTGGTCCGACTACAACGTGTTTTTAGTGCTTCCAGTTCCAAAGAAAGCAAAACCAATCACAAATTTGGTCTTATTGAAGCTAGGCGACCCTACTGCAAGTTTAGTTTTTACTGTCCCTTCTCCCAAAAATGCGGCAGGGGACAGCAGCACACCTGCTTTAATCAAGTCAATATCTAGTCACATTAAGTTGAAGGAGACGAATGTAGAGGAGTCAAACGCGATAACAGCATACATTGGTGTACGAGAAGGAGTTTTGTATCTCATGCCAACATTTGTATTCTTTGGATTTAGAAAACCTTTAGTCGCGTTCTTAACAGCTGAGATTGACAGTATTAGCATTACAACAGTGACGACCAGAACTTTTAGCGTTGTTGTTTCACTTTTAGACGCGTCAACACATGAATTTGAAAAGATATCTCATGAATACTATCAAATAATCCAGGACTACATCACTGAGCATAACCTGAGCGATAAAAGTCTTGCTGAAGAAAGACAGGCTAAGAAACGCAAGACGGCTCCCAGTGAGCTTGAGTTAGCTGAGAAAGAAGCTGAAGAGAATGGTAATAACAATGGCGATGATGACGATGACGATGATGATGAGGAGGACGAGGATGTTGTTACTGGAAGCGAAAGCGAGGAAGATGAAGATGATGGTGCTAGCATGGATAGTGAATAGAACCTCCTAATGTTTAAACAATACATACAAATGTAAAAATTATATAGCATGGATAATAGATCATTGGAATTATTTATAATAAGTTGCATTTCCTGCGAAAGAACTAAAGAAAAATGGTTCCCTGTTCGCTTTATGCTCACCATTGCAATTAGATAAACTGATATAAATTGGTCTAGGAAGTAATCCTTATCATTATTATTATTAGAAATCGAAATCTGTATAGTTTCAGCTTCGGTTAATTCAAATTCTCGATTTGAAACCTATCTCTGTTTCAGTAGGCACTCAACTCTTGTTCAACTTTTGCAGCTTGTTGCAGTACATCTTCTATGGAACTGCCATCTACCTCAAGACCACTATTTCCGCAAACTTTCCATGCTTCACACGAGTAGAAATCGTCTTTTGTTGATTCAAGTGAAGCATGCACCAGCGAAACAGCGTTTGTTAGTACACTATCGCTGCTACTTGGGTGAATGGTCATAAGTTTACTGCGTATTCTTGATATTGTTTGGGCTAATGTACGAGCAGCCTGGGTCTCAGCACGTACAGATTCACTAACACTGCGCACAGAGTCTGGGACCCTGAGCTCGCCGTCAAACTCGGCGTCCCACGACTCATCCATTTAGGTACGGGGCAAGGGGGCACGTACAGTTACTAAGTTTGAAATATCTACGGACTTGTCGATTTTTCTATTACATTGTATTTGAGTTGAATATAACTAGATGAGAATATTTATTAGATTTCTTATACGGAAATAGTGTACTTTAATCCCCAAAAAAAATAATGGTTTGTTTTGCGGGTTCAGTCAACGTGATGAGTACGCGCATATACACATACCTTTAGCTGTGTGTGCTCACTATCCAAATCTATTCCTCAGCAGAGTATCTTAAAATATAAAAGAAAAAAAAGAAAACCATTAGTATTAATTTATGTTATTAATTAAATCTTATTCCATTCAGTTCAATTCATTAACGCCGTAATATTTTCATATGTTTCAACCTAGCTATAGTGTAGAACAGTCTCCTATAGTGATATAAATATAAATACCACACCATGTTATCCTTCAATCAATTCACACTAATAAAAGCGATTTTTTGGTTCAGTTTCATAAATCATTTTGTATTGGCAAATAGAATAGGATCGAATCAAATTCAAGTTAATTAATTCATAGCCTGAAGTATCAGTTCACCATCTTCGCGATTACTTAGCATGAATAAGTTAGACAAGTTTATAGTAGAACAAGTTCTTCAAACATCAGAGGCGGAAAAACTGACCATTTTACTGGGAAAAGTTGATGATGTGCCGTGTATAGCCAAAATTAGTCGTTTGCCGTTACCCGATTTCAATATCAATGGCAAGTTGCCGCTATCTGTCCACGAACAGCTTGATGCAAACGATATTTACTCTTGGGGCTCCGGAAAAGTCGACGAGAATGCAAGTGTTTATATTGAATGCATAATGCCTGCTACAGATACGCACATTGCAAAGTACAAAGAGGCTCAACGCTTTGTTGTCAGAGAAACGCCTGAGATGTACACGAATACTGTTAAGCCATACATCGAAACACAACGTGGTGATCGTATTGATTGGGTTCGAGGTATTCTTTTCCAAGGCGTGGAGGCTGATCGTGTACTTTTCAGAGACGATCAATTTGTGCTTTTACCCAATTCAAAGTGGGATCAGCAGAATGTAAACAACATGTCTATGCTTGCATTGGTGGTTCAGACTGATATTCCCAGTATTAGAGATCTAACTTCTGCGCATATTCCTTTGCTTGAACACATTAAGTCCAAGTCTAGTGAAGTCATCAGCAGCAAATGGAATGTCCCTGAATCTCAATTGAAAGTATTCTTCCATTACCATCCAACATTCTACCACCTTCATGTGCATATCGTACACATCAATAATGAACAAAATGATTTCGGAAGATCTCTGTTGGTTGATTCTGTAATAGACATGCTGGACTCCAAACCTATAAAAGATCATACACTTACTTATTTCATGTCAGAGAATCACAAACTATACAATCTTCTATTTCCGTAGATTGATATTAATCTTATAATAACCCTATAGTAACCCAATTGTATTATTATTTTTTTTTAAGAATGTTACTTAGTTAGATACATTTTTCTCATTGAACATGATCGGCGCTAGCGGTGTAAATTTGATATTCGACCGCTTTGGTAGCTTTAAAGAATCTATAAGCATGGGTGGGGGTACAATAAGCTCGAGTTGGACTTCGGGCATGCAAAAACTATCTATCAACTCAGAATTAGACTCAATTATTTTCGAAGTCCTCATATCCTTTATTCTAACAACCGTAGAAAGTGGAATAGAAAACGAGTGCCTAGCATTGTCAATAATTTCACCAATAGTTGGTGGAGTGGCTTTCAAGGGTGAATATGTCAGTTTTAGAGATTTATCGTTAAATCGAAGCGTGACCTGCCTATCGGGGCCAGCTACACTAATCACTTGGGGTTCTGTAAGCGAAAATATTGGTCTTTCAAAGCTTTCCGTCTTAAGTGCTGGTGTAGCTGACTGAGAATGTGGCTGCGAGTGTGATTCAGGTGTATGCTGAGGATTGGGATGTAACGGAGTCAACGGTGCCGAATGAGATAGTGGCTGTGAATGTATTTGAGGCTGCGAAGATGAACGATTAGCCAGAGGCGTTGGTGAAATAGAAATCGGTGGAATATGGACACCCTGATTGGGCAGCTGAGATAACTGAAGGACCTGAGGAACCTGTGTAACTTGAGGAACTTGAGGAACATGAGGGATCTGAGGGATCTGAGGTGTTTGAACCGATGTATTTTGTACTTGAACCATCTGAGGTACAGGTGATGTTGAAGGAATAGATGGCACAGGGGAGACATGACCAACTGAAGGCACCTGTGGAATCTGAGGAAATTGGTGGCCCTGATGAATTTGAGGTGCTTCTTGTCCTTGTCCTCTCGAAATATCCTGAGAATTAAGCGATGTACTTGATGACACTTGAGATTGAGGAAAGCTTGGCTGTGGAGACACTGGTTGGCTGGGTTGGTTCATTTGAGGAGGTTGCGATGACCCTCTATCTCTTAATGAGCATTGGTCTAATATACTAATCATTCGTGGAACAGTTGCCTCAGAAATCTGGGCTAGACATACAAATAACGCCTGCAGCGCTCCTAACAACAGAGGCCCATGCACCAAGCTTGCTGCTAGAGTCCCCAAGCAATCCAAAAATTTTGTAACAGTGATCTTAGGATCTACTACGTCACATAATGCATTTACAAGTAATCCGCTATTAACAGTATTCAATAAAGAAAGGGCACCTGCCTCTGGTAGTTTTGCATGCATAACTGCAGTTGATACTGCAATTGATAAAATGCTTTGTGCATTCAATCTGATCAAAGTATTCGAGTTTAAAGCTACTCTTGATCCACTTGAGGTGATAAGATCTCGCAAAACACCGATTCTAGCTGCCAAAGACTGCGTTAAGGGGGAATCTGCCGCAGGTGCTGAAAAATCGTTTGTATCTGTTTTAGTATAATCTCTTTGTTGTTGAGTGTGTGGAACGCCTGTTGCAGATGGCAATGGAACATTATTACTATGAAATTCACTTGATGCTATTTTCCGATCATCTAAGTGAAGATTTTCAGTACGGCAGCCAACAACATTAAGCACCGGTACCATTGCAAACTGCCGACCAGATCGTTTTTGATTTCTTCTTACGGATTGAATTCCCGCAATGAGCAGTTTTTCGAAGTCAGGTTTTGCTTGTGCAGAAAAACCATATTCCGCACAAAGCTCTGAAGCTAGTGCACGTACTTGTTCTTCCTGCTCGCTAGCTTTACGAAGATTTAAACTAAGATTGTGAATCAGTTGGAGCCTGCGTGCGCAAAATTGCTTCCATCTGCCAGAATCTTTGAATCCTAGACGATCTCTAAGTGTACTCGTAGACTCCATGAGACTAGGATCGAGGGAGAGTTCGCGACTAATAAACACAGTATGTAATCAATTTCGAAATTTGCCTCTTACCCTGCATATTTTCAAACTTCTATTTGAAGCGTATGTAAGAAGGCACAAATCAGACCGACGAATATTATTCATCTCCCTTTGCCAGCTCGTAAATTGGGAATATTTTCGCTACAATTTAGTTTTGGGACATCTAAACCCCTACCCACGTGAGTCATCATGACTATGTTTCGTCAATTGTGACTCGGATGATTATTGCGAGCACTATGTTAGGTTACGGGTTATTAGCAACCGTTCAGCTAAATCCTTCTCCATATATGTTAAGTCGGATACCAACTCAGATTAAGGTGAAATGAACAGGTTTTACGTATGTGGACTGATAATAAAAAAATAAAAACACTGACTAATTTTTTCCTCTTTTTTTGACGCCTGCTAGTGAATTGAAAACACATAGCATCTGTGCGCTTGCTATAGGGGCTGGTTTCATGAGTACCTGTACCTCATGCACGTTAAACACACCTTGCATGATTGCACATGCAGTCCTGGGTAGGGGTGTATAATGTGCTCAACCTGAAGAGTTACATTTCTATATCATTTTGCTAAATGAATTGAATAGCGTATAATTTACGAAGCTGTGAATGTCTTACTTATGATATTTTGAGGTTTTACAAAGTCACTGCAGGCTCACGCATGGAAGGGTTTTATTGGTATTTCACTTCTGAATGCTTATTATTTCTCAACTCCTCAACAAAGTAAAGCTCGGGGTGTTTGACAATGGTGTTTTTTATATATTATTTTATCGCACTCTATAATACTAAACACAATAGTCGGAATGCCAATATTGGCCATATATCACCATTTAGTTTTTTGCTTTTATACAAGTGCTACTTTGTAACTGGCATTGAATTTGAATGAAAACTGTAGCATATCTGGAATTAGACGTAACATTAAGTGGAAAGTCTCCGTGAAATTCACGGTACCCATGATTTATTTAGGATCCCTAGTATAGAATGTTTATTGCCGCATAACTCTATATCAATGGTTTGTTTAATTGATAATACTACTGTTTTTGTAATGATTGTTTATCACTTTAGCTTTATTTTAAAACTTATATGCCCATGGTGAAATATATTATAGATGCAATAACAATACATTTCTAAGATAATTGTCAATTTCAGTAGCCTCATCTTGGTTGGTTGGTCATTAGTGCTTCCTTAGTATATAACAAAACATTTGATTAGATCATTGAAGTGGGGTTTATGCTGATTCATTTACATATTGAAGAGTTTTGCTGTGATTTATTGAATCATAATGGTGGTTCGAATATCAGCCCATGACTACCTCGCCTACTGAGTCATATGTTGCCTCAAAAGTTCTTGATCGCTTTTCACCTCGCATATTAAATCGATTAAGCGTTTTAATATACCCCTAACTCAAAAGCAAATATGTTCAGCTTTGAAGTCAATTATCGGATAGAACGAGACTGGTACCTGGATGGGTTAGGACGCTCGAAATTGCTTTGAATCATTGATTTTCGCTTCAAAGTACCATCTTCTAAAATCTCTACTGTTAACCTTTCACAGTGGATTCAATTTGTTTTAATTAATTATGCACGCGTTTCACACGCGTTATCGTTGTTATTATCGTGTTTATTTAAAGAAAGAAAATATAACCCCACACATAAAAAGAATATAGGCGTGACCTAAGGCAATAGTAATCGTCACAGATTCTTATCCGAAGTGGCATAGATGCCATGCGCTAGCCCAGGCATCAAAGAAGGGCCGTTAGATGCAATGCGGAGTGCTCGACGGGACTCAGAAGCTAGTGCTTCAGACGACGACACCAGCATACTAGACGCCTTTCCTTTACCTAAGGGTTTAGAGGAGTACCATCATCAAGTATTCCCAGGACACTTATTCGAAAATTCTACGCTTTATGATGCGCAAGAAGATGAAGAAGACTCCGATAATGAACATTTTAAACAAAGCAGAACACCTTCCGTAGTGTCAGCAACCTCAAATAATCTCTCTAGTCCAGTAAAAGCCCCTGCACCCCCGCGAAAGTCATCAGCCATATCAATGACCCAAACTGAAAGACGTTACTTGCGTTATGGTCACTCTTATAATCAATCATTTGGCGGCCAAAGTTGCAAGCAACCTTCAAATCATGTAACATCACGATCTTGGGACGCAGGTGAACCACATCAGCTACCTTGAACCCTTTGAAACCACCACCCCATATCCGATCTATGAAATCTATTATCGCATACACCATTATTTCAGGACATGGCAGCTGAATATGGGTACGTACACAAGAACTCCACAACCAGTTAGGGCAAAGTTATTTATTTCGCATATATACACTATTTAGCACTTATTCATTATGTATTACTATCTTCTACCTTCAAAAATACTAAAATTTTACTAGAACTATAAGAACGCATAGATCAGTATCCTAATTAAAAAGGATCTGATTTTGTCTTACAGGTACATAAAAAGCGACGCAACAGTGAAACAGAGTGGATTGCAAAAAGTACCTGTCAGAACCGCTATGAACCTGTCAGATTAGTCATGTCAGAACCACGATGGTGGAAAAATAAACTCCGATACTGGGAATTGAACCCAGATCTTGTCGGTGAGAGCGACACGTCCTAGCCATTAGACTATATCGGATTGCTATATCTGTGGTCGTTATTTTACTTATGTATATTAAGCGCGAATTATATCTGCACGTCAGGATTCAAACACGTGCTAAAATAAACGCATACTATGCAGCAATAGCTATATTTGAACCAACCTTTCAGTAAACAGCGTCAGAACAAAACTAATATTTCAAAAATGAGTACACCTGTTATGCGTGGAGGTAATGGCAAGAGAATCGCTCTTCCTGTTAGAGTCGAGCCGAAGGTATTCTTTGCAAATGAGCGTACTTTCCTCTCTTGGCTGAACTTCACTGTTATCATTGGAGGTTTGGCAGTTGGTTTGCTCAACTTTGGCGACAATGTAGGTCGTTACTCTGCTGCTTTATTCACCTTTGTTGCCATGGCTACGATGGCATATGCTCTTGTAACGTATCATTGGCGTGCTGCTGCTATTCGCAAGCGCGGTGCAGGACCTTATGATGATCGTTTTGGCCCCACTGTTCTCTGCTTCTTTTTGCTTGCTGCTGTCATTGTTAACTTTATTTTGCGTATGCGTGCCTAATTGATACTAAAACTACATTAACAAAGACCTATCGTTGGAAATGCGTAGATGTTGTTTGACATTCTTAGATACATTGTCTTGTATGGGAAATAATACATACTGGTAGCCATTAATTTAAAAAAAACATAGTCTAATTTATCAAATCTACTTTAATGCTTTTAATATACGCTATATAAACCGGTGGCGACATCTTTTTTTTTTCTAATTCTATCAGTCCTGACTTCTGTCAACCAGTACCACCACTTCATTAACACATAGAACGGTGCGTAGAAAATTAAATGGAATAACTAAAACAATAAACATCAATGGCTTTCATACGGCACATTTGATATCTGGTTTATGCTATATATTAAAATGTAGCTATATTCATAACTTAGATACTTAGATATGTACAATAAATTAATAAACGTTAATAGCTAAGATTCATGAATGTCAAAATTTTGAGTGCTAATTGAAAGAATTCAACATATCATCGACATCCTGAACATCCAAAACAACACCAATTTTTGAACATCGTGCCTTATCCCTGAGTTCATGGCACATACTATTGATATCTATTTCGCCAAATTTAGGGTGTCCACAAATTCGATCCCAAACATCTGAACAGGGAACGAATTTTTGCTTAGGAACGGGTACCTTCTCATCACGTCCATTCTCAATTTGAGCTTTGGCAGCGTTTATGTGTTCCATACCAGAAATTCCAAGTTCGTGTGGGAAAAGCAAGGAGCTTGGAGCTGAGGCAGAGTTCGCAATTATCGGTTCTATGCCGGGATGAGCTTGTGGCGTGCGAACAGAAGATACTGACGATGCTGATGAGTATGAAGATGACTCCATCTTAATTTCTGCAGTGTTAGCGCTTGAAGCAGCTGGACTAGAAGATGTGTGGCTTTCTGGAAGAACGGCTGCGTTAGGATTCAAATTAACCTGTACACTTGGGCTTGCTGTCTTTGGCAAGCTATTTGACTGAGTATTTGAAGCACTATCCCAAGAAAGCATGTCATCGAGAGGGTCAAACACACTGTAGTCGTTATTAAACACTCCAGCTGCATCTGATGCCTGAAATCCAAGATTATTTCCACTGCCAAACTGAAATCCGTTGAATCCTGAAGCAATATTTCCAAAGTCCAGGTTTATAATATCAGACTGATTTCCTGTGCTAGAAGCATTTCCTTGATTAATTGTAGACCCTTGAGGCCCTGGTGGTATTGTGGCTTGTGTTTGCATCTCCTGTGTTTGAAGACTATTTGTTTGTGGGATTCTGTCAGTGACAGTAGATGGATACGACTGCTGAGAACCTGATTCCAACCCGAGGTCATTAATGAAGTCCATATTCAAATCCATATTCATGTTCATATTCATATTCATATTCAGCAAATCGCCTAGTGAGTTTGACCCTGCTGGTCTAGATTGCATTTGTTGTGTTTGTGAATGCTGTGTGGTTTGTGGCACCTGGGCTTGAAGAGGTTTAGCCATGCTCAATGATGATGAATCTGCAACACGAGAGTTATGGTGTGATGCACCACGACTTCCGACTAATGGGTCGGCCATAGACCCCCAAATGCTATTATTATGCGATAACCAATCACTAGTATTCTGGCTAAACAGAGAATCTGATTGCCATTCTGATATCTCAGAAGCTATTCTAGGAACTCCCGCCATGACAGGCTTCTCAGCAGGAACACACGCCATGGATAACTTTTCACAAAATTCCTCAGCTTTCGTCGGCACCGAAGATTTAGTTAATCCTAGCGGAGATGTAGAATTGGGATTTGCCTGTAACTTCTGAGATGCTTCAAACTGCTTGAACATGTCCGATGAAGCAACTGATGTGGGCACCTGATTTGCATTGTTGAATTGTGAAGTTTCAGGTACCGGACGATTCATATTGTTGATATCATTGGGAGCTGTTGCATTCATTGGCCCTGCACTGGCTGATACTAGAGTTTCTTTCGCAGTTTCTGCCCCAGGTGCACTAGTGTTTACTGGTATCCGACTATTGGGCTGCCGATAATGCTGTAACTCATCCTCCAATAAACTTAATTGACTACGCAACGCCATGTTAGTGAGCTTCCAACTACGCGACTCAGACTCGAGCTCAGCAAGTCGCGATTCCAACTCCTTCAAATGTTTCTCCTTTCGTTCTCTGAATGCCCTCTGCGCAGCACGATTCTGTGCTCTTCGTTTACTCTCAGGAATATCTGTTGAGCTACCGATCTCTGAGCCTTCGGCATTTGAAGATGTACCCATACTTTGTTCAGCTCTAGATCCCGAGGAAACTGAATCTTGAAGAGCATTCTCTTCATCCATCTTCCGCTTTTGACCTGCTAAATCAGGTCCTAATGGATCTGAGCGCGGCATCATACTATCCACACTAGCCATTAAATCGCTGAAATATTTAACCTGCGTGACTGAAACTTAAATTAAAAGCAAATGATCTCAAAATTCTTAGGCTTTGATGCGATTAACTTGAAGATACTCGGCTATCCACGATGGTGGCAAATAACTATATTTTAGGATCTTGAATCAATTTGAATATTATTAATACATACATAATCTAAGAAAAATTGAAACACTTACAGAAACTGAAATATGCACCGATAGCAGCAAAAGAAGAATGAAAATCGCAAGTAATCTTCGACTGCGATCATATTCAATATGCCTAAACCAATAATGTAAATTTTAAAGAGTCAATTGATTCGTTGTATTCGTCGTATACTATAAACCCTATTCATAGGTCACTTGGTGTTATATAATCATTGTCTTATTTAGCAACGTTTTTTTCGGCCATGCCATGCACGCATTTCCTGAATTCCACGCACGTTTGACATAAGTAGTGTGGACTACCATATTATCTCCGCAGTAACTCAAGAACCAATTCATCGTTTTATGGGCTAATAATTTCTAAATAAATTAAGAGGGTATGTTATAATTGTTTATATGTGTCTGAATGACACCAAATTATGCAGCATTAGCCTGGAGTTTCAAAACATTGAGAGAAAAAAGTGATTTGTTCACACTTTACTGATATTTCCCACTTATCAGTACTTAGGGTACATCAGGGTATTATTCAAAGTTCATCTGTCGGCCTATAAGCATACATTCGCGTTCATGGGCACATTAACTTGGCGAGTGGGCGCTGATAGGCGTGGTTAAGGTTCGACTGCATATCAAAGATTATCATAATTTTCTGCGTAAACATATAATGAATTATACAAGAATGAAAGCCTCTAAACCACTCACGATTTGATTTTAAGTCCCAAAGAGATTGATGAGATACTTTGAAATGTGTTAATATGCTAATTTACCTTGATACCCCTGCCATCATACACAAAAAAAGAAAGATCGGTATACATATAAGGTTAGGTCTTATGTGCTTACAAGTATCCATGGTAAACAATGAATATTGAAGCATCCTGGGGTGGAACTGATCTGCTTACATTTAAAAATCGTGTTAACGTCATATAAATGTTACTGGATACTAGGAATATATGCGTCAATTATGTAATCTTTTTACGACATATTATACGCCTCGCCAGTATGGTTCGGGTAGTTTAGGGTAATTCGCAAAATATTAGGGCTAGGACAGAGATCTGCACCAATAAAATTATATAAGTCAATGACGTATAACATGTTTCCGAAAATCCGTTCGCTGTGCTGTGGCATTCTTTATGTAATGTGGTTGTTATGACTGCTGATGATAACGGTATTGTGTGACGATATAGTAAATAGAATTATTATTTTCTAAACTACACCTTCTAGACACAACTAAAGCTCCCTGGAAGCTAAGTTGACTAGCTTTATTATTGATATAAGTCTAACTACGTCTAACTACGTATATTTGATACTCTATGGACCCCAGAAACGCTTCCAATTTTGTTCCTCCGAGTCGACTCGGCGATATTGGCAGACTGATGACAGCCTCCAAAATTCCGGATAATGGACCGATACAGCAATTTATGGACACCGATGAACGATTTCCCTCAGATGTGGCCTCTGCAATCAATAGTGAGCAAATGTCACCCAGCGATGCTGATTGGAAAGAAGAATTTTTGAAAGGCATTCCGGAGGGAATTCCTCCCCCGGAGACTAGACGCAAGTTCATAGTTCCTGAATTAAGTGAACCAGAGTACGTCAAAGCGATGCATTTAGAAGAAGTTCCCGGAAACGTTAAACGTCAGAGCAGTGTCCTCGAAGAATACCAGTTTCCCGATCACCGTTTGTCCACTCAGTTGAGAGATCCAACAAAGTCACCGCTGGTTCTTGTTGCCTGCGGTTCTTTTAGTCCTATAACATATCTTCATTTGCGTATGTTCGAGATGGCCTTGGACGCTGTCAGTGATCAGACGCGTTTCGAGGTCGTGGGCGGTTACTACTCGCCTGTCAGTGATCACTATATGAAATCTGGATTAGCTCCTGCGCCTCACCGTGTAAGAATGTGTGAGCTTGCTTGTGAACGTACTAGTTCGTGGCTAATGGTAGATGCCTGGGAAAGTTTACAACCGAGGTATCAACGCACTGCACACGTTCTTGACCATTTCAACTACGAAATTAATGTTAAACGTAGGGGTATCAGTTGTCCTTCCGTGAAAGGTGGCCGCCGGGGTGTAAAAATTATGCTTCTTGCAGGTGGTGATTTGATCGAAAGTATGGGTGAGCCCAATGTGTGGCTGGATGAAGATCTTAAGCATATTCTTGGTAGATACGGTTGCATGATTGTAGAAAGAACTGGTGCTGATGTTCGCAGCTTCTTACTCTCCCATGACATTATGTACGAGAACCGACACAACGTTATGGTTATTAAACAGCTGATTTACAATGATATCTCCTCTACAATGGTGCGTCTTTGCATTCGAAGAAATATGAGCGTGCAATATTTAACGCCAAGCTCCGTTATTAGATATATCTACGAGAAGAAACTATACCTGGAAAGTGAACCGGTAAAGTTGGTTTTAGGCAACAAGGATTAAATAAACTATATTAAGAGAACCAGTAGTTCGATGCAAGTGGCTAACTGCAGTAATCCACAGAACCAGAATAAACACGTTGTTTCTTGATCCGGCCTTTGTACGGGTTGTTGTACGTAAATTGGCTGTGGTTGCTGAGTCGTGTAATATTGACCCGGGGGCGGCTGTCCGTAGTTTGAATACCCATAATTAGGATACTGTCCCGGTGGAGGCGGTTGCTGATAATGATTTGGCGGTGGTCCCTGTGGTGGTCTTTGCCGTGGTCTGTTTGCCTGTGCACGGTTAGGGGCGGGTTTTGATGCGAACTGCGAGTCATATGATGGAGGGTTCGGAGGATAGTAATCTTGTTTGTTTGACATTATGGAAACTGCGCAGTATCAACAAACTTGGAACTGCGTTAATAGATATATATACGTTGATTGAACAAGCCCCTTGAGGTTTTCCTACTTGCTGACAATATCGATATCATGTTACGCAGAGAACGAACGGTTTCACTTACCCTATTCATGTAGGGTTTTTGCTTAGTGTCTAATGGTGTTGGTCGAGATTATACATCAACAATTAGGTCCTAAATCGACCTGGATATGACTGCAAGGTCGTCTAGACTTTGGAGACAAATGACGTAGAAAGCAATGATTGCTAATTAGGTTCATTTTATTTTATTTATATTCATACACCTCTAATTTTTATTTCAATTCAATTGTATTAAACCATGTGTAGAATGCTTATGTTTATTTCAGCTAGACAACAGAGTCATGACATGTGTACCTAAACGCAATTAGCACAGTCTGGAAGGTTTTGGAACAGTTAGGACAAGCCTATTAAATACATTTTTTTTTTGTTTAAATAATTGCTTAAAGCTATATGTGTTTGTGTACCTAGCCTCATCTCGTAGATCAAATACCGTACTAGGACCCCCGCTTCAGATAATTGGTACATAAAACTCATATAAACTCTCTCCGATCAATTGCTTGAAATATAACATATTATAAGGTTAATTGTAAAACAAGTATTGAATTGAATTGAATTGGTTTAAATTAAAATAATATAATAATTCTATAATGCGCCACATTATTATATATAAGTGCTCAAATTACCCTTATTTGGAATATTGACATTGAGGCTCCCCAAAAAGTTAATAGTTATTTAGGTAACTGCCTTGGTTTTTAAGAACTGGCCCTTCTGTGTATGAAACTGGATTGAATACTTTCGTGTGATTTTATTTCGAACGCATTCCAAGATATTATGATGAGTGAAATGAATTATTGATAATTTTAAAACGTCATCGAGTCAAATACGGTTTCTTTTTCTCCCTTTTAAAAAGGAATGTAACACAATACTTCTAATTCTATAAAGTATAGCATCATAATTGAGATATTCTCTTGTGATCTCAATAGGAGTGTACCCGAGCTCTAGCGATGCACGTACGTGAGTCAGAGGCCTAGAACAGATGTGTCCTGCATTCATACTGACGCTGACAACTTTTGTTTACCTTCATACGCTTGTAAATAAGTATCGTAAAACATATCAACAACATTGACTTAAATCCTCCTCTGTTGTAAATTATATCGGATCAAGTTTTGTAGCTGAAGCAATCTTGAACCATTTTAATTGCTGGACCTGCATGATTCTTTAACGAGTATGGACAAGTGGAAAAGTAAATCACTATTTTTAAACAGCATGTACATTTTGGCGACTCCCATTATAACAACTTTCTTCCTACATCGAAAGTAGTCTCTAAAATAGAGGAATCTTGCAACAGAATCATGAATAGCCAATTGTTCTATTATATATACATGTATTAAAGTTATTCTAGGTATTCTATAATAATATTTTTGCCTAAACTTAATGATGCGACCATTCTATTTTACTGATATCGATACCTTCTTGCACCATTTCCCACAACGGACTCAGATTCCTGAGATGTTCAACTTTACCCTTAACAGTATTAATGACAAAATCAATTTCTTCGCTGGTAGTGAATCTGCTAATACCAAATCTGATTGAGGAGTGCGCCAAAGCATCATCAGCACCCAATGCACGCAGAACATAACTAGGTTCTAAGGAAGCGGAAGTGCATGCTGAACCACTACTTAAAGCAATGTCACGTAACGCCATCAACAAGCTCTCGCCCTCTACATATGCAAAAGAGATATTAACACAGCCAGGAATGCAATATTTTCTGTCGCCGTTTACTACTGTTTCCGGAATGGAAAGAAGTGAAGCTACCAATTTGTCTGAGAGCCTAGTAATATGAGCATGATCGTAAGCCATCTCAGCCTTGGCAATACGTGCCGCCTCGCCAAATCCGACAATGGAAGGTGCGGGCAAAGTACCTGAACGCAAACCGCGTTCCTGTCCGCCACCATTCATAAGTGGCTCCAATCTGACGCGCGGTCTTCTACGAACAAAACAGGCACCTACACCCATAGGACCATAAATTTTATGGCCAGAAATACTCATAAGATCGATGTTACTTTTATTGACATCAATGGGGATTTTTCCAAAAGCTTGCGCAGAGTCGGTGTGGAAAAACACCTTATGTTTGCGGCAAATGCGACCAATTTCATCGACGTCCTGGGTAATTCCAATTTCGTTATTCACATACATGATACTCACAAGAGCAGTGTCAGGTCTAATTGCAGCTTCAAGTTGCTCCAAGTTAATTCTTCCATCCTTGTTCACTGGAAGGTAGGTAACTTCGAATCCCTCGTTTTGCAACTGTCTCGCTGTATCAATAACACATTTATGCTCAATTTCAGATGTTATTATATGCTTCTTACGGCTTCCATAAAACTTAGCCACACCTTTGATGCTCATATTATTGGATTCTGTCGCGCCACTGGTGAAAATAATTTCTTTGGGATCAGCATTGATTAGCGCTGCAACATGCTCTCTAGCTTTTTCTACTAGTGACTCAGTTTCCCATCCATATAAATGTGTTTTGGAGTGGGGATTTCCGTATTCGCCGGTATAAAGCGGCAACATATAGTCCAGTACACGCGGATCCACGGGAGTAGTAGCCTGTGCATCCAGGTAAATTGGTCTCTTGCCATTGAGTGTACTACCTGCAGTACTTGATTCCTGGTTCAATGAAGAAACCATGTCGCCTGTAGCAATTCCTTCGTTAACTCGCCCTCGGAATTTCTGACTATTTTGATGGGTGATCTGCGTCAAGTAATTAGCGACGTGCTCTGAGCGCTCAGTAACAGTAGCAACGTGCCTAGACCCGTATGCGATCCTAGGAACAATTTTAAACGCCTGGCTTGCCTTCAAAAGCATGATAAGGACTCTCTATACCAGTTGTTTGTAGGGCAGAAACTGTAGGCTGCTGATATATATCTACGTTTTCGGGGTTACGGTTAATATGTAGGGTATATGGAACCAAGGGACATATATACATGGCACTCTATACTAGCCAATTAAAGAAAGTATTTAAATTATATTTGAATCTTTTAGAATTACTGCATCAATTTCATATATGCTTTTCATAAACATACATACGAATCTTTGTTATTGTGTTCTGATTCACTCATTTGGCAATATCATTCTCCATGTTCTGTGGAGAGTAGACCTTTTTCATTGTTCTAAGTCACATGTAAAAACCCTTATCTTTTTCATCAGGGTCTAGCCCTTTACACTGGTTTCTGCTACTGGAGACAGCCAGTGTAAGTTATGTTATCTCGACAACTCTGGAAGATGTACCCATTTTAAACATTATACTTGATCGAGCAATCAATTTGAATTCATCGAAGAATATAATATCAGAAATTTTTTCTCCAAAAACATTTTGAAATATTTGTTACAGTAACCGTCTCTTTCCTTAGCTATATGTACGTCATTATGTAGGAACAATAAATAAATTCAAATCAATAAACATAATTAAATGTACGCCTTTATTGAATATAGATAGGTTAAGTAACAAAAAAAGTGAAGGTTCAACAGGATGTTCAAGGTATAATAATAGTCCCAAGTAATTCCATTTTGGTTTTCTGTTTGTTTTAAACTGTTTCTCCGTGTTACTACCAATTTCATACAAGCAGAACCTCATAACTACGTCATTCTTTTCCAAAATTAACATTGACTCAGGAGCGCTACCAGAATCGCTTCCTTCATGTAATTCAAACTATTCTAGCTAAAAAAATCACTATGTTAACAAGATTCACTTGGGTCTAAATAAGACAATAGCTCAATGGGTCTCAAAACATTAGGCATTAAATGTATCTTCTACGAACAGATACAAAGTGAAGTTTTATTGTCTGCACAAGTTTAACAAGTACAGCGTTTGTCTACAGACACGAATTACGTATGTCCGATGTATATCATCTTAGCATCTGCAGTTGTCTATTCTAAAAATTAAATCAATTGTATTTAGGAGTGACATAATTCTTTTGGTCATAAAGCATTCTGAAACTGCCATCAAGATCTCCAATATAAGCCTCCTTAGCATACGTAAAGAGACCGGTCTCAACAACACCAGTGAGCAGTTTAATCTGCTGGTCTAATTGGCAAACAGAATCAGGGAGTAGAGGCACGAAACGAGCATCTAAAATGAAGTTGCCATTATCTGTAATTACTGGACCAGCTTTGCAATGACCGCCATCTCGCAATATGACCTCAGAAGCGCCAAGTCTCTTTAAATCAGCGATTATTTTGTTTAAAGCCTGTGGCATTACTTCAACAGGAATTGCTCGTTTTTCACAGAGTTTAGTGCTAACTTTTGTCTCATCTGCAACGATTACGAATTTTTTGGCAGATAGACCCACAAGTTTCTCTTGGAACTGGCAGGCACCACCACCTTTGATGCAATTCAAATCCTCATCAATTTCATCAGCACCATCAAAAACTATATCCAACCCTGCTCCTGAAAACTGGTTTATTTCTCTAAGTGGCAGTTGAGCGGCTAAAATCAGATCCTTTGATTGGTAGCCAGTGGGCACGAAAACGGTGTCTTTTGAGATTTTTCCTTCCTCCATAAGTTGTTTTATACGTTCAACGCAGAAAACAACTGTGGAACCAGATCCGATGCCTACAGCTTTGAACTCGGGTTTAAGATGATCCATGATTGCCCTATGGGCAGCGGCTCTCTTGGCCACTACTATTTTGTCCATACTGTATATTATGCAGTTTGTCACTCCTGTTTTATATTTTAACTGAGAGTATCTTCTTGAGGGGTAGCTGCAACAATATTCGATCACGTGTAAATTTTTTCTTTTGAAAAGCAGTGACTCTAAGCCAAAGCCAAATTGACAGGTTTTTGAAACTGATTAATTATGTGTATGATATTCCTGACTGCTTATTTGTAGCTCTAAGTCTGATTTTCTGATTTTGTTTTGTATGCTTTTTTATAACCAACCTTCTGCCCAGACTTGTTCACGAACGTTTTATTACATTTGCGTCCCATTATTTGTGGTTCACGAACCCTATAGCGAGTTTAGATGTGCTCTAGATGCCTAATTTGGTATGCGGGCTAGAGTGGGGTCGAATCATTGAATTGGAAGGATGCACTGCTGCTGATAAATAACAAACAAATAGTACATACAAGTTGAGATTTTATTCAATGGGTATGCTTTTCTTGTAATATACTGCTACTCATTGTTGAAAATTATCATGCATGGAACTAACACTTGCCTTGATAGATTTCGCCTAGTTGAAGCAAGTCCTATCTATTTCTATAACATGTTATTGATACCTGATACTTGAAAATTTGGATTTGGTACTTAAACAAACAATTTCAGATAATTTTTCAAGATTCTAGCGGACTGATAGTTTGATTCGACACTGCACTTTTTATATCTTGTGGAGCATACGAGTGGTATTATGACTTCAAATGCCTCTAATCCATTTCATTTTAAACCCTGATAAGTTGTAATAACCTTAGTTAACCATTGGATTGGTATGTATTGTCCAATTCATTATTTCATTCTGAACAGCTGCTGAGTTCAAGAATTCAAGAATGTGCAAATCATATATTACAAGCAATGCAATCTAGCTCTAATATGTGTTAAACTTGATTTTTAATAAAAAAATATAAAGAGCCTATAGCAATTCCATATTAATAAATCCATACCCCAGATTTTCAAATATTATCAGAACTAACCAATAATTTGTTTCAATTGCTGTGTACTCTTTGTGAATCAGCTGAAATAAATCAATTAATCGAGAAACAGAATGTGGAAACACCTAACCCAATATCCCAAGAACGACAGGACAAACAGTTAAGCACTGCGTAAACGATCTTGTGTTGCATACTACCAGCAACTACTTAAATGTTGCGTGAAGGTATGAATATGAGGCTTATTCTAGGGGTGGCATTCATTTGCCGCCTCATACTCGCGTTTAGTCCTTCTTATTTTCACCCTGACGAGCATTTGCAAGGCCCACAAGAAATCGCCTATGGCATGTTTGGCTGGGCATCACAAACGCCGTGGGAATTTACTTCAGAACATCCTATCCGTAGTTTTGTTCCATTATGGCTGCTCTATGGAATTCCTATGCGATTCTTCCACAAGGACTCAAATCCACTGCACGTGTTGTGGACACTACGTGCAGTTTTCGCAGTCTTGACATGGGTACTGGAAGACATGGCCGTTGAAAGACTTGCAGTCACGCGTAATGACAAGCTGCGATGTCTTTTCTTTGTCAGTACGTCCTATGCTACTCTTACATGGCAAGCACATACATTTTCAAACAGTTTGGAAACTATATTGGTGCTATGGTTCCTAGTCATACTTTTCGAGGCAGAGTCATCAACCTCTCAACCATTCATGTCTCCTTTCGATAGGTACTATGATAATTTCTTACTGGGTATGATTGTGACTTTGGGAATTTTCAATAGACCAACATTTTTAGCCTTTATTTCGTTTCCATCGCTGTGTCTGCCGAATATCTGGCGCAAATCATATGGCTCGTTTTTTGTTTTCTTGTTCAGTCTGTGCTTAACAACAGGACTGTTTATCGGTATAGATACTTATCTGTACAACAGCGACACTTGGGTCATTGCACCCTTGAACTTCGCTCTGTACAACACATCATCGAATAATTTGGCTGAACACGGAACACATAGCAGACTTCAACATCTATTCACTAATTTGCCGACTCTGCTAGGACCTGGATTGCTGATGTTGAAGCCAAACTGGCACTCTTTGCCTGTTCAAACAATCGCTGGCGGTTTATTGTTTCTCTCTTTGATTCCACATCAGGAGGCACGCTTTTTGCTACCCCTGGTACCTCTAATTTGCATGCAAATGGATCTAAAGCAATATGCGTCGGCTACCGTAAGAAAGACCCTAATGATTTTATGGCTAACATTTAACTTATTCTGCGCCATATTCTTAGGTTTGTACCATCAGTCTGGTGTCATTCCAGCACAGGTGCACATTAGTGAATTGGCTAGACCTTTAACCGTAATCTGGTGGAAAACTTATACTCCGCCGTTGTGGATCACAGGACTTCCGCACGATAAAGTAGAGTTCGGAGCCCTTAGCGACATTAGAAACGACCTAGACTACGTCCGGGAGCTGGCTTCAAAGGGAGCTCACACTGATGCCAGTTATGATGATTCTGTGGATGCCGACAAACGTGACATTGCTCTTTCTGCTAACGACACTTTGATTGAGATTGATCTTCAAGGTGCAAATACAACAATACTTAAAGAAATTGTTGAACTATGTGGCGATAAGGAGGTTTTAGTGATGGTCCCTGATGCTGTTAAAGATCAATTCTTCTCTATATTCAATACTGATCCAGTTAATGAAAAAGGAACGAAGTCCACCGAAAAAAGCGCTTCCAAGGAGATTATACCGCCTCGAGTATGGAGGTCATCCTCATTTTTAAGTCCCGACCTGCTATTTCAAGGCCCACATTTCTGGTCTAGTCCTTGGGGTCTAAGCATGTACAACGTCAGCGGTTTGAACTATTCAGTGACGTCAGAAATAAGCAGCGATACAAACGAGTAGAATTTGTTTCTCTGATTACTCTAAGTTGGGTTCAGATCTTGCAAAAAAAAAAATTACCTTGAATCCTCCAAACGCTCGCATTGGTTATTAGGCCCTTTGTTTCATTTGCACCATAATAAGAAATATTTAGGACTATGCATTAATACAACAAATACAACCTTGTAGTAGTGAATAAATTACTTATAGTTGTTGGAAAACTAATATTAATTTAAAGTATAGCATCATCTTCAATTATAATTGAGATAATACACTCAGCAAGTATAGATTTCTAAGTTATCAAAGGTAAAATTTGACTTCACAATATTTGAATTCAGAATCTCACACATTTGTCCTTGTGCTAAGTCTTAACCCAGAATATCAGTTAATTCGCGAATGAGAATATCGTTTTCTCTCTTTGTACCAATGGACATACGCAAGCATCCTTCACAACCAAGCTCATTGCCTCTAAACCTCACAACAACTTTCCTTTCAGTTGCCAAAGTGTTATATACCTCGTGAGCACGATCATTACTAGGCTTGTTGGTTGCAGCGTCCAGGATCTCAACCAGAACAAAGTTTGCGTCACATCCGCCACGGTTTCTACCAATTCCTTTAATATTGGATAAAGCCTCCAAGAGTCTTTTTCTTTCTCTTTGAATCTCAGATATATAAGTCCTCATAATGGCAATACTCTCATCTGATAGCGCACGGATTCCCGTGTCAGCAGTAAGAACGGAGATGTTATATGGCGCCTTTAGAGCATTCATTATTGAAGCTAATTCTTTGCACGCATAGGCAAGTCCTAATCTAACACCAGCAAGACCGAAACTCTTACTCAGAGTCTGTAATACAATTAGACGATCATATTGGTTAACTAGTGGTGCCATTGAAGGTGCACCATCAGTGAAGTCAATGTAAGCCTCATCAACAACAACAATTCCATTCCAATTGTTAATAACGAGTTCAACATATTCAGGATTTAACCTCTTTCCAGTAGGATTGCCGGGGGAACAAAGATAGAGAAGTTTAATAGAAGGATCTGCGTTCAGTGCTTTGATAGTAACTTGCGGTTGCAATTCGAAGGTTTCTAAATCCAAAGGAATACTAACAACCTTGACATCATTGATATCTGCACTTACGCGGTACATGCCGTATGTCGGTACACAAGTAGCAAGTTTATCAATACCTGGTTTGCAAAAGACACGAATAATAGAATCAATAGCTTCGTCACTACCTACTCCGAGATACAAGTTTTCGTGAGTTAAGCCATGGCCTCTAAACTTTGCAATCAGCGACTTCAATTTCTGTTGGTGGGGGTCAGGGTACCTGTTAAGCTCTAGAATGACCTCCGAGTTTTTTAAATCGTGGATAGCGGGGCCGGAAGTGTTCTCATTTGCATCAAGAAGGACACCTTCACTGAAATCATCGCGAGCGCACCTGTAAGGCACAAGTTTTAGAATATTCGGGCGAACTAAAGCCTGAAACGACATGGTGAATGAGTAATAGGGCACGGAGGTGCTTCTTCTAAATACTGAGCGTGCTTAGTACTAAGCCAATTTAGATCTAAATTCTGCAATCGTATCTCTTAAACAGCCCCCAAATAAGCAATTTAAATATAAATTCGTTTTTATTTATTTTAATCCGAGTCTTGCACAAACTTTTTTTGCCTTTTTATGTATATTTGTTGTTATTATAATACACCGGGACGAGACAGCTCATTCGCTACTAAAACTTAAATGAAATTGGGAAAACCGTCAATTTAGAAGAAATTGTAATAGTCACATGGGTAGATCCAGTCACTGATAACAATTGGCTGTTGATAGCCATTATTGCTTATTTACCCTATTACTAGTCTTCGTAAATTATATACATTTCCGCTTTAGATATATACGTACATTCTTAGTGTTGATTTGAACAACTTCCTGAGTTTGTCTCGATAGGTGAATGATACTCCAGCTTAAGACAAGAAAAATGTAAAATTATACTACAAATTTCATGTTCTTTAATAAATAAATTGCCAAAACACAATTCAACGCAGTTCAATTCAATGAAACAAAACACAAAGATAAGAACAAAGTCAAGATAGAGCGCTGCAGAGGCTAATTACTAATTCATGAACGAATCAGACGAAGCGCTTGTGCAGGGACACTCTGAGGTTTATGAGTATATAACTAAATGCAACGATAAAGATAAACGTGAAGCTCTGTGTAACCGAATTATATCTGATTTATCAAAAAGTACAACAAAGGACCACGTGTACATCTTTGCTGCGCTAGGACATTGTAAATATGAAAACAACGACAATGTTGATGTAGTCAAATGCGCTGAGGCTCTAGAATCTGCAGAAAACACAGAATTTATATTTACAGAGATACAAAACAATCATTTTTATTCTACAATATCTGCGGTTACTTTTATTGTATCTTTAAGACTAACAAACGAAAAAAAAAACAGACAATTTAGAGATTCTTGGTGGCCAATAATTATCCCCTTCTTGCTAAGATTATTTGAGAGTACGAAAACAGAGGACCGTCTCAAATGTGTAAACGTGGTCCACTATCTAGTGGAAAACCAGGCCGATAAATTAATTAATAGTGGTCTCTCACCACTATTTGAGCAGAAGATCGAACCATTTATACATTTTCTACCACCTCTTAGCGCACCAGAAGAAACAATGCGAGTTTTCAAGCCTAGTCTAATGTGCTTAGCTGAATTGGCCGATATATCCATAAAACCTACTGAATCAACCGAGGCAATAGTTAAAAGCACTGCTGGAAACAAGCAGACTTCAAAAGACGCTGTACTATACAAAAGAAATAGCAGATTGAATTATTTGGCACGTGAAGGTGTCTTAAAAGCATTTCTGCATGCAGATGGTTCAGATTTGAACGTAGAATTGACTATTTACCTTCTAAATACATTAGAGGAGTTCATCCACAAACATTTGAAATCACTAACAATTGTGCATCTAAAGGGAATAACAATGGTATTTACCCACATTCTAATGAATCCATTCATTGATGCTAGCCCTGAACTAATCTCTCACACATGTCGAATGATGACAGTGTGCATACAGCATGCTTGGCCACGGATTCATGCATATAAATACAATATCATACTTGCGCTTTACAAGTCTAAAGCCTTGACTGATGAATGGTGCGATCTTTTACAATTAACGGATTCAGAAAAGGTTAGCATTCTCCAAAAATTTACTGCATCCTGATAAGAAATATGATCAGGGATAAGTAATTGTACAATTATATTTAGAGCTTTTAATTAAGTAGAAACACACGCAATTTCGAACTTATTTTTGCCTTTTCTTTCGTCCTCAATTCTAATTTTCTTTTAACGTTTTACTTTAGACTGTTGGTTGATTATTCAAGTTTTTTTTGGTTTTTTAAAATCTTACTGACTGTTCATATCACATTGCTCATTCATCATAACAGACCAAGGAAATCCTCTTTTATAGATCCAATTGCAAATATTTTGCCAACATCAGCGCGAACACCTACAATCTTGACCCTTATTTTAGAACCTTTCTCAATACTCTGATCTTCGCTGACAAAAGCTGGTGGATTTGTGGCCGGATTGAAGGACATATTCTGAGGAATTAGGTGAGCAGAGACGAATACAGAGAGTGGACCAACATCGCAAAATACACCCATTTTATTAACATTTGTTACAATTGCATCGACAACTTCGCCTTTAAAGGGCTTAAATACGATTGCATGATACTTTACATTGAACGTTGCAGAACCTTGGCCGGATTGAACAACACCAGATCCAACGTTTATCTCCATGCCGTCCACAACGCTGACAATGTACCCGTACTCACCACTAACAGTACCTTCTACCTCTTGTAAGAGCTTCTCACGGAGGTATTGGTGCATCAGTGGACCGAAATACGACGGGTGCAGCGTCAGCTCTAGGGACAACCCTTTGAGAAAGAACATCGCCTGGTTGATTAGTAATGAACGCCAATCTGACGATTAACTAGATTTTTTTACCTACTTTCTTTGGTGATAGTCTCGTCTACTTTAAGGCACAGGATAACATAACACAAAATGACGCATACTAACTATTAAACTGCTTTGGTTTTAAAAGTTTATAGTTTGCAAAATTGCTGGTATTTATTCTATTATAATTCAAATTACTATGAAATAAATAAAATTGAGAGAGAACTGAGGCAGTCCTGATACAGACAGTGTAGCTAGCATAACTATTTACGATTAACATCTAATACAAAAAATTGCCTAGCAGTACCAATACCAATACGGTACTGCTTATAAGATAAACTAAAAAAGTAAGAATACGTAGATTTGTTCGCATACTGTACACCATGATGTAAAAAAAAACTTAGAAGAACCAGATTAATAGAGTTACCAAGTAGTATTACCTTGTCATCTTCCTCTTATTACATGATCCGAAGGTTCAGCAGACTCGCTATCAGTGAGGAAGTGAGGCATGCAGTTGGTGTTGGAAACCCTGTGGTGGCTTTAGAGTCCACTATTATAACACATGGGTTGCCGTACCCGCGCAATGTCCGCATGGCGACTGAAGTTGAGCAGGTAATTAGATCAAAGGGGTGTACACCAGCTACTATCGCTTTTATAAATGGTACTGCTAAGGTTGGACTAACTCCTAGTGAACTAGAAGATCTAGGTAACACAGCTGGCAAAGACTTGTTGAAGATTTCAAAGCGAGATATTCCATTTGTGTTAGCAAATAAGCTCAGTGGTGGTTCAACAGTTGCATCGACTATGATATTAGCACATAAAGCTGGAATCAACGTTTTTGCTACAGGTGGATTAGGTGGTGTACACAGAGATGTTCATAAAACATGGGATATTAGTGCAGATCTAGAAGAATTGGGACGTACGCCAGTTGCCGTGGTTTGCAGTGGTGTTAAATCTATCCTAGATATCTCAAAGACAGCTGAATATCTAGAAACAAAAGGCTGCTTAATATCTACATTTGGTCAAAAAAATATGCCTAATTTTTTCACAACCGATTCTGGTGTTCCCTCTCCGTATACTTTTAACACTGCTAATGAGGCAGCGAAACTTATTTACGCTGGGAATAACTTTGACCTGAATACCGGTTACATGTTCTGTGTACCACCACCAAAGGAAGTCGCTCTGGATAAGTTGAATATGGACGGAATAATTGATGAAGCTTTAGCTCAAGCTAGCAAGCAAGCTATATCAGGGAAGAATATCACACCATTTTTGCTACAGAAGGTTTGGGAGGCCACAGGAGGTGTTTCTATTGATACTAACGTAGCTTTGGTCAAGAAAAATGCAGAGATGGCAGCAGATATAGCGATATCACTCTCTCAGCTTAGAAGAACGGAGAAAGTGAGTGTTCATCCTGTAGATATTTCGCCTAAGTCGCAAAAAGCTGCACACGAACCAGCCCTGAAACCAACGCCCGCTAGTGCACCTAAATTGGATAATAATGCACATAAGCACACCCATAAACATTCTCACAGTCATTCACATGATGAATCCGGCTGCACTTCTTGCGCAAGCCATTCTCATGACCCACCGCCTGGATACCACGCTAACCCTGATGTTATCGCAGTTGGTTCGTTGAATGAAGATATCACATGCACAATGCCTGTTGACGATCCAGACATGAAAGGTACTAGTTACCCTGGCAAGATTCAGTCTACCATTGGTGGTATTGGATATAATGTAGCACTCGCATCCTCTTTATATGGAGCACCAACCGGACTACTTACTTCTATTGGCCGCTCGAGTACTTTAGTTCCTGCCGTTCGTAACTCTATGAATCTTTTGCACGTTGACGAAGGTACTCACAATTCCAGATACGTATCTTTAAATGGATCCAATGGCGATATGCTTGTTGCATGTGCTGAAAGCGGCGTCAGCTTAGACCCCAGTGTGATTTTTGAAAAATTAGATACAAAACAGCCCAAGGTGGTGGTAATGGATGCTAATATTGATAAAGATCAAATGAACGCTGTCATGAAATACAGAAAGAACAATAATAAATCGTGTTTAATTTTTGAACCAACCAGTGCTCCTAAAGCCTCTCGTATTGCGAAATGTAACCTTGGTGTCTATCCAAATCAGTCAGTTGACATTATAACACCTAATAAGGCAGAGCTTCTCTCTATATTTGAGGAATTCATGAAAGTTGAGAAGTTTGACGTAGAAAACTGGCTGCCAATAGTAATGGCATCGCCTGTGGGAACCCAGGAGAATAGAATGAAAATGTTCCAGTTTACTCAGAAACATGCGGCTTTGAAAGAAATTGAAAAGGAGGGAGTGATTAAAGCTTGTATTAGACTTCTTCCGTTCTTCCCAAACATCTACGTTACGCTAGGTGAAGCTGGAGTTCTTACTGCGAAACTATTTGATCCTGCTGAGGAGACGATTACTGGACAGGATTCCAGCGGAACACTCTTGTTGCAAGACCCTAATTATACCTTTGCTGTTCAATTCGACTATTATGAGCCGACACCCGGTATCTCAGTTGCCAGTGTCAATGGCGCAGGCGACTCGTTCTGTGGAGTTCTAGCCGCTCAGATCTCTAATTCGCCTAACCAAGGCTATTCGCGATTCATTAAAACCGCTATGAAGGCTGCAGAGTTGAGCCTTGAAGTAGTAGATTCTGTCAACACTTCTATCAGAGACTTGCATTTCACTTCTTTCAAGCTGTAATACAAGATGTGGTGATAAACATACTTTAATTGGATATATGTACAAACATCCTACATTTCTTGTTTCTTATCTTATATTGCTAGTCACATCTCATTTCCCTGCTTAATATCTTGAACTTTGTACTTTATGTCTCATGTTTTATGTCTCATGTTTTATATTTTGTATTTTATACTTTGTATTTTATATTTTGTATTTTATGTTCTATGAATCTTTTATAGTCATTCGGGCTAAGTAAAGAGCGAACCTGGTGATCTAATTGCGGCACTTTGGCAACAAATAGCAAATTTATTTAACTAAAGTCGCAAGACAATCCAGAGTGCGCTCTTTCAGAGTAGGACTGTTAGGCTTCTCACCAGTTAAGTACTGCAAGAAAAAACATCTGGAAACATCAGGGCTCTCCACAGAGCAAAGATGGTCAAGCTTACTATCTGAAGACCCGTAATAAGAGTCCATTCCACCATTCAAATCACGGCACCAAATCATGATATTTCCTTTAGGGAACTTACCTTTCCTACCGAATTTCTCTTTGAGGTGGGTTATACCCTCCCCAAATGCTGAATCTGTGATTTGTCTAGCCTCGGGACGGTTCATGATGTTACTGACAATTCCATCACGCATGTGGTTGAAGTCAGTGTTTCTCACCGGAACGATGCGCACAGCAAAGCGGACATTCTCACGTAAAAGCTCGTCCACAATTTCAGTTCCAGCATCACTGTTCAAAACCTCACCTAGATTGTCATCCTGCAACTTGAAATTTTGCTTGTGTTTTTCAAGGATGTTACGAGCTTTGTCCAAATCATCGTTGCAGAGATACATTCCTACAGCGTAGACATGGAATTGCAAGAAGGTTACAGAACGTACACCTGTACCAACACATGTGAACGCAGTGGAACCGATGTTCAATGTGCTTGGAAACGGATCAGACTTGGTTGGAGGTTGTAGATCTGTTTTCGGGGCATCAAGGGTCTCTAATTTGGTGGGTTTATCAGCTAGCAAAGCATACGCAATACTGCCACCAATTCCCGCTACAACGCCGACTTTGAAGCGTGAAGCCAATGTACGTGTGGGTCTAGCTGAGTATGACCTCAGTTGAGGCCTCAGCTTCGCAAATTGACTGGATCTTAAATTGCGTCCAAAGAGTTTAAACATGGCGACTGTAGTGTTGATCGTATCGCGTATAAGACGAACTGGATCATTAACACGGCCCGAGTCAAGTACTTTGACCAATCAAAAATATTACTAGTGACATTTACCGCAATTATAGTAGCTATAATTTAATAAATAATATGATAAATATTCAGAAATATAGATAATTTAAAAATTGTACTAGGTAGATAAATTCCTCTTGTTCAATTAGATGCAATTCGATTTCTATTATTACACCTTCGACATAATCATGTGCAATTTTAAATCACATGCACGACCTATTTAACGTTTGCACTGGCTGGATCCCTGGTATGTCACGAGCATTATCAGCGGTTCTCTAGCACAGGTAATCAACTAATTCAATCCTCTTAGTAGCAGGTGATAATATTTGTAGTGAATGAATGATATACGTAAATACACATGAAAATTAGTGAAATTGAGGTAAAAAATTGATGTATATGTATATGAATGTGTTGTTGTATGATATAATAAATAATGATTACTCTTGTTTGATCTTTTTCGATTCACGGTCTGCTCCTCGCTTTCGCTTTTCTGATCCATCTTTGTTGGGTTGATCCATTTCTTTAACGATCAGATTGAGCAATGATCCGCATCTACGACTAATTTCTGTAGTTGAACGAGATAGGAAATACCAATCAAAGTCAAATAAACCACAAGTTTGTATATTTTCCTTGATTGTGTCGTACAAGTCTTCTTTGTCTAAACCAATACGTTCCATTTCGACCACAAGAAACCGATCGTTTGAATCAGAGAATCTGTTTCGTGTGCTGGAGCCACCCGTTGGCTGAGCAACAACCAAATCTATTAGGGGTGTTCGAGAGGTGTTGACTTTCTGGGTGAGTAAGTTCATTCTGTGCTTTTCACGGCGATTTCTTGACTCACCAGCCTCAAGTTGACCCAAATATCGCTCATAGTCACTAATTTCTTTGTGTCTCTCAGAGAAAACCTTGTAATATCTTTCGATTTCTTCTATTTTCTTACCAGGCCAGTCGCTGGCCATGTCAGAAAATTTGTTTTCAGCAACTTTACCATTTACGCCATGTTTGGCAACTAAATTTATGAAATGGAAAAAGTCACGTTTAGTGAAATTAGGAAATCCTTCCTTGATGAGTGACTCCTTTAGCTCTGCATCTTCTTCAGTGAAAGGCTCTGCCTGTTCAATCTCAAGGTTGACAGCTTCGCTATCGTCTTCCTCATCGCTACTATAGTCTTCGCTTGACACTCTGAAACCCGTTTGTTTACGGTACCAGAGCAATTCTTTCTCCTGCAACTCTTGTAATTCTTTTGGAAAGAATTGATAGTCATGCAAAACCAGCTGTTTCGGAGGTTTGGTATTCAAGCGAGGTGCTTGCTCCGGAACTTCATCGGCGTAGACCGCCATATTTCTTGCACGGCGTGGGTGGTGACGATAATCATGATAATCATTAGCCGCTGTGCCATCACTATCGGTATCTAGATTTATAATTACAGGCTGGGCTGGGGGGTTATCAAATGTTATTTGACGTAGTTCGTTCAGCCCGAGCTCAGAATATTTCGCATTTAGTTCCTTAGTACGTTTTTCACCAGCTGCTAGGATTTCATCAATGGAAAGTTCGTTATTGATAGTTCCTGTTTTGTGGTCGAAAACTTCTTGCGCACCATGTCTAATCATATCTGCAAGTTCGTTCTTAGATGCAGACTGTTTAGCCTTCTCAGCACTTGAAGATGTGTTACTAGGCTGTTGTATAACCAGCTGATCAAGTCTTAGTTTATGTGCTGCTCTGTCCAAAATTTTTTCTTCTATAGCATTTTCAACGATGAAACGATAAACCCATACTTGCTTCTTCTGACCAATTCTATGTGCCCTATCCATGGCCTGCAGATCTGCTTGTGGGTTCCAGTCAGAGTCGTATATTATTACCTGGTCAGCTGTTGTAAGATTGATGCCAAGACCACCTGCTCTTGTTGTGAGTAGGAAAATGAATTTATTACTTCCTGGTCGATTATAGCTGTCAATAGCATTGGTTCTATCTTCATGGCTAGTTGAGCCATCAATTCTGCAGTATTCATAATCGCGAAGTGAGCAATAGTCCTCAAGTATATCCAGCATACGAGACATTTGTGAAAAAATTAGGACTCTAGAACCTTGCGCTTTGACACGTTGGAGTAACTTATCCAAAAATATCATTTTACCGCTGTTTTGAACAATATGTTCATCAGTTGTAAAGGGGGGCCCTGGTTCAGCACCATCGAAGAGGTATGGATGATTGCAGCACTTTCTGAGCTGCATGGCAACATTCATTAATCGATTCTTTGATTCAGCTTTGTTGTTAACGGAGTCAACATTCTTCCTTAGCAGGTTTTGGTACCATTTCACCTGCATTTCAGTCATACCAACGTAGAGATTGATCTCACGTTTAGGTAGCAGAGAGTGTTCAACATCACTCTTCACACGGCGCAATAAAAATGGACTAAGGAGAGTTCTAAGTTGTTGAATAACTTGTGCGTTACCGCTGCTCTCATCATTTTCGTCTTCAGGCTGCGTTTCATCTTGAGTTCCTTTGGTTTCTGTGGCTTCTGATTCCTCTTGATCGCTTTGTGCGTCTTGAGCATCTGAAGAATGTTCTTCTTGACCATCTTCAATTTCTTGAGCGCCACCGCCATGTGAGAACCACTCATCAAATACGTCTGAATCTGAAAAAACATCTGGAAGCAAAAAGTTCAGCAGTGCCCACAATTCGTGTAAATTGTTTTGCAAAGGCGTACCTGTAATAAGCAGTCTATGTTTGGAAAATAAAATTCTCATGATTTTACTGAGAATTGATTCTTCGTTTTTAATGCGGTGAGCCTCATCAACAATAGTATATTGCCAGGCAATTTTCTGCAGTGTACTCTTCTCCCTAATAACTAGCTCAAAGGAGGTTATAAGAACGTCAAACTTACACTGCAAAATTTGGTCCTTGATGATGTCCGCTCTCTCTTGTTTATCACCTGCAAGAACACAGACTTTAACTTCTGGTGTCCATTGTGCAAATTCACGAGCCCAGTTTTGAACTGTGCTTTTAGGCACAATGACTAGATGAGGACCACTAATGCCAACAATATGCCTTAAATACCCCAGGAACGAAATGCATTGGAAAGTTTTACCAAGACCCATTTCATCCGCAAAAATTCCGTTTATGCGATTTGTATATAGCGAAATGAGCCAGTTTAATCCGTCGACCTGGTAGGGTCTCAAAGTTCCATTAAGAAAACCGGGACTCTCATTGAAAACTGTGATAGTATCTTCTTCAAACTCTTGTTCAAACTCTTTTTCTTCTTCTTCTTCAATTTCCAGCTCACCAGACTCTATCTGTTGCTTATGTTTTCGTCGGGCTTTTCGGCCCGAATATGAGCTGGGCCGACTATTTCTGCTTTTAGCAGGTTTGGGTCTATTAGCAGCTAACCGATTCATTCTCTCAGCTTTATCTAGTAATTTTTTGAATTTAGGATCTTTCTTGGCCTTCAAGTCCACGAATTTCCTGAATATATCTCCTAAACTAAAGAGATACTTGAATCTGGTTAAAGTTTCCTCTTCACGAATGCTTTGAACATCCAAGCCTTTCACGAAATATGTTTTCTTTCGTTGAGCGATATCTTCTGCACTAAAGTCGTCATCCTCAGCATCCTCTTCATCGTCATCTGAGCTTTCTGATTCCTCTTCGCTTTGTTCAGAGTCACCAGACTCGTCTCCATTTTCGTTACCATTACCACTGGACTCCTCTTCGTTTTCTTGAGAACCCTCAACATCTGATTCGCTTTCACTACTCTCCTCAGCCTGTTTATCTTGAGTTTGAGAGCGCGATTTAGCTGATGGTGCAGGTTTGCCTCTGCTTTTCGAGGAATTCGAAAGAGATCTAGATCTTGAGGATGCAGCTCTAGGTGGCGCGGTTTTCCCATTGACCTTCTTAAAAGTACTTCCAGATTTGCCAGATTTCGCAGATTCAGAGCCATTACTGCGTCTTTGTTGGCGTAATGCGTACCTGTCTGACGCAGTGAGAGCAGATTGGTCCTCGCGTTCATTACCGCTTGACTCACTCGAGTTCAAGACAGCCGTCTCAAGCAGTCTAGACTTCTGCCGCGCACTGCGTTTCCTCAACTGTCGAGCCATCTCAGTAACAAACTCAACAAGGGGGAAATTGCACTAAACAGGACGCACAGAACTGTTACTGATGACTTTCGTATAAGCCCCTACCCTAATGCAGCTCATGCATGCCTCTCCTGTGTATAAATAGTCCCTGCCTGTGCGGAAGATTGGAGATTGCCGACTTGGAAATGGCGATTGATCACTGGGAAACGATAGCAGATCTCATTTGGTCTATGAAGCTACTATCTAAGTCACTTTAAGTATATAATATATTTACACACAGTGCACATGTGATGTATGTGTGCGTACATATGTGGTGGTACCATGTAAATTATTTTTAAATTTTTGTTTTTTTGGTTGATTGCAACTGTTACCCACAGACGTATGTCGTACGTCCAGAGATTTGTTTGTTAGGTTATGCCATGCTATGTACTAAAATTGCATTAATTAAAATTAAAATTTAGATTAGTATAGGATATGCAGCACAGGTGTGGAAACTCATTTGTGTTTGTGTAGCTAAATGCTGCCCTCGATATAAACTTAAACTTATACCCACAGTCGAATTAAAATTGGGGTAATAAATAAGAGATCGCTTTTTCTAATCAATCGATTCATCGTTCTATTGGAAGACCATTTTAATTTCAACTCTGACCCTGGTTTTGGTCTGGGTCTGGTTCTGGTTTGGGTTTCGATCTTGATCTATGACCTGGATCTTGATTTCGACTTTTTTAGTTAATGAAGTGGGAATCGATAATCATTACTAATACATGTACGCTCAAGCTGTAGGCACAGTGCTGCTTCTGCATGGCGTTTACTCGTCGTACGAGTGGCACAACGTCAACAAACTGCAAGGGAACGTACCTGTGCCTCAGGTTCCCACCGATATAACCTGTGAACTAGGTTTGGCCCTTCTCTTGATAATCGTTAGTACGATAATATCGCAGGTGCGATCAATGCACCCGGTAAGGATTGCTGATTTGAACAGCGAGAATACGTTGAAAGGAAAAAATGAATACTCTTATTTAGAAATCAGACCACGGTTCCAAAATATCCAACTTAAAAGAAAGGAGTACTTAGCTTGGCGCAAACAGCAGGAGTAATTGCATTTTTCCTTAATATACGATGAGATAACTATGAAAAGGTATATGCAATGACTTTTATGAATACAATTGCGAAACAAAAACTATTTAAATATCAGTTAATTGACAGTCTCAGTTCCATAATTACGCCCTTTTTTTGTCTTAACACTTAAAATCTAAATCTGTGTCCATACACACGATGGTTTGGATTATCATTGTTCGGGATAGCCTTCTTATTCTAGAATTGGTTGAATTCTCTATTTACTCAATTCAATTTTGTGAAACAGACGCAGACTTCTCATATCAGTTTTTTGTTTCTATAACTGGATGGATTAAATTTAAATTTAGTTGATAATAATAAGGGATTCCCCTCGTTTATGTTTTTTTTCTTTCTCTTTCTCTCTATGTCTTCATTCAAACTAATTTTTGTTTTATAGTATATATAAATTAATAAATAAATATAATTTTTCTCTCTCTCTTTCCATATTCAGATCTGCGAATTCGGTGCATTAATCCTACTTAGATGCAGGACCTTAAATTTGAGGACTGCTTTACTAATATTTTTCAATGATCGCCAAACGCAGCTCGAAACAGAGCGTCGCGCACAAGGTGTTTGTGCGCAGCACTAAAGCGGGAAATGCTCATAAGATTTTTCGTGAGCAGTATTTAAGAGATGATGTCTCTTGCGGAAGCGTGAAATGTGGTGAATGCAGCGGTAAGGCGCAGCCAGATTTCAAAGGCGACGTTGTTCCACCAGTTCTAGCAAATACCGATCTGTATTGCGTTGTAGATACTAATATCTGTTTGAAAGCCATTGACTTGCTAGAACATCCTGATTGTTTTACCGATGTCGTTATTCCACACACCGTTTTGGAGGAGGTACGTAACCAGTCGATTTCGGTATATACCAGACTTCGTGCGCTAACAAGTACTAGTTTTCAATCTAAGAAGAGGTTTTACGTATACCACAACGAGTTCAGTGAGTCTACTTTCTCTCAACGCCAAAGAATGGAGACAGTGAACGATTACAACGATCGACTCATTAGACTAGTCACCAAATACTATAACGAGCATCTATCAAACCCAAAATCTTCATTTAAAGCAGTTCTAATCACTAATGATAGACTGAACCTTGAAAAATGCCGCTCAGAGAATATCTTGGCCGCCAGTTTGCACGACTACGTGACTGAGCTCGGAAACGCTAAGCTTCTTGATTTGGTAGCCATCCAAGAGGATGCCGCAGATTTGAAGTCTAAACAGAAGAATGAGACATCTTATGCTCCATATATTTCAACATCTGCTGTTCTCAGCGGACTTAATAGCCAACATCTGCATCAGGGAAAACTCTCTATCTCGCGCTACAATTATCTCGAGGCAAGTGTCTCTGTACAAGGATCCAGTAAGCCCTTTCTGGTTATTGGCCGCGATATGATGAACCGTGCTTTTGATGGTGATAAGGTTGTTGTTGAGCTTTTGCCGAAATCTCAATGGCGAAAACCTTTGCAGACATTAACGGAGGCTGATCAAGACGCAGGAGCTGCAGATGACGAAGAGCAAGAGAGCTCAATTCTATCAGAGAAGGAGAGACTGGTCATGCTAGAGGAGGCCCGTAACGCTAAACCTGGTGAAGCAGAGCCTACATGTAAAGTTGTGGCCGTTCTTAAGAGAAACTGGAGATTCTACGTTGGTAACATCTCTTCAGAGTTCGCCAAACATGGTGAACGTGACTCTGGTGCGTTACGAAGTGTATTAGTCCGTCCTATGGACAAACGTATTTCTCAGATCAGAATACAGACAAGAAGACCCAATGAACTAGCTGGTAAACGTATTGTTGTTGCAGTAGATGATTGGCCCTCCTGGTCGCGCTTCCCTCAAGGCCATTTTGTAAAGGCTTTAGGTGATATCGAAGACCATCAAGCTGAGACCGAAGCCATTCTTCTCGAACATGACATTGAGTTTAGACCGTTCCCACAAGCTGCAATGGACTGTTTGCCTGCTGAGGGTGATAACTGGAAACCTGATGAACTGGTACTGACATCTGGAAAACGACGTGATCTTAGGGATTTGAATATTTGTTCGATTGATCCACCTGGATGTCAGGATATCGATGATGCTTTGCACGCTCACGTTCTGCCTAATGGTAACTACAGCCTTGGCGTGCATATCGCTGATGTCTCACATTTCGTGGAGGCTGATACTCCCTTGGACCTCGAGGGTGCGCTTCGTGCCACTTCTACATATCTTGTTGATAGACGTATTGATATGTTGCCTTCATTGTTGGGTACGAATCTGTGCTCCTTGAAACCATACGTTGAACGCTACGCTTTTAGTGTCATATGGGAGATGACCCCAGAAGGAAATATCGTTAATACAGACTTCACCAAGTCTCTCATTAAATCCAGAGAAGCGTTTGAATATACCGAAGCTCAGGCAAAGCATGACGATAAGAGTCAAAACGATGACCTGGCGCAGAGTCTACGTATTTTGATGAAGGTTTCGAAGATGCTTAAACAGAAGCGTTTAGATGCTGGTGCTTTGAACTTGGCATCCCCTGAGGTTAAGATTATCATGGGTGATGAAATGAATGACCCTACTGAAGTTAAGATTAAACAAGCCGTAGATACAAACTCACTTGTTGAGGAGTTCATGTTGCTGGCCAACATCACGGTTGCGCACAAGATATACGAACATTCTCCGCAGACTGCTATGCTTCGAAGGCATCCCGCACCCCCTGCAACAAACTTTGATGTTATTAACGATCAGTTAAGACTTAAGGGTTTCCCTCAAATTGCAACCAGCTCGTCTAAAGCTGTTGCCGATAGCTTAGATACGATAGTCGACCCTAAGGACCCATTCTTTAACACTCTTATCAGAATCCTAGCTACAAGATGCATGACATCTGCCGAGTACTTTGCTGCTGGAAACTTTGCATACCCTGAATTCCGTCATTATGGTCTGGCTACAGAGATTTATACACATTTCACATCACCTATCAGACGTTATGCTGATGTGATTGTGCACCGACAACTAGAAGCTGCTATTGGATACAAGCACCTTCCTCCAAGCCATTTCGTAAAGGCTAATTTGGAGAAAATTGTAGACAATAATAACAACCGCCATAGAAATGCTCAATTAGCCGGCAGAGCCTCTGTGGAGTACTTTGTAGGAAAGATGCTCAAGAGTCAGAAAGAACCGATGGTTTTAGAAGGTTATATTATCAAGGTTTTCAGCAATGGATTGGGTATCCTTGTTCCCAAATACGGACTAGAGAGTATTATTCACATTGAAGACATCAGTTCAGAGGAGGAGCCTGCATCTTTTGATGAATCAAACTATGCTCTTATTCTTGCTAATGGCCGTAAACTTTCAATCTTCGATAAGATAAACGTCAAGGTTGAAAGTCAGTTACATGAAGCCACTGGCAAGAGATCTGTGAAGATGACTCTCGGTTAGTCTTTGTTGTATAACTTATACTAGATTAGAATATATATAAACTCTTCTAACCTTTCAATATCTAATGTTCTTAGCGCAAATATACCTCTTGTCAAGAAAAATACGAAAACAGGAAAACAAGAAAACCTTAAATAACTAAATAACTAAATGGAAATCTCTTTCTAACTAATTGCCTGACAAGTACTGGCATGGTATTTTTTTTTCTTTGGTGTTGTTAGTTAATAGGAAAAAAGGATTGGTTGTTTTTTTTTCTTGAAAAAAAAAATAAATTAAGGAATAAATAGTTACTAGCCAACTACTGTTCACTGTTCAGCAACAACGCCAGCCTTGTTACCGATTTTGAGAATATGTTTTTTGTAATCGTCAATATTACCATGGAGCTTGAACACTTTACCATTTTCACAAACCATGATATCTTTGCATACGCGATTAATTGTGACGACATCGTGGGATACCATAAGAATACCACCAGTGAAATTCTTTAAAGCATCTGCAAGCGCATCAAGAGCAGCTATATCTAAATGATTGGAAGGCTCATCCAAAATAAGAAGATGAGGATTAGAGAGACCAAGCGCCGCAAATGCAACTCTAGATTTCTGACCACCGGAAAGTACACCAAGTTTTCTAAGACCTAGCGGACCAGTAATTCCGAATTGGCCCAAATACTTTCTGTACTCCTCCTCGCTCTTTCCAGGTCTAACTGAAGCAAGCCACTCAACTGAGTTCAGGCTGAGATCCATTGCATCAACGTGGTGCTGCGCAAAATAACCTATTCTAAGACGAGGATGGCGAGAAACATGGCCAACCTGGGGCTGCAATGTGCCAAGGAGAAGTTTCAGCAGCGTTGTCTTACCACTTCCGTTACCACCGACAAGTGCAATTCGAGAGTCCAGGTCAACAGTCATATCGACATCGCTCAAAATCTTTCTACCATCGGGGTAAGAGAAGGTTGCTCCGGAAATTTGTAAAACCGGCGGAGAGATCTTCTCAGGATCGGGGAATGAGAATTTGAAGTCTGCCTCCTGCTCAGGCGGCTCCAACACTGGAAGTTTCTCGAGTTTTTTGATACGAGACTGAGCTTCCTGACTCTTTGCTGCGTTATATCGGAACTTATCAATAAATGCTTGTAAATGTTTGCGCAAAGCCATCTGGTTTTCGTACTCACGCTTCGCAGTAAGCAAACGCTCTTCCTTCGCGCTATAGAACTCGTCGAAGTTAGAACCACGGTAGTAGTCCAAACGCTCGCTATGTTGATAGATAATATCAGTAGCAACATCGTTCAAGAATGCACGATCGTGTGAAACAACTAGCACTGTGGACGGGTAGGTCAAAAGGTATTCAGAAAGGAAGGTAATAGACGGCAAATCCAACATATTTGAAGGCTCATCCAGCATGAGAAGATCTGGTTTGCAGAACAAAGCTCTTGCCAAACTGATACGCATACGCCAACCACCACTAAAGGTGTTTGTTGCGCGGCCCTGGGCCTCCAAAGAGAATCCCAAACCGCTTAGAATAGCACCAGCACGGGCCTCAGCCTTGTCACTCTCCATATCACCAAGCTTTTCGTGTATTTGGTTCAAGTTTGTATTCAAATCATCGGCTTCCTCATCCAACTGTTTCTGCACCTGGTCGTTGGCATCAGGATACTCATCAGAAATAACTGCCAGTCTATCGTTTATTCTTTGCAAATCTTGCAGCAAGCATTTTCGCCAAACATCGGCGTCTAACACTGTCTTTAGAACTGATGTATCGTCACCAGTGACCTCCTGTTCGACATACAAAATGGTGATATGTTTTGGAACGTTAAGTTCTCTGCGACTGAGAGCTTTCAGCAAAGTAGATTTACCAATACCGTTAGCACCAACCAAACCGTAGCGGTGGCCATGTGCCAGCGTCAGCGAAGCATCAGAAAGAATTCTCACACCTGCACCAACATGCAGATCGAAATTATCGATCTTAATGTCCTTACTCTTGCCCTCAGAAGGTCCAAGGTCCAGAGGATTGACAGTAAGGAAGAACTCATCGTAGTTCTTTTGGTTATTATCGCTAAGCAGCTTCGATTTCTCGTATTTCAGCTCCTTCATGAACCCAGCATTCTCACGCTTAGCAAGCTTTGCAGCAATCTTCTTCTCCTGTTTGGCAAGCTTCTTACGATCAACACGACTTTCACCGCGGCCCTTGTTATCTGCAAGCAAATCCAAGTCCATTTTCTTCTCACCAACATCGAATTTCGCTTCATTACTCTTCAGAGCGGTCATCAGCGTGTCGAGATCAAGTTTGCGTTGAGCAGGATTACCGAAGGTGCGGCCAACGTTCTTGTCATAAACAACTTTAATCTCCTTATACAGTTTAGAGCGCAAATTACCAATGTTTTCAGCTTCACCTCCTGCACTACGCAGAACAGTAGTCACAAAGTCAAGCTCTGCGTCTAGGTCAAGCAGTTGCGCAGTCTCTGGTTGCGATGCATTCTTCTGAATACTGTCAACGTACCCAGAAACGTAGCGGCTCACTAAACCATCTACTTTGGGCACTGCCTCGCGGACGTCAGTGTAAAACGACATATGCTTACCAATCAAAAAGTCGATCGCTTCTTATTTAATTTATTTGTTGATTCCAATAAAGTCAGGCTCAGGTGAACTTAAAAAAAAACTTCAAACGTTCTGTAGATTTCGTGTTCTTGAAAGCTCTTTCTGTTTGTCTAAAGTAACCGCGATATTAGCCTCGGACTGCATATTCGCTCATTTGGTTTAAATTGAATCTAAGCGGAACAGTTTTCACGAACTACTACGAAATACTGCTAACAAATTACTGGGAAACTCAGTTTTTTACTTACTACAAGTAGATCTAGTTATAAACTCAACCCAGAGTCAAAGAGAATCTTTAGATTAATTTAATGAGTTGGGACGCGAAAAACAGAACCCTGCTGTTCAAGTCTATTTGCGCCCATCCGCCGGTTGGCCCTGATGCCCTGGCAAGACTTAGAGCCGTGCACAAGACAGTTAACAGTAGTGTTACACGACTTAACAAAAGGTTCACACTGAACGAAATCCGTAATGAAGTAAGCCGATGGTATGACCTAGAAGCAGCAATGCAATCTCCCGATCAGGAAAGTGCTTCAGATCAGAAACCACAAAGCAATGAGAATACGAGCAAGTTAAAGACTGAAACAGAGGAGAGTTCAGAAGGATCTCGGTCAGAGTCCATTGATCCAGCTGAACCTGTTAATTCTAATGTGTCTTCAGATTCTAATTCCAAGGATTCTACAGAATCTACAGAACCTACAGAGTCTACGAAAACCGTGGATGCTACGAAATCAGAGCCTACCGAGCCTACCGAGCCTACCGAGCCTACCGAGTCTACAGATCCTGCCGAGTCTACTGAACCTGCTGAGCCTACAGAACCTGCCAAACTTAATGAGTCTAATAAGCCTACAGATTCTGTTGAAAAAATATCATCTGGTGAAGCAGGTGACGAAGGTAATGGTACAAAGACTGAAACAAAGCTCGAGGTGAGCGAACCTGCTGAAATGGATGTCGATGTTGATGAGAATCCCCGTCAAACCAGAGCACGTAAACGACAAAGTCAAATCCAGCCTCCAGCAAAAAGACGTAGAAATGCACGGCCAACAATGGTTGATGAAGACGAAGAGGAGGAAGAGGAGGATGTCAAGCCTAGACAGAAACCAGGTCCAAAACCGAAGTCTAAGGCTGTTGCTAAACCTAAAGCTACTAAACCGAAGGCGAAAGCAACTGCTAAATCTGCTACTGCTGCTGCTTCTGAAAAGACTGCAAAGGGCTCAAAGGCCACCAAAGCATCCGTTGCAGCTAAACCAGCAAAGGTCTCAAAGACAGCAAAGGCGCCACGAGGTAGATATGCCCGGAGAAAAAACGAGCAAGCGAGTGATCCAGATTCTGAATCTGAATCTGAATCGGGATCAGGATCAGGATCCGAATCTGAATCCGAATCATCTTCCGAGGTTTCTGAAGTTGAACAAGAATCCAGTCAGAAAAATAACAAGAGAACGAAACCTGGATCTCGTCAGGAGTTGCGAAGTGAGTCTGGAAACGAGTCCGTTAATGAGTCAGGAAATGAATCTGAACAAGACTCCGTGCAGGATTCTGAACAGGAGGCTGATCCAGATCAAGACCAGGACCAAGAGAACAGCTCTGAGCGTGAACCCGGGTCTGAGGTTCCTGAAGTGAAGGTCCCCGCTAAGCGTGGTAGGAAACCTAAAGCATTACAAGATAAGAAAGTGGCCGACAAGCCTAAAAGAGGTAAGCCTGCTGGACGGGGACGTGGTCGAAGAAGGTAATGGTGTTAGCATTCTGCTTCTCTTACCTTTTTTCTTCGCTAGAAGTGTATTATGTGTATTATTTAGAGTGTTTTAATGAACTAGTAATGAATTAGCCTTGTCCTTTTGCTTCTTAAGATGTATATTTATGAAGATATATATTGAAATAAAATTTAATGTAGCCAAATGTTGTAGTATTATAAGATAACAGCTGTACGTTTAGTATTCATTTCCAAAAACGGCTACTGTCATATTCATTGATAAAAAAAGTGTACAATTAATCAATCTTTCTCTAAATAACAATGGAATGAAAAGTACTACAAAACTCCTACTTAAAACAGAATTGGAAAAAAAAAAATTACGCAATAATAAACATTGACCGAATCCCAGGTTGTTCAGCTATTGGTTCAAAATGTGTATTCTATCCAAGAAAATCACATGTGTGGTAGCAAGTTGTTCAGATAACTAGTTTCAATAACTCTGCTTTCTTATGGATATTAAACCTGCTCTAAGTGAGCTCGCAGGCTTTGAATAAACTTCTCTATATCAATTCTAAGGTAGATATAATCTAACGGTCTATATAAAAATATTTAGGAAATACCATCAACAAAATTGATGCAACGGCTATGCGCAATACAAAAACTTGAGCACTGTATATTCGGATACCAATGTTGAACGGTCTACTTCATTTGAAGTTTGAGCAAATAAAACCCCCCGAGAAATAATAATAAATGGATTATTTAACAATATATATAGTAGTTGTATTTCGCGGAATTTGGACCCATAAGAACCCTTCAGCGATGGATTTCTGAATGTAATTTATGAAACTCCCCAGAAAGAAGTGGTCAAAGCAGAGTTGAAATATTGTTTGGTGAATTCAAAGCACCAACGCGGCAACTGGAGCATCTATATTGCTTAAATTGTGTATTTAAATATAGGCTTTAAAGAACTTATTAGTCTTGGAGACACCAGATGTTATCAATAAAACTATTTGTCTGCATTTCTTTAAAAAAAAAGGTACTATAGGTGTCTTAGAGTTATTTAGCAAAGTATATAATTTGAAGTTACGGCAAGAGCTCAACTACCATTGAATGAGAGCATGTTCAGATATGCTAGGCACAGCTACTTGTAGATGTGTCTAATAATCACATCATAATAATATAGAAACTATACGAACATAGAGCTGACTTAAAAGCATTAGCTACAGCAAGGCACGATAACCAGTATACTATCTGCCAACAAAGTTATTTAATTCTTGAAGCAATTTACTAATAATTTCAAGTCGAGACCTACTGATCGTTGTTGACAAGTGAATGCTCTGCGTATACTTCTCACGCACATTGTCAGGTCTAGGGCCTGCATAGAAGGTCGCTGTTGCATGCATAAATTACCAATGTTCCATATCTTCTCGATAATGAAACAATTGCTATCCTACCACTAAACTTCATGATGATCATTTCTGTACAATACTAAATAGACTAAGTTCAATAAATATCAACTATTATGTTTTTGCCACAGAGTTTCTGAGCCATTTATAGTAGTTTTCAGGCAATACTGTCAGTGGCAGCTAGGGTTGCGGATTGGATTTCTAAACACAAATTTCATGAATGTTAAGTCAAAGCAGTATGAGTGCATATTGATTTAGGTAACATCTTTGATTTAAAGGATCGATTCTCCATGATATTTTAGCTCAGAATTAGGTGCATATAAAGTGCAGCACACACTTTGTCATAAGAGGTTTCTACTTCTTGACTGGAGATGATGGTCGGATAGTGGTCTTTTGTGATGCATTACAATAACTATAAATATTTATAAATAGGCATATCTTAAGCGCAGTACATTCTGTAAATTATCAGGGCAGTTGATGCTCTTCGCTTGCTACCAAAGATTACACATGGTACGTTAAACTTATGCGCCAACTTGAAAAGCATCTGAAGCATTAAAAAATCGCTTCACTTGCGCTCTCTCTAGATTATTTATTATATACTCTCCAGGAGAGTCTATTTAAACTACTTTATATTATCCTAATTTTGTTCATCGATTGATAGAGATATGTTGAGAACTTTAGAGAATACACGTGATGATCTTGAAGTTAGCCGAATTAGTACGCCTATATTTGTGTTGGAAAATGCGCTCAGTATAAATGACATAAACGCAATCCGATTCAGACACTCACCACATGCCTTCAGATCGTTTGCCACCTTGTAAAAAAGTTTGGACTACACTAGTCACAAATACCAAATATCTTCCTGGTGTCCTTACTTTGAATTACGCATTGAAGCGCGTTCAAAGTAAGTACCCCTTGGTCGTCTTGTATACTGATAAATTCCCTGAGGAAGGGCATGCTGAACTGGATAAGCGCAATATTTACAAACGACATGTTGAGTCACTGAATCCTGCTACACACAGGGATTACAGTGAAGACCCGCGTTTCTACGAATGCTGGAGTAAACTGCAACCATTTTCATTGACAGAATTCGATAGAGTTGTTCTACTCGACAGTGACATGATAATTGTTCAGAATATGGATGAATTGATGGACATCCCTCTTAATCCTGAGAATCGTGTTTTTGCTGCTAGCCATGCTTGTATCTGCAACCCCTTCAAAAAACCCTCTTACCCGAAGGATTGGGTTCCTGAAAACTGCCCCTTTACTAACTACTACCAGTACAAGTATAATGATGATTGGGAAGGCCCTCCCACTAATTCTGGCGTCAGTATGTGTAACGGTGGTTTAGTAGTTGTATTGCCTAATGAAAATAATTACCAGAAGATTTTGGCTGCGCTAAACTCTTCTGCAACAGCCAGTTACGACTTTAGTGATCAAAGTCTCATATCTGATGTGTTCAGAGATAAATGGGTTCCCTTGTCATACAAATACAATGCACTGAAAACATTGAAGTGGATTCATACTGATCTCTGGAAAGATGATGAGGTGAAAGTCATTCACTATATAATTAGCCCGAAACCTTGGGAAGATGTACCTGATTCTGTTGATATAACTAACACTTTCAGGGTCTGGAGAGATATCGATGCAGAGAGAATTGAAAAGGAGAAATCTGATAGCAATTTATACAAGATCTAGTTATAGAAGTTAGAAATGTTGGTTATATTACGGGCGCACCATTAAAGACTCTCGTAAATATAAAGGAGACGAGTCCGAACTTGTAATATTAATCTATATAAAGTTATATAGAAGTGAATTGTTGCTATTTCAAATTCTACATTATCTCATGCTCTGCTATGGTGGTGGTATAATCTCTAAATCGCTGTCAGTGTCAGAATCGGCTAGCTGCTTAGAAGGAGTGGATGCTTTTGAGCCTTTACCCTTTACCATGCATACATCAACCCTAGTCGCTGCAGACATGTTGTTTCTCCTAGACCTAATATGTAACTCGGGATCCTCACTCAATCCCAATTTTTGCTCAACTCTACGTCTTATAGCTGTACTTCTTTCTTCTAACTTTTTTCGAAGGTCATTCTCCTCACCAACCTTTCGTAGTAGCTCTTTATCAGTTTCAAGCCGCTTCTTTTTCACATTGAAACTTTCGTCATATTTATGTTTATTGAATCCAGCGGACTGGAAAATTCGGCCTCTTGGCGCTTTGTGAACAAGATCTTGAGCATCTAGTTGTAATCCACGTTTCCATTTTACTTCCCCACCTCTAACAACTGTTAATTTGCGACCATCCGCTGCATTGCGGGGATCCCAAATCTTTGATTGTAACGAATTAAGTTCTGGTCTTTTCGTGCGGATCACTTGCTGAGTATGAAAGTCACACACCTTACTCTTTCTAAGATTCACCCAATTTTTGCAGGTTTTACTAAATTTACTTCCACTTGTTTGTGCCTCACATTGTCCTAAATGCTTTGCTTGTCCAATTTCTATAATCGAAGTTGGGTCGGACACACTTAATGCTGGAGAACCCACTATACGATCGTTCACATTAGTATTCTGCATATATATCTTAGGATTGTACACGGCTATGACTGTCCCTTTCTGAAGTTTATAGAAGTGTTCAAAAGCCTTACCGTAAAGTTGCATTTGGATATCATAAACCAAGTCACACAAAACCATCGCTATGTACTTGTGACCATTCGCAGAGGTGCGCACTTCAGATTTACTACCAACAATTCCGATTATTAGAAGATTTGGTTCGCCTTCTCTTTTAAAATCTGGAGGTGTTACGCTTCTATAGTAATCTGTTATCGTTAAACAATCAGTGTGATCGGGAATCATACTTTCGAACTCACCAAGTGACAAGTTGCGTGACATCAATTCAATTTTTGGTATGTAAAAATTGAATATATCTAAATCTGTTGTGGTTGTTGTATACTGGAAATTCGGGTTCGTTTTCAAAGATCGAACTGCATTCGTCGCGTTAACTTCACGAGTTTGTTGCTGCTCACGAGCAGATTGCAAACTTTTGACAAAGTTCATAACATACAATGACTAAATCTAGTCTATGCGAGATGTTTGGGGAAAAATGACAACTTCAAAAGACTTAGTGCACTATGCAATTTGGTTTGAACCCTTTAAAGAGTTGCAGGCTATTACGAGAGGCAATACTGCTATAAAGTCGACGCTGTTGGTCACATGACTGAAACATGTCAATTGAACCTGATATTGTGGTACCAGACGAGACGCCTCTGGTGCAGCCAGCTTCGAACACATTCAGTCAATCCAACGCTTCATCAGGTCCTGTTCCTGGTCCCAGTAACTCCAAACCTCCTAAAGTCGGATTCTTCCAGAGCCTGAAGAGTGCTTATGACGTGGATACATCCGATGTCTTAGAACGCTGTCTTCTCTCTGTAAACCCGTCATTCAGTAGCAAGCCCTATTTAACCAACGGAATTGTTGATGCCGAACATGCTGTACCATCTACTTCAGTAATGAGTGGTAAAAACCCAGATTTGTGGGGTCCAATATGGATATACTTTACACTAGTCTTTGCTGTTTTCTTTGCCGCTACAACCTCTGGACTATATAATCAGGTTCTAAATGAAACGGATATTCAATTACTTACAGCTGCTTCAGGGACACTATTTATGTTTACATTTGTCGCACCTGTATGTGAATGGCTAATAATTCATTATATGGATCTGGTGCCGTCTTTGACTCTATTACAAATGATAAGTCTGTTCGGATATTCTTGCACTATTTGGGTTCCTGCTGTTATATTAGCCGGATCACCTTTAGGTGCCCGTGCTTGGGTTGGTAATACAGCGGCTACAATAATTCGCAGTTTTGCGATATTTGTTGCATTTCTTATTAGTGCGAAATTTGTCTATGGAAACCTGTTCAAAGTAATGACATTGCATGCTTCATCTTCGGTGGACATTAAGCGAGGCAAAGTTACAATGTTTACCGTTGCAGGTGTATTATTGCACGCAGGGCTTGCAGCCGCCGTGCTCGTCTTAATTTCTATTGCAAGCGATGACATGAAAAGTGTTTGATGGCTAAATAGCTGATAATAATTAAGCTGCCATACTTAAACTATGTTGAATCTTGCATTTATTGATACTAATATTTCTTTCTTCTTAACGACTGTGCATATGCACGGGTTAGGTTAAACGCCCTACATATATTATTTGTGGATTTGTTTACTACGTCTTTAATTGTTGATACTAATTAGTTTTAAATATTCAAAAAAACTTCTAATGGGGCCGCATGATATCATGGTATGCCGTCTTCTGCTAAGGGCTTTGTGTACGTTGATGCAAGCAGCAGTTTGTGGACTCATCGCGTATGTATTCATTAATTACAGCGACTCGACACTATTATTTGCATGGATTGCAAGTTTAATTGTTTTAGGTGCGGAGCTTTCAAGCTCCCCAATGGAGATGGTAGCATTAAATATAATGCAAATTACTATCATATTGCTCGCCATTGATGTCATTAACCTTGGATTGTTGTTAGCAGCGGCTATAGCCTTATCAACGGAGCTCAAGTATCTTAGCGCCGCATACCGTCTGCGCGCAATTCCTCAAAGTGTATACACATCGATTAGATGTGCAACAGGATTGCTTTGGTCTGGTTTTATTCTTCTCGTTATTGGAATTCTCTCAGAGTTGTACGATATTTACTATATCGCGAAATATGTAACGCCGTATGAGATTAATGACGATACAAAGACTATATACGAGAGTATGTCAGAAGAAGAGAAGCTAGAGTATCTGATAACACATCCAGAGCAGGGATATAGCGTACACGATCGTTCTGACTTGGACTCAGGCACCAAAAGTAACACCAATATTAACACTACTTCCGACTTCACGACTTTTGATTCCCAAACAGACACAGCTATAAACACTGGATCTTCAAAATGCGTTTCTTGCTTTAGTACTTATAGTGATAAAAACAGTACGTTGAGCAAGAAACAAACGAGAGGAGAAAACACTTCAAGCAGAACACCTAGTGCAAGTACAACTAAAACTACGACTACAGCTGGCAGCTCTACATCACATCAAACCATCAATACAAATTCCTCAGGAAATACGGTATGTTACTGTGAATCTTCAATGACTGCCAATAAAGTTGATGATGACCACTCCCACACAACAATTAGTGGGACAGCTAGTGGATCATGTAGATCTATTGCTTCGAACGGCTCGGTAATAACAAGAAATACATGCACTTGCAGCTGTTCGTGCAGTACAATAAACCGGAATTCAACTGCTAGTAAAACGTCTTCAGAATGTGCCATGCATCCGAGGTGGTCCGAAACATCCAACAGAGCAGGTTTTGATTACCATCAACTAATAGATATTGCCGAGAACTATTCACAGGGCAACTCAAACTCTGTGGTGGTTCAGCCAGGTTATTCCCGTAATGGTTCCCGCTCTTGCTCTTCTTCAACAGCAAGATTTGTTCCTCAAATAGGAATTAACAATGGCTTCCATAGTCATCCTAACAAGTTCAGCTCTGAAATCCAGATCCCTACAGCAACCAGCAATACTGCAACAGGGAGCTATCAGTCATACGATCTGGGAAGTGGCAGCTATACCCATCACGAAAACGAGCACCGTGTCATTGCACCACATTATGTTCTTCATAAGGAGGAATCTACTGATATGATAGAATGTGAAAGGTCCGTTGAGCAGCACTTTGATGATTCTCAAGAATATTTACAAGATACTTCCTCTGGAACTGTTGAATTTCCTCATTTCATAAACTCTAACGCCTCAGCACAGACAACTATATCGCATGAACCTTTGATTTCAAGGGATCCTTCAATTGACCTTGGACATTCCAGAAATCATCACTTCTTACAACGAAACTCCAGAGAATTAGATATTGAGCTCCCTCAGGTTCCTGATATTTCATTTTCAGACCCTTTCGAAGAACAAAAGCAGGTCAAATTCGTGAATGAAGGGGGTGAAGACATATCGCAGTCCAGTCAATCATCTCCGATATCTGGAAAAAATGAAGGGCATTCCACAAATGTCACTAGATATCACAAGGTCTATAAATTAGATAGCCACAACTTGCGTGAAAAGCTTTGCGAGATTGGTAATGGGGTTCTAAATTCAATACATGGAAGCGAGGGTACCCAAATGGAGACTAAAAAAGTGGAACCCTCTGCGGAAAATTGTTTGAGTTTAAATGGGAGAAGCGACTTAAGCAGAAATGTGGATGACAGCCAAGCTAATGGAAGTTCCAATGGAAGAGATGATAACACGACTGTTGCAGCGGAGCAAAATGGCACGATTCCTGATATAAATTCGGACTATAGAAACGAAAATTCGACTGACTTTACCGTTCTAAAGTCAGAAGTTGCTATGGATGACAATTGTAACGATCATATTGATCAAGACCATACACAAATAGATAGAAGTGATCCACTAGTGGAATTTAAGGACAGAGGAACAACAGCTCTACCTCATTCGAGCTATTCTAAAAGTGAAATTCGTAGGAGTTTAGATGATGATCGAATGAGCACACGTGCTAAGCTCTGTAAAATTGGTAACGGTGTTTTCAATTCAGTTCGTGAGGAACTGAAGCACCATCGCTGAAAATCTTAGCTGAAAAATTGGAAGCTGAACTAAAATATGAAAGAAATAAACTAGAAAAACATAGTGGTATATATATAGTAATTGCAAATGAATGTTAAATAATATAATAAGCTTCGCATAAGACACGCAACTCATAATGTTATGAAATAATATTTTATCAGAAAATACTAGTACAACTTATATCAACTTTTATACATCAAATTCGCATTTTTTGCCTGTTTGGATTTGACCTGATTGTAGTCTGCGAGTTTATCAAATGTAATAAAATTGTAACCAAGATAGCGTTATACGCACTATTTAATTAACAGGCTAGGGTTCCCTCGAGATTCTCTTCATGTCTTTTATTACCGTCCCCTCCGCAGTAACGGATAATTCAACTTTATCATCGTATAAATCAGTTGATTTAGAACATACCACACTTGATTTGTCTATCAACTGGGATGACAAGATCCTAGCAGGTTCTGTCACTCACGTCCTCAAGAGTGAGCTTAAGTCAGTTGTCCTTGATACTTCATTTTTGAAAATCGATAAGGTAGAATGGCAGAATAAAGTTGTTAAACATGATGTTGCTGATCGTGATAGTTTCCGTGGTTCTGCTTTGACTGTCCGTGATATCGAGGTTGGTGTTGTTGGTGAATTAAAGATTTATTTCTCAACCACAAAGGACTGTACTGGTCTGCAGTGGTTGAGTCCAGAACAGACTATTGGTAAGAAAGCTCCTTTCCTCTTTTCTCAGTGTGAACCTACACACGCCCGTTCGATTTTCCCTTGTTTCGACACACCAAGTATCAAGGTTCCTTACAAATTTGATATCGACAGTAAGTACCCAGTGCTTGTAAGTGGTACACGTACCGTTGGTTCTAAATTCGAGCAAAAGGTTCCCATTCCCTCTTACCTCTTTGCCATCGCATCGGGTAATTTGAAGTCTAAGGTTATCGGACTGCGTTCGCACGTTTGGGCTGAACCTGAAATTGTCGACTCTTGCCAGTGGGAATTCGAGGCTGACACAGAACTTCAATTGGAGGCAGCTGAAAAGCTTCTGTTTAAGTATGAATGGGGCAGCTACGATGTTCTCGTTCTTCCTCCTAGTTTCCCGTTTGGTGGTATGGAGAACCCCAACATCACCTTCGCTACACCCACTATTGTTAGCGGAGATCGTACTTTAGTGAATGTCATTGCACATGAGCTTGCGCACTCTTGGTCTGGTAATTTGGTAACTAACTCTACTTGGGGACACTTCTGGCTTAATGAAGGCTGGACTGTCTACATTGAGAGACGTATTCTAGGCCAGTTGCATGGTGAACCTTACCGCCACTTTGCTGCTATCGAAGGTTGGCAGGATTTGGAAAATGCCATTAATGTTATGCCTGCTGAGTATACTAAACTTGTAATGGATGTTGCGTCTGATGTTGATCCTGACGACACATTCAGTACTGTTCCCTACGAGAAAGGAAGCACATTCTTGTGGTATTTGGAGAATTTGGTCGGCCGTTCTGTATTTGACGATTTCATGAAGAAGTATTTCCAAGCTTTCAAGTACAAGTCCCTTGATTCGTTCAAATTCAAGGAATTCTTCATTGCTACCGTTGGTGATGCTTCCGCCAGCGTCGACTGGGATGCTTGGTTCTACAACCCTGGTCTCCCCCCTAAGCCTCAATTCAATGATGAGCTTCTTCGCGTGTGTGCCGCTCTTTCAGACAAATGGACTTCTCCTGCTAATGTGAAGAATAGTGAATGGAAGAAATGGGCTTCTAAGACTGACATCAGTGGATGGCACCCTCTGCAAGTTATTGTATTCTTGAATCTTGTTACTGATAAGCTAGGTGCTATCAAAACGGATGCTAATTGTGCTTCCGCTATTGCTGACTTGGGTGCTATTTATGAGATTGGCCAGAGTCGTAATGCTGAAATCAAATTCCGCTGGTTGCAATTGGCTGTAAAGGCAGGTGTTCAGGGTACCAAAGAAGCTTTGGCTCAATGGATTGCCGAAGTTGGTCGTATGAAGTTCGTCCGTCCTGGCTACCGCTTGCTGAACGAAGTTGACCGCGAACTTGCTGTTTCAACCTTCGAGAAGAACAAGACCTTCTACCATGCTATTTGTCGTGCAATGGTTGAGAAAGATCTTGGTCTGTAAACTTGTAAACTTGTGAATGAAGTATAATAATTGTATTATTTGCAAATAAGTAAATAATTAATAATTTATCAGTTTAGGAAAAAGTTTAGAAAAAAAACGGCGTACGAGCCTACTATTAGAATTAGGACCTACCTCGGTCGGACTATATATCTTTGCAGGTAGTGATATTCAACTGTAATTATAGTTTCCTTGCGCCATGGGGAGGGGTATAAGCGCTAATATGAGAATTATCGCAGGTAGTGCTACTCTGTCGAGACTCCAACCTATTCTTCAATACCTTTCCAGACCATCTTGCACCCTATATGGCGAAAAGATTAGAGAAACAGCTGGTAGGATCTCTTCTTTATAGTATAAAATTGTGCGCACTTAATTTATTATACCAGTAGTGACTACCTGACTATCTGCTATGTATAGATAGTTCCTCTGACTTTACGCCTGCGAAACGGACGATAATTCGGTGCTACTGGAGGATTTAGGTATCTGAGATCTCTTTTCGCAACGAGAGCATATTTTATCATGCATTCCTGTCATTTATTTAAATCTATAGATGATTCTTGCACTTCTGACGGCGAATCTGTTAGGAAAGAGATACTAACTGCATTTATGGGTCTGTTATTAACTGTTTGGTCACTATATCCCTATTCGACAAGAATATTTCGGTATCAGTTTCTGGAAATAAAACTCTACTTCCTGGGTATTTACATGGCCGCAAGATGCTGAAAAACCTCCGTCTGCAGTAATTAAGGCCACAAGCGTGGCTTTGGACATTTTTTGATGAATGCGAAATTTAGTGGTCCTGAGATCCCACATAGAAATGAATGGTGATGTTCTTGATATTTTAGGTCAAAATTATACCGTTGGGATATTTCAATTGTCAAGAAAATATTTGGGTGATCATCAAAATTATTCCACAACTTGTGAACCATGGGTCTTATGATTTTCAACTGTTTCTGAAATTAAGGTATCCCTGTTTCAAGATTTTGATATTTCGTTTTAGTGTGATCTATTATACTACGAGGTGGTTTTTTCCAAGCTAAACCAGTGAGCTGGTAAGCTACCAGTTTCTGAGTTGTTCGAGAAGTAATAACATTGGCTTGTCATCGCAGCAGTAGGCAAGTTCAGTATTGAAGCGTCTCCCTTTGATATTGATAGTAAAACATATAGAGCTCATATAGTTGTTAAATATATTCTTTTTCAGTGAGAATCATAAGTTTCGTCATTGACCTGTGACGTTGTAGATTTCTAATTCCGAATGTCGCGCAGCCGAGCCAGCAAAAAGTATGACTTTTTTTAATCATAGGACATTTAAGAGATTTTCAAGTTTTTAATATTTCTATGGCCATAAACTTATAAAAAAAACGCACTGGAATGACATCTTACGGTCGTTGTCTGAACCACAGATGAGATTCTATTCAATTAAATTACGGACAAGGTCCAAATTAATAGTATGCGTTTCTGCACCGTTCCTTTAGCTATCATTAAACGACCTATCGTTAACGCGCATAAAATTAGGAGAAAACATGGCCCAATTCCGATTTTACAGAATAATTTTCGGAGGGTTACCTCTGGGATCACCCATGGCGGAAGAATAATGAATTCTTGTATATATATTCAAATATATAAGATTTTTTTATCTAGTTTCTGCTTAATTACGATATATGACAGATCTTGAATCTCGCTATAGAACCTTCTGAGCTTGCATTTCGCTTGTTTCGTATAGCGAATATTTTGAAGTGTTGACCTCAGATTTCGTTGTTGTGACTTTCCTATGTAAAATAGATGTACATAATTTCGATTTTTACCAATCTGCTTGAACGAAAAACAAGATACGCAGATATATTGTATTTAAATTGTGGAGGATAGTGATCAACCTCATCGCTGAACAATTGTATGCTGAGCATCACGGCTAAATGAGATATATATACACCACGATGCAGACTGTTTACAGCTAAACCTTCAAAATTTTCAGCTCTTATGTTCGCTATGGTTTATATGTAGTAACTCGAGTACTTGGTTCAGACTTTGAGAATGAATCTCTCATATTGACTGAGACAATTCCATATACTTCTATGCTTTTGTCGTCGCACGGATTATATGGAAAATGGCATATATTGTTTCAGTTCGTGTAAGTCTCCAGATTGATGGGTTACACTATTGTATTCGCCAATTTTATTCTTGAAAAGACAGCCGAAGAGCCACAGCAATTTTTGTAACCCACTCGAACAAATCGTTTGTGCAAGCTAACGTATACAACTAGAATAAGGCTAATGAAAAAATATCATTTTTTTGAAATCTGTAACTAGAATCACTTAAATAATATAAGAGTGTTTGAACGGCAGTTCCTGTTTTCACTCTCTAGATAATTCATGTATGCTACATACGCTTCTTGCACCGCCTTAATAAATGCATCCCCGTTAGCGAGACTAATAAGTCCAGCGTTGTCCATATTAGATAGCATACCAACGACCTGGGAACAATCACCTTGAGAGAACTAAGAATATAAGGTATACGGACTCCATCAGGGGCGCTTATGAAGCTATAATAGGGGTACATTAGACCATTGCTCATAATACGACAATGAATGCCAAAATCGGCGACCCGCTGCTTCATATTGAGCTGTTTTTGAGCGTTGGGATATTGCTTAATCTGAAATTGACAAATCTCTATACGCTGTGCAAGAGTAACATAAAGAGGCTTTCCACAGGCAATTTGACCCCTCATTCCGGCGATTACTTCATAGTTCATGCTCAGGACAACACTTCTGGCAAACAACGAAATTAGACTCGCATAATTATCATCACATCATTTACAATCTCAAAAGTCTTCGTAACAGTCACATCGATCTCAAGGTGCAGAGATCTGTAACCTAAAGATCAACCACTTCGGACATCAATGACATTTCAAGAGACAGCTAGACCCTTCAATTCGAAAGCACCATGGGGTGCATTTATATCAATAGAAGCGACTAGCTTCTTGAAAGGAACATTACCGTTGTCACTTCCACGGATACTTTGATCTCTTCACGATCACATAATGCAACATCGCTAACCTCTAGTTGATGCTTAATTAAATTTTTGAGCTGCTTGTACGGCAGCTTGTAACTCTGCACTCCGTACAGACAGTGAACTAGTTACTCCCCGGAACTTTTCTGGGTTTGATGTATAGCGTTACATCCAACCGCGGTATGTGAAGTTTCGGCATCGCTAGTAATGCACTAGCATCTTCTGGTCTGCTAACTTCTACAAACGCGCGCTTTTTGGGTTGGTCAACATCAATATCAACAATCGGAATATTACGAGTTTTCAATGCTTCATAGAGATCTTTGTCGGAAGTATGAGGAGCGGCTTGTAGAGATATGAATACAGTGCGTGAATATATATCGCTTCTGTCATGATAACTCTTATTGTGAATTGGGTATTGTCCCATTTGCCCCATTTGCCCCATAGACATCGGCATTTGCCCCATTGACCCCATCTGACTGCCTTGGTTCATAGAAACCTGACCTACTTGGCCCATGGACATTTGGCCCATTGGCATTTGCCCCATCGGACCCATAGGTATCTGTCCCATCGGCATTTGTGACATAGCCATATGATTTACGGCTGGGTTAACGGCCATACCCACAGGCATGCCCATTGGTAAATGACCATGGTTAGGTGACATGGAATATGATTGCATGCCTCCAGCAGGCATGAATGGAGCAGATTTCGGTTGGAAACTGACAGCGTTGACTCTGTTGTGCCAATCTTTCTTCTTTGGTTTTTTCTCTTCCTGAGAAGATTCCGACCGCGGTTCCTCAGAAGAAGATGACTTAGAATCGGAATCCTTTGTGTCTTTGCTGTCTTTGACATCTTTAACATCTTTGGAATCCTTAGAATCTTTGGTGTCTTTGACTGCGTTAGCTTCCTTGGAAGTCGTTGACGAGTCCTGCTGCTGAGTTGCAGGTTCAACTTTTTGTGACTCGGGATACTCTTGGTATTTAGCATTAGTTTCCTTACTTCCAGGTAGGGAATGTGTATCTGTCTCTGATTCAGCTCGTCTTTTCTCGAATTTGTGCTTCTTTTTATCGTCGACCTTGTCGCTCTTTCGCTCTACTTCAACAGCAACTTTCTCCTTCTCGCTGGTAGATTCTGCATTCTTTGTTTTGAAAATCAGCACACGGAAAATATCAGAAACAATAAGAAGTTTATCGTGAACCATGTTCAACACCAAAGACTGAACGAATCTGGTTGGATCATCGTTTCCATACTTCATGTCGCCAATTACGGTTAGCAGCAATGAATTCGAATTATTCGGGATGACAGTTACATCTGAAATACGTATTTTACTTCCCAAGAATTTAGGACGATTAAGAACTGTTTGGATCCCGTTTCCAGCACTGTTTCCATTGGTCTTCGTCTGGGTTGCTTCAAGCCCATGAGAGATATTAGCGTTCGGTGAGTAGAACTTAGCTACGTTCTTGCTTTGGTTGATACTTGAGTAGTATCCACTAACAAAGTCGTGAACTAGCTTCTGTTGCAGTGCGGATATCGTTGTGTTCATCTGCTTGGAAATGTTTAGCTAAGGAAACAAAGATATATACACACCAAATCCAGATCACTTTTAACTGACCAGTTTAATAGAACTAGTAAGAAAACTATTACTATGATTATGATTACAATTTGATTGATATAATCCAAAATGAATCAGATTAAATTTTCATCCAATTCTCTACTGATAGAACTATATGTATACGTATATCCTTTCTTAATTCTTATCATAACTACATGTGAGATAAAAATCGAATTTAGTGTTAGCAAATAAAACTAGATAAAACTAAATAGAAGAAAATCAAATCAAACTAAATCAGGGTTGCTTAAACTACTAACCACGATTTGACCTCTGTTTAACCCATGAAACATTCTTATTGAAATGAATAAAAACAATGTATATAGAACACTGTACTAATTTCCGCGTACTATGAACAGAAGTTTTCTGATGAATTAAATTATTATATGTATCGCATAAATGTAAATAAAAGAGAGATTGAATTCATACATCAATTCATTGGAAAAAAAAAACGAAGTAGACTTCAGTGCACACACAGAGAGAGTATCAAATTATTCCGCAATCCTATTTCTACGAAGCAGAATGAAGCTAGTTCAATTAAAAATTAAAAATTAAAAATTAAAAATTAAACAGTAGGTAAACTGGAAACGGTCTTTTTTGAAACTTCTCTGTTCTTAGATAAATACTACAGGAGAAAAAAAGGGAAAAGGAAAGTATAATTACAATTAATGTAATTGGCTGCAGAGCATTATACACGGACTACGAATATGAAGGCTTGTTCACACTCATTGTTAAAAATTGTCGAGCAGTTACATACAATAAGAGTGATGGCCAGGCATTTCTTTATTGTTTTTAATGTTTAGTTCAAATTGATTGTCAAGACTCGACTTTGAAACTAAAACAAAAAAATATTCGAAAGTAGAAAATTCAGAAACAATTGAAAAAAAAAAAATAAGAATGCTAGAATTTCATGCTTTATATAAAAAAAAAAGAGAAACGTTACTTATATGCCAATCCCCAAATTTAGAATAAGTACAACAACCAACGCTAGAGCCATGTCTTACGCGCACTGTATGTAATCAGTATGGATGATACCCCCGCTACGTTGAAGCGGCTCGGGCACGCATTGCCCGGGCGGCTGCGACTATTTAAGCACCATATAGTGTTCAAATCAGAGAGGGATGTCTGGATATGCTACCCTATGGTTATCTCTGCTGACCCGTGCGGTTCAACCCTGAGACTTGCCTGTAAAGATTTCATGATTATAGCTCTTGAATTCGATAACGAGAAGACATGTAGTGCCATTGCCGCAGAAATCAAGCGATTGCGTAGTGTTTATTCGACGGAAGAACTTTATGCTTTCGTCTACACACCAGCAACGTCCGAGAAGCTGGCAAATGGATGGAATATCTACAATGCAACGAAAGAGTACGAGAGAATGGGTGCATTGACTTCTGAATGGCGTCTGACAGAAGCTAATCAAGAGTTCCGCTTGTGTCAGACATATCCCCAGACGCTTGCTGTGCCAAAAACTATCAGTGATAACGTATTGCTCTATGCAGCAAAATTTCGATCAAAGCATCGACTGCCGGTACTCAGTTATTATTTAAAACTCAATAAATGTACTATCACAAGATGCAGTCAGCCACTTGTAGGCATCAAACAAACACGAAGCATGCAAGATGAGGCGCTGGTTTGTGCAATCTTTGCCACAACTGAAGACCCTTCTGACGTCCGTGGTAAGCAAACAGATCATTTAATCATGGATCTACGACCTGCTACTAATGCTATCGCCCAGGTAGCTCTAGGAGGTGGTACCGAGAGCATGGACAAGTACAAGCCTGCAAGAAAGGTATACATGGGTATAGACAATCTTCATGTTGTGAGAGACTCTTTGAATAAAGTAATGGACACCTTGAGACACTCTGATGTTGGAGATGAAGCACCTAGTCCTGCTAGTCTCGACAAAAGTCAGTGGCTGAAGATGGTCTCTCTGCTACTTCAAAGTAGCGCCCGTGTTGTTGAGCAGGTGTACTTTAAATGTTCACATGTCGTTGTGCATTGTAGTGATGGTTGGGATCGCACACCACAAGTTACAAGTTTGGCAATGCTGTGTCTCGATCCATACTACCGCACATTGGAGGGGTTCATGGTACTCGTGGAAAAGGAGTGGGTCAGTTTCGGTCACCAGTTCCAAACTCGTTCACAGCTTCTGAAACGAGGAAATACAAATTCACACAATCAAGGAGATTCTGGAAATTCTAAGGAACAGGACTCGGAGGTAGAGCACGATCTTATTTCGAACTTCACAAACTTTTTCGTTGAAACCGCTCGTGGTCGCAGTGATGGCCCTATTTTCCAGCAATTTTTAGACTGCTGCTATCAACTTCTTTTACTTTTCCCTAGTGCATTCGAGTTTAATGAACGGTTTCTACGTCGGTTGTTGTACCACGTATACGCATGTCAGTACGGCACGTTCTTATTTGATTGTGAACGCGAGTTAGTTCAGCAAGAAGCCAGGCAACGAACACGTAGTGTTTGGGATTACTTCATTGCGCGCAAACAGCAGTTTATAAACGATAAGTACATACAAGTGCAGCAACCTGCAGATGCCGTGCTTGTCCTGCCAAAACAATGGCAACCTAGATGGTGGGCCGGTGCCTTCGGTCGCAGCGATGAGGACATGAATGATCGTGATGCGTGGCGTAAAAGACCTGTTAAGAATATCCCTACAACACACACACCGTCACATATACATTCAGAACCCTCAGATTCAGTTCAAGTAAAAATTAAATCAAAATCAAAATCAAAATCGATATCAGAAACAACACCAAGCTCAAATTCGAGTCCAGGTTCAGGTCCAGGTTCAAGCTCAAGTTCAAGTCTAAGTTCAAGTTCAAAATCACAGCCGCAAGTATATATAGACCAATCGCATTCAGTGGACTCAACAAATGCAGGTAAAACTAATGAACCAAGTCAAACGAGTAAACTCTCTCAGCCTTGTCAAACAGAAGAGGTATATAATTCACAGTCTCCTGATTCTTCGTGTATAGAACCGCCAAACAACATGCAGCCTTCAGAAAAGGCAGCTGCGAGTCGAGAAAAGACAAAACATCAGACCCTTACTGTGCCATAGCATGACCTATTATATTTATTACGTCCGTTTCATGATCAAAGAATCGCATCATACATTAATTAGTATCTGGATTTGGCATATATTTCATATAATCGTATTCCTAGTTCTAATAATGGTACCAATCTCATTGATCTTACTACAATTGAATCTAATCAAAGCATATCATATTAAAATTAAAATTAAGCCAAATTGATCAAGCATTTTATAAACTGTTTACAAGAGTATAGTTGGCTGACTTTTTCTCAATATATTGAATGCTAAAACGAATAGAGACAGTAATTACTCCTTGGAGACCTTTAAAAACAAAGCTAATGTCTAAACGTGATAACACTATATGTACTTGAAGATACTACCTACGTTTGTGAGGCTTCGAAGAGCTTACATTGCTGGATACAGCCTCAGTTTTAGTTTTAGTTTCGGTTTCATCCTCTTTCTCGATATTTTCAGCCTCTTCAAGTTCTTTCTGTCTCTGGAGCTTAAGAAGTCTCTCCTCCTCATTAGCAGCCCACCACTGGCCAAATTGCAAAGCAAGTACGCCGAAAATGGTAAGCACCATAAGAATCTGGCTGGCGCCAATATATTTGACGCCGGTCTCAGCATCCAAATCAACCCAGTCACCGCTAATAAGAGAGTATGACGAAGGAACAAGGTTGGTGATATAGAAAACAACACAAATGAAGAAAAGGAAAAGAGAGCCGCCATCAAATAATGTATTGCTTTCTGTAGGTTGGAATAGTTTGACAGTAGCACTAAGACCACCCAACAAAAAGACAGCATGGAGGACGTGGTGCAAGAATTTGGGCTGTGTCGCCTTGATTCTGTAATGCTCGAGAGACTTCACAAGCATATCTTCGGGTGTAGGAGAGACCCAGAGTAAGTAGTAGTCATAAGACCAGTTAGAGTATATCGCGCCGAGAATGAACCCGCCGGCAACGAGCATAATGCCTGTAGCTAGGCTTTTGAAATTCATGGTAGTTGAATGGTAAATTGAAAGTTAGAGATTAGGGTAAGGATACTGATAAGTAAATATGCGTTTCGTTTCGTTTGGTTCGTCGCCAGTGCACAAAGACTCAAAGAAAGTGGCGCGCGAATGCACTCCGGTGTAAAATGTCACATTTTTATAACTTTTCATTGCCTTGCATAAATCGAATCCATATGATAAAATTAAGCTTTTCTTAATGGCGGATTCTCAACTCAATGGCTAAACGTTTAAAACTGTACTACCCACTGATAGCTACATGTTGGAACTTCGCGTACGTACACATATCCATACTATATAAGGTACCTAAAAACAGGCAACTGAGCAGAAGAACAAATAATATTTTAAGAATAATCAAAAGGGTGGGGGCCCAAGTACAAATTACAAATATGTAATTAGAAACAAATCATAATTATGATTTCGGAATAATTATTCATAGCAGCTGAGTGCACACACTAGTGTGACTAAAGGACAAGGTTTTCTCTCATTAGCACTTTCTTGTTTTCATAGTTGAACTACATGATGCTGCAGATGATTATCAGCTGACATGGTACATGCATGATGCAGCCAAATTAAGAAATGCAGTCAATTAGGAAATGTTTGTTTACAAGCAGTACTTTCCAACAAGCAGTATTTCTTCTAACAACTATCTTTATTGAAATTGAAGCATAGCATCATATAGGGTCTCCTGTTTTAAGTTGGGTTTGGTATGACAAGTATAGAGTATTCAGATACTAGCGCATACTCAAATAAGGAGTATACGTTCAGCGAACTTGACAGCTCGTTCAACTATGGTGAAAATGAGTCGGATAATGATGGTGGGGACGAGAGTTACGTTGATAGTAATATAGATGTCAATAACTCAAGAGAACAAGAAGAGTCACCCATGTTAGAATTATCTCCTGAATTCTCTGATACTAGGCAAGTGAATCAGGTCTCACTCATAAAATCTGAAATAGATACATTTGAACAATCACTTGGGCTCCCTAATAGCTGTAACGAAGAATTGACTGATATCGAAACTGAGTTAGCTTCTGGCCCTAAGTATTGTACCTCAGATACTAATGAGATACACTACAAAACTACGAAAGTACCGAAGCCAGCATATCAAACTAATGTAAATAACAACGGAAGCGAAGATCCTCAAGAAGATTATATATCACATCTAAGTGTTCCTGAAAACTCAGAGTATCTTTCTGGCGAGACAAAATTGGACAGTCATAACCATGTCAACGAAGGAAAGAATTTAAAGCTTCGATTTGATGCCAGCATGCTGAACAGTTATACTATGTACCCTGAGTCTTCTGCTCAAAGAGTGAACCCACAAAGGTCTCCTAAAGTTCGATCAAGCCCACACAGACTATCAATACCACAATTCAAAGCACAGCGGCAATGGGGCCCCAATAAACAAAATGATGCATCTAACATGCGCAATGCTGGACTTCTGTTGGAGTTGGGTACACCCACGATGCATCCACCCACACCTGGAACACCAGGTACCCCTCGCATACCTTTACTACCTAGACCGTTGGTACAACGACAGTATTCGTCCCATTACAATGTCAAAGATAGTGATAGTACCATTGAAGATAACTCACAAGAAGATTTTAATCAATTTGACCCCATGTTACGCATGAACAACAAAAGAAATAGTATCATACCTCCGATCGATTACCGTTATACAGCATCACCTGCTTCACTCAATCGAACCTCTGAATACTATAGCCCCCTACAGACACCATTGCAAAGCTCTTCAGCTTGTGATTCTCAATTATACTCTACCGATATGGGTTTAAGTAGTCCTGCGCTTTCAGGAGCTACCCTACCACCGATGGAGCGACTCTCAAGCGACCCATGGCGGTTTTCACCACTAAAACAACAGAAAAAATTAATAAATTATGAAAGTTCCTCTAAACGTCTCCGACCTTTGCCGTGCAAATCTAATGATATGAACGTTGACTTGCTTTTTTTAAGTGACGAGCAGTTCAGAGCGCATATCTGTTTCACTTATAACATTCGTTCTATTAATAAAATGCCATTATCAGTTTTGTATGATATTATGGGTGTGTCTGAAGACCCTCTTGCAGGGAGATATCATGAAGAAAACATCATGCAACTACTCGCAAACCAAGGGTTTCGAGTTGGGTCTCAGACCTGGGTTCGAGACACTGACATATTCGATCGTAAAAGGATAGTAAACGAAATATTCGCCAAATCAGCTCATCTTGGTTATTCTAAGCGGTTAATTGACGTGGTCGTGCGCCGAGGTACCTACGCCCGCATGCAAGCCCAGCTACGTCATTTACGTCGCAAAAGCCGTGGTCATAAAGGAAAATCTAATATCGACTGCGATTGTGAAGAGTATAACTATCCCCACAATCCATTGACTTCAGAATCTAATGGTATGTAGAAAGTAGACATAAGCTTGAATAAGTTTGAACAATAACGGCAAATAATTAAATATCAAAACCATCATCACGATTTCAAAATCACAGAGTTAAGTAAATCAATTTCAGGTTTTTTATTTGAACTTATCTAAATTAAGCTGCTTTAACGTATATGGTGTTCCAGTAATGACTGAGTTAATTATTGTGTGGTACGCCTGTCTATTACAATATTGTAGTAATAATACTACGAATATCAACAAACACAAAGGAAGTGTATAATATCAACTAGCACTATATTCTGCCTCAATTGTGCTCTTAAAGCATTACAAGAACTTTATAAGATTTTAAGATGACATCTTTTGGAGATATCTCTATTTCTGCCGGAATGATTCCAGCACTTCAGAATACTTTGTATAAAACAGAGAATTTGGAGCTATCCGAAAATGCACCACAAAATATTGAATACACTCAGCTTAATGCGCTTTTAAGTAAAAGGCAATACAGTGGTTTAAACGATCATCAAAGGTTTTTGCAACTACTTGTGTGGTGCTTCTCGTTAAGATTAAAAAAATGGGAAAAGCAGAAGCAGAATCGAGGTTTCAATCTAATTAAAGATGTATCCTGTGAAGTTCTGCATCAACTATTGAAGCTGATAATACGAGGGGGTGCACAACTTAATTGCCCTGGTAGCATTCCTGTAGTAAAGTTGAACCCGAGGCAACCACATCCGAAAAATGTTCTGAATGAACGTGTATTCAATACACTGGAAATTGCGAAATTGAAAATAAACAAAATTGTTAAAAATAGATTTACAGTGTTATCAAAATTTCATGAAGAAATCGGTACCAACGATGCGATAAAGTCAACCGTGGACGGAGCTCATGTATACTCAAAAAGGCTTCAACTTACACCTTCCGAGCCACTCCATCAAAACTTGAAAATCTTAGATTGTATTAAAAGTCTTCTATATGAGCTGAAAAAGGTAGAATCAGAACTTGATATTGTTACATACAAGGCAGACAGAAAGATCGAGCATTTCAAGATCACACTGCAATAAATCTTACCGAATTTATAGGTGATAGATAATCTGATCTCTTAGTTTTTAAATTAAGAAAATAGTATATATAATTTACTTCATTTTGAAAATACCATTTTCAACATCGTCATGACTCTCTCTACCTGACGCTGATCACGTAAGTCAACTACTTGAGTAACTGAAAATGGCCAAAGTTGAGATCGTAGAAGATGCTTCTATTGCTGCCGCTGCTGGTGTAGCAGAGTCTAACTCTGACTTGACCCCTAGAATTACTGAAATCACCTCGTACTCAGACAATGAGGAGGATATTGTCGAGGAAGACGACTTTGATATCAACGAAAGTCTCACTGATCGTGTTCTTGCTCTTAGAGACGCTATTCCCCCTCAACTTAGAGACAACATTGCCTCTTCTGCTCTTTATATTGGTGATCTGACTCGCTCCGTTGCTAGATTCGGTGGAAGAAGCTTATGGGTCATCACCTCGTCCTCTCTACTTCTTGGTATTCCTCTTAGTCTCTGTATTTTGAGTGAACAGCAACTCACAGAGATGAGCAAGTCCGTTGGTATGGATACCAACGTTCTTTCTTAGGTTAAAGTTCATATCACACAAAATTGTAAATAGACGATATCACTTCATCAAATTACTTCTCAAAATAAAAGCACATTAGCTGCGACATATTTGACAAATATATGTTATTTTCTATTTAGTTTTAATCTCTTTCTCGTACTGCTATCTGGTTTAATCCAGTTTTCAACTCTGTTGCAAATCGAACTGGACAGTTTTCTTAGACATGTAAACTCGCTGCTGTAGTTTATAAAAATTCAGATGAGAAAGGGAAAGGCTTGCCTGCCATGATAGGCTCAATATCTGATTGTCCAGAAGGAGATTTGGCTTTGGCAACACCAATACGCTCATCAGTGACATCATAAACAATGTACATTGAACGCAGGATGTTATCACCAAACAATAGGAAGTCCTCATGAGCACTATTTTTCTCCAAACCAATGTAACAAGAGTTACGGGGGAAGACGATAGCAGCAGTAATCTTGTTAACAAACATCTCTACGGGCCACAAGAAGTTGTAACTAGGGACCTCAATATGGCCTTTACCGAAATCCAACATCAAACTATTTGATACATTGCAGTCGGTGTAGTACTTAGACCCAAGATTGAATGAAGGATTTGAATTAACTGCAGTTCTGTAGGCACTAAGAGTGTCACCATCAAGATAGGAAAGTGAAGTTCCAGAATCCAAAATGGTGACCATAGGTTTCTTCATGAGATTGTAGTTAGCGACTCCACTAGCGTACATACCGTTCAATGTCACACCCATATGAGATGGATGAGTGATGGGAAGTTCCATCAAGGGACCATGGAAATAATCTCTGTCGACACCACCGAAAAGAATGGTACCACTACCGCTATTGAGATCATTCAAAGCAAGTGAATATGAAGCTGAGTTGATGAGACCCTCGGCCTGCATCTTAAGAGGCAAGTTCAGATACATGTCTCCACCATGCACGTAGGTAGATTCAGCCATTGGTCTTCCAATACCAAGCAGACCAGTGTTAATCTGGCTGACTTCAGAAGCAAGTCCAATAGAGAGATGCTTCACAACTGCTCCACCAATGTTAAGTGTATCAGTACCCCAAGATCCACTACAAGAGCCCTTGCCGTACTGTATGCTGAATTCAGTACCGTTGTCCTTAAATGAAGAAGAACGTCCGCTATCAAAAATTGAAGTGCTACCACTACCACCACGTTTACGCTGTGTGCTTGAAGTAAATACCCAAGTATCAGAGGATCCTGTGTCTACCAGCAAACTGATTTGCTGTGGAGGAGTACCAATTTCGACTTGTGCGGTGTAATAATAACGCTCATTGTCAAGTTTTTCGTCGAAATCAGTAATGGCTGAAACCAACTTGGCATCACTGGGGTCAATGTTTTCTAAAGAGGTAATGTGTTTCTTGAATTTCTCTTCATCCAACTTGACTTTTTGAATTGGAACGTGAACAAATCCACCTCTGTTTTGAGCTACAGGCCCTTCAATAGTGCTGTCATTGCTATCAACAGGAGCTGCGAAAGCAGGTGCGAAAAGTAAGGAAAAAAGAAGGGAAGCTTTGCAAAGCATATTGATGTCTGATGATAGTATTGACAATTGAATCCATTAAATACTTTTTCATCATAGAGTTAAACTCAATAAGTAATGTTTTGTTCCATGAGAAATCCAATTTAATCCTTAAAGCATGTCGAACGTGGACAGTGAGAAGATTGGGTTCCTAGATGTAAGGGACTATTCCTGCATATTAATGCATATATTTAAATGTATTTGTACTAGAAAGGTAATAATAATCCAGGGCCAGCATAAAAGCTTAACTTAGAATTGGAAATACATAGGTACGCTATCTCTTATCATCTCAGGCAGAAAAGTAGAGAAAGCGTAGCAAAGAGAAACGTTTAATTCAATCATTAAGATTAAGCTTATGACTTGTACACATTAGGTCAATACAAAATGTTTTCTGTGTTGAAAAGAAAACGGAAGTGAGTTAACTAGGTAAATCTTAAGATTACTACATATTGAGTTGACCTGAAAATGGTCAGCTGTGGATTTTTAAAATTCCTTATCGCAAGTTTAAATTCAAATCAGACAACTCGTCTCTCTATTTCTGGGATCGATATACCTTCACACCACCACCGAAATTACAATCAGAGATAAGTGATTCAATGGCGAAACTCCCAACCTAGTTGTGCGTGCTCCATGTAGTGTGTATCAAATTAAGGCTAGGGTAATCCCCAATGTCTAAATGATCTGAGGCGATCACCAAATATTGATCCTGTATCATGCTTTCCGTATTTCCTGTGTTGTTAACCGCGTGTAGCGCGTTCAGCTTCAGTCAATTGTCTTCCTATGTGTTTGGAATTCTTCCTATGAATGAAATTAGTTCAATTCCTGGAAATTCGCCTTTCGAGCTCTGCAATACTGAGAACCAGCACCTACTTGAGATTGATAACATCTACCTCGATCCGTATCCTCCAATCCCAGGCGAGAACATCACTATCACAGCTAGTGGTAATCTGTTGGATGATGTTTACGATGGTGCATATGTTGACGTTGTTGTTACCTACGGATTCATCATTCTAGTTAATAAACGATACGACTTATGTGAACTTCTTCCGGAAGTCAGTATGGAGTGCCCTGTTTCGAAGGGAAAATTATCGATTGTTAAAACTGTTGAAATCCCAGAGGAGGTTCCTCCTGGAGAGTACTCCGTGCAGGCTCAGGCCTACACCGCTGACGACGTTTTACTCAGTTGTCTGGAAGCATCAGTGGATCTGGAATAAGCCGTACCTAATCCAAGCCTCTATTAATTGTATTTATCAAGATCATGTAGTTATTGAATGAATGAGTGTGATACTAGTTAGAATTGAATTTTACTAATTTACTGGTCATTTATCTTAAATAAAGTAATGCTTCTTTGTGCACGTTTATATCGAAGCATATTATCAAGCCGTACTATGAGCTCATTGATACACAATTTGTTTAAACGCTATCCGGTTCCATGTTTCCTAACAATCGCTCATTCTCTTCAGAGATCTTTATACCTTGCTGCTTTCTTTCTTTGTACATAGCTCTGCCTACCATTGCTATCACCACAATCCAGTACAGATTATAAGATATGACCGAGCCGTAAGTAGCGGTGTTTTGCCAACCAACAAGACCGTTAAGAATAATAAACGGTCCGTCGATCTCAGGGTTACAACAATTTACATGCCATACGGTGTTTTTGATATTGTAGGAGCCTGGACCTGACCCAGACTCACTGATGTCATTGCCTACTTTGCTAATGAAGTTATGCATTTCAATAAACCAGACACCACGAGACATTAATCCAGCGGCAACAAGATACAGAAGACATGTAAATGCAAGAATTACAGTCTGAACATGTGTCCTATGAGTGCCATATTTATAAATAGCCATACCAACAAGTATTCCAGATACAAAAGCTGAACCTACTGCTAAGGGTATACTGCTAGCAGGTACAGATATTCCTAAACCGCCCAGAAACGTAACTGCCTCCAATCCTTCACGCATTGTCGTGACAAATGGCAAAATAAACAATGCATTTTTCTTGGCAAATGCTCTCACTGAGGAACCATTGTTGACCAAATCATCTGTAGCTTCTTCTTCAGCAACAGATATTGGATGATGCTCTAGCAAATGCTGTGTTAGTTTGCGACGCCACTTATTTTGCAATGCATCAATTCTCAATAATGGTTTTCCCATTATTGTGATTAAGACTGAGGCAAGGATACAGAAAAAGGCTTCCCATAACTTTTCACCTGTATTCCACAAATTCTTCCCTAAAATCCTGAAAATTAAAATAAGACATGTCCCAATTACCCCACAAACGGCAACTCCACAAATCGATCCAGCCCATACCTGTGCACGAAGCCTGTTATATATTTTTGCACTTTCCACAGTGCGCTCCTCTTCATCACTCTCAAATGCTCTATTCAATATCGATAATAGAATGCTGACAATGATAGCCGACTCTAAAACTTCTCTAAATGTCAGGAAAAAAACTTGAACCGAGAAATAATCGTCGAAAGCCATCTCTCTTTGGTATTGCTTGACCGAATTGCAGGCAGCTAAGTAATAGTGATGTACGCGAAATTGATCGTTTATCTACAGATTTGATTGATAAGATTAGATAACATAACAATCAGTTGATGTAATGATATGTATCACGTAATTATTGTACAATCAGTTATGATTGATACCCAAGCCTGGAAATAATATCTACCCACCACGACTTAGCCGAGTGTTACTGTGGTTTGAATCGATCAATTTTCAGAAAATATTAGTCCATAGAAAATGTATAATTCTGATGTTATTTAAATTAGAAATCAAAAAATAATCTCAATATATATGTATGATTAATGTTTTGTTTGGGCTTCCAGCGATATACAGAATTAAATATGATTTCTTGCAGAGTTTACAATTCACTCGTGATAGCTCATTAATTAGTGACTGTATCAAAAAACTCTAATTGATTCCCTATTTTTGACTTGCATTTTTTCTACGGAGTTTGGCCGCAAGTTGCTTCCAATTCTCAGGCTCAGGTTCAGTTTGACGGGATCTCTTAGCACGAGGCTCACTGTTATTTTGCCTGCGTCTACGCTCTTTGATAATCTTTTCCATACCTTTTGTTTTCTTGAACTGGGGTAGTGTGCTATCAATAGCGAAATCAGGATCTTCATAAAGTGCAGAGAAACGAGGATCTTCGGTGTTGAAATCTTGTTCCGCCTGTTCCTGTAACTTCTTCTTAGTGGCCCTTCTAGTCATCTTCTTTTTACCATTCTTTCCAACAACATCTTCAGAAATTGAAGTAGATACTGAGCCACCTTCTAGATTGTCATCCATAGTCAGTAGCTCCAGTTCGGCCTTGCTAACTTCAGGTTTTGTATCCTGTTCTTCTGCAGCCTTTCGTGCCTTATAATTTTCCATACGACGTATTCTTCTTTGTTTCTCCTTAAGTCTATATCTTTCAATAGTAGTTAAATTGTCATCCTCAGCTGGATTTTCATTGCCCTTACTATTTGCGTTATCATCCTCAATAATTTCAAGAGTTGCTTCTTTTCCTTCCAAAACTGGATTGAAAGTAATATCAACACCTCCATCTGACTCCTCGGCTGCATCTGTGTTGTTGGCTAACAAGGCACGATACTTTGCAGCAATGTCTTCGCCGTCATCACTGTCACTATCACTAGCAAGATATGCTTTGATATCTCCATCTATGTCGTCATCGTTCTTACTAGCACTTTGTGCAAAGGCCTTTTGTGTTATTCTGTGTCTCTCTTTCGGAGTTTCATCCCAAGTCAATTTAACTTTGGAATGCTGCAGCGCGTCTGTAGTGAAATTAGTTGGTTGGTAAGACGAAGGTAGTTTAAAGCATTCGTCCCTGGGCTTATCTTCTGAGAAGTCCACTTCGTCAGGAATGTAACGCAGATCAAAAAAGTTTGCAGTACTCTCATATTCAGTACCGTCGCACTGATCATATATTTTAGAAGCTGAGAGTTCACTGTCACAAGTAACAACAGCGTAATAATACTGTAATCTCTGCAATTGATACTTTCGCAGCTTGGAGCTAGAATAATCACGGTCATCGTCAAGTTCAGTCTCCTCATTACTTCTGCTTTTACTTTTATTTTTACTGCTCTTTTGACTGGAAGCGTCTCCTTTCTTTTGGGAATCATCAGCTGAGAACAAATGGCTAGCAGGGCCCTGAGTCTCTTCTTCTTGCATTTGCTTTTTACCATACTCACTAGGGTATATTTGCACAGACAAAACTCGACCATTTGGTGGAACAAAACTGCTGAATGCGCTCATCAAGTCAGTGGATGTAATATTATCCCAATCTAAATTTACAACGGCAAACCGTTTAGAAATATCACCTTTGGGAATGTTCGCGTTACTTTGTCTAACTTCCTCGTACTCATCTTCCATTACTATTTCTGGCTCTGAATCTGAGTCTGAATCTGAATCTGAGTCGGACTCCTCAGAGCTGGAAACCTCACCTTCACCACGCATGAGCATTCTCATATCAGGTTTCTTAGTTACCTTTTTCTTTGTATCGTTTGTCTCTTCGTCCTCCTCTACTGCTGGTGCAGGTATATCCTCGTTAGCGCTCTTGAATGAATCATCAGTGCTTTCAACATCTTGTTCTTCCAAAATTTGCTCATCCTCGTCATCTTTAAAATTATAATAACGCTCTAATTGTTTCTTGATATCCTTAGATTCGATTTGGCGACCATACTTGTCAATATTCGCACCTTCTGTAAATCTAGAATCTGTCTCCAAGGCTGTTTTAAAGCGTGAATCAACATCACCGCGAATATTCTTTTTGCGGGGCAATTTAAACCTGGGATCAGTTTCAATTGCGGCGAATCTTGAGTCTTTCACTTTCTTACCTGCCATAATATTCAACTTTTTTTGTATCAATTTCAAAAAGAGCAGTTAACGTACAATATTTCAGATTTTTTTTGAACTTATCTCGTAGTTTGAATAAATATATGTACCCTAGCCCATCTTCAAAGTGTCTCTATTTATCTTATTTATTCATCCTAGTTTACCGGATTCGTTTCTATCTGTCTCAATTTAGAAACAAATTATCTTTAGCAAGTCTTAAATAAATATTCGATTTGGTAATTATTCACTTGACTTAGAACAATTGAAAAGTTGGTTTAAAGATATTCTAGCGTTCTTAGCTTACCTTCACGCGTCGTATATTGCTGCTTTAAAATATTGTAACAATTACATGAAGTGCGTCCTCATCAAACGCTGGGCGTTAATTGACCATAAATTGAAATTTAATATCTTGCATATTCAGTTTTAATTGTTGCATTTATATCATATGATGCAAAAACCTAGTATAACAGTAACATTTATATTTGAATCATGACCAGAACAATCATAAGAAATCTTGCTAAATGAGCAATCTTGTCACCGTTACAAAATATGAGCCATTGGGTCGCATACTACTACAGTTTGTATTACTACTTTATAAGTGGTTTTAGCAGTTATAATTGATCTTTAAAATTGATGCATATTGGACGATGCAGGCTAAAATAATTATCAAGATCTGAGGTTTTCAATTTCTAAAGACCCAAGGTTGCTAGATAATTGAAGTTATAGATTTGCGTAGTCAATTATTCACTTTTAAGAAACTGCCATGAGGTAGCATATAATAGAGACTGATGTAGAGAGCAGCGATGCAGGATATTGATATACAACTAGTATAATATAATATATCTAAATATAATTGAGACATAGCTGCGTGAAAAAAGGATCCAAGCACGTTCATCACAATCGACAAGGTGGTGTTACTGCATCTTAGAGACATTTAACAACGTGTACATCTCAACTATAATGTAAATACGTCCAAAATTCGTAGCAGCAAGCATGTGCGTTAATTCAATGAAAATTGAAGTATAGTGTAACAGTTTTATACTATTAATGGCTCGCATGCATCAAAAGGACTGTTTTAAGCACTTACATTAGATAGCTACATATGCAGCATCTATGGATGCAGCCTATCAACTACTACTGAGCCATTATAGAGAGGACTCCGACGATAGAGCGATTCTATGTTAATGGTCCAGCTTAAATATCTTTAGATACGGCGTCTATATATACTTCCATGAAGCAACTGTTGATAGCGATGTAGTAATCCTCAAACCAGATTTCTCACTTCAGGGTATGGACTGCGTCGCATGTATCTACTGTGTTAGGTTTTAATTGCAGCTATTCAACGATAGATTGCAAAATAGACTATTAGTGATGGCTTTAAAGTTATAATAATCGTTAATGATACTATCCCAGTATTAATGATACTTCAGTAAAGCTTTTTGGATCTCTGCCAATGAGATTCTTGTTTTTTCTAATGTGTTAGCTGATTAACGCTTCAAAATAGATGCATGTTTCCGCTATTATACTTCAAACCTATTTTTATACACCCGCTACAGACGCATTATGTGATCAGTTAGATTACCGATGTGAAAACGAATCGAATTTTTAGAAAACAAATAGAAACAATTAACCTTCTAAAGGTTAAAAACTTAGGGTTCTTGCAAAAATGTATGATTAAAATAAATATAGGTCTAACTAGTGAATAAGTCAACTTTCAGCGAGAACACTCTCATTTCATGCGTATTTTCATAAACGCTAAAGTGCACGTTTAGATAGTCAGATACTTAGTCATGTGATGCATATTGCCTACTCCATATAGCGTATCTAAATTGAGACCAGTTCTTTAGAATCAACCATTGAAGTTGACTTCCATCGTCGATACTTAGACACCAGGTTGAAATTTTTTTTGACTAGAGTCGATTCCACTTAATTTGTGGACACTTGCATCGTCTTTCTATTAAAAATTACATTAACTTGTTTCGTGCTTTGTCGCATAAAAAGAAACTTACATTGGTACAATCTCATTGTTAGCCTTGCTCAAACTTACTAGAAAATACGAATGCAGTTCACGTCTTGGCCTGAAATAGCCGACCAAGATGTTATTAGTGACAAAGATGGCCGAACAACCACTTCTGTGGAGGAGTATAGTGTCTACAATGAGAACGACGCAACCAGACCAGATTCCTACGCTAACGGCAGTTTAGACTGGGATTTGGATCTCGGTATCAAGGATCCTATCGATGAAAGCTGGCCTCTCACCTGGAATGCTGGAACACGCAATTATCTTGATCTAGGACAGCATTATGATCTCGACACCATTGAACCTACAACACGAGACTCGAGACTCTCACCTGCGCCCGTGCCTTCCACAGAATCAACCCACACTGATTCTTGGGACCCTGGTTCTATAGATCCATTAGGCCCTTTGGATACTTTGGATTCCGCTGATCCTAGTGACACAACCATGTCAAACTTATCAAATCCCATGATGTCTTCTCAACAACATCGACGTCAAAGATCTCAAAATCAACAACCAGAAGCGGAAAGTAGAACTCACAAGCGTGAGTTCAGCGAAGCCGCTACTATGGTGCAGCCGCTGGTTCTTCCTGGATTCAATGACTCAGTGAGCCCTGTATCGCCAGGGGGTAGGGCTCTACATACACCGGTGCGACGTGGATCAGCCAGGTCCTTTGATAAAATGTCAGTGCTCGACTCGCCGAGTTCTGTCAGTTTGGGTGCAGAGAGTCCGTTAATGTCCCCGACTTATCAAAGCCCATTCACTGGACCGAATCCAAATGTTAAAATGAACATGAATTTAAACACTAACATGGCCCCTTCTCTAAATATTCAACACCAAGAAAACACGTACACACCTATGCAGGCCCGCAGGCTCTCAAGTGCGAGCAGCCCTCGCAGCATGCGTAAAATGCCTGGTACACCTAATGACAATTTCATGTTGAATTACGACCCTTCTACACTAGGTGGTGCTAGTATGCATGGGAAATCACCCAATTCTAATCCTGTAGACGTGCGATTAAAAGGAGCCCCAGGCTCCCCGATATCCGCGGTCATGAAGAATACAGGTCAAAACGGCTTGGCTTCCCCTCATTCCATGCAAGGAATGCCGCTAAGTTCGCTACCAGAGGTCTCGAACACCCAGATCCCAGAGCCGGCTTTATCGCCGCGAAAGGAAAAGCCCAAGGAGGGCAAACGTGATGGCAGGAAAAGAATCGCCAAGGAACAGATTGAAGTCTTGGAAGCGTTTTTTCAGGCTAATCCGCGCCCTGAACGTGATGATCGGTTAAGACTAGCTTCTGAAACCTCTCTGGAACAACGAACTGTGCAGATCTGGTTTCAGAATAGAAGAGCTAAAAGTAGGGCTATGAAAGCGGCTAAGGAGTCTGATGCAGCAGTCAAAAGACCTCACTCTGTCGCTTCTCGTGGTGCTAGCACTGTGAATGCTAACATAGCTGCAGCCGCTGTCATTGCTGCTGATGGGGGATACGGTAGCCCTATGTCTCATCAACAACAGATGCATTACTTTCAACAACAACAGCAGCAGCAGCAGCATCAGCAGCAAAGCATGCCTTATATGCCTTATATGCCTCAGCAGCAGCAATATATGAGCCGACCCTCCAACGTACCGGATTACTATCGAACTAGTAATGATAGCGGAAGCCGCCAATTTATGCCCTTTCCTCCAAACCAACCTCTAGGGCAGCAACCACAAGCTCACTCGCCATATACAAATGTGTCGCCCAGGCACAGTCAAACTTATCAGAACCAGTACATGAATTTGAATCATCGACAGAACCCTCCTCCCTTGTTGCGCTCTCAATCTCTACCAACATGTGACTCGGGTATTCAGTTCCCAAAAGACGTAGAGTTGGGATTTCAAGATATATCACCACCGAACGCTAGACGTGCTGATTCTGTTGCCTCTGTATCATCTATGGGTCCAGGCCTTCCGGTCAGCCCCATCAATAGTGTTGATGGTCTGCAGAACTTCAGTCCTGAAATCGTGACTGATACCGAGGATTCCCCTGATGCAACTAGCAATTCGCCAGTGTCTTGGAATCATAACCCATGGGGATGGAATCGCTCTTCTAACTCTTTAAATCTCTCGAATGAATGGAACCAGCCTGGTGCTGCTGCTCCTGAAGTTAAGAGAAGAAGATCCGTTGTTGGAAGTGGTAGCGGTCATAGCAGTCAAAGATCGGAAGACTTCATGCAACATAGAGCATTCCTGAATAGTGCACCTTCCATTTCCGAAATGGAGAGCAATGGCTCTTTAGCTGTATCTGCAGCTGCTGCTGCTCTTAAAGGTCGTCACCGAAGTAATACTCAACCCATAATTAGGCAAAGACAACCTAGTATAAGACTACAGCTAGATGAGACTAGTTCATCTGCTAGGCTTGTTGTCGTACCAGAACTGGATGCAAAGCTTTCCAATCAGTTAGGCTTTTGTGAGTCTCCCCCTGACCGTGCCGAACGAGCAGCTATGCGGGTGATGGCTGAAAGGCCTGGTAGTACTCCTCTGGAGAAGAACAACTGAGCAAAAATAGTCTTATGTATGCTTATTTATATTTATATTTCAAAGTATTGTTTTTAATTTAATAAAATTGTAATCAAAAAATTGTTGCAATTGGATTGAAGCATTTAATTCGTCAAGGTACATCTTCATATTGTTTATTACTCTCTGAGCCAATAGATCACTAGATGTATCTGCACCGGACTAAGAAGCCATCAGACTGCATTATGTACTTGCCCTCATTCTTCCACAACAGCGACACTTGCAGCCTCCCCATACAGTAATTGTTGACAAATACAGATGTATAGGCCAACTACTTATTTGTGTAAACGTATGTAGTAATATTGAGTGCTATCCTTTCAACTCCCATCACAGTATATCTCTGTACAAATCTATATATATTAACATATGGCAGAATCTAAAGATACAGTAGTACTTATTAACTTGTGGGGTAAATACTTTTCTATCGTTTAGTACATTTTTATTATGTTGACACTTCATGTTTAAGCTACGTCATTACATGGTCATAATTGTACAAGAAAACAACAAAAATAAACTATCAAATATCATCACTTATTATTCTTTGCTCGTCGTCTATCTCCCTCAAAGTGCTAGACATATCTTCCTGTATGTAAAGTGAACATTTCAAGAGCCGATTGGGTTTGTGGATTGGGGTTAGGCATATGTAGGTACTACCTACTGTGTATGCAATATCAGTCTTCCACTATGTTCTTCGTTATCATATCTCGCATATAGACACGTATTGCCACGTGTGCTAACGTCGAATTTTGGTCACATGATGTGTACTCTTTCCTGACACTTGGCAAAAAGGGCCATAAGTTTAGTACCGGGTAATGGCTTAGGGTACTCACAAAAATAAAGCATAGCCATTGGGGACTACCCAAACATCATAGTATTTGAATAGTGGGTCTAATATGCTGTAGACTATTTCAGCCTCCTAATAACGATGCTTTCAAGCAATCTGGCTTCGGAAATAATTTACTTCGACCCCGATGGCTCCATAACGGCTCAACGGCTATTGAGTATTATCACGTGATTATGATTCCCGTGCATACTTGGTGCAATATTACGCCATCGCAATAATCGGAGCGACACGAGTTTCGCGAAGACCACCGATCTTTCACTAATTGCTTAATAATATATGTGATGCCACATCTATATATACACAGACATTTCGTAGCTGATCTGTATCCACTTTTGGTTCTTTACTAACAATGGCTATTTCTAAGATCTTCGCCCGCTCCATCTACGACTCTCGTGGTAACCCTACCGTCGAGGTCGACCTTACCACTGAACTCGGTGTCTTCCGCGCCGCTGTCCCCTCTGGTGCCTCCACTGGTTCTCACGAGGCTCTTGAGCTCCGTGACAACGACAAGAACGTCTGGGGTGGTAAGGGTGTCTTGACTGCCGTCGGTCACGTCAACAACACCATCGCTCCTGCCGTTCTCGGTGCTAACCTTGATGTTGCTGACCAGCGTGCTTTCGATGACTTCCTTCTTAAGCTCGATGGTACTGAGAACAAGAGCAAGTTCGGTGCTAATGCCATTCTTGGTGTCTCTTTGGCTGCTGCCCGTGCCGGTGCTGCCCAGAAGAAGATCCCTCTTTACGAGCACCTTCGTGCCCTTTCTGGTACCAAGACTCCCTACGTTCTCCCCGTTCCTTTCCAGAACGTCGTTAACGGTGGTGAGCACGCCGGTGGCCACCTTGCCATCCAGGAGTTCATGATTGCTCCTATCGGTTTCAGCACTTTCGCTGATGCCCTTCGTGCTGGTTCCGAGATCTACCACATCCTCAAGAAGCTTGCTCAGAAGAAGTACGGCTCTGGTGCTGGTAACGTCGGTGACGAGGGTGGTATCGCTCCTGATATCAACACCGCTGAGGAGGCTCTTGACCTTATTGTCGCTGCTATTGACGCTGCTGGTTACACTGGCAAGGTCAGCATTGCTATCGACGCTGCCTCCTCTGAGTTCTACAAGAACGGCAAGTACGATCTTGACTTCAAGGACCCTAACTCCGACAAGTCCAAGGCTCTTACCTACCAGCAGCTTGCTGCTTACTACGGTGAGCTCATCAAGAAGTACCCTATTGTCTCTCTTGAGGACCCCTTCGCTGAGGACGACTGGGACGCCTGGAAGCACTTCTACGCTGCCGAGGCTGCCAACCTCCAGATTGTTGGTGATGACTTGACTGTCACTAACAAGCGTCTTGTCACCAAGGCCATCAGCGAGAAGGCTGCCAACGCTCTTCTCCTTAAGGTCAACCAGATTGGTTCCGTTACCGAGTCTATTGATGCTGCCAACCTTGCTTACGGTGCTGGCTGGGGTGTTATGGTCTCTCACCGTTCTGGTGAGACCGAGGACACCTTCATTGCTGACCTCGCTGTCGGTCTCCGTTCTGGCCAGATCAAGACTGGTGCTCCTGCCCGTTCTGAGCGTCTTGCTAAGCTCAACCAGATCCTCCGTATCGAGGAGGAGCTTGGCAGCAAGGCTGTTTACGCCGGTGCTCAGTTCCGCAAGTCTGCTGCTCTCTAAATTAGCTTATTAAATTAGTTATTTTATGTATTGATTGACTTGTCTCATTAATGATTAACGTCTGATTTTTGGCTATTGTAATTGTGTTAGATGTATGTATATTCTGAGTTCTTCGGTTCGACTTGTCCTTTCTTTATTATCTTTGGACAGGAAGCTCGATAGCCTTGCTATAGCTTCAACTGTCGATCTAAAAGAACTGTTTCGCAACTCAATGTGTTATAAAATAGTGGGAAACTATATTTATAGGAAAACATTCTTGATAAAACATAGCTCTATAATGACCATTATATAGAATGCTATATACTTGGCACTATAAAAAGTAATTGATGAACTAAGCGAGAGTCCGCCTATAGCTATTAGGGTACTCGAATCCAACAATATATATCACATACTAACTTGCTATTTGGAACTGGTTATACGGCATGAAGAATTTCTAGATGAACAAAAGTGATTAATTTGCAAGTTATGTACTCTGATTTTTGGCAGTTGCTTTCTGAAGCTTAAGCATTATGAAGTACTAGTTTTGGACGTAAATTTAATGATGCCATTGGGCAGACCCCAGTTATCAATGTCTTTGTTTCCAGTGGTTTTACGCTGCTTATAATTGTAGCATTGCACCACCCGTCATCAAAAACCTCATAAACTTGGAGGTAGTCATCTACGTCAATATCCAACTCGTCCGCCATTTTTGCTCGATACATACGTTCTACGAACACGCCAGCTCCATGCAGATTGACAATTACACCATCACTATTCATCTGGGCTGGGTTGTTCTTGGAACTTTCTTCGTCTTCGCCCCCAAATAAATATATTGATGATGCATTTAAATGGGACGCTTGTGATTTAGAATTAGCCTCATAAACACTAGATGGTGTTGGCACAGGATTACTGCTTTTTGGGTTTTCTTTACGGCTATTATTCTTCTTAACATCAGTGTCTTCTGCATGTGCATGCGCATATAGAGCACCGACATTGGGTGTAGGTGGTCGAGGAGGAGAAAATCGAGGTAATGGACCCGGTGAATTTATTACACCTCCTGGAAGAGAAGACTGTGGTGTTGAAAAGGGTTCTTTATCAATTCCTCCTAAAATCCCAGATACCGGTCTACGCAAAGTTCCAGATGGAGAGTCGTTAAAAAAATCAAAATCTGTATCATAATCTTGACTTTCCCAAAGAGGCGGAACTTCTTGAGAGCCGTTAGATGCACGTCCTTTATGTCGGTGCACTCTAGAAGGTGAATTTTTATGGTTGCGTACATTATTCAATGAGGACATATTCGAGTTCTCTGGAGTTAACGGCTTAAAATAACGCACGCTATTTTGACGATACTGCGACCCTCTAGCGTCTCTAAGGCTAGAAGTCGGTCCATGGGATGATGTAGGCTCATAGGCATCATTATTATACATTGTCTCAAATTTCTGGGGGGACGCAGTTTGTGGTGCGATAAAACTTTCTCTGATGTCCATCTTTGGTGCTTCGGAGGATACCGTTAAAGAACTGGATCTGTCGTGTTTTTTGAAAACAAGATCAGGAGATACCAACTCAAATATCTCCTCGATATCTGATGGCTGCTTTAGCGACCTGCCTTGGCTTGCAGGCTCGGGTATTTCCACAAGCTCCTTATTCTCGTTATTGGGATTGAAATTATGCACAGGTTTGTAGAGCCCTTGCACTGATTCTAGTCTTTTTTGTCTTCCAAGCTTAGCTTTTCTGTCTGCGTCCGTGTACCTGATATACTTCAATATTAATGCTGACAGCACTAATAACGAGAGTAAAGAGAATACTCCGAGCGGAATTGCAACTGATAACACAATTGACAAGGGATACTGTGCCATGCTGCTAATTGTGGTTTCTATTACACAGTGCTAATGGGGTTCATAGTATATTATTATTCATAACGTACATCAGTCTCTTGAAGCTTAATTTAGTATTAATATTTCTAGGCCACATTTGATTTCTGCGTACCCTAATTAAGCTATATGCTCAACCTCAAAACATCCATATTACTATACAAAAGGCGTATAACGAGCTTTGTACACATCTAGAACAAATTTTCCTCGTATGAATTTGGGTTCGTATGGAATGTTAAAAAGCATATCGTTACTCCCTGCATAAAAACCGCCCGACGACCAACGGTAGAATACCGTATTATTTGTGTGGCCCACATGTGATTTTTTAACAATGCATGCATGTGTATAATAATCGCCAGCAAATTGAAGATGTTATGAGTCTTTAAAAATTATTTTGAGGATGGAAGAAATGATTTTAAAACATCTGAGGCATTTGAAAAGGCTCTTGTCGCCACATTAATCGCGTCTTCATTTGTAGGAAGCGACCAGGATCCGCTGCTACTGCTTAGGCCTTTTGGTTTACTTCCACTAAACACTTGCTTGTTCGCACTATCCACCGCTTGTACAATCCTATCAGAGTTCGTTTCAAGAACTAAGCCACCTTGTATAAGTTCTTCCAGCACACTTTCTAAAACCTCCCAGCCAAATACTAAATCCAGCTCGCAAACATTTCCAAAACACTTGTCTAGGGCTGCAACAAATTCATGGATTAAATCAAGTACACCAAGTTCGCTTTCTTGCTCATCCACTATGAATACAAAATTTAGCGTCGCGTAAGATTTATAAATAACACGAACAGTTTCATCCTCACCATCCGCACCTTGAAGCAATTCTGGCAATACTAGAACATTAGATTGGCTTAAGTTCCTTTGAAGCAATAATTCGTAGATCTGTTTAATTAAATGCTGTTGCTCTTGTAAACTGACAGGAGTGTAAAAACGTGAAAGCCTAGGATTTCCTAAATTATTGATTATGAGTACAGAGTGAATCATGTACTTTAAACGAATAAGACACTAAAAGTACTCAATACCGAGTCACTGTGTGATTGATCTGAACAATGCTAATGAGGTTTAATCGAGCTAGTTCCTGTAATGTTTAGTTAATACTTGCATGAGTTTTAGGTAATGCTGTATATATTTCGTTGGATTAGTTTCAATTATTATATAGACGCATGGCGCATGCTTTCTCTAGCTTGAGATTGAATGACACTATCGTAGCTTGCAGTTACATCTTACTGCTATTGTAACAAGCATATTTATTAGCAGTAACACGTCAACGTATTCTTATTGTTAGCATGTAAGCGGCTTTATTTATCCCTAAATTTACACTATTCTGGTCTTTAAAGATGTCACCGAAACCTTACAATGACAAATCAATTAAGATAAGGACCGATAGCCAGGTACTGGTCCCCGGTGACATATATCCGAAATTTATGACATTTCTATGTTAATGATATCGTACCGTTGTAGATATATGACGCTATTTATTTTGAACGTGCTTAAATTAAAGTATCCAATTGGCAATTATTGACTAAATTTTCAATAAATTCTCACTAAAACTGCTGATGCGGTAACCATTAGCAGCCGCAGCGTGTTTTTGTTGACCCCTATTCCGCGGAACAGGTACATAGTGTGCATGCTGCAGGGCAAGAAGAAACTAAGATATTAGAAAACGTATTTAATCAACTACTTCACAGAATAATTTGAATTTATCCAGACCTACCCAATAAAATATATTATTGCACATAATGGTAGCCCCTACATCAGTCGCATTGAACAACGTTCAGTACACCGCAGTATCTGAAGAAGCGAAAGCTAAGATATTTACTGATGATGCTGTTGCTTTTATTGCAACATTGCACAGAATTTTCGATTCACGTCGTGTCGAACTTTTGAAAGATCGTGAGCTTCTGCAAAGATTGATTGACGACGGTAATTTCCCTAACTTTTTGGAAAGCACCAAACATATAAGAGAGGATCCCACGTGGAGAGGCCCAAGTCCTGGTCCTGGTCTAGAAGACAGAAGAGTAGAAATTACTGGACCACCGGTCAGGAAAATGGTTATCAATGCCTTAAATTCTAATGTTTTCGCATTCATGGCTGACTTTGAGGACTCAAGTACACCAACATGGTCTAACATGGTTGAAGGACAGGTTAATCTTTATGATGCTGTTCGTGAAAACATCTCTTTAAAGACTGAGAAAAAGGAATACAAGCTTCAGAGTGATCGTTCGCATTGTCAGAAAAAGACTTACCCTACTTTGATTAATCGCCCTCGTGGATGGCATTTAGTTGAGAAAAACTTTACAGTTGATGGTAATCCTATTTCAGGAGCACTTTTTGATTTCGGACTCTACTTTTTCCATAACGCTAAAGAATTGATTAAGCGTGGAAGTGGACCGTACTTTTACCTTCCTAAGACGGAGTCATACCTTGAATCACGTCTATGGAATGATATCTTCAACCTGGCTCAGAACTGGCTATCTATCCCTATTGGTACCATTAGAGCAACTGTCCTGATTGAAACTATTCACGCTGCATTCCAAATGGAAGAAATCATTTACGAATTGCGTGCTCATTGTGCCGGTTTGAACTGTGGCCGTTGGGATTACATTTTCTCTTTCGCAAAGACTTTTAGAAATCATCCGGAATTCATGCTCCCTGACCGAGATGATGTCACAATGAAAGCCCCATTCATGACTGCCTATGTCAAGCTACTCATTCAGACCTGCCACAAACGGGGCGTTCACGCTATGGGTGGAATGGCAGCTCAGCTACCTATAAACACGGATCCTATTGCCGACGAGAAGGCAAAATTGAAGGTCATAGCTGATAAGGAGCGTGAGGCCAGTGCCGGACATGATGGTACCTGGGTCGCACATCCTGCTCTTGCCATTTGTGCTTTGGAACCGTTCAATAAGTATATGCCTGGACCCAATCAAATCTATAGACGCAACGAAAGCACTTTGATCACTGCTTCAAATCTTTTGAATCCTTATATCCCTACAAGTGGAATCACTGAAGCAGGAATCCGTAAGAATATTGAAATTGCTATCATCTATATGGTGAATTGGCTGAGAGGTTCTGGCGCGGTTGCTATCTTCAACTCCATGGAAGACGCAGCGACAGCAGAGGTTTCAAGACTTCAGCTTATTACTTGGGTTAAACATGGTGCCAAAACCAGAAACGGCGACCTGATCACTCAAGACTTGGTATATAAAATCTTAGACGAAGTCATTGTGATGCACGATTGCAAGGAGGCAAACGTTGTTTCTGGCATTCTTAAGGCTGAAATTGAGGGTAAAAAGTTCTCCAACTTTGTTACTTTAGACCTATATGACGCCTTGTAAAAGTACACTTTACCAGAACATGAAGCTTGACGTATAATCTATGTATAATCGTCCCTAAAATATCTAAATTTCAAAATTATTTACTTTTTTAATTTTTTTCGTCAATTTTGTCTCGTTTTTTCTATTTATGTTTTGAGCCAGTTAGATTCTCGCTATTGTTGACTATTGACAACTTCTCTGAAATTCGACGATTTATATAATCAATCTACGATTTCTTGGTGTTTGTTTCTATAACCAGCTGTAATTCCCTGAATTAAGCTGTAATATATATCATGCCTCCTCTCAAAAGATGGATACAATTTTTAACTAGTGCTGGTGGAATCATTGGTGCTGGAGTCCTTTTTGTTAAATATGGAACGCCTTCTGATGAAGAGTTTCTTAGAACTCTCTCACCAGAGCTTCAACAAAGGTACAAAGAAGAGAAAATTTACAGAGAGACAATGGATAAGCTAATGCAAGAAAGGATCGGAGAGACCTATGATAAACCAGCATGGCTGCAAGGAAGTGCGGCCATGAAAAAATTGGATAAAGAATTATCAGAGGAAGCAAGACGCATCATATCAGAACAAGCTCAAGATAAGGTTTTATCTGAAGAGAAATTAAGAATAGCAGAGCTCAAAAAGCAGGAAGATTTTAAATGACTGGAAAACAATGTCAATTGTTGTGCATCGTAATTTAGTGCCGCAGACAGAGGTAATCTAAATAGTAAAAGGAAAACATATATATAGTAGCAAAATTAATTAGATCATGCTTTACCACAGGTTGCTTATAAGTATTAGAGAAAATCGGCTATTGAACATAAAATATAAATTGCCAGTTGTTAGAGCCCAGTCAATGCTCTATGAGCATCAATGAGCATTTCGATGCAGTCATGTCTGAAATAGTCAGAAACAGTCAGCTGAGTGGTTTACCACAAAAGATCAAGTAACCACATCTAGTAGTAGCAATTAATTGCAATTAACGCTGCTAGATTCAAAAATTCTTATTAGTTGTTCTATTGGGATCTCTAATTTCTTTATACCTTCTATATATGTTTATACGTATTTCTAAGCCCACTCAGTGGGATCCCATCCAGGAATTGCCATTATGTATGAGCCGGGATCTCCAAGATTCTTCATTTCCAAATCAGTTAACTTAAAGTCAAAAATATCCATATTCTCAACCATTCGTTCCTTGTTTGTAGTTTTAGGAATTGGAACTAGATTTCTCTGCACAAGATACCTCAATTGAATTTGGGCTGGGCTCTTGTTGTATTTACTTCCAAGCTCAAGCAATTGGGGATTTTTAAGGGTTTTTCCCATCGTTAGAGGAGAATACACCATGATATGTATACCCTTCTTGGCGCAGTAGTCAACTAATTCATCCATCTGTTTCCAAGGGTTCACCTCAATCTGGTTCACTACTGGTTTAATATTTGCGTACTTCTCTAACTCCTGCAAATGCTTGACTCCCCAGTTAGACACACCAAGATGTCTGATTTTACCATCAGCTACTTTTCTTTCCAGAATCTGCCAAGTCTCTTTCCTCTCCCTAGGGCCATCACCTGATGAGTGCATCAGATATAAGTCAATAGGTTCACCGGCATTGTCGTAAGAGTCCTCAAAACCACGCTCAGTAGAACTTCCGAATGAGTCGTCCCAAAGTTTACTCACGTACACGATCTCATTTCTTTTGACTTCAGGGTGTGCCAGCAAGAAATCTCTGATACCTTGCGCAGTTTCTTTCTCGTTTCCGTATAAGGCAGCTGTGTCAATTAAACGGTACCCCGTTTCAAGTGCTTCCATAACACATCGTGAGGTTTGGCTTCTACTAACGTTGTAAACACCGTAACCAATTCGTGGAAAATTCTTAATCAAGTCCATCCTATGCTAGTAAAATAATAATAAGCTGTAGTAAATCAATCTAGTTCTACAGAGTGGTTCTCCTTAGCCGTTTAAATAGCACTGATGGATACTGCATTCAAACCTAGCCCAACCGAGAGGGGAGGAGCACATTGACGTCAGGCGCAAGCTAACGAACGCTTTCGAAAAAAGATGTCTAGAATCACATTGGCGTTGAGTTTACGATGTATCTTTGTGTTTTGGGTTTAGTCTAATTTAGTATTTTATATATCCCGATGTTGCCCAGGTATTTTGTACATTTAGTAGACACAATGAAAAAGCTTAATATTTTTACATTTCAGGTAACACAACTAATAAATTAAAGAGGTGGGTCATATATAGCATGGCATATAAAGCTGAGCTGGTTGACTCAATAAAGCAACTCCTTGAACAAGAAAGGAAGGAAGACACCAGCAGCAGTCCATAGAGTGGTGAACATCTGGTAGAAAGCAATAAAGAATCCAAGGAGACCACTCTCCTTGATCTTAGAAACAAAGTTCAAACGAATAGCAAAGAAAGCAACAGCAAAGAAGTGGTAGAACAAAAGGCTAACAGAGGGAGTCAAAGCACTAATTATACTGGCAGGACCTCTGATATGCTCACCACCACATTTGAAGTACTCGAAGCAGCCAACCTGAAGAATCTTCAACTCAGGACTATCGGCAGCGAAAAGATGGTACAAAGCAATAGAAAGAACGTTGATTACAACACTAGAGCCCTTGCGGTGTCTTCTGAATTCCTTGAGAATAATCTGGAGATGACTGTGGCTGGCAAGTTCATCACTAGAAAGTCTGCCAAGAGCCTCGGAAAGAAGATAAGCATCATTAAAACCAACAGTCATACCACCACCGGTAAGAGGGTGACGCATGTTCATAGCATCACCAAGAATGATAAGACCCTGTACATCGTACTGGATAGCAGGAAGATACTGGTTAGGCATGCTACGAAGTTGACTTTCGTCCTCAAGAGCTTTAGCGAAACTCTTCTGCAGAGGGACAGGCAAGTGAGGAAGAGAGTTGGTCTCAAGCCATTTCTTCAAATCACCGTTACCCTTGGAAGGAAGAGTAGCCATAGGAACATTGCAAAGAATTCTAGCCTCAGTAGGTGAAATTGAGTAGATGAGCATAGGACTGAAGTCAGAGCCAATGATGCAGTGGCCATGGCCAGGGGCCTGGAGATCAGGGTTCTGGAGAATCGTTCCTACGAAGTGAGACTTGACAACAGGTCTAGTCTGAACAAATTGTTTACGGAAATTAGAGTTAGTACCATCGCATACACAAGTAATGGTAGCATAGTAAGGCTCAGGATTTTCCTTGGTTTTGACACCAACGATGCGACCATCCTTCTCAATTATTTCAGTAACGGTAGCCTGCTTCAAGGTAACACCCTCAGTCTCCGAGGAGAGACGACGGAGATTCATTACGAAACGTCCATGGTGGAAACCTTTACCAACTGCAGGCTTGGTCTGATGAGGAGGAGGAGGATAAGGAATATTAACGCTATTCTTCTCGTAAATGACTTCATAACCGGTGATAGGAGCGGCATCGATACCGTCAAGAGCGGCGCCTAGTCCAAGCTTCTCGAGGAGCTGAATTCCACCTGGCTGAAGAAGCTCACCAACGATACGGTCGGGTTCAGAAAGATCTCTTTCGAGCATAAGAACAGTCTTGCCCTTAGAGGCTAGATTTGTAGCAAGCGCAGGTCCAACAACACCAGCGCCTACAATGATAAAATCATAAGAAGGAGTAGCCATTTGAGTTTCGTAGTGAAAAATTAAAAAATTGAGGCCGATCACAAGGATCTAAATCTCCCCGGTTATACGAGCAATCCGATTTAGAATCAGGGATTTCCGCATGTGATCATGAATAACCCAAACCCACACGCTTTTTACTGCAGATAATGTCACATTCGCTTAGAGCTGTGTGGACAACATGCACATGGGCCCTATTAGAGAGCTGCTAGATTTTTTACCTGAACGTGATCATATATTATCATTTAGAAGCTAATTAGCCTCTCTTCATACGTGTTTTGGCTGAGAGCATCAGTGCGCAATAGTACTAAATCTATTAATTTTCCAATTAGTTTATTTGAATTATCTTCAATTTTCCTAGTGTGTTATTTATGTTTAGTTACGATCATAATTTATCACGTGTAGGCTATATCTGTGCGTGATATTTCAGCTGCTGATTTTATTTTTGTTTAATCAATTGTTTCAGTCAGTTGATGCGCTGATGCCTCTGTATGATAGAGAACTACGTATGCATGTGTATCACGTATAGTCGGCTTAGGTTAAAGTTTAAACAGACGCGTACCAGTATGTAGTACCATGTGATATGTAGTAGGGTCTTCAGGGTCATCAATATTTGAGACCAAGGTACTCACAAACTCTTTCGGGACTTCGACAATTCAATTTAATTTATTGGAACCGTTAGAGACTATGGATCATAGCAACCACCATGGATCCTCAGGACTAGCTGAATCGCGTGCTCATGGTGGCGGTTCAGGTATGTGTTCCATGAATATGTTGTTCACATGGGACCCAACAGATCTGTGTGTTGTGTTCAAGTGGTGGCATGTGCGCACCACTTTTGGTTTTATTTTGACACTTGTTACAATTGCAGCGCTTTCTGCTGGTTATGAATATCTGAGATACAGAATTAGACTCATTGATAATTCGTACCGCGAGGCACTGGAAATGTCTGGTTTACCCCGTTCCAAATCCATCAAGTTCAGACAAGCGGTAGGTTATGCAGTACAGGTGGGATATTCTTATCTACTGATGCTTGTGTTTATGTCTTATAATGGCTGGGCTATGCTGGCGGTAGCTATTGGTGCCGGTTTCGGATTTTGGTTCTGGGGTGACCTTGCACAGAAGTCTATGAGTTGCCACTAACCAGATGCCATTTTATAGATCATTAAGCCAGTAAAGGACATTTAAAATTCGAGATTCTCGAGAACTATATAATGCAGTTGTATGAATATAAAAATGTTATTATTCGAGAAATTAAGCGCCTTTACACATAAAACTAGGACAAATTATAGTACCTTGAACGAAATGATACATGTAAAGGTAATTCAAGCAGCATATTCAATCACAACCTTCACGTAATGTGGGTCTTTGTCTCACACAGGCTTTATTCTCTAACGATGGGGAATTCTAGGAAGTTACGTATTATATTATATTTTTACTAGTGATGTCTGTTTATCAACATATATATACAGCACTGATTAGTTTTGATAACTGTGATTGGGTGTGGTGATATATATAACTAGACCTCATCATAAAGCACCGCATTAGGTACAAGAAACGATGCCTCATACATGTCTTTAGAGGGAGCGACTCTACGAACGTCATGAAGAGTCAGATCAGAGGGTGAAATCTTGTATCCCATAGAGTCCGATATACGAGAGCATATAGCTTCATAAACTTCACCTTTAGTAGGCTCTGGTAAATGTGGGTCGAATTTATGGAAGCAGTGTACATGGGCCAATGGTTGTGGGGGAGGGGAAATGAACTGTACATCTTTGTAAATGCCACGAAAAGCATCCAGGAATTCAATAGCTGAGGCTGGCAGATTCATAACATAATGACTATAATACTCAGGAACGTCGAACTTCTGTGGTTGCTCCACATTCTTCTTCTTGGATTTTCCTTTAGGGGGGAGGACAATAGTCGGTGTTTGCTTTCTCAATTCATGTAATTTTTTGATCGATGTTTTTATAAATTCTCTGGCATCTTCGTTGTAGCAATGTAACATTTCAGGATTAACCTTATTGAGTTTAGAATTCTTGACCATTGCTTTATAACTCTCTGGGTTCAGATCACTAGCAAATACCAGATTATCATGTTTCGCAGCTGGAATGGCAAATGGCCCGACGCCAGAGAATGGATCACAAATTGCTTTGCCTTTGCCAAATAGTTTGACGAGTCTTTCGTGCTCCGTATGCAATCGAGAATTCCAGTATACTTTCCTAAAATCGAATTGGAATCTGCATCCACTCTCTGCTTGTTCAACCTCGAATAATTCTTCACCAGCTATGACCTCCATATCGAATGTACGGAAAGTGGTATTAATTGAGTCAAGTTTACGAACAACAGTCTTAATGGAGGGATTCTTGTCAATTATAACTTGTCCGATGAGATGTTTGTATGGTAAAAATTGGTCTCTCAAATTTAAATGTGCAATATGACCAACCATTGAAAAACTATTTGGCACATCACTAAGATCATCCGGTAGAACAGCTCGTAAGACCTCTTCAGAAGTCCAATACTTATATGTGGTAACTATTTCGGTTTTAAAGAATTCGTATCCGGCCTCTTCCAATAGTTCATATGTCTTGGGATCTAAGCCATTAGCAGTATCTGAAATCTCTTTAAACCTGGTCGAAAGCACGAGGAACCGCTTTCCATTCTCTTCGAACACAGTTGGGAACTTTTTGACCTGTAGTAGATCGTTCGGGGGGCACTCTTTGCTAAGTTTAGACAACATCCGAGGATTCTTTATCATGACTGCCACCACAGGCGTGACTGTGCGGAAGGCTTCAGTATCTAACACTGTCATGCCTTTACAGGTGGATGGTGGTAATATTTGGAACGTGCTCATCGTTCTTGTAAACCTATTAAACCGAAGTAAAGTTGATATAATTTTCTAAAGGTATTCCCACTTTTCTGGCTGTTATTCGTTTAAACTCTTGCAGAAGAAGTATTCTAAAAATTGCTGATCTAATATTTCACGTCTAGATTTTTTATTCCATATTAAAGCTGAATGCTCAAAACATTATTTTAATTTAGAATAATTATCTCCACATTTCTTTTAACCACATTCAGCCATTTTAACACAATTGGAGGTTCTTTTTCTAGTTAGTGCTAATCGAGGTTTACATTAAGATATTTTTAAGTTGATAACATCCATTACTACTAGGACTTCATGAGTAGATCTCTGGATAACTATTTAAAAAGTCTTTAAGAGACGTAAGAAAGTGATGTATATTCCAGTAATTATCTACAAGGAGTAGGCGAGGTGGCCGAGTGGTCTAAGGCGCAGGATTAAGGCTCCTGTCTCTACGGGGGCGAGGGTTCGAATCCCTCCCTCGTCACTACCTTTTTTTTTTGCCTCAGCATAGGATATATCATGTAACTTGAATCTTGATGAAGATACCAAGTTAATGTTTTTATATACCCTTATTCAGATTCGAACCTATATAGGTTTTACTTTCTACATACAGTAGTACCAATCGTTATAAAAATACGATTAGGCCACAAAAACAATGTCAAATGGCAATTGCAGGTAAAGTAAGAGGGTAGCATCAAAGCACCTTTTTATATGTATTAGTCGTTGATAATACTTAGCTTCGCTATCATATACAATGAACACAAGATCAGATAGAGCTTGCATGTTATGTGGGATTGTGCAGCCGCAGAGAGAATTCATAATTCAAGGCTGCCCAAATTGTGAGAGCATTATAAACTTTAAAAGCGATGACGGGCTTGTGCAAGACTGTACGTCACCTACATTTGAAGGCCTAGTCGCGCTCACTAACAACCAGAAGAGTTGGGTAGCTAAATGGCTGCGAATCGATGGATTCGAGAATGGTTTATATGCAACCAAGGTTGTAGGAAAGTTGCCTCCAGATATTGTGTCTGACCTCGAAGAAAAGGGTATAACTTACAGACCGCGGGACGGCTCTGCTACAGAGTAGAATATAATATCTTCCGAACCAGTTTTCCACCAAAAGCTTTTTACTTGAATGTGCATGTGTGCCTTTGCTCATATCACTTAAGAATGTCGAATCAGGAAGACATTTGAAAGGACTCCAGCAATAGATGGTGAAGGACAAGTAGTCAAATATTAGTAGACGAAGCCTCAGTGATTGTGTATGTTAAGAGCGATTATTCTAAAAACTAATGCATTCGATGTACTCACCACAAATATCTCCGTTATTGTTGAGGATACCACTTGCTAATGTTTTGAGTTACTCTATCATCCTACACTTTTCCATACGTCTAGTATAATGTTCAAAGCCTAAAATAGACTATTCTACTCAGTTTACGACGTGTATCGGGTGAAGTGTAATTCAAGGTTATTTTGTTACAACTAAAGTCAATGAAACGCATACCTGAATTTTCGCTTTATTTCAAAAGTTTCCTTGTTGTTGCACTGTATTTATTTCATAGTATACTTATCTCTAGATAATTCTTTCGATGTCACACTACTTCTTAACACCGTTGCTTTACTTTTATTATTGCCATAACGTTGTGAACCTTTTGGATGTAATACCATCAGTATCATTATCGTGAACGGCCCCGCTCGCCTCAATTTTCAACTCTGTACCAGTTGTATTTTCTGAATTCTCAAAAACACCATTACCGGCATCAATAAACTAATTAAGTGCAGATTCAGGACCTGAACTTATGATTTACGATATAACCTGTATTATTGACAGCGGCGAAGTGTTCCGAGCATTTTATTTAACTGCCCGTATTTCTAATTCTAGCGACCATGTTTTTTAGACTGCTATTTTTGATGATTGGCTCTGCCAATACTGTTAGAAACCGCAGGAACAGCAACCTTCAATTCGAGAAGTAATAATGAAACTGGTGCAGCTATATTTGTTAGTTTCACTTAGTTAAAAATTCTGGAGTTATATCTTGAAGATTGTTGAGAAACCACTTTGGTCATTAGTATCCCTCCAATGTCGTCAACTGCACCCTGGTTTAATGAATGAATATGTTATTGTCATTTTCTGAGGCTCTGAAAATATTTGAGACGAGATACGCGATCTTTCAACTAAGTAGGGATGTTATATACAGGATTGCTGTCGTCTGACCACTTAATGGTAATTTTTTTTACCACGCGAATATCAAAACTAATTTATCGAAAATGTAATCAGCTCTTCGATACTTCACTGAATTGTCTCCTTCATTCATATGAATCAAGTATGTGGATGTTTGTATGTGCTAAAAATAACCAAAATGTGGAACCTTAACAAATCACTTCGAAATGTTTGTATCATGTCGAATATACATATCTGTTCAACTTAATTATAAATGTTAGTTCTCAAATCCTAGAACTTAAAAAGGAAGTAGTACCATGTCAAGTGAATGACAGGGGATCTGGGTACAATGTGCATAATTATAGTGTTTGGATCAGTTAATTTAAAAGTTGCCGGAAAATCTGATATAAGTTCTAAAAAGATTAATTATCTAGTATAAATATTTTAGCAAAATCAAAATTTACTGCCCTAATTGGCGGTTTGAGGCAAACGGTTATCCTGTAATACCTTTGACGAAAGTTGTGGGTAAGTGATTGCCGTTTCCACTGGTAAGAACTTATTTAAAAGCAAATTTTGACAGAAAGAGAAGAAACCTGAGCTGAGCCAGTACAATTGCAAAGCCATTGGAGCTTGGAAGCACATAGTCATGAAAATAATAGCACCAGTTCTAGAAATGTTGATTAAAGCAGCAGACACACTGGGTCCGTCTGATGCATTCGCTCTGACTCGATGCTGCTTTCCAACTGAGGGGTTGAATGAAGTAATAATTTGTTCTTTAGCATTTCTATAACCTTTCGAAGTATTTGCTGCATTTAGTTCAATGTTGGCTAAAGAACAGGCGCCAACAGCCAATGGGAATATACCGTAGCTATCAGGTTCTACTAAATTTTTGAGCCATAAGAAGCTACTAGCGTCAACATTGCCGAACTCAGTAATTACAGAAAGATCATATAATGCCAATGAGCGGACCGTAAGCGTCATCAATACAAAAACTGGAATTTGAAATGCGGGAAGAGCAAGAAGTCGCCAATTCTGGCATTTATATTGTTTGAAAAGCTCTACTCGTCTTTTTCTTCGCTCTTTAGCGGCCAGGATATTTATTTGTTCAGGAGTAAGTTGTGAATCTCCTTTGATGCTCGTTTGTGCCAATTGTGCTTTTATGACAGGCAGTGACGCAGATAACAACGGTTGTAAACGTCTTTGTCGACGTAGACAAATACGACTGTATATTGCAAATGGGGCAGTAAAAACAGCCCTTATGCCTAGTGTTGCTAGCGGAATGAACACTGGCCAGGAAAGACCTGAGCTGATTTTCACTGCTTCTAAAACCGAGCGAATAGGAACAATCGTCTCGCTAATATTTTCCACCGAAAAGTTTCGACACCCCGACCTTTGAGAAAATGCAAAAGAGTTGCGACTGGTACTCAATAGTACCCGCTGCATGCTATGCTTCTATATATCGATATTTCGATTTGAATTTGAAATTAATGGGTTAGGTCGTAGTTTTCACGATGCATGGCTGTATAGCATCTACAACACACACAAGCACAGATCAGCAGAGACTAACCCTTTAATTTCAATGCATTTATTTTTTGAAATCTAAGTCTTTTTCTTCAAGATAATGATGTACTGTAATTTCAATTATTAAAATTCCCTTCGTCCCAAGTCAGAGCTCAGGTGTTAGTTTATATATACTCGAACTTTGCATACTATTCGCGGATATTTGGCGCTATAAGAATTCCTTGGTAGATATTATTATTCTAATTGAAAGAAAAAAACGCAATATTAAGATCTAGATGTATAGTATATAGTATAGTATTTACTTCAGGATTGAGACAAAAAAATGAACAGTGCTAAGCTGCTAAATTTAAGCTTCATCAATATTAGCGCCTGTAGAAGGCTCCAGGAGTTTCCAAGTGCAAGAAACGCCATTCTTTTTAAACTCAGAGATCATATCGGCAGCGATGTCTTCGAAATTTTCAGTGGCCAGGGCCAACACAGTAGGACCAGCACCACTCAAACAAACACCAAGAAGTCCAGGATTGGTACGCGGGGACATTGTTGCTAGAATATCAGCCAATCCGGGCACAAGCACGCGGCGGTAGCGTTGGTGGAAAGTGTCCTGCATAGCCGAGAATACAAGTTCGGGGTCCGGATTCTCCACTCCAAGAGATGGAATCAACATGGATAGACATTGAAGATTTTTGATAGCATCCTGTCTTGTATACGCAGTTGGCAGCACATCACGAGCTTTAGCAGTGCTTACCTCGAAATTAGGAATAACACAAACTGCTTTTACATTAGGAGACAAACGGTACTCAATTGATCTAGCGAAGTCTACTGGAGGGGTGGGCGGTCTCAATCCTGTATCAATACCACCGGAATTCTGGTTTGGTAGAGGAAGAACCTCAGCTAAAGGTACCTCTACACGTTCAGCCTCAGATGGACTCAAGTCACGGAGAATAGAGCCAATGAAACCACCATATAATGATGCAGCGATATTATCAGGATGTCTTTCAATCATCAGACAGAAATCCATGATACGTCTTTTTGATAAATTCAAGTTCCCTAATGCATTTCCAAGCATGACACCAGCAACAACAGCCGCACCGGACGAGCCAAGGCCTCTGCCTAAGGGAATATCATTATGTACATGTACATGAGTTCCCACAGGGAACATACGCACATCGTGAGCTCTTAGCACATAAAGAGCAGTTCTGGTGATCAAATTGGTTTCTGGCTCCAATGGAACTTCCTCACAGCCTTCTCCAGTGGCTTTGATGACACAATTCAAAGGAGCACAAGGGGCATCGCGGTCAACTGTGACTTTAAGTGTCAGATATAGACTTAAGGCTATACCAAGAACGTCGAAACCAGGGCCTATGTTTGCGCTTGACGCGGGGACAGTTATAGTAAACTCACGCATGTTATCTTAGTATGAAAGGGTGTAGAAGTTCAAAATAAAAAGGTCTGTTTGCTTTTGAAATTTATGGAAAAACCCAATATTTCAGAATTTGGTTGAATCCTAAATCAAATCGTGTTGCCAAAATTGACTTAAATCACTAAGTATGTATGACACATTGCATGTGCAGACTAACTCGAATCGAGGTATCAGATATGACTAATACACAAAACCATGGGTTCGAACCGCGGGACAGACCATTTTTATTGAACTACGAAGGCAGGGGTTCAGGGGGTCAGGTTCAGGTTCAGGTTTAGCTGAATGCAAATTGAAGCTTGGGATTGCACCGCTCAGCTGTGCACCATGTTCCTTGCAGTATTACATAAATCAATATGACACTTTACTTTATACGGTCATTTAGCATCACCATATCTATAGATTACAAACGCACAGAACGATAGCGCTTACGACATGATCGCAGGACTACAGAGCCTGGCGCTTGATCGCCAGCTGCTGATACCCGTTGACCTTGACGGGGCGACTGTTGGTGTCAGTGCGGAGGTTCTGGCGAATCTTGATTCCGCAGAGATAACTGCTAGGTTTCAAACGAGTGCTCCACATATCACTCGAAGTGCCAAGAATTCCGAACCCAGTGTTGAGCACGGAACCAGTAGCTCTACCAAGGCTACAAAGTACATTATTGTTTTTGATGGCCCAGTTAGAACTTCTGAATCTAGTCTCTCCAATGGGTTGGTTCTTAGAAGGGTTATGAAGGCTGTGATTGAGGCAAACGCTCCATTCATCGTAGCTCCCGGACTAGCTGCAGCTCAGATTGCATACATGTACTCAGAAGGGTTCATTACACATGCTGCCGGATCTGATGATGTATTTCTTTTCGGCGATGTCCCCCTTGTTGTCAACTTATTTGGAAACTCAAGGCCCGATTTGAAACCTCAATTATTACAGAGACGCACGCTGTTTGCCTCTCTTAATATCAATGAAACGATGTTTTTGGAAGCAGCTATTGGTGCAGGTTGTGCGGCTCATGACCAATTCATCCCCCTAAAAGAGTCAAATGTAACTTCTCTCGAGGGTGCCGTAATCTCTGGCCAATACTCAGGCGACGGCTCGTTCTTCAAGGCTGCTTCTAGACTTGCTCCAAATTTGCAACTCGAACTCATCAAAACCCTTACTTTTATTATTCGACAGCCTATCCTACTAAAAGATGGCAATGTCGTCCTTGGTAATAGGTACAATCAAAAGGTTCCTCAGGATATTGTGGAAGTTGTTGGCAGACAATTGCCAGCGGAACTTTATTGGTATATTAATAAAGGTCTTTTGGGACCTGAATACCCTCACGCGGCCATTTATGATGTTTTTTCAGATTATTTTTCATCAAAAAAGGCTACGAAATCGTTGGAAACTGAAACACTTGATCGCTTAATGGTGGTTGAAGAAGCACTCCAAAGCATTAGACAGCAAACTTACAGCTTACTGTGCCAAAATCTTCACCGTTACTTTCAAAACAAGCCAGTCAGAAATGACAGCATAGGAGGAGCCGACTTCACCAGGTTTACACCTCGAATTCCTGAGCTTAGTAGTTCGGAAGCCTCGGATCCTCAGCTGATTGTTAAGTATGCAGTTGAATTCGTGAAGAATATGACTAAATTAGCTGACCTCGATAAAACTAATGATCATGATGTTCCGGAGCTTTTTGCCAGACGCTCCATTCCTGAGGGATCCCTGAATGATTCAGTGGTGGATAAAGTTCAGCTTGCCTTCCGTGAACTTGCGGAAGTAGTTATTTGTTATTTAATGTCTAAGGAGGTCATCCCGCGTACTGTTGATACTCATGCAATCGTATTAGCTTTACCTTGGTAGTTATGTATTAACTATTAACTAACTATTGATGGCATTATTTTTCTATGCATTATAATCTGAGGCCTGCAAAAAAAAAGTATACACATTAACTTCTTTAGGTATATAACCTATGGGCCTGGCCTCGTTCATCCTTGAGGATGTTCATATATACTCTTTGAATCATATAACACGCAGTAGTATATATATATTCATTCCAAACTGGTAACATCGATCAGATTCTTATAGAGCCAGTATTTTTAAAGAATCAAAATTAGAAGGAAATTGAAAGAAAGAGTTAAATTAAATTTGATTTTCGATAATTCCAGGGTTCCAATAGTGAGCGGGGGATACCTGATCATCAATCCAGAGAAATCCAGTACTCACCATATTATCCAGCACTTCTTGACTGTGTTCCATTGTCCAACCTAAGTTATCATGAAGAACTTCTGTAGACACATAGCCTAAAGCATCACATGCTATATATACTTCACCTTGTGCAGAGCTTAGTTCGCCAGTTACGGTACGTACAACCTCCAGTCCATTTGATAATGTTTCCAATCTCAATCCGGGACCTAGAACATTTAAATCGGTAATGGCCTTTGTCACTTCTTTAATCGTAACTTTTTCTCGTAATTGTGTTTGCACTTGATGCTGTAGCTGCTTTAAAGACATGCAACCACTATTTTGTGAACTCAAACCCTGAGAAATATTTATAACAGCTACTTGAAGACGAGCATAGAACTCTGGAGTGCGGGAATGCTTTTCTAAAGACAAATGCAATGGATTAATGCCTAGACTAAGGCATATTTCAGCTAGTGCAGCTCGGGAAGATGGATCTTCAAGCACCTGCTTGCCATACTTAGATTCTAACTTCAAAACGAGCTTTTCAAGCTGAACTAACTGCTGCGCAATAGCTGTTGAAGCCTCAGTACTTATCTCAGCCCCAACTGCTACGTATTGCTGCATTAGAAGCTATCAAGCTTTAAATTACAATTTGCACCAATACACTAAATGAATATAATAATAAAAACAATAGTAGGATAGGGTCTCCGCTGCTATCATGACTAGGCTTAGGGTATCCCACCTTGGATCATCGTGGATCCTCGTCAACAGTTGGTGTTCCATATGATAAATGTCATTAATTTAGTGCTTAAGTTTATTGACTGTTGTAATTTTCGAGACAAGAATATTTTAATCGCTAAATTAGATATTTTTGAAGTGTAGTTCCTGCAAGTCACAAATAAGAGTCCCCAATAGTTGTTAATGTGAAATAATTCAGTATGCTTTGACTTGCTTTGACTCCCCAAACATTTTTCATTCTCTTCATTATTAGCCGGGGCTGATTTTTTTTCTTTATCAGGATAAAATTACTGAGTTTAAGAAGTTTATATTTATATTAGACGACTAGCAATTACAGTTTTATTTTCTTGTCAAATTTAATAGTCATTTACACCACTACTAACCAATGTCGTTGATAGTCTTAACGGTTAATGATAAATAATAAGTAATAATAGCAGCTGCATCGTCTCGCTGATGCAAGATGCCAATGACGCATTACATCGAGACGTGGTACAATACCGTTAATGTGATCGATTTTGAAGAACTTGAATACCGGTAAAGATGCATAATGCATTTATTTATTTAAAGAATTTTATTCTAGCTGTTTGATTTTTTTGGCATCTTTTTGTATAGGATTTGAGTTACTTGTTAAATAGTAGTAGTGTCCTATGATATTATTAACTAAACTGGCTCAGTGACTATAAGAATGAGATAAGGCTAGGAGAAAGCGTTTGTGCTTGAAAGCAATGAAACAAAGATTAGAAAATATAGCGTAAAAGTAAGACAATATTATCTATATACTAGCGCATTAGAAATTAGGTACAATCGAATACTGACAGTCTATATCATCTGTACTGAAATTTTTTAAAATAGTGTTTCTTGTTGCAAAGATGTGTTGTTTGCAATGAGTTATCGTAAGAGTAGGTCATAATCTGAAGATTAACCTTCAGCATAACGGTGACATACCTAATGTCGGTACCGCAAGTATGACCTCATAAGCGAAATACTATTGCTCGCGAATGTGGGGGGTGAGGCTAAAGTGATAAATAGTTACCTGCAACTGAAAATGTGTGCATGGGCAACGACTGAATTTGCTGCACGCATTCCCAACAAATGATTACCCATGTACCGTGATTACAATGTAAGGGCAGCATTGCCTAAAATATCTCTATATCCCTTTGCGAACGTCGATGTGCATCGCATGCACTTGAAGCCTGTAAGGTAAGGGTGAAATGCATAAGATTACATCATGGTATCAGGTCTGCGGTTAGTGATCAAGAGGGCCAAGAATTATTGTTGATAGATAAAAGCCATACCATCAAAAAGATCTTATTTCGATAGAAATAAGTACTAGCTATGTTTACATCGCGAAAGCGGAATAAATTACAAAGTAATCGTGGTGTAATTAGCGAAACAGTAGCCGGTGTTGGCAGACAGGTAGATGCTCTTGTGTACATTGTTCAAGATAGTAATGCCAGTCCCGGCGATAGAATCGCTGCAGCAGAGGTTGTGCGCTCTTTGGTAGAGTTTCAGAGCATGTCTTCAATTTCTGAGATTTGGTACGCAACGCAAACACTTTTAAACCAGGATAATGTCAGTGATGTCAGACGGGCTGGTTGGAGACTAACTCTGAGCTGTATGAACAGAGATGAACTGAATAATTCGTCGCTTTCGGTTTATTACTCTACGATTTTAGTTTATGCGAATGTAGATGATTTTGATCTTGTACTTGCATGTCTGTCCAAGCTTACTGTTTCCGGGCGTCGCATAATTGGATCACAAACACCCAGAAATTTGACACACATGCTCATAATGTGGATCCAGCAACTGGCTATTCGCACACAAGATCTCCGGTCTTTGAATTCTACACCTTCTAACACTATGCCAGGCCTAAGAGACGTTAGTGCTGAACATGGCGGAGACACGGCTGAGGAGAGTTTCCATAAACTACTTGAATTCACTGCCAGTTGTTTAAAATTCAATATGTATGTATGGGAGCCTAAAGAAATAGAGAAATTGCTGCTGACTGCAGTGGCAATAATACGGAGAACATCAGATGTCAACGACTGTAGATTGTGTTGTTTACTTATTGAGACTGTAATAGCTTACGGTCTTGTGCCGGCGTCAGTACTACAACCTATTCTTGAGGTTCTATGCGCATTAATCACGCTTATTCCACAACTGAGAGACACTTGTAAGTCAATCATAATAAGCTTGAGTGACAGCCACTTAAGAAATGTCACATATATTCGTTTATGCTGCATCCTTGATACACCAACAGCAGAAATTACTACATCTATGCGTGAAGCAGCGGCCTTAGAGCTGACAGAATTCCTCGTTAAAGAGGATGCACAGCAAAAAAATGAAGATGATGGAATCACTAGTTCAACTCCAAGCATAACAAAGAGCATATTAAGTGATCCTATGAGTTCACCAATTATTGGCGAAGAAAATTATACATCTGTTGATGTGTCACTTCCTATATTGGAAGTTTTGGAAGCGTACTATCGAACGTTATGTGATATTAGGACTCCCCTTTCTCTTGTCGTCACTTTATTGGAATGCATGCTAACATTGATCACTAAAGTACGCATTTTGCATCGTGTTTACTTGAGCTCTATACCTAACTCTGGTTCTCCATCTGAAATGATCAAATCATTTAGCGATATTTATGCACGTAACAAATCGCAGTTGCAAGTTGAGGAGAATAATAATGCTGAGACAAACTCTACTAACGAGAACCTGTCAGAACATGTCGTGCTAATGGAAAAATATTCGAATTTAATGTCTGACTTGGCTGCTATCATATCTGGATGCGCTAATGATAGACTTGGTGTTATAGATCCTTTTGATCAGATATTATCTTGTTTAAGACTTAGTGACTTCTTGGATCAAACATCATGTCGTACATTATTAGGCTCTATAGTGTCTTTACAGTTCTGCACACCAGGGATCACCGGCTGGGATGGTAGATTACAAGAAGTTGTCGAGAGATTGTATGTTAATCGTAAGGACAGTTGCAAATTGGATGTTCTTCATATTGTAGAAAATGCTTTTACCCAAGACTCATATGAAGAGGGATGGGTAAGTGAGGAATGCCTGAATAAACTGGCAATAACGTTGTTTTCTCAGTTCGATAATGCCGATGATGATCTGGTTTCTGCACTTCAAAGCATTTATGTTGATAAGATTTTCTACTCACTAGAAGGTGTATTTATGAATACGAGTATTCTACTTTCAAAAATTGCCGTAGAATCGCAGAACAGCAACGCTGCATTGAGGGCGGTTGACACTTTAATAGATGGGTTTGCTTCAGGATTCTTGCTTTGGGAATTCCAATCAGCTGCAATCGTGAAACTGCTAATGACTATCTGCTTAAAAACTTTAGACAAACCCGATATTTTTGCAAGAGGGTTCAGTGTTATCAGTAGACTGCGTGTAGACGCATGGGATAGGTTATTGATGGTTGAGAAAACGACAGAACCATTTTATGGTAGAGCAGTTGAAAGTCTTCAGGAGCCATTGCCAGAAGTGCTTGTGAAACTTCATTCTGTACATTCTTTGGTATTGTCTTTAACATCAGAACCTGATGATGGCAAGTCGTCAAATTCTGAATCGAACGAAGGTCCAAATAGTAAATTTGAAACTGGAAGTTACGCTTATAGCCAAGAGAGTACAGGACTGTCTCTCATTCCTGTTTTACAGGTCATTGTTAGTGCTTTAAGAAACATCGAGTCAAAAAATGAGCGCACTGTTGCTCTTGCTTTAATGAACGCAGCATCACTTTTGACGAATTATAGAATATTTGACACTAAAGATGAAAAGTCATTGATTATACTAGGAGAGTTGAAAGACATACTGATTCAGACTGTTGCATCAGGTGGCAGTAAGCTTCCTAAAAACATGGCAGCTAACCTAAAACAGGCAAGTATTGGCGTCTCAATCCATGTGCTGAATGTACTACTTCCTTACAAGAAACTGTTTACGAAGGCCGAATGTGATGTTCTCATTCATACATTGGTAATTTCGATGAACCAATCCGTTTTCAGTACTAGTTGGGTTGTTAATTGCTTCACTGTATCATGTTATGAATGTCCTAGTTCCGTACAAAGATTTTTGCCTCAAATATTGAGTCAAATGCAGTTGAAAATCACCAATCGCGAATGTAGCATGTATATACTCGACTTTTTGTTGAGTTTAAGTTTGGAAGGATCCTTGACCAAAAATTTCACTGAACAGGATTTCAAACGTGTATTTGGTATGTGCTTTTTGTTCATACAAAACGCGAACGATTCTTTAACGAGATTAAAAAACAAGGGTGATGTTACTGCGCAATGGCTGTTGAGGCTAGCATACTCTGCAATCTCCAATTTATTCCTTAGCATGCCTTTGAGATCTCGAAAATCCTTGGTTTCATATCTTGTGAGGAGTCTTGTGCTAGCAAACAATGATCCTACTTCCGTAGATCCATCCAGCTTGGTTGTTTACGATATGATTAATATGTTTGCATATTCTGATGTACCCTCCAGGATGTACGCTGACTTGAGTAGAAATAATACTAAGAGTTCTGAATGGGATGTAAAAAGATGGCTGCGCGGTGTTGTCATAATAGAAATTCAAACTAACAGACGTACTGGAGAGTCCAATAGAATCATCAGAAGACCTGCAGGCGTTAT